>JACBOW010000091.1:0-1288378 GCA_014706105.1 Phytophthora quercina | reverse complement strand
CCTAAACCCTAAACCCTAAACCCTAAACCCTAAACCCTAAAACCCTAAACCCTAAACCCTAAACCCTAAACCCTAAACCCTAAAACCCTAAACCCTAAACCCTAAACCCTAAACCCTAAACCCTAAACCCTAAACCCCTAAACCCTAAACCCTAAACCCCTAAACCCTAAACCCTAAACCCTAAACCCTAAAACCCTAAACCCTAAACCCTAAACCCTTAAACCCTTAAACCCTAAACCCTTAAACTTAAACCTTAAACCCTAAACCCTAGACCCTTAAACCCTAAACCCTTAAACTTAAACCTTAAACCCTAAACCCTAGACCCTAGACCCTAGACCCTAAACCCTAAACCCTGAGTCTAAGCCTTAAATCCTAAATCCTAAATCCCAAATCCTGTTTTCTACTTTCTATTACCTTACATTCAATTTTCTTATTTTCTATTTTCCTCTATCTGAATTCCTTTTTCTACCTGCTTCCTTTTATCCCTATTAAATTTTCTCCTGATTCCATTCTTCTTATTTTCTTATCTTATTTTTTCTATTCAACATAATTATTTTGAATTTATTTCATATTTACTTTATTTCTAACTTATTTTTCAACATTTCAATTTTCCTAAACACCGTATTTCCTACAAACTTCTTTACCTGTACACCCCTGCTATACACATCCTCCTGCTTCTATAAACTTACTTCCTTATAAACATCTACTATAACGCATTTAGTACTTCTAAACTCCTACTATCACTCATTTCTATAACCACTCAATTACAAATCACTAACATCTATTACCATACATACCCACTTCCACATCCTTCTTTTTCATGACTACTCTTCCATAAACTCCATCCATCATATACTACAACTTCCATCAACTCTATTTTTAAATTCTTACAATCACCTATCTAATATATTTCCTTACCATACTTCTATACCGCATTTCGCATGTTAAGCGTCACACCCCATGTGCATAGGGATAGGGAAACCCCTAAAAATTGATGTTCCAGTCAATAAATTATAAAATATAACGGTAAAGTTAACACATATTTTGGTGGACAGAATTTAGACAGTTGCTTCTATTAATGTTAGCGCAAAATCTTGATCGTCATCTACTGACGACCCCTCCAGCAGGGACAACCGCTCCAGATCCGATATTAGCGATGCTGCTGCATGGACATCGGGACTAGGCCTGAGACCGCTCGCTCGAAATCCGTTCGAAATGGTTGATTTCGAGAGTCGATCCCACGACTGACGAATCCACCCTCCAATGCACTCTCGGTTGGGTCGAGCGAGACGGAACACTTCCTCTGGAGCGCGAGGTTTCTTGAGCTGCTCTTGCATATCATCTTGCCACAACTTGCGTAGATTAGCCTTGAAGGGAAAGTTCCATGCCACGTCGGCAGGCTGCGCGACAGCTGTGGCATGTGGTGGAACTTTCAGAAGCGTCACACTAATAGAGCTAGCGTAGGTCAACACTTTGTCCGTCCAGTGCCCACTAAAGTCATCCCACAGGAGGAGGGCTCCTGTGGGGCAGGTGACGTGCAAAGTGGTGACGTAGGAACTCGACAGACAACGTTTCGTTCCACCAGCCTATTTAAACAATTTTAAATAAAAAAACGTTAGCGAAATCAATTGTGTACCCCAATATTGTGCAACATACCTTTGCTATTGCCATATACTTTCATGGCAGTGTTGTCTTGAATCTTCTTGGCGTCCTTCCACAGCCGTACGCCAAAGCCGTGCCTCTGTGAGTTGTTTACCGCTTGCGTCGAAGCGTTTTTGGACGGTTTTACCTTAAAAACGACAAATGGTGTGCATTTTTCACCGAGGCTATCGCCTAGCAACATGACTGTAGCTCGTTCTTTTGAAGCACCACAGCACTTGACCCAAACAGTTCTCGCGCCGCGCTTATTTATCGTTTTCTTGGCAACGTATTCAAAAAATACAGCTGATAAAAACAATCAAAAACTTGGTTAGAAATTATAAACCATTTCTAAGCAAAACAATAAGTTTTTACCTGTTTGATCCGCGTTAAAAACGCGTGTTATACCAAGGTTTCGCATTGTCGCCTCCACTTCTGCAGCGAAAGCGTCGGCTACAACTTGGATGTCGGCAGGGCTGATCTGGGCTTGGCGTGTTGGAGCTCGTAGACTGAAATGATGACGACGCTTAAACCCCACCGTCCACTTGTCAGAAGACATGAAAGGAGATATTCCAGCGTCGCTTGCAACCTCTCTTGCTTTCATACACAACATCTGTGTAGAAATAGGAATACCTTCGCCACGAAGGTCGTTGACCCAGGCAACGATCTCCTCTACAACATTTGGCAGTACCGTACCGACCTGATTGCCCTAACCTTTTGATGGCCACTTCTGCCTTTAGCTGCTGCAGCCTCCAGCTTGCTGCGCTCTCGCCTCCACCGCAATATTTGCGTGCGTTTTGACGCATAGAAACGCTTGTCAAGTGAGTGGTAGAACTTTTCTATTGTAGGGCGCATACCGTTTACCTCAAGCCAGTCAAGAATGACGAGCTTTTCTCGACGGTAACCCCATGAAGCCCATGAAGGTTCTTCTTCCGCCCTGGGCCTCCTTGGCGGGGTCGTCCTCGTGGAGCGCGCTCCATTCAGAAATGACAGCCAATCGTTAAAAATTTCGAGTGTATTTCTTAACATGCGATTGTAAGTAAAATTATGCGAGCATCTGATTGGTCTATTTCGTCATGTATCTCTCAAGTTGCGGTATCGCTCAACATGCGAAATGCGGTATATCCACCTATGTGTATATACTAACACCTATAAATAACACAATATACACATAATATAATCCTATATTAATCATTTTACAACATCCAACCTTACTTCAATAATCCTCTTCTTTTGCACTCAAACTACTACATAAACAATCCCTCCTGAATTCGTATTTTCTCTAACTATTTAAATATAATATATTATCTTACAATCTCCTTCCTTCTATACTCATGCTGCTACTTCCTCACAAATCATTATCATCTACATTCAATACTCATCACATTCACATTTTCATTACGCATATTTTACAACCCATACTACTACAAACACTACACCAACCTACTCCTACCTCCTTCCAATATTACTCCTACTTTTCTTCTTTCCTTTTTATAACATATTACCAACTGTTTCCATTATACCTTTCAACATCACTATTCCACTAATACACATACATTCATCTACAACCTCTTTTACAAAAACATATCTCTACAACCATATACTCCAATAACCAAACAATATTATATCACACAATATACACCCTTTCACATTATTTTCACAAAATCCTACATCAAACATTTAGTCCTTCGTACACTGCTACACCATCACACTCCTTCTTCCTTTCACTACTACTCCACATATTTCTTACCTTATTCTCTATTTCTAACATACTCCCATTTTTTTATTTCTGTATCCCCATTTTCCTTACTTCTAAATTATCTTCATTACGCTTCTCTCATTAATTTAACATTCTTCCTACTCTTACTTATATATTTTTACTTCATACTTTATATTCCCATTAAACAATTTTAAACCTCTTACTTTTACTCCACCAATATATTTCGGCCACACAACCTCCTCCAACAAACTTCTTACTTCCACGTAACTACTTTCTTAATTTATTACCTTCCTTCAACAATATTATTCTTCCTCACACCCATACTACTACTTCTACGAACCACTAACTCCATTACACGTTTCTTTAAACCCGTTTCTCTTTACGCACACCACTCCTTCCAGACACTACTACTTACCCACATTACAAATTTCATATGGTCCTACTCTCTTTAACAACCCCATATTACTACAGCAACACTCTACTACACCAACACACTACTTCATCAACACATTCCCACTTCTTCACACTACCTCATCCAAATTCATACACTTTATTCCAGTATACATTCAATTTTCCTTAATTTTTCCCACGTTTTCTTCATTTTTAAACGAATATTACTACATCTCTGCCATAAATCCTACTCTCATCCACACATTCCTCCTTCATACTTTGAATTTCCATGCATTTTTTCCACACAATTTTTCTGATAAACTCCTAACACTCACATAACTTTTCAAACCCTTTACCTTGTTAAAAATACATTTCTTCCACGAATCCTATTACTAACTTCTATACACAATTACCTTCATCGCTCTCTTCTTTTCAAATCATTTTCTTTTATCACATATTTTATCCCACACACCTTATCGCACACTTTGCGACACCCACACATTAACATATTCCTTCTTCGTCTAACACTCTATCATTCACTACTACTTCAACAAACCTTTATTATTACACCTATATTCCGTAACACTCTTTTCTCCCGACTTTCACTGAATCATACACCTAAATCCACCTTTCTTTCAAATTTTCATAACTACAAAACATTATTTTATCCAACATTTTTTTCATTTTAACACACAGTTCACTCCTTTGTCCTCATTTGTCCTATGTATATTTCACTAACACTCAACATTCTCAAAATTACGCTAAACTGCTATACCACTACTTTCTGACCCTATTATCTTACACCAACAATCTCCTTCTTCCGCATACTACTTACACACCTTTAACTTTATCACACTCCGTGTCCACGCAATTTACCTCTACTTCATCATACTAAACCACATTCACATATTTCGCTTTAACATTCATCAACAGACGCACAATTAAAACTAAAGTGGTTTTATAAATTCACCGTTAAAATTTTCACAATATCCAACATTTTTATTCTCATTCACACCTGAGTCCTTTATACTTTAATTTCCGCGCACTCTTTACTCTCATACAACATGTTTCCATCAAATGCCTAACTCCGATATTACTGCTTTCTAAACCTCGTATCTTACTCCAACGATATCTTCTGCACACTCAAACGTCTACTTCTTCACACCACTTACTCCATCACACCCTGTTTTCCAAAACATTTTCTTCCCCCTTGTTATCCCACACACTTTATCTCACACTTCCGACACCCGTACAATTTATTTTACTTCACCCACCCTTCGTCTCTCTCGCTTACTCCACCACACACTGCTACATACATATACTTCTTACACTTACACCTCCAATCCAACACACTGCCTACTCCCAGACAACTACTTTCTAAACCTATTACCTTACTCCAACAATCTCCTTCCATACACTAACTTTACTACTTCTTCAAACTGCTAACTTTGTAGCACATCCAATTTCGCAATTCCCCACAATTCTTCTCTACCCCTTTTTTCCACACACCTTACTTCACACATTCCGGCCCTCACATATTCCTACATCACACATTCCTTTTTCAAATAATATTTCTATATCACATATTACTACTACTACTACTACTACTACTTACACACTTCTATCATGTACACTATTGTTCTAACTCACTCCGTATTTCCTTTTTTTAAATTTACTCTCGTATACTCCTTATTCCAAACTCTCCTCATTACAACACTCTCTTTTATCCAACATACTCCCTATTCTTACACATAAACGTCACTCATTCATACTCATTTTTTTCATACACTCCTCCCTTTCACACAATGTTTCCCTAAATCTCTACTCCCATATTATTTGTTCTATCTTCCTACCGTACTTGAACCTGGCATCCGTCTTCCACATGTTCATACTACTAAATCTGCCTCCACTTCACCCCGCACTTCTTCATAGCCCTTTCCTCCCACATATGTTAACCACACACACATTCCTCCTTCACACATTTCTTCTTCTCCAAAACATAACTACTACTACTTCCACACATTTCTTATACCTACACTCTTTACACCAGCACACTCTATATTTTTTACTTTTCAAATATTACTTCAATATACTCGTTACTCCCAAGCATTTCTTTGTCTAACATTCTCCGCTTACCCTCACACATTTAACTCCCGTACACTCGTGAATCCACACCCTCCTCACGCTCCTATATCATATATTCAATATACTCGCAACGCTCATGCAACCTCTTCCTCAACCTACCACGTTACTCCCACCGTCTCATTCACGCTGCTTCTACCGTTAACGCAATTGCCCCAAAACCCTGCAACATGCTTGGTTTTACTAATTTAGTCCAATCAAAGTACCCCACTCATTTTGGACCAATCATGTCACTCGCGGTAAGCCATGCAACATGCTTGGTAAACCCATGCATTATGCTATATTGTGCTGCGGGATGCGGAGTAAAACCAAGCATATATGCATTTGTTACATTTTACTATCGAAATTGAAGTATAAAATTCCAATTATCAAATTGGCAGCAATCGGGTTAACGCACAACCACTCTAATAGTTCTTATTCCGCAAATTCCTAGTTCATACACTTCTTCTTCCACATAACTCCTTCCTCCCACATTCCGTACTCCAACACATTCCTTATTCTAACAGAACATTTTATTCAACACGCTTCTTCGGCTATTCTCAACCCGCTTACTCTAAAATCTAACAAACTTCTTACATTCACACAACCATTTATGCAACATACTCCCTTCTCTTACCTCGTCGTACTACTTTGCTTCAACAAACTCTCTTCTACACACTCCTCATTACACGTCATTCTTTATCGTACATACGCCGAGCCCCCATATAATCCCTACCTCAACAATATAAATTACTCCACAAATCTCCGTATTTAACACACCCAAACTACTACTCCAACATATACCTTATTTAGCCCCGCTCGCTCCCCCTTCCCTATTCGCACCCCTTTTTCTTATTATTTCTACATATTTCGTACTCTAATTCACCATATTCTCAACTACACGCAACGCCAATTTCCACACATTCCTTACTACCCCTCACTTTTTGAGCATACATACTCCCATACAACCCTACCCGAAATCTATATATTTTGCCCATACGACTACTTCTATGCACACACCTCGCAGACACACACTCTTTAGTCTTTATCATGCCTAACTCCTACACGCTTTTCCAACGTATACCTTACTGCAAACACAACTCCCATTCTCGCATGCCCTTTATAGTCCTAGAAGCCACGGTGCGCTCCATGCTGCTGGGCCTTCAAACGGGTGTGTGCTGCGGTTCTTAAGAGTCATGAAAGTTGCCTGACCCGCCAGCTAGAAACCTTTCAACATGATGCGGCCCTCGAGTCGGCTGCTCTGTGGGAGCGCACAGCGATCGTTGTGTAGCAAATGGGGGGCTAAGTTGTTGCTATCCTACCAGTCGCCGTTAACTCGTACTTACTGGGGATCCAGAAGCTGCCGTGCTCCTTCCATTGTCACTCCAGATTATTTTCAAAAATGCATCTAGCGCGCCATCAATGGGTACGGCTTCTCCTTGAACGTAGTCTCCGAGTTAGGAGACAACACAGCCACCGTCGTCGACTTGAACGTAGCCATAGTCGCACCGCTCATCATCGGTGCAAGGAACCAAGGAACTGTAGCTGTAACTTGTCATTCGATATTGCGAGTGCATCTTCAACGCTGTACAAGTTTCAGTACACCTAAAGTACTCGTTAGTCATGTCCGCAGACCCTCGTGTCCAACCTGGTGCAGATGGTTCGCGCAGCCCCCGAGCCCGAGGGGCGCGCCTTCGCCCCCGTGGTGTTGCGTCCGCTGCTGGATGTTGAAGCTGGCGTAAACGCAGCTGGGCGCGGACACGCGGGTCACGCTGAAAAGTCAGTCATTAATTTGTTTATTCTCCACATACGAAGTCTGGTCAAATGCCCTGCTGCAAGCCCATACTGAAATTCAGTGTATCTTGTCGATCGTGAGTCAATGTTGTATCACGGTTGGCTTAGAAATGTATGACACTGCCAATCTTAAGTCAACGTTATGCCATGATTGACTTTATTTTCTGGATTTTAGATCCAGAGTTTCTGCAGAGGTACGATTCTGCCTAACAAAACTCTATATTCTTATTTTCAGTACTATAATAAAAAATCTTGTTCGAACTTACAAATGCAACAAAACCTCTATTGCTTAATATACCTGTTATCTCAGCAGGACAAGTGGATTTATTAGCCGCACGTGGTGCCATTCCCTATCAAACTAGATTAACTGGCTATAGATGTAAATTAGCGGTTCTACGTTCCATACAAAATACGTTGACATTACCTCTTATAATAGATAGTCGGTACTCACCTAAATTATCCCAATGAATGTTGCTTGTGTCGGCTAAGGGTTACTTTATGATTTCTTCAAAATCCAATCTTGCTTGAACGAAGTGGGTTTAACTACGCTACTTAGTAAATCTGATAAAACCTTCTGGTTAAATTTCGAATCGCTTACATCAACGAGACTATCGTCACTTGACCTCAACATTAGAGAAATGGGAAATAAGGCTAACTCCATGTACGAGGTTCTTTCGCATATACAATAGCAGCACCTGCGGGTGCTGCGGCTGCGTAGCAGGTACAGGAGATGCGTCGAGGGGGCCAGCACACCGTGACAGGATGTTCGACCGACATTTCATTAAATTCCAGAGCTTTTGCATGTATGTGTGCGCAAATACAACTTTGCAGTCGGCCAACAAACAAAGCCTTCAGATTTTATTCTAGGCCGTCAAAGCTGTAAAATCCAGAGCTTCCCCGTGCGGAACACGGCATTAGTTTAATGGTGACCATGCTGTTCTCAACGTTGAAACATTGTTGTCTTCGTCAATTCTCTAGACTTTATATCCAGAGTCTAGCCCAGGATTGCAATGGGGGTCAGAATACAGTAATAACGCATATCCTGTCAGATGCGGTTGAACTATTTACGAAAGATTTGATGTATTTTGTGGTGTAGCAACACGCACAAAATCGTCAGATGTGGATTTCCTTACCCAAACCACAACAATCGCCGAGTTAGGTCGGCGTTGTGTGGGCTGCGCAGAGTTGGTCTGTAATGGGCCCCTCCAGTTACATAAGTCGGTAGGTTCATATTACAAAAGTAGATATGTCAACACCCGGCTAGCGGGAGTTGAAGTGTCACGCCCTGACCTGCATTTGAGTGGTTCTCATGAGACCAGGGGTAGCCGCCCTGGCCTAAACAGGAACGGAGTTAAATTTGCCTTGGTCTTAAACTTGGTTTTATTATTGCGTGCTTCCTCAACGCTACGTGTAAGCTAGTAACGGTAAAAACCTGGCCCGTTATACCTGGTAGCACTTTGTAGTCATTACAACGACCAAGACCAAGATATGAACCAAGTCCTGACATCAGGCCCTTCAGGAATGACCCTGGAGCACGAGACCTCCCCCCATCTCACGCGCATCGAGTGGGAGGCTCTCCACCGCCTCGCAGCGGTGTCGGGAGAGACCGTCATGACATCGCTGTTGAGCACAGCGTCACCGGACCAGCAGCGTCAAGCTGCCCAAGAGTTCATGGAACGCGAGCTCGCCGACGTGAAGCGGCGAGTATCAACTCCCTCGCATTCCAAGAACGATGCCGTGAAGATGGAGATGTCCACGTACTCCGGGGTTGGCCCGGATCGACTTCTACTGAACCGTTGGTTTCGAGAGATTGACATCGCCATCGCCTCGAGACTGATCGAGGCGCCGTCGGCCAAAAGTGAACTTCCTGTTATCCCGACTGTCCGGGAAGGCCAAGAAGTGGGCCCTCGGCAAGCTCGTTGTCGACCAATATGCGTTCCCGACTCTGGAAGCGCTCCAGAGCGATCTCCGCCACGCGTTCGAGCCGCCACAAGATGAGTCACGCGTACATGCGGAATTCTTCGCCCTTAAACAAGGCAAGATGTCCATGCGTGACAACGTTCAGAAGGCACGTCACCTCACGTCGTGCATCGTCACGAAGCCGATCGACATGGCGTCGCAAGTTCACGTCTTCATGTACGGGATGAATGAAGGGGTGGCCAGATACAGTCTCACGCGGGCTGAGCCCGACACGCTGGAGAAGGCGTTCGCCCTCGCGCTTCGCGAGGATTATGTGGTAACATCGTCGTACGCTCGGCCCATGACTATTGATGACCGAGCGAGCGCGCCTGAACCTATGGAGATCGACGCGATTGAGGCATCGACTGGTCGCCCCTGGGATAATTCATCCGCGGGACGCTGAGGCCGGTCCTCTCGTTCCATGATCTGCTTCCGTTGTCGGAAGGTGGGTCATCGCGCGGCCGTTTGCCGCGCGCCTGCTCCCGTCGCCGCGAGCACCACCATCGACGTGATCAACGAACCACCCAGGCCGCGCAAGCAAAACACGGTCTGGGCCAGTAGGTGCAGGAAGCCCTACAGGCTGGAATGGGGGTCCGGGTCCACCGGTGGCGACTCGGCCTTCTAGCCCTTCTGTGCTAACGCACACTTCAATGCCACCACTGCCAGCAACGACACGAGACTGATCATCCTCAGCCTTCACGTCACCGGCGCCCAACGTCCACTGCGCGCACTCCTGGACTCAGGAGCGTCGAACAACTTCTTTCGCGCGTCGTGTTTGTCGGTTCTCCCCGCGAGTCTTTCCGTCCGGGAAGGGCCGGGCGAGGTCGTCGTCAAGCTTGCTGATGGCGAGGCTCACTGCGTCGCGCGGCGCGACATTTCGTTGCCGTACACGTTCGACGTCTTCCGAACGGTGGACGATTTTCTGGTAATCGAACTGAATTACGCGTTTGACTGTATCCTGGGCATGCCGTGGTTGGCTCGATACCAACTCGACAACGACTGGTTGGCCCGGTCAGTCAAGCGTCGAAGCGGCTTCGACGTGAGCGAGGTTTTCACGCACCTCTTGGTGGCTCCAAGAGACTGGCCTCACGTCACCGTCGTGGACCGAGCAGCCACGACGCATGCTTTACACAGAGCGAGCGATGGCCCTCTTTGTACGGCGAGCAGTGTTGCTTGATGACGCGAGCGGACGGACATCCTCACGTCCCAATGAGAAGAACGAGACAGCGGTCGAGCATGGGTTCCCGCTGAAGATCGAGGCAGTGGTCGAGCATGGGTTCCCGCCGACAAATGAGACGACGGTCGAGCGTGGTTTCCCGTCGGCGAACATGACAGCGGTCGAATACGCGATGCTCCCGCTAGACGATGCCGCGTGCGAACTAGTACCGCACCCGCGTGAATCCGGTGTGATCGAGCGTGGTATCTCACACCTAGAGGAGGGTGAATCATCGTCCAGCGACAGTGACCCGTCTTCTTCGATTTCCCGCTCGAAGCGTAAGAAGAAATCGAAACGCCGACGACTGAAGCCACGCAACTCCACCTCATCTGGTACGCTCACGACGGAAACAGTCTGTGCGCTCGAGTACGTGGAAGGTTCTCCGCGAAGACAACGCATCATCGAGGTCGCCAGCCCGCCTCGTGATGCTGAGTCACTTACTCGGCTTCCAGGCCTCTCCTGGAAGAACTTCCTGCGTGATCTCAAGGCTGGTGACATCGAGCAAGTGTGCCTGATCACCGAGGTTGCCTCGGCGGCACTCGAAGTCAACGCAGTCATCGACGATGATCCGACCGCGCGACCCAAAAACGCCGAGCCCAAATCGGCGCGCGAAGAGCGCTTTGCAGCTCAATCATGGGAATCCCTGAAGGAATCTGGTAATCCAGTCTACGACGTCGCCCGCGAATACGCGGACGTCTTTCCAGACAAGATCCCAGCTGAGCTGCCCGCCGAACGAGGAGTACGTCACGAAATCGATTTCGAGCCTGGAACGAAGTATTGTGTGACGCCGCAATGGCCGCTACCGCGAGATCAAGTAAAAGCCATCGACGAATTCTTCGAGAGCCGCCGCAAGGCAGGTTACGTTCGCGAAAGTGTCTCGCCACACCCGAGCCCAACGTTCTGTATGAAGAAGGCTACGGGCGGGTGGCGCATTGTTCACACGTTCAATAAGCTGAACGATGCGACTATCCCAGCACAGACGCCGATCCCTCGCAAGGAAATGGTATTGGACACCATGGCTGGAAGCGTGATCTTCAGTGCGATCGACTTGACCGACGGCTTCTATCAGATCTTGATGAGAGAATGTGATATACCGCTCACAGCGGTCAGCACCCCGAGCGGTATGCGCTGGGATTGGCTCGTGATGCCACAGGGTATGAAGAACGCCCCGGCTACTTTCAATCGAATGGTCTCTCACGTGCTTCGTCCTCTTCGCGAGTTTGCACCGAGCTACTTCGATGACATCTTCGTGCACAGCCGCGCTGAGGGTGAGCTCAGTGCTGTCGACGTCCACTTACAGCACTTGAGGCAGGTCTTTCAAGTGATGAGAGAGAACAAGCTCTACGCGAACCTGAAGAAGTGTGTCTTCTGCGCACCGGAGATTCCGGTGTTGGGCTGCTACGTGAGCTAGGATGGAGTCCGTGTCGACCCCGAGAAGGTCGCCTCTATCTGTTCATGGCCGACTCCCACAAATCCCACCGAACTACGTCAGTGGCTGGGCATGGCAAATTACCTTCACAAGTACACGAAGGATTACGCCAAGGTGATCCAGCCGTTATCGTCGCTGCTAAAGAAGGACGTCACGTGGGTTTGGCAACCGGAACACCGAGAGGCTTTCGACTCGGTGAAGAAGACTCTAGCGTCCGCACCGGTCCTGATACTTCCAGACGAGAAAGCCATTCCACGTCGTGTATGACGCTAGTACTTTTGCCATCAGGTGTGCCCTGATGCAGTTCGATGACGAGGGCCGAGAGAGAGTGGTGAGTTACCAGTCCCGCCAGATGAACCCGGCGGAGAGAAACTATCCGGTACACGACAAAGAACTCCTCGCCATGCGGTACGCTCTGATCAAGTTCAGAGTATATCTACTTGGGGAGCAGACGTTTGCTGTCTATACCGACCACGCATCGCTGCGGACGGCGATGAAGAGCCCCCACTTGTCCCAACGCATGGCGCGCTGGTTGTCGTTCTCCTCCGAGTTCAACTTCGTGGTTCATTACAAGCCCGGCAAGAATAACATCCTCGCCGACGCGCTGTCTCGGCGGCCAGACTATGATCCACGCCGCGTTCTGGGACATCAGGTGACTGATGAAGATGATGAGGAAACCTGTGCCGTGTGTGTGGCCTCGGGTCTGAACCTGATGAGTGTCTCCCCCGAGGTGTCGCTGCGCGAAGAGATCGCTGCAGCGTATGAACACGACACACAGTACGCTAGCATCATGGCACATCTTCGGGCTCCCAGCGACGCGACCCTGGGAGATCTGTCGCGATCCCAGCGAAATCAGATCGAACGCTACCGTCTGGATGGTAATTTGCTGACGTACAGCATCGACAAGTTTCGATGGACCCTGAGTAGTGATCTCCAACGACGCCGATCTTCGCTCACGCATCATCCACGAGTTTCACGACACGCCGATCGGTGGGCACCTCGGGCGCGAAAAGACTTTCGCGGCAGTCTCGCGTGACTTCTATTGGCCCCACATGTACAAGTGGGTGCGCAAGTGGGTGCGAACTTGCGAGATTTGCCAGCGCGTGAAGCCATCCCCGTCGTCGCAGGCGCCGCCGCGTCCTCTTCCGATACCCACCGAAGCCTGGCGTTCGGTGTCGATGGATTTTGTCTTTGGGCTTCCGGCTGACGAACAAGGCCGCACTGGCGTTCTCGTCTTTGTTGAACGATTCAACAAGATGGTTCACTTCATCTCGGTTCCCGACACGGTCACCGCGAGCGACTCCGCGGTGCATTTCGTCAATACCGTCTTCAGGCACCACGGGATGCCCGAATCCATCGTGTCCGACCGCGATCCACGGTTCACGTCAGCCTTCTGGTCGAAGTTCTTCGAGATCGCAGGCACGAAGCTGAAGATGTCGACAGCAGAGCATCCGGAGACGGATGGCCAAACCGAGAGAGTCAATCGGGTCCTCGAAGACGTCCATCGAAGCTACGCAACGTCGTTCAAGAGCTGGAGTTCGTTTCTACCGTTTTCTGAGTTCGCGGTGAACAACGCGAAGTACGCGTCGACTGGCCTCACGCCCTTCTTCATCAACAACGCGCGGCACCCGCGCGTGCCTGTGCTGCTTGCCGTGGGTCATCCCACGGAGTCCCGTGACTTCACACTGGTGGGGGAGAAGCTGCTGCTGCGAACGTAACGCCGGACGAGACACCGGCGACACCTCCTTCATATCAGTGTGAAGCCAAGGTGAACGCTGTAACCCGAGCACAGGCGAAGAAGCACTTGCTGCGCCGTGAAGTGCGGCGACTCCACTCACCGAATGGACCGAGCGCACGTTGATCGACCCCAGTAAGACTTCTCCACCGCGCCAGCGCGACGCTCCGCTCGCCCACTACGCACCGAAGCCTGAAGTGCGTCCCGCCGATCATTCGGCAGTTTCGGAATTTATTCTGCAACGTCAGTCCATCTCCCGTTTCGTACGCGACGCACTGCAAGCTGCAGTGGACAAACAAAGGAAAATGCAGACAAAATGGTCGCAAAAACATGGAGTCCTTTCACACGGGTGATCGTGTCTTACTATCAACGCAAGGTATCCGAGCCTCAGCTGTGACTAACCTGGGTGCAAACAAACTATCTCCGCGCTTCATCGGTCCGATCAAGGTCACCAAGGTCATCGGCGACGCGTACACGCTTGATATTCCATCGACTCTTCGACTTCACCCGACGTTCTACGTCAGTCGGCTTAAGCGTTACCACCCGGCTAAGATCCCTGGATCCTCCTGCCAGAAGCTGCTGGCGGAACGTGCGTCGAACGCCCCTCGCGACGAGCCTGTCACGCCATCGAGCCGTTCGATCCAGGCGCACGCGGACGAGCCCCGGTCTGGGCAGAACCCAGAACTCTTCTCTCCAACATCCTCATCCTCGCCAAGAGCTCACAGCTTACCTGCTGAAGCCGCTCCACCGCCTGTTCAGCTCGCCAGGCGCTGCTCTCCGCCCGCTCAGCTGCAATATGAGCGTCCGAAGAACGGTTCACAGCATCATCGACATCATCCTGGGCAACCAGAGCGCGAGCCGTACCGACGCGATGGTATCCGCCGATTGTTGACCCGGCGGGCGACGTCCGCTGGATTGTGGATCGTATTGTTGACCACGAGGATCCTCCTGGCGAATGGCGCCGTACTCCTGACCGTAAGCCTCCTGGTCGCGCGATGCCCGCCGCCCGTAATTATCGCCTACGTAGGCTTAGGTTTCCTCCCGGTGATGATACGTGGGAGTCGCGTACCAATCTTCTTCGCGTCGTTCCGGACGTGGTTCGCGAGTATGAAACGGCGCTCGCGGCGGTGAGCGTGCCCGCGGATCAGCCCGCGATGAACGTGAACGAGAGCGCGGCTGCCAGTGAGCCGGTGAACGCGAGAGCAAGACCGGGAACGCGTACGTCGGTGAGTACCCGCGCGTCTCGAAGGTGGAGACCGAACGCGCTGCGCGCGGCGTCCCCGCGCGTCGTTTCGATTAGCAGCCCGTTCCATATCCGAGAGAGTGCGCCGATACCTGGCGATCCATCCAGCTTCGACTTCACCGAGCGGGCGCTTGGCGATGTGGTCTTCCCACTCACGCTGCGTTGGACGCGCCGACGAACTACACGACGAACAGCCCTCTCGTACGTGCACGTAGCAGAGCCGATCTTTCTCCCACGCGTTGCGTCAGACACGTGACCGCAAGCTTCCGATGGAGTGATCTTCAAGCATCTCCTCGCGATACGCGAGCAACTCCACGGGGTCTTCATCCTTGTGCAGCATCTTGTTCCAGCGCTTGACAAAGGCACACCACGAGTGACACAAGGCTTCGTATCCAGCTCCCTCGATTCCTTTCTTCCGTGTCCCACGGAAGTGGCGGAAGTGTTACTTCATGGCGTCGAGTGTGTCCGGGCGCTCCACAACCGTCAAGTCGTACAAGTCCCAGGGTGCCAGTTCGTCGGCGAGTTCGTCTGTGTCGTGTTCGTCTGCTGCGTCGCCATCGTCGTGTGTCGCTAGGTATCGCGGGCGCCGTTCCTCCGCCGGTCTCCGTTCTCTCTTTGGGTTTTCAGTGAAATGTGTGTTTGAGCTTAGGTTGGGTAAGCGCAACTTAAAGAGGGGGGTGATGTAATTGGCCCCTCCAGTTAGATAAGTAGGTAGGTTCATACTACAAAAGTAGGTATGTCAACACCCGGCTAGCGGGGGTTGAAGTTTCACGCCCTGATTGGTTGATAATGGAACGTCAGGTCCATTATCCACCAATCAGGTGCTGACCTGTAGTTGAGCGGTTCTCATGAGGCCAGGGGTAGCCGCCCTGGCCTAAACAAGAACGGAGTTAAATTTGCCTTGGTCTTAAACTTGGTTTTATTATTGCGAGCTTCCTCAACGCTACGTGTAAGCTAGTAACGGTAAATACCTGGCCCGTTATATGGTCCCTACGCAGTCCGGCCCAGCCGGGTCAGGTAGTGGTGCTTGCTCCGACGAGTTCCCGCCTCGCAAGTGGAATTCCTTAGGGCTCATCCGAGTTCGGCGTGCCCACACAACAAAACAGCTGAGTTCAGTCGAGTTGTATTTCCGTGCCCTCCACTAAAGTCTGGACGAAGCGCGTTTCCCCGCGTTTACGGGTCATCGAGTGTAAAGACAGCTCAGCTAGACAAGTAACGCCACCAGGGACGTACTACATAACGTCCCGCCGAGTCCGCCGAGTTCGACGGGAGTTTTCCTTCTTCGCGCGGAGCGAGACCTTTTGCGCAACTTGGGCCGATCTAATCTATTGGTGCTACCAGCCGAGTACCTTACAAACTGTGCCTCTTGGGTACCGATGGCAGGCATAATCCAGCCCAAGCAGGGACTTACCGGAAGAGTATACACTTGGTCAGGACTTAGAAAATGCTGCACTGTTTGTTATCTTATATCTGTCGGAAGACTCCAAAGAGTCTCCTCCTAATCTTTGCTAGGTTCATATACAAATATCAAGTCAAATGGAAGCGGTTTCGGACTCGGCCGAGCCTTCAGCCGAGTTTAAACGGCCTACTTGGCCGCTGGACTGAGTTCGTTGGACTCTTCTGGACGCTCGACATGTTCCCAGGTGACTTATGGGTGATCGGCCGTGTCTCTGGCGACGGTTGGATGCGGCGGTCGTATCTCAGGAGACTGTTGGGTACCGGATCTCAGTCGACAGTTGCTTGCGTTAGGCGTTATATGACCGGCGGCGACTGGTGGCTGGCTTGCTGGTCTCCTACCGTAAACCTCTTCTCCTAAGCATCTCGGCTAGAGCCACAAAATTGTGTTTCCCTACTCCATAACTGCCCCGGTTATGGTACGCGATGGTGGCGAGTGCCATGACCATCACTCTGATGTCTTCTCTCCACAGTTGGCTCCAAAGCGAAACACAGAGGCACCATTTCGTTGCTTTCGCCGACCTCGTCGCCTCCTGTACGTCTCTGCACTTCCCCGAGATGTTCCCTGTAGACGCCTGAACTTATGTGTGCTCTTGTTCTCTTCTTAGCTACCCCAGGTCGAGTACGCTGTCTCCGTCACTCCGAACAGAAGTGAGAAAGTGCCCGTTGAGTCGACTTCGGGGCACGCCGAGTCCTGTAGGGCTGTCGTTGACTTGACCGCGGCCCAAGAGCTAGACTTGGAGCCTCAGGCAGCTTCTCGCGTGCTTGCTCTCCGCTCGTCGAGTCCACCAGGCAACACCACGGATGCCATCGAAAAGTCGGACTCTGACGAGCAGGCTGTCGGCTTAGACGCCCTTTATGCGATAGTCGTGCTGCAGGGTCAACAACGCGAGTCGAACAACAACATGCTGGCTCTTCCCATAGCGTTTGTGTTGACTCGCGCGGCTACACCCGTGAAGCCCGCCGAGCGGGACCGCATTCTCAACGCTCAAGATCTCTGTTCGCTTCAGAGCGTGATCCGAGGCATGTACTGCCTGCCAGATTCTTCTAAGGAGCTTGCCGAACTTCGTACTGGGTTAGAGGCGATCCAGGAGATGAACCATGCGCTCACGCGTCGTCTCGACTCGGCTGCAAGCGAGACATCTCGGCTGAAGTCTGGAATGGCAACAGAGAAGGATCGTAACGATATCTTGGCAGCCTACTCCCTGAAGTCAGTGGCTCATAATGAGTCGCGACGGAAGGCCGTCGCGTTGCCGAGGCTCAGGCCAAGATGACTCGAGCTACTGAGGAGACGAAGTTGGACTCGGTTCTCCATCTTGCGCCGGCTAACCGAGAGCAGGTGGACAAGCGTGACATCGATATCGGAGTGCTCGAGGAAAATATCAAGCAGCGCGATGCTGCGTACGAAATTCAGCAAGGGGCCACGCCGAGCATTACCAGCTGTAGCAAGAGTCAGCTCGGCTACTGGCGACGGCGGTAGTCACGCTCTTCGACACGCCCACGCTGTTATCACATCCCTGTGCGAGACCGTTCTCCGCCAGAAGAGAATCATTGCTCACAAGGGTTTATACCCATGCATGATCCTCATATGGCTGCGGCAGCTGGTAGTGGCCTGGCTGTGCCTGTTCTCAATCCCGCTGGCCTCCTGCCCATTGCTCGGCTGTGTCGAGTGCTGGCCATGCGCTTCCCGGAGATCATGAGCATTCCGGCCGGCAAGACACGCACGGTCGAGTTGATTATTCGTCCTCGTTAACATGGTGCTGCTACTGCACCCCCGCCGAAATCGTCCTCGGGTTTGAGGATTGCTTCGAGCTCGGCTGACACTAACTCAACCACAGTGTCGCAGCCTCAGCGTTCTGCTCGGCCATCTTGGGCCATTTAACAGCTACACAAAGCTCGGCTGAGCTCACTGACCCCGTTTGAACGGCTTCGTCAGCATGCGAACCCCAAGACCGGGACTGCAGCAGGTCGACATGTCCGTCGGTCTGTGAGCCCGCTTTGGCAACCTCACAGTCGCCCTTTTCCTGGTGAAGAAGGCTGCGAGGAAGTCGACGCATTGGTGGGTCCTGATTCCCACTTCGAGACCGTATCCGACGGCGAAGGTCTTCGTTCTTCGAACACCCTAGCTCGGCGTTCTCGTCGAAAGCGAATCCACCGGTTCAGCTGAGTTCCGCTACGGCACCCCCCTCGGGATACACTCTGAGGACGAAGCTAGTGAGAGCGTCGTTGAGTCTTCTAGTCCTGACTCGGCTAACGCCCTCCAAGATGTCAAAGAAAGCCAAGGTGACAGTGTGGGGCCTGCGGTGCCTTCGACGACGAGTAGGTCCTCTACATCGGGACCTGCTCATTCTCCGCCTAGTCCTACTCCTGTTGTTCTGGCCTCGACTCCAGCTGAGTCTACCCTCTTCCAGCTTGGGACTCCGGATCATTCGTTAGGGGGCTCGCAGATGGACGCAGAGCTGGTGGCAAGTTTGTCGCCGGCTAGCTCTGCTGCGCAGGTTCCCTCTAGCTCCTCGCCGAGTTCTGCTGGTGTATCTCCTGTTGTTCCAGCGTCAAACGCAGCCGAGTCTGCCTCGACTGCTTCCGTGTAGGCTTCGACTTCGGGGCTTCTTCGGGTCACTCGGCGGAGCTCAACTGGATTCACTATTACAGTTCCGTCGTTTACCAGCTCCACGGTGTCGGCACCTGCTGCAGCTGATTTGGCTTCGTCTGGGTTGGTTCTACGTCTTCCTCAGCAATCTCCAAGTTCGTCAGCTTCGGTGATGACGAGTTCTCGGCTGACTTCCGTGGTGACTACGTCTCTTTCTTCGATGTCAGTTGCTCGGCTGCTCTCGTGCCCAAGCACACGTCCCGGCTCCTCCTCGCCGATTTCGTCTGGTCGTAAGTCATCATCTCGACTTTCTCATGGAGTGGCTGCTACACCCATGACTTCGGTCTCGGCTGCACCATCCACAACGACGCAGCTGTCGCTTCCAGTCAGCTCGGCTGTGACGTCTTATCTGTCAGGCCAACCTCTCCGGATGGCATCTGCGAATGTCCGCCAAGTGAATGCTTGTTGGCTAACCTTATGGCACCGAACACCGAAGTTCTCGGTCCTGCGTCTTTGTCAAGTCGTGGTGGGCGTGCATCGAGCTCAGCTGTTTCCTCGAAGGCTTGAGGGACATCCACCAGTCCGCTCTCGTTGTCCGATGGGTCACTTCGCGATGATGGTGGATCTCCAGACGAGTCTTCCAGTCTCGCCGTGGACCTCGATCACCGGACGACGAAGAGGGTTTTTCATCGAAGTCGGCTGAGGCTTCCCCGCGCAGCTTGAACGCTAGAAGGTTTGGTTCAGGCGACAAAGACAGTGGCTCGGTTGATGACCTTCCTCTTTCGGGTGAAGTCGGTTGCTCGCCGAGCTCCATCTCGACGCAAGATGCAGGGCTACTTGTATCAAGGGAAGTCTCCTCCTGGTCCGCCTCCTGCTACTAAACCGAAGTCCAAAGGGAAGTCCAAGAGGCGTGCTTCCGCGGCCACTCGGAAGTCGAGTAAATCGTGGAAGCGTCACCGCAAGCTAGGTTCGCCGAGCTCCAAGTCTTCGACCATGACTCCACCAACACCAGCTCGATCGTCTGCTCACTTACTTCCAAGCTCGACTGCACCGACTCCTTCTTCCGTCTCCGTTCGCTCGGCTACGGTGTTTCCTTCGGTCCTACAGCTCACGTTGTGTCAGCAAGTCGTTTCACGGGACTCCAGCGTCACTCCGCAAATGGCTCGACTGCGCGGGGTGCCCTTCTTCCATTGCGGCTCTGCGCGCTGCTGGGCTGTTATTCGGGAGCACCAGACAGGTCAAGTTGAATTGGTGAAGAGTTTGGGTAAGACGTGCGTTCCTACGACCTTCAGCACTCTGGCTGGCATTCGAGCGTTTCGGGATGGCTACAACCCCGACCACCCGTGTCAGAAGCAGCTCGCTCTTCTGCCCAAGCTGCCGTCATTCTTCTCCCTGCCGTTTTGGAAGGAGCTCGGAGGCGACTCTCTTCTAGTTGAGACCTACAGCCTTAATGGAGCAGCTCGGCGATATGTGGTTGCGGATGCGTGTGTGGTATTAAGGAAGCCAAATTGACAGGAGACGACCTGACCGTTGGGCGCTAATGCCGGTGATGGCATCCGAAGTATGAAGTTGGATCCGACGGGAGAGTGACGCCATCAGGACCAGGGCTGTGAAATGACTACGACCAATAGTTATATCAAGTTTAAATATATTTCAGTTTCTGGATTATGAGTTATTGTTGGCGCCACACGCTCGCCACATATGCGCCTTTTCTATGCACGTTATGTGTGGCCGTAACGTCGTCCTGAGATCTTACGTACGTTTCTGGGGAGCTCAATAGTCGATTCACTTTATACTGGATAAGTGAAAAGCATCTGACGATATAAAAACATTTTCAGCAAAACTAGGAAAAGGGTGGAGATCAAGTACTACAAGATAAAAACCTCTAGTGTGCCCAAATCCGTCGTGTCCGTTGTCCGGTACAATGTCATATCGCCAGTCATCAAAGGTGAAATTTTTCACATTAGCATTATGGTTGGAATACATGTACTTCAAGTTTACGCTGAAATGCGTTATTTTTTTAGATCTGAATTTCAGCGGTCTGGAGGTCAACGACGGAGACTTTCTCAGATGCGTCTGATCGAACATGTTCACCGAAGCCGTTTACTTTCTTTGATAAGGTTGTTTCGTGGATAACCGTCTATCTGGACGACAGAACAACAGGTGTTGGTTGTCTATACAAGAGCTCACCCAAACAAGCGAAGACGGCAGCCACGATTTGTTTTGTGAGGAAAGCTTTGAGCAACCACGGCAAGACATAATGCACCCTTCGAGTTCCTCATAACTAAAGTTGCTTTCCCCAAGACAATTCTGAACTTCCACTACTCAAGATGGTTAAGATTATCGAGTGCATCGACATTGCCATTGTCACGGTCCTTGCAGTAAACGTGAACACCCTGGAAGTCAACCCACCACGGATGCTGCAGCCGATGGATGAAAGAGCGCCCCAGCCGAGTCTGGCGCCTCGAATGCTAGAGGCTATGGACGAGGGCGTACCCCAGCCGAGTCTGGCGCCTCGAATGTTATAGACCATGGACAAGTCGGCACTCGGCATAGTGAAGTTGGACCAAGTGGTAATGGGTGTGTGACTCGGTCGCGAAGGTTTAAGCCACTTACCGATAAATACAAGAAAAGTTGCATATACGATATCTGTACTGACATGTTACTTCCTACTTCTGAATAGCTAAAACTTGGCTCGCTGTAAAAGGGGGAGGTCAGTTCATCATTTGCTTTTTTTCAACTGTCAGTGCGGCGAACTATCACTTCTCAAGACTCAGTACGAGCTTACCTATTGCTGATGGACTCCACGTGTGGTGGTACCGTCACAAAGCTGATAAATGTAGGTCCACCAAACACCGTTGTTGATACCAGCAAAAGTATAAATTTTCCGACTTCCAAAAGAAGAAAAAAAGATAAACCACACGCTTGGGTTGTGCCCGTAACGGAATTCGACTCACCCCAGAGAAGACCCCAGAGGTTCTAGTGCACAGCCCTGGTCCAGAGCTCGCAAATGGGTGGAAGTCGGGTGCCCGATAGGGAAGACGCCGCTACCACCGAATTTAGAACCAATTTTGGTGTAAGTTTGACAGAATTTACACCGAATCTGGCCTCAGATGCGTAAGCGATTAGGGTTAAGGAGGAAAAGGAGGAGAGGGTGAAATCAATTCACAAACCCAGCCAAACGATCGCTTCAATTCTCCAGACCAAGTTGAACGCTCGTTCTTTCAGTTCCATAAGCTGCATTAGGCTGTCAAGAGCGTTATAATAAGGGCCTACTCGCCTTAAACACACGCGTTTTGAGATGTTCAGCTAAGCGACAAGCACACATCGTAAAGTTGACAGCGATCGGAGAATGCCCAATTCACCCAATGCCGCTGGAGTGCAGCTGAATGCGTGATACGAGAGCGACAAGGCTTACTCGTTTTCGGAATCAACTCTATAAGTGTACGCGCGTCAATTATAATAGCAGATACTTAAGTAACCGTATCGCCCTCAAGAAGAAAATCACAGGAAGAAGATTCTTGTTCGCATTATCAGGCCCTACAACCGCCTGGCCTTGCCAAAAGCCCTCATTCGTTTTTTCAGAGGGTTGAAATACCAGTAGCTACTGGTCCACTGGCGTTTGAACTCGAAAAGCGGGCTCGTTTAAATCCGGCTGAAGTTTTCTCTCACGGATTTCGATTGGTCCACGCATAGGAATCGGCATCAGGTCATCGTCATAAGCACTGCTTACAGTGACAGT
Organism: Phytophthora quercina; assembly: GCA_014706105.1. Classification (NCBI taxonomy): domain Eukaryota; phylum Oomycota; class Peronosporomycetes; order Peronosporales; family Peronosporaceae; genus Phytophthora; species Phytophthora quercina. Next base: position 1,265,346 of record JACBOW010000091.1, on the reverse strand, counting down.
GACGATGATGGCGACGACGATTGCAATGAAGTTCTTGAGCTTGAGCATCTCGAACACTTGGTCTATTTTGAGATGCTGAGGTGACGATGGTACTGTTGAATTTGTAGTGAAACACGATGCAAGAGGAAGAAGCGAGAATGGAGGTTGATATCGAGTCCAATCGCATTGTCAACGATAGGAAAAAAAATCGTGAAGAAAATGTCAAATTGTTTACCCAAGACCACCGTACATGTACTGTACAGTATAATCATTCGGGATTCGCTTGACGAATTAAAAGCAAATTATAGCTCGTAGCTGCAGAACACGGTAATGTTTACATAAGAATCCATATTTTAGTTCATAGGAAAAGGGTTCAGGAATGACGACGAGGGTGGTAACGTTTTCGGCCACGTTGTTCACCCTTATCAAGAGTGAAAGTGCATTCCGGTCGGAATTTCGTCACATATTCGAGCATGCAGCCTCTTCCCGTTTCTTTGCCTACATTCCTCTCCTTCTGGCAGCAAGTTGTGGGCGAGATGAACACGTATGCTCGCCTGAACACTATGGCAATCGGGAAGCCGTTCACGTTGCAAGAGATCATGACGTTCCCAGGAATCTTATTCTATATGACTCTTGACGACAAGGGCGAGTACGGCAACTACTGGGGGGCTCAGGTAGAGGATTCAATTTTTGGAGGAAGTTCAGTGGGGCTAGAAAACATCATGGGGCTACGCCGGTTCAAATTTCTTCGTCAGGTTTTCACTTTCCAGTGCGTGGATCCGAATCGAGCAAGCCGTGACCAAGCAGCGCGTAGTATTCGGCCGTTGCTCAACTTACTGAAGTCGACAGGGGCAAAATACGTTGAAGTTGGCAGGAATGTAGCGCTTGACGAGGCAAGTGTTGCCTGCCGCTCAAAGTACGGCAAACCGCTTATCGTCTTCAATCCTATGAAACCCGGCGGCAAGTACCATTTCCGGATCTACATGCTCTGCTGCGCTACGTCGTGGATCTGACTCAACTTTCGTTTGCATTGTCGAAGCACAAGTGGTGACCGGCTAGCTGGTGTAACGACAGAAGAGGTGACGGAAGCGCTAAGACTAGAGATTAAAGCGCCTTCAGCAATGCGGCAGTGCGTCTTGGAAGTGACTCGTCCCATTTACGGTACCTGTCGCGTGGTGAACTCCGACAACTACTACACCTCGGTCCAGCTTGTGGAGGCGTTGAAGGTGAAATGACTGTACGCTAGAGGAACGGTTCGTAAATCGAGCGCGCACTTCCCACGTCACGTACTCCTCGAGAAAAAAGGATGTACCCGAGGGACATCATGTCAAGCCGTATCCGACGCGCACCGAATTGTTGCTGCTTCCTGGTACGACAGTGCCATCGTCAGTGTTATATCAAATGCGGATGCGGCTACCCTGACCACCGTAGAGCGTCAGGTGCAAGCTGAAAAGCGTAGTTTCAGTGTTCCAACATGCATCAGGCAGTACAACACGTGCATGCAAGGTGTAGATCGTCTTGACCAGATACGAGGTCGATTCCCGTTAGCGGATGATCATTCGCTCAAGAAATGGTATAAGAAGCTGGGGTTGGCACTGGTTGATGTCGCCCGCGAACGCGTATCTCACCCGGAAGCTAGCTGTCGACTCGAGCACGGATCGAGATCCGCATCGATCCTTTATCATCCAGCTCATTTCTCGGGCGAGTGGAAAGATGCCCCTGGTGAAAGGGTGATGCTATTTGCGGAGCCAAGGGCTAACGACTCAGAAAGTGTATTGCCTCCTGTGAGAGCAGTGTGGAGCGCTGGCAGTAATGGAGTGGATGGTGTGCGCGGGAGCCCTCTCAAGCGCTGCTCTGCGGTGTCTTCCAAGCAGCTTTTCAAGGAGATGAGCCGCAAGCGACGTAAGTGCGTGGTCTGTAGGTGGGAAGAACGCTATCCAACTGAAGTCACGGATCACTGCGTATTGCACGAAGTGAGTCTTTGTCAGATGGTTCGCACGGAGGTCCCCAAGAGCTACATGCGCCCTCATGTTGCGTGGACTAGTTGGGACAAGTACCACCGCTTCTATCTTCCAAGCAAGCTTTTCTCTAGCAAAGGGAAAGTGCGCACAAGCTCCGACTTGTACAAGTTGAAGCAAAGTGGCGGTGCTGCCAGAAGTCGTGCGGTCGAGTCGTTGAATCTTTAGACTGTATTTGACTTGATTTTTCTATGGTCAAGACGTGTTCGTGTGACTTGGTTTAAGTATGAAAATTATGACTTCAACTTCGAAGGAACAGTAGTGATGTGTTCAAGTTGCGTATTTGTTTTGGTTTCATTATACTAACAGATAGGAGTGTACCTTGGTTAAGTTATACAAAATGACGGCTTCAAGTTTGCAATACAGACAAGCAAATGTTTTTGTTTTAGTATGGAAAAGCGCTGTCGTCTTAGCCTTTCTCTTGCGACTTGTAAATGTAGAGTGGCTGGAGCTCAGCCTTCCAGCTACACGGAACGTTGACAACCTTTAGAAGGTTGAACTGTAGACAAAACCGAAACGAGCAAAGCGACCGGTGTCGTGGGTAAAAGTTCTGGCTGCTCACTAAGAAGCGAACAAAGGCCATATCACACAGCATATCCTTCACGTGCTCCACAACGTGAGGTCAAACAGCAAGTTATTCCAAAAGACCACCGTCAATTCGGAAAATGGCGTGACAGTCGCCAGGCGAATGTCCACAATGTCCTTGGATACGAAACGAGCTCTGTCACGGAACGCAAAGTTATAGCCACTTCGCTTGATTGCCTATATGCCAGCACGCTGTAATTCTTCTCGAAATTCAACGCCAATCAAGAGACGAACTTCTGTCGCCAACACCACTTGAGCCATCCCATTACCGATACAAGAGCCAATGCCCAAAACCAAATCACGGTCGTCAATATCACCAAGTTCACGTAGCAACATAGTTACTCCTGCGGGCAATATCTCACCAACATTCTTGTGAATTGACATGCCATAGTACTTTTGGACCACTGCCCGAGGAACTTCCGCAAATATTGACGTCACAAGAGCTTCACCACGCAAAGGGGTGAGCGGAGGCATTTGCGGCTCCACCCGTTGTTGACTCTCCGAGCCAGATAAGACTTCTGGTGCGTCACCGCCTGGTTAAGTTACAAAGCTTGTCGAGGCGTCAGTGTTCGGTGGATCCTCGGTATTTGCGATCTGCACGAGTCGTTTGTCTTCTGCGTCCGTAAACGATGTACGCATTTGTCTTAACTTTTGTAATGGACGGTGGAATTGAAGATAACCATTCTTTTGTATAGTGGAAGCGTGTGGCAGGGGGCCACTCGGGGTCCCGTCGGTTTTATGGTGTAATATCGGTGACGGGGACGGTGTGGCAAGTCAAGATTATGCCTCGAAGTCAATAAAAAACGTCCGAGACTGAAAATTACCCCGGCCCCTATGTCAGTACTGCGTCCTGATTGGTAGTAATTGAGTTGTAACAAAAGCGGTAGATGAGACCTAAAAGGCCCATAATGCGCCCTTTTTGAAAGTGGTTTTGTACCTTGATTTGATAACATCGTTAAAGGGCGAAAAAAACGCCCCTGCACCGCGAAAGGGTTAACCCTTTCTTAATATTGGGAAAACTAATAAAATGCCCTTCATGGTTTCAAAACCAATAAAATGCCCCTGGCCGAAAAAAAGGGACGGTGGACGCTGGAGGAAGCGCGTAGCCATGACTTAGTCTACAGACCCTTCGCGACAAGCAAGATCACATCACCCCACTCGGCCTAACACCGATAGCATCTGAAGTGAGAGGATCAGAAAAGCAACTTGTTGTCGTCCAACTTCATGTAGTACATGCACACAAAGCTGTACCACATGGTACATTGGCGGTAACACGTGTCGCAAGCAGCCGTCGGCTTTGCTGCCGATCAGTCTTGGACAGTTGCACGGTTTTTGTGTCATCTCCCTAAATGATGCACCAGCAGGGCGTGGATGAATGCATAATTTCGGCCGCAATCTGCATTTATTCAGGGCGCGATATGCAAATTCATACGCCCTCGACGGTAGTATTAAAATACTTATTACCGGTAAAATAATAATCGCTCAAACTTATTTTAAAAAAACTATAAAAACCGTCCAGCGACTCGGTAGATAGTCTTTACTATGGATGGAGCTTACCTAATACTTGAGTACGAAAACATTGCAGTTTTAGCCGTTTTAGCCTAACCTAAAAATTTAGTCTCCCAATATTTTGTGACATTTAATGTCACAAAATAGGCATGTGACTATTTCAAAAACACATTTTATTTATTTGTGGGGGGGCTTAATGCGTTTTTAACGCTTCGAACAATAATTCAGTTGTGTTTGATACCAAAACCTTCCACGGAAGGGTATCTGTATATTGCGATCATTTTGTCCGGAAACTGACGAAGGGGTTTACACCCAGGACAAAGCATGGTCTGACCTCTTTCAGCTGAGGGTTCTGCCGCTGCTTCCAGGATTTTAAGGTATGATAATAATAGTTTTCCTGGCGCTAGCTTTATGAGAAATGAGATGCCCGTGTGTCGAACACGGATCTTAAATCAGCAGGCGTTCTCCAACCAGTATCGGAAGATTTTTGCCAGCATAACCAGGATCTGCAACGATTTTATAATATATCTTGTCGGCCCCGCAAAAAAATCAAGTCAATATAATCTAGCAGCTTGCTGACAACGTTTTGTTTTGTGAAATTATAAATCGTCATGCTGAAAACATGCTTGTGCTGGTTCAAGTACGCCCACAATTTAACCCACAAAGCGTACAGTACCGATGGCGACAATAGTTTGAATCACCACCAGCTCACCATCGTAACGGGAAGGAGAATCTTTGGAATTGATCGACTTCTTTTTTTTTTAAAGACATTAACATAGTTTTTAAATGAGAACCTCTGTTTAAAAAAAGTTTTAAAAGTTAACATAGTCCACTTGACAAATTATTTATCGAATTGAACCATCCTGTGTCGAGCATTCCGAAGAAACAAACAATGCATAATATGCATTGATATTATCAATACGTACAGTATATGTACATGTATGTACTGCAGCAATTTAGCAACATTGGAACGTGAGGTTCAAGGCAGACGCTGGGAAAGGAAAAACTGCTGGCTAGTGAAAAAAACTGCAAGAATAGAAAGATGATCTGCTATTTCAGCAGCAGCTCTCAGCAGTCAAATCCTACGGTGGGGGGTCAACGGCCTTCTATTTTGGTTTTCATTTTTTCCTATAGAAGCCTGATATGCATTTAGACGATCAATCAGAGTGATCGTCTTTCGGATTTGAGTTGTAGTTTTTCCTCTTGGGAGGTAGCTGCATACGTTTTGGATGTGGCTCTGTATGGGGTCGTTGCTGTTGTTGATTGGAAACGTATAGGTCTTCGTCATTCGTTGCCTGGCGAGTAGTGTCGCTGCTTCAAGTAAATGTACCAGTATTAATATTTTAATATTAATACCGGTACATATTATTATTATTTTAATAAAATAAAAATGCATGTATGATTATTGTGTGATTATGCAGATTTTGGCCTTATCGATTTAACGTTAGTGCGTCAGGCACATGTAACTTGGCACCTCACTGATTACTTGATTTCAGTATGTAGATTCCTGGACCAACGAGCTGCAAAGTCTGCAGAATTGTTTTCTCCAGCCAGCACCCAAGCCATTCGACTTCGCTGTGAACTTGTTAAGCCAGAAATCGCCACAGTACCACCATGCGTTTGAGTATCATATTGCTGGCAGTCGCGACCGCAATTCTTGTCAACGTGGACGCTATTTAGCTACTGACAACGCAGGTGCGAGCAGGATTGAAGCCCCCGAATCAAACTACAGACTTCGCGCCGAAAATGGCGGCAGGAACCTCAAGAAGTATTCGAAGAATACCGGCGAGCGTGACTTTTACGGTGATTCAAACACTGACGGGAAGAGCAAGCTGTCCACCGACAAATCAACGGAAGAAGAACGAGGAGGAGGAGGAGGAGGAGGACTCATCAGCTGGATGTTTTTCCAGAACATCAAGTCCAAAAAAGTTTTGGAGAAGCTCGAGTCTATGGAGGGAGAAAGCTTGCAAGACATCGCATAATTAAGCCCTTTCAAATCGACAACCTTGACGACAACGCGAAAGCTGCCCTCGAGAAGGTGGAAGTACAAAAATTCACTGAGGCGGCCAAGAAGAGATCAACGTCGTAAGTGGTGATGGGTGGAGAGACCTCAGTGTTTGGTTTGTTGATCGATACAGAGCCGCAGGCGAGGAGATTGTACATGTACGTGATCCATGCGAATTGACGAAGGTAAAACTTGCAAGTTGATAGCGTTACTGGACTAGATGTAGCCTTGGCTTCAAAAAATTTTGTTTTTGAATATAACAACGACAGTGAACTGTTCCCTACATTATGTGGCAGGTCCATTGCTGTGACGTCTGAGCAGCAACGCACAATTTGTAGCCATCTTTTAAACATGGCTACATCATTGTTTGTTTGACCTCCCGGTCAAAGCACTACTGACTTGGTTCCAGTATGCTCTCGAATATTCGCGACTCGATCTCGAACGTCCCAGACTGTCTCAGTCTCAACAGTCTCACCGACGGTACTCGCTGCAAGTCGCTCATTATCCAATCTACCACTCGACAAGCAAGTCAACAACCAAGAATTACACAACCAATTGACACATACGATGGAGGCTCAGACATCCCACGAAAAGAGCCATCTGCAAACTATCGAGCAAAAGGTCCAGGACGTGCAGGACAAACTCAACACGCGGCTGCCAGCCCAGTACCGGCACGTGGCTGCCATGGTATGCGGAGCCAAGTGGCGACTACAGACACTCAAGCCACAGGACGCCGCACAGATCGTCAAGAAGATGCGTCTGGAACTTGGCGCCTTTGACTACCGCGTCAAGGAACAGGCGGAGCTGCTCACACGTTATCTCATTGAGTTAGACGGTGTGTTGAGCTACGGAGACGACGACATCAAGAATGCACGTAAGGCATTGGTAGTGTTTGTGCAGAAGTTGCTGCCTCAGGCCGACGCCTTCAAGGAACGCAGTGCCAAACTCAAACAGTTCGGAGAGCAAGTGCTCAGTGGCTTTGAGGGTCAGAAGTCGGCACCTTCGACACCTATTGACAGTGGCTCTGAATCCGACGACATGCACGTGAAGACTCTGTTTGAAGAGAGTGAAGAGGAAGAGAGTGAGTCTGAAGTTGAAGAAGAAGAAGAAGAAGCTGAAGATGAAGAGATGGAGGAATCTGTTGAGATGAAACAGGACGAGTCTATGGAACCAGAAGCGGAGGCTGATGATGAAGAGGTTGCTCCGCCACAGAAGAAATCGCCACGACTTCAGCCAGCGTCACGTTCACAGGCTTTGGACATCGACGTCAACTCTCTGCCTGTGTGGCGGCCGTACTACCAGTTGCAACGTCGCCAGGACGGCATTTACCTCATTGCGCACCTCAAAAACATCGACCCGGACAACGTCCGTGTGCAGTGGAACGGGCACAACGGAGTGCTTCGTGTCAGTGGCTACCGCTTGCCCACCCAGAAGGATATCATGATGTCGCGGTTAAGTGGAGCACCGACCTTCGGCCGCTTTGAGATCGCCGAGCAGTTCCCGCGGAATATGCTCAACATGGAGGAGTCCACGCAGCAGATTTTCGAGGACGGTACACTGCAGATCCGCATGCCGTACTGCGCCATGCGGCACCCGCTGCGATACCGTCCGTCGCTCTTCCTGCCGCAGGATTGCTTTGTCTGGTAAACGGACAGACAATAGGACAACGATGCTGCACCAATGAGCGTTATTGAAGTTAATTGGTACGGGAATTGTGGTCACCCCGTCTTCAACCACTTGAACTCTAATACGATCGACAATTGCTTTCGACATCACGTGCGATTTCGTTTTGCGCGAGGTTTTAGTTGTTGTGGTTTGAAATCCAGCGTGTCGTACAGAACTAAAATCATGACAAAGGCGGTCACAGAGCGCGTGGATGCACGCATCACTCAGATACAAAGGTGGCGTGGCGCAATACAGCATAGAAAAATTATAACCGGGAATCTTAGCAAGTCTGTCGATGTCGCTGTATGGGTACGTTTTTAGGACTCGCTCGGAAACATCATTTAACTGATCGTGAAAACACGCTGGAAGAGAGCTGACAACTTCTTCTCGTAACCAGTGGTGTAATCCAATCCCTGCTCGGCGGCTTGTTTTAAATCATCCACCCGTTGAAGAGTTTCTATTTGATCTCGCGAAAACATCCCAACGTTTTTAATGAAGACAACTTTAAGGAGATCCAAATCATATTTCCAGCGCAGTGCTATCTCCACCAGTGGATGAATCTAACGGTTCCAGTACTACAGAAACGCAGGTGCAATCTAAAAAATCTCCGCAAGTCTGATCCCAATTTTCCCGAGAGAAACACAAAGCAAGAAAAGCTGACATGTTGTATGGAGCCAGTTCAAGTAACGACGAGCAAATTGTGCATGAAGTTCTCTCGACTAAACCTGTTGTCCGCTGCAAAAAGCCAAGTCGAGATGGTATGAACAACTACGATAAAATCTGTGACTCCACAACGCTAGCAATTATTACCACAAACCCGATTAAGCAGTGCAAGACGGATACGACTAGCCACCGTGCTGACTTTACTCCAGATGGAGATCGAGACTTACGTGAGACTGCCCCTCATAAAATTAAAATCGTTCTTAACCCGAAGGCAAAGAAGCATGGCAGGACAAAAAAGAAGAAGTCCAAAACTCACGCAGATGAAAGAAAAAGTCGAGTATGGTTTGCTTCTACAGAATCGGCAAGAGTCAATCAAGTTTTAAGGATCTTCTTGAAACTTTTGAAGCCGAAAAAAGGCCCGGGCTCACTGAAATCCAACATCGCTTCGCTCATGTTATCGTTAAATTCGGGGGAGAAGCAAACCGGAAACCCCAATACAAAAAGATGAAGAACCCAGTCCTCAATCTCGACCTATTCTACTTACTCCCTGCCAAACTGCTGAAATCGTGCAACGAGGCCTTTCCGGTTTCGAATAAAGGTTCGAACCCAATCGAAATAGATGGTAATAACGGCGACGAACACCAGACAAATCTTCGTTCGGAGCTTACATGGTGACAGATCTTTCTCTTGCCGAATGTTTCTCCACTGTTTCAATACGAATTGTAAAGCATCGGCGAACTTTTTCGTCTTCAATGTCCGCTAATTCACTTACTATCATATGCGTAGCGCGCACAGCTTCTCTGTATCGGTCTCCACGGGAACGGATCTTTGAGGAAGATGATTTACTCGCCTCACGGACGAACGCTCTGTATTTGAATTGACGAACCCGTTTCAAAACAACAGAACTACTAGTCCACCTGCAAAACAAAACAGAGGTTAGAATTTCAAACGTTACAGGATGCAGCCATGCAAACCATACCTTTCATCAATTCTGCACCACGGGATAACTGGACCTGAAGCCTTGGAGAATTTTCTGTAGGCGATTGCATGCCGACATGGCAGTAACATTGATTTCGCAAACGAACAATCGCAAGACCAGTCGATTGTGCTGAGATGAAATGTATCATGTTGCCCGTGTACTTGTACAACGCCAGTTTGAAGCTCGTCCGACACGAATGAAAAATGTTTTGCCTTCGAAATCCCTAACGAATACTGGGACTCCACTTGCTCTGCCACATAATGTGTCGTGAATCGGAGGAAGTTGGACATCTCCTCGTCATAATTCGAGTTTACAAAACGTCCTACTCGGGCTAGTTGATATTTGTACTTGTTTTGGACTCTGCGGTCGTGGGCTGCCAAGGTTTGAACGCATGTAGCCATATCCATAGTGGAATCTACACAGTCTTTGAGCTTACCAAAAAAGCTTTCAAGTCGATTCTTCGTGTGGTTTTTGAAGTGAGGTAGATCAGCCCTGCTGTACATCACCCACATATCTCGGCAAGTGTGCCAATTACGATCGAAATATTAGAAGAAACCCTCAAAACCAATGCGAACAGCCAGCGCCCAGAGTGAACTATGATTAGACGAGTACACATCTCCACTAGAAGCATGTACCATTTTGTGAATGCATGCATCCAGAGCAGAAGCATCGTCTACAGAAATTTTGCCGTACTCCGGCTTCGATCGCTGCTCTTTCAGATATTTGATAACGTGAAAAGGGCATAATAGAATCCGTGCCTCCGGGAAATGGCTCTGAAGATCGCGGATTTCGTTGAGGTCTTTGTCGACCATTACGACACGAAGTAGGTTCAACCTACCGCAATTCGCTCTTTTGAAGTGTTCAATTGCTCAATCCATATGCCAGTCACCATTAAATTCTAGACGCGAATGCTGAACTACAACTCCCTCACCAAATTCGTTCATGATCATAAATGTGCATAGTTGGTAATTATACCTACAAAATCACACAAAAACAATTAGTTGTAGTCCGATCTCATAGAGCAACGCTTAGACTTACCGATTTGTTTTGTGACTGCAATCTATCATCATCAGTTCCTGCACATGTGACGCATGTGCTCGAAAGAAAGGGAAATAACACCAGTCTCTCCGGCTTCAGTCTCGTCGACTGTGGAGACGTTTTCTGCGGAGGCGGCTGCAAAACGTGCTACTTCCGCAGCTGTCCTCTCGTTGTCATCATTTGTCGAACTCGAAGCAACATGATTTCACACCATGTTATCAACGTCAGATTTAATAACATTTGATCATGTTCTAGAAGGTAGTCGTAAATTTTAGATCTCTTTGATCCAACAGCTAACATCCCGTCAACGCGTGCCTCCACTCGAGCATTGTTTAAATCACGAGAACTTGGAAGAGTGGCAAATGTAGCTGCAGTAACATCATGATTGTGCACAAAATCACCGTGTACGACACGTAACTTCCAGATATCATCCTTCTTACATACTTGGACCACAAAACGGAACAGGAAACAGCGCTGTACAAACTTAGCTTCTCCCTCCAGTCTCTCCCACACGCGTATTTTCGGTGGTCGTTGGTAATAAAAAAGTCTTCGATCCTGGACAGTCCTGGAAACATATGGAATTCTAATCCGTATAATCCTGGATGGTAAGGGCTAAAAACTCCCACAGTTCCAAATCAATATCCACAGCAATGATTTCGGCGACACCAGCAGAGCTGCTGCGCTCCTGGTCAAACCCAAAACGCTGACGTACAACCGAGGGTAGATTATTAGTTGGGTCTTTTGCGGGTCTGGTAAGGTGTCGGGTCAGACTGACCCCGACCCAGACACGTGGATAACTTCCAAAAACGATGAGAATAAAATACCATACCCGACCTAGCCCCAGGTCCCAAAAATACCACTTAGGAACCTAGTTACTGTACCTATGGTAGCAGAGCTTGTGTTCAGCATCGTGAGATACCTAGCAATACACGCACGAGGCGCGAAAGTGGCCGTGACCAACTAAGGCGAGCGGGTGCGAGTTGCCATAGCAACCCCCCGAAGCAGGGCCGCGCGGTAATTGCGGAGGCGGTCTCAGTGCCGAGATCTTCAACAAGCCACGCATTGCACGCACCCGAACATCACATATATCCCAGACACCGCCCATGGCTCTCGTCTGCGGACTGCGGACTTAGCGTAAGGAGCGAGGAGACGCGCGTCGCTAGCTCCGTCGCTGGGTCCGCAGACGAGAGCCAACTCGCGACTGTCCTACCTTCGCGTACGATGGCTCTTGGGTGTTGGTAATTTTACATCGTATTTACGGGTTAGTACCAGGTCTGACTGACCTCGAGTCCGACAACAACAAAATAAAGACCCGACCAGGGGCCGTGCCAGACCCGCAGTAGTCCCCATTAATATCTAACCCAACCGAGAAAGTATTTTGAGCGTGACGGGGTCAAACAAGACCTTCAAAGTGCCACCAGTATATGTCCCTTTGCCAGCTCCGAGTACGTGGCAATACCAATTTCGTAATCCACGCAATCCTTCATAAGCTGCTGTTCCGTTTGACCCACCATCGAGATCTCCGAGAGTGTGTAGATGCTGTACGGGTAGACGCATCCGCATTTGATATAACACTGACGATGGCACTGTCGTACCAGGAAGCAGCAACAATTCGGTGCGCGTCGGATACGGCTTGACATGATGTCCCTCGGGTACATCCTTTTTTCTCGAGGAGCACGTGACGTGGGAAGTTGGAACATCAGCTCTGCATGAACTTGTGAGAGTTATAGCAGCTTTCGTGTGGTCACAGTCGCTGGTAACTTCCTCCACACAGCCGTCGCAGCGTCTAATTGTGCTTCCAATGTTTGCCGGTACAGATCAGGGCACCATTGAACAAATTGCTAATTCGTCGTATAGTTTGACACAGCGGCTCCCTATGGATCTCCTGACGAGAAAGTTTCACGGAACGTTGGCGTATCATCCAGCATGTTCACCTATCATTACAGTCATCTCGGCACCGAAAACTGCTATCGCAACGGTGCTGGAAGGAGACCCGAAACTACCCGAGAGATTTATTAATGAAGTCGCGGACGAGATCGCGAAGGGGACGAAGCGGTTCCGTAGCGCTGGTGAACTGACTGATCATTTTTTTTTCGAAGCAAGCGTGAAGAATTATTTTCGATCCCCAGTTCGCGGAATTTTCGTGTTAGGAACTGGCATATCACCGCAACTTCTTCGTTTCGAAGCGTTGATGTTGATTTCAGCGTTAATTTCTGATCGTTGGGCGGGTATGTCACATCTAGTTAGCGCACTGGACTGGTACCCAGCCAAATGTCCACATTCATCACTTCCTGGTCTTCCTCTTGCCTCAATCTCCGGTTAAGTACAAGAGAGACGTGTTGACGTTCCAAGACGACCTCACTCAAGTCGTTCCTACAAGAACGAGTTGGGTGGTGGCTCTGAAAGCGACGAGTATCCATCAGTTCGACCAACATATGTACATGAAGATGAACGAACAACCCCATGTGACGTGGAAACCCTCAAGATGCCACTGCTCTGTATCATCGCACTGGACGACATTGTGTGCACCAGGGAGACGATCCCGTACCACGAATTTGACATGAAACCCAACGCCATGTTGTTGGTTACGCCCGAGGGCAACTTCCAGCTCAAGGCGTGGTGCAATGGAGCTGTCATGCCGTACCTCAACCGCCTGCGTGACTTCAATGCCGCCAGTGACAACGAGAGCATTCCGGAGGTCAGCGTGGACGCTCCAACTGCTGCTGCCACGGCTTAGAAACTTAAGGAAGTCGCACCATTATTGTGTTGACCTAGCTCCTGACTGTATACCTACATATCAACTGTGCTAGTTCGTAAGTATTGCTCACTTGGCTAGTCCACGATATCCGTCGTCTTCGTAGTAGTCGCAGGTATACAACGGGTTGCAAGCAGCAGCAGTGGAAGGGTATCCAGGGATTCCAAGAGGAGCGACGGTGTTCCTGTTGTTTGATCCAGTAGAGTTCATGGGGATGCAGCGGAAGAAACAAGCGAAGAAGTTCATGAAAGACGAAGGAGATCCCTTGTCGTTGGAATCCGAGTCTTTCGCAGTATCGAGCGTGTCGAATACGAACGCTGATTCTCCCACATTTCTCCGCATTGGTGAACTCTCTGGACTACCATCAATATAGTCCGGACGCGAACGCTGACGCAGTGAAGAATCCTCCCCAGAAGAACCTCCATGCGTTTCCGAGTCGTAGTCGCTGTCCGAATCCCCACGAGCGTTCTCGATCGCTTCACCCAGCAACGCTGAAAACCGTCGAGCGTCAGTCTTCACTTCGTGCAGTTTGCTCTTGACAGCTTCACGAGCTGCTAACTTTTCCTCACGTTCCTTCACAGATCGTTCAAGGTCTTGAGTTGTCTTCGCCTGCGTCAAAAGTTCATCTTCGACGGCATTCACCCATCGCTTACGTTCCAGACTCGAGCGTGCTCTGCACTTGACTTGTCTACCAGGGACCACGTGGATGGAGAATTCATTTGCAGACCCATCGTCGTCTCCATCAGCTACAGCAATTCCCATGAGTTCGTGCACTGCTACGGGTGTCGGCGCTTCTCCAGATGAAATAGCTTGAGTCTGGTTCGCGTATACCAGCCAGTGAGGTCCCATGACAACGCAGTACCGAGTCTTCCAGAGCTTCAACGGCTTCATCTTCATGGTTTTCTTCTTCTCCGTTGACTTCTGCGGGTCTCTCAGTTTGAGATACCCTTCCATCCGTGCTCCAGGGATAAATGGCAAAGTGGCGTCACGTGACACAGTGTTACCTGTGGTGTCTTTGGTAGTTGCAGCACTGATAGCAGTTTTCCAACGAGAAGCGTCGTCTGCGGTCTTAGCGGTGAATTCCAAGTACACACCACTGCTGGTTTCAGCTCGGAAGCCTGTACCTTTGAGCCCAGAACAACTTCGGCCAAGACTAGTAAACACTGGATGCCATTTCTCCACACCCACCAGCTCGTGTTTCTCCGCTGCCAAGTTAGGGAAGCGTGGTTTGCCTTCTTCATCCAACTCGACGTTTTCTGAGTAAATTGACAAAGTGCTGTTTTCAAGTACCACGAAGCGTTCACGCCAAACCGACCCCAAGTTGTGATGCCGGACACGGAGATATCCATCCGTGCTTGCCACGTTTGCGACAGCGTCATCACTCGTGTAGTTAGCAGCTTCTGCGGCTGCAGCGACACTAGCAAGATGTTGTGCCACTTCTTGAGTAAATTGTCGCTCCGAAATGCTCAGAGATCGTTCTGCCACGACAAAATTGAGTTCGTGCTGCATCACTTGGATCCACTGCTGTTTGGCTTCAATTGTCGGTGCTGTGAAGCACGAGCCATGGCGAGAACCCTTGATTTCCATCTTCAGACCGAGATTTTCGTCCTCCTTGGCAATTGTTAGCCACGAAGAAGTCGGCGCTTCCCACGATGAACATCCCGTGACCTCAACATCAAGTGATGGAGGCTCATCTTGCATTGACGACAGTAAATTTCGCTTCGATGATGCATTAGCAACGGCAGTGGCTGTTTCTCGAGATTGATAACATCGCAACCGACAGCCAACAAGGACAGCATATACGGACATGACCGGCTTCATCTTGGAGCTGCCAGGTATGCGGATTGGAGATGCTGAAGTTTGCCATGGAGTTAAAATTCCCTCCATAGCTGCAGTCCGGAAGACGAAACCCGATGACTTTGTCTCCTTCTCAACTGGGAAAGTCCCTGGAGCGTCAGAAATGTCCAAGGATAAAGGTTTGTCTTCAAATCCGCTGTCGTCGCTATCATCGTTCCCACTGCTATTGTCATCATGTTCCACCACTTGTTCCTGCTTCTCCTCGACAACTTCATCTCGCTCAAGTTTCAACATGATGCGTTCATCTGCTAGTAGCGCTTCACCTCTCGCTAAATCAATTCGACTGGCAAATGCTTCCATCCAGAGATCACGTTGTGAAGGCAGCGTTGGAAAAAACTCAAGCATCGCGGCATTTTCCTCGTTATCGTTGCTGTTCACACCACTTCTCAATGGATGAAGCAACACAGCGAATGCCAAGGATGAAGGTACCGCTTCTTTCGCTCCTGGAAAGAGATGACGTAACTGAGACTTAGTCTTTGGACTGTGGGTAGACACATCAAGCGAAGCCACGCCATCCGACAGCAACTCGACAGCTTGTGCTTCACATACTGGCACATCTCGACGATAGTACGCACTCTCGTCCTCGTACACAGCAACTTGAGCGCTCATGGTCAATACAACGAAAGCTTCGTGAGGAAGCGGCACTTGAGAAGCATGTCTTACTTCTCCCGAAGAGAGCGGAGATTGAGCAAGACGAAATGAGAGATACCCGGTCATCGGAGGTTCCTCTTCTTCTTGAGACTTCTCAATTACTGGCAATGGAGCAGGAATCACTTCTCCATCTTCGTTAAAACCACGTTCTCGTCTGTCAACTAAACTGCGACGACCTGGAGACATTGGCGCCTTAGTTTCCAGTAGTTGTTCCTCCAACATCTCAAGAGCTGCAGCTTGTTCAGCACCAAGACGAAGATGACGAATCCACTTGGCTCGTTCTGCGTCGGTTGCTGCACTGCAACTCAAGACAAATTGCTCTTGTGTCACGATCTGGAAAGGGAAGCGAGGAGCTCGAGTACCTGCTGTCACAGGCCAACAACGAGCACTTGAAGCCCAAGCACGAGTACTTATGACTCTGAAACGTGCCTGCTCGACGCCTTGTTTTAGTGACGAACTCGACTTGGTTATCACAAACTCATTGCCATTTTCCAAAGCAACAGCACGTTCTTCAATTGATGTAGCGATTTCTCGTCGTTTCCAATGTTCTTCTTGTGTACAGTCAAAGTCCAATCTCAAGAGTAAAAAGCCTCTTGCATCAACACCAGTGCCACTTGCTCGTGTGGCTTTATCCATATTTTCATCATCTGCTAGTAAACTTTGAGCGAGTACAGTGTCTAAAGCAGCACGCAACACTTGCATCCACAGACGCTTTTCCATTGCGTCACGAGTCTCAAATCGTAGCCATTCATGGTCACTCGTCTCAACAGCAAACCGATTTCCTGCAGATTGGCGAGTATCATCGTCTTTCACTGCTAACACTGTCATACTACCTCCCAAACCAGCACCTCCACTCTTAAATCCCTCTCGTGTGGCAAATAGAGTAAGTGTCAATCCATCCAACGCAACATACACCGTTTGAGCACGTTTCCAGAGCGAATTTGAGCTGTCCCCCGCTGTCTTTTTCAAGTATCCATCCAGTTTCAAGGTGGCCAACGCTGTAGCTTGTTCAGGTAATGGTGGTAGCAATGCTAGAATATTTTCATCCGCTGCAAGACTTGTTCCATAAGCTTCGTCAATAGCTTGTAGTAGTGCTAACTCGCGTTGTGCGTAGCAACTCAGTAGTAAATCCAAGTCCGGGAGCTTTGCAGGGTTCCGTACGCGATAGAAATCTGCCAATTTCTCTCGGAATTGTTCACGAAGTTGTCGTTCATGTTCCGTCTCGCCAGTATTTCCATTATCTTCCTCCATCTCAACTCGTCGCTGTTGATGTCGAGCTAAAGCGAGTCCTCGACGGAAAGCATCGACCCAGTGCTGCTTCTCCTTCGCTGACGATGCAGCACAGAAGAAAGTTTTGCCATCAGTAGTCTCCAACTCCATCGCGTGCTCGTAATTGTGTGTAGCTGTTTTGCCATGCCAGTCACCAACTACTTCAACTCGAAAAGTACCAAGAGGATCTGTCATGGCACCACCACCAGGGTTTTTACTGTCATCGTGTGTGACATAGTACGAAAGCTCGTTGCCGATAAGTACGCAGTATCGTTTCCGCATGGACGGGATCTTGTGACCACGTTTCATGAGATACCCTTCCATCAGAATCGTGTCATCCACTGGAACTTCAGTCGATGGTTTAGTAGGAGAAGCATTTCCATGTTGCTCCGCGTACTTCGCAGCGAGATCAGCGCACAATGACGTACAGATCGGATCCGTAGCGAGTTGACTCTTGTAGACTGTGTCGATTTGCTCAAGTAAAGCACCTTCGCGTCCTTCAAAGGAGTGAAGTAGTTCATCCACATCATACACTTTAGACGGGTTATGTTTTTCGTAAAACTCAACAATCCGAGCACGAAGTTGGTCGAAAGTACTTCCTTGAGTTTCGCTTTTCTTCACTTCAATTTCTGCATCAACTTGTTGAGGTTGGTTGGCCACAGCAGTACGTAAAGCGTGGATCCAATCATGTAGAATCTCAGCTGCGTCGGAACGGAGCATAACCACACCATTTGTATGAGTTTCGAGTCGGAAAGCCAATGATTCAGCAAGTTTGGCAGTCACAGGGTGGAGACTAACAACAACATCAGCTAATAAGGCTGAATGACCACTGTGTGCCACTACACTGCTGTCAAAACATTGCCAATTCACTCCATTGAGTACACAGAAACACTTGCGAAATGAAGTTCCTAACCGCGGGTGTTTCACAGCCAGATATCCTTCACGGTGGATCAAAGTGTTCTGTGCACTTGGGCGCGTATTCGGAGGTGATGGTTGAGGGAGAAAAGCATCGAAACTACCATCGGAACTCACATTTGTTTCATACGTCGCATCCAAAGCAGTCAAAAGCTGTCGTTCACGTCCTGCGAAGCTCGTAAGTAGAGTTTCCACGTCACCAACACGTTTTGCATTGTGTCGCTGGTAGAACTCAACCAGTTTTTCTTGGAAAGTAGTCGCTTCGGTGGAAATAATAGGCAAAGGTTCAGGTACAGTTGGTAAAGGTTCTTCTTGAGGAACATTTGGCTTTGGAGGCGTAGGAGTTAAGCCACTTCGGAGCTTCATCATCCACTTTTGCTTTGCTTCTGCTGTTGTCGCTTGAAGGACTAACAACTCGGTAGAAGACCCTGTTTCCATCTCGTATCCACCTGACAAGAAGAACTGTGGGTGTTGATCTGCCATTGTCAATCGGTTCATCGTTGGTGAAGGTGTTGAATAGTCATGAACTCCAGTCACTAAAAACACAGCTAAAGGTGGTCCAACCTTCTCAGACTCGTAGCGTTCCAGACGATTTCCTGACAGGATGCAGTAGCTGGGTGTTGTATCTTTATTCCACGTTAGCCAATCCGTCAGATCGTCAGAAGCTCGAGTAGCAGGTGAGGGTGGAGCACTTTGACGCGATGGTTGTCGTGGCAGTGGTGAAGGTACAGGGTTCACCAATGCTGTAAGTACAGTCTGAACATTGGTATCTTTCCCCATTGATGTACCATAGAGACGATCGAGATGTTCAACAAGAGCTTGTTCACGTCCTTGGTATCTCGAAAGTAACATTGGTACATCTCCCAACTTGCCTGGGTGATATTCAGCGTAATATCTCTGCAATATCGCTAGGAATTCCCGTCGAGCTGAGCTGTACGAAGGTCGACGTTGAGGTTGATCAACGTTTTCATCGTCTTCTTCTGTTTCTGAGTGTTGGTTGAACCTTTTCGAGCCACGCTTAGCATCGTGCTGGAACTGTAACAACGCTTGCTGCACGCCATTGACCCAGCGATTCTTCTCTTGGAGATTGGGAGCACTGCAGTAAATACTTTGATGTTCCGTTGTCTGTAGTAGAAATCCATGATCGTAGTGCATCAATGTGGCGTGACCGTCCCAGTTCGACACCCCACAGACGTGATACGTGATGTTACGAATTGCAGTGCGTTGTTGAGTTGATCCCGTAGATGCCGCTTCCTGATGAGTTGTGAAGACGTACAGCGTTAGAGCTCTCAACACACAATATTTCTTCTTCATAGTCTCTTCCAGTGAGCTTTTTCCGACCAAATAGCCTTCCACAACCACTTCAGAGGTCAATTCCGTTGAAGTATCACTTGAAATCGTAGTAGAAGCTTCATCTGGCTTTGGACTTGAGGCAGCTTCATCAGATACTTTCGCTTCATCACTGCTCTGTCGCTTAGGAGACTGTGGAGAAGCCAGCAAGTCGAATGAGTCTCGACGTGACTTTGCAGCTTTAGCTCGATGTGGAGACAACGGAGGCATCGTGAGACCCACGTGTAGCGCTGCAATCCAGTCTTCTTGACTCTTCTTCAGTGGTGCACTGCATCTCAATGTCTTACCTTCGACAGTAAGCACAGCGAATGGATGAGGATATTGCTCATTCGAGTGAGCTTTTGGGCTGCTATTGAACGGTACGACGAGCTTTCGGAGCGGTGAAGTAGGCTTCACTTTACCGTCCCATTCTGCCACTTCAGCTACGTGAAGAACACCGCTGGGTGCGTCCATCTTGTTGACAAAAGCGTCTTGGTCTGCGTACCAGCACAACGTGTTGCCAATTAAGACGTAGTAGCGGCGATGCATCGAAGTTCGCATGGGATGTTGACAAAGCAAATATCCCCCAGCTAATGGATCAAGTTGCGACGGTCTCGTGTTTGCACTTTCATCTCCAGTACCAGAGTCATCTCCCCACGACGCAAGTCGCTTAGTTCTCTGCTTGGCACGTTGAGCGTCTTCCAGACTTTTAGCAGCTACTTGACGGAGAATTTTACTCTCTTCAGCACATTTTTGCACACGTAGAGCCAATTCCTGCTGCTCTTTCGAGTTCGCTTCAGTCTGTAGCTGCAGCAACTCAACATTTCGCTCATGTGTAGCTTCGGCACTCGCAGCCACTTCAACTTTAGCTGCCAGTCTCTCCACTGCTTCCATCGCTTGATCAAAAGATGTTGAGTCTTCAGACCCTAACGACGACGCATGAACACGTTGTCTCGCCTCTTCAAGTGCATGTTGTAGTGCTTGGAGTTTCTGCAATGCTTCGCCTTGCAATGTCCGTGCAGTTTCCAACTGCGTGTTCAACTCAACTGCAATCTCTCGATTCTGTTGCAATGCCGCCTCAGTATTGGCCTGTTCTCGATGTTGACGTCCTGCAGCTTCCACTGCTTCCGTCGCTTGTTGCACCGCTCTACTATGTCGTTGAGCATCCTTCATCAACTCTTCCTGAACTTCGGTGATCTCCTCTTGAGCCATTCGATCAGGTTCTTTCAATGCGTGTTGCAATGCTTCAAGCCAAACTTGTTGAGTTTCTCTCGAATCCGCTCGACATTGTAGTGTACCTCCTCCGTCTACATCCAGGTACTTCAGTACAATATGTGGAGGGTGAGTCGTATCGGTTGATTGATTCCCGGGCATGATCCGTAAGTCGGCTAATTCAAGTACACGCTTTGGAACAGCTCCAGAGCGTTGAGCTTCGTCTTGAGTGAGGTAGAACAATAACATCGTGCCTTTCAGCACGGCGTAGTGCCGCTTCCTGTATGGAATTTTGGTTAGTTCATGAGTAGATGGTGGGTAGTTTTGAGTTGATGTACGCACATGCTGGGCACTTTACGCCCTCGTTTCCAAAGGTAGCCTTCCATTTTCAATGGTCTCCACTAACTAACTACCACCTGAAGATATCCAAAGGATCCGATACGGACGCTTGAGCTGAAAAGGCGTGAACGAAAAGGTCGAAACCTATGGATTAATTCCGGCCTTTTGATCACCAGTACATTTGCACCCCTCAGCTGGTCGCACATTGCATACAAGATTTGAATGTTGTTGCGCTGATACCATTTCGTTTCTGTGGTCGTTAATGGCAATAACGCGTCACCACGTCACCACGAAAAGCTTCAAAGTCTGCTCCGACCATAGTTGTCGAACCAAGCAATTACTAGTAGAGAGTATGTCATCAGAGCTTGAAGTCAGTAGTGGCCTTACCACACTCGGGTGATCGTTGCGACTCTGCTCGACATGACGAGAAGACTTCGAGCCAATGCATCATTGCCACAAATAAGCTCTCTATGCGGAGTGTGGTGCTGTCCATCTGCCACGTCGAAGTCTTATGCTACATGTATCAAGTCTCGATGACATGACGATTTACAGACGTCGCCACGAAGGACAAGCTGTTTGAGAGGAGCCATTCGACCGTATGGACGTTGCTACTGACACACATGATTTCATGTGCAATGGTTGTTGTGAGTCAACGCTTTTGCAGCAACAGGACGAGGTCGAGTCTCTCGGCAAATGATCCTTTCTTTCCCAAGCCCGGCTGCTCTGGCGTTTTTGACCTTACATTGTCGTCGGAATCGCATGCCTGGCACTGCACTACCAGGTGGCATTTGCATTCCAGAGTGGCGAGACGAACCTCAAGCATTTCGTCAACGGACGACACGACGAAGCAAAGTCGCTCCTTTATGCTGCAGCCTTCGATGCTCGCGTCCCATCAACTTGAAAATCACACGTGGACAGCACTCGGAGTACCATACCATATTCATTTACAGATTCACTTGCAGCTTCAGAAACCAATCGACAAAACATGCAACCGTGGTCTCCGCCTGAGAACTCGATCGTTCTTACGGATCTGCTTCGGTCTCAGCACTCACAACAGCAACAAAGAGATGTCGTCTACGTCAAACCTGAACCTGAATTCGTGAGTTCCAGACCGGGGTTAGTGGAGTTGCCACCGCTACTTCCTCCTCGAGCACCGATGCTACCAGCCATTTCAGACGTGCTTCGAACCACTAGTCCACAGCAGCAACGATACCAATATGACATAAACCTCCCTCGAGCTGTCTCGCCGGCTAAAACCAGCTATGGATTACCCACTCCGTCGTATTCTGCCGATACCTCGATGTATTCCGCTACGTTTATGAGTACATGTACGTGTATTGATGAAGTCATCGTGATTTATCCTCCACTAACGCTTCTTGTTGCTACAGCTCGACCGAACACCTCAGACTTCAGCAGCCGTAGTGGGTTCGTGCTACCGAGTCTACCGAGCCCTTATGCTAGTGGGGACGTGACACCACCAGGACTTGTAGGTGCCAGGACTCGCCCCATTGGCACACCGAGTCCTCGAGAGGCATCAGCACCTCGACCAGCAAGTAGAACGTGCAGATTCGAGGGCTGCACTCACTACGTGGTTGACCACGGACTTTGCGTCCGACACGGGGTACGTACGCCAATATTCATCGCTTCTTGTCACTTCATGTCTGACTTTAGTGTTTTAACAGGGTGGGAAGCGCTGCACGGCTGAAGGCTGCAAAAGTCGAGCCAAACACTTTGGTCGCTGCTGGAAACACGGTACGTTTTCATTCTCTAAGTGCTTTATTAGTGGAGAAATTGTCATTAACGTGTCTTCTTCTCCCTTTTTCAGGCGGATCGGTTGAGTGCAAAGCTCCAGGTTGTTCCAACCGTGCCAAGTCTCGTGGTTACTGCTGGTCCCATGGTGGTGGTACCAAATGTAAAACGGGAGCCTGCGATAAGATCGCCATCTCCAATGGTTTGTGCTGGGCCCACGGTGGAGGTAAGCACACAATTTGAGTTGTATCCTTTACTAGAACTCTTATGCTAATTGGTGATGAGTTTTAGGCAAGCGCTGCATTTTTCCTGGCTGCCGGAAGCAGGCGTACGAACGAACCTGCAACTACTGCAACAGTCATTTCCAGCAGTACCAACAAACTGCGCTGGAACTGGCCCAACATCAGCCAGCACTCAAGTAAACGTCGTCACTGAGTTATTTATTCGGCAGGCTGCTCCACGCGTTGCACTGATGTCCACGTGGATGCGACGCTTTCGTCTCGCAAGAGTTGAGGTTTACACAGCATGATAACCGTGCGGAATCACCGAAAAGGTGGTGCGAGTACGTAGTAAAGGAGGGTGTATGTTTCTGAAGGCGTGCAAATACAAGTTGTAAATTGAGTTTGTCAAATACATATTCGTTCCTCGCATCAACTGTTGACTTGATCCCGTTGGGGATGGTGTCAAGTGTGAAGCACGCATACACAGCTGACAAAGACAGCGAGGCTCAACACAAGGTTACGTAAAGGGGCCACGATGGCAGCAATGCGCATTTGCTGTAGACGGAGCATGTGCTTTCCACAGTCTGTGTGGGTACGAACGATGACGGCACGGCGAAAATCGAGTCCACGAACGTTCACATCGTATCTGTTATAGTGAAGCCAAGGCTGTCGCCCGGTCGTTCAACTCCTGGTGCGACGCAGCAAGGTGCGGTGAAGTTTGAACAACGGTGTTCGGGTTGCTGAATGTTTTGCCCCCTTATCAAGTTGCTATTGAAATTACTCAAGTAATACCACCAGACCACTAACACAGGTCAAAAAGAGCACATGTAGACGCATCACAATCAAGAGGAAATACAGTTAGACGACTACAGTGCCATTGTTGCCCCTGCCTCAGATAAATGCCTATACTACATGTGTAGGTTCCGTACGCCATCCCGACGAATCGCGTCAAGCCAATGCAACTGAAAGTTCCTTACTCATCGACGTAGATGGATTAATGATTCAAGCATTGAATAGAGCGTGCGTGGGCCAACAATGCCGTTCGAGAGATTGTTCGACTGTAAACCGCAACGTCATCTTCGATATGGCTACAAAATGCCACGCACGTGTACCATCTGTACCATTTCCAGATTAACCAATCAAATTGTTTCCTAGATCAGCAAAACTCATTGATTGGTCCATCGATATATGTGGCTACATAAACATGCGATTATTACTCGAAACGAATTGGTCCGCGTCATCAAAATGGATACATTGAATACGCCCAAAGATGCGCATCAAATGTCGTGTGTCATTCCTCCATTTGCCATCCACTTGACAAGTCTACATCCAATACACGACCCAGTCACAATGCCCAGCTACCGCGAGCTTCTGTGCACCAAACTGTCCACCAACTTCCGCGAGGCGACGGAGATCGTGACGCACTCAGAGCTGCCCAAGGCCAGCGCCAGTCACATTGTGGTCAAGAACAAATACTTGGGCATCAACGCCACTGACATCAACGTGACCAACGGCGTATTCAACGAGAACCGACCACCATTTGGCACGGGACTGGACGCGGCAGGCACTGTGGTTGAGGCCGGCCAGGGCGTCACTGAGGTCAACGTCGGCGACTACGTTGTGTACGACAAGTTCGGCGCTTACGCCGAGTACGTCGAGGTGCCCATCGGCTCGGTGCACAAGTTGCCGGAGCTTTCTCCTGCTGCGCTTCCTTTGACAGTGTGCGGTATCTCGGCGTCTATTGCCATCAAGGAGTGTGGCGAACTCAAGACCAACGAAACGGTGTTCGTGACGGCTGCTGCTGGTGGCGCCGGTCAATTCGTCGTGCAACTGGCCAAGTTGGCTGGCAACCACGTTATTGGCACATGCAGCAACGACGAGAAGGTCGCACACCTGAAGAAACTGGGCTGCGACCGCGTGATCAACTACAACAAGGAGAACATCGACGAGGTCTTGAAGAAGGAGTACCCTAAGGGTATCGATATCGCCTTCGAGACCATCGGAGGTGAGATGTTCAAGACCGTGTTCGACAACATGGCCATCCGTGGTCGCATCATCGTGTTTGGCCATATCTCCGAGTATCGCGGTGATACCCCGCGTTCACGTTTCACCGTCAGTGCCATGAACGAGGTGTTGCTCATGAAGGCCATCACTGTGCGTGGATTTTTGCTGCGTACGTACGGCGACATTATCCCAACGCACATGTCCAACCTCTTCAAACTCATCAAGGAGGGCAAGCTGCTAGCGGGTGTAGACCCTACTGAGTTCCATGGACTCGAACAGGTGCCAGATGCCATCGACCACATGTACGCACACAAGAACATCGGCAAAATCGTCGTGCAGCTCCCGTAAGCGAGCTCTTTTATTTAGCAAGAGACTTGTAGCTTGAACTCTCTGCTTTGAAAGGGATTGATAACCATTTTGCCGATCTCAGCCCCTTCGACTTTGTTCTCGTAGCTTTGCCACAATTTCCTTCTTCTGGAGAGAGAACTCGAGCTTCTTGCTTTGTTTTACGGCGTTGAGGCCTGTCTTGAGAAGGTCAGGAGGATTTTCCATCACCCGGCGAAACGTGGGTTGCTGCTTGTAGGGCAGCATAGAGAAGAACATTGCAGCACTTTCTCGCTTGGTCAATTTCGAAGAATTCAAACGATGAACTGGCGTCCGGTTCCGCTTTCACCACCCTTCGCTCATTCCCCAACAAGCCACACAGAGCTCAAGCGCCTCACCAACATTTCTAAGCTCAAGTCTCGACTCATCTCTCCAGTATGAACGTCGTTTTCCGCTTCGTCGCTCTACTGATCCTGTTGTCAATGGAAGCCGATGCTCTCATCTTCCAGCACCGCGTGACGCGCCCAAGATCCATTGAGCGTAACCACCAACGCGAGGAGAACGAGTCTGACCCAGCAGCGACTGACTTTCTCGCTGAAGTGGCTGCTGCGACGCTGAAAGATGACTCCAAGACCGAAGACTTATCCAACTTCGCGGCATTCGTCGACGCTCTGGTGGCTCGTGCGTCTTCAAGCAACGATTTGCCTTTCTCTTCAAATTGGACGAGCACCGTCGACCTGGAGATCAATGCAGCCAGAGGTGAAGATGCTTCGCTCGAAGATGTCGGAAGCGAGTTCACGCCGTCTCCTGAATTCAACTCGATGCGCGGCGATACCGATGCGTCGATCTCCGTTGATCAAGTTATTGGCTCGATTTCCAGCGCAAGCGGTGACCAGGAAGATCCAATCCGTGCTGATGCCAATATGGCCGAAGGAGCAAATGTTTCCAACAACCTGACGGTCTCGCAACTTCCCTATTTCATTCTCATGCTGATCATCGCGTTCGCTCTCGAGATGGCCAACTGATCCGACTTTTCTTCGACTATGCCAACAATTCGATAGCTCACCCCTGTAGATAAAAACAAGTCGAAACAAGTAGTTGGCACCTTCGTCCAGAATCCGCAAGAGGAAATTCACTGAAGATCAATCCATTTTTCGTTTACTTTCACGTGATTCTCCTTTCTCGATTCTGCGGTTGTTAAGCATTCTCAAGAGGCGCTCAGATCCACCACGTCATCGATCAAAAGATCCTCGTTTCATTTTCAAATCTGGTCGACACCCCATGAACAAGACGATTAAAATCCTCACGTTTCTAGCTTCGGTGGTGACCCCTTCGCTGGCTGTCATTCCACCGGCAATTATCCCATCAGCTATCGAAACGATCTACAACGACCTCATCAAACATGATGTGACTGAGGACGCCAAACAAGCTGGAGCTATTCCTTCGGGTGGATTGGCAATCCTCGTCATTGACCAACAAGTGAGTTTCCATCCAGGTGGATCACTTGCAATTCCAACTGCAAATGAAGACGCCGCTCGAATTGCAGCGTTCATCACGAACCACACGTCCGAGTTGTCCCAAGTTGTGTTAACCATGGACTCGCACCAGTGATACCACATCGCACACAGCATCTTCTGGAAAAATGACGCTGGAGAATCGCCTCAACCTTTTACGTCGATTTCGTCCAAGGATATCAAGAACGGGGTTTGGAAACCACGTGACTCCAGCTTGAATGACTACGTTCTAGCGTACACTCAGTCGCTTGAGGCGAGTGGCAAATTTTCATTGACAATCTGGCCAGAACACTGTGTTATGGGGTCTCCGGGACACAACATTGTGCCAAATGTGCTGGATGCTGCTTTAGAATGGACAAAAATATCGTTGAAGCCGATTCAGTGCGTGATGAAAGGCAGCAACCCGTTTACGGAGCATTATTCAGCACTGAAGGCAGAGTACGAGCTGCCGTACGATCCATCTACCAGGTAATGAAATGTGCTTATTGTGATCGTGGACAAAGAAAGCTGACGATGTTTTGGGCATATTTTGCAGCCTCAACACGGCGTTGGTCAAATCACTTCAACGTGCCAACAAAATCGTCATCGTGGGCGAAGCACTCTCGCACTGTGTTAACTATACAGTCCGCGATCTCATTGCTGCATGGCCAAAGCGAAGGTTGAGTGACCTCGTGATTTTGACAGACTGCTCGTCTCCAGTCCCCGGCTTCGAGGAGCCTGCCAAGGTAAAGACTCCAGTAAAGTTAGTGCTCTGCTGCTAACTAGAAATATTCACACGAATTGATATGACTGCGTTGTGGCAGCAATTTCTGCGAGATGTGGCGATGAAGGGAGTGACCTTGACGACTTCATCCGAATTTGTCACTGGGAAATATGCCAGGTACAAACTCGATCTTCGCGATTGAAACGGGTGAAGTGGAAAATGGAGCTAACCGTGATATTTGTTTTCATGTAGCGAGTTCTGAGCCCTGGTCCTCGATAGTCTAATATGCCGTCAAGATAACGCGACCTCCATAATAATAAGACGTGCACGACGTGCAGCACGTCCAGAGCGTGTCGTTGATAACAATACACAGCATTGACTGGGATTGAAATGGTGGCCAATTTTTTTTGAACTCTGGAACAAGATTTCTCGACACGCAAGTTTTCTCGAGCAGCACCTTAGTATCGCATCTTGTGCACACACGGTGATCAAACTGCAAAACTTTGTGCAAACATCATGGGGATTTATTGTTGTTGGATACGAAAGACCTATTCTATTGTACAGTGCATGCCGTAACTCGCTCTGTCCCTTTACCAGACAAAGCAATCCTGCGGCTGGAAGAGCGACGCCGGGCGGTATCGCAGCGGGTGTCGCATCACGTAGTACGGCATGCGGATCTGCAGTGTACCGTCCTCGAAAATCTGCTGCGTGGACTCCTCCATGTTGAGCATATTCCGCGGGAACTGCTCGGCGATCTCAAAGCGGCCGAAGGTCGGTGCTCCACTTAACCGCGACATCATGATATCCTTCTGGGTGGGCAAGCGGTAGCCACTGACACGAAGCACTCCGTTGTGCCCGTTCCACTGCACACGGACGTTGTCCGGGTCGATGTTTTTGAGGTGCGCAATGAGGTAAATGCCGTCCTGGCGACGTTGCAACTGGTAGTACGGCCGCCACACAGGCAGAGAGTTGACGTCGATGTCCAAAGCCTGTGAACGTGACGCTGGCTGAAGTCGTGGCGATTTCTTCTGTGGCGGAGCAACCTCTTCATCATCAGCCTCCGCTTCTGGTTCCATAGACTCGTCCTGTTTCATCTCAACAGATTCCTCCATCTCTTCATCTTCAGCTTCTTCTTCTTCTTCTTCAACTTCAGACTCACTCTCTTCCTCTTCACTCTCTTCAAACAGAGTCTTCACGTGCATGTCGTCGGATTCAGAGCCACTGTCAATAGGTGTCGAAGGTGCCGACTTCTGACCCTCAAAGCCACTGAGCACTTGCTCTCCGAACTGTTTGAGTTTGGCACTGCGTTCCTTGAAGGCGTCGGCCTGAGGCAGCAACTTCTGCACAAACACTACCAATGCCTTACGTGCATTCTTGATGTCGTCGTCTCCGTAGCTCAACACACCGTCTAACTCAATGAGATAACGTGTGAGCAGCTCCGCCTGTTCCTTGACGCGGTAGTCAAAGGCGCCAAGTTCCAGACGCATCTTCTTGACGATCTGTGCGGCGTCCTGTGGCTTGAGTGTCTGTAGTCGCCACTTGGCTCCGCATACCATGGCAGCCACGTGCCGGTACTGGGCTGGCAGCCGCGTGTTGAGTTTGTCCTGCACGTCCTGGACCTTTTGCTCGATAGTTTGCAGATGGCTCTTTTCGTGGGATGTCTGAGCCTCCATCGTATGTGTCAATTGGTTGTGTAATTCTTGGTTGTTGACTTGCTTGTCGAGCGGTAGATTGGATAATGAGCGACTTGCAGCGAGTACCGTCGGTGAGACTGTTGAGACTGAGACAGTCTGGGACGTTCGAGATCGAGTCGCGAATATTCGAGAGCATACTGGAGCGAAAATTCGCAATCTAAATCGCACTTAAGTGAGGTGCTTTGACCGGGAAGTCAAACTACTGTGTCAATTTTAATTTTTAACAGGAGTTCTTGGTAACAACCGACACAGTAAGGGAGGTGATCTCAGAACAACTAAATGCGGAACTTATCGTACGAAGCTGAAATTTGGTACACAGCTAGCTGGCAGTATAAAACCATCTTCTGCAAAGTTTGAAAGCCAAACACCTTGTTGTTCTTGCGCAACAGGAGCGCATATTGAGCGCTGTTTTCTTGCTTATCGGAAGACGCCTGAAATATATATCGTCAATATCGCATTAAGGTCCAATTTTAGCTAAATTTTTGCCCTTGCATCCACTAAATTAGACGTGGATTTTGCCGCGGACCCATTACCGCGCGATTCGGGCAGCCCGCTGCGTTGCTCCCGCATCTTTCGCTCGTCGTCTCACTAGACTAAATCTTCGATATTATCCAACACGACCATTGGTTTAGCATCTATACACATAGGGTCTAAGAAATACACTGCGGGTAGGGTTTATTTAGCTCGCCCAAAATGGACAGCGATGGTGCTTCTGGCAGAGGCTCGATTGCCTCCAGCGGCATGCTCTCGGTGCGATATCTGCTAAACTACTTGGTCTTAGCTTATCAAACTTTGTCAGTGTTAGTTTTATCCGACATACGACATGTGTGCCAATTTTCAGCTTGGTAGCATAAGTTCCGCATTAGTTGGTCTGAGATCACCCCCCAAAACCCCCCTTACTGTGTCGGGAACTCGTGTACTTCAAAAAGTTTCAAAAAAAGGGAAAATGTCTAAGAGGTGTGTGGGTACAAAAAGGTTGAGACAGAACGTGAAATGGCAGACAAAAGGTGTATGACCATTTGATCGGTATTGACAATATGTGACAGTGTGGAAACGTCTGTCATAACTGTCATAAGGTGTGTGAATTGGATTGCTTTCGTCAATAAGTGTGTGTTAGAACCAATGGCTGTCCTGGGGCGGGGTCACCCCGCACCAAAAAACCCGGTGCGTACTCGTATTCGAGTCACCATGGAGAACGCGTTTGACTGTCTAAAGCTCTTAGAATCGCATTTTGTGACTGAGGTACACGAAAATGGCAGACGATATCGGTGGCGACTCGGACTCGCAACGCCGTTTGGACCTGATCGGTCGATCCAAACATATTGTTCGCACGGCGCGTACGATACACGCGCATGGTAAACGGCCATTTATCTACCTTACCTCAAATGAATCGATGTATTCCGCTTTTTGGGTAAGCTTGACGGATTTTCATTGAGGTCTTGAAAGTGAAAACTCAATCTCAGCCACTTCCCTCCTCGATCCTAAAGCCAGAAGTAGTATAGCTCTCTTAAAGCCTCGGCTCATTGAGGCCATCTGTACTCGAAGCCAGCCACCGAAGCAGTGTTTTCCGAGCCAGGTAATGGATGCGCCCCCCAGTAAAAAAAAATTGACAGCTAATGAATGCGGCCCTAAGTCAAAAAGTAGAGTTTAACGATTCTAAAGCTTGGAACGGAGACCGCACTGGGCACGTTCAACGCGGTCTAACCACGGGTTCCATCTACATGCACTTTTGTGTGTAGCAACAAAATCTCTGGACTAAAGCGGCAAAAGGTTTCAGTAGGTGTGTCGGTACGAAAGCTGCAGTCACCATCTCACAGACTGTGCCAAGCACACGGTTTATCCAAACTTTGTGTACACACACACCTTTTGTCATTTCCCCTTAAAAAATTCAAAATTTGAACATAACGTTACGCTGATAACTCAAGCGAGACAGCTTGCACTCACGTTGGCGCTGTACCGTCGTACCTGCTGTCTCTGACGGATCAATGTTCGCACTGCACCCAGCGCTGAACTTCGTGGTGCGTCTCAATGATAAGTGTCGTTGGGGGTTAATTAAGATGCGCCCCAATTCGAAACTGCCAATATGTGTTATATCAACTGCGCTCCTTCCTGTACTCTTCGACACTAAAACTATTTACATGTACTGGAGTAATAATGTTAAAAAAATCTTTGAAGTGTCTTTTGCACTATGAAAAATAATATGCCGCATCCAGTACTTTGAATAGTGTCGGCATAATACAAGGTATGCATCCTAGCCTCACTAATTTTAATTTTTGATTTAAAAATAAAAAATCAGAGCTTCCCCGGCGTTGTCAAAAGAGATTACAAGTCGTAGAACAAACTAATGTACATGTAAGCTTACGAAGATATTTCCATGAATCCGCGTAAACTGACATTTCAACTCGCCGCGTTAAAGCAGCTGAATGTTCCTAGCCCATGCTCGAGGCCACTGGTCTTCTCGTTGCGGTAAGTTTGAGTTACCCACAGTTTATTGTGCGCAAGTTCTGATAAACATATGATAATTGTCCTGACGTTGTCTGACGTTGCTCGTTCTGACGTTGCTTGACGTTGTGTTTGCTACATGAACAGTGTTGACAAGATACAACATACCATGGTACATAACACCATATTATGGTACATGTACCTAGGCCTATGGGCAGTGCATGCATGAGTTTTCGCTCCCTGCAACGGCTGGTCCTTGGCAAACACTCATGCTCGGGCCAATTTGTTCACGTTGACGCAGGAATTTCCGTAAACATTCGCATCTTGTGATGTTGTACGCCCAATCAGCTAGTGATGTTGTTTTCATTCTCACTTCGCAATTCGACCCCCAGACCAGCATGCGCCTGCTTAGTGTTTTTTCTGACTGCCACTGCCTTTCTCACAGGCGCCAATGGTGTAGCGCTTGAACTCTCGGGCCAAGTCAGGACGCAATATCACAGCACCGACGAAGAGAGGGTCAAGTTACCCGACAATATACTGGGGTTATCGAAGATCGTGGAGTTGGCGATGAAGACCAATCCGTCTACCCAGAATATGGCGTACGAGTTGTTTCTGAAGGCCCGAACAAACCCAGCTAAGGTTTTTACTTTGCTGAATCTCAACGTGGCAGGGGTGAGACTCAAAGACAACCCGCGTTTACTCCAGTGGCTTGGATATGTTTACAAGTACAGAAATCCGAAGAAGGGTCAACTCTTTTCGGATCGTCAGATTTTCGTATTGCTGTTGCCAGATAAAACGCCGGTACCTGTGGAGGCCAACATGGCGTTGCTCTTCCAATCTCTCGAGAAGACTTCAGAATACAAGAAACTCAGCAAAAGCCTCCTGGATAGGCTGTTCGACAATTGGTATACCAACAAAGTGGTTCCTGAAAGAATCAAGAGTTTGTATAGAATCACTGACACGACTCCGTCAACTGACCTGAGAGCCAAGATATACGCGGACTACGCCAATATGGTCTTTATTAGGGCTGCCAGGGCGAAGCTGTTTGACGACGTTTTTGGAAAGTATGCCATCAAGGGTGGCTTTGCCCGTTAGTGAGGTCTAAAACTGTACGATTCGCGAAGTCACAGTTCTTTCTTGTCTGTTACTACTAGTACTTACTAGTACAGTACGATGACGGCCTCAAGTGTCCATTATGTCAGCTACGACAATGCAAATCAAACTTGTCAAACCATTTGCTGAATGCATGTATTACACACTGAACACAGGATGGTACCCTTCCAAGTTACAAGATGGCTACATATGATGTAGAGTACACTAAATTTCAGGTCTGACAACACGAGCGCCTCAAGATGGCCGAGCTGGCACTCACGGCGGCGCTATTCCTACTGCCTTGTGTCGTTATCCTGGAGCGCTGCATGGCCGACGGATCGTTGTTTGCGCTGCACCCGACGCTAAATGCAGTGGCGATGCTCGTTTGTCTTCCCGGGTACGCAGTGACACAGCAAATGAACCACATCTCTCTCGCCTCACTCACTCAATGTTCCGGTGATTTGCATTCCATTTAGCGCACTTCAAGCCATGCTACAGCGGAAGGACGAGACGAACCATGCAAAACGGTACGCAACGCACTTATTTTCATGTAAATAGTCGCAATATTGACAAAGTTATGACTTGTTGTGTGTCAGTGTCTGGTTGACCAAGCTCCACTTGGTGCTGAATGTGTCAGCTGGAGTATTGGTGACTCTGGCAGGCACTGCGGTGTTCATCGCTAAGCATGACGCCGGCGACGATCACCTGACGACGCCGCACTCGTGGGCGGCTATAGTGACGGGCATGTTCTTCACCCTCAACGTGTTCCAGGGGCTGCTGCTGACGTTCGAGGGCGCGAAGGCCAACTGGCAGTGGAAAGATGAAACACACGTGCTCACGGGGGTATTGATCTACATCGGTGGGGTGGCCACCACGCTCTACGGGCTGCATGCGAGCTCGTGGGGGGTCAAGAACTTCACCCCAGAGCGACAATTCCAGCTTACAGTGCTCATCATCTCAGCACATGTGACGCTATTGGGAAAATCGCTCGTACTACAGCGTCGAGAGAGTAAAACGCAAGTCAAAGCGGCCAAGGTGGCATGAAGAAGCAGTACATGTACTGTAGCAACGTGATCCACAGCTCCAGGGATGACAAGGAGGCGTGTTGAGCATGACATCACGATTACGCGCGATTACCATAGTGTACCCCATACAAAAACAAAGTCAAAATAAACGTACCCCCTGTTCGTATCTCCCGGTGGTGCTGGTCACAACGCGATCATCATCGTCGAGCACAAGTCACCTCCGGAACAACCCCATTCGAATATGGTCAAGAAGCTTGAGCTGCTAGTACTGAGTGGTCTACTGGGTGCACCGTGTGCCATCATCTTGTCCAAGTGCGCGGCAGCACCGTCGCTTTTCGCTGTGCACCCGGCAGCTAACGCCGTCGCCTTCCTGCTGTGCTTCCCATTGGGCATCTACGTCATGTTGGAGCGTAAGAGTGTGTCGGACTTCAAGACGAGGGTTACATTGTCCAAGTTACACATGTTGGCGCAGATGCTGGCGATGCTGCTACTCAGTGCTGGAGGAGCGGCTGCCTATATGACCAAGAACGCATTCGGAAAGGATCACTTCACATCTACGCACTCGTGGCTCGCAGGGGCGACGGCTACGCTGTCCACGCTTAACATGTTGGGAGTGAGTAACCACTGGTTGTTGATAGATATCTGTTATGTTGGTGTTAATGGTGTTGATAAATGTACAGGGTCTTGCTACTACATTTGGTGGCAAGAAGACGAGTTGGCAGTGGAAGAATCCGGGACATCGTATTGGCGGCATGCTGGCATTCCTGGGTGGAGGTGGGTGCTGCTACTTTTATTGCCAACAAGGTGGTATAGTCTAATTGAGGGTGGATATGTAGGTTGCAGTGTCATCCTCGGCGTGTACAGTGGCGGTTGGGGCATCGCGCAGTTGGGTGAAGACTTGCAGTTTACGGTGGCAAGCTCAGTTGCTGCCGCATACTCGCTGCTGTTTTTGAAAATTGTGATGAACAGCTCAGCGTCGGCCCCGGCCAAGAAGAGCGACTAAAAGGTACTGGAACTCATCAAATAACCCACTCGTCGTGTTTATTGTGATTTTTCTTTAAGGAAATCGTAATAAGCTTACCATCGAAGCTAAACAAGCAGGTATCATGTGTTGTTGCAAATTGTTAGGCTTTGCCTCCAAGTGTCAACGCTAACCTTGACTCTCTTACTGCCCTGCGAATGCACGATTCACCACTGTGCTACTCCAGCAAAATATGCCTTGATGTATTGTCTTTTACGCTCAGAACACCATACCCAACGCTTTTTTCAAAGCTCCAGATCTTACGATGACTTCCCCTTTCCTTTCCAGAACTTTTTCCCCATTCCAGATTTTGCGACTTGTAAGTCTTGGGACGTCGGCCAGTTTTATCGTGCGAATCAGAGGATGTATGCGATTTTTTCGAAAGGTTTCCCCGGCCTTGTCCACCTTGCCACCCTTGCCTACATTCTGGAACATCATCCAGCCAATAAGCCCTCTTTCTTCGTCTGTTAATTCCTCATTCGACAGGTCGCTCTTCCCGTCATTGTCGTCCAAACCGCTGGCGTACTACACTGCGAGATAGCAATGAAGACGACCAATCGTCCTTGCCACTGCTTCGTGTGGATTCAAACGTTGACTTTGATCCATCCCAGCCTCGACGTGTTTTACGTGAGGAAGCAGTAGCGCTCTGCAATGCCTTCTCCAGTCGCTGAATATGATCGTGGAGGATGTCTAAATTCTTGTCATGGTGAGATGAAAGTTGTGATCGCAGCAGATTGATCACTTTGGCAGGCTCGTCATCAAAGAACGACGCCCCTAGTGCTGAGGACGCATCGGAGCTGCTATCAAGGCTTTTGAGCTCTTCATTTTCCGCACGCAGACGGATAATCTCCTTCTTTTGGTCATCACTTGTCTCCCATGCAAACTGTAGAGACGCCTCATTGTCAGCGGCCGAGTCTGCCTGCTGCTTCTTCTGCGGACTCTCAGCCCCCGCCACGTCCTCCAAGAAATCCGTTCGTAACACCAACTGAAGTTCTTCCAACTGCTGTTCATCACCCGCAAACTTTGTTGCGAACCTGTTGTCAACCACCAAAGAGAGTCTTGTCAAAACAACATTCCGACATATCAAAAAAACTACCAACTCAAAACGTACCAATTTCTCGTCTTTTTGCAGATGTACGTACAGTTGGCGCATGATCTCCACACTCTCGACCTCCTCCATCACTAACATCTCCTTCTCCTTCATCCGCAGCTCCATTAAACTCACTAGAAGTTCTTGAACAATGGCTTCAGCCACCAACATTCGTGGCGATTGGGCACTCCACTCTTCCTGTTCTCGTCCACCATAACCCCCTGAAATCTACTCAGGCAACCCATTAGCCCCCATCACGTCACATCTTCACAGTTCCATTAGTATTTGGGAAGGCATCCCCGCTTCCAAAAATTGTGGCTGTCGCTACGAGCAATATGATAGGCAAACGCATGGAGATGAAGGACGATTCCCGAAGTGGCCGGGTCACTGCGCACTGGAAGACTTCAGTGCTTTAGGCTACTGAAGAAGGACTGATCTCTGTAGCACAGTAATGCTCCAACTGTAACTTGAAGTAAGATGATCGGTCTCTTTCTCGACTCTAATCTAATACAGGTACATGTACTAGTAGTAATCTAATACACACAGTTTGCTTCATCTTCTATAGGAGCAGGTGACTGTCAGTGTCGATCAGGAATCGGAAGTTGGCAAAACACTACATGTATCTGGTTTGCCGCCAATAGTCCACTTACTGTGGTTGCTACTTGGAATTTTGAATTCTCAAGATCACCAGAACGCTTTCCATCAACGAATCAACTTCTGGCTTCACTTTCTTTTCCTTACAATTGCTGTCACACCACTATGTTCCAATGATAGAAACTCCATCGCCGGTAGGTCTGCGGAAATCTCAACATGTCACCAAACTATTTCATTGTTATTATCTTCACCGCGATCGGCAGCATTGCAAGTCCTCTAGGAATTACCAGTAATGGTTAAACAACTCCGACCGTAGATATTTTTACATGTAATTTTCGCCATGGCACGGTGGTCTATCAGCAGGGTCTGGATCATACCATTAAGGCAAGTTCAGCTTAGCTACCCGATCCATTTTAACGTCACTTCAAATCCATGTACTAGTACATACATGTCCTAAGAATAGACTTCAGGAGGTACACTCCAGGTAGGAGTTCACCAAGGACAAAAACGGAAGAAATAATCGCGTCAAATCCAACATCTCAACACTCAATCCCTAAAGGGTACTGTAGTTCAAACTTCAATTTCACAAGAGCGTACAGCCAGCAATAACCAGATAATCAACACCATCTTCTTCTGTACGGGGGCAGACCAAGCGAACAAGTTACCAACCAATTGCAGCAGGGATATTCGTGACACGAACACCGTCGTTGACATTTTGGCAAATCTTGGCAAGATGACAGGCCAGCGTCACGATTATCTCACCAACAATTCTAAAAATATGTTTTAGCAATTTAGAAAACAAATGGGCCTTTGTAAACGAGGTTGCTACATGTACTTCCCAAGGAGGGGAAAATAATTGCGGCCGGGGGTTGGCCGCAATACTTGTACAGGTACGTAAACATTCTTCCAGCTAGAGACGGAAATGCACCAATGTCCATCCCCAGATTCAAGCCGTATACTTATCGACCGATCGTTGAACAGATCTCATCCGGAATCCTTGCCCGGTACCATGCACAACAGATAAAGCCGATGTCTTTCATACTGTAATAAAGTATGTATGGGTGTTAAGCGACTACAAAAAACTCGGCGTGGATACCTCGCTCATTCCACAACTCGTCTCCAACCACTCAGGTCTCTTGACGGCGAGCATGCGGTTGGGCTTCTTCTCAGCTCTACTTCTGGTCACCTGCATCGGCTGCTACAGCAACCTTGTTCATGCCGAGAAGACGGACTTGGAAGCTGATTCAGTTCACACGACAATCCTTAGTGAGAGCTCAAAGCGAAACCTTCTCCGACGCACGTTGCGAGCTGAGGCTGAAGATACAACAATCGACGCGGGAGATGAAGAGAGGGGACTTGAAGTCATCAATAGACTCAAAGCCTTTATCCAGAAGAGCGCCCAGAACGTCAAGATGTTCCAGAAGAGCCCTGCTGCGATCAAAGAAGTCGAGAATTTGAAGAACACTCCTGTGGTCGCTCAAAGTCTCAACAAAGTAAAGCAGAATCCTGGGATGATGCAGCAGATCAACAAGTTAAACCAGCACCCCGAGGTCCTCACGGCTTTACAGAACCGCCCCCTTGCGCAGAGCATCAGCAAGGTGGAACAGTTTATCACAAAAGGCCAAACGCGCGGGACAACTTCAGAAGGTCCGGGTTTCCTCATAAGCTTTATCTTGATCATGGGCGGTTTTATGGCTACTCTCCTCCTAGTGAACTACTTTACTCAAGGCTAGCAAAAGTTTATCGCACGAATGTCAGCGCATCTAGAAAAACAAATGATATTAAAAATCTCCTCGGTTCACCGTCAAGCCTTTCACTAAGATACATACATGTATACAAGCAGGGAACCCTACAATATAATTTATACCTAATTCTAGAAAACACAACAATAAATAGCGTCGGGTGTTCTTAGTTCAAGGAAAATAAAGTAGTAATGGGAACTTGCTGACAGGGTAAATACATCATATCTACCGTTATCCAGTCTAGATACACTCATCGAAAACGACTTGCTTAGGCATGAACTTGCTCTTCGAGCACTGCGAGGCTACAAGAGATTTGGGCATGGCGTGCTTAGATATGTTGACTTGGTGGAGGCTGATGC
The DNA here is from genome assembly GCA_014706105.1 of Phytophthora quercina. Taxonomy (NCBI): domain Eukaryota; phylum Oomycota; class Peronosporomycetes; order Peronosporales; family Peronosporaceae; genus Phytophthora; species Phytophthora quercina. Next base: position 1,227,004 of record JACBOW010000091.1, on the reverse strand, counting down.
AAACGGCAGAATGAACCGAAGAAACTACTATTTTAACGCGAAGACCAACACGAGTTTGGGCGTAGGAAGTAAATAATATACAATATTATTGTGTGCGCAACATTGAAAATACGTAAATTGTAGCAACGCTATCCAGCGAATAAAATATTTACGGAAGAAATACAATATATTTTCAGTAAATATATTTATCTGGGTTCCCTGTATACAATACTGTAGTATTTAGTTTCTATTGACATGCTCGACCAAATACCTGAACGCCCAATCCTCCATATTTTTGCTGGAAAGCATCGCCTCCGGCATGTTTAGTACGGCAAACTCGCACTGGCCTGCTACACCGATCCAAACGACGCTTATCCCGTTTGCTACGGCTGAAGGAGAAGTTTCCCACGGGGACCCTACACAGTGTGGTGCAACAATATGTAAATGGAAAGGATTGCAAGCGATGAATCGCTCCACAGGAATATATGAAATGCATCCCACGCTAGTTTCTTGTACTCGACGTGATTTTCTCTTACCGAGACATCTGTCCCGTGTGAAAACCGTATCTGAGCGTTCCAGATAGGACACTGGCTGGCGACAGGTTCGAAGAGGCGTCTGACCTAGTTGCGACTGCGAAGAGGACTAGACGCACTTGGATTACAAGGACGGATGACAAGAATGCCAAGCTCGGTGGTGGGGATTGAAGAGTAACGGGACGGCCAGAAGAGGTGTCACGACTGCGACGGAAGTGATGGTGGCGGCACAGCTAGTTCGGAGAAAGTGATTTGCGGTGTTGGACACAGTGTACCAGAAGCGCAGTGTGCGAGCAGTAGGTCAGTCGTGAAGTTGCTGGGACCTCAACAAGTCAAGAACGCTTTGCATATTGTATTGTGTCTTTGGCTTGTTCGTCTATACTCCTAGTCTTAGCATTGGTCAACCTCCAGATAGCGGCGGCCGGTCCCCAAACCGGTCCAGACGAAGCGACTCGCGACACATCACACGGAACGTTGCTACCATACGCGCCAACCGTTCTAACCGTTGTTCTTCTGCATTGTTCCACATCCGCTCATACTTACGCCAAATGAAGTACTTCGAGCTATTCAGCAGTCTGGCCTTGTTACCGTAAAAGCGAAGCGCGCGTCTCATGTCTTCTTGCAGACTCATCGCTTGGTATAGTTGCTTCGGAGGGATGTTTTCGTCGAGAAACCCTTTGTAAGACGCGCCCTGCTGCCAAAGCTCCTTCGCCCTCACCAACTTTTGCTGTTTCACCTCCCTCATCCATTCCTTGTCAACTTTCGGGCTCTTGACTAGAGTTGCCGCCTTTTTCGATACATCCTTAAACACCCTCTCGTCGACCTTGTCATCGCTAACATCGGTGGTATCACGCACTCAGAGTGTCCTGGTTGAGGACTACTTACTTAAGTACTAAGTAGTCCTCAACCAGGACGAAGTGATAGATTTGAGGGTAGTGTTGGTACCCTGGAGTCTATCGTCGCCGCACCAAACAACAACGATACGGCTTGACCGATATTATAGTCAACGACTGCATCGTACTGTGTCAATATTCTATTCATTGCGTCAACAAGTGACTACTTAATCGCGCACCAAATGGCTGGTGCAACAGCGTTGCCGCAGGACATGAGCCAGGAGAGTTGGGATTGGACCAAGACATTGTTTGTCTACATGTAGTTGGATCCATTTCTCAATGCGCAAGTATTCTAAAAAGCAGCATCAGACTATTTCAGAGGTTGAATCCACATATTAGTCTCAACCACAGCGAGAGCTTCACGGTGACACAATTACAAAATACACAACGCAGTCTTGAATAAAAGCAATAGAATTCCTGTCGTATTTAGTTCACTTCACCGTAGTTATTACGGCGTAAGCTTAATATCCAAACAGCAAATCCGACCAGCAGAAACAGAAACAGTACGGTAAAGTGATGCACCACTCGCAATCCCATCACTCAGCGAAATTGCTACTTTCACCGCCTCGGAAACTCTCAGCGAAACCATTGGCTCCAGGTCATGCCGCATAATCAAAATCATCGATACTGATGGGAGTTTCAGCACACGTACAAAAGCAATACCACAAGAACTTGAGTGCTCGCTTCCTCTATACAACGTTGAACCGTCCCTTTGCCAGGACGACTCGCGACATCCTCTAATACTAAGAAAAACAATAGAGTCCAACACTGTCCTCCCAGCCTAACGCAACACACCCTTGTTGTGCACGAGTTTTATGGAGGCAGCGAGAGGACTGGATTAACGGTTTCCTGATGAATTCTTACAAAACCAGTACGAGTGAGCAATTTCAGGATGCGTCGAAAACCACCACACAAGAGGCAGTTGACGACAATGGAAGAAGCACACACAAGAGCCTCCTACAATTGAGCCTAGATAGGAAGATGAAACTCAAACGCACGAAGGTGAAGGATGGCTCATACTTCAGTGGCCTTAGTAATCGGGGGAAATTGTAAGCTAACCGCAACACATTGATCTCAAACAGAGAGAGAAAGTATTGCTGGATTAGGTAGCAAGCCAACAATTAAGCGTAATGAGGCAAAATATAATTGACTTGAGGGTTACCAGGTAAATTCACGACTGACCTTCTCTTTTCTCGACGGCGATCGCAACCACGCCGTCTCTCCTGCCTTCCACGATCTCTTCTCACTAGATTGCTTCGCACGACAGCTTCCTGCGCGATCCTTGTCTACATCTTCACCCCCTCCGCGCACTCCACAGAGTCCTATACTCGTGCACTTGGTCACCGTCCACGACGTCCGTCCTGTCATCCACGCTCTGCCTTAGCGAACTCACGGCTTCACGAGCAGTCATCGTTCCGTGGATTACAGTCCAGACCCGGGTCGTCAAAACACTAGGACTTAAGGTAGCCATCCGACCCGACCCACGCCTCCATGCACCTTCCGCAAACGGGCTTTCAGCTCATCTTCTTCAAGTTGGTCCTCCAGTATCTTCTCGCTCAGGAAGTCACCAGCCAGCGCGCTGCCGTCACTGTGACCGAGACGGTTCCCACCGAGCGCTTCAAGTCCACTCGGGACATCCTCCCCGACTATCGGTCGGCGTCCTCGTCGACCTTCTGCTTCCTTGGCTTCACGCTTCTTGGCTTGTAGGGCACGACGGTGCGCATGCAGACGGATTTAGCGTCCTCGCTTGCATTCGAGGAGCTCCTTCAACAGCTCCATCGGTTGTCCAAAAAGCTTCCGTTATCCTTTCTGCTTGCTCCAGCTCCTCCCAGTCTTGTAGTAGCGCAGCATAACCGTCCTCAGCCAGCTTCAGCGGGCTTCTACCGTCTGACACTCGAGCGTACCACCGTCGAACCCGTGACTCGCAAGTCCACTCATAACCACTGCACCACTAGCGTTTACAGCGCCACCGTCAACAGTCCACTCTCCGAGGACAACCACGTCTCCTTGAGACGCGAAATATTAGTTCAACACGGCCAACAACACGGCCACTCCTGGCCAACCACGACACGTCCATTCCAAACCGTCGTAGACGAGCACGGCCACGTAGGTCGTCACATACACCAGTAGCCACACTAACGACCAACTCCACCGCAATATCCACCACGCGCGACTCGCCGTACGGCTTCCAGCCAACTCGAATCCTTTCCAGTACTTCACGGTCGCCCTCCAGCCTTCCTCCACCGAGTTGGGCAGGAAGACGCACCAATACACGTGTAAAGCATCTATCCACTTGTGAAGAAGACGGCCTAGACCGTCCAAATGCTCCTGTTTGGCCTTCATCACCGCCATCGGCGTAGCCCACAGCGCTTCATACATGCACCACCAGCGATCACCACGTAACATGCCTTTCACTGCTGCTCCTCGAACGAAACGACGGTAGCGTTGCACGCAAACCTTAGCAAGTCCGTACCATTTGTAGATGAAATAGCACGTTGAGGAGAACAACCTCATCATCACGTCGCGCACAGGTTGCGTGATCGTCCACAAAACAGCACCACACGCGAGCCACAAGAGCTCCTTCCAATACTCCGTGAACCCCATCTGCACGCCTTCACATCCGACGGTTACCACCGTTAAGCACAACTCCGCCACTTCAATTGCGTACTCCATCTTGTCGTCGTCAAAATGAAAAATGAGCCATCCATCTCACGTGCCTTCAGTGCACTGAGACGACCGTCTCCAACCCACAGCCGTCTTCTTTCATCTTCATCCACTGCTATGCTCTGCAATCTCTAGTCTCTGAGCGTCTCCACAATCTCCATCCACTGCTCCTCTCCGATTCCCTTGAAGTAATCGACGGTTTCAACCGTGATGTCTTTTCCCGTCAATGACGTGAGAGACTTTGACCAGACGGTTGAGGTCTGACATCCATCACTCAATCCACTTCAATCCTTTTCTCTTCATCGGCAACTTTCGTAGGCTCATTCGCCAATTCGCGTCCAAGTCCAAAAGAAACTCCAAGCGCCACTTCCTCGCCGTCATGACCAAGTCTTCAAAGAAACCAGCGAAGCTGATAGCCGAAGATCGTCTCCGTGATCGTCTCGAGACCGACAACCCAGGCGCTATCACGGCTCGCAAGGGCCAGATCGAGTTCTGGGCCCGCATGAGACCTCTTCTCGCCGCCGATAACTCGTCCGTAGGGCTCGAAGCCCTGGATGAACTTGCTCTCGCCGTCCTCGATGGACAAGATGCCGGTCCGATGGCCTTCTCAACTACCGTACTGCTGCTGCCTCCTCCTGATCAGTGACACAAGGGCAAGCTGCCCCTCACGACTTCTTCGATCCCGCTCTTACGACTCGAATTTCCAAGCGCAAGGCCACACGAGGTAAGGGCAGGGCCAAAGCCCCACCAGCCAAGAAGCAACGAACAGCCAAGAAGTTCAAGGCCCGCCAACCGTACCAGATCCTGCTTCCTGACGACGTCCCAGACCGGTTCCGTCGCGACATCCAACGACTGCTCAAGATCGCCGCTGACCAAGGCCTCGCACCGTTCCGAAGCTCATTCCCGTGGCACCACCAACGAGCGTGGTGCGACCCGAACACTTACCAAGACCTCCACTTGGCGCGCTACCGCTTCGTCGTGAAGCACCGCGCCTCCTTCTTCATCTGCGCACTCTACCCACCAATCGACGACTCCGAAGGCCGACGCAAACAGAAGTCAAACGCAATTCAGGCACGCTTCAAGTTCCTGGCCAAGAACATCATCACTTTCGGCTACTTCGGCTTCCTCGAGAAGTACGAGAACAGCGTTCACGACACCCTGCTATGGCTCGGTGGTAAGGCCGCCAAACACTCGGTCGGCGCCAAGAAACAAGCGGACACCTCCGGACCCGCTCCTGACGACCTGGCTTCACTCTTTCAAATGACCGCGACCGCTACGACCGAGTCAACAGACGGTCTCTCAACCCATTCGAAGTGGATGAGGACGGATACACCTCCATCCGTGAACTTCTTGAACAGTCCCGCGCTCTCGACATGACACGCTCGCCTCATCTTCGACTCTCCAACCTCGCACTTGCCCACATCGCACTCGACGTGACCACCAAGACTCCCGCTAATCCCAATTGGGTGGGCAACAAGTCCACTAGCGTGTGGAAGCAGTTTCTCGCCAACAAAGAACTTCGTCAACTACAGACCGAGATCGCCAAACAACGCGCGGACCCCAACTACGAGCTACCCGTCGAAGAGAAGCCCTTCAAGCAGTCCGAGGACGGCGACGACGACTCCGACTTCGAGGACAACGGCACATTCACGGTCCTGCCACCGTCTCCTCCAGTCGTCGGCGGTCAGCCTTTGACGGCCGATAGTGACGACGAAACCAACCACACGGGACCCACCGAGGACGAAGACGACGAAGCTGACGACGACGAGAAAGCCGCCAACGACGAAGCTCCCGACGACACCGACGACACCAACGACACCGAAGAACCCGACGCGAACAGCGACGATGAAGCCGACGACGAGAAGACCGGCGACCCAGACGAAGAGGACACGCCCAAGTCGCCACCCAAGTCCACGTCAAAGTCCAACCGTCCCTCTAACTCCAAGTCCAGCAGTCCGTCCAAAACCAAGTCAGGCACCACCACGACCCTCTAGGAACGCTCCATTCCGCTTTCTTTCTCTTCATCTTCGTAAACGTTCCGTTCACCTTCCACAAAATATAAAAACATGCATTTTTACTTTCTCTCATCGTTCTGTTCTTGAGCCTCGTCCGTAATTAACTGTTCTCCAGTATACTCAATCGAAACTCGAAACTTAACCGTGCCTCACCACGGTGTACACTATTAACCGCTCGTCGTCTGCTTCTTCAGCGTTTGCATCCGACAACCGAGCTCTCCTTCGCAGAGCAGGAAATCCTTGCTTCTTCCGTTCAGCTTGCTCGAACGCAGCGACCAACGCTCCGTATTCCGGAATCAACGCGACCCTGGGCAACCAGACCGTCTCGTAGTTAGCTGTTAACCCTAAGTACTCCACTTCACGGTTCACCGTTCTTTTAGCCACAACCTCCAAAATGGGTGAATTCACTCCTGTAATCATGGCGTCTTCACGCCCCATGGTCAACCGTTCAGCGAAACTCGAAGACGGCGGCAGATCGGACTCCTCAAGAGGTCCACCATCCCCGTCTTCAGCTCCTTCCATGACGCCTTCCGGGACTTCGTCCATGTACGGGTGTGTCCACCTCCCTCGAAACTTCTTAAGTCTGTTCACATTGACCTTTGCTGCGTTGTCCGAGTGAGACGGTATGTCGATTCTGTAGGCGTTCTCCCCGACCTTGCTGCGGACACGGTACGGGCCGTGCCAGGAGAACGCCAACGGCTTGGTCCGTGCCTCACCTCTCTTGGCCCTGAAGTACTGGTACACCCAGACCGGGTCACCTACTTCGTACACCACCCCTTGTTGTTCACTCAGCGCTACACATGACGATCCTGCGCCTTCACTGACTGACGCTCAACTAATCCACGGGAGTCCTTCAACGACTGAAACAGTTCACGTCGATAGCGAGCAACTTCGTTGCTCCGCCATTTCTTCCCAAGGTTCAAAAAGGCTACATCCATAGGCAACACGGGGTCACGCCCATACAACGAAAAGAACGGCGTGTCTCCTAGTGCCTCGTGGTACGCCGTCCGGTACGCGAACAACACTCTGGGCAAGTAGACGTCCCACTCAGACTGAGCTTCGCTCACATGCATCCTGAGCATCCCAATCAACGTGCCATTAAGCCGTTCCACAAGACCCTGGGTCTGTGGGTGATACGCCGCACCAAATAACCTATTGATCCCTAAAGTCTGATAGAAAGGCTTAGCGAGTTCCGACGCAAAGTTAGGACCGTTGTCACTGAACAACCGTGACGGCACTCCGTGACGGGCCGCCACTCCATTCACCATCGTTTCAACGAACGTCACCGTATCCTAGCACTCGACAGCAAAGGCTTCCGCCCAGCGTGCAAAGTAGCCGACAAAAGCTAAAATATACCGATTTCCACGTTCAGTACTTGGTAGAGGTCCGATAGCATCGACAACAAGTAGTGAAAACGGACCGTGTAGGTCCTCCACGGGCATCCGTTGCATTTGACCAGCTCTCCACGGTCTTGATCCTTTCCCTCCTCCACACTTGTTGCACGCTCTCAGGTATTCTGCTACGTCTTTGCGCCATCTGGGCCAATACGCATGGCTCCGGACCTTCTCCAATGTCTTCGTCAGACCCAAATGAGAAGACAACGAATCATCGTGACAGAAATGTAGTACGGTCTCCACGTACGGCAAAGGGACCACTTGAACGGTCACAGACCGTGCGGGACCCACTCTTGCAGGTAGCTCCACCTTTCTTATCAGCAAATTGTTCGAAACCTCGTACCTTGAAGCCATCTTCACGATCCGGGCTCTCAACTGCGGATCTAAGGGTAGCGCACCCATCGTTAGGAAGGCCACTCACGCCATGATCCAAGACACCTGCTGCTGTTCACCACGAAATTGGTCCAAGTCGAGGCCAAACACGTCTACCGGCGACACTGGCGCCCCAGACGGCAGTTCGCTCTCCACTTCTTCATCCGTGAGCTCCGTGCCATGACCGTCAGCCTCCGTCTCGTCTTGACCGTACTCAAAATCACCTTCAACCGAGCAGGACGGCTCCCCGACTAAATTCGGATCCACGTCTTCGGACTGGTCCTCCGGATTTAGCAAGTCTGCCATAGTCAACGCATTCACCCGATCCGCAGGCAGCCTTGACAAGCCATCCACGTGACCCATCGAGGCACCCGGTTTGTGATGAACCACAAACTGCAAACTTGACAACTCGATCGCCCACCGTGCCAGCTTGGCATTGCTGGTGGGGTTACCCGGGCTGAACACCCACTTCAGCGCTTGACGATCCGTGTACAAATCGAACTCTCGTTTGTCCAAATAACAACGAAACTTTCTTGTTGCCCAAACCACTCCCCAACATTCAATCTCTGAAATTCCATCTTGGTTGCTAATCCGATTCTTTTGCGACCCAGTCAAAAGTTTGCTAGCGTACGCAACGACACGGTCTCGACCGTCCACTTCCTAAGCGGTCGCTGCACGTTCATCACTGCCTTAACCTTTTCGGGGTTGGGCATGATACCAGTAGGCGTAACGATGTGACCCAAAAATTCAAGTTGACTTCTCCTCCGGTGGCACTTCTTCATTTTGAGTTTGAACCCTGCTTGCTGGAACCGTGTCAAAACTTGACGCACACGAACCAAATGGGACGGAAAGTCCTACTAAAGATGCCACAGTCATCCAAATACACCAAACAAGTCCGCCACTTGAGATCGATCAGCACGGTCTCCATCAACCGTTCGAACGCTGGCACAGCGTTACGCAAGCCAAAGGGCATAACTAACCACTCGTACAATCCATACTTGCAAGTGAACGCGGTCCTGGACACGCTGCCTTCGTCCATCGGCACGTTCCAGGACCCGGATGCGATATCCATGGTAGAAAACAGCCGAGCATCCCCAAGCACGTCCAAAATATCATCGATGAGTGGCATAGGGTAGCAATCTTTCACGGTTATCGCATTCAACTTGCGATAATCTATACAGAAGCGAATACCACCGTCCGGCTTTGCGAATCATTAAGGCCGGACTTGCCCGCGGACTCTTAGACGGTCTGATCAACTCCAACTCCAAATATTGTTGAATTGCAGCCTACATGACTTCGCCTTCGGCCAACGACACCCTGTACGGTTGTTGTTTTATCAGCGCGCTATTCCCAGTGTCAATCTTAAACTTCAACAGGTCCGTCCTACCAGGACGCTTCGAGGACTCCAAGAACAGGTCACCGAACCGGTCTAGTTCCGCTGGAACAGTTTCTTTTGCTCGTTCGTCAACTTGGACTCCGCGAATTCCGCTTCCACGCCCTTGTCGGGAGGGGAGGTCGGGCTTCGATGCCTTTACCTTCTCTCCTTTGCTCATCTCCGGTCCTTCACCGGAGTTCTTCTTCTTCTTTTCTTCTTCGGTCGCTTCTCTTTTGTCTGACGGCACTCAGCTCTTCGTCGTGGTAGCATTCACGGACGACGGTCGCACGTCGAACGCTGACCCTGGGACGACGGACGCTGATGCCACGACCGTCCCCTTTCGAACCCAGAACCCATCCGTGCTAGCGTTGCAAATCTCCACGACAAGTTTGCCACTATCAACCGTACCAAGTGACCGAGCAACACACAACGTCGGTGGTAAACACATCGAACCTTCCACCAGAACTGTAGCCTTGGCATCGACCGGGCCGATCACGTTGGCCACCACGAGCGCCTGACCACGCGGTGGTAGCCTAATCGAACAGTCCATCATAGCCATGTACGTATCCTGCACCACAGTAGCTCCCAACTCCAACACTTCACCAGTACGCTTGAGCGTCATCGTCCTCTCGGCGACGTCGATCACTGCACCAAACGCACCGAGATCGTCAACCCCCAGGATGGCTTCAACCGGCAGTTGGTCAGCCACCAACACATGCATGACTACCTCGACAGATCCAAGTCGAAGTGGAAGTTCGATCCAACCATCAATTCGCAGTCGATGACCTGATGAACTTCGTACCTTACCTTCGTACGATGTCAGCGGTTCTAGAGATCGTCCTAACCTCTTCACGACTCGACGGTCCACGAGACTCAACGTAGCACTAGTATCAGCTAACATTTGAGCAGGTAACCATTCAATGTAGCCACTTGACAAAGCTTCATAGCCTCCGACTTTTCATATCACTCGTTTTCCTCCCTCAACCACGTGGTTTACTTCGTCTTCTCAATGATCATCGCGACGCACGCCAAACCCGCCCGGTAGTTCTACCGTGACCACTTCCATTAGTCCACGTCGAGGACTGCCTCGAGAACGACGACGTTCAGGACCCACGACATTCACCAACTGCGTCACATCGTCGTCACACACAGGACGTAGTGCTAAACCACCCACAGCCTCAGCCTGACCAGCATACAGCGAAGTGCAGTCAAAGCACACCTGTAATCGAGCACGACGTCTCCGACGGCGTCTTGCACTCGCCGTCGTTGACCGTCCTTTGTGGCAACACAACTCGCCCCATATCCGACCAGCGTTCTTAGTATAATAGCGGTCCACCCAACTCACTAGTTCGACCCAATCAGGACTCGGTAATCCTCGAACACTAGCCACACCTTCCACGAACCATAATAAACGTTCCCAGTTCATGTCAGGCGCTAAGTCTCGCGAAATAGAGACTTCATGCGTCTTTTCTCCGTCCATGAGTGCACTTCTTGGGTCGAGACCGTGCTTCGGCCTCACACAGCATCCGATAGACCGCTAAACGAGCAATTCCACGCATTTGACTAGGCGTCACGGTCTTCTTCGGGACGCTTGAACACTCAAAACTTCGTTCGCACTTGCAACCTCTTTGTCGCTTTCAGACGTGACCATGGTGTTCGCGATGACGGTCTCTTCGAGGTCTTCTCCTTGCCCCTCGACCGCTGTCTTTTCGCCAACAGTTCCCTTCACTTTGCTGTCTGTCGCCTCAGCCTCACATGAGCGTGTCTTCGTCTCTACCTCCGTCACGGTCGAGACCCTCACGCCCTGCACTGAGTCTTCCACTCGCTTGCTAAAATCACGGTTGGCTCTTCTCGCCTCGTTCGAGCTCTCAAGAGTGGACGTAAACTAATCTTGCCAGTATTCCGGCGGCGTCATACTGTCCGGCGACGCCGCTTTGGTCCGTTCCAACACGGTCATGGGTAGCCCCAGCAATCGTGACATGTCTTCAACTGACGGTTCTTCTGAGCCTCAGCGTTCTTCTTGACGCGCCGCTTGAGTTCCACTTCGTCCAGAGGGCGAAGTCGGTCCTCGAGCTCCTTATCGTACTCTTTTCTTCTGCTGCAACGTCCGTACCAACTGACGCCGCAGCTTCTTGGCCTGGTTCACTGGCCTCCGTCACGTCCAACTGTTCATCCATGAAGGGACGCTTGTAGGCGGGTTCTTCGTCGACCACCTCGTCCTCCGTCTTCTCCAGTTCAATCGTGGCGACCGTCTCTTCAGTCTCCCGGCTCACGGCCTCTGTCACCTTTTCACCGACGTCAGACTCCCCTCGACCTCCATCAGGGCCTCGGACTCGTCCAACGCTTCGTCATTCGCTCCCCATTTGGCAAACATGGAGTCGCCAATGTCAAAGGCAGGCTCATGATGTCGTACTCTTCCCCGGCCTACCTTGGGACCTTCATACTAGGGTTCTTGAGGATTCCCTTCAACTTCTTCACTCCGTGGTTGCTCTGGCTCACCTCTTTTACGGTTGAGGCGCCCTCGTCCACAGCGACGCCGTTCTCGGGCCCTTCGTCCTTGGTCGTCTCCGTACTGCCGCGACCGTTCACTTGGTCACTCTCAACGACCGATACGGCCACCTCGGCACATTCGGCTACCTCCTCAACCGTCATTTTCACGCCAGCAGCCACCGTGATACTCTCACAAGTTTCGTCGTTCACGTCTTCACCCGTGTGGTGAGTCCCAGAGGCCTCACAGTCGACCACCAGTTCAACCATCGCTATCAGGCCCACCGTAGTCACCACTTCGCTCACAGTTCTCACCACATCTTCGTCAGCGACGGCCAACTCGTCGACCGTCCCATTTTCCACGGAATTAACCGTGACCTCTCTCAATTCGTCCTCGACGGCCAACTCGGCGACCGTCTCCGGATCCTCCACCTTCACACAATCTTCCACTTCTTCCACTAACTCTCCGGCGCCATCCGACGTCTCCGATTTTTCTGTTTCCCTTTCTTCTTCAGTTCCTACCAACTTGTCCGTCACAACCGGCACTTTTCCACTGTCTTCCTTCACTCCGTCATCCGTTCTCTCTGCTTCCTCCGTTCTCGTGACGACCGTGCACCCTTCACTTCTTCCCACACGATCATCCACTAAGCCACCTCGTAGGCAAGAGGAAGGAGTGGCTCCCTCCGTTCCTCCCTCTCGCCCCCATCATTGCCGAGGGGCCGGTTGACTCGTGGCTTGAGTCGACGGCGTCAATGGCGGCACCATAGCACACAGCGCAGCCATCTGCGGACAGTTAGCCATAATGTGACTAAGGTCGTGACAAAAGAAACAGCCTGTCGAAGGACTGCCCGCGAAGCTACCACCACCGCCACCCCCATTTGCGCGACGCATTCAACCCTAACGTGACCCATTTCTCCACAATTTCGCCACTGCATGGATCCACGTCGGCACGTAGCTCGACCGTGACCTCGGAATCCTACACAGGGACACCGTCCATCGTTCGGTTATCATCGGCCATCGAAATCCCACGGAACTGACGGTCATTTGACTGAGCAGGAACCGTGTTTGAAACAGCTGCCACCGTATTAGTACGGTTACGCGGCGAGCTTTGACGCTGCCAACGAGCTGTGACTGGCGCTCCTGCCACTGTTGTTGCTGTTTCAAGAACTCCTGGAATTGCTGATCCAACGCGTCCACGGATGCCACCAACGGCGTTTCCTTTCCCTTCGTCTTGGTGTCGGCATCCGAGAACTCGTCGTCCTCCTCGATCGGTCTGTGCATGTCCTTGAACATTAGCCATTCGCACGCTTCCGGGATGTCGTTCGCAGGACTCGAGTCAAGAGTCGCCAGCATACGCTTGTTTCGTAGTCCTCGTCGGAACAACTAGTAGCGCATCTACGAGCTGGGATAGTCCATAGACTCACAAAGCTCCGTGACACGGCCACCCTATTCTTCCACGGACTCGCCACGCTCCCGCTTGGTAGACTGTAACCGTTCCCACAACTGGTCCGACCTCTGACTAAGGAACCGGTTGTAGAACCTGATTTTCCGTGTCGCAAATATCTTGATGCTCGAGTTCCCCCACCACCTCTCGGCTATTTTCCCCTTAATTTTCTGGCGGAACACCACCAACCGTGACTTATCGGGCAATCCTTCCGTGTGAGTTACGAACAAGTCCCAAAAGTCTCTGGCCTTTCCAATCGAGGCTGTCTCGGAGTAGAAGGGCGGTAACACTTCACCTTATGAGCTTCTGCTTCGACAGCTCAAGTTCATTCCAGAGTGGCTTCGGTTGTCCTCCGGCTTGACGTTCTTGAGCGCTGGCCGAACCTTGCTGTTGACCACTGGTCACGGTCTTACGAGAGTTGGTAGCCGTAGCCTGATTGACGCTAGGCCCCGATAGAACCGTCTTCTTGGCTCCCGCCGTGCTGTTCTTAGGCGGACCACGGCTGTAGCTCACCTGCGAAACTCTTGGAACCGTGCCAGGCTCCTTCTTCACCGTTACGGACGATCCGTATCCTCGATCACCGTGCTCACGTTGACCGGTCCACGACCACCCGAACCGAGGATGGTCGCTCCACCGAGCTTCACGTCCCGTGTACTGAGCGATGAATCCACTCGGGCTTCTCTGCGATTGACCCTCGTCGTACTCCTTCAAACCCCGTTTCTCTCTCGTCGTAGGGTCTGTACTCCGTAGAGTAGTACTCCTCGTCTTCGTATCGGGGCGAGTCCTGAGTTCGTCCAGCTTCCTCAGCCTCTTCTCGAACGTTCGACTCCTGCGCCGAGCGCCCCCTGACCTCTCTCATCCTTCACCTCCCGCTTCACCTCAACCTCGGCCAGCACCACAGCCGACTCCTCCTCTGCATCCTTGTTCTCCTCCTCTTCTTCATCCGCGAAGAGGTCTTTCATCATTTCACTGCGCAAAGTTCCTCGACCAGCCGACGTTGATGCCCTCGTTGACTGATCTTGACCTCCAGTTCTTCATCTTGAGCAGAAGCTTGTTGAGTAGCTCTCAACCGTTCGCCTGTGTTTAGGCGTTCCACTTCCGACCGTACTTCCACATTCCGTTCATCTCCTTCATCCCCGTGGACGTCTTCTCGACGCTCCACATCTTCTTCATGCCCGACTCGATCTCCAGTCATCTTATCCAATAAACTGGTCGCTCCTTGCTTCGACGACTACTCCAATAAACTTGTCGCTCCTTACTTTGACGACTTCACCAGTTCACTTCTCCAAACCGTTCCGTTTCCTTAGTCTCTCCGAAGGACCGTGACTTCTCCAGTGCGCACTCCTCTCTGGTGCTGTGGTCGAAGTACTCCTTACAGACGCAGACTTCTCACTCTTCCAACCCGTGCTCGAGCTTCTTCACAACGAAAAAACCGTACCCTGGCTTCTCCACCACGCGTCGCGAGTAGTCCTGGCAAAGGGACGGTTCAACGTTGTATAGAGGAAGCGAGCACTGAAGTTCTTGTAGGTAGCAAGCCAACAATTAAGCGTAATGAGGCAAAATATAATTGACTTGAGGGTTACCAGGTAAATTCACGACTGACCTTCTCTTTTCTCGACGGCGATCGCAACCACGCCGTCTCTCCTGCCTTCCACGATCTCTTCTCACTAGATTGCTTCGCACGACAGCTTCCTGCGCGATCCTTGTCTACATCTTCACCCCCTCCGCGCACTCCACAGAGTCCTATACTCGTGCACTTGGTCACCGTCCACGACGTCCGTCCTGTCATCCACGCTCTGCCTTAGCGAACTCACGGCTTCACGAGCAGTCATCGTTCCGTGGATTACAGTCCAGATCCGGGTCGTCAAAACACTAGGGCTTAAGGTAGCCATCCGACCCGACCCACGCCTCCATGCACCTTCCGCAATCGAGCTTTCAGCTGTTCAAGGATTAACCTAGCAACAAAACCCGTTAAGTAGCGTAATGAAACGAAGCTTATTTCACATGTCAAACACAAGTGTATCCCCAGTTGTGTCCACCTGGTGCCAGATTTTGGGTGTATTTAGAAGGGGAAAAAATCTTGTTTGTCGAAATTACCAGCACGGTTAAAAATGAGTAAATAATGAGTATTGATCGACTTTCGTTCTTCAAAGCGAAATTACGTGCAAAGAGTGAGCACGTCTCACGCAAGCACTGTTTACCTGATGGGATTCCATGTTTCCTACTGTAGTATCATAGGAAACAACCAAAAATAATGCTTGCAGTCAGTTTTTTAATCCTTGGGTGATACTTAAGTACTTACTTCCGAGTACACTTCGATGCCTTCCCAGTAAATAAACAGAAAACCCTGAATTCCGAGTAAAGAAACCATGTTATCTGCAGTCACGGGAAAGCGGACACTGCGACCCACCTGCCCGCAGAGATAACATGAGGTGAGCATCAAAGCAAATGGCAGAACTCGTCGCCCCCATTCCTCCCAGCCTCGGCAGCCAGAAAAAGCGTTGTCCCGCCTCGGTCGTTTGGTTAACCAGATCCGCCGAAGTATTGCGTGGTTAGCTCAAGCAAAGCGTTGGGATGGCTTAAGCCATGCGTTGGGAGAGCCCCACCGTGGTATTGCTCGCCCCCGCTTCCAAGTGATCAAGCTACGTCGGTTTAAGGTGGATCATTACTCGGAAGTCAGGGCTCCTACAAGTACTTGATTACTTGGAAGTCAGGGAAACGTACTCGAAAGTAAGGACGATCCTTAATCCTTTGCCCGACAGAGGACTTTGACTAAATATGTTGAACAGCTATGACGGACTTCGTAGACGGAGTGCAGGTTCTTGTATATATCCCGCGCTGCTGTACGTTTGTGCGCTGTACTCAACCAAACAACAATAAAAAATGTCATCGAAAACGTAAGCGTTGCATACGCATAATCCAGAGATTACTGGATGACAGGATAACAGCAGTGACAGTAAGCAATTTCTCGTAAGCAATACATGAACTAGGTTAGCTCTTCACTCTCAAATTTCCACCGCATTCAGTACCAAGCGCTCATAATGCTTTCCCCCGCAGACTCCGAGACACTTTCACAGCTGCTATCGCAGTTTGACTCTCTTTACGACAATCACGATGCCACCACGAATACCGATCTACTTCGTTTCGAGACAGAAAACGTAGCTCCTGTGCCACCACAGACCCGATCGACCCGAAAGAAGGGCCGTAATGTGAAGACAACTGGCTTGCCGTACTCCACAGATCTTCAACGTCGTCGAAAAGCGGAGTTGTTGTCACTTCGGGTGCAAGAACAGCAGCTGAACAACAAACTGAAGTATCTAGTCCCTGGAAATGACACGCTCAGCGTAGGACAAGCGGTGGAATCGTCCGATGAACGACATGAACAACTGAAGTGGCGCAATCAAGCAATGCTCAATTCTGAGCAGCGAGGACGCGCCGAGCGTCAGAATCAAGAGCTTAAAGCAGCACTTGTCCAGCACTTCAAGTTGTTCAACTCGATGCGCAAGGTGCTCGGAGACCGCGAAACACTCGAGGCAAGGCTTTCCACCGGCAACATCGTCTGTCTCAATTGTAAATGCCCAGCCTCATTCTCTGCGTGCTTACGTACAGGGGATGAAGTTTGTTGTACAGCCGCAACCGACGGCCGATCGACCATTTTACCAGGTCGACTACAGCAAACCGATGCTCGCAGAATTGACGAGTAACCTGGTTCGGATGTATCTCGGAACGGACGAAATAATGCCGTCTCTCAGTAGTAACCTCTCTCTCGTTTTCCATAGTCAGACAAAACTTCGTGGGCACTGTGAAAGCTTTGTGAACACCACTTCAATCACACCTCTTGCGTGCACGGTGCAAGACGCTGGAGACATTTTGTGGCGCTATATCATCAAGGACGGCATCTAGACGTTCAGTCCTTCAACTTTGTACGTCTGCATTCAAAACATGTTATTGCGGCGTATCATCTGATATTCTTCTTCTTACGTGGATGCCGTGTAGAGTCAAGTAAAACGCTCCGACGAAGGTCAGATGATGTACACCCGAAGCTACATCACGCATCTATTCCTTACAAGCAGTGGTTTGGATGCTCCTCTATACGCCAGCGCGTTCAGCGCCTTTAAGAAAGTTGAAAGTGAGGGTCAAGTCGATCTGGTCGGGACAATGAGGTGGATTTTACCTGCTGAAGGCCTCCAGTTCGAGGACCAATACTGGACCGTCATCGAGCCATCACCTATGGACCCAAAGCACTCCTCCGTTGTCCGAACATATTACCAGCTCGAGGAAAGGTGTACTAGAATGGAACTCACGAACCAACAAAAGTTAAGTCGTGATCTCGTGATGAAGCTGATCGCAAAAATGTCGCGCCAGTATCTCCAACTTCTGCAAAACGCGTTCCTGGATCAGTCTAGCACCGTTGGAACTTACTGATTGCAGAAGATATACTTCGAGATGATTAACGCCACGCGGGCCTTGATTTGCTAACAATAAGCAATCAAGTTGCGTGAGATCAGCGGCACCTCCACCATATAATATCGGCGTCTCGACTCGTTTTTCCCTGTGTCCAGCATTTTATTCATTTGGATATTATTCACAAGCTTATAGTTTTCGTCGTAGCAAAACATAAAGCTAGTACTGAATAGTTTAATCTCCGATCTGCTCCAGACGTGCTTTAGCAACTTTTTGGGATACTGACTGGGCCATGGCTGCCTATTGCTTCTTGCTAGGCTCAATTGCAAAATAATTTCCCTGAACTCTCGATTGTTTTCTCTTTTTCTCAGTGATGATGCCTTACTGAGTTGGACTTATTATCGATTTTCATGGTTTACTGAAGGGAGATGACGAGCTGCTTTGCTCTCACATGTCAGTAAAGATAAAGAGGCAAGATCTCCAGTGTTTAGATCAGACATGCGATGATCCCCGTTACAAGCTGCGCGGAGGAACATCGACTAAACAAATTTAGCTTGCAGTACTTATTTTCCGCGAATGTCCTTGTGCAGATTTGCATTTACTCCCGGTTGGCACTCAACAACTGCCTCGACATACTGCGGCAAGACTACAAGTTTAGTTGTAAAAGTTTTCTGTTTTGTTTAGCATCTCGATTGGAAGACAGAAAATAATGACCACTATAGAAGACACTTGAAGGTTAAGGAACTGAAGTTTTGGCTAAGAAGAGGGCAACTTGTGGTACTTCTTCGTCTTTGACTTTCTCCGTGTACTGCACGTAAAGAGTATTGAGCAGTCACGAGGTTGCCAAAACGCATTGATTTTTTAACAGCAATTCCGGCCTCGGCTGTGCAATAGTAGTTGAATTGTCTGGAGCTTGCTTGTCGATACGTACTGGCATGCATTCTAACTGTTTACTGAAGACACTCATTAATGCAAAAGTCGCCATAACTACGAGCGCGCATTTTTTTAATTGAAGTGTATGACACCATGCGATCGTGTAGCCTTCGCATTATCAACAATGAAGCCGTCAAGGCGACCCGCCTCCACAACCACTGTGGACTCATAATCGGTAAACCTGCTGAGGCAGACACCTTTTCCTTTTAGACGACCTACATCGAAACCCACCTGTACTACAGTGTTTGACCATTCATTCTCCAAGCTGTTGACTGGCAGTTTAAAATTAACTGAATTTTTTTTTTATGAATAGATGTAGCTGGTACCCTGGAAGGACCATCGAAGCAGGCCCCGGGAAATACATATTGATAGTGTATTGGCCTAAACAAGAAGGAATAATAAATGATTGTTGTTGGAGCTTTCCAATAATAATATATTGGGAAATACCAATATATTGTCATCGTGCTTGCTGTACCTTCCTCTTGACATTGTGAGTCATCGTCCTTCTACACCGCATCCTCTCTGCTAGAGCGCTCTCGTTGTTGATGCGCAATCTCGTCTTGAAAGGTGTCTATCGACGCACTTGAGCAATCTACCAGTTCTAGAAAGAGCAATGGCACCCCCACGGGGGATTCATTGCTATATTGACGAAATTTTTACCCCGCGTGCGTGGTTCATGGTTTGCAAGGAGTGGGACAGGGCTATCGTTCAAATCAATCTGCCTAAATTTTCGAAAGCGAACGGCTTCTCATTGGAAAACTTCCACTGCCTTGCGCAAGCTAACACTCCCGGAGCGTTTCATGACACAACTGGTGAGCATTGTTGCAATGACCCGCGTCATGAGAGGGGGGAGGCATCGGTGCATTCGATCGCACCGTATAGCATTCGACTGTAGTTTAAGGTTCACATGAGCAGTTCAATTTATGTTAGGCTTAGCAAATAATAGCAACTTCTCGGAGAAACCAATAATAGTATATTGGTGCAACCCAATACAATAATTATTGGTATTCAGTTATTTTTTCCCGGGGCCTGTATCGAAGCACAGTCGACGTTGACGTGGTTACAGTATTGTAACATATTTGTTATGTCATTAAGTTCTGCAAATCATCACCATCTGATTACAATCACTTGCATTCACTATGTATTCGTAATCATCTTCCTATATTAATTCTCGCAGTCGCGTTAAAAACTCTATCGAACCTTATTTAACCTTCGAGAACAACCTCACTCGGCTTTTTCGCAGTGTACGTACGCAGCATGGAGGACGCTGCCTCTCCGTCGTCCCCAGCGGCTCCCTCCCCCCAGTCGTCCATCCAAACGCCCCCAGACTCTCCCATGTCAATAGCCTCACCCTCCACTCCCCAACAACCTTCAGAACCTCATAATGAACTGCTGCATTTGCGTCTCAAGACTTTGGACGAGCGCGTGTTCAATGTGGAGGCCAATTTGGCCATGTCAGTGGCCGATTTCCATGCCAAAGTGGCCCAAGTCACAGCTGTTCCAGCCCCAAGACAACGACTTATCTATCGTGGTAAGTTACTCAAGGACGGAGCTGCATTGGCCGCCTACGACCTGCAGGATGGCCACACGGTGCATCTCGTGGCCAAACCGCCGGCCTGTCCGGCCAATGACGTGGCCAGCAACACAACACAAATGGCCAATGAGACGGAGCCAAGACGTCGAGAATTAGATGGTCCGGCCTGGAATTTAGCCAATCTCCGCTCAGCTTTGAGACAGACTGGAACGACACAGAGAACTACTCAACCATTGCCAATGTTACGTGAAATTCTGGATGAAATGAATGAAACTCCACAAGAAGCAGCAGAAAATATGGGACTTGGTAGTTTAGCACGACAAGAAACAACTCCTATTGTGGATTTGGAACCTATTACACAAGGCATTTTAACGATGCGGACAGTTATGTCAACTTCAGCGTTGGAACAGGAGAGAGTGGAAGTTGAAGAACAGATGTCGAGTACTGTACGACGTGGGCCAAGACAGTTTTTTGTGGGTCAATGGCTGGATGTGAAGGATACAGTGAATCAGTGGCTCGAGTCGACAGTTATGAATATTGCTGATGGCAAAGTGCTGATTCATTATCATGGCTGGCCTACGAGATGGGACGAGTGGATCGACTTTGACTCGGATCGCATTGCAGCGTTTAGAACCCGCACACTTCACAATCAGAATATGCAACGCATGTCACCAGTTCCTACTACGAGAGTGCCAAGTGCCCCACGAGTTGGTGACAATGATGTACGACGGATGGTGGTTGATGTGCGAAATCTGATGCGTGAAATGATGCCACATATTGAAAGACTAGCGGATTTGTGTGAAGAAGATCTGAGACGAGAACAAGAGCAGAACAACGTGGAACCACTGACTACTACGGTAGATCATGATGCTGATGTGTCGGAGTCGGTGGCGCCAACAGAAGCAGGCGAGTCTCGTGAGACTGACGTGTCTGAAGTGGCCCATTTGGTTGCGCCTCTTTTTGATCGATTCGGTCGCTTGTTGATGGATTCGGCTCGGCATTTTGATCCTTTGCTGCGTCCGGAACTACGACGCACATCTCAACGTCAGCAAGAGCGTCGAACGACGATGTTGCGGCGCGGAACCGGAGGGTCTGCGCAGCGACAGACTGCAAGTGTGTCAGCGTCGATGGAGGCTCAGGACAACTCTTTATCTATTCGTGATCTGATTGCCACGTCTCCAAACACAACGAGTGAGCCGAATCAGCCGAGACGTAGCATCGATGTACATATTCACGCGATTGTCGCGCCGGCGTCTCTATCGTCCCTTGCGTCGATGAGCCGAGGCAACAACGACACAGGCAATAATCCTGACGAGGGTATTTCTATTCGACGCGTTCAAACGCCATCCACACCTCCTATAGGACGCGCATTCGGCTTCGATGATAATCGTACTGTCGGTGACGAAGGTGACCATAGTCGTGTTCCCCTGTTGGGCGCCTATCGTCATCGCAGTCATTCCCAGACAAGTGAATCGAGTCAACAGCAGCAACAGCGTGCAGTGGCGCGGGATCTGGATGAATTCTTGTCGGACGACTTTTTCGGGACGTCGTTCGTTCGTGATGATAGCGATGACGAAAGCGACGACGATTCTAGTATCAGCTTCACTCATTCTGATGCTATGCAGTCGGGTCGATCGGCATATCGTCCTCCTTCACCGTCAGGAAGAATCACTTCTCTGCGCACTCCTCAAAGTGAGGGTAGTTCTCAGTATACAAGCGGAACGATTGGCGTGATTCCAGAAATCGCCGCGGTTGAAGAACGACTTCGAGCTCGAGCAGCTGAGTCGAACCAGAGAAACGAAGACGGTCACAGCGGCGACAATGCACGAACATCGTCTGCATCAGCGGAATCGTCGAGTTCGTCGGGATTCCCTACTTTCCTGGAGGTGATGCGGCGCACTCTCAGTGGCGTCCGAAACTTTGTTCACAATGAAGCCAGCAGCAGTCCTCCAGAAGAATCGAGCGGCCCAGTGGAGTTGGTGTCGGGCTTTTCCTTGCCTTCGTCGCCATCGTCGATATCATCTTCGTCGTCGTTGTCCACGCCTCCATTGTCTCCAGCTGTCCATTTTTCGATCGGAAATTCTATGAACCATCCTCGCAGTCCGAGTGACAGCAGTATCGACGAGGATCTGGACTTGGACGAAGTGGACTAAGGCCTTGTTGTTCTGATTGCCGTAGTTCTGAAATACGGCGCGAAATACTTCGAATGATGCGAAGTTGTACATTGAATAACGGTTTCTGTGGTGTGAAGTGTTATGCCTCGTTTGCTTGTTTTCTCCATCAGCGATAAAGTAACCGCGGTTGTCAAGATGGTGTTCAGAGGGTCAACGACGGATTGTTTTTAGAGCTCTTGTTTTTAGCTCACATGTTGTCTGCTTTCATCAGTTGTCTTTTGTGCTTCTGCAGGCAAGGTAGTCAAGCCAACATGACGCGAATGCAAGTTGAGATCCGTCTCAAATCCACCAAGAAGTCCATCCGGAGAGTTGAGCCTCCGCCATCATACGAGCTGGCCCAAAGAATACCTACTCCGGCAGTTGCACCGCTGTCAGCGGTAATAGGACACAGGAAGCGGTCAAATTGCGCTAGTGGACGGATTTCAATGGGAGATGAGGATGCCGAGTCGTATGCTGAGTCCTTCGAATCTGACCAAGAAGATGTTAGTGGAGAAGACGGTGAAGAAGAAAATGGGGACGAACCAGTAGACACGTCAAATGTTGGTGTAGACGAAAGTGACAGCGGAATTGGAAATGAAATCGAAGTTGGCACGGCAGAGCTTGGCGATGAGAACAAGGAATATCAAGAGCAAGACGCTTTGGTTGAAGACGAGTACGTTACGAAGGCGAAAGTACGACCCAAGGTGGTGAAGAGAGAACGGGATCGGCAAACACTGATCTACTACGACCAACACACGTACACAGTCATCTCGCGCCTGCGTGCTGTGAACAAACGTCTGAGTCACCAACTGGAGCAGCAAAACAAATTGGTTGCGACCATGACCGACGAGAAGAAGCAGTATTTGCGATTGATCGAGAGTTTACGTACCGAGGTGTTGATGCATAAGCAGACGATACGAGCTCTGCACCCCACTACTCCTGGTGGAATAAGGAACCATGACACAGCTTTACCTGCTGTACCAAGACCACCGCAGCAGCAGACCAGCTGGAGAGACGAGAAAGATGACAACACTCGAGCAATTGCACCACGTTCTGCAGTCTCTCCATGTCGACGACCACCGGTATCACTGTCAAGCTCAAGTTCACGTAAAAGTCCACGCGTAAGAACAGCGGCATCAGTCGCAGAAGGCTGCACATGTGGTGGCAGACCTCAATCTCAAGAAGCTCACTTGTTAGAAGTATACATGACCAAGCTAGAGAAAGCAGAAGAAGAGCGCAAGGACTTGCAGCAGCGTCACGCACACCAGGTAGCCAACTACTCACACGAGCTTTCACGACTGGAGCGTCTTCTAGAGAAGGCACATGTTGTAGTTCAAGAGAAGGACAACGCGTTGCGACTGCAGCGTACTCGACAGCTCTACTGCAGCACACCCGCTACACCGAACGGCTTGCGTCGAAGAAACAGCAACACAGGAATTGGAGTCTCACCTGCAGGTCGACGAGAGAGTTCGCAAGCGAAGAACGTTTTCTCGGACGACATTTGGAAAGGTCTGTTGCCACTACCTCTAACCTCCAGCAGTTCGAGCGATATCAGCATGAGCAAGCCACGTAAATCCATCACTGCGTCCACTTCAACTCTAGCGCCGGTGGCGTTTACTACGCATGTGGGCCAAGCATTTGACCAATTACTTAGCCACCAGCTTGTGGCTTTACATGACAGCACTTTGGATCGTAGCACGAGAGACTGGCTTCAAGAGGTGAGGCTTTGTGGTTCGCAGATGCTAACGCTACATCAATCGTTCCAGGTCATGGCTCGCTCCCTCCAACATCTTGCAGAAAGCACTCACATGTATCAACTCACTGAAACTTTGACCGAAGAATGCCGTGAGTTGCTACAGGCTGATCAGGTGCTGGTACTCGTGGTTGACAAGTCAGAGCAAGAGTTTTGGTGTCGTATGCCATGTCGCCTTACAACGGAAGAT
This sequence comes from Phytophthora quercina, assembly GCA_014706105.1. Lineage (NCBI taxonomy): Eukaryota > Oomycota > Peronosporomycetes > Peronosporales > Peronosporaceae > Phytophthora > Phytophthora quercina. Next base: position 1,202,881 of record JACBOW010000091.1, on the reverse strand, counting down.
ACAGCGGCGAAGAAAGCAACTGACTCCAGCAAACCACTAATGGGAACTGTGCGCTCAGCGTTGCCCCCTATGAACAGTGTGCCAGGTTCCCCAAGCTTCGTATCAGCAGCAGTGCCGTGTGGAGTGGCAGCCTTCGTTTTTCACACGAAACGAGCATTGCTCCTAGCTGCAGGCCAAATGACTCGCCACCCAAGTTACTCCGTGGCTACTGACAACGCAGATCGCTTGGTGACACACCCACACGCGTCAACTTTACTGGTACCGATCATACACGACAACCGCGTGTTAGCTGTGATTCAAGTCTCCGGAAAACTTACTCAAGTTCAGGCATTGGGACTTTCAATTGCTCTTGAAAGATGTGACGCGTTCACTCCCGAAGACCAGGCTCTATTGACACTGCTTTGCCATTTCTCGAGTGGATTATTCCCTAAAGTCGCATACTTCACGGATGTCGAGAGCAACAAGGTGAATGAAGAAACATTCATCCAATTGGCGCCGGAAATCTTCACGTGTCTCCACTTCGATGAATTGGGCAAAGTTGTCATTGAAAACGCAAAGAATATTTTGGATGCAGACCGTTGTTCCCTTTTCGTCGCCGATAACGCGACTCGTACGCTTCACAACTGGCACAGCGATATCAGCGGTGCTGGCGTCGAAGTTTACCAGCGATCTGCGCTAAAATCAAGCTCCGGCATGACAATTCACTTTGGTCAAGGTATTGTCGGATTAGTCGCTGAAACACAACAGGCTATCAATATTCCGGATGCGTACGATGACCCGCGTTTCAACTCGGCTTGGGATGTGAAGACGCATTATCGTACGAAAAGCATGCTAACGGTACCAATCATCTCAAATATGGGAGTTACAGAGAAACCTGGCAAAGATAACAGCAAGGCTGACGGTGACGCAGATAAAGAGCAGAAAACTCCAGAACCTCCGCGAGACCAGACGCTGCTTGGTGTGGTTCAAGTTATCAACAAATCTGGAGGTGCTCCGTTCCGTGCAAAGGACGAATTCTTGCTCCACACGATCTCAAAGCTCATTGCTTTGGCCATTGAGAACTCGCAACTATTCCAGAGAAATCAAGAACTCTGCTGGAATGTGGGTAAACTTATAGCTGACGGAGACCTGGTTGAAGCTATCGTGAGTCTTGGAACTGCAGCTGAGCAGATTATTGGTGTTGAAGGTGCCGCTGTCTACGTTGTAGACCCCGACACACATGAACTCGTGACGTTCCACCACAAACGTCGATATCGAATTGCTTTATCGGAAGCAGCTTACGCCGGGTCTTTGATGGGATACGCTGTACGATCACAGCAACTCACTATTGTCAATGACATCGCAACGGCTGGCTCCTTCAACGCTTTTGTCGATAGTTTGAATGGCCTTCCAATTCGCAACGTACTGTTCGCTCCGTTAATTGTGGAAGATGTGGAAGGTATCATCCCGGGGATGAACAGACTTGTTCAAGGTGGTGATGATGCTGTCTCTTTGTCTTTGGACTCGGGACAGAAGCTTGTGGGAATGCTCCAGCTTGTGAATACCAAGGGACGTAAAACTCACTTTGATCAGCACGATTTGTTCCTGTCCATCGTTCAGAGCCAAAGCTGCAGTGTGTTGGCGGCCATTCTCGAGAAACAACGAATGTTACATCAGAAGGAGCAAATCGCGCTGCTGCTGGATGCGTCAATGTCATTTTTCAAGGAGATGAGTGTTATCGGTGTCATCAACGCAGTCTACAACGCCTGTGTGAGTATCTTTGACGCTGACACCACAGCTCACCTGTTCCTTTGGGAAGAAAATGTTTACACAGTCGACAAGGAACGTGAACGTCACATGTGGTCATCAAAAATCTTACCACAAGCTGCAGCAGCTCTGGCACTGCGAGCAACACCACATAGTTCAAGTACAAATATTCACCAACAAGCTACAGACGTTCGAGGGGGAACGAGCATGAGCTTCGTTCCATCATTGGGAGCTCAATCGCGAAAGTTGTCGGTAGTGACAGATCAAACTCTGCGTGCGCCAACAAGTGAAGGTTTATTCCAGCAAGTTATCATGCGTGGCAGTGCTGTCATTATCAAGCATTGGATTGTCGATGAAGTTGATGAAGAAGATGGTGGAGAAGACACAAGTACCAGTCAACATCGTGGTAACAGTTCAAAGCCGACTAGTGCAGCACGTGGACGTGACAGACAACGAGTAGACAAGTACACGATGAAAGCCACTCGGTCCGACGTACGACTGGGATTTATTCGACATGCAGTGGTGGCATGCCCGGTATGGAGCAGCTACGGCCAGGAAATTGTTGGTGTCTTGGTGTTGATGTTTCCTCGTGATCATCCTGCCGTCGCGGCGGGATCTCGGAGTGAACAACTTAGTACGCTTCCCATTCTAACCCGGCAGATTTCTGGAGCACTTGGTGTATGTCAAGACCTTATCACGGTATCTACTCGTGCCCGAAAGATGCAGGGAATGCTGGAAGTCTCACGACAAGCTCCCAAGGCAGCAGTTTCGTTGACTTTCACGTCTCGAGGCCACCTTGGGTCATTCTCACAACCTGTTAACGTCTGCTCTCGTGCATTTAACTCTCGTGCACTCGTCGCAGAGTTACATCCGATAGCTGCGTCCAACTTGACAGTTCATTCGCTTTATATGGATGAAGAAGGTCACCGATGGGGTTTTCAGATTTCAGGTGCCACCGCGCATGAAATGAGTTGCGACCACTACGTGCAATGGATCGGTAAACATGTTAAGTTACCTGCTGGTCGTACCGAAGTTGAAGTATTTGCCAAGCTACGAATGGACTTGCAGTACGTCTACACTCGGAAGGAGGCGATCACTGGCGTCATTGACACTCGTCAACGTCAAACGGTAGTTGATGATGGCAACGATTCCTCAGATGAAGCTGAGTCACGACTAGGATCGACTTTATCGCGAAGAATTCGTCAATTGTTGTGGGAATACGCGGACGCAACGTGGCAAGTGGATGTAGCTCGTGCTAGTCACGCGTTGTTCGGTACCTATGCGAGAATCGGAGTCGAGGATGGTTGCAAGGGCAAGAAAATGTTGTCGAGGTACGAGTTGGAGCAGGCATTGGGAGGTGCTGGTATCTCCTTGACAGTTGTTGAATGGGATCAACTACACGCTTGTTTTGCTGAGGAAGAGAGCGATCTCGTTGATGTGGAGATGATGTTGAAAGTGCTGCGACCACAACTCAAATGCTTCCCAGTGATAACGTACGAGCTCGCACCAGTGCTAGATACTGTGACTCACGTTGTTGTTAGTGTCCAAATGCTTCTGTTTAGCTCATGAAGCAACAACTTCAGCATCAACGATCTATGTATTAGAGACTGCAGCTCTTTAGCTGTATTACCATTTGACTTGTGCCCACTGCAAACCTACAGCTCGTCCTTGGCTTCAGGCACCTCAGCGAACTCTTCCACAACCTCTTCTTCCTCCTTCTCAGACGACTCAGTCGGGATCGCCTCCAGATCATCGACACCTTCAGCACGAGGCACCACGTTGGCATTGTACACACCTGTGTAGGACGGAAGCGTGAGTTTAGTCGGGTAAGCGCCTCCGAAGTGGACAGTGAGCGTAGTGGCCTCCTTCTCGCCGGCAGAACCGAAATCGGGCGGGCTGGCAACACCCACAGAAATGCGGAGCTGGTGATCACGCTTGACGACGTACGAAGTGGGGTTGAACCGGAGAACAGCCTCGTAGACTTGGCCAGGCAAAACCTCACGTGAGTCAGCACGCTTGAACGAGTGCACGCTCGAGTCCGGACGAATTGTCTTGTGCACCGGATTCAACAGCGCCTCCGTGATGTACGTGACGCCAGGACGCTTGTTCTCGTTCGGGAATGGGGCAGTGTAGTCTACATCCTCCAGATACGCCACCAAGTTAATGTCTGGTTGGTCCACTGAGAAGAATAGACGCAGCTCTGCTTCACCCGTGATCTCTGTAAGCGGCAGTTCAGGGGTCAGGAATGTCAAGTACTGGTCAGCGAGAGGTGCGCGGTCGTGGTAGTACATCGGACGTAGACCGAAGAGATGGTCAAGCATATCCCAGCGCGAGACAACGTCCAGCGTAGGCTTGATGGTGACATTGTGAGTCACCTCGTTCACGTCAGTCTCTGGTTCGGACTGGAACTCCTGGTTAGCGCCAAGGTAGAATGTCTCGTCACTCAGATAACTCGGTGGCCACGAGCTCGACTCCTTCCAGCGGTTGTGTGCCATAGTGAAGAAGTGCACAGGCAGCTCGTCTTCAATCTTGGTGATCTTTCGGCGGTTAGCGTACATGTGATGATCGAAGAAGCGGCTCACTTCGTCCAAGTGATAAAAACATTTCTGCTTCGACTGGGCAAAAGGATCAGCATTGTCGACACCAGCGTGACTCCAAGGTCCCAGTGTGAGACGGTGGTGAATAGCATCCTTCTCAATAGCCTCAATAGCTTCCTTAGGCAGCTCTGGCAGCAACGAAGCCGTGTCAGCGTCAAGTGTGTTAGTCAGGTACTTAAAGAGCAAAATACTGGAGCGAGCCACACCCATCTCGAAGAAACCAGCGGATGTCTGCAGTGCCACACCAGAAGCAGCAATGACACCAAGATGACGAATGGCATCCAATTGTTCAGCAGTGACACCAATCGAAGCGAGTTTATCATCACGGAAGTGCACGTCCTTAAATTCCTTCGACAGGTCCGGGTTCTTAGTATGCTGGTAGATATAGTTGTCGAACTTAGCATCATCTTCATCCACTCTATAAACTTCACCACCGAAGTGTTTGAGCATCAGACGTGGCTTGAAAGTTGGGATACTGTCCCAACGGATCTGACGGTCCGTAGCACCTGTGAACGACGCCCAGTCGTTCAGAGCCTTCTCGTTCTTCACACCACCAGGGAATAGTGCGTCTTGGAACACATCAACTGGAGCACTGTTGACTGAAACAGCCTTCAGTGCTGGATGGCCACTAGCAGCTGCAAGGAGAGCTCCAACTCCATCCAATCCTTGACCGAAGACAGCAACTTCTCCATTACTCCAAGGCTGTTTAGTAATCCACTCAATGACATCGTACGAGTCCTGAACTTCAGCATCAGCGAAGTCAAACTCCTTAGTACCAGCTGAAGCTCCCGTGCCACGAACATCCACCGAGACCCAAGCGTATCCATTGGTGACGAACCTCTGCACGTAGGCGTTAACCCGTGGGTTAGTGAACTTGCGTTCGTAACGGGTGAACATGTTGAAGGGGAAGTCGAGTGTGTAGCCACGCCCATGACGAGTAGGGAACAGTACAGTGGGGACCTTTTGCTGTTTGTCCCAAAGGTAGTCGGCCAGATACGAGTCCACAGCCAAGTCGACACCGTCACGCATTGCAACGTACTGTGTCTCATGGTGGGTTTTCTTTGGGTCGAAGAAACGAAGCGATTCGTAGCGCTTTTCACCAAACCACGAGTGGTCATTGATGTGAAGGTCACAGGCGATGGGATCTTCACGGTTCGAGATGTAGCCAGCGAATTGATGCGCCAAGTAGAGGGAGATCATGGAGAATACAGCATTCTTCATGTAGTATTTAGTATTGACTGCAGCCTGGGGCTGGCCACCAGCAGGGGCAGCCTCAGTCATGATGAAAAGGTACTTGAGTGCTACGAGGAGACTTGGTGAATGACGCACGTGAGGGGGGAGCGGAGCTCCTCGTATTCCGGATATTTATCCGGAGATAGATTATTGAAGGTGGTATGTTTAGTAAATGCAAGTTCGAGGATGATCTATATTATTTGTTGCAGGTACTGATGTGGACGAAAAAGGGGATGTGCACGACGAATCAAAACTGATGTGGCACACTTTGGACTTACAGTATTCCGCTTGAAGCTCGATGGTTTGGGGCATGAAAGCACTGGAAGTGAAGCGTTTGGTGACTTGATGCATGCATTGATGTGGCTACAAAGCTACAATTGAGCGGCGGGAGTGCGACGTGACGTGGGTTTCTCATTGGTCCGTGCGTCATGACGATGCGATGGCACGGAGCAGGACTGGAGTGCAGCAACCGCAGGCACGCGCTTTGCACTTCACCCGCACGGTCTTTGTGCGGTACAGCAGCACGCTTGGCAAGCAACGAGGTCCCAACGAAACCTGCTGCTCTTTGTATGGACAACCCAGACAAGATGATAACCCTGCTAAACCGCATCAAACGTTTTAGCGGGGTATGCAACTCCTATGCAACACCCAACGACTGCAATGGTTTCGTACCTCCGCATCGTATCCCTCAACGGGAGAAGAACAATCCGTCAAGATGATCAAATCGCTCAGTCAATCGGCAGGCCAATTGTCCACCAGATCGCGCACTGTGAAGTTCACGCAGTGTGAAAGTGCGTCACCTACAATGGCAAGCTTTTACGAGCGCTGCAGCGTCTTGATCAGCTCCGTATTGAGGCTGCACATAATACAAGATCAATCAGTTGCATACCCTTTAGGTTTCCACATTGTTGTCGCTCTTACCTCGTCGATGGGCCGTAGGGTAGCTCGTACTCCGCTCTCAACGCCGAATGGTGTTCCGTGAACTAGTTGCTGCCCTTCACCACGTACTCAATCGGCTTCAGCGACTCTTTCGTCCACTCCAACACAGCGGTGACGATGTTGTGGCCGTGCGAACCGATAAGGCAATGCTCCGGCCAGATCGTAAGCGAGAACTTGCCACTTGCCTCCAGTGACTCGGTGTACTCTAAAACGTAGTCGTGTAAGCTTGCATCGCGAGGCATCCAGACGAGTTCTGCGCGTAGATCATCGTGTACGGATCGTGGCATTCTGCCAGAAGATCTTATCGCACTACGATGCGCGAGTTCATAGTCAACACGAGTTGGTCCAGCTCGGACGACTGGTTCGAGATAAAGGCTACAATACGAGCGGCGTCTTCATTGGCAGTGGCAATCGAGAGCGAACCTCCAGGGTGGAAACTCACTTGCTGGTGGATGACGAGGAGACCGAGTCCGCCTTCGCTGATCTTGTTCGCCAAGCATGCAGGTGCTGCAGTTGTTGGGAGTAATGATGTACACGTTACTGACTGCCGAAGCTGCAAACATGGCAATACACTAAGCCACATACACAAGCCTGGTGACAAGCATCGTGCGAGTCATGATGGTGATCTAGTCGACGCTTGAAGTGAGGAAGTGAGGGAGTGAGACTTCCGTTGTGGACGCATACCCACAGCTAGCTAAAACTCGTGTTAGTCGCACCTGCATCATAACGATGATGTGCATTGTGCTGATAAGGCTGACGTCGCAGTGACGCTGTGTGCGTGTGCAAAAGGTGTTTGCTTTGCGCGGACATGCCGAGTGCATCGATGAAGCAGCCTTTTATCAAGAACATCACCCCTTTTGGTTTACTTTCGGCTTTAGAACTCAGATATCGACAAGATATTGGACGCTCATCTGGCGGAAACTCATTCGAGGCAGGGTTTCTTAAAATAAGCTTACTATTGCAATTGTAGGATGACACTATCCGCGAAATAAATTATGGCATTTTCTTGCAGAAATTCGCACGATTTGCAGTACCGTTGTCCTGCTCAGTTTTCTACCGGTACACGACGGTACGGGACGAGCTGGAGCCTCCAAAACCGGTTTCAAGGGAACCGGTATAACCGGTATCAACCTGCGGCCGTTGAATGCAAACCGCCGCCCAGCAAACCACAAAAGTCTTCAGGATCCAGTAAAGTCTCGGCCAAAACCAGCGTTTCGAGCCAGCGAGGTGCGTTGAAGTTGCCAAGCGGCTATGACTGTTTTTTGGAGAAAAAGCAGCATGGCCGCGGATGTGGTCTGTACGGGCGGTGGTACCAATACTAATGCTGTGCTTCTTGTGCGAATAGGTGGCGGCGGTCAGAACGCATATTTAGTTTTGTATCACGCGTCTCTCTAAGCCAACATTGTTATCATCACAAACAACCCTTGAGACGGATCTGCTATACTCGTCAATATGCATGGTCAAATGTCGAGTCTCTGAATGGTTGTGGAGGAAAAGAAGCATTATTTTGTTGTTGTTGGAGGAGCACAAGCATGACTGGGTTTTCGAGGTAAATAAGCATGCCTGGCTGTTTTTCTGCAGAAACGGAGCATGGCTGTTTTGAGGAGGAAAACAAGCATGACCTTTTTTAGGAGAATATCAAGCATGACCTTTTTTAGGAGAAAAACAAGCATGACCTTTTTCAGGCGGAAACCCAACATGACTGTTTTTGTGTGGAAATCAAGCATGCCTGTTCTTAGGAGGAATATAAGCATGATTGCTAGGTGTCTAGCTAGGATGAGAGAGAAATGGTTATAAAGATTCTATGAGCGTCTGATCTATTTTACCCTTGATATTTCACACTCTACTACCGTTGCTACCAGTGGTTGCTCCTTTATTTGTGCTGCTGTTGTGCTCGACATACTGTCGACAAAAGTGGTGCGAGGAACTGGTTGAGGCGAATCCCCTGAGATCTTAGTGGCCGGAGAATGTTTCCACCTCCCATAATTGATGTTCCCCGGTCTTTTGAAAGATGCTGATTGTTTCAGTTGTCGTTAGCTTCAGTGACTGTACTGCTACTCAATCATGAAAACGAAAACGTTTCCGTCACCACTTCACCGTGGAGGATGTCTCGGTTACGCTGAATCACAACTTCGAGCCAGAAAGGCATGATATCTTAACAATAGTACACTGGCGTACTCTAGGTTTTGGAGCGACTCAGAGCGCATTTTTCATCTATCCTCGTAGTGCTGCAGGGTCATGTCTGGGCGCGGAAAAGTTTCTAAACGTATCGGACAAGGAGGGTCGAAACGTCATCGACAAATTCTATACAACAACATTCAAGGCATCTCCAAATCATCCACTTGTCACCTTGCCCATCGTGATTGTGTTCGTCCTACGTCTGAATTGGTGGTTGAAGAAACACGTGCAGTTCTCAAGGTCTTTGTCACCAATCTGGTGCGAGATGCCGTCGTCTATACTGAGCATGCCAATCGAAAAACCGTCTTGACAATGGATGTCATTTACGCTCTCAAGCGCCAAGGTCGTGCTCTCTGTGGATTCGATCACTTAACCAAGAAATAGGGTACCAACTCTCGCCCGCACAGCAAAGCGGTGATTAACATGTAAATAGTCATTGTTTGAGCCCATTGTTTGAGCCGTGTCCTAGCTATGCCTTCGACAGAATGCTACATTTCTCATTAGTCACTGATATCCTCGGAATAAGAAAGCTCCGATAGTGAGCTGCTCTCATCGTCGATAACCGTGCTCGACGTGGTATTGAGTATCTTGGTTTTCTTCAAACTCATCGGTGTGGGGTAGCCACGACGCATCCGATCGTCTTTCTAACTCGCTATTCGACGAGTCCAACTCAATCACCTCGACGCTATCAGGTGTATAGGCCTTGGTTCGCTTTGGGGCAGGGGCGGCGTCACTATTACTACCCGCGCGCTTCAACGGAACTGCTCCGGGACCATTTGGTTGTGCTGCTTCGTCCTCTTCTCTCAGTAGTCGCCCAACTTCACGGATAATGTTGATACGGTTATCTTGCACTGGCGGCGTCGTCGATGCTCATCACCAAACTGGTTAACGCTTTCGAGATGAGTACGAGTATTGGCGACCTTCACTACTTGTTCGGTTAAGGTTCGCGCTTCGTGAAGCGTCGGATTCTTGTCTGCAAAAGCTCAACTGCTCGCTGTACCTCTCGGCTGTGCGCGTCGTGGTTATCTCGAATCTTATACAAGTTCTCGTAAGCGGCAATTACCCTGATCGTGGCCTGATTCTCAGCATGAATCGCTTCTTGGTGGCGCTCGTTTGCGCCATCACGGGTTCTAGATCATGATGCCCTACTAGTTCCATCGCCACCACCCACTACTTGCTAGACTCCCTCTGCTTGAAAAGGTTCTAAAGGTTTGACTCAAATGAGATCGATCCGGTTGGATCGGGTTGGATCGGATGCGCTAAATGCGACCGTCTATTGGACGAAAACTGTACCAATAAAATTCTTCGTCCTTGATATGTGCGACCTAGGTGGTGGCACAATCTAGTTGCAGACTGTCACGGTGTCTACCAATGTGATGCTGGTAGAGTCGATATCTGGTCCCGAACGCCCCTAGCGATTCCAGGGATCTATATAGTTAGGCAACTAGACGACCTCTTTCACATCGATATCGGGTCCCGGGAAACCATTGGACCGGGTGGCAGTGGGTGGTTGTGGCTTGGTTGAGAGCATCAATCTCCACCGTCACTATCTGCTGGGTGGCGATGAACAGATCGAGTTGGAAAATATACCGCTGTTTGGGACCCAACAACGCGCAAAGGAAGCGTGTTGCGTCAGTAGCATATCTTAGAATATCTCCTAAATCTAACATTGTTTTCATCCAAACTACACTTGAGAAGTGCCTACTATGGTTATCAATATGCTGGTCAATTGTCGTAGTCAATGACTGTTTTGTGGAGGAAAACAAGCGTGGCTGTTTTTGCGAGGAAAACAAGCATAAATTTATTTGAAGAACTATTGACAACATTGCAGGTTTTTCATGTGTAGTGTAGTACCAGCCGCAGATTGGCGGATATTTTACAAGTACACACATGGAGCCACAACCTGAACGAGTTTAACAAGGTGGCTGACGCTCTTGTCAATGCTTCACGCGGAGAGACCGAAACGCATTTGAAAGCTCATGACGAGAGTGGAAGCGAGGAAGAATGCGATTAGTTTTTGTTTTGCGGTATGCCATCATTTTTCTGAAATATTCAAATTTTAAGGCATCTCCATAATCTTGAGATAACTCTCGATATCACTTTTGGTTCCTTTGACTGCACCGAAAGATGTTTTATAAAGCAACACTTTTTTTTTACGTGATTACCACAACGATTTTGTCCAATCACATGTGACTATTCACAATGTCGTACTGTACACGAAGAAGCTCTGAAATTTAGTAAAGTTTATACATTACCCCTGTGGTCGATTATCCATCCTGGTATGAGAGCTACCGGCATCTCCTGCGCTTGCTTCGTAGCCACAGCATCGTGCAGCCCAGATAATGCTCTACAGTACTCCTCAGGTTGAAGTCGATGAGGTCGACGAGTTTATCGAGACAATTGAGGAGATTGAAGACAAAGATAAACCTGCGTGGACAACATCAGATCAGCAATTACTTCGCCCTCACGAGTGGCATTGGGAAATGCAGCCTCAAACCCAGCCACCGGCGACGAGCAGTCTGTCAGGATGATCAGATCACTCAATCTTTCGACTGGCCAGTTGTCCACGAGATCGCGGACCGTGAAGTTCACGCAGTGTGAAAGCGCTTCTCCGACGATAACAAGCTTGCCGGTACGTTGCAGAGACTTGATCAAAGCCGTGTTCAAGCTGCGAACAAAATACGATAGCGTTAGATAACAAACAATCTTCTGTCATCATATCCACCGTGTGTCTTACCTCGTTGCCGGATCATACGTTAGTTCGTATTCTGCCTTCAAAGCAGAGTAATGCTCCGTGAACAGGTTACTACCTTTCATCACGTACTGAATCGGCTTGAGCGACTCCTTCGTCCATTCAAGAGCGGAGGTGAGAACATCAGGAACAATGTTGAGCCCCGGCGATCCAATGATGCAGTGCTCCGGCCAGATCTTAAGTGAAAACTTGCCGCTAGCTTCGAGTGATTGGGTGTATGCCAGCACATACTCATCCAAGCTCGAACCTCGTGGCTTCCACACTCCGTCCGTGACGTTCTGCGAGTAAATCGTCGTAAACGGACCCGGAGACTCCCCTTCTCCCAGAAGATTCCGTGCGCGATATGGTAGCGCTGGTGAGAGTCCATGGTCAGTACGACTTGGGATAATTCGGACGTGTGGTTCGAGATAAACGCCGCAATGCGAGCAGCATCGGCGTTTGCAGAGTCGATGGCGAATGATCCTCCAGGGTGGAAGCTAACTTGCTGGTCGATGACTAAAATGTCAATACCGCCTTCGGGAATTTCATTCGCCAAAAGAGCAGCTCGTTCAATGTCGCTTTCGAAACCCGTCGTGCAATCCTTGTAGTCGGTAGTTGTGGCAGTAGCTGCAACAGCAGATAGCAACAGCGCCCCACACGAAGCAATCCAACCGAGTTTGGAGTGAACCATGGTGCGGGTGCCGAGTTGAAGTCGAAAGCGAGGTTGAAAGTGTTTCAGGGCCGGAAAATTCGGAAATGAGCTTTCGAACAGTGTACGAAGTCTTGGCCCAGCCCAGCAAACCACCGGCATACTTGGTACATGTACATGTACACATTTGCCTACGTTCCTATTGAGCTTTACATCTTGTAGTTTTGTTTTGCTCGATCTGAACCGGAAACCCATCGGCGCTGGACCTCAGGACTCGATTCACCGTAAGTTACAGCCCACGGTTAGCATGTAATTCAAAGAACCAAACAAACGCGTGGCTCTGTGAATGGCTTCAGCTGACCACAGAGCGACCAACAGCCTGGACAAAGTAAACTTACAGCAAATTTTCCATATTTGTGTTACTTCAAAATCCTCAAAGGAAAAGTCTTGAACCACATAACACGCGATCACGCAGCGCAAGCCTTTCCGCATCTCGCTGAGTTTCGTTTGTCCCCAGTAGAGCCAAATTATCGTTGTTTTCCTTGCTAATGGAGCCATCTTCGGATTGGTAACGCAAACAAACTGAGCCATGGTGTTTCACACTATCGGGACCAACAGCATCCGGTCGACCCCAACCTGGAGGTGGAAGTACAGACATGTTGTCTGTCGCTTCCGAAACGACCTCCTCTCCTCCAGCAGAAATGATGCTAGGGCGATACGAAGCGTTCTGCCAGGAAGAGGACTGCAGCGAAAAACGAAAGTGGTTAGCTCAAGTTAATAAATCGTAAGCGTGGTATGAGAATTGGATGAATACGTACGCCTTCATGGAGCGCAAGTTGTGCCAGCATCTGAACCAGTTCACGTTCGTCGTGAACACTTAAGTCTAAAGGCGGGTACTGTCGATCCGGTTGTAGTGGGTCTAACACGTTGAGCCACCCCAGTCGCTTGACACATTCTTCTTGATCTTCAACCGAGAGGCCGTCGTAAATCTAGCGCAAGTAGTTCAACAAGTTAGAGTAATTTTCCTCTGTAGATTACTGCATGGGTTCGCACCTGAACGAAGTTTTCCAGATCCACGATCCGAGAAAAAGCAAGGCAGGCAGCTCGAGCGCGAGCTCTAACTGCATTTGGGAAAGCGTTAACTAGCTCTTGAGCCTGAACACAACTCAACCATCGATCGGCTACCAAGATCTCCAGTAGCAACGATTTCTGCTGTAATCCCTCCACTGTATTCGTGAGTCGATCCATCGTTTCTCCAGCGACGCTACGTCTTCTGTTTTTCTTCTGTTTGTTAGCTGCATGACCCATTACGTGTCGACGTAAAAGTTCCCAATGCAGTAGTGCTTGTGTTTTCTTCATATCATTGGACATTTGCTCCTGGTCACGATGATCTTCACAAAGAGCGGCGATTTCGCTTTCACTAGGAGGCAGAGCCAATACAGCTAACAATTGCTCAAATCGGCGTTGACTTAGAGGTTTTGTGCCTCGTGGTGGCCTAGTTGTACTCACATAGTAGAAAACAAGCTTTGATGGTGGTGGAAGTAACGTTGAGACTCGCTCACGTGACGGTCCTAGCAGCTTGTTTAGGATGTAAGAGCTAGAAAGTAATACTGGTTCTCCATCCAATGTAGCCCAGCGGAAGTTCTCCCAATTCCCACTTTGCGATGTATCACCACGTCCAGATCGCCAACGACTAAACTGTTTTTCCTCTTGCGCGATTAACGCTAATCTGTGCAATGCGACTCGGTGGTCGTCACGGGTCAAGTCAAACGCATACGAATTGGTAAGTGATCCCAATAACACGCTGAAAAGCTGGTTCCCAAGCCAACGACGGAGTGCAAGTCGCTCTAACCACTGGTTGTGAATATCCACGATACGCGTCACCAGACAAGCAGCCTCACGGCGGTCAATAATTCGAGGCAGCAATCTCGCTAGTGCTCCTAACCGCCTTCCAGGTCGTACAGAAGATGAAGCTGCTCCTTGTCGAGTCAAAAGCTGCTCTCCTTGTGACGCAGCCAGATACATTCCAGACTCTGCCAAGACGCTATCCAAAAACTCGGTCTGCTCTGTAATGTTACGGCTGATACTGGACGCATTGATAAGGAAACGAGATAGCATGGAATCAGGCATGAGTACCGAATCCGACGGACGATGAGTTTCACCGGCATAGCTATTGCTTGAGGTTCCAGTCTGAGATCTACCAGTCATTTCATCAGCATCAGCACCACCACTGCTACAAGCTAAGTCCGCTGTGAGTTGTCCTGAATTCGGAATCTGCCACGCCGCTCCAGAACCAATTTCGCATGGCTCAAACCTCATCATTTTGGCTTCCTCATTGTCTTTGGTTGTTTGCGGATCATCGTGGACTGTAAGCACTTCGGAAGTCATAAACTCAAGAAACTCATACGCGTCGATTTCCCCCGAACCATCCAAGTCGTACTTCGCTATCATTCGTGCAATGGCATCCCCAATCGCAGTTTCTTCATTCACACCAAGTAGTTGAAATACACGTCGAAGTTCGTCCACATCCAGCGATCCAGAACTATCAGAATCTACAAATGCAAACCCAACTCGAGCGAATAAATCGGCAAATTCGCGTTTGTGTAAAGCGCCACTTTTGTCATAGTCGTACTTTTGTAGTACTCCCGTTAGCAACTCGTCGGATACATCGAGACCACAATTGCGTAGTGCATCAAAAAGTTCACTAAATTCCACAGCACCAGATCCATTTTCATCCAGACGTTGAAACAGCATCGCCACTGGATTGAGAGATTTCAATCCACTAGGAATACTGATACTGTTATCGATAGCCGTATCTGTTGGTGGTGTTGAAGAGGAGGAAGGCTTGATAAGGCGCTTTACCATCTCCAACTTGGTCACTTGTCCTTTACCTTGAGTTGAAACAAGATACTCAAGTCTTGTGAAGTGGTAGCGCCCAGGGTGTGAGATTGCAAGTCGCAGCAATTCGTGGGCTACCATGTGCTCGTAGGCGTCACTGAGGTCCAATACGTAGCTACCCGCTGGGTCAGCTGGATTGAACACATGCAGTTGTTCGTCTCCGGTGGCGGCAGACATCTTCGGTGCTGCTATGTTCAAACTGCAGTCCAGAAGTGAAAGTTGACAAACAGTTGACGCTGAACTTGTGCTTGGTCGCGGTGCACAACTTGCATGCATCAGTGCTTTACCACCCTGAACTCCCAGAGGGTTTCCATCGAGAATGAGCATTGATAGCGAGGAATTCACTGCCAAACCACTTGCTAAACCAACTCCTCCGCGTGGTAAAATACCGTTGTAACTGAGCGTAAGTCGCCGTAAGCGAGCCCCAGCACGCAAGGCATGGGCGAGCAATAACGCACCTTTATTCCCTAAAGAATTATAGCTCAGATTCAGTTCTCGTAATTGATAGTTCATCGGCAACGCAGCAGCAATAAAAGCGCTTCCGACTGCATGTAGCTGATTCCAGGATAGATCAAGTTGTTGCAGTGTAATATTTGCTGTGAGCATCGAACCCAGAGCTTGACCGCCTGTAAAAACGATTGGTAACTTGTCACCTTCTTCTTCCTCGTCTTCGTCATCGACTGGTTGTCTTCCATTTGCAAGCACTTGCAGTCCTACCTGATTCCCACGCAGCAAAAGTCGCTCAATTGACTTGTTGTGTTCCAAAGCTTTTGCAAGTCGCGCACACTCGTGATCACTTAAGGAGACTTCATTCAGAGCTAATACACGTAGTGTGCACAGATTGGAGCGGAGATAACCTCGAAGCACATCAGCTGCGTCATCTCCTATCGGGTTTGACGACACGTCAAGTGAAGTGAGGTGAGGCTTGTTCTCCAGAGCCCGCAATAAACAACTTATCCCTGCATCAGTGAGTCGGTTGTCACTCACATTAATGCACTCGACAAGCGGCAGTTCGGGCAAACAAGCAGCGAAGCGCACAATAAAATTGTCGCCAAGACCCTGGTGACTGAAGTCGAAGGCGCGTTTGTTGTACTCACGACGCAGCAAAAGCGTTGGTGCAGTTTGACCCCCTGCCAGACAAGCACCGAGGAAAAGTGTACGTGGTGAGCGCGGCACGTATGATACCAGGCTCATATCACCACCACCAACAAAAATCTGCGCCTGTTCTAGTGTAGCTAAAGATTTTCGCAGTCCCGTGGAGCGTCTTAAACCAGTGACGTTGGAGAAACCAGTGACGTTGGAGAAACCAGTGACGTTGGAGTTGCTGCGTAATGAGAACCGATGATGCTGTTCGTGTGTGTCGCGGTCAACAAATAGATGAGGTTTGCTGTGCAGCTCCCTGTACACTCGATAGTAGGAATTGCGAGCTTCTGGTCCGAAGTATTTCATCTTTGCGCCACCAGCTTCAATGTCCATTTCGGATTCGCCTTTGGACAATCCTTCTCGTGTATCCACCGCCTCTTGTGCTGCCATCTCCGACAGCATTCGTGGATCATCTAAAGGCGCGAATACGAACGTGTGATGTGGCAGTGGAGACGTCTCACTGACGATGTTCAACGCTTCAATCCGACGAGGTTTCCGCTCCTTTCGCTGTCGTTTGTGTTCCTCCAACATCTTTTCCACTTGGTCGTAGGATTCCTCAATCGTCATCGGACGAGATCCATTTGCAGGCTTCAAATGCTTCTTAGGTGATGGATATGAGACTGCGGGGATTGTTGTATTTCTCAATAAACTCGGCTGTGGAGTTAATGCTGGGGGTTTGGTCGGGGACTCAGTTAATGGAGCTAATGTGGATGGCACCGCGGGAGGCCTAGTGTCTTTATAACGGCGGAAGGATGCACCGACTGAATTGTCGAGCATACTTTTCTCCCAACTCATGCGACCAAGGAACCTTGTTGGTGACATGGCAGTGGAATCATTCTACTAAGCAGTTGGTTAGTAGAGATACACCGTTGAAATGGTTGAGCTTTTGTGACGTACGTGGAGAGGAACTGGTGACAATTGAGTGGCATGAATGCTGCGCTTCGACGACATATTGCAATGGTGGCTCATGGCTCCATCAAAATAGCCAACCGTTACACGACTGACGTGGCAGAATGTAGCCGTGTTCTCTCATACCGTAGCCAAGTCATCTGGTGAAACTGATGTGGTCTACATCACCACTCCTCCAGCCAGCCATTCGCCGTTCTCTCGATCATATTCCGGCCGGCCCCCAGCAGCTCAAGTTCCGCAAGAGCTCTCCCTACAGGTATCCTACATTACAGCAGCAGACTAACCATGGTACGCGGCAAGAAGATTGGACTGGGCGAGTTCCTGGGCGACCAGGCAGCAGCCTATATCCCGGAGGCGGCGCTGCCTTCAGGCCCGCGTGCGCGCGCCCCCGATGATGACGGAAACTATCGCGGCGGTCGCGGCGGCGATCGCTTCGGCGGAGACCGCTACGGAGACCGTGAGCAGTCGCGCAGCGAGCAGTCGGACCAATGGCGCGGAGACCGCGGCGGACGGGGAGGCGGCGACCGCTTCGGAGACCGTGGCAGTGACCGGTTTGGTCGCAGTGAGGAGGGCGGCAACTGGCGCGGCGGAGGCGGCGACCGCTTCGGCGGCCCGTCGCGTTACGATCGTCCGTCACGTGACGAGTTCCAGAGTGAGGAGCGTCCGGCGCACATGCGTCTGAACTTGGCGCGTCGCGGGGAGAACTCTAGCAGCGGCGACGCGCGCAACGGCAGCGGAGACAAGTGGTCGAGCGCCTTTGGAGGCGGCAATGGCCGCGGCGGCGACCGTTTTGGACATGAAGACCGCTTTGGTGGGGACAGGTATGAAGGTGGCGGTCGTGCGGCGGGACGCTTCGCTCGTGGCGGTGACGAGGGTCTGTCCTCGGGCATGTCCAACCTTCGTGTGGGCGGACGTCAGGAGCAGACGCCTGTGGAGCCGGAGGTGCTGGACAAGAAGGCGCGCGCTCAGCAGAAGCGTGAGGAGCGCAAGAAGAAGGCTGAGGAGGAACGTCTGGCTGCTGAAGAGGCCAAGCGCGTGGCTGCCGAGGAGGAGAAGAAGGAAGAGGAAGCTGCGGCTAAGAAGGCTGATGTCGACCGTGAGACTATGAATCAGGTGCTGGCCAGCGGCAAGAAGGGCGAGGAGCTCGCTGAGGTCGCTAAGGATCTCTTCAAGAAGAACGGACGTCCTAGCGGCGCTGTGCTCTTCGAGGCCGTCACGGCTAATGCTGAGGACGTGGCCAAGTCTAGTGCTAACTGGATCGCTATGCCCGCCTACGGTGAGCTGCTGAAGTTCGCCATGGAGGACTCGGACAAGAAGGACCAGATGGAGGCGCTGTACGCGTTGCAGGTGTTCCTGAACAAGTACGACTTCCCTAAGGGTCTGATCGAGAAGTGCTTCATGGCCCTTTACAGTCTGGACATCATTGACGAAACTGGTTTCTTCGAGTACAAGTACGACGTGGACGGAGACGTTCCCGGTCGCATGAAGGCTATTATCCAGACGTCGACGTGGCTCACGTGGCTCGAGACGCCCGAGGAGGAGAGCGATGAGGAGGACGAAGAATAGATTTCATGAGCGTGTTTGAGAAGGGTAACTTATGTACGGGTGTGCAGGGAGCGGTAATGGAGCTTTGGCCGGTTCTCACCATAGTTGTGACGGCCGAGCTGATCGGCTGCACCTGCTGCTATCATGTCGATATCGACATGCGTGTCTAAGATACAACTTCGAATGGAAATGTGCATTGATCATACACTTTGTCGTTGGGGTTCCCTCTAAGAATCACGCGCCGTGACCGAAGTCACCATGTCCTGAATCGTCGACATTGGCGGTCGGTACACCTCGGGAAGCAACTTGCGCTGCAGCGAGTTGAATGAGTACTTGAAGCGTCCGACATTCTTCTTGGCAATGTGGATGCGGACACCAAACTCCCGCATCATATTAGCGACATCCTTCACTTCTTCAAGCGGACCATACTCAGTAGTACTTCCAGATTCAATCTCTTGAAGCACGTGGCGCTTCCGCTGAACAAGAAGTCTAGCCTGTTCGAGCGTCGTGCTCATGGCGGTTCGGTCTTTGCCCGATTTGCAGTAAGTGACCCGGCCACCATTTAGACTGCGCACTGCATCAGCGGCATGTAACAGGATGCACGTGTTCTTGGACGCTGAGTTCTCGCTCTCCACACTCACACGTAAGTTGCGCAAGATCTCATCGGGGTGAGACCCAACACTTACCTCAGACATACCAATCCCGCAGACCTCGGTGAAGCGGTTGTAGTATTCCGAGATGGTGCGGAAGCTGGTGCTGTTAATCTTACGCTGGATGGAGACACCCGAGTGCCCCACCATATTCGCTAAACTCTGCATTTCATTGATGCCTTGTGTGAATAACACCGCTGTCACGCTTATCAGTCCACCATCCCTCAAACTCTCCGGGAGTATCGCAAACTGTGTCGAGGGAACTGGGACTTTAATGATGTAGCCCATTTCCTCGTGCTTTTCCACCACTACCTCCATGTCAGTGCTCTCGCAGAGCTTGAAGGAGAACGTCTCTAAACATTTGATGGCCACCCAAGCGTCAGAAATCATATACAGTTCCTTACCATGCGACGAAATGAGGCTCTCCCAACCGATCAAGAAACCAATCTTCGCCATTTGATCCAGTACCTTCTCATTTCTTTCTTGGAGGCACAGGTCTAGCTCCGCCATGAAGCAAGTGACAAGGCTACTCACAGATTGAGATACAGCGACGCTCTTTCGCAAATAATATTCCGTGCGCAGCATCTCCAGTCGACACAGCATCCGCACAGCGTAGTTAATGGACGTTGTCGGGTCCACACCCTCTTCTGGATCGACACGAAGTGAAGGGTATTTAGCATAAACAGCGGCCTTCTCGTCGCTGCTCTTTTGATCAAGCTGTCGGGAGCTCTTCTTTTTGACAAACCGGTTTGTTGACAGCGCCTTCGCGCGAGCGGCCGCAGCTTTGCGAGCCATCATAGAGTACTTCGAGGGTTTCTTCTTCGGTGCAGGATCCACAGGTGTCGCGGAGGCGGTCGCGGTACGGCTGCTTGAGACAGGTGCATCTGAAGAGAACCCGCTATCGGTGCTACGGACGTCATCTTCGACTTCTTCCTCGTTTTCATCCTCCAGCGGCGGGTAGAAGAAGTTGGAGGAATCTTCCGGGATAAAGCAGTTGCTATCACTAACCGGACTTCCAATTGACCTCGGCGTACTTTTCTCCAAAACAGTTTGGAAGTTGTTCATCTCGAGCTCCATTTCTCGCAGGCCGCAATCACTTAGCCCCATCGCGTGTGCAGTCGGAGCTCCACAGGTTACGGTTGCGTGGGTTTCCGGGACCATCATACGCTCTTGTATTGACAATGATTGATGAGCAATAGGTGCACCAAAGTGTGCGTCGCCATCTTCCAAGCCGAGTAAGTCCTCAGTCGACGCCTGGGCATCCATTGCAGGGTGCGGCAGGGATTGAGAACCAAAGTGACGAAAAATACGAAAATAAGACACGTGCAGATTTGTCGGTATTCCTTGGATGTCTGCCCGCTTCTTGTGTAGACTTGACTTGAATGTTTTCTTCTCCTCAACCAAATGCTCGGTCAGTCGAATCATATCAGTAACTTCCGTCACCTGCTTGCGAATATGCAGCACATGTGGATACAAGAAGTTTAGAGGTATTTCACTTTCAATAATACCATCAGACGGGGGAGGCGAACAGTCTGCAGCCCGCCTGAATCTTCTTGGGAGAGTTAAAGGCGGCTCCGATGCGTGACCAGTAAGTAGATCATCGCTCTGTGACTCAAGTGGGTTTGCGAGCAGAATGTTAACGCGAAGCTGAATCTGCCCAAATACCTCGTCGGTCGAAGGTGAGCGAACATCAAACCACTCTACGAGTGTCAGAGACGTCACAATTTGACGTGGTTTCGATTCATGGCTTCCATCCGCATTACCTTCGGCACCGTCATCATCATCAAACACAATTTTTTCTTCGACTGTCATGGCGTCGCGTACACTCTGCAGCGGGATCATCACTTCACCGATCAAGTCATTTTCGATACCACTCATGTACCCGTAGTGTTCATTGAACACTTGGAAACGTAACCATCCAGCAAGCGGCTGATCAGGAAGGCTCGGTCTATAGAATACAAACTGCTTCAGCGCATTTACAGGAGATACAACCACACGGCTCTTCAACACTCTTGATGCGTGATACTTCGTATTTGGCTTTCCGTGTGGGCATTTGGTACCGGCATTTTTGTTCGTTGACCAAACGGGATTCGTCGAATCATACTCTGTGTTGGTTTTTCCCACAGTGTACTCATGATTTCCAAGCACACCATCTTCAAACTTGACCACAACGAAGGGATGAACACTGTTGCTAGGTTCAGCTCCTGCGTCAGCTGTATCGGGGTCATTGCTGCTAAACGACGATGACGAAACATTACTACCACCCCATTTACCTGCCTTTATCCGATTCACAAAACCACCTCGACCGCCCACCCTACCACCCATCGAGAACCCTGATGTGCGAGATGATCGTATATCCAGCTCCGTCGTCATTTCAGTTTCAGCGCCTGCTGCGACTGCATTGGCAGTCGATTGTGTCTTTAATTCACGCCCAGTTACCACCTGTATTCGGAAAACATCATGTCCAAAGTTGAGTGCTTCCGCGTCGTTGTCAAAGTAGCGATTCTTCTTGCGGTTATAGTTGTAACGCAACTTCCACTCGTCATACATCTGCAGCAACTCGTATTGGCACACTCGCAGCAATTGCAACGGGATCTTCACACTAAAATCCACTTCCGCCGCTTCCTCAACCGCCAGCTTTGCATTTGCAGCCTGCATTTCAGCATGTTCCTCCCTCATTAACGGGTAGAACAAAAAGCTCCCAAACAAATTATGCTGCGCTTTGAAAAGCGGGTGCTGCTGCGGTTGAATGTCAGCAAATTGCAGCTCCACCGTAGCGCCATCCAGCACCGTCGAATGTACTGGCAGTGTCATCTTCTGTTTGAAACTGCCACTCGTAGCCACTGTATACATCTCCTGGAAGGACGTTAACGCGTATCCAAACACTTGGCTGTTCCTGTTCGATGACGTTCCCTCATCCGGGATCATGACCATAATCTGCACATGGCGGTCGTACTCCGCCGGGTTCTTGCAGCGGACACTAAAGCCCACAGAAAACCTAGGGTTACGACTCTTATGACGTTCACTCCAGTAGCTTTCACTGTCCAGCAGTCCATCGGCTGGTAGTGCTGCCTTGTCCGTAAAACCTGTCCCTAATTCTCCAAAGTTGTCCATCTCGACAGTCAACCCGCCGCTGCTTGGAGCAGGCGGAGGAACTGCAGCTGACTGTACTGGAATGTCTGTACCAAAGATCGGCGTCTCCCGTGTGATACGCACCTCGACGTTGACCTCAGTCGGGGGCTTGGCACGTGGTGACTTGGTGCTGTTCATGGCGGTGGCGCTGCTCAACATGTTGAAGGCGCCACGTACCAGCGTCTGTGCCGAGCGCGCGGGAGACACGAGCGAGTTGCCGTCCACGCCGTGACATGAGATAAAGAAGTGAAGCGCTTTGCGGTCTTCTTCAGCGTCGTTTGGGGGGATTTCGACGGGGGAAGGCAGGGAAACGCCAGGGAGGACGTCGGAGGACGCGACGTTGTCGGCCAAGGACGCGGAGGCAGGCGCAGCGGGCACTACGAGCGCCGGCTCATCGTCGAACAGCATGAGGTTGGGACTCTGCGGCGCTGCCATGTTGTGGGGCGAGTGCGGAACGGAATGAAGGTCGTGTCCGCACTCGATGCGGACTCTTGATACTGTTCACAATGCGACTGCTTGAGCGAGAGCGGAAACGGACGTGATGTGGCGCACACGAAGGATGTCATGTGTAGCCATGTTGATGTAGCTACAAAATAAGTTGTACAAATTGACACACAAAGAGAAACTTGTACATGTACAAAACGTTCATATTTTCAACCCTTCAACCTCGACATGTTGGACCTACCACCATAACGGGTGTATAGCTCTTATTAAGAGCCTCTTAATCACCTAACCACACCATTTTTACCCATGTTGGAGGCTCCAACATATTCAATTTTCGACTTGTCGTTTGTATAAAATTTCCCAATACTTTATTCAAGTACTTTTTATGTGTGAAAGATGCAGCGATGCACAGTTGTAGGGGGAAGGGAGGGATGGGGGAGAACACTCAACGAGACAAAGGCAAAACAATCTCGAATGTGTGGCCGCGTGGCATCCCCACCTCTCATTCGAAAATTTTCCAGCTTAGATGCAGAAGCATGATTGCGCCGGCGGGGAAGCCGCCTTTGCGCAAATCGAGCGGCACGGACAAGAAGAAGATTGAGGACTTGCGGCGTCGCGAGCGACGGGTGCTCCCTCCGTCTGTCAAGATTCGCCAAGCGCTGAAGACCGCCGAGGCGAAGGACGCAGCGAACGAGGCGGCAGCACAGGCGAAGGAGTCTGCGACGGACACGGCGGATGATGCGGAGGCGAAGAGAGCACCAGCGACGGGCAAGGCCGCGGGGGAGAAGAAAGCACCTGCGAAGGAGAAGGTCTCGGGGAAGAAGAAAGCGCCCACAACGGGTACAGCTACGGGGAAGAAGAGGGCGCCTGCAAAGAAGACGGCGGAGAGCGTGGAAAAAAAGGTGTATGACGAGGACACGGCTGTGCGGAGCACGCTGGAGAATGTTTTGGATCCCTTGGGGTCCAGTGACGAAGATGATTGTGGTGGTGATAACGTGGAGTATCCAACATCGGATCCAACTTTGACGATGCCAGCGACGGATCCTCCAACATCGGGTCCAACATTGGGTGTAACTACGAATGTGGCGGCAGTCAATCCTCCAACATCGGGTCCAACTTCAAGGTCGACGACTACGGATCCTCCAACATCGGTCCCAACATCGGGACTAACTTCGAGTGTTGCGGCAACGGGACCTCCAACATCGGGTCCAACTTTGAGTATGACGGTGACGGATCCTCTAACATCGGGTCCAACATCGGGTCCAAATTCGAGTGCGAATCCCGTCACACCCGAGCCAGTCTTGGCAAGAGAAAGCGTGTTCATTCTGCTGAAACGGGTTATAGCAGCAATGAGGACAGTGATGATGCTGATGATGCGTGTTCAGATGATGATACTGGTGAGCAAGTAGGAGCGGATGATCTCGGTTACACAGGGATTGGTGCTGCGGGCGAGACAACCGCGTTGGATTCGGAAAGCGAGGAAAGTTCGAGTGAAATCGGCTAGGTCGAACGGAACGAGGAAGAACCCTGGGAGCTTGTGTACTCGTCTGATGAAGAAGAGGATGATGCCGCAGAAGAACTACCTGATAGCGAGTTTCTGCGGACTGCAAGCAACAAGAACGTGATGAAAACAATGCGTGAGACTGGCTGGGAGTATGGTAAGTTTTGGTTTATTTCTGGTTATGCTTCAGTTTGCCTAATTGATGCTGTTGTTGTTTTGATGATTAGATCCAGCTCAATTTGGTCCGGATCCTGACTACAGCGTACTCTACGAGGGACCATTTGGTCTAAGTCCTAGGTGATGCATAGTGCTGAGGATCCACTTGCTCTGTTTTTCTTTTCTTTTTTGCCTCCGCAGTTGTGGCGACAGATCCAGAAGGAGACTAACCTGTACCACAAGCAGAACATTGGGAAGCGCGTGAACGAGATCCGACGAGCTCAAAGGAAGGCAGATCCTGACAACGTGGAGTCTAAGCAGGACGTTCAAGCGCGGCTTCGCGCAGTGGCTCCAGTTGAACCGCATGAAATATTGCGTCTAGTTGGACTACTCATTGCAAGGATGCTGTGCCCACATGCAAAAGGTCTTTCAGGGCATTGGAGAAAAGGACAGAACGGAGCAGTACCGGTTGGAACTTCGGACAGTGGCTGTCACTGAACCGTTTTGACCACGTAATGCAGAACCTGCACTTTACGAACAACAATGCACCGCAGGCACGAGTGGATCGAGGTTGGAAGGTGCGGAGTGTTATGTCAACTCTGCAGAAGCCATTTGCTCGTGGATACAAGGTTGGTCCGGTCATTGCATTCGATGAAGCCATCATCCCAACAAGTTCGCTCAGGAACCCAACGCGTCAGTTCCTACCCCAGAAGCCGCACAAAGGGGGCACCAAGTTCTTCGCTGTGTGTTGTGGTGAAACTGTGTATTGCATGAGGTGCGTAGCTTGTGCTGTTCAAGCTTTTTTTCCCCGGTTTTTTTTGTGCTAAGTTCATTACGTTGGAGGTAGCTAATTTTATAAATTGTTATCCAACATTTTATCCAACATAGAATTGAATTATACGTAGGAGCCAAGACGCACTTAGCCGTACCAGTTCCTGCAGACAACTCATGCGGTTCAGCAGCCGTTGTGCGCAACATGGATGTATTGGCCCCTCGGTCATCGAAGGCGCCTTTTCGCCTTGTGATTACCGACAGGTATTACACATCGGTCGTGTTGGGATTGGACTTTACTGCACAGACGGTTGTATTTGACGGGGACTATTCAAACTCGACGAGCCGGCTTTGCCAAAGAGATCATTACAAAGAAGAAGGTGTGCAAGCGCAAGCCGCCGGAACCAGCACGAGGAACAGTGAAGCTTGCCAAAACCAAACTGTTCCCACAAATCACTGCGGCAACCTTCCTGTGCACGATCTCCACCGGCGGTAGCCGTTTGTTGGGCCCAGTGTGTAAGTCCATCATGTTAGAGGTAATGTTGGATCTTGATCTCACCCATATCTAATATGTTGGATCTTATGTGGTGTTACTTTATATAGATCGCAATGTCGCTGGTCAGAAGCCGAATTTCCCCGCACCTGGCCTGGTACGCGACTACCAGCGGTGGATGGGCGGTGTGGACATCCACGACCAGCTTCGTATGCAGCGATACAGTATCCAGCTCGTGTACAAACCGAGAAAGTATTAACGCTCGCTGTTTTTTGGGATGGTAGACATGGCAGTGGTCAATGCATTTATTGTGCACCGGTTCTACATGAAGAAGGTCGGCCAGAAAGCGCCGGAGCACTACAAGTTCATGGAAACGCTCCATCAGCAACTTTTGGCAATTGATGCAGCCAAATTCGAAGAAATAGAGGCGATATTGCTTTTATGGGGTGGTTGCCGACTATATTCTAACGTATGATGGGCTTTTTAGACTGCAACGCGAGCTGAGGACAGAGGGTAGATACACAGGCACGATTAGGAAACCGAAACAAGAACAAACATTAGGGGGCCTCCTGTGCTCACCAAGGAGCACAGGAAGGCAAGCGCTTTAGGCTAGGAAACCAATTCATTATCGAATACACCGTCTACCCCGCAAAGCTCAAGACCAACTACCTAAGCTTCAACTACCGAAAAGACCTACACTCACCTTTCAACCAACACTCACCTTTCAACCAACACTCTTCCTCAGCAAACCACGACAGTCAGAGTACAAATCGAGACTGGCTTGGATCGGCATGGAGTTAGGCGATACGGCAAAGAAGTATCTTGCCGATATACCGCCCAAGAAGTGGTGCGTCTTCGCAGATATCGGTGAACAGCCCCTGTATGGGTGGCGAACATCAAATTTTGTTGAGAGCGTATTTGGCACGCAGTTGACAATAGGAATACGAGGGTTGCCTCCATTCGAGTTCATAGAGGCCGTGTGTTCTCGAATAATGTCGCGAACTTTCACACGCAACCAATTCGCCATGAAGTGGATATCGGAGGAAAGGAAAATGACGCCGGCATCGATGAAAATTTACGACAAGCAAAGCCAGGATATCGGACAGTATCACGTAGATCCTTCTTCGCAAGATGTATACTACGTATACAATTTGCAAGCTACTCCAAGAGTTACCAGAAAAGTGACGTTGAGTCAAAGGCACTGCACCTGCGGGTTTCTGGATCAACACTGTATTCCGTGCCGACATCTCATCAGCGTCTTGAAGAAAACCGGAGATCTCGACCGAGTTTTCGACTACTTTGACCGCTGCTACTTTATTGAAACGTATGCATAAGCCTTTCGAGGCAAGTCTGTAGATTTGCCTCTTGAACTAGAGATTGGAGAACTCGATGAGATCACCCATCCAGCACCTGGTAAGAAAGCACGGGGACGGTCGCCAACGAAGCGTATTCGAAGCAACGGTGAATCATCTACCACAACTATGTACAAGTGCACCCGATGCAATGGACCCGGACATAACATCAGGACGTGCCGCGAACCGCCAAAGTGACCACAGTTTTCTCGCTGAATCCTCTCTGAAGTTCCCACACGCTAGTACTTTCCTTGATTTTCATGGAGTACTTTCCGTTCTATCGCTGTACGATGAGCGTACGTTAACTTCATGGCAACTTGTTTTCAGCTCTAGCAATACTAGTCATAATCTAGTCAGCGGGAGCTGTAGCTAGACAAATGCCATTTAATTATTGTTTGTGATTGCATTCCTCTGTGATACGTTTGTACTCGACCATACACGCGAGTACAACCGCAGCACTTCCAACTTTACAATGGAACAGCTCGGAGTATTTGAGATCAGCAACAAAAAAATCCGATAGAATGTAAAAGATAATCCTTTGAAGTTTTCTTTGCACTATACCTCCGGGATATTAGCGATGCAGTACTAAGATAAATATCAAACAGTTGCGCTCTCGTGCAACAGTTCCAAAACCTTCTTTATCTTATATGGCAACCAGAGATATCACCCAGAATTTCGAGAACTCAAATCAGACGCTGCCATCGAACAGTAGCGTCAACTTCTGCAATGGCGGCACCACTACACTGATAAAAACCGGTTAAAACAATCTGAAAAAATAGATAGTAGATAGGTATAATTAAATGAACGCCGTACTTTTTCAGTACAGAAGCGATACACGATCACCTAGGTGTGGTCCTGTTTTGCAGCGGGTTTTACCTTGATCAGCTTAGTCTTGCAGGGAGTTTTATCGTGATCAGCTTTAAGACGAATACACAGTATAGATATTGTCAAAAATACCCACCGTAACAAGTCCACAGCTCCTAGCATTCGATCTTCGTAGTCTGAAACTCGGACTAGTCGCCTTACCATGGGATGAGCCTCATCGCCACCAAAGATCAGGAGGAAAGCGGCGTCTCGGGTTGCTTCCAGTGCTAGGCATCAGTCGGATGGCGGAGAAGCTCATCAATATGTTCGGGAAAGGCCATCTCTCACCAGATTTATCGCGCGGCATGCCGATGACCACCGCCAGGAATCCAAGCGCTTGCGCTGAAAACGACTTTAGAAATCGGTAACCTTGTTTCAGCTCCGCTTATACTAATCCTGTCACTTAAGTTTGAATCTATACTATTATTGTCAAATTCCCAATCTCGCACAAGTCATATGTCACGATTGAATCGTGACATGTGGCTACACCCTGATCTCGTACTTAGTCGAGTTCAATACAAAACCAAGTGCTTTGCTAGATTGCCTGCGAGATTGGTCAATCTCGCAATCCAGTTTTGAGTAGAACCCACAATACATGTACAGTGGGTCCCCGGTTTTTGCGGGGTTGGACCTTATCTAGACCGCGAGCTCATAAAATTTGAAAAATTTGCGAACATTGAGCAGAACCGCGGCGTTCTACTTGAGAATGGAAACTCATAGAAAATGGAGATGAGCGCACTTCTTTGCACATCATCCTGAATTCGCGATGTATTAATTATAACAGTTTATTAGAGGTCGGTGGGCGCGAGAACGGAGGGACCCACTGTATTTCTAACGACGCGACCGCTCGACCTCTCGCCAATCGATATGATATATTACACAGCGATTGCTTTCTTCGCGTAATTTACGGCTAAGGTCAGGTCTGCATTTTTGTGTAAGGGGAAATTGACAAACTCGTAGGATTCCAAACTTAAGTGACAGGATTAGTATAAGCGGATGAGTCTAGTTTACCGACGGCAGTCTTAATTCGCAAGTATCTGACAGTACTAGTACCAGTAAGGCCGCACTACTCCCACAAAGAAATGTGCTTGTTAAGCAGCATAATCTTTGAATAGGCTATGAAAATGTACACAACAGTGACGGAGTTAAGGTTATACATGTAGCTACAGAAACACAACCACACAAATCCGCATCGATCGCCCATAAGCACGTCCAATGCATGATCTGCCACGATTGCTGGCACTGATCACCATGGTACTGAGCGTAATCGTGAACAAGGACAAAGATACCAAGACCACATTCTACAGTTATCACCACGCTGGGCATTCGTATTTGACGCTCCAACATTTAAGAAAAAATGTTAGCTGACCACGAATCTGAAATTTTGTCGCAATTATTGGAACACTTGGATATTATCTACCACGACGGGTCTTCAAAAGCTGTAAAGCAAGAGAGATTGTCTTCGCGAGATGACATTCCGGAAGTTGGCGAAGGTGGGATCTGCTCACAGCACCCAAACATGCCTCGGAAAAGGGGTCGCAGAACGAAGAAAACTCGCATTTCGTATTCGACTGATCTTCAACGTCGCCGAAAGGCTGAGGTTGAGACGCTCAGTTCTGAAGCGCGGCGATTGGAAGTACAGCTCCAACACCTCATTTTTAAACCGGCCGATCGAAAGAGAGGAGAGTCAACAATGGAGCTACAGGCAGCTCAGACACACATCATCACGTGGCGTCGTCGAGCCATGAAAATTTGCGAGGAACGCGTACGTGCTGAACGGATGAATCGAGAGTTGAAAGAGATTTTGGCAAAACGGTCTCAGCTGTTCAACTCAATTCGGAAAGCTCTTGGACGGAACAATGTGCTAGAGGTAAGTTAAATTGTCTATTCTTGCCACTTTTTACCGCAACCGAAAATCCTGCTATCATGGACCTGGTTTCAGGGACTGAACTTCGTTTCACAGCCGATCACTGATCAACGGTTTTCCCAAACCAACAACAGCGAGCCCATACTTCTCGAGTTAACCAGCAAACTGCTACAAATGTGTCTGGAAGCAAACGACGTATAAAACTACAAAGTTGAATGATTTTTTGTGTCTGGGTTGGCCTTGTTCGCGACGAATTGCCACAAAATATTTCCTGCCCTTTGCACCGAACACGCCAAAGACGTTATCGAAGTGAGCTCGAAACAACTTCCTCGTGTTTCGTGGTGTCTGCTCTGGCAGCTTAGAGAGACTCTCAGGTTCTCTTTATTCAACACAGTTCAAACGGCAAATCCAGGTACGCCAACGCCCTCGGTACCTACCGCAACTTCGAAGGCACAGATAAGGTTATGCAATGGGGTGGCTTTTACCCACTGAAGGCTTACAGTTCGAGGATTAGTACTGGACAGTCATTGAACCACCCCGGTCGTGCTCAGAAACGTCTTGCTTCGTTCGAACCTACTACAAACTGCAACCGACAACTCCAGGGGTGAAAAGCAAGCTGCTTCACTCGACGACGAAGGATACCGTGATGAATTCCATCGCAACAATGTCGCGAAACTACCTGCAAAATGCTTTAGTAGACGAAGCTAATCCTGTGGTCGATTAGGTTCGGCTAAAAACACTGCGTCTGAATTCAATATATCGCCAAATTGGTTCCCGTGACACTTCCATGGACAACTAGAACAATTACATGTAGATCACAACATAGCTACATGTATTTCTGTTTTACGTGAGAACACAACGATAGAGACAAAGAGGGTCAGCTACTCTCCTTACAAGAGGAGAAATCTTCAATAGCAGATCCGTTGAATGCACACGCGCATACTCGGAGCGAAGACTGCGGTACGTCGTGGGGGTGGAAATAGCTCCTCCAGCAGCTCCCGTACCCGTGGTGGCGGTTCCGGTCGTGGTGCCAGCCGTAGAACTCTCGGTCTTAGCAGTGCCACTTGCGCCACCATTCGTCGTTGTTGCTGTGTTATCCGAAGTCCCGGTCGCACCCGAGGTGCCCGTCGTCCCGGTCCAGTGCCGGTGCCGGTGGTGCCAGCAGCACCAGTACTCGGAGCATGAACCGTTCCCGGGCCATATCCAGTACTACCAGCACCAGGAATCATTTTGCTGAGACCGGAGAGGCCACCGCTGGTTCCAGCACCACCCATGCCTGGAATCATGTTGCTAAAACTTGAGAGGCCGCCACCAGTACCGCTAGCACCAGGGATCATATTGCTGAGGCCCGACAGACCGCCGCTCATCCCGAACAGCCCACCGGTAGTTCCAGAACCGCCCATGCCAGGCATCCTTTTCGTGAGGCCTGATAGACCAGCACTCATGCCGGGAAGGCCACCGCTTGTTCCAGTTCCCGTTCCGGTGCCTCCCATTCCAGGCATCATCTTGGAGAGATCAGACGGACCACCACCGCTCATGCCGGGTAGACCGCCGCTCATACCGGGGATACCGCCACCACCGCCGTACGTTTCCGCAACCTCTAGTTCGGCGTGAGCTCCGCTTGAAAAGGCCGCAATGGCGAGGAGCAGAGCGAGGATCTTGCTACTGTTGAACAATCTTGAGTACTCGGGGGTTGAGAGGAAACACCGTTTGACCGGCATCGAGCAGCTTAACCTCGAGATCAAGGTCCAACTGGGCCACTTGCGTGAGTAGCTTGTCTATCTAAGTAGCACACTCGATTTGCCGACCAGAAAATTTCTCCAGCCCAATGCGCACGGTCTTTTCTTGCATGGCCAAGACACTCATCAGTAGTATCTGAAATGTTGTTGTCTTGAGAACTTGAGTTGTAGTTGTAGTTGTAGTGAACCGTCAGACGAAGCGGCAAATTTAAAAGTGAGTGCCATCCCCAGCTCTTCATCTGGTCGTGTTCTGCCCAAACGTGGATCCTCGAGTCGGCTCCGTACCGCCGAGACCTGACAACGGCTCAAAACCTGACTGGTGTCCAAGTCCCAACCGAACTGCTTTCACCCAGAGAGTGTGGCGCAATACTGCCGACGTTACTTTTCGAGGCTGGTTTCCGGTTCGATAATTTGGTCCCAATTTGGTACAAGACTCAAGCGTTCAAGGTCTCACCGGTTGCCGTCCGATTTCTGGTTGGAGACGTACAGCGGTTGTTAGCTGCTGAGCTCATCGAATGGCGTCTGCTTGCAGACGGAGCTACGTTCACGGTCCAACTGGACCTACAAGAGAAGCCGAGGTCTGAACGACCACCTGTGCGGGACTACTATCCGGGAGACGAAGAAAGAGATCTATTGATGTCCGATGTCAACTTACTCGGACGGAAATACGTACTACGTCTGCGTATGGCTGGCCTTCGTCCCGTCCGGATTCCAGCTGGGTCGTCTATCGGTGAACCATCGTCCAAGCGTCAGCAACACCGACTGCCACTACAAACGAGTGTCTCTGAATCACAAGAGAGTCTGGCCGCGTCACGGGAAGACGTACTCTCGCATCGCTGCCATCCAGACTCCCCTCGTCCACGGCGTCCGCCCGGGATGACCCGTCCAGAGTGCCCACTTCGGACTCTGTCCCGAGTATGGTTGGTACCTCGATTAGTCGTCTCATGGAGCGACGCCCGGGTCGTATGTGTCCAGGAATAGCTCGTCGTCGCCTGCGGCGTCGATGCTCGGACAAAGCGCGGCACCACGTACGCCTGCCGTCGGATACAGAATGTTAGCTCTAGGCGGACAAGCCTCAGGAGGAGCCCCATCTGGAAGCGGTGGTTTCGGTTTCTACGTGACGCGTCAAGACATCCCTAGACGAAGCCCTCTCCCCGACCAACATGACGTCGATATGACGGAAGCCACGTCGGAGAGGGGCACGAAGCCGTCCAAATCACACAAGTCCGAACGGAGCCAGAAACATTATCGCAGGATCAGACGGGAATCGTCATCCAGCGAGTCAGAATCCAGTAGTGACGATCTAATAGTACGTATACGCACTTGACTATCTGTGGCTGCGTGCTGTATGCGGGTGTACTGTGCTTTGGCATCCCTGAATCTCCGTGATGGTTGGCGAGTGTGGGTAGAGTGGTTGAGGCTCTGCTGGTTGTGGAGAAACTGGAACGAGCTCATGGCGTTCGATCTCAATACGAGTCTGGACGGAAGAAGCCACCACGCCGAAGTAAGCGTCGAGGAGGCGACCCATCAGAATCAAGTGATAGCTCAAGCTCGAGTTCCGACAGTGACAGCTCGGATGACTCTTCAGATGACAGTCTGGATGAGAGTGCTAATACGGCAGTGACAGTGCCATCTGCGTCCGGAACGGAGAGCACAGTCTTGACGTTCAGACAGTATGTGGATTCTAGTACACTTGGGATGTTCGACGAAAAGGCCTCAATCGGGGACCAACGGAACAGGTGGGAGCGATTCTTTGACATGCCCGTCCAGGGTGGATGGACTGACCAAGTCCAGATCCGGGAAGTGAAGATGAAGATGTCTTCACCCATCCGAATTGGCACGGCCAGTTGTCCAAGCACACCCAACGGGATTGGAAGAAGTTGGCCCTGGAGTTCAGACGGAAATACCTGTAGTCTCGTACGTCTGAGTCTGAACGGTACTTCACCATGAAACAGAAGTCGTCCGAAAGCGCTCTTGAGTTTTTCTATCAGTTGAATGAAGCGGCCGTTAAGGCAGAGGTCAAGTATCGGAGGTCCAAGAAGGAACGAGCAGAACCCATCAAACGTTTCCTCAAGAATTTGCGGAGCTCCCAGTTGAAAGCCATCCTGTGTAACTAGAAGTTCGACAGTCCGGACGAATTGGAATTTGTGCTGCAACAAGACGAGGATGTAGGTCTGGATGGAGGCTATGATACACCCTCAAACCGAAATCGTGACCCCCGAGCAGATAATGCTCAGCCACCCCGTTTCAACCCCAAGCGCCAAGCTTACGTCGCAATCGGTGAAATCGAGTCGGGACGGGTATCCGAAGGACATGTGCATTTCGCTGACGAAGCTGAAGCAGAATCGAAGCCAGTCCAATCGGAGCCGAGAGTGTCTGAACGAGTGAACCCGGAAGTGTCCACTCCAGATGGGAGGGCCAAACCGGAGTCGAACGATCAAACTATTCGCAAGGCTGTCTATCGCGGGATGGAAAACTCCAGGTGGCGCCCTCCCCTACCGAGTCCATGTCAAGGCTGGCAGTCACCTCGCCGAGAGAATCCCGACTGGAACGAGTTCTGTGAGAAGTATCGTATCTTTGGTCACAAAGAGAAGAACTGCTGGAAGGACGTCCTCTGTGAACGCTGCGGTCGGACCGGCCATCCAGACTATACCTGTAAGGTCCGACTTTGCTCGTACTGCGACAAGTTTCACGAAGGAAAGTGTGGAAAATACCGAGCCATGGAAACCGTGCCGTCTCTCGCTCGGACCGGCATGATATCGGCCTACCACCTGACGTCCTTGAGGAATTACTGGACGGGAAGGTTGATCCAGGGAAGTCGTTAAACTAGTAAGCCCGCTGGATGGTCATCCAGTACGCGACGGGCTGAAGCGACCCCAAGGATTGTGTATCCTGGTGTATGTTGGACCAGTGTTGAGAGAGACGAAACCAGATTACCAACCACAATGCATGATCATGAATGAAGATGAACCTATATATCGAGTCCGAACGAAGAGAGTCTGAACGGATCCGCCCAGACTTACTCTAGTCTGACTGGCCAGTTGAATTCGCACCGGAACCCAGTCTGAAATACGGACGGTGAGAGGATCACGAACCCGATGAGAATCATGAAGTTGCGATGGTACACGGAGCAGTGAATAACGAACGAACCAAGATCCTGTTGGACACTGGGGCGTCTGGGAATATGATTAGCCTAGACCTTGCGCGTAGGCTTAAGCTAAAATCCCGGACGTTCTGAAAGTCGATTGTGGTGTCTGGTTTGGGCGGAGCTCCGACGTATATCACCTCTGTGACCAAAGTGAAAATCACGCTTGGGATGCGAGTGGTGTACATCATGGATGTCTGGTTGGCAAATATTGGGGAGGGTCTGGAAGTGCTTCTAGGGATGAACTTCATGCACGAAGCCGGAGTCCGGTTGTGTGTGAGGGAAGTACTTGTCAAGCTTCCAGATGAGGAAGCACTCATGATGTGTGGAGGTCCGCGTCGCAACCGAGTGGGTGTAGACTTACCGGGTTTTCCCGGACGAGTCGCTCTATTTACGACCTGGAGAGCACGCCATTTTCAAGATTCGGTACGGCCAGACTAATCCACAATGGAAAATAGTGTGGGCCGGACGAGGAGACCGATGGGTAACGAAGATCATTTATGCGGCCAGGTCATGGGCAGTGGCAGTCAAGGTTGTGAATATCTCGGCGTCGAATCTTTGGGTCGACACTAGGGCTGCGGTGGCTCGAATTGCGGAGTATGGATTTTTCCTAGGTCTGGACGGTATGTTCGTCCAGGACGACCAAGGTACCTGGAATGGCAACAACTCATCTATGAGAATACGAAGTCGTTGGAACGGCAGAGAATCGAACGTAGAATTGCTGAACTCGAAGAAGCGTCAGAACCTGCTGCCGTCCAGACTCCGGATTACAAGTGGCCATCCAAGATCTTGTTGCGACCAAAGACAGGGGCGACGACTGCCCGAGTAGCCCGTAATAAGACTACGCCGGAGCAGGTCCAATCGGAAGACGAGTCGCCACCTGAGCTGGTCACCCCGGTTGGAGATGACCAGAGGAAGAAGCCGACCATTCAGAAGATCCTACATTGGAAGCTGAGGTAGAGGAAGTCGTGGTCGCAAAGTAATCAGAGAGTACCACCGAAACCGAAAATGAGACGGAGCCCGAGGTTGAGTCTCCCCAGCCGGACCTACCCGTCCAGACAGACTCAGACGAATCCGAAGATCAGCTGGACTTACCCACCCACGCATACCTTAGTACGCCTCTTATGAAGCTGGAAAAGGAGTATGCTCACTGCATGAAGATCAGCCAGGAAGAGCTCGATTTAGAGCCCGGTGTGTACATTCGTGAGGGGAGTGATCTCATGTCTCAGTTACGAGAGGAGCTTGCACTGGTACCCGAACTGACGGACTTGATCCCCGAGTGTGACATCGATCTGGCCGACGTGGGAGTTCCTGGACGGACGCGTCTGAACGAAGAGCGGAAGCTACGAGCCATCCTGAAGTATCACCGCAAGATCTTTCTAGGCGATGGTGACGCTGTTCCCGCCCCAGCCAGAGGTATGGTGTGTTATCTGGACGTAGGTGACGCCAAACCGGTGGTACAACGCCCGAGATCGATTGCACCCCATATGGCCCTGAAGGTGTACGAGTTGCTCAAGAAACTTCTAGAGACTGGACTGATCGAACTTTCAGACTCCCCATGGGCGTCCCCGATTGTGATTGTCCTGAAGAAGAACGGTGTTGACATCCGGATTTGTATCGACTACCGCATTG
Organism: Phytophthora quercina; assembly: GCA_014706105.1. Classification (NCBI taxonomy): domain Eukaryota; phylum Oomycota; class Peronosporomycetes; order Peronosporales; family Peronosporaceae; genus Phytophthora; species Phytophthora quercina. The sequence continues at coordinate 1,166,567 of JACBOW010000091.1, read as the reverse complement.
TGAACACTGTCATCAAGTTGTCTAACTACCCGCTTCCGCTGATTGACGACTTGTTGATTGGGTTTGAGAGTGCGATGTGGTTTATGTCTCTCGACATGGCGAGTGGTTTCTGGGCGGTGAAGATGACTGAGCAACCAAACTCATCTCGGCGTTCGTTTGCCCATTCGGACATTTCCAATGGGTCCGCATGCCAATTGGACCGAAGAATGCACATTTAGTGTACCAAGCGGTGATCAACAACTGCCTTCGGGGTTTGTGCGCCTGCCTCCGGAAGAAGAAAAGCTTGTGGACCCAGATGTGTTGGAATTTCTGGGCCTCGATCCACCTGAAACCGATGAGTCAGAACGGGAAGGGTCCGAACGGAATGTTCCAGCCCTGACCGACCAGATTACGGCTTTCAAGCGTAACATACCAGCGCCATCCCAGATGGGACCTGTCCTCGGACGAAGTTCATACATCGATGATATTTCCCATGGGGCGCCCACCTGGGACCAGCTGTGTGATGACCTGAATGCGTTACTGTTTCGTTTGCGGTATTGGAATATCTCGGTCAGCCTGTCAACGCTTGAGTTCGGAATGCTGACCATCCCGTATCTCTCCCATGAGATTAGTGCAGAGGGAATCAGAGCCACACCAAAGATTGCGAAGTCCGTTCAAGACTTACCGATCCCAACGAGTCTGAAGGGGATCCAATCCTTCCTTGGAAGTTTGAATTACTACCACAATGCATCAAGAATTTCCCGGTCGTGACCGCCGTTTTGTACGAGTTGACGGATGAGCAGATCAAGTCTGGACGCGATTTGTCCAGAGCCAAGGAGTCGTTCGAGATACTCAAGCGGAATATTGTTTCAACACCACTGTTACGTCATCCCGACCGGACTCGACCATTTGCGATTATTCCTCACGCCAACCAGTGAGCGGCCTGTGCCGTCGTCGGCCAAGAATATGACGGAGAGATCCAGCCGGTCAGGTTTACCGGTCGGGTTTTGAATGATGCAGAGACCCGTTACCATATCGCGGGGAAAGAGGTGTTGGCAGTACTGCGAACTCTGGAAGTATTCCAAGCTCTCATCCGGGATTGTCCAATCAAGGTCTACACAAGATATTCCGTCTTGTCCTGGTTTTTGAAGTCTAAAAGTGCAGATGGTCGATGTGCCCGGTGGGGTGTGACTTTGTCCCATTGGGACTTGGAAGTCTGTAAGGTGCGCCGAGATGAGGACGGATTGGCCGCGATCCTAGGTGCAGGCATTATGCCACGCGATCATCTGGATGAAATTGCAGAATCGTTGATCCCAGCCAAGGGGCGAGTCAAGCCTCCGCCAATGATCCGTGTGGAAATGCTAGAGGCCAATTATGACGGTTACGTCCTCAGTTTCGATGGGGCAGCTAAGATATCTACCCGTCGAGGAAGCTGTGGATGCATCATCTGGAAACTTCCCGGTTGGCACGTAGTAGCCGCTCAGGGATTCAGTCTGGAAGATGTTTCGGTAAACGATGCCGGGTATCACGGATTACTCAAAGGGTTGACCATGGTGTTTAAAGGAACATGCTGGATGTAGTTGTTGTTGGAGACTCGCGTATTGTGATCCTACAAGTCCAGGGTCTGATTAACCGCAACCAACCAAACCTGCAATGACGTCTAGCGGAGTATCACGTCCTGAGAGAGAACTTCAAGTCGATCCAGTTGGTCCACGTCAAGAGGGAATACAACCAAGCTGCAGATTACCTCACGACAGCGACCCTCGCACTCAGAGAACCCTGGGTGATTGAGGACCCGGCGGAACTAGCCCATCTGGAACACTTCTCAACGATTCCAGAGAAGCTGATGAAGCCAATCGTATTTCTCGACCAGACTCTGGAAGAGACTCCCGTCCAGGATGTCCCTACCGTGAACCCAGGAGACTCCCATCCAGGGGCTGAGTTGGAACCTCTGCCTACCCCAGTCAGAGTGATGGCCGCTGTGATACGGAGAAATGACCCGGAGGAACCTGAACGGACTGAACCCATGGGACCTGTGGAGTACCAGGCGGAACGGTGGAGGCGGATTAAGGCCCACCGAGATGCTGACCCACGTCTGATGGAAATCAAGAAGTTCCTGAGGGACAAGATGGATGATTTCTCGCACGCCCCGATTCGGCGTATCTCGAAGGTAGCAGACTTATTCGAGTTGGAAGTTGGAGGTGTGCTTTATCGCCTGAGCCGTTCTACTCGAGGTCGTCCGAGATATCAAGCTGAGGAGTTGAGATTGGTTATTTCAGAATCGCTCCGTTCAGACATGCTTCATTACGCACATGAAGATTTCCAAGGTGGACACCAAGGAATAACCCGGACGTATGAAAGATTCCGATCGGACATCTATTGGCATGGCATGTATGCGGACGTTCAGACTTTTGTGAAAGAGTGTGTTGACTGTGCAAGTGGCAAGGGGCGACCTCCCAACCAGGGCCCGTCGCCCGGAAACATTGAGCCCAGTCGGCCATTCGAGGTAGTCTCGATGGATTTTGTCACACATCTTCCAGAGTCTGGATGTGGGAATACTTTTCTACTCCTTTTCCAGGATGCGTTTTCAGGCTACGTCATGGGTAAACCCTTGAGCTCTGCAACTGCTCAAAGAATTGGCTGAAGCATTTGAAGAGTGTGTCTTCCGACATTTTGGGTCGAGTTCTGTAGTACATCACGATCAGGATCCTCGTTTCATGAGTGAAGTGTTCACCCGTTTCAGGGAACTTCTGGGTAGTCGACAGAGAGCCACTCTGGCCTATCGCCCCCAAGCGAATGGCCAGCAGGAACGGCCCGTCCAGACTGTCATCAGAAGTGTCCGTGCGTATGTGGCGGAAGCAGACCAGTCCGATTGGGATGACCATGCCGAACGGTTAATGTTCGCACTCAACACGTCGTTTGACGCAACTCGCCTGGACACCTCGTTCTATCGAATCCACGATTGGGATGGCCAAGGGACCATCTCCGGGATGCTTGGTCCAAAACCATCAGGAGTGATTGAGCGGACGGCTTACGAGTGGCGAAGGAAGCTCCAACGGGATTATAGTTATGCTCAAGCGAGTGCCGCAGCCCTGCAAAAGAAGGCCAAACGAGAGAGATCAGCCGCCCAAACCCAGAAGTGGAAAGAGTTGTCTGATCGGATCAAGGCAAGTTTCAGCCTTGGAGATTCAGTCTGGTTGTACATTCCAAAAGTCCAACCGGAACTGAGTCGCAAGTTAGCTCATCTCTGGTATGGTCCATTCAGGATCGCAGAAGTACACGATGACTTCAGAGTGCAGCTCAAGGTTGAGGACACTGGATACAGAGTCAACCCTTGGGTGCCCATTAGCCACCTGAAGCCTCGAACCCTTGTTCCTAAGCGACCCACAGTCCAGGTGGATATTGACGACGATGACGATTTCGATGCCTCCTTACTTCCAGAAGATAGTTGGGAAACGGACAATGAAAATTACGAATATGAAGTCGAGAAGATTTTGGACCTTAGGTGGTCCAAACGAACCTGTACGTCCAAACGCGTCCGTGAGTACCTGGTCAAATGGAAAGGTTATGAAGATCCCGATTGGTTACCACAGTCCCAACTAAGTTGCGGTGCGTTACTCTACGAGTTTCGCCAGGGCGCGAAGGCTCGGGCTCGTTTCCAGGCTATGTAGGCCGGAGACGACCACCCCAGACTATAGTCACTCTGGACGAATAAGTCTGGAAGTGACAATGTCCGAATGGAAGAAATCCAGATGCAACTATCTGAACTTACCCGCACGTGGGCTGATAGATACTGTGGAAGTGATTGTGGATCAGAGAATTGATCATCCGTTTCAATCATGTAACCTGAAGTGACCCTAGGCGTGAGCCGAATTGGTGATGACTGCGACTGTAGAAGTGTGGAGGTTACGAATAAGGTAATGTTGGATTGTGTGATCATGGATTACTTCGGGGAAGATGACGGCGCGAATGACTTAAAAAATGAGGGAAGGTGTTCAAGACCAGAAGGGGAGAACTACAAGTCCAGATGTAAGCAATCACAACATTAAGTTGTTAAAGGTTTACGCTACTCGATATGCAAAAAAAACTCGCTACGACCGAAGTCCTGTGAGGCATGCGCCTAGAGATCCGATGAAGCGATTGGGTTGGCCTTGCGCTCTTCCAGAGACAGCAAGCGTGCGCGAACATCGGCTGGAACAAACGCCAGACGATCGACGTCAGAACAGTAGCGCGTCCATTGCGTCCGACTGGGATCCTCTCGTTCGGCCATCTGAACCGGTTCTTCCAGACCGAACGGCTTACCATTCGCGTTCAGAGTCGATTCGTCAGTCAGGTAGAGATGGCAGACCTAGATCGGGTACAACCAGAATCCCGGCTCGCCGATCGTCGTAGCTGGGAGCCCGTTTTCGATCATTGTGCGGAGCTTGTTCTCAAAAGGACGACCCACAGACTCATGACGTTTGGCACGGGCAGCATGAAGAGCAGCGGATCCAGCATAGATGGTCTCGTCCTTGCACGTTTCGTCCGGTTCAGCCTTGATCTTCATCGTGAACCAGTGAAGGACTTCCCAGATGGCCCGTGCGTTCTTTTGCATAAACAAAATGTGGTTGTCCAGAATCTGGATGACTTTGGCTGGAAGGTCTGAACGACGGTGGAAGTACAAGTGTTTGATCCGATTGGCAAACATCTTCCTCCAAGGTTTCTTATTGAGGAGGTTTCGATATTGCATTTCCATCCGGGACCACCGTCTGGACAAGCGTGAAACCTCCGGCATCTGAGGGGCGAGGTCTGGAAAGCCAGGAGTCTGCCCTTTGATGCCACCTTTGGCAGGTGTGAATTGTACCAAGATTCCTCGACGACGCCACGAGATGATGCCACGAGACGGGATCTCCACCATAGCCAACTCCTCTTTCGACAAGTCCTTGTATTTCTTGAAAGCCAGATCCGACTTCGTCCGTTCAGACTCCGAACGAGTCTTCCGGACCCGCTTACGACCAGCCTGCTTTCCAGATCCAGATCCCGAACGAGACGGGCGAGGTTTCTTGGGCGAAGGCGTATATGTCAGACGCTTGACTGGGGGCGAGTCACCTTCGGACGAGCTGTCCGAAGAGGAGCGACTCCGCTTGGACCGCGGCTTGGGGCTGGACTTGGCCGGACGTTCGTCTTCTGAAGTTTTACTGGAGGAGTCCGACTGGGCCGTGTCCGATTCGGATTTGCTTGACTTCGACTTCGACTTGGATTCTGCGGCCGAAGCTCTTTCCGCTTGGTCGTCACAATCAGGGTCCTCCAAGTTGTCCTTCTCGTCGTCAGAATCGTCTACGCCAATTGCATCCTGAGCTGCCTGGGCATCCATCACGAGATTACGCAAGTCAAACCATTTGGGCGGGTAGGCACCTTTTGCCAACCAGTCTTTCAGGAGTACTTCAGCCATCTTGTATTAGAATTCGGGAACATGCTGTGTCCAAGGAGTCTCATCCAGTCTCACATGATCTCCGCCAGGGTTTGACCAGTTGGGAAGACGAGAAACGATGGTGTGCAGGTTCATCCCTGCCCACCATTTTCACTGCTTCGTCATACCCATTGCCATCCTGCATGGTGTAGAGCACGTCTAGGCGGGCGTCCTCGCGAGGGACGATGTCTGGAAGCCACGATAAAGCCTCTTCCACCGTGTGACTATAGGCGTCTAGAGTAGGAAGCGCCTTCTTGTTTGACTCCCGATGAACCGTCGGACGAAGCTGGACATCAAGGGCCATCCGGTGTCACGAACGTGCCCATACGCAGAGAAAAAGACTTTGAGCGAGACCGCTTGGGAGGAGTTCTCCGTTTGGGCTTGGGGGAAGTGGTGGCCCATCCAGACCCAGACGAACACGCAGGTGCGTGCGGATTTTCTTCCGATTTCTCCTCCTGGTCGACATCAATAATTTCGAGACCTCCATCTGGATTCCCCGCTTCATCATCAGTGGCTTCACTGTCAGACTCCAACGGACCAGGGCAGGGTGGCCACATCCGGTACGGTTTCCTTGGAGCCTCAATGTTGATTCACGTCTCCCACCCATCTGGAACCTGAGTTCCCTCTGTTCCCTGGGTGAATACCAAAGGCTGTCAAAGTGGTCAACCTTTCAGACCAGCTTGCTACGCTTTGTTAGTATACGGTGGTTGCCTGCTTGGTCGATAAAGGACATCTACCTCTGAGCGAGAGATTCGTGAGGCCACCCTCGCGGAAGTATCGATATTGGGGATTGCTCGTACACGAGGCTGAACCTACTCCGGAAGAACGGAAACGTGAAGAGGTGGCTGCTCGTGAAGCGGAACGGAATGCTCCGTCTGGAGTAGAGCGACCGTCCTATCAGTGGCCCAAGAATCTGTTGTTGAGAAAGTGGGTGTCTGACCAAAAGCCAGCTAACCAGCAAAGGTTGAGTCTGCTGGATTGGAAGCGAGCACGCATCTGATCAATACGGTCTCGTCGCCTCAGAATACGCGAAGTGGAGGATCACCTCCGAGATTCGAGATAGTCCCCGAGGACGCCGAGATTATGAGTGATGCCACACCGCGTAAGAATGAGTCTGAGACCGAAGTTGAGATACCTAGCGAAGAATCCCCAGTGGGTGAAGCTAAACCCAATCGCAGGGCGGACTCAGCGATTGGAGGTGGTGACAGTTCGCAGAGTGCTCAGCGTGAGCTGGAACAAGTGTTCGCAACTCGGCCGGTGGACTTCGTAGTGAACCCTGTCTCTCGACTTAAGGAGACTCTTGCTCAGTGTTTGCGGATGGAGATCGATGACTCTGATGAAGAGGCAACGGTGTTCTTTCATGAAGGCTCGGAGCTGTTGAGTGGTCTCCGAGATCGGCTAGCTGCTCTCCAAGAGTTGTGAGATCTCAGTCCCGACGCAGACTTGCCGACAGCTGACGTGGGTGAACCTGGAGAAACGATGCCTGAGATGGATGCGCAAGTCCGAGTCATTCTGAACAGGCATCATTCCTTTTTCCTTGGGGATGGAAAGGCAGTCCCAGCTCCAGCCAGGGGCGTGGTCTGTGATGTGGATGTGGGCGATGCTAAGCCAATCGCTCAGAAGTCTCTGCCGATTCCTGTACACCATATCCGCAAGGTGTACGAACTGCTGAAGAAGTTTCTGGAGACAAAGTTAGTCGAGTATTTAAACTCAGACTGGGCTTCACCAATCGTGATCGTGATGAAGAAGAATGGGTTGACATCAGACTCTGCATCGATTATCGACTGGTGAATCAGCTGATAAAGCTTTCGCATTATCCCTTACCTTCGATCGACGATCGGTTGATTGGGTTTAAGAATGCGATGTGGTTCTTGAGTCTGGATATGGCGAGTGGATTCTGGGCGGTGCCAATGACGCTCCGAGCGGAACATATCTCAGCTTTCATCTGTCCATTTGGACACTTTCAGTGGAAGCGTATGCCGTTTGGGCTCAAAAATGCATCACTTATCCACCAGCAAACGCTTGATTAATGCCTCTGGGGATTCGTCCGACTTCCGCCCGGCGAGGAAGATCAAGTAGATGTTGACGTTTTGGAAATTTTGGGGATTGAAGCTGATCACTCGACCTCGGAAAGTGATATGCGGGTACTGTCGGAGGGATTGACTGTTTTCCGCTGAAACATCCCAGCTCCACCTGAGCTGAATCCAGTTCTGGGACGGAGTTCATACATTGATGACATCGCTTACGGAGCTGAAACCTGGGAGTAGATGTGGATTGATTTGGATCGGCTGGTGTATTGGCTGAGGTACTGGGGAATTTCTGTAAGCCTGCCCAAGAGCGAATTTGGTAAGAAAACGATCTCATACCTGTCTCATGAAATTGGGGCTGAAGGATTCGAGCCAAACCCAAGATTGCCAAGGGCGTTCGAGATCTGCCTTTCCCGTCGACTCTCAAAGGTGTGCAGTCATTCCTTGGAAGTCTGAATTATTACAACAAGTTCATTGAAGACCTCCCGGTGAGAGCCACCACTCCTTTCTCGGCCGGATGATACCTGAGCTCCTGATCGTGAAGTACTCTTCCGGTGTAGCGCACCGGAAAGGTGGTTCCACCATACGCTTGACTCAGCACTGCGCTGACTGCCCAAGGGTGCGCGTGAATGATAATCACGAACGGTCTATCCTTGTCTAGGTGTCTGAGAAGCGGGGTAGAGACAATCTGTTCTTTCAGGATCTTAAACGCTGTCTTAGCTCGGCCCAGGTCTCGGCCGGCTTGGATCTGTTCATTTTCAGATCTCGCTCTCTAGAAGGTCTCTGTGAACAGTGGGCAGTACGACTAGAGCCCTGGCCTCTGGAAGTTCACAAGATCAAGTCTGATGAAGATTGACTCGCAGCAATTCTGGGAGCTGGGATTACCCCAAGGGACCGGCTTGACCACATAACTGAGGATCCCATCCCAGCCTAGGGAAGAGTGGTGCGAGATCCACCTATCAGTCTAGAAAAGCTGGAAGGAGACTACGAAGGTTGGCTGCTCAGCGTTGGAGGTGCAGCTAAACTCTCAGAGCAACGTGGTAGTTCTGGATGTATCTTGTGGAAACTTACGTCCTGGGGCGTAGTCGAAGCTTGTGGCTTTCATCGAGAAGGCGTTACAGTAAACGAAGCTGAGTATCATGGATTGCTTGAATGATCTCGTGGCACTTGCTCGTGGGATCTCAGCGTTGGTAATAGTCAGTGACTCTCGTATTGCGATCCAACAAGCTCAAGGTTTGATTCAGTGTCTGGAACCCGGATTTCAGTTGTTGCTCAGCGGATTCAACCTACTCCGCCAGAATTTTCAATCCGTGAAGCTAGTTCATGTCAAGCGCGAATATAATTCCGCGGCTAACTATCTCACGACCAAGACACTAGCAACGCGACATTATATCGTGATTGACGACTCAGTGGAGCTGACTCAGCGCAAACAGCTGAATCGCATCCCTAAGAAGCTCATGAAGATGAGTGAATCTGAGACTCCAAAGTCTGAAGGAAGACGAAGTCCAGAAGCTGAGCCGGTAGTGGAGGAATCCGTCTCGATCGAGGAAGCAGCTGAGCCTAAGTCTCCTAGCGGTCCGATTTTCAGGGTGGCCACCTGAAACATAACCCGAGTCAGGGACGATGTACCGGAAACTGATAGTGACTCCGTAACGCCTGAGGCCCGAGACTATACAGCTGAAGGTTTGGAATCTGAACCGGAGCCTTATTTGGTTGACGAAGCTACTCCACCCAACTCGATAGCAGAACGATGGCGACGTATTTTAGCCCAACAAGAAGTCGAGCCCTGGATAAGGGAGATCAGAGATTATCTGCAAGGGAGTTTGGAGACGTTGGTATCTGCTGAAGCTGAGAAGGTGGCTAAGATTGCTGACCAGTTCGGTTTGGATTCTCGCGGAGCCTTGTACTACCTGATCCGGCCTACTCCAAGTCGACTTCGTGATGCAGCAGGAAATCTGAGATTGGTAGTCCCAGCGGATTTGAGAACGGATTTGCTACAGCTCAGCCATGAAGACTTTCAGGGAGGACACCAAGGAATCACTCGGACCTTCGAACGACTACGGCAAGAGTATTACTGGCCCGGAATGTATGCTGATGTGGAATGGTATGTCAAAGAATGTGTCGATTGATGGCGAAAGGAGCACCGCTCAACCCCGGTCCGGCGGCTGGAAATATCTTAGCGACCAGACCATTTGAGCTGGTCTCCATGGATTTCGTCACACATTTGTCCAGATCCGATCGAGGAAACACGTCCCTGCTGCTGTTTCAGTGTTCATTCTCAGGCTTTGTAATGTGCCGACCAATGAGAGATACTACCGTTCAGGTAGTGGCGGAAACCTACCTGGAATGCTCGTTTTAGCGGTTTGGTGCAAGCAACATGCTCAGACATGATCGCGATCAACGATTCATGAGTGAGGTGTTTGCTAAATTCCGAGAGATGTTGGGAAGTCGGCAGCGAGCCACGCTGGCATATCGTCCTCAAGCCAGCGGCCAACAAGAACGCTCAGTACAGACGGTTGTGCGAGCTATCCGAGCTTATGTCTGAGAGCCAGACCAAAGCGACTGGGATGACCAAGCTGAGAAGTTGATGTGGGCGTTGAACACGCCCTTCGATGCTTCCCGCCTAGACACACCGTTTTACTTGGTCCATGGCTGGTATCCGCAGAGCACAGTTTCAACAATGCTGGGATCACCCCCAGCTGGAGTCGATCACCGAACAGCATACGAGTGGAGACGCAAAACTCAATGACAGTACGAGGACGCTCAAGCATGGGCTAAGGATGAAAAGCGCTCAGAAGCTCAGACCAAAATCTGGCAAGACTTGTCTGAGCGTCTCAAGAGAGGATTTGAGGTCGGGGACGCTGTGTGGTTGTACCTGCCAAGAGTCCAACCTGGACTAACCAAGAAATTCGATCATCTCTGGCATGGCCCGTTCAGGATTGTGCAAAACTCAGACGACTATCGCTGTAAGCTGAAGATTGAAGCCTCTGGGTACATGCTGTACCCTTGGGTCCACATTAGTAGGCTCAAGCCGCGTGCCCTTTTCCCAGATTGTCCTACAACTGAGATTGAAGTCGCTGCGAACGATGATTTGGATACTGCACTCTTACCGGAAGACATTGAAGATCCAGACGAAGCCCATGATATCTATAAGTTGAAGCAATCCGAGACGTTCGCTGGGTGATAAGGACCAGGGCCTCGAGGCGGGTTCGAGAGTATCTGGTGAAATGGAAAGGATACGCGGATGAGGAATGGCTTCCAATGTCTCAGTTGAAATATGGAGCATTGTTGTACGAGTTCAACAAAAGCACCCGAGCTCAGGCACGGTTCAGAGCTATGCAAGCTGGTTATGAACTTTCTGAGTTTGAAACTCAGTAGAAGTACTCTCAGCTGAGAACTGTGTTTGTTAGTTCAGTGGTGTTTATTGTGTGAAGAACTTGAAGCGTATTTTGTTTTACGATTTCTGAGTGGACATGGAATCGAGATTACTGTGGAAATGGATCTTAATCTCGACTGGTGTGAGTAAAATTGAAGATGGAAGGTGTGTGAGGCTGAGAACGTGAAGCATTGACATGACACTGGGAAGACTCGAAGTAAAAGAGACGGTGAGATGTATTTAAAGCTGAAGTCACTTGGCTAAGCTACTCTTCCTCCTGTTTCTGAGCTGCGTCGACGGCCTCGAAGACTTCTTCCAGCGTGAGCTTGTGAAAAATGGGGTCCGCAATGATTGGATCAGCAAAGCGTTCGGTAGCTCTCAGCAGTTGATCCTTCAGCTCAGCCAGCACAAGCTCCAGGAACTCGTCTTCCGAGCTGCGTGTAGCCCATTGTGTGCGTGCAGGTTCCTGCTCGTCCAACGTCCGGAACTGAGTCGGTAAAGGAAAGCCGAGACTGGGATCACGTACAATCCAGTAGCACGGATCATGGGGCACAACTCATAGTCCAGGCTCGTACCAGAGTTCATGGCTGTAGCCTTTGGTTTCCTCGAGTTCCGTCGTCAGTTCTTGACGCGCGATCTCAAACTCTGAGCTGTGGTCCTTACGTTCGCGGTACATGTTGACGCTGCCTGGGAATGTTTTGAGCTCATCTGAGCCAAAATCCAAGTCTGTGTCCATGGTCACCCAGTGGAGTCTCTCTCAGTATGCTCGTCGCCAGATGCTCAATAAATCGGCGATCTTGGTCAGCGCGAGAAACATATCAGATGTCATATCTTCGTATGCGAAGAGCGTGGGGGTCGCCACGCGGTGCTGCCACATCCAGTCCCAGGGTTTCTTGGCGAGAAGTTTCCAGTACGCGATAGGATCCCAGCGCATGTGCAAGTGCGAGATCTGTTGCATCACCGGCATGTAAGCTGGGAGGCCGACACTAGCAACATCTGCAGCCGGATCCCGTAATGGAACCAACAGCTCCCACGTTTAGCTGGCTGGATGATGCCGTCGTCTGAGGCGGGTCTGGGATAATAACCTTCAAACAATTTGAGGAACGCGCAGACGCCTTGGCAGACGCTTTGCTTTGCTTGGTCGCTGAGCCGCCTCCAAGAGAATTTGAGCCGCGCCCCCGCTTGCCGCCTGTGATGTTTCGCTGAGACCAAGTTTTCACCGCACCGGAGCCACATGATGCCTTGCTGTGATAGGTCGTATCCTTCTCGGCATCGCCACTCTCATCCGATGTGATCCACGACATGAACGAGTCTGAGTCGGAACCGGACGGAGGCTTAGCTGGCAAAGCACCCGATGGATCTGGAATCTCGCTGAGATTCACAGACTGGAACATCTTGACGCCTTGATCCAGATACGCCTCAGGCACAAATGCCGCCCAAGGAGTGGAATCGAGATCACCCCAGTAGATGATCGAAATCTACATATGAATAAGAACTTGGTGGCCAAAGTGGTCGTGCAGGAGCTGGTGTTTCTGAACCTCTTCGACTGCTTCCCAGAATCCAATGCCATTGCGCATAACCTCCCGGACATCTTCGCGGATCTGAGACCAAAGCCAAGGAGCTGGAACCGCCTTGGATGCCTTCGCCTCTGAGACTGCACTTGGTGACTCGTTCAGTGGTTTCTACTTCAGCGGCGTGTAGCGATGAGGCCGAGCTGGCAAATCTAGACTTACCACGAGAGACTTGAGAGCCGATGCTTTAGGTGTACTTGAAGCTGATCGAGTTAAGTCCAGCGGACAACCAGCTGAACCTTCAACCTTCTTGGTGCTGCACGACATCAACACGGCCGGAATCGAGAGCGACTTCAGTGGTTTCCGCTTACACTTCCCCCCACTACCAATATTTGAGTTTACTATGCTAGGAGACACTCGATGCTGAGCTGGGGGCGAATTAACCAGGCTGGGCTGGGTGAATGCCGTCGACGAAGAATCTTGAGGTGTGGAAGGATCGCGCACCTGACACTCCAGCTCTGCAACTCGGGCTTTCATAAGCCCAAGCTCTGCACGTGTCGTGACCAGCTCAGCCATTGCTCTATCAAGCGAGCCGCTCAGAGACTCGTTGCGTTCTGTGAGCCGAGTGTTCTGAGTTTCAGTCTCTCGCCGTTCCAGCAGCCGATTGACGCCTATGTTTTGAGCTTGGCGCAGCCTAGTGGTGAGAATTTGAGTCTCATGTCGCAGCCGAAAAAGCTCTGCGGCATCCGTGCCCGCCTGGGTTTGCGCCTCAAGCTCATGGAGGTGCTCAAGTGTGGCGTGCAAACACTGCGCTGTGTTCAGCGCACGGCGATCTACTCAATCACCGCCATAACATTGTGTCAGCGAATCATTTCGTGTTCCATCGCGACCTTCGTGAGCGGATCTGTGAAGGCTTCAGAGGGTATTGTCGGATCTCGCGACTAACGTCGCAACCAATGATGGTGCGCAACCAGCCCATCTCATCCAGAGTGAAGGTTGTGATAGGAGAAGCGACTGCAAGACCGTCAATGCCCCTGGCAAGTGTCACGCCAAGCCGCACATCGTGCACCGTAGCTGGCGTATATGCAGTCCCCGTTCGAAGATCCATTCTTGAGCGCAGGAAACAGTGCATACGAGGCTTGAGAGAAGTGAGAGCGACAGAGCCGTCCCAGACACCGCTTGTGATGTGGCAAGGACCGCAGTGCTGGTCGGCGGCTCATCAGACGACTCTGATGTGTTGTGAGAAGCCGAAGGCACCGTAGTGCTGACGGTGCACCCACTAGAGATTACCGAAGCGCCAAGGGCGGCCACAGACGTTGTATCGCTGGTCGTAGATCCATCAGGGACCACGGGAACGACATTGGAGCCCTCAGAAGACGGGAGCGGTGCTGGATCGTGACCGCCACCGCCCTCAGGCGGAGCGCGAAGCGGTTGACCGGACGACGACCCGTTGGTCATGGTGAAGTGAGGCGTGGAGTTGGTGTTGTGGTCTTCTCGACCGCACCGTTATTGAGAAATTGCCAACTGGCTGGGGACCACAGTCCTCAAGTCTGGTAGAATCCAACGAGATCGGGACGAGGCGAAGAGGGCATCCTCAGTTGTGTGCTCCGAGCCCAAGTCGCGAATGAGCTTTTTAGACTCAGCACTCATAAGGGACGGTTGTGACGAGGCTCCACGAAGAATTTCTTCGGAACCCATCGCGCTCGGCTGCTCGATCTTATTTCGTCCCTGATATTTGAAGTAACTGATGGATGGCTGGCGACCGGGAGTGACGCATGGACTTTTCCTGGAACTGGCGTTTTCAAAGGTCAGAACCCATCTGGTGCCTTGTGGTGTCTGAGGTCTGAGCTGAGATCAGGAGTCTCAGCTTTGCTAGAACTGAGACATCTTACTTTCGTGTTGAGCTGTGCAAGCTGAGCGATTGGCGAGCTGAGATTGTGGCAACTGAGTGAAGCTGAGATTACCTCAAGCGGAGAACCGGGAGTCCGAGTCTGAAGTCGACTGGACTGGGTACGACCAAAGATGTTCGAGTTGTGGTTCGTGATGACCGCTAGCATCGTCAAACGTGTTGCTGGTCTGAGCGGTTGAGCTGGAGTCTGAGCGGTGCCAGCCCAGACTCACCCGGCTCTGAGTCAGAGGGCCGCTTCCGGGAAAAACAGCTGTTTCTGGAGGGCCGCCCATGGTCACACATCAGGTGATTTCAAGTCAGGCATCAGACGGTGACAAGTCGTATATCAGCTTTGTCGTACCGGACTGATCCCAGACGCCTCATGTCCAACTGACTACTCAGAGCCACGGATTGCCCATACCACAGATACTCCACTCGGATTGGCCAATCACCGACCGAGATTTTATTCAAGTGCCCAAGTTGCCGTTGACCAGAGCCGATGAGTGTGCAGTCTTCTCACTATATTCACGGTGTAGCCGAAGGACGGTTGTACTTCCATTTTGTTGGTCCTTTGTCTTTTGCATGCGATAATTTTGAATCAGAGTTCGATTTGCCCCGAAGGACGCAAGTGGGTTTCCTGTTTATGGAGTGAAGGTGTCATTGAAGATCATCCACAAAAATGCGACCTCATATAGCTGACTGGCGGCCACTTGTGGAAGCCTACCTGCTATTTCATATTCCTACGCCTGGTAGAACTACTGAGGATTCGACGACCCGGGAGTATTTTATTTTCTGGAGAAAAAGTCGCATACAAAGGCGTGGTGCGCGGGAGGTCCCGAGGTGTGCGTGAGTGCCTTGGATCCCAAGACCGGGCTCAAAACTGAGTCAACCAACTCCGAGACCGGGTCGTGGCTTGTGCCTCGGGAGAAGAAAAGAGAAGCCGTTCCGAGCCTAGCCTAGGCTCAGAATACATCAAGGCAGTCTCGGCTCAAACTCAAGTCGAATAAGGAAAGGAGGGGTTGTTGCGACTCTGAGCCGGAGTCACACAGAGAAAAGAAATAGAGTTGCTGAGACCCTAAGCCAAGGTCTGAAACGAAGAGGTTGTTGAGTGTAGTGCCGTGCCTTTATACAAAACCCGGGGCATTTGGAACGACGACACGTGCGGGACTGGGACCTTCCAAGTGGGAACAAGTTTCGTTTGGCATACCAGGATACACCTGGCATTGGGAGTAGCTGTTGAGACAGACACAGACAGCGTAGCCCTAGTGTAATGACCAAGACAAGAAGATAGCAAGTCGAGGAGCGTAGCCCTAGCGTAAGGACCAAGACAAGAGGATAGCAAGTCGAGGACGCACACACCCGCAGCCTCAGATCTCACAAGTCTGAGCCCAGTGAGTCTGACCGGTCTGACATCAAGTCAAGACTCTGAGCTTATTGTTCGCTGGAACCTGCCTCACCACGGGATGGTGATGACGAGTATGTTGTTTGCCTCTGCGTCGATGACATGCTGATAGCTTCACGTCAAAGAGCTATCATTGAGTCAGTGAAGGCTGGAATTCCTGAAAATTTCACATCAAGGACTTTGGTCGTACAAGATTCATTCTTGGCATCGAGATCAACAGGACATGGACCGCAAGACGTTGGGTATTTGCGAGTGGGCGTACACTGAGTCGTTTACCAAGAAGTTCGGCTGAGGAAATGCGAAACCGAGCCTGACCCCACTTGACCCGAGTGTCCAGCTCATCATGGTGGACGAACCAAGTACCGACGAGGAAAAGGCTCTGATGAAGTCCAAGCCATACCGCTCATTAATCGGAAGCCTGATTTTATCTGGCGTGTGGAATCGACCTGACAACGCGGCTGCGGTGGCAAAACGGAGTCGTTTCCTGGAGAACCCTGGTGACAAGCACTGGGATGCAGATATCCGTGTGGTAAGGTACATGATCAAGACCAAGAACCTCGGCATCGTGTACGACGGATTGCTTGGAAACGGAGCTTGTCGCGTATTCGGATACCGACTGGACTGGCAACCTCGACGACAGACGCTCTGTAAGCGGGATGATGCTGCTGGTGTGCGGCGCTTTTTTCCGGTGGTTTGGCGCTCGACTTTCCAGAAGACGGTCGCGCTGAGCTCGACGGAGACAGAGTACATGGCACTTAGCGAATGCGTGAAGGAAGTGGTGTGGATGCGACGGCTTCTCAAGGACTTGGGCGCAGAGCAAACTGGACCGACGGTGATCTACGAGGATAACCAAAGGTGCAATTGCATTGGCCAAGAACGTTGGGTACCAGGCGCGCACCAAGGATATCGACATACGCAACCACTTCATCCGCGAGAAGATCGCGAGTGGTGTGGTGAAGCTCGGCTACATTGAGTCGAAGAACTAGCTCGCCGATTACCTGACCAAGGCGTTGTCAACCAAGACTCTTCACTACCTACTCGAACGCTGCAACGGCACAGGCATGCTCGAGTTGACTGTGAATTGAGTGGGGTGTTGCGATTGTACACTTCGCAGTCTGGTTGTTGCAATTGACATTGCTGGCGTGCCGCTGTGGTGTTGTTACCGTAGGAACGCATTAGCGCGAACCTAGTGCGAACCTAGTGGTATTGCGGTGATGTGATTGGTTGATCCAATAGATACGCCGATTCTGATTGGCTGAGGGAAGGTCAAGTTGAAGTTGCCTTCTAGCATGGCATCTGCAACCGGGTATAGTTGTATACTCGCTGCAGCCGTGTTTCGGTTTGTAGGAGATAGGAGATAAGACTCTGTGGGATTGTTAGGAGGACACATAGGAACATTTTGGCTACGGTCCGCAAACCCAATTCAATCTCAATCACTTTCAGATTTCCATTGATCTGCACACTCAACTACAAGCTTCGTTCGCCTACACTCCGAATTGTACCACTGAAGATAGTTTCTCGCAAGGAGGACGGGTGTCATGGCACACAAATCCTGAAACTCCGACGTGTACAACCTCAAAACCTCTTCCTACGAGTTGACGCGTTTAAGACCTCATTAGAATAAGCTTATTGGAGAACTGAAAGAATGGGCGGCTGGCGAAATTCAGGATTTGGCAAACACGATGTCACCCCCTCCTCTTAACCACTAACCGCATCGAACGCAAGTTGCTGTAAACGTGCAGGAAATGTGTCCCGCAACATGTTTTCGTCCCCCATCGAAAACGACCGCAATCCTACTTGTGTATCACGCTCGTACTGAAGCCCAATAAGTTATGGTTAACACATTTCAAGATCAACTGGCTTAAAGTCACTCAAGCGCTCCGAAGCTCCGACGACAATACAAGAATGCGCTCCACTACGGGATTCCTCGCTCTACTGATGGCTGTCCTCATCGCAGGCGTGAACTTGACCAGTGCCGAAAGCGTCGGTAACGTAGAATCTGTATCGGACACCGAACTTCGCAGCGCTCTGAACAAAATTTACCGTCTCAGAGGCAGTAAAGAGTTAACCAAGGGGGTAGACGAAGAGAGGGCGGTGATGATGATAGCTCCTGCACTTGCTGTGGGTCTTGCTCGGCGAAGTAAAAGACGCCCTTCGACGATGGCACGCGTGGAGAGTTCTGGGACCACGAAGCGTCACAGTAAATTTACAGAGGCTTTACTCGGACTAGCAATTGCATCCGGCGTTCTAACTGGGGCCTACGTATTGGTTCACCCACGCCGGGTGAATGAACTTGCTACTACAGAACTACAGTAGTACTAGTACAATCTAAGGAGTGTTTTGGTGATCCAAGTGATGTTGACATGCTAATCCATTGCCATTTTAAGGGTGAACCCACAGTTTTAAGCACCTACTTCAACATAACGTTACCGGTAGTAACATCACCTCATTTCTTGGATTTGTTACATCAAGTTGTAGCCGACACACTAAAGTTGTGATCATGGGGTGCACATCTGCATGGTGAGTCTACTCCTCCTCGACAAAGTCGCCGGCAGCCAGCTCACCACTGTCCGTGATGACAACCTTCTTACTGGGGGTGCCGCTGGGGGAGCCCACGGCCTCAACGGCGTCCAGCACGTCCATGCCCTTTACGACGCGACCGAAGACAACGTGGCGCCCGTCCAGCCACGAGGTCTTGACGGTGCAGATGAAGAACTGGCTGCCGTTCGTGTTGGCGCCCGAGTTGGCCATGCTGAGCGTGCCCTTGCCGGCGTGTTTCAGCTTGAAGTTCTCGTCCGGAAACTTCTGGCCGTAGATGCTCTCGCCGCCCATGCCGTTGAAGTTGGTGAAGTCACCGCCCTGCACCATAAAGTTGGGGATGATGCGGTGGAAGATGCTGTCCTTGTAGTTCAGTGGTTTGCCGCTGTTGCCCACACCCTTCTCACCCGTGCACAACGCGCGGAAGTTCTCAGCGGTCTTGGGCACCGTCTTGCCGTACAGACCCATAACGATGCGGCCCGCGGCCTTGCCATCAATGCTCACATCGAAGTAAACCTGGTTGGTGATCGTGGGGCGCGTGCCGGCCTGTACCGTAAGCACCAGCGCGGTCAGGCATAGCGCCAGCAGCGAGAACGTCCACTTCGCCATTTTCGTCGTCTTGTTTGCGAATGGGGGAGCCAAGTGTCAGCACGAAAGCGATCCTCGATTTTTTACGTAAAAAGGTGTAATTACATCGTGATGACGTCAGAGGTTGGTACATGGCTACATAATGTAGCCATGTACCAACCGCTGACTTGGTGTAGATTGCAGATGTTCGCGTTTCACTAAATGCCCTAGTCTTGCTAATTCCAGCGAAAGGTGTGCTCTTCGACGGGCGGTTTCACCCCTTGCAATGCGTCGATTCGAGTTGGCGCGATTTGCCGTGTGCAAAACAACACAGAATAGTTAGCAAAAAGGGCGAGCACGCACGAACAAGGGCTGCTACGTGACGTGGTCCGCTGTGTTACCATGGATGACAAGATTCAGGACCCGGTGGTGCGCGCGCTGGCGGAGTATATCAAAACGACTCCGTTCCAGCGCCAGTTCGAGCAGTTCTTCTTGGACCACGCGCTCACCTTCACGGACGAACTGGAGCACCAAGTGGGCTACATGACTGTGTACATTGAGTTCCAGCACATGTTTAACGAGCACATGAAGAGTGAGTAGAGCAGCATGTGGGTTTCGAGGCGCAGCGTACGTTATGACGTTGATTTTTGACACCAACGTGCTTCTTGCTATTCTGGCAGTCTTCCTAGCGCAACAAGGCGTCACAGAAGACGAGTTTGCTGAGCACTGCCAAAAGGCTATTAAGGTTGACCGCAAGGCAGAACAGTACCTCGAAATCGTGATCGCGTCCATGGACTACGACGCCTTTTACGGTCTGATGAAGGCGATGCGGGCACGAGCATCAGTTGAGAACCGCCGCGCTGACGCTAAAGACTGCGATACGACTTCGCGTAATTGTGGAAAGCGCAAAAGCTCAGAGGGCAAGCTACACAAAGACGAGGAGGGTCCAGAAGATGTCGAAGACGATGGAGGAGCCAAGGGGGCGAAGGCCACCAACAACGACGAGAAGGGTGTGGTAGAAATGGACAGCAAGGACAGCAAGTAGTAATTAAAGACGACACTGCTATTCAATTAGAAACGCTGTAGTTCAAAATAAAAGTGAGAGACTTCGATCCGACAGGGTTGATTCAACGATCAGATTTCTTAGATGGAGTATCTGATGATGACAGCGACGATTGCAAGTATCGCAGCGAAGCCAAGCGTCTTGAGAAGCCGCATGTGCAGTCGGGTGAACGGGTACATGGCGATGCTCAGGATAAACTTCTTGGATGGAGTGTATGGTGCGTAGCGCTGCGGCAGATCCAGCAGCCCGTTCTTGTAAATCACTGTCTTGTAGTGCGAGAAGGCTTCGAATCCATAGTGTCCGTGGTAGGCCCCCATGCCGGAGTTGCCCACGCCACCGAAAGGTACGTGTGCATTCGAGAGCTGCATGAGCATGTCGTTCAGCATCATGCTGCCGGCTGAGGTCTCATTCACCACACGCTCCTTGTTCTTGCCATTAGAACTGAAGTGATACAGCGCAAGTGGCTTATCACGTGCAGTGACGAAGTTAATGGGCTCATCCAAGTCGCCCGGGGCGTAGTAGTAGATCGGCAGCAACGGACCAAAAATCTCCTCGCTCATCGAAGCGCTTGACACAAAAGTGTCGAACTGCGTCCGGAAGTTGAGCAGTGTCGGTGAAATGAAGCGCTGTTTGTCGTCAGTGTCGCCACCGTATGCCACATGCTTGCGGTCCTTGTCCAGAATGCGCGCCAAGCGGTCGTACATGCGCTGGTTGATCACACGGCCATAGCTGTCTGACTCTTTCACATTTGCACCGCCGTACTGTGCGTCGAGCTCTCCTTCCAGCAATTTCACAAACTGATCGCCCACCTTCGAGTCCACCAGCAAATAATCTGGACGCACACACGTCTGACCTCCATTGACAAAAGCTCCCCAAGCAATGCGTTTCGCAGCCAGTTTCAAGTCCGCCGTGCTGTCAATGATGCAGGGTGACTTGCCTCCCAGTTCCAGCACTGTCGGTGTCAGATACTGAGCTGCAGCCTGCGCCACGATTTTGCCCAGGAAGTTGCCGCCCGTGGCGAATATGAGGTCGTAACGCTCTTGCAACATCTTTTTGGTCTCCTCGACACCTCCGTACACCACGCGCACGTAGCGTTTATCCATGTATTTGTCGAACAATTGGATCAGCAGGTTATTCAGGTAGCGCGTGGTGTCATCTCCCGGGAGTCTCACCACTACACAGTTGCCAGCTCCAAGAGCAGCCACCAGCGGCATCAGCAGCAGATTCATCGGGTAGTTCCACGTGCCAATGACGCAGACGACACCCAGTGGTTCGGGCCTGACGTAGGACAGGCCTGGCAGGTTGACGATGTTGGTAGGTTTGAGTTTGGGCTTCGCCCAGTCGTCGATGTAGTCGATGAAATCCTGGATCTCGGCCTTAAGAAGCGACACTTCAGTGGCAAACAGCTCCAGTGGGTGTTTGTGCAGGTCCTTCCACACGGCCTCGTTGATGGCCGCTTCGTTCTCATTCACGAGTCGCTGTAACGCTCGTAGCAACGACTTGCGCGTCTTCAAATCCTTCGTGGCGCCCGTGGCGAAGTTGGCGCGCAGAGCCGCCACGTCGGCGTGCGTGTCCTGCTTGGACACATCAGGCAGCGGCGGGACGTCTGTGGTGGAGCCGTACATATCGACGCTGGGGTTCACGTCGTGTACTTCGATGTAGCTGACGGGGTTGTGTGGGGTACTGGGCAGATCCGAGACTGGCATACTGAAACCAAGAGAGAACGTCGGGTTCAAGTGAAAAATGGCGACTGACGTTCACGGTACGGTCTCCGATAATCGTGCCGTTATCCGACCTACAGTAAACTACATAGATCCGACATTGTCCAATAAGATAAAAGCATATAGATATACGTTGATTGGCTATTAAGGAAATGATTCGTTTTTATGTTGCGTACTTCAACCTGTCAACGTTTACGGCGTGATCGACCTGCCATATTCACAGTTGAGCTACAATACGTTACAGTGCAACTTGTACTTTACTACTGTAGTATTAACTACCTTGCTCCTAGTCTAGGAGTCCTAGATGGGTGCAAGCAGGGAAGCCTTCCCCCCGAAGGGTCCTTCCTCATTCATGCAGCCTGGTTGCTGTCCCTTGTCAATTTTAAAACTCACGGAGGAAACCAAAGAGTTTTCAAAGAGACACTGATGGCTTCCCTTGGCGTAGGTAGGCCGTCAGCCCACTGGCGGTGACTGAGTCCAGGCATCCGCCGCGCAAATCACAAGCAGTGTGATAACGAGTGACGGCAAGTTCTCAAAGTACTTTACACGCGGCAAGCACCTGCTCACTTCATAACTGCGAACTATATAACACAACGGATACTGGTAGTTCAAAAACAATCATCCAACGCGACGCACTTATGCCACTAACACCCCTACCCACCCCCCATCGAGACTTTGCACACGCATCGCTGTTGTTACAAGAATATGAATGTTTATCCCATGATATTGGCCCCAGCGTGAAGGTCCAGCAAGTTAGAACTCGGACCAAACTCAACATCATATTCACCAAACGCTGCAATCAAGAATTGAAGAAAACTACGTCCGCAAGCTTGTATTTTGCGAGATAAACGGCACTAAACTCATCGACAACGAGACGCTTCATCGTTCTGTCTCGCCGAAAGACCGTGAAGCTGGCGACGCAAACTCATCCCGTTTACTCTGCTGAGCGAAGCTTGCGGTACGCCTTCTGAGAAGTAGCACCAGCTCCGGCCTTCGCACCAGCATTCGCATTCGCATTCGCCGAAGCACTCGCAGTGGCACTCGCCGACGCACCACCCATGCCGGTGCCGGTGGATGTCTTCGCAGTGCTGGTACCATCATTGCTCGTCACGCTCACCGTCTTGCTTGAGTAACCATTGCCGCCAGTACCAACGCTGACGTCGGCGCCATCGTGAACAACGGTGGTAGGCGCACCGACGTGGACAGTGTCCACACCTACAGCGGGTACAGCGCCCACACCCATGCTTGCGACGCCCGGAACTCCGACGCCAACGCCGACACCATTCACACCCACACCAACGCCGTTGACACCCACAACCACACCAGGCACACCGACACCAACACTGGCGACGCCCATGTACAACTCTGCACACATCGATTCCTCGGTCACCACCTCTTCTTATCCACGTGCCTCGACTTCCATCAACCCCGGCATCAGCCGGCTTTATGCGAGCAATTACGGACACCAGACGGTCGAGTACGGAGCTAGATAGCTAATCCGTCGGTCACTGTTCGTTGTCAGGGATACTAAGTATTGGGTACTTAAGTACTCGTGCTTGCTGACGGTCAACACTATTTTACATGTTAACTCTCATATGGACCGATACATGGTCTCAGACAAGCCCATTTCGTCGACGTGCACTGATGTGAATTAGAGTCCTTAAGCACGTTAATGCTGGAAAAGCGTGTCCGTGTTCGCTTTATACTATTGTTTGTATTTCCTAAGTTGAAGTTCGACTTGTGATTGCCACGTCGGCTGCGAAGATCATTACACTGTTTTGGTATCACCAAACTATACGCGAAAAGGTGGCAATCACAAGTCGAACTTCAACTTAGGAAATACAAACAATAGTATAAAGCGAACACGGACACGCTTTTCCAGCATTAACGTGCTTAAGGACTCTAATTCACATCAGTGCACGTCGACGAAATGGGCTTGTCTGAGACCATGTATCGGTCCATATGAGAGTTAACATGTAAACTAGTGTTGACCGTCAGCAAGCACGAGTACTTAAGTACCCAATACTTAGTATCCCTGACAACGAACAGTGACCGACGGATTAGCTATCTAGCTCCGTACTCGACCGTCTGGTGTCCGTAATTGCTCGCATAAAGCCGGCTGATGCCGGGGTTGATGGAAGTCGAGGCACGTGGATAAGAAGAGGTGGTGACCGAGGAATCGATGTGTGCAGAGTTGTACATGGGCGTCGCCAGTGTTGGTGTCGGTGTGCCTGGTGTGGTTGTGGGTGTCAACGGCGTTGGTGTGGGTGTGAATGGTGTCGGCGTTGGCGTCGGAGTTCCGGGCGTCGCAAGCATGGGTGTGGGCGCTGTACCCGCTGTAGGTGTGGACACTGTCCACGTCGGTGCGCCTACCACCGTTGTTCACGATGGCGCCGACGTCAGCGTTGGTACTGGCGGCAATGGTTACTCAAGCAAGACGGTGAGCGTGACGAGCAATGATGGTACCAGCACTGCGAAGACATCCACCGGCACCGGCATGGGTGGTGCGTCGGCGAGTGCCACTGCGAGTGCTTCGGCGAATGCGAATGCGAATGCTGGTGCGAAGGCCGGAGCTGGTGCTACTTCTCAGAAGGCGTACCGCAAGCTTCGCTCAGCAGAGTAAACGGGATGAGTTTGCGTCGCCAGCTTCACGGTCTTTCGGCGAGACAGAACGATGAAGCGTCTCGTTGTCGATGAGTTTAGTGCCGTTTATCTCGCAAAATACAAGCTTGCGGACGTAGTTTCTTGATTGCAGCGTTTGGTGAGTATGATGTTGAGTTTGGTCCGAGTTCTAACTTGCTGGACCTTCACGCTGGGGCCAATATCATGGGATAAACATTCATATTCTTGTAACAACAGCGATGCGTGTGCAAAGTCTCGATGGGGTGTTAGCGGCATAAGTGCGTTAAAGTCTAGTGTGTCATTGTCGATGAGTTTAGCGCCGTCAACATTGCGATTATAAGGATACTGTGGTTAGAGATCCGAAAAATATTCTACCAGGAATCATTCCTGAGGAATGTCGATCAACACTGATCGAGTTCCTAACGGTTCCAGTTTAGATAAGGCACCGCCTCATTATGCGATCTCAGTAACCCGAGGAAGCGTTGTCGAACGCCAGGATAATCGACTTCGAGATGATAGGATATTCTCTTCAGGTACTTCTGTTTGTGGCGCCCGAAGCTGCGGCTATCGTGCCTTCAACGGACGGGTTGAAAGCTGATGATATCCTCACGGAGCCATTGGTATCATCACATGAGGAGTGCTGCTAAAATATTGACGATCACTTATACCCTCCCGACATCGTGTGCGTTGTTTGATAGGAGTGCATTTGCGTCGCCTCTCGCACGAAGAACAACAACGCCCAGACACCCCACAGTCACCCTGCGGACTTTTCCGCGGCTTTCGAGGCTCATAGGAGGCATTTCCAACAGTACCCCACCTGTTCCCCACCTGCGATACGACCCCCCAGACACCCCGCCGTCAACCTGCGGGCTTTCACGCGGCTTCCGAGACTCATAGGAGGCATTTGCACCTGTACCCCGCCTGTACCCCACCTCCGATACGACCGCCCAGACCCCCCGCAGTCACCCTGCGCCCTTTCTCGCCGAGGCCCATAAGAGGCATTTGCACCTGTACCCCACCCGTACCCCCACCTCCGATACCAACGCCCCGACACCGGGGTACAGGCGGGGTACAGGTCCAAACGCCTCCTATCGGCCTCGGCGAGAAAGGGCGCAGGGTGACTGCGGGGGGTCTGGGCGGTCGTATCGGAGGTGGGGTACAGGTGGGGTACAGGTGCAAATGCCTCCTATGAGCCTCGGAAGCCGTGGGGAAAGGCCGCAAGGTGACTGTGGGGTGTCTAGACGTTGGTATCGGAGGTGGGGTACAGTGATTTACTAATTGCTGCTTTTGCTGATGGCCGATGGTTCTAGGGCGCGACCACGCACGCGTACGCGGCCGCTGCCTGCTTCGTGCTTTTGGATCCAAGATCAACCGCTGCCGGGTATGTTCGGCGCAGTCGCTTCCGAGCGTTGTGGACACGTGGTCTAACCTGCTGCTGCCTTGTTGCTACTACCTTGTTGCTACTACTGCTATTGCATTGTGCTAGCTACCTCAGTGCGGACTTGGGATAGCCCACTCGCAATTATGGTGACCAGCTGCCACCACTGGTTGGTTTTGTGGGCTTCCTGGTTGCAATTACGTCTACGTGTGATACTGTGCTAATTGTTGGTTTCTTGCTCGGTGCTTCTACGGTGCGTACGGAGCTCGCTGCGTGGTCCTTCAGGATCCGGATTAGCCGCCGCCAGGTATGTATGGCGCAGTCGTTTCCGAATCTGCTTCCGAGCGTTGTGGACACGTGGCCTAACGTGCTTTTGTTGCTACTACTGCTATGTCATTGTGTTAGCTACCTCCGCGCAGACTGGTGACAGCCTTCAACAGCCTCACTCGCGGTTGTGGTGACTAGCTGCCACGCCTGGTATGTGTTGGGAGCTTTCTGATCGCAATTGCGTCTATGTGCAAAGCTGTACTAATTGTTGGTTTGTGTCTGGTGCTTCCAGAGTGCGTAAGGGATCACTGAGCGGTGCTTCCGGATCTAAACCAGGAGTGTACGGGGCATCGCTTCCGGATCCGCTTCTGGGCGTTGTGGATATGTGTCTGACGTACTTGTTGTGTATGTACTGCTGTTGATTGTTCTAGCTACTTTCCGAATCTTCGCGCACCTGCTGTTTTAGACCATTGCTATCGCTATTGCGTATTGGATTGCGTTGGTCGGTCAACGTCTTGGTGGAAGTGCACGAACCAGAATGGCAACGATGAACAAGCGATCCCGTCATGGGACTTCATTCGACGAGTACGATGATGATGACTTACTTCGGCACCTTGATGTTGGCTTTCGACGTGAGCAGAGGAATGGGAGGAATAAAAGGTCGAGATACCGTAAGATGATGGAACATAAGACGATGAAACATGGTCGTGATATTGTTTTGAAACCTGTCAGTTGTGAAGATCAAGAGTTTTGCATGCGCAACCTTCAAAAGGAGTTGGGTGCGGAGGGACTAGATGAAAGTACGTGCGATCGATTGGTACTTGCACGAGATATAATTCGAAAAGAGTGAGATGATTGGAAGTTCATGATTATCTTACGGAGAATCTTAGGTGTTGCTGACGAGACAATCTCGCCAACCAATATCGCTGCCCACCTCATATAACCGGATTGGAAGACGTTCTGGCTTCTCCTCGAGGAATCCATTGCTACATTGATCAGAATGGATGTCATAGTGCTTGGATGGGCATTTGCACCGATTGTATGAGTAGCATAAGTAAGCAAAGCCTCCCGCAATTTGCTATTGCCAATGGCTTCTGTATTGGAAGATTGCCGAAGCGTCTGCGAAGCCTAACGATACCGGAACGATTTATGACGCAGCTGACGAGTTTGGCAACGATTACGCGGGTAATGCGCGGAGGGCGTCACCGTTGCATTCGCCCGCATTGTCTAGCATTTGATAGCTCACCGAGGGCTCCGATTTCATTGCTGCCTCGGTCCATTGACGATGTTTCCTCGTATCGTGTTGTCATGGTAGGAGACTTCACTGAAGACCAGATTAAGAAAGTCAAAAGGATGCATCGGGTCCGTAATTACAAAGTGAAAGCTGTATTCGATTTTTACAAGGCCTACAATGACTTCTATGAATTCGTTGTTCCGAGAGATGATGTTTTGAACATGGACTACCCCGAAGATGTGTTTGATGACCATTTATCGAGCGAGTGCGGGATGACTCGAGAGCTGTTGATGATAGTATATCGAATGAACAAGAATTGGTTCGTGGTCATTCCGACGCGTGGCAAGTAAATCAAGAAGATGAACACATAGTTCTGGAGAGACGAATAGGATTGATGGATGACACATTGCGTGCGCCTGCTCACATGAATTCCTTCATTGCTGAAATTGACGGCAAAGCGACCAACGAGATGTCGTTCATGGTTCGACGGTCAAACCAATTTTCTTCTGATATAAACGGAGATCTATTTGCAGAACTCTTTCCTCACTTGTTTCCTTTTGGGCGTGGTCACCCAGGAGAAAAGCGCAGAACCCCCGTTTCTTCAAAAAGCTATCAAACATTATATTGCGCTGAGTGGTAGACAATTTGCTGAAGACGAATTGTTCACGTTAGTGGTATTTGATCGAATGGCATTACAGAACATGTACATACAAATTCCGTGAAATGCAAGAATTTCCCTCATTTATTCAATGGATTCGAAAGTATTGGAGTGGAGCAGCTGGGTAGTGCACTAATTGCTAATGAGCGGAGACGACGAGGATGCCTTCCTCGGTCTGGATAGGTGGGTGATACTGCCTCTCGTTTTTGAAGTGTTGAAATAGCCTCTAGTGCAGTGTGGTGGAGCAATGCAGAGCGTTCCCAATGCCGCCAGAAGGCATCTGCGTATCAGGTCCGGTTCGGCCAGCCAGCCTATTTGTGACACTGACCCCAAACACAGATAAATCTTTTGCAATGGCGCAATATACGGGCATTAGCTCGGTGGAAAGTCTGTTTGATGTACTGGAGGCGCGAATGCCTAGTAAGGCACAACTTCGCGAAGCAAGTCTAGGTAATGATTGCGCTTCTGCACGCCTGTTCATGTGCCAAGTAGACGCCTTCATTCTATGCGTCCTAGGCATCGACCCAAAAACAAAGAAATCGGTTCAATAACGAGGTTTATTCGGAGCTGTAGAGGCTTACGTTGGAATGGTGGAGACGCAGGGACGTGGAACACTTCACATTCACTTTTTGATTTGGCTACATACTGGTTCTTGTAATTCTGCCGCAGTGGATGAAATGTTAGCTAGTGGTGACGCTCAGTTGTTTTGTGAGTCCGTGGAGAAATTTGCCGATTCAATAGTAAGCAATACGATTCCATTGGATTTGAGTGAATATCGATGTCATGGATGTGGTGCTCGTTTCGCCCACTTTACCCCGTTGCCAATCCCTGAACATGCCCATAAGGACCCCCAAGCGGATCTCTACAGTGCTCGAGCGAAGGCTCAAATATCCGAACCCTCGCTCTTCGCGTGTGGCATCTTGTTGCGCAGTGTGCTCCTTCAAATTAGACCGCCCCATTGGCCTATTTGGAAAGGCCCATTGTCAACTAGCGATATGAACATGCATGCTGACTGCGAATTAATGGGCCGAGATACGCTACGTGATGCAATTCGAATGGTAGAAGAGCGTGAGATCATGGAATCAAGTCTGTGTGGCGAAAGAATACGAACACTGAATACGAAACTAGCTGGCTTGAGCATTTAAATAGTCCTCACATGAAACTTTGTAAAAACGACGATGACTTCTTTCAAAACGATCAAATAACCGGCCTGATTGAGATGCTGCCACCTTCTACCACCGATGCTCGAATCCCCCAAGCGGTCATGGATTATATGGTATCCTCCTTAGTCTTGCTGTTGAATCAGCATTGGTGGTGCCACACGGCCACATGCTTCAAGCAGTCTCGAGTGACGGCTGATGCTTCATTCTGCAGGTGTGGATTTCCAAAAGAACGTGTAATCGATACGGATTTTTCGGCATCAGGGGTCCAACTAAGCCGTACAGTGGGGCATGAATTTGTTAATGGATACAACAAAGTGTTAATGGCCAAGTTTAAGTGTAATCACGATGTTCAAGTACTTATTGGTGGGCAAGAAACAACTCATCGCATACATTATTGCTGCAAGTATGTAACGAAACAACAGAAAAAACTCGATTCTGTGGTTGCGATTGCGTTAGGCGCTTTCAAACGCCGGCAAGAGCGTGAGCAATTGGAAAATGTACCTCCCAGGTGTGGGCCAGAAGATAAACTTGCACGTGCTCGAAAACGCGTTGCTTCCGTCTTATATAGCACAACGAATAGACAAGAGATAGCTGGACCGCTGGCTGCTCTTTACCTTGACAGAGGTTCGTGTTGCTATTCCAGTGCGGTATGCAAACCGCTTCCGATGGGAGATATTCTTCGCCAGTTGTGTGTGTCTGAAGAGTACTCGTGCAATCTCATCAGAGAGACCAACGAGTTAGGCGTATCGACGTTTAAGGCTGTGTCAAACCTGGACGATTACCTGTATCGCCCACACTCGTTGAACACCTCAAGTCTTTACGAATTCTCCATGCACTACTTTAGAAAAAAGGATGAGTATGGTAACCAAGCAAAGCTTGGATTTTTAAGTGAGCACCCGCTTTGGCTTACGCACAGTCTTGGGAGACGATATTGGGAGATTGTTCCAGTCATACGAGGCTATCGTTTGCCTTATGTGGATAGTGAATCGTCGACGGAGTATCAATGCAAGCGGGCAATATTATCTTTGGTACTGTTTAAACCTTTCCGTTCAGTTGCTGACCTGGTTGGTGAATCTACATTGAGCAGAGGAGGGGTGGCTACGCACATATACTCAGTGGGAACCATCTCGAAGCGATTTCGTGAATACAATAATGAACAATATGGATGACTATTATGGTGGTGTTAGATTTACGAAAGTCCAACATTCAAAAGCTGAAAACGCGAGTCTAGAAACACATACTAATGGTGAAAATGCAATCTTCCAGGTGAATGTTTGCGATGATCGGGATGATTTATACGATTCGGACGAATTCCTGGATAACGAACCACCAGAAGAAACTTGTGACGTGGACTACGACGCTCTTCGTTTTTGGGACTTGAATCAAGACACCAGGGAGATTTTTGAGAGTAACAGCTTGCATCCGTCGTTGTGTCCATCTGCTGCATCTCCAGAAAATAGAGTAGCTGCTATTCTGTATTCATTTCAAACTTTCGACATGCTGCAAGGCACTGCAGCGAAGACAGCAACTGAGTCAACTATCGCGCGCCCTACATCAGAGTCAGTCTCCATGAACGCTATGATGAAATGGGTTGGAGACGCAAGTACTGATAACATTCTTATTTCATCAAGTCATGGAAACCTTGATGTTCGTGCAACTGAAGTGATTGAAATGCTGGATAGTTCACTCAATGACGAAAATACTAGGTGGCATCCTGAAACAATGGTGCAAGCAGCAGCGTCAAGTACTGTGAAATCATTTGCAAGCATTACCACGGTGTCTAGAGCGTTTACACTAAATCGCAATCAACATTGTGCTCTAAAGCGGATTGGATCGGCTTTACTTACAAGGTGGAAAAAGTCGGAGAGTTTATCTTATGATGTCGCTAATGTTGACGACGCTTTAAGAGCTGATCAGCTCGAATGTTTCTTGGAGGAGAAGGTGGCACTGGCAAAAGCCGTGTCATTGATGCTGTTCAAAGCCTTTGTGTCAGCTGGGGACGTAAAAATTCTCTAATTAAAACGGCACTAACTGGAAAAGCAGCTACCATAATTGGAGGTAGAACTCTTGAGAGCTTCCTCATGCAACTAAAAGGAGAAAAATCGACTGAAGTCGCTATGGAGCTCGATTTGCTGATAATTGAGGAGGTATCTATGATGAAAAAACTACAACTGGTGCAATTGGATAGGCGGCTGCGTATTGTGAAGCGCCTTCCGTATGTGCCGTTCGGAGGTATCCATGTGGTACTTGTGGGAGACTTCCTGCAACTTCCCCTGTTGGAGAAGACCCAATTTATCGAGATCCGTCCCTAAAACGGAAAAGTACAGCTACGGATTTCACAGCGTATCAGTTATGGCGCGGATTCGAAGACGTCATTGTACTTGACGAGTCAGTGAGGTTCCAAAATGATCCTGAGTGGGGGGATGGATGCCGCAGCGCACGTCGTCGTACCTGGACTCTGATTTTGTTGCTTGATCGATTCGCGAGTTATCACGCAGCACAACGCGTCTCTAGTGGAATGGATTTCGAGTGATCAAAGGACAGGATTTGTAACCCCTGACAATTCAACGAGGCAATCAATCAACAACCTCTTTATTTCAACTACTGCTAAATTATTGCCAAACGAGTCGTATCCCGTGCGAGTAGTGGTCGAATTTAAGGGGAAACTGAAGGGGCTGAGCACTAAAGAAGTTGAAATGGTGATGAACCTACCGGATTCCAAGTTCGGTCGAAAGGCACCGTATCTGGATTTGATCATCGGAATGCCCATCCGAATTACTCAGAACATCAGGCCGCAGAAAATGGTTGCGAATGGTAGTCTCGGTACGCTGGAAGCTATCGTGTATAGGCCTGGTACTACATTCCGGAATATTCATGATAGTGTTGCCAATATGCGCGTCAAACTACCCAGTATGTCTCCAGACTCGGTAATAGTTCGGCTTCAACGCGGTGACGCAGCGAGCCCAATGCTCGGTTCTACAGATACTGACCTTTTCCACTGTTTTTCCAGTCACAACCGTACAAACAGTGTGAAATACCTTTCGCGGGTCTTCAGAATGGATGCCCACGAGTACTCAAAGTTCGTATCCACCAATTGCCTCTTGTGTGTGCTGAAGCATCGACAATTTATAAAGTGCAGGGCGAGACACTGAATCACATGGTTGTTACCCAATGGCGATCGAAAACTGCGGCTGCAAACAAGCGAGAACAACCATATCTTTTGGTATCAAGAGTTACATCTCGCAACGCATTTTTGGCAATGAATCCCATGACGCAAGAGATAATTCAGTGGGCGCACCCTCCGGCAGATCCTCTAGAGGAAGAGGAACGGCTTTTACGACTAAGTGATCGTACTGTAGGTTTAATGTTGTAGTATTTGTCATGGCTATCCAATAAATTAGCATTGCTTCGGTTTGGCTACTAGAAAGAAAATCCGTCACTTGGATTCGATATGTGCTCGAGCATTCGGAGCAATGTATACTCAATTGAAGGGAACTCAGCGCTTACAGCACCTTTTGAAGCGCAGAGTGCAGGTAGCGTAGTGGGGGTGAGCTGCTAGCGCAAATACTACTGTAGCAGCATCTCACTTCAAACGATGCTGCCTTAGTAGTATATAATACGTGCAACTAGTTTTCTTCAAGTGTTCAATCTGGGTGCGATCGACTGTGCCATGCCAGCTCGCCGATTTGGCCATGAACTCAACAAACATGTCGGCCATAGCAGACTGATCGAGATTGTGGCTTCATTGTTTTGCACATCCAGCCTACTTGGGAACGGATACAAGGTGGAATCTCCCACCGCCAGCACGAAGGTGGTTAGCCACAATCTATAGAAGTAGAAAATAATCATTATGTCAACCTAATTAGAAGTTGCAATGAACACCACATCGTAGTGTACAAAGCTGTAACGTGCATATTCTACCACGTCACCACCTCCAAGCTAGCCTACTAGGCTTTAGTGGTGCGATCTATAAATTTCGAGGTAGCCTATCATCACCTTTGGGGTCAAATAGATATTGATAAACCTGTACAGTCTGCACTATGACATACTTGCATCTGGATGGCACTTCGACCTCTGGGTCAGCTTCAACGTAATATTGTGTCGGCGGCAGCCATAGTGCGCATTTCATGATGTCGCTGGCAAGAAAGGAGACCGTCTGAAAACCGAACGTATTGAGCAGTACATTTCACGACAAAAATGATGTGTTCACAACATTATCTATTGCATGTTCACTTAGCCTCCCTGTTCACTTGTGATTATACAGATTTATCGGACTGGTGCAACAAGAGAAAGAAACCTACCGCACTTTGGTCACCGTTTCAAACTAGCGCTGACTTTGGCACCGCCGAGCCTGCGAACCTAAACTAGAGGGCACACTGTGTATGTTCCTGTCCACGCCACGTATCATGCGAGTAAACAATAACCTATCTGAGCAAGAGTGCCCGATTGTACATGTATTTGTAGCACTGTTTGTATGCTTGTTCTTCCCCATGCTCGGCGGATGCTCGTCGAGGCAAGCCTCCGCTCGATGTGTAGCGCTGATAGGTTTGTACCTCGATTTGCCGCCGATTACATAAATGCCCTCGATTAGCCTCCTTTTTCAAAACTCCTCGATAACCCACCTTGCTTAACTCGATGATGAGCATCACCAAACATTCTAAGAGTTCGATGAGAGTACGATATAAAATATTCATGTTGGAATTAAACTGAACTAGTTCTTGTAAGGAAAAGAATGGAAGCCATCAAGTAATACTTACCTTCGTTCCAGCACCTTCGTACACGTCTTGCTCGTCGAGGCTGCCATCAGCTCTGGCATGATTTCACGCGGTTGGTTGAAATAAAATCCGTGGTAACTGTTTAGATGCTTGTAGAGAGACTGCATTGAGCTGGCGATGAAAGGGCACCGCCACACGAAGCAAAAGACCTCATCGGCGTCACGAGTGTCATCGATGATGCGCATGATTTCTGGGACTTGATACTTAGGACGGGCGAATAGTTGAGTGTCGATGTTGCCCTGCACCACCGTGTTTGTAGCGGATCTCCCCGCCATCACAAAGATATAGTCGCCACGAAACATGACGATGTCTCCTTTGTTGAGATCAATGATCGGTTGGTTGATTTTAGCGGGACGTGGTTATTCCAGCCGTAGCCGTAGAAGTAGGTCCCGTCTTCGAGCGCCAGAAACAGCAAACCAGGTACAGAGCACACATCCAGACATTCTGGCCCTGGTGAGACCGGCATGAACTCTCGACGAGGCAGCTGGTCCTTTGCATCACCAGCCGATCTCACAAAGCGGAGTTCAGTCATGGAGGAGTTGCTGTAGAATGTCTTGGTAAATCGCTTGAGATACTGAGATAAGTTTTGAGCTTCGTTAGCAGGAAGAAAAGCTCGAAAGCTCTTTCCATCGTGGATAGCGCCATCCCAAGCTTCGTGAATCCAGAAATTTTGATCTAGAGAAAGCGAATGGAGGCAGTCCACCGTTTCATCCGGTACTGCACGGTACCTCACGATACTTCCACGGGTTTTGTGTTTATGGCGGGCGAACATATCCGTCGGTTGATTTGTTGGGCGGTGTTGATGCTGGAGTGAGTTCGGAAGTGAGACTGCATTATGCGTCGTTTAAGCACATTGTTTCATTGAAGTATGTATGAGTATGTATGGTCGATGATAAAGTATAGTATAGGCGATAGGTGCAAACGACTGTGGAATGTGAGATGAGCTAGTAAGTTTATAAAATACATGTCGGACCCGACGCTTCCGTGTATTTTCTGCCGTGCGATTCCATTAATCGGATCCAAGTGAACTAGGCCTAAGAAACTCTGCAGGATACGGACACTGGTAGTCAGTGAACCAACGCACCACTTGAAGTTCTTGCCATGACGTTTACCCTATGACGTTAGATGCTTCGCCACAGTATCGAATTCCAAATACGTCGATTATTGCTGCGGATACTTGCCGTTACTCGCAGCAACTTTTTTTTTGTTAATGTAGAGTGGACATTGAAGTGACCATTGAGATTTAGAAGTGTCAGCAAGCTACGCAAGTAGCTTTTCATCAATGCTACTTGCGCCAAGATCCTCACCAATGGCTCACTGATTCCTTGTTCGCAGCCAATTAAGACATTTACTTTTTTTATTAATGTACGCGGATTCAACTAAATCCAAAAAAATGTGAGTAGCTCCGTTTGCCTTAGACTCCACCTTATTACTGACGACGACTCGCTCGTCGCGGCCGTTACGGAAAAGAGTTATAGTCGTTGACGCTTAGTTGATCTCATCTACATGTACTTACTCAGAGAAATTAGACACTATCCAATTTGATGAATCATGGGCAAAGCTCTCAAAGTCGAGCCTAAACTCCCACCTAGCACCAGTCGTGGGGTTAAAGTCAAGTTAACGACTATCACTAAACTATCAACGGAGAAGCCAAGCACGAATGCCGAGGCAATTGAGGTGCCAACTCACCAAACGCCGTACCAGCGACTGAGGGAGCGTTTGGCCTCAGCTGCTAGAACCTCCACTCGGGGTGTGACTGCTGTGGAAGGTGCGTTGCGTCTTCTGAACAACCTTCACGACTATATGAAGCTAACTAATCTGTGATGGATCAGAACTCAAAAGCATTCTGGTAGGATCGGACATGCCGATGGAGCAACCCGCCATCCGGATGAAGTTATTGTGGATTTCGGACCGCACATACAAGGAGTTCAGACTAGTGAAGCTGCACCTTGTTGACGCAGCGTCTCCGGAGCCGCTACAATATTTTTAAGCGGTAAGTTAAACGTTGTCGGTGTTTAGAGGGCATGGTGTCTAAAACTCTGGTTGTGTATGTGTGAGATTCAGCTCTTTCGCGACACATACGCTGAGAATCAAGATGAAATCGATGAGACGTTGCTAACGGCGACGATGTGGGATGTTGACTCTGGTTCGCAGGAGCTCCCCCCACCAGGCGAGATCGTCAACATCACCGATCACACTGGTTTGAAGTTGTTTCGCGAAAAGCGTTGCCAACTCACGATGAAGCTGCGAGATTTGACCTGGCGAAACAACGTACCGTAGTGGTGTGCAGAGGAACACAGCATCGCTCAATCTTTGCATTGGTACCTACTGTTAGTACATACTGGTTTCGTTTCTCAAACACCTTATTACCGTATTCACTGAATTTTGGGTTGTTCATAGTCTAAGTATCGCCTCAAAAAGTACATCGAAGTTGCGTATAAAAACGGAACAAAGAAATCTCTGTGGCTACCTCCCTCTCTGGCTACCAAAACATCTCCATTTTTAAAGTTGCAAGACAGAATAAAGGTAAGGTTGGTTGATACTTTCGAGTGGTGTTACTTCTCCTCGCTAGCAAACCGAAATTGGTACCTGCAGATGACGAAACCTAAGGGAACTGCTAACTACAGTAACGCGGAGCGACAGCGGTGTTGGCGGCCGTTGCCGAATTGTTACCAGCCCAGCGACCCGACTGAGACGGCGTTGCAAGTCTCTACAATGCATCGGACGATGGGTGTGGGTTGCCGCGGAACGCGATCAGCCTTAAACGGAAGTTTTCAGCGCTGTACAGGTCCGCCCGAAAAGCCACAAACAGACGGGTGAGTACGGATGAGCAGGCCGCACTTGAGCTCCACCAGAAGATTATCCGCCCTGCTGCGTTCACAATGCGCCAGAAGGACCCGTTCACATGCTCAAGCTACTATAGCCGAAGTAGAAGCAGTCGCCTCGGGGAGCGATGCTTCTGAATTGGTTACGCGCCTGAACCGGATCGTGGAGGAGCGGTTAGCGAGTGCTCGATCTGAGCTGGACGTGCACTTGGCGTCGGTACGTGCTCCAGATCAACCAAGTGAACTGGAGACTACATCTTCGCAAAGTCTACGTGATTTCCCGCAGCGCGATGTATTGACGCTATTTTTGTGGATCAAGCGTCGCGATGAGCGATATGATGCTCAGGTACTCGAAGCCTGGAGGCAGGAATGTCTGGCAGAAGCCATAAAACAGCGGCAGAAGCCAGTAGAGTGTTGCAAAGGGGAGCAGAGACACAGGGAGCTGGTAGAATGCATCGCATCACTTCGATAGGTGCTGCTAGATTAAAAATTAAAGGGGAAGCCTGGGATAAATGAACGACACCTGATTCTTATTTTATTAAAGATTTATGGTGCAACGATAGCACTCTGCAAATGGATTCTGTAGTAGTCCAACCACCAGAGCGATCAAACAGACTAGTACAATTGGGCGAGGTGATGCGCGAAGATCTGTCGAGTTAATTCAGCTGCTTCTTGCTTCGGCATGCTGCATTAATAAATTGTTTTTTTTTCATTCTGATAAATATGAATTTAGTAATATAGTAAGATGGCTTGCTCACCTGAACATTACCAAGCTAACTTTCATGGACGAAACCCCTGGGGTCTCTTCATTGCCAACAACTTGAGACGGTCGAACAGGATGAAGAAGTTGGTCCCCGTTCACGATCACTTGCAAGCAAAGATGGAGGCCGATGCTTCTGCTCGTCGACTTCAAGTCCCTATGCAGGATGCGTATGACTCACTATGTCACGACCGCAAGATCGCCCGAGCTGTGTGGCACATTCCCATGCCGGTGTTTTACTTCTGCGCGTTCGTGTCGATGCTGTTCGCACACATCCCAGCGACCAACATGTACGAACAAGGCTACGCTGTGTCCTCGACACTTGCAACTTCAGGAAGCGACACAGTCACGACAGACTCGACGATGAAATTCTACAACATCGGCCAAATCTCCGACGTCTTCGTCTGGCTGACGGACACATTCGTGCCTTCCGTATTCATAACGGAAGACTACAATGGCAACACCCTCACAAAGGACCGATGGGGGCGTGTCGCCTCGTTTAACAAGGTTTTGGGTGCCGTCAATTTCTAAGTGACACGAAAGGCGATGCACAAGTGTGTCACGCAGCCATTTCTATCCAACTTGTATCCCAATTGCTACGACGCCTCGGATACATCAACTGAGCAGCGATTGATCAGCTTCGACACGAATGCGACTGATGCTGTTGGCAAAATCTCAGCATTAAAAGCTGGAGGCAATTGGCTCGACTTCTCCACTGAAGAACTTTTGGTCACCATCGTCACGTACAACGGGGAGCTGCAAGGCTACGCGGTCACGGAGATGCAGCTCACTTTCTTGGAAGGAGGCTCGGTCCAGACGCTTTCGTCGACTACACCAGCACTCTCAAGTCCATACAGTGCATCGGTCACTATAGCTGCTGATATCGTCGTCTTGGTATTCTTCCTGCTAGCGTTAGCCACGCAACTACGCAGACTTTATCGATACCGTCGCACCGGCATTAGAAACTTGATCTGCGGCGACGTCTGGGTCGTTATCGAGCATTTTTCCACTGTGGTTGTTGTCGCTTTCTACTTTGTGTGGATTTCCATCGTTCTACTCATGTACCAGAAGGAATTCCGTGACAATTTAGCATCTCTCGTAGTCGGTGGGAAGGACTGGGCATTCGACGCTGAGGCCCGAGCACGTTTGTACGCTGTAATTGATAGGCTCAAATCTGTGGCAAAACTCACTGTGGCGTTGCGTTTGATCGCCACCCTCGCGGTTTTCGTGCTGAGTCTTCGGATCCTGAAAAGATTCCGCTTTCACCCGCGACTGAGTATTCTCACACGAACTGTGGCGAGTGCGTTGCATCGATTCGGCGCGTTCTTCATCGTATTCATCGTCATCTTCGTGACTTTTGCTGTCTCCGGCACGGTTCTCTTCGGTGATCGAGTTCAAGAGTTCAAGAGTTTTCATCTTTACAAACTGCGATGGAGACTTGCATCAACATGCTCTTTGGAAACTTCGACTACTCCAGTATTCAGGGGTTGTATGCTCCTGTTTGTATGTTTTACTACTGGGGTTACATGATCGTTGTAAGTCTCGTGCTGCTGAACATGATGCTCGCCATTGTGTTGGACGCTTATGCAGAAGTGAGCAGCGAGAGTTACAAGTCTCAGAACATGTTGGCAGTCTCTCGAATCGCTGACAACATGATGTGGAAGTAGTACCGGTATATATACCGGTACCATTACTCCGGCAGTTACTTGTATTTTTCTTAACATTATTATACAAGGAGAATAGGTTTCGAGCATTTCTAAGCGAGAGGAGCTACATGTATTTCTAACGACGCGACCCTGAGAGCGTGAGGAGGCATCTGTTGCAGCTCAAGCGTCCGCACAACCTCTCGCTAATCGGTATGGAACATCTCGCAGCGCTTTTTTCTTCGCGTAATTTACGGTCGACGGTAGGGCCTCTTGGAGCCATTACCATTGGTCAGAATCTGTCGTGGCTTTTGACCAATAGCGATTCGCTACAGAAACAGAAAGTTCTCCTCATTCGAGAATCTGCCGGCTCGAGGGAAGATGGTAAAGCTCTTCTGTGCGATCGTTGGTGCGGCGGGAAGCGCGTTCCCTGTGGATATCGACGCGGGTCATTCGGTGGGGGACTTGAAGGATGCGATCAAGGCGAAGAAGCCGAACACGATCCAGTGCGATGCAGATGAACTGCAGCTGTTCCTGGCGAAGAAGGACGGCGCGTGGCTGTCAGACGAAAGTGAAGCTGCGCTGGAGCTGGAGAAAAAAAATATTTACCCAGACATTCAAACGTTGATCGATGGAGAGCAGATGAAGGCCACAAAGACTTTGCGGTGGGTGTTTGGCAAGAACAAGATGCCGCCGCCATCCACCGATCAAATCCACGTGCTGGTGGTGGTTCCGGAGGTCGAATCAAAGCGTCCAGCAAGTAATGATGAAGTTTTTGCTGAGTTCTTGAAAAAATTGAGAACCACCGAACCCGAGACGAAGACGCTGACCGATCTCACCGACCTGTCTGTGAATGAAGACGAGTTTCAACTCAACAGTCTGTCAACGAAGCAAAAAGGTAGTAGTCCGATTGTTATGACACCTGACTTGCACGAGTTTTGGAAGGATTTTGGTGAATTCCCTCCGTATTATTTCGTTCGGAAGGAAGAAGTGGTGTTCTGGGAGGTGATCAAGAAACTCCTGTTAAACAATGACAAGGACCGCGTTGTGATAGTAGGTTCACCGGGTGTCGGAAAGTCCTGCTTTCTTATGCTTATTGCGTTCTACCTGGCGTGTATCCAGAAGAAGAATGTGCTTGTCATACGTCGATTGAAAGAGAGCAAACTTGTGAACGCGGTGGTGTATTTTGATGGCAAAGGAAAATACGCACGCCTAACGAATCTCCGATCGAACGATTTGTACGCCATCCGCTCCCAAGCTAAGGATGCAACCGTTCTTGTTGATGGTTTTCGGCAAAAAGAACTGGATGTATCAAACCAACTTCTGCCTTTTCATTTTCTTGCAACGTCGTGCCAGTTCGATGCGAAACAAGATGATAATTCACATGTTGTGGTTTTGCCGGCGTGGCGTGATGCTGACCTCCTGCAGTACGCGAAGTTAACTGACTGGGTGATCGAGACTGGTTTAGCCGTGTGCAAGGACCGGTTGAAGGATTCAACTTGGCCAAAACTCGTTGGGGAGCAGTACTTCTACAGTGGTGGGAGTCTACGCGAGTTTTGTAGGACGCGTGATGAGCTTAAAGCCAGAGTTGTGGCCGATTGTGCGGCAGTGGAAGATACCCAAGCTTTCCAATTGGTGTATTCGTATGGTGGTGGTAAAGGTAAAAACCAAGTGGATCGAATTCGGCGTCACTATATTGATGACTGCAGGAAGGAAGAACACTATCAGCTGCGTGCTCACTGGAAACTCTCTGTCGATTCGGGGTATGCGTTGAGTAAGTTGGGGAGGATTGTTGGCATGGACGAGCAGCTAAAGGTTTACACGTATGCAAAATCTATTGGTGCCGGCTTCCATGGCGTCGCATACGAACTATTGCTTCACAGTGCAGTTCAACAACGTAAACCGGTTGTGTTGAAGATGCAGGAAGGGTCAGAATACGAAAAGATCGAAATACGGGTGTCCCACGTTATTTGCAGGGGCGAAGCTGAGAAATCGTGCTACGATTGCTTGACCACATTTGGAAGTGACACTTACTGGCATCCCGACTACCCGTTCTTTCCTTTCATTGACGCAGTGACCACGTGTGAAGCGTTCCCAAGTGGAAGTAAATATTCCGAGACAATCGTGGCTTACATTCAGGTGACGATTGCAAGCGAGAAAAAATTCAAGAAAGAGAGATTACGCCTGCTGAACGCTGAGATGGATAAAAACCCATCGCTGAAGTACATGAAGCGCGCGTTTGTGGTAGTAGGTCCTGACGCCAGTGTCTGCGAGAGATTTAAACTCCACGATGCGCCAGACCTCAACACGTTTCTAACGATGGTAAGCTGCTTTGACCCGGAACAGCTGGTGCCTAAGCAAGATGTGATGCATGTCGGAGCAGCTAGAGCCTAAACAAGCTTGAGATGGGCTTTACCTGCTTGTGAATGTTCCGATATTTTAGGTGTTGGTGCTCAAATCGTGAGGTGAAGTACCCAAGTGCGAAGATCTGTTGGGTTAATTCAGCTGCTTCTTGCTTCGGCATGCTGCATTAATAAATTGTTTTTTTTTTCATTCTGATAAATATGAATTTAGTAATATAGTAAGATGGCTTGCTCACCTGAACATTACCAAGCTAACTTTCATGGACGAAACCCCTGGGGTCTCTTCATTGCCAACAACTTGAGACGGTCGAACAGGATGAAGAAGTTGGTCCCCGTTCACGATCACTTGCAAGCAAAGATGGAGGCCGATGCTTCTGCTCGTCGACTTCAAGTCCCTATGCAGGATGCGTATGACTCACTATGTCACGACCGCAAGATCACCCGAGCTGTGTGGCACATTCCCATGCCGGTGTTTTACTTCTGCGCGTTCGTGTCGATGCTGTTCGCACACATCCCAGCGACCAACATGTACGAACAAGGCTACGCTGTGTCCTCGACACTTGCAACTTCAGGAAGCGACACAGTCACGACAGACTCGACGATGAAATTCTACAACATCGGCCAAATCTCCGACGTCTTCGTCTGGCTGACGGACACATTCGTGCCTTCCGTATTCATAACGGAAGACTACAATGGCAACACCCTCACAAAGGACCGATGGGGGCGTGTCGCCTCGTTTAACAAGGTTTTGGGTGCCGTCAACTTCCAAGTGACACGAAAGGCGATGCACAAGTGTGTCACGCAGCCATTTCTATCCAACTTGTATCCCAATTGCTACGACGCCTCGGATAATGATCTGTCCGAAGAATTGGAGGTGCTCTTGGACCGACAGCTCCGGGAACAGGACGTCGTGCTGGAAACAAATACCGAGCGACTGACGCATCTCATCCATGTCTTCGTTGATCGACATGCCTCGGTAGGTGGCGTTACCACTGGAAGGCACCGTCATACCCGTGAGCATGGAGATCAACGTGGTTTTACCGGCACCGTTGTGTCCGAGCAGACAGGTGATTTGGTCCTTGTACATCGTGATATCAAGTCCCTTGACTGCCACCTTCTCGCCACCCGGAACCTGGAAAACCTTGCGTAGTCGCTTCACATTGAGAGCCTCACCGCGTTGTTCTTGCTCACGGAGGTCAGCGCTGACCGGCTCGAAGTTTGGATTCAAGTCTAACGCAACGGTATCGGTATGAACGTCAGCCGGTGCTTCGACAGTCACCTGACGCTGCTTGCGGCCTCGCCAGTACGACGGCGACACTGGGAAGTACCATTTGAGCGACGTACCGTACTCCTTCGGCATGACCTTCTCAAAGTACAGACCCAGGACCGTGTAGAGCACCGTATCAACTGCAAACATTAACAACGCCGTACTGAGCCGATAATTGTCACTGAGTGTGCCCAACGTCGAGAATTGCACACTTCGCCAGTTTCTTCGGCATTTGCTAGCACGTTTACTCCCAGAGACAGCGCCACGGGGGAGAGCACCGAACCAATACGTTTGGCGCCCTCGGCGGTGCCTGTCGAAAATCCTTGGGACATGGCGTACATGGCAAAGAACGCCACCATACCCACGAACGCACCAACGCGAGCCTTACTGAACAGTGTGCTGATGAGGAAAGCCAACGCCAATACACTCAGTCCAAACAGAAAGAAGAAGAGGAAGGTGACGATCAACGAACTGTTCGGGAAGAGTCCTGCCAGACCGGCGAGTGCTTGAACAACAGCACCGACGAAGAG
This sequence comes from Phytophthora quercina, assembly GCA_014706105.1. Classification (NCBI taxonomy): domain Eukaryota; phylum Oomycota; class Peronosporomycetes; order Peronosporales; family Peronosporaceae; genus Phytophthora; species Phytophthora quercina. Next base: position 1,123,561 of record JACBOW010000091.1, on the reverse strand, counting down.
GATAGCTGCATACGTGACGTACCACGTCACGATGATGGTCTTCTCAGTCACACCGAGGATCTTCATGAACTCACGCTGACGCAACTCCTTCTCACCACGAGAATACGTGAAATCGTGAACAGATACGCCATGATGAAGACGATCGAAAATACGTTTGACACGTTGTCGTAGAACGGTGAGCTCGTGTAGTCATCGACCGGGAATGGAGCCACAGTGGCGCCTAGCATCGACTGTGGAGCCTGGCGTAGCGGAGTCAGTAGCGTTTCTCTCGTGCTGTTCGACAAACCGGCGAGGAGGACGGACATGTTGGTACTGCCGCCGGCACTGAGAGCTTCCTGGATCAAGCTGTCTTGAGTCAGAACGCCAAGCAGAGTGTCGTCAAGCTCGGATTAGGCTAGCGCCGTAGTCTATGGACGTTGACATACATACACCCGTAGTCGACTGGTTGGATGATAACCATTCTGGCATGCACGTGACGAAGCGGGTGACGAGCGTTTGTAAAGTCATGAAGCCTGTCGCGGTGTACGCCGAATAGTAATCCGTGACGATGTCCTTCTGGAACGCCTCTACATCGACGAGGGAGCCATCCGTGGTGGGAACGCGTCCGACAGAATCTCTCTTCTCACCCTTAGTCGCATTCAGACGCAGCGAGTATTCGATGGATGCGAACGTTCCGATGTCGTCTCCCGAAGGAGCCGAGTCGAACACAATTCCAGCATAAATACGGGGGTTCTCGAGGTTGTCGCCGTAGTTGTCACTCTTCACGTACTCCGTCAACGCGTCGTTCGAGTCAAAGAACTGGATGCTCTCTTTGAATGATGGGATCGTCAGCGACTCACTAGACGAGTTCAGGAGATCCACGCGAGGGTACCACAAGTCCATGGTGTCGGCGAAGTAGTTGCGCGTGAAGGCGCTGTCCGGCGCAATGCCGATCTTGTACGGCACCACCTTGCCACCGCACTCGGATAAAATAGCGTACGGCGACGACGTATTCGTGTCGACTAGACCACCAGCCATCACTCCCGTCCGGCAGACAGCCAAGTCCGAAGCCGATAGCTCTTCAAGTCGTAAGCCGTGTATTGGTAGAATGCGTTGACGACGGGGCAATTTGGTCGACCGGTTTACTACCACTTGCATGGTTTCTGTTCGGCCCTGGTCGTGAGTTTACAGCAACTCACGTTTAATTAAGCTGAGATCACCGCATCGACTCAATGGAGTTGTGCTCATACATGTAGATGTATACCCAGCGATGCTGTCGTAGGTTTTCCAAGTGTAATCTTCCACGATACTCAGCGACCGATTTCCATTATCGAGCGTCGATCCCTGGTGCTACCAAACGAATGGAATAAGTCTGGGAGCTCGCGTGGGCGCTGGATATTTGTCAGGCGAGCTTATAGCAATCGCTGTGCTGTACAGGGTCAGTCCGTTTTGGGTGCAATCATGAATCATGATGTTTCAGGTACGAGTCCACCATGACCGGACTCATGTTAAAGCTTGGACGTCAATCAATTGACGACGGTCTTAGACTGGAAGAGTTATCGGACACAAACCTGGTTGCTTGTCGGACGGGGGTTATGGCCGAAGGGCTTGTCGACACCGACACCTCGTCGCCGTACGCGGTTCCATCCGGGTGCGATGGCAAGGTGGTGCCCTACAAGATCGGTATCGCTCCTGACAACGCTTTCACACGCAACTACTTCGCTGAGACAATGGATATGTGGTACCCGCGCGTAAATCTACTGAACTCGACGACCGAGACCTTGGCAATCCCGTCTTTTAAGGAGAGTGTCCAGTTCTTTGACTCGAACGATGCGTTGACGGAGTACGTGAAGAGTGACAACTACGGCGACAACCTTGACAACCCCAAAATCGTTGCCGCAATTGTGTTTGATACGGCTCCTTCGGGTGATGACATTGGAACGTTCGGGTCCATTGAGTACTCGTCGCGTCTCAATTCGACCCAGGGTGATGATAGAGATTCTGTTGGTCGTGTTTAGACCACGGACGGCTCTCTTGACGATGTCGACCTGTTCCAGAAGGACATTGTGACAGACTACTACTCGGTTTACACTGTGACGGGGAAGGCCGACACTGACGACACCAGGGCCGCCGACGCCAATGTAGCCAGGAGCACCCACTTCCACACTAGCAACACCCGGAACCCCCACACCCACGCCAGGCACACCGAGCAGGCCGAACGTCTCGGCCACTTGCTTCTCGGCGTGTGCGCCGCTTGAGAGGGCCACGACGGCGATGCAGAGAGCGGAGATCTTGCTGTAGCTGAACATGGTTGTGGTTCTTGGAGAGGGGACTCGAGTAGAGGGTTGCTCTTGGGGAACTTGGTTCGAGTGAAATGAGCTCGAAGGGGTAAACTTGAGAATGACCAGTGAGTGGCAGTTTGTTGACTTTGAAACGCGACGCAGTATTGATGTCGTCGGGTCCTGTCGTTGTGGGGGCAGACAGGGTAAAAGTATGTGAAGCTTCACATGTAGCTTTTTCTTGTGAAGATACGGAGTCTCATGTGTGTTTTAGTCGATAGGCAACGCGTGGCTGCTAAGTCGAAGGGGTCCACTATGGAGGGACACGGTGTACTCCCGAAGATGGCGGTGACGAAGGGATGGCGTAGAGGAGAGCGACGCCTCGGTGGTGATGGTCGCTACCCGGGATCACATGATCCCGGGTATGTGATTCACATCTATAGCTTTCATACGAGAACTTGCCAAGAGCAGGGCAGTAATTTGCATGTCGAATCCAGGACACGTATCAGTTGAGTTGAACTCCAGTGCTCTATCGGGAAGATAACTACATCAGCAACGCAGCATAATTCGAAATGCGGTAGTTACGAGTCGAGGAAGTTGGGTGAGATTTTACATCATGCGTTTATGGAATTTGGTCCATGAGCCTGAGGCTCTGTGTCAACCTGAACTATGATAATTGCGTACCTCCTAATTGGATTCGGCGATCACTACTCCACTTTGCCGATGCACTTGCCAAGAATCAACTGCGTTCATCAGATTCACATCTGAGTGTCAGAAACCACGATGATGGCCCATAGCAGTTTTAGTGACTTACCTTGTCACCCGGTTTGATAGTGAATTCGAACGATTCAGGAGCCTCAAAGACCAACACGACCGTAGAGCCCAACTGTACATGCACGAAGCATTAACATACAGCAACATCAGCAGGTACAAAAACTATCGTACCTTAAACTGTGCCATCTCCTCGCCACGCGTTGTGTCAACCTTGCCACCATAGTTCTGAGTAATGCACTGACCCACCAACGGGTCCTGCGCAGCAGTGTTGGTACGGAATTCCGGTTCCTTGGTGACGACAATTGACCCCACATTTGTGGCTCCAACAGCAGTTAGAGAGAAGAAGCCGTGTTCCCATTCACCGAGAAGTGCCACACGCTCATTCTCCACGAAGAGGCTCGGGATCAGTCGCGCAGCAGTCTGGTTGACAGGGAAAAGGTTGCCAGGGAAGTGGCGACGCTCTTCAACCTTCCAGTCCACAGGAGCATGAATGCGGTGGTAGTCGCCAGGCGCGAGGTACAACACGCAGTGAAACACCTTCTTCCCCTTGGAAGCGGACGTTTTACTGGTGAAGAACGAAGGTAGACTGCCGAGGAACTCGTCGAGGCGGTAGCGCGCACCCTTGATCTGCTCCAGCGTCGGCACGTTGGACGAGTCGTTCACAACGCCGATAGACGCCACCGTACCGTCCACCGGACTGGCGAGATGACCAGGAACCGTATCGAACGGACGAACGCCCTCCTTCAGCGGACGCGAGAAGAATTCGCCGAGGTTGGCGTAGTCCAGCAGCGGGTATTTCATCTCGTCCAACTTGCAGTTGAAGACGGCAGTCCACGCCTTGTACACGGGTTCACGCAGCCATGTCGGTCTGTTATTTAGTCATAAAACAGCAGAAAAACATGAGGATTTCACTATAAAAGCATAAACATACTGCAACATCTCCGTCCGTACAGCTCCTTGTCGTGCACTTGGCCCCAGAGGCGACTGGCGGCTCGGTACGGGAAGAGTTTGAGCGACTGCAGCTGGCGTTCCGTGGCCATCGTGTCCTCGTACGTCGTGTGCGAGCCAGGTAAACGTTGCAGCGCAGACGCTGGGTGCGTCTTGCGCTCCTCATCCGTCGGGTGGTTCAGATGGTGCCACTGCAGGAGGCCAATGAGTGCGAAGCCCATGGTGGCCGGGATCTTCCAGCTGCCGGCGAAGATGCTGCCCAAGGACTCGGGATTGCCATTGGTGGACTGCTGCTGCTGAGAGAAAAGACGGCGCTGCTGCGACTTGAAGACGTTGGCGCGGAGCGGAGCCCGACGGAACATGGCGCGTGTCGAGGCCATCCTAGTATCCGCACGATTGAGCTTTTGACTACCGTAGCGACAATTGGATGATGGTGCAGATATCCTAAGCAGCCAAGTGGGAACGATATGTGATGAAACCTTTCTAATAGCATATTTCGATAAAGTACGCTATTTACTGTGTACCAACTCTATGGTACGACTGACGCACGCGGCTCTGCCGGCCAATCATCGGGCAGCAGGGAGAGAGTTGAGAAAACGCCACCAAGTGCTCAAGCCGATCGATCGACAGCCAAGATGGACTCCTGGGGTGCGTGCTGCAGCTCTGTATATGCTTCGACTACTACTTCCATCTAGTCCTTCGTGTTGCGCATGCAACGCAGATTTTTCACCGTCTAACTTGCTCCGGATTCCTTGCCGCATTGTTTGAACCGCCACAGATGACGATGAGTTCGAAGTGCCGAGTGTGACGGAGACGCAGAAAGTCGCCGCCAACTGGGACGATGATGATGAGGAGGAGCCGGTCGTGGCCGCTAAGCCTGAGCCTGCTGCCCCCAAGGGCCCGCTCAAGCCCAAGCAGCTTAAGAAGATGAAGCTCAAGGAGATTGAGGAGAAGCAGAAGATGGAGATTGCCCTTACTAAGGCGCGCCTGGCCGCCCAGGCGGACGAGACCGACGACCAGCGTCGCGCCCGCGAGAAGGCTTCTATTGAGGAGGCGGACTTTGAAATGGCGATCGACGCTTTCGCTGGCGCTCCTCCCAAGCCAGCGGCTGGCGCTGCGGACGATGCTGAGGTTGCCATCTCGGCCATGCGCCTGCTGTCGCTCGCCGACCATGAGCATCTGGGTGACGTAATGTCCTCTCGGTTGGCGACGTCCAACTCCAAGTACGCGCTCGAGTGCATCAAGGTGATCCTGACCAAGGCGTCTGTGAACCTGACGGCTGACGACATGAAGGAGATCACCACCATCGTCAACGTCATCAAAAACGAGAAGATTGCGGCCGCCAAGCCCAAGGGCAAGAAGAAGAGGCAGACCGGCAAGCAGGGTTACGCTAACGTCGAGCGCAACGTCGGAAATGGCGGTGCTGGTGGTATGGGATACGCTGGCTACGAGGACACGTACGACGACTACGATGACTTTATGTAGGCGTTAGAGGTGCAGGTTCAAGACTCGCGTTCGACCTGAAGAGCTAGATGTGGGATGAACAAGGTGCGCGTGAGTTGCTTATTCCGATGTGTGTGTTTCGTATGTCAAATTGCAGCCTGCAAACAGACGCCACCAGCTTTGTGTGGATGTCAAAATGATTGATGAAATTCTAGAGCGTGCCCTGCTCCGCCACTTTGCCACGACTCGTTATCAGCTTTGCGAATAGTTGACAACCAGTGCACTATTACGATAGTGGAGTCACCACCTTGTCGTGCGCATCCTGCACAACCATTTCGCTCTCCAAGTCTAGAGCATTTGTCGTCTCATCCGATCGTGGGTTCTTCAATATCGAATACGCTACATGTATTGCGATTCGCTGCTTCTGCCCGCCAGACAACTGCTCAGCTTCCATACCAACCAGCGTGTCGTACCCGTCGGGGAACTGCATGATAAAGTCTGCGCGTTCGACATCTCGTCAACCACTCCATGGCACACATACTTGACAAAGTCTACGAGTTTCTGGCCCATGTCATTCTTGATTTTCACGGTGTCCGGCTACATGCTATACAGTAATGGCAAGGCACGATCTCACAGCACAGTCATTTGCCGAAAAGCCAAAAGTGAGAAGAAGAGGTAGGCAACATAATCAGATAGGAACAGGCGATAAAGCTTGTATTTTTGGTAAACGGCTCGATAATGATACTCTAGACCTGTTCCGACTCGGAAGAGGACGTTCCGAGACGCTTCAACTCTCTGTCCTGTCGAAAGTCCGTGAAACTGGGAGCGCAAACTCATCCCGTCTACTCTGCCGAGCGAAGCTTGCGGTACGCCTTCTGAGAAGCAGCACCAGCTCCGGCCTTCGTACCAGCGTTTGTACATTCGCCGAAGCACTCGCAGTGGCACTCGCCGACGCACCACCCATGCCGGTGCCGGTGGATGTCTTCGCAGTGCTGGTACCATCATTGCTCGTCACGCTCACCGTCTTGCTTGAGTAACCATTGCCGCCAGTACCAACGCTGACGTCGGCGCCATCGTGAACAACGGTGGTAGGCGCACCGACGTGGACAGTGTCCACACCTACAGCGGGTACAGCGCCCACACCCATGCTCGCGACGCCCGGAACTCCGACGCCAACGCCGACACCATTCACACCCACACCAACGCCGTTGACACCCACAACCACACCAGGCACACCGACACCAACACTGGCGACGCCCATGTACAACTCTGCACACATCGATTCCTCGGTCACTACCTCTTCTTATCCACGTGCCTCGACTTCCATCAACCCCGGCATCAGCCGGCTTTATGCGAGCAATTACGGCTTTATGCGAGCAATTACGGACACCAGACGGTCGAGTACGGAGCTAGATAGCTAATCCGTCGGTCACTGTTCGTTGTCAGGGATACTAAGTATTGGGTACTTAAGTACTCGTGCTTGCTGACGGTCAACACTATTTTACATGTTAACTCTCATATGGACCGATACATGGTCTCAGACAAGCCCATTTCGTCGACGTGTGCACTGATGTGAATTAGAGTCCTTAAGCACGTTAATGCTGGAAAAGCGTGTCCGTGTTCGCTTTATACTATTGTTTGTATTTCCTAAGTTGAAGTTCGACTTGTGATTGCCACGTCGGCTGCGAAGATCATTACACTGTTTTGGTATCACCAATTTTGGTATCACCAATTTTGGTATCACCAAACTATACGCGAAAGGGTGGCAATCACAAGTCGAACTTCAACTTAGGAAATACAAACAATAGTATAAAGCGAACACGGACACGCTTTTCCAGCATTAACGTGCTTAAGGACTCTAATTCACATCAGTGCACGTCGACGAAATGGGCTTGTCCGAGACCATGTATCGGTCCATATGAGAGTTAACATGTAAACTAGTGTTGACCGTCAGCAAGCACGAGTACTTAAGTACCCAATACTTAGTATCCCTGACAACGAACAGTGACCGACGGATTAGCTATCTAGCTCCGTACTCGACCGTCTGGTGTCCGTAATTGCTCGCATAAAGCCGGCTGATGCCGGGGTTGATGGAAGTCGAGGCACGTGGATAAGAAGAGGTAGTGACCGAGGAATCGATGTGTGCAGAGTTGTACATGTGTCCCTCCATAGTGGACCCCTTCGACTTAGCAGCCACGCGTTGCCTATCGACTAAAACACACATGAGACTCCGTATCTTCACAAGAAAAAAGCTACATGTGAAGCTTCACATACTTTTACGCTGTCTGCCCCCACAACGACAGGACCCGACGACATCAATACTGCGTCGCGTTTCAAAGTCAACAAACTGCCACTCACTGGTCATTCTCAAGTTTACCCCTTCGAGCTCATTTCACTCGAACCAAGTTCCCCAAGAGCAAACCCTCTACTCGAGTCCCCTCTCCAAGAACCACAACCATGTTCAGCTACAGCACTTATTTTATCTATTTTATTTAAAAATAAAATAACCACTTATTTTGTTAAAATGAAATAAGTGGTTGATCAAGCATTTGCTGAAGCCAACCTAGTGTTCGGCTCAATATGAGAAGTATGCAAGATTCCGCTACCATCAAAACATCGAGTTCATCTAATTCAGTGTGCAAAAGTCTAGTGCCACTGCTAAGTTATACATGTAAGGCATCGGTTGCATACCGGTATTCTGAGTTTCTCGTAAGCCAAACCAAATTACGACCACCAGATCTAAAATCGTTTTTTATGTCTTTTTTAGCCGTCTCAGATTGCAAAACTTGGAGATGAAGGAGCTCGAGGTTTGTTGCCGCTACTCGCTCTCTGTTGCATCCCACAGACCTAGCTAATGTAATCCTCTCCTCTATATCGCTCTCCGCATCAGAATTACCAGCGGCCCTCGAATGTGGCCGACTTTGTGGCGGAGGTGGGCGTGGATCCCGCACTTGGACTCTCCCGGGACGACGCTATGACTCGCCGCGCACTGTACGGCGCCAACCGCGTGACTCCACCCGTAAACTGCCCGTCTTGGGTCTGCTGTTTGCTGCCGTGTCTCATGCGTACAGCCTCCATGCAGGCGTATCAGGAAGCGCTGCCCCGCGAGGCGACGGTGCGTCGTCGAATGGCTCCGGTCCAGGGACAGCCGGCAACTCGACGTATGCGGATGGACGCCATGAGTCTCGTGTATGGAGATGTGGTGGAGCTCAAGGCTGGGGACGTGGCAGGCGCTGACCTGCGCGTCGTCGAGTGCTCGGACGATTGCGTGGTGGACCAGACGACGCTGGTGGGTGACGATGGCGAAGACGAGGAAGCTGGACAGGGGGGCAACAGGAAACACGTCACGACCAATACGCCACCGCTGCACTTCCAGCAGGACCCTCTGCGCTGTGGCAACATTGTCCCCATGACTGCAAGTGTGCTGCAAGGTACGGCGGTGACTGTGGTGGTGTCGACGGGAGACCACACGCTATGGGGAAGAATGGTAACGCACCACGAGTGGCCGCCAGCTCCTGGAACCGTGTTGAGGAAGAAGGAGAAGGGGAACGAAGAGGAACAAACCAGCTTAATTGTATAGAGAGAGGTAAGAGCAACGTTTCGAAGTTGAACATGCGTGGACCTTGAGATTTTGTTGTACTGGGGATATCTGCAAGTAAAACACTGACGGTGCAGCATGATGCATATCTGTCCTTGGCCAGCACTCTATCGTCGTCTTCCACCGGCAGCAGAAGCTGCAGGAGTGCCACCAGCTGCGCCAGCAGGAGGGGCGCCTCCATCGCCACCGAACAGGCTCATGACGACAATGGGCAGAACGATGTACCACTACAGATAGCAAGCATAACAGTGGTGTGAGCATGGAAAATAACACGCAGATACAGACTGTGCTGCACGTACGTATTTGCGAAGGAAAGATTGGCTTTCCTCATCGGGCTCGTCGTTGCCTTCCTCGTTCTTCACCGGCTTGACACCCTGTGGAGCGCGGTCGCGCTTGATTACAATGTTCTTAGGGGGCCTGCAACAATGGACACAACGAATATCACAAGTCAGCACTAATCCAGCACCAAAGTAGTCAAAGGACTTGATCGCTCACGAGGGACCAGTCTGCGCCTTCAAAATAGTGCCGAACGGGCCAAAGCGCACGTCCTTGAGGCTGCGTGTCTGGTACTGGTCGTAGGTGTCCTTATCCAGATACGGCGTCAGGTACTCGATGGCCACGAGCTTGCCACTGTCCGAGAGATGGAAGGCGAAGTCCTCGCGCAGTCGCATGGCCGCCAGCATGCACATGGGTACGGACGTCATGACGTAGGGCGAGTCCGGGTCGGTCGGGTCCGCCTTGGCACGCACTGTGTAGTGGCGATCCTGACGCAGCAGCGTCTCCAGTTTCTCCACGTCGTCACCACTCAGCGTGGGCAGCGCTGAGAACGAAATTTTGGGCTTGGGGGACGAGGCGCTGGCAACGATCTCAACGACGCCGCGTGGCGTGAATGGCGCGCCTGCAACCAGCTGGTGTTCCAGCTCAAACTTGAGATGTAGCTCTAGCTCTCCGAGCGCGGGGATGGCGCGCTCATCCTCAAAGTCGTCGCCGAACTCCTCTTTGAGTCTGGAAACACGTGGAACAGTCAGATCTACAGCTATAGAGCAGTTAAGAGGAGCGAGGAGTTGAGGCTACGTACTCAGCGTTCTCCACTTCGCGAGGGTCGGCAGAGGCGAAAGTTGCCAGAAGCGCCGACGTGGCTAACACGAGCAACAGCGTCCACGCTCTTGACAGCGTCATCTTCCTGTTCGTGTCGATTGATGAGCTGCTCGTCCCCCTCAAGATTTCACTGACATGTCACTAAAATGAAACGAGAAAGTCGCCCAAAAAACTCGATTTGAATATTCGCGCACTTTCTCGCTAAATGACTGAGCCGTCTCGGGAGGAGGTTGCGCGTGCCATTTGCGAGCGCAACGGCAGCACTCGAGCGAGCAACACGCCGTCGCTCACCACAGAGGAGATCAACACCATTGTGCGAAAGCTCAGTTTCAGCGGCACTGCCATGGACGAGAACGAGGTAGAAGAGGAAGAGCAGCTAACGTTACAACAACAACAAGAAGAACCGCAGCAGGAGCCTGAGCCAGTCATCAAGATGGACCTAAATAAAGTGCAGATTGTCATCCGCCTACGCCCACTCGAAGTAGCCGCCAATGAGTCGGAGCCTGACTGTTTCCACGTGCTCTCGAACGTGTCACTGCTGGCTCAACCGCCCAAGACGTCACAGTCCTACCGCTCCACAGGCACCGCCACAAGCTTCCACTTCTCGCGCATTTTCCGTCAGGAAACGCAGCAGACGGAACTGTTTGAAGCCACGACGAGACCTGTGTTGGATGCGGCCTTCGACGGCAAGAGCGGCCTTGTGTTTGCCTACGGAGTCACCAATTCAGGCAAAACGTACACGATCAGTGGCACGAGTGACGCACCAGGCGTGCTACCACAGGCACTGCAGTATGTGATGGACGAGTTGCCCAAACGCCAAGAGGATGAGAAACAACTGGTGACACGAGTGACGGCCACATACCTTGAGATCTACAACGAGAACGTATACGACTTGCTGTCACCTGCTCTTCGGAAGAGACGGGCGTTAAGAGTACAGGACTGTGAGGGCAAAATTCAGGTTCGAGGAGCTGTGGAGAAACCCATTAAGACGCTGGAGGAGGGGCTGGCGTTGCTGGAAATGGGTCGAAGACACAAGCAGATGGCCGAGACTAACTACAACTCAGACTCGAGTCGAAGTCACTGCGTCTTCACGCTGCATTTGTACCATCAAGTGTCACGGTTTTCTTCACAGCTGCGCAGCAAGGTGTCGGTCGTGGATCTGGCGGGCTCCGAGCGCGGCTCCAAGAGCGGCGCGACGGGGCTACGCATGCAGGAGGCCAGCAAAATCAATGGTTCCTTGATGAACCTCATGCGCTGTCTTGAGACTTTGCGGTGGAATCAGCAACATCCGCCTAGCTTGCAGAAGATGGTCCCATTCCGCGAATCCAAGCTAGCTCGACTTTTCCAGGAAAATCTTGTGGGCGCTGATCACGGCCCGCTGGTGATGATTGTGGCGGTGAACCCATCCAGTCACGAGTTTGATGAGACCTTGCGAACCCTGAAGTACAGCGCTGTTGCACGTGAGTTAGTGCGGACACGCACCTCTATTCCACGGAAAGCTGCCCCAACAGCTACATTCTACGACCTAGATGGTCGATTGAAGAAGAGGAGACGGCAGTCGACTGAAGAGCCTGCACCTCTCGCAGCAAGACCACCCGGAGATCGAGGGACAAAAACGACAGCTATATCACCACCGCCCAGAGTTAAGACAAAGCATCGAGTAAGTGACTCGGCACGCCGTCGACACAGATCGGTCGCAACTTCGGTAATGAAACCGAGAACAGCAGAGGTGGCAACGTCTCCGATGGAGTCGCAGAGGGAGGTCGCGGAGAGAGACTTACATTGGGTACGTTGCGGCATGGTTGCCACATTGTTTGGCTGATGCTGAGTTTGTTTTTCTAATATTTCTGGCTCGTGCTTCATACACAGGCCAAACTAGAGCTGGAGAATGAAGAACTTCGACAGCAACTGGCCCAGGCAGAAGCTAAAAAGATGCAGATGGAGGTTCGTATTCGAGCAGAAATTGGCAATGAAATGCGCGAGCAGTTGCAGCAGATTCGTGCCCAGTATCAAAGCATGCACCGCCTGCAGCGCGAGGATCTGCCGTCTGCGCGTAAAAAGCGCGAGCGCCAGCACGCTGAAGAAAGCGAGAAGCTACGCGCACATGTCCAGGAGCTGCGCGAAAAGGTCCGAGAGTGTGAAGACGAAATTCAGCGCATCCACAAGCGCCATCAAGCAGAACTCGACAAATTGCAACCGAAACTTGTACCAGTACCTGTAGAAGACGAGACAATTTGATGCTTGTGAAATGAAGACTACTATGAAAGTATGCTAACTAAGAACACGTACCTACCAAAACAAAAGCTCAAACCAATTGTCGGAACGTGTTACTAACTTACTACGTACTACTACATCTAGTAGTAGTACTTTGTTTTCGCTGTTAGCTCAACGCACTTTCGTACGTTGGGACCATGTATTTGATGTTAACAAATGCGTCCTCGCCTCCTGTTCGTTCCAGCATCTCCAGCGTTTCAATGATCACCTCGCCGAGGTCTTGAGAACGCTGCTGTCGGAAGTCGATTTCATCTCCGAGATTCCGTCGTTTGCTCTTGAACAGGTTCACTATCGGCAGCACCTGCCGGTAGTACGGTACTAGCAACGGGCCCACACCTGCCGTCTGTGTGAGCTGCTGTAGCAGTAACAACGCGTCTCGCAGTGCTCCATCATCACGAGTCTCCAAATTTGTACGAAGTGCGGGTATAACGCGATGCAGGCAATCGACAAGTTCGTTCGGGTGTCTCTGGGCAAAAGCAGCTAGCTGAAAGGCCCCTTCACGAGCCAAAAAGCTGAACGGGAAAGTTTTCTCGCGCATGCCGTCTACAAACAGTGGGAAGTATTTGTTGAAGTCCAGGTCTTCCATTGGTGCCGTCCAACGTAAACCAGATTTTCCACCGCCCTTGCCACCTTCAATCATGATAGGCAGCTCGTTACGTGCATACGCCTGAGGAAACGCTGAAGCAGGTACGCCACGCTTTTTGAAAGCTCCTGCCACCGGTGGCAGCTTTTCGTGTGAGAGTTGCGTGCTGTGCTTGGTAAGATGCACGTGGCGGTCAATGACTGAGCGTGTTGGCGATGGCAGTTGAAGATCCGACATGACTTGGTCCCTCTCCGTCGCGAACGAAGTTGGTCGTGTGTTGAGTGCAAGCTCCGACTTTGACGAAAGCTTTGGCAGTCGCTGCGGCTTTATGGAACGTTGGTGGTGTCCTCCCGGTGGCTTTCCTGACCGACATAGAACCCCCACCGCTACGGCTTTTTGATCTTCCTGCAGTCGGTGCTTCATCTTGACTTCGAGTATACCCACTGGAAGCAACCAAAATGAACTTGAGAGTGAGTCCTGCATTTAACATGAACTTCGTACAGAGATAAACGAACATACCATTGCGTTGACGCGGGATCGATGAAGATGCAATGCTCTTCGGGCCCGTGGAAAGCGGCGCTAGTTCCTTTTTCATGATCGGCGTTGTGAGTCAAGCCAGCAAAACCCACCGAGGTATCGACAACCCCGTATGCACATCCCACCACGGGGCCTGACGTCTTGGAATTCTGGCAGCTCTGGGGCGTTTGGTTGCAGTCCTAATCTTTATCGATGCGAAAATAGCTAAACGTCAGTGTCTCCGAATCGCCTGCAACCGCCGCCACGAGGGACTCTTCTTCACCTGTGCAACACGCCAACAACGGACTAGAGACGCACCCGAACTGCAGGTAGCATGCGCGTCTTCATCACGGACTTGGGGTCGTCGCTATCGACAGAGTTGGCACGCAATTGCCAAGATGCTGGACTTGAAGTCGTTGGTACGGCCGCGCGAGGTGGGAAATCCGAAATGACCGCACTTAAACGCCAACTCCAGAGTCATCCTGGAAGCAATGTTAACGGGGCTCTCAAGGAGCCCGTCGCACTGCAAACCGATGCTGTAACATGGCGTCGACTTGTGCAGCAAGCTGATGTAATTGTGGTCACCTCGCTAGGTGCTGACCTGAAGCTGGCCATGGAGACACTGAAGGCGTTCGAGAATCGCGGCACGACCAAAGGTGACGAGGCAGCAAACGAAGATGAAGAAGGTGAAAGCGTCAAGCGCTTCATCGCTGTTTCGTCCGTGCTCTCATGGAGCAAAAATGCACCGTTCGCAGCTTCGGGGACCGGTTCAGGCCACATTGAGGACGATTTCAAGTCACGCCGCCCAGCACGCGCATTTGCCGAGCTCAAAACTAGCGAGACGCAGATCTTGAGCGCACATCGGACTGGGGAACTCGAAACCTGCATCGTCGGAGCAGGACTGATATACGGCGGTGCTCAGTCACAACTGCAGTTGATCTTTCGTGAGGCCTGGTTGCACCCGGATCAGCCCTTACTTGTGCCAAGTCTCACCACGCAAGGTCAGCCTACCACTCAAGGTCACAACCTGTTGCCCATGATCAGCCTCTTCGATCTGGCACTGCTTGTTTTCCGTGTGGCAGCTTCACCGTCGCCACCTCCGAAAAAATACTTGCTCGCAGTGGACAAGACCAGTGGGAGCACAACTCTGCGTGACGTGTGCCGGGGAGTCAGCGCATTGCTAGCATCCGGTCGTCTACGCGACCGTGACAACTCTGCTAGTGTCGCTGACGCAGAAGCAGACGCGTTACTCTTGGACGAAGAGGAGGAACTCGTGGCTCCACTTCAGCTGCACTTGCGCTTTGACACGTCCGCTGGAGCGATGCATTCGTTAGTGGCTCCTGAAGAGTGGCGTCACTATTCGCGCGGCCTGTTGGGAAACCTCGCCTACTTTGTAGACGACTTCATCCATGCCATGGACCTGCGTCCGCTGCGCGCCGTCATCCTGGGTGCGCCTCGCGCAGGCAAAACCTTGCTCAGTCGGAAACTTGCGAGAGGTTACTATCTGCCATATTTGTCGCCAACAACTTTGCTGCACGAGCTTTTCGCACCGGAGAATAATTTCGATCATTCGGCATTTTCCAAACCCAAACAGATTGATCCAGAGCGTGATGGGGGTCAGCAAGACGACGATCCTGACGCAAATAAGGGTGCAAATGAAGCTTTGGGTGTTGTGGAGACGCAAAAGCTTCGTGAAGAGCTACAGCAATGGGCTCCAACTGCAGGTATCTCAAGCGAAAATACAGTCCAGCTTCCAGAGAACGCGGTCGTTGCATTACTGCGCTGGAAGCTACGTAGTGCTGCATGCCGCAATCAAGGCTACGTGCTGGATGGCCTTCCAATTTCAACAGCGCAAGCACAGCAGGTCTTTATGCAGGAGCCTAACAACGACGGTAACCTTGATGGGGAAGATGGGTCAGGCGAGGCAGGAGAAAACGGAAGCACCAATCCAGTTGATGGGGTAGACGGTGGTGAGGCAGCAGGTGGAGACGAGAATGCTGATGGTGGGGCTGTCACTCCGGTTGTGGATATCGAAGCAATGCTAACACGACTGAAGCCTCGACGACACGTGCAAGCACCGAATCGAGTGATGGTACTTCAGGCCCCACGGGCGTTGCTGGAGATACGCGCGCAAACGCTATCAGAAGCTGAGGCTAAGCGCACTGAGAACACTCAAGACGCATTCGCCCGGCGTTTTGACGAGTTCGAAGCCACCATTGAAGCTCTGGAGGCATTCTTCGAGAAACCTAAGCCGCGCTTCAAACCAACCGGGGCTAAAACGAACGCTGCAGAAGGAGTGGAGGTGCTTGAGCTAAATCTACGCGACGAACACGTATACCGCGACGAAGCATCCTTTGCTGCTCCCATCCAGCGTTACATGGAGCAAGGAGGCCGGGCGCCCCGCAACTTCCATCCCACGCGCGCCGAGCTGCAGGAACAGCGTCGAGCGGCGGAGAAACAGGCCCGTGAAGCTGAAGTTCGTGCTGCACAGCGTACTCGCGAACAGGATGCCCAAGACGAGGCAGCCCAGCAGGCAAAACTTGCTCGGGAACGTGCACGTCTTGAATTGCTCCAACGCGAAGAAGCCGAGCTGCTTGAAACGCGTGCTAAACCACTGAGAACGTACCTCATGGACACGGTATTGCCAGCACTGACCGAAGGAATGCTGGAAGTCGTCAAGGTGCAGCCCACGGATCCAATTGATTATCTGGCAGAATTTCTCTTTCGCAAAGGTCAGGAGCTAGATGACGAGATAAAATAAACCTAGGAGGAAACCCGCTGCTTGAATGAAGCGCACAATTGCTTTCGTTATACCTCAGGTTACCTGCGTGGTCTTGAATTCGCGCCTCCACCGCGGTTATTGTATCCTCCACGACCTCTATCCGAGTGCATACGCTGTCCACGAGCGTTATTATCACTAGGACCACCTCGCCCAAACTCGCGAGAGCCCAGTCGCTCCTTATATCGATCGCCGCGAAAACCGCCACGTCCACCTCGAACAGGCGAAGAAGTCCTGGGCCGCGAACGCGATCGAGATCTTGGCTTCGACGAGCCACGGTTAGGTTGCTGGCTAGAGCGATACTGCGCAACAGGTCCCGTTGGGCGATTGCGTGAATTATCCGAGAAGCTACCCCGTCTTGGGTGTGGGCTCGCGTTGTGCGGTTCCTGTTGCCACCGTCTAGATGGAGACCTAGCACGCTGCACCTCCCTTCTGTTAACGCCTCCTCCGTCCGTAGTCCCCACTGAATTAGAAGGTGCAACCTCGGGGCTGATCTTGATTCCTCTATCGTGTTGCCTTCCAGAACCACCTCTAATGTCCTCTTCACATGCGCCTTGACCACTGGTTGGCAATCGACGGGGGGAACGAGGCAACGTTCGAGCTCTCTTCCGCGACGGTGTACCCTCATCGCTGTGGGCAGCACTGCTATCCTTCCCGTCATTTCCGTTGCCTCCATTATCACTATCACTTCTTGCACGTTTGTCTGATGGCGGCGCGTTGTTTCGTTTAATTGTTCCTGGCCCAGTTCTGCATTCTTGACCAGAGGAATCATGGTGTAGACTGTGAAACGACTTGGACCTCGAGCGTGATCGCGATCTACGCTCCAACAAGGCGCGCGGTCGCTTGTTTCCGCTGACGGACGGCCCGTATCGGCCCTCCCCCATAGGCCATGGTGCTGGAGGGGGTGCACCACGGTCGTATCTAGAGTACCGATCATTTTTGGACCACGACGGAGTGTTACGCGCGCTGCCATTTTGCGACGAAAGAGGCGATGTTTCTGGGGCACTTCGCTCATTCGAGGAAGAGCGACGTGGGGTACGTTGTAGCCGCGGACCGGGGAACGGGGAAGAGCATCTTGTAATCTTCGCACCAGCATTTAGCTCCGCTCGAATCTGCAGCGGTTGTCCAAGGTCGTCACGAAAGATATGTGATGCTCGCTCAGCGTCCTCACGGTTATAGTAGTGCAGGTACACGGTTCCCTGCTGGTTCCTCATGAGTTTCTGCCAGTTTTCACGAGGGATATCGCACCGTGGCACCGACTTCTTAAATGTGTATCGCTTGCTCAATGTAGCTGCGAACTCCTCGCGATCACGATCCTGATTGAAGCGGATCCCCGTAGACTTACGCTCGAAACGGGCATTTCGAACAATCAGCGTTATCCAGCCACGCAAACTCTGCGGCACAAATGCTGTGCCATACAGTTTTCGTTGATAAAACTCTCTGTCCTCTGGCCGTTCAAAGCGTAACTCCTCGTAACAGTTTATCGTGCGAGCATCAAGATCACCATCGCCACATTCATCGACAGCTGAACTTGATTTTCCTTTTGCTTTCGGAGACGAGCGCGATACACAAAAAAACGAGGCAGAATATGATTCCCGGTTCGAGGACATTTCACGTTTCGTAGCGCAGCTTAAACGAGGAATAAAATCAGGTAACGTTTTCCCATCGACATCACAGACTTCATATCCCATCATCCGTGCAGGTGTCCCCTTCCTGCTCCTGTTAATGTCATGAGCTTGCGCTGCTAGTTCTGCCGCTGCCATAAAGATGGAATTGCGTTTCCTGGACAAGCGCATTAAAGATCGATCTTGCGTTGAAACCGATGCACTTTTCACTGGCACCGGATTTTTAGTTCGCTTCCGCTGAGGACAAATGGATTCAACCTCTGGCAAGGTTGGGCTTGATTCAGGAGGCGGTAACGGCAGCGTTGCGGCAGCCACATGTGGATCCAAAACGCGCTTAGAAACACTTGTTCGAGACACTGCGCTGTCTATTCGTTCCTTCTGGGCAACCGCGTCATGTCCAGCCGTATCGATCTTCGCAAATGTCCGCTTTGGGATCACAAATGATTCAGCACGTGGAGAAGGCGCAGGTGGTTCTCTTTCCTTTGGTGACTTCCTGGGGATTGGCATCATGTCGAGCAGCAATTCTTTCTCTTTTTCCTCGCTGATTTTTTTGTCATCTTCAGTGTTTACTGCAGGCGAAGCTGCTTGTTCCTCTCCATCAACTTCGTTTTCCATCAGCTCAGCTGCACCTTCAGCGACAACAGGTGACTCTGTTTTTACCTGTGCTTCGGACTCGGGCTTTGATGGCTCAACCGGTGTGACAATGGAGGTTAAAGTTAAACCAAACACTTGAGTCGAAGCAGGCATTTGCTTTGATGTGCCTGCGTCTTCGGTCTTTTCTTGGACTGCGCATTCTCTTTTGGCGCTCTCAGGGGAATCGACTTCTGCTTTCACGCTCGTTTCAACTGCCGCTGGTTTAGGGGATGTCTCTCCAATGACCGTAGAATGCTCTCCACCACTGCCTTCTGGATTAACGGGTTCAGAAGACGTATTTCTTGTGGCCGCAGAAGATTGTCCCTTTTCGTCGTCTTCGGGTTTTACTGGTTCAGGAGAGGTCACCACGCCTTCGGTTTTGTCGTCTTGGTGCTCCCCAGCCTCAACAGACACGGCCTTAGCCACTATGCGCGGCCCGACGTCGCTTCTTTCATCCTGATCAGTCTGCACTGAGTCAGAACCTTTGTCAACAGCCGGAGTAGGAGGGTCCGCTTGCTCCACTTTGCTGTCCTCTTTTATCGAAGCTGCAACTCTGCGGAATCTGCGCTTTGGGGACTTGTCTATCGAACGTGGACGTGGTCGCCGCCGAGGTTCTCCCTCATCCTCAACATCAGCTTCAGTAGCGACAGAACCTTTTTGCACATCACGCGCCGCTCGAATCGCTCGCATACGATCCCTCTCCCTCTTTTTGAACGCCTCAGTCGACTCCTGTCGCTTAAGCTTGAACGCGGCCATTCTGTCATGTTCTCCAGTGGTTACCCGAAGGGCGTGTAACTTTTGCATCCGCTGCTCCCTCGAAGCCGCCGCTTTGGTCTTTGCTGAGTCTACCGGAGCCTCTACCTTCTTCGCCTCTATCGATCGTTTGCGTTGCATCTTCACAGACTTTTTCAGTCGTTTTCGTTTCTTCTCCTTCGCATCAGCACTTCCTTCTGACGATGCGTCATCGTTACTGTCATCCTCCAGTCGCCGTAGTCGCTTCTTTTTGAGGCGTCTCCTCCTGGCCCCCCCCTTATCTTCCTTCTCTGACTTCTTTCTTGACGCCTTCGTAGGCGTCACCTCCGTCGGCTGCGAAGAAGAATCTGACGAGTCGTCGTCATCTAGAGCCCCCTGCAGACGCTTGAGCCATGGCAGGCTCTTCTTCACGAGCGACACATTGGACTTCGCCTCGAGCGCGGCCATCTCAAAGAGATGCTGGTCGACTGGGCGCCAGTTGAGACCGTGGATTTACCGGTACAAACTGTACCAGTTTAAATTCGTTGAGGTTAGGTGAAAAGTTAAAAGGGGCTGGGACAATATACGTTACCGTTTTTCAATACATCCACATGTACAGTACTGTATAAATACAGGCCATTTGTGCAACACTGTTTGCAACTATGATATGATTGGCTATTAATTGATCATAGATTAACTTAGTGTTTTGAGTCTGTGTCGGCTGCAATTAGCATTTTGCCGTGAGATTTGACTCATGTATCCGAGCACAAACGATTGAAGAGATGCTTGGTGCATACTCGAAACAATGCCTTGACGTCGATGTATAGTGTAGATAGTTTCCTCTCAATAAAGTAGCACAATTCTGCCCCGCAGCTATGAGAATAACGGAGGCCGAGGCACAAACATGTTCGCCTTCTTAATCACAACGCACTATGAGGGACTAGCGCACATGACGTCAGGGCTGGCTAGACCGCATCCAAATGACGGTCGGCAGCAAAATTCTGCCTACAACAAATCGTGCGGCGGCGGTGTATTCTTGTCAGCAGCACGTCGCCGCCGCTACTGCTGGTGAGTATCAGTGGTAGCAGCATATTATTGAGCGGAGTGCAATGACCATTACCACCAGCGTCGTGCTGCTGTTCAGCTAGCAGCAACAGTAGGTACTGGTACTGTAATGAAGGGGAGGGGAGCAGCATCGAGGTTGCTGCAAATGGAAGGGCATCGTGTCGGATACACGCCCATCACAACAATCCCTGTTTGGTTAACAAATTCATATCGCTAGTAAAGCTCTTATAAACTTCTGTGTATGAATACAGCACGCTTCGCCTCGTCTTAGTGGCCTAGCACACAGCAAACTTTCATCGCACATAGGCACCCCGTCCGTTTGCAACCCGACTTGGCATTTGTATCGGTGCAAATCTGACTCAAATGTGCTACCGTGCTTGCAATCCAAGTTGCAAACGGCACCCCATATTTAGGCACAATATCAGCCACGATTTGGAATAATCGTGGCCAATACGCTGCATCTAGCCAATCAAGGGCCTGGATTTTCAGAAATACAACCCTGGTTGCAAATGGCCTGTAATGTACTGATGCTCTTTCCACACTGTTTTTATTTTCGTGTGGCCGATTTTACCAGTAATTATCGTCATGCAGAATACTAGGGATTGCGAACGACAGCGAACTTCCACTTGTGGCCACTTCTCCTCCGGATTTCCCCCATGGACTTGCCGCAACGCCAAGCTGCAGTTCTTCGTCCTTGACCTCAACGATCTTCTCGTGTGACTTGCATTTCTTCCAAGTGGTCTGCACTAACTAGCACAGGGCGAACGCACTGCTCTTCCTGCTCTTCCTGCTCTTCCTGCTCTTCCTCGAGAATTTCCGCTTTCACTTCCTGAAGCGCTTCGTGTCCAGAATCAACTTCGTCGGGTTTCTCCTCGTTAGGGGGTAGCACTGTCGATCTCTGTGTTCTACCGGCATCTTCATAAGTAAACGCCTGTGCAGAGGACTATTCTGACCACCGCGTTCCTACCTCACACACGCGCTGCCTCTTTTTCTCCTTCATTTCCTCGTGCCGCTTCAACTTGAAAGCAGTCAGTTTATCGTGGATACCACTACCGGTAGCCATTCGGCAAGCGTGCAACTTCCGCATACATTGCTGCCGAGCGGCCGTTGCCTGAGCTTTTAACGTCTATCGTCACTCTTCTCAGCTCGTCTCCAAATCGCCCGTGCTCCACCATGCTATCGTCCTTGTCGCCATTTTCTAGTCCGCATTCCTTTCCGTCTTCGGCTTCGGTGCCGGTGTCAAGCATTTGGCGACGGTTTTGCGCAAGTTTGACATTGCATGTGCTTCGGCGAACAGAGAAGTGGGGTAATTCTTCGGTATCACTGCATTCATTGATCTCCGCGCACGTCTTCTTGGCACATCTCCTGGCCGCATTTGTCTGAATCTTCACGAATACTGACTGCAGGGTTAAATTGTTATCGTCGTCCAGCGTTGTTTCGGGTTGCTGACGGTTGTGCCACGACGGCTTCCAGTCACAATCAGAAGAGTTCTCGTCGTCCATATCTTGCTTGCTGCGTCACCGAGGAATCAGAGTAGCCGCCCTCATGACGACCTCGATCCAGAGGCTCGAGACGCTGCGGTGCATCTGGATTTCCCTCGGACGCTGCAATCGCATCCACAATATAATTGTTACGTCCACACGATGATAACACTGAGCCTTTTGCTCCAGCGTCATCTTCAGCTTAACTTGCCAGCGTTGGAATTCGTTTTGCCCGCCGAGCTCGTGGCTCACGCATACGGTTCCTCTCTTTGTCTTTAATTGCCTCATTCGTTTGTCGCCGCTTCAACTTCAACGCAACAAGCCTATCAAGCTCCCCGGTCAAGACTCGGACAGCGTGTAGTTTCCGCATTCGCTTCTGGCGAGCAACTACAGCCTCGGAATTTGTGGGTGGTGGAATCACATTCTGTAATTTCTATTTCTGCTGCGACGAATTGCGTTTACTGGCAACCCACTGCGTCTCCTTCGCACGTGATGCGTCAGAAGTCTCGATGTCTTGCTTAGAATTCGAAGGCTGAGTACATACGCTACTGTTTTCAAAGCAATGCACTTGGTCTTGTGCTCTCATCGCCAGAACTTCGCGTTTTTGCTTTTTAGATCCCCGTGCAGGTATGTTCTCGGTTTTATCGGATCGCGCTGTTTCTTGTGTATGGTCGTATTCCAGATCGTCACTTGATCCCGAAGAGGAAGACGTGACGAACCTGTTGGCTGGGCGATTTCGCTGCTCATGCAGATTTTTCGCATTCTCGACTCTTCATTCACTTGGTGGTACTTCGGCTTGATAGCACCAATAACTTTTCGGCGAGTGTGGAACTTCCGCTTACGCCGCTGCTGGGCTGTTGTTGTCTTACCTTCAGCCCCGTCAGCTGCTTGCTCCTCGTTATTCAAATTTAGCCGTTCCTTTTCAGCTGGCTCAGTTCTCGATCGTTCGTGTTGAACCCCGTTATAGCGTTTGACAAAGTTTTCTAGACGGCATTCCTCCGCGTTTTCGTTCTTGCCGGACGTTAGCTGACCTTTTCCGGTGGGCTCCATGTTGTCTAGATCCCGGTGGAAGAACGACATTTCGTGGTCTTCACGTTGCCGTCTTCGTCACGTTTTTCCTGAGTTCGACGGTGTATTTTGTCGTGTCTTCTCCTCATATCGAACCTTGGCGTCCTGTTTTCTAAATATATATGGCAATATCAATTATGGTGATATTGTACCATACAATAATATATTTCCTGGAGCCCATTCCCTCCGTACCTTAATTTATTTTGCCAACATGGAAGCATTATCTTTTACACCAATCCAGGCGATCCAAATCACAATTTCAACTAATCAGAATCACGAAAATATGTATGCATAATACATTTCAGAGGGTAGAAGTATGCAATAATAATGCATTTTCGGAATTTTTGATTTTGATGCCATTATTTATTTCATAGATGTGCTTCCATGATATGGCAATAGTATTTTAGGAAACGCTGCCTGGGAAACCATCCGGGCCAATCAAATGTCAGGGGTATTTCTATTACACGTTAAAGTGATTCGTCCTAATGATGCCTTGCCGACTCGCCAGACTCCTGTGCTTCGCGCCGCCCTCGATTTCGGCGAGACTGTAAAGCATTTCACACCAGTATATTGCGGTTAGAATTGAGGGATAGTGGAAATAGATACTTTTGAAGTACAACGCACACGTACCAAAGCATTCATGAGCTCCTGCTCGCGCTGTTGCAGGTGCTGCACCTGCTGCCGCAATTGCTTAATCTCGTTACTCGGACTGCTTTTTCCCTGAGAGAAGTTCTGCTGCTGTTGATTCTGCTCTTGCTTCTGACGAAGAGCTCTGTTGTCAGCTTCTACCTGCTTTAGTCGTTGTTCAGCACTCAAGGCCCGTTGTGTCAGCTCCTCGCGGTCGTCCTGGAGCGCTTGGAGCTGGTTACGCTGCGAGGTTGGGAGTCGTGAAGGTGACAATAAGGGCGGAGAAGGTTTCGGGACACCACGGGAAGTTGGAGACGTGTTAATCGATGGAAGTAGGTGCGAACTAGATGGACTAGACGTCAGACTGAGTTGTCGTTGGAGCTGGCTAGTTCCTTGCGGGCTTGCAAGTTGAAGTCGAAGCCGAAGAGCATCATTTTCTGCCCGGAGTACGTGATTTTCGTGCCGCAAGTTGCTAAGCTCTAACTCGACGGGATCTACTTGAACCGCTGGTTTGTTGCGGATGTTTTTAGCTCGCGTAGCATAGTTGAGCGTGCTTAGCGTGTCCTCCAGGGCTGCAGCTGACGGAGATACGCACGCGATCATAAGCGTCAAACTTTGGCCTCCGAGCGAGTCCATCAGTAATTTGGTTAGTTTGCTGTCGCGATATGGGATAAAATGACCCGTGGTCACTGTGTTAACATTCCCTCCAGCTGACGATGCTGCCAATGCCGAAATGACTTTACCCAGGGTAAGCAAACTGCGGTTGATGTTGCTGGTTTCTTCTGCATTGCTAGATTTTGTCTCCTTCAGCCTTTCACTACCAGCAAGATCGACAAAACTCAATTTTCCGTATCGGGTAACACTGTGGTTGTGTCCGCGGTCCGAGTCTCGCGTCTCGGTGCGATCCACATGAACAGTTAGCAGTGAGTGACTGCGGCTTGAGTCGGCATTCATACTATGTGATGCCACGTGCCGATTTCGATGGCCCTCATCAACGACAGCTAACACATCGGACAGCGAGTCGCATCGCACGACAAGTAGGTCCTGTACGTAGAAGCCGGCGCGTGCATTCCATCGAACGTTGAGTGCGCCGGATCCCGGATTGAGCAGGTCGAACACCTGCTCGTTGTAAATCTCACAATAGGATGCACGAACGACAGTCTTCACCTCGGTGGGTGCTTGCTCTAGAAGCGTGAAGAGATGCTTGAGTGCTCGTGGAATCAGCCCGTCCGAGAGTTCCATAGCATTATTGGAGGCCCTCATTCGCACTTCCCGGGACTCCGTGCCTGCTAACCGTTCATCAAGGCCCGACATACTATACGTCTTACCTGATCCAGTTTGACCGTAAGCAAAAACAGTGGCAAGATACCCTTCTACCACGGACTCGAGAAGCGGGATCACCCCGCAAGCGCGAAAGAACTGTCGCTGTGAAAACTTCTCTGATGCGCACAGATCGAACTGGAAGTTACGAACGAGCTCACGTGCTGATCCCGAATTATTGTTATTGCTACCGTTCACTGATGACACCATCTGGAGCGTGGTGGACTCCTTCGGCAGAAAACGAAACAGCGAAATATCTCCTCTTGTGCGCTCTATTGCGTTCATAGGCCGACATCGCACCACCACTCGGACGGTATCTGGAAACCATCTGGGTACATTGGCGGCATCTTCTTGATTCACCTCTCGAACCACTGATAACTCTGCACCGTTATCTGCAAGTCGCCGTGGACTTCTGTCAGCGCGTGGCGAAGGACCGTCGGGTGTTCGCGAGCGCTGCACCGGCGGCAGTCCTGTAACCACGCGACGCGGCACCGCCAAACCCCCTGGTGATCGAACACGGCGGGGTCGGCGAGCTCCTGTGGGTGGCGCAGCCGCTATCATAGCGTCCGCAAATAAAACATGTTGAAGGTGTTGGCCTTCAACATGTACCGGATATACCAAAAGTATTGGCACTGTATAAATGAACCGAAATCAACAAAATAATATCCGTTGACACGCGGCACAATTCCGGATCGATCCTCGACACCTTAACTCCATAATGGCTCTCCGTTCCCTTCTCTCGGCGCTGTGCCTGGTGCTGGCGCTGGCCATTGCGCAGGCTGCGCGCACTGCTGTAGTGCTGGAATCTCCGGAGCTGCAGAAGACGCACTCCAAGTTTTTCAAGCTTCTCGAAGGTGCGACGACGTGGAAGGAATGAAGGGCGTCCAAAGCTACATCTGACTCGCTACCTTTCTGTCTATCTGTGTTATGCTCATATTTGCAGCCCGCGGTCATGAGCTGAGCTACTTTTCCGGCGAGGAGGTGCAGCCCCTGGAGCTGGAGCGTTTCGGAGAGCGTACGTACGAGAACCTGGTGCTGTTCACGCCCCAGAAGGCGCTGGGCTCCTTACGCAAGTCCGACCTGCTGCACTTCGTAGAGGAGGGCGGCAACGTGTTGCTGTCGGCCAGCAAGAAGCTTACCAAGGTTCAGCGCGAGTTCGCGCTCGAGTGCGGCGTGGAGTTCGAGAAGAAGGGCAACGTGGTGTTGGACCACGTTAACCCAATCGCAGACGACGACGACATCTACAACTCGATTATCGCCGCCAAGGACTTCGTGGCTTCGGAGCGTGTGGTCGGATCGCTGGCCTCTAAGCCCAAGCCCGTCGCCTTCTCCGGCGTGGGTATGTCGCTCGAGCCGAACAACATCCTGGCCTTCCACGCGCTTATGGCGCCCGCCACTGCGTACTCGGCCAACCCGGTGAAGCCTATCACGGACAAGGTGGTGTCCAGCGACCTGCTGTTCGGCAACCAGATCGGCCTCGTGACTGCTGTGCAGGGCCGCAACAACGCCCGCCTCATCTTCGCTGGCTCACTCGACCTCTTTAGCGACAAGTACGTCGACAACAAGGACTTCGCCAACGCCGAGTTTACCGACGCCGTGACCAAGTGGGGATTCCAGGAGAGCGGCGTGCTGCGCATGACTAACGTGAAGCACCACCGCGAGGACGGCTCACAGCCGGCCAAGATGCTGAGCGGCGCGAACCGTGACGACCAGCCGATCACGCTTTACCCGGACGCGGAGGTGGCGCGTGACTCGCTTGTGTATCGCGTGAAGGACAACCTCACGTACGCTCTGGACTTGCACGAGCTTAAGGACGGAAAGTGGGTCCCCTACAAGGCCGACGACGTGCAGCTCGAGTTCGTCATGCTGGACCCGCATGTGCGCACGACGCTGACCCACGACAACAAGGGCCATTTTTCGGTTACGTTCCAGGCGCCTGACGTGTACGGCATCTTCCTCTTCCGTGTGCTGTACCGCCGCCTGGGGTTGTCCACGATCTACACGACTACGCAGGTTTCGCTTCGCCCGTTCAAGCACGACGAGTACGAACGCTTCATCCCCGCTGCGTACCCGTACTACGCCTCGGCCTTCTCGATGATGGCCGGTGTGTTCCTGTTCAGCGTGTACTTCCTGTTCTACGATGGTAAGCAGTAAGAATGCGGAGACGCAGCTTTTAGCGACCTCATGACTTTCGTCTGAATAACGTAATGGCATCACTTCCAAGTGGAAGTTCCAATACTTCAACTCAAGCTTGGCAAGGTTGCGCTAATACCAGACTGAGAGCCTCTTATGACAGCTTGTCATGACTACCGGTAGCGCCGCCTTCGTATTATTTGCACCTTCGAATGCGATGATGCTTGCCGTCGAAAAGGTTAGCGTGTTTGTCTGGAAATGACTTTTAAGGAAAAAAAACTTCAGTACCAATTGACGAGATCGTCACTACATGTAATACTCTCAGCTTCCCTGTACCTAGTCTTGCATCAAGACTCTTGATTCAAGGTCACCCGTTTCTGCACTTGTGATGTTGGTCACAAATTTGCTTGTGTCGAGGAATGACGAAGCCTTGCAAGTTGCACTGAGGGTGCATGAAAATGTAAGGTGTCGACGTCTCGACGTCTTTCGTAAAGGGAAATTGATACTATTTGCAATCTCGAAGAGCTATTACATGTATGGACTTATAACTTGGTCTCCCACTCCCAGGCCTAAGCTAATTGCTCCTTCAGCAGCGCCGGCACTACTAGCTCGGGGCCGGTGTGGAGCACGTCGAAGCGTTGCATTCGCGCTTCATGGGCAGGTGAGTGGGTCTTTGCTGTCTTCTTGAACTTCTCGGGGGTCCTTTCGCGAGATGCAACACTGTGCGCATCAGAGTCCGACTCGGTGACATCCGAGTCTGTATCCAGGGCGGCCGCCAGTGCTCGGGGCCCACGACCACGATATTGACGTGAGCGCTTGGAGCCCAGAACGCCTCTCTTCCTGGACGTACTCGAGTGCATGTAAACACGCTGCAGGCTACGGAGGGACTCTTCTGCCACGGCTTGCACCTCCGGGGCCACTTCGACATTACGCACGTACGTTGAGCTCCCCA
The DNA here is from genome assembly GCA_014706105.1 of Phytophthora quercina. NCBI lineage: Eukaryota > Oomycota > Peronosporomycetes > Peronosporales > Peronosporaceae > Phytophthora > Phytophthora quercina. Next base: position 1,095,654 of record JACBOW010000091.1, on the reverse strand, counting down.
GCTTTTTCGGGATCGGGATCTCCGCGATGGCCTCACTTGCGAGCTTCTTCGAGATGCGCATGGGGTTGCAGCACAGGCGTGACGACAGAAAAGCTCGAAGAGTAGTGCCCTCGGCAACATCCAGCACTCCCTTAAAGAAGGAGTCGATAAGCGCCGCTGCGTACACTTCTTCATCGTGTGACCATGGGCCGCTGCGCCGGAAGGCGCGCACAGGGCTTGCACTTGGCGTGCTAGCCACGCTGGATGTTCCCGTGCTAGACACACTGGCCATACTGAACTTGCGCTCGCGTCTTACAGGCGTGGCTACCGGAGGAGGGGCGTTCTTATGAGCCTCCTCATGAGCTAGTCGCAGTTCCGTGATGCGGCTCTCCACTTCAAAAAGCTCCTCGCAGAAATCATCATCGTCCGAACTATCCGATGAGACATCGCCTGCTCCTGCTGCTACCTTGCGTACGTACGTGATGGATCCGACGTTATCCGGAAACGTGCGTTCGCCCATGCGCTGCGGTGCAAGCTTCATGGATAATTGCTTTGGTGTGTAGCTTAGCTGTTGGCATAGGTAGCTCACGAGTTTGGTGCCTTCAGGCAAGTCCAGAGATCCAGCCATAAAATACTCGAACATTGTGGTGACGAACTCCTCTTCTTCTGGCGACTCGAAACCTGTGCGGATGATCGTAGGCTTGCCACGCTTGGGCTTTAAGTGATGGCGACCTGACTTTTTCTTGCGCTGATATGTAGTCGTGTTGTCATCTTCCACCAGCTTGGACAGTCTGCGCTGTTGTGAGTGATTGTCACCTTCATCCTCGTCATGGAGACGGCTATTCAAAAATCCGGAGCTGAAGTTGGCACCTCGAAGCTTCTGTAGCTCGCGCTCAACCTCCTGCCGGATCTCCTCACTTGGTGGAGGGTCGGCAGCTACAAACACTGAGGCTCCAACCTTCCTTGGGATTTTCCGACCAGCCAGGGTTTCCGTTCCTAGCTTCATCGAGACGCGGCGGCGGTTGCAGCACAGTTTCTCTGCCAGGAACTTGCGGAGTGTCATGCCCTCCGGTAGGTCCAACAGCCCTTCAAGGAAGAACGACACGAGTGCTGCGGCATATTCTTCTTCAGCGCGAGACCAGACTCCGCTGCGCAAAAACTGCGGTTTGTCCTCCTCTGTGTGGGACGACGGCGCGTTCGGACGACGACACTTGATGATGGCGTCAGCCTGGACCAGTAGGTCCAGCTTGGACAGGTTGTCCTCCTCCCACACAGCGGAGGAAGGCTTCTGCTCCTGGTTTGTTCTCTTTTTGGTTTCTTTTCCGCCACTCTGGTGGCTAGCTGCCGTTCGGACAATGTTGTCGTTTGAACGGGGAAGGGCTGGCTTAAAAGGCTCCTGTTTGTACTTCTGCTTCTGCCTGTACTCCTGCTCCTGATTAGTGTAGTACGGCGCTGGCTTGGCATCACCTCTGCCGCGCACATCGACCTGCGAGGGCGCGGGCGGGTTGGCTGACGGCTGCTGGAAGTCCTGGAGGATCGCCACGGCGCACTGGAGCTCGTTGGTGCTCCACTTGCGGTTGGGCTCACACACCTCGCGTTGGCGAGGGGGAGGGGCTGGCGGCGCGGGCTCGAAGGCGGGGCTGAGAATCATAGAGAGATCCATGCCTGGTGCCTGTATGTCTGGTCGGCCGCTCCTCTTCTTCGTTCTTCGGCTCTGCTGCTGTGCTTCTTTGGGAGTGAGGGCCAGCGCAAAAAAGCGAACAACCCATCAACCAGCAGCAACCCCCTCTCTGATGGCGACTCCACACACGAGCCATACAGCAGGTATAGCTGTACGTACGTGTGTCGCGTCACGATTTATCTTGAAATTTGTATCAAGTTGCACCTGAGTGCAACCTCATACAAATTCCAAGCGTCTCGCGACGACAAACCAGGGGACGTGTCGCTACGGCATACATAATAAGCCTGAACTCTCTCCGAGCAAAAGGACTGCTGAACAAGCTGCCAGGCAGCATGAATCGGTGGTTCGATTGCGTGAGTCGGATGAAGGCAGAGCTCGTCTCGAACTTCGAGGGGAAACACGCGGTCCATAAAACGGGAAAAGTGAGGTCTCGTACAAGGCAACAGTACATCGCGGATAGGGTTCAGCAGACACCCTGCCCTTTGGCTGCAGACCAAGTATTCAGCGCGAACGTCTGCCGCTGTTGTCCTCTCACGAGCTCGTCGAGCAATAATGAAGCATGTACACGACAAGCGAGGACAGGGGTTGTCTACAGTAGTCTAGACCCACATCTACAGTACATGTAGTCACTAGATGTGGTCTTCGTCGTCAGCACGTGACTGGTGTACATGTACAAGTTGCAGTTGCCTGCAACTGAGCCTTTCGTGTCCATGTCCAAGATTCTATGGAACGCCAGGACGATTTGCGGTTCTAGTAGAACTTCTACCCCCCCCTCGACTCGAGTCGAGTGGAGACCAGCTTATTAGGTACATGTACATGTAGCTCGAGGCATATGCGCTGCAGCATGTGAGCACAGCTCGTTGCTTCGCTGTGTGTGACGATCACGTGGAAGATACCCAGGAGTACATGTATTCACAAACAAAACCCGTCTAAGGTCTGCGGATCTTTACATGTACTACAGTATATACTCGAACTTTCGAGTCGGGAAGCCCAGAGGCTGGATAATATGCATACAGTACATGTATTTTTTTTAAATATTAAAATATATTATGCATTCCGATGCATACCCAGCACTACATATCTATACCAGGGCTGAATTCCTCGGCCACATGTGGCCCACGGTCGATCCTCTGCTTGGCGTCGTTGCAGTCCTGATTTTGCGACTGGAACTCCATCACAGCGTGATCTACGCACCGAACGAGCCGTCGAAACTGTCCAGATTTGCGAGCCGCAATTGTGAGCGCTCAGATTGCACGTCTTGCTTGGAGTGTAGGACAGTAAGTCCACTCATTAGTCCGGCTAGCCAGCCGCACTTACTCCCCGCTTGCTTTTCGTTCCTACGGGTGTGTACAAACTGTCGAAGCACTCGTGGACTATCGAATGTCAAACGTGCATACGGCAGGCGCAGGTCACGACAGCATGTCACAGGGGTAGGGAGCAGATCCCAAAAGATCGTGTAAACAGCAGCGTCAACCAGTGCAAGTTGAACAGTGCAACTTGCACTGGTTGACGCTTTGGCGAACGACTGGATTTCCCTTGCAAAACATGGTGGGAGACTTTGACACCAAGTTACATGGCAAATATTGCCGTCAATGCGAATGCGGCATTGGTACTTGCCACTTTCGATGCCATGCAAGTAGAGAGTAGATACAGGTGGACTAGAAAAAATCGCGCTGAAATCCCATGGCATTTCCCCCCAAAATTGCAGGCATGTGATCTGAGACAGTTTTCAAGGGCGCGTCAGAGTTTAAAATATATTGCGCGGGAATCATACTTAGTGCACTCTCCACCAGCGGCGGAAGGCTGTGTGCTGCCTCCAACCCAGCCGACCAGCCTGCAGCCAGCGAGCGGGCCTACCCAACTGGAGGACAACGCAGCGGGGGGAAGTGAACCACCAGCGGCCCAAGCAGCCAGCGCTGGAAGCGATCCAGCTTCGTCGAGCAGCGACCAGTCTGGTGGTTTGGGGGCCAGTGCAGACAGCATGGTGCCCCGCATATGGCGGCCAAACAAACCCTAGCTGGCTTGAAGAGAGACCTGCCAGATGAACAAGGCGCTAAAGGTGGAGTATCGAAGCAGGGATTGCTGGTGCCGCGGAAGAAGCGACTGGCGTTTAAAATTGCGCAGGCCTGTATTCATGCACGCGACAGTTCGAGCGATGGAGCGGGTATATCGGAGGAGGAGGAGTACAACCAGGCCAGCTACGATGAAGAAGACGACGATGGCGACGGCATCTCTCTTCAGCTAGCGCAGAACGAGGCATCAGCGGAGCTTGGAGATCTGTCGGACGCAGAAGATGGTTCTGTGGTGGAAGCAATGAAATCGGTACCGGATAATCCGGTGTCCGGTGTCGCTACGGACGATCAGACACCGGACGCTGCAACATCCGGTACGACGTCTGCTGAAGTGATACCGGATCCGATGAAGAAACTTGCCGAACCGGAGGATTGTGGCGATAACGATTTAGCTGTCGAAGGTGGAAGTGGAGAGGATGCAGCAATCGCGGCTCTAGAGGTGTCACCTGGACGTTTTGTGGAGGACGACGGGGCGTTTATCGACGGATTTGAGCGTGTATTTGCCATATGGGACGAGTTTCTCACAGCACTGAATATAAAGGGCATATCAGCTGCTGTCCGAGCGGGCTTCGTACAGCTCAACACTCAGAAACAAAAAGCTGATGGAACGTGGTGTGGTGGAAAACGATTCTTAGTTGCTGCCAGAGTCGTTCCCATACTACTCTCTCACTTTGCTGTGTACTCATGGAATCGAGCATCCAAAAAAGGGCAAGGGCAAGGGCAAGCGGCAGCGGAGAATAATTCGTTACCTCGCGTGCGAGGCTAAAGTGAAGGTGCTATCGCGACGTGATGCACAAGGGTCATGGAAGGTGTACGTGTCGTGGAAAGGATCGCACAATCACTTACGAAGCGAGGAGCTCTTTCGCTTCTACGCCGAGAACCGACGCATTACGGACGCGGATGTGTTGCTGAACGTCAGCAACATGAAGAAGGCGGGCTCTTCTGCGAAGGGCATTTTGAAGCATCTGCACGAGGAAACAGGTATTTCTAATTACAATGCTGTTTACACTAACAGCCCTTTCACGATTGCATCGCTGTTTATCATTAGGTAAAAGTATGGATCTACGCGACGTCCACAACTTGTTAGCTTCCATGAAATGCAATGACAGAGGGGGAAAGACTGACGAAGAGCGCAGTATTGACCTCCTGCGTGAGTTTTGCGAGACAAATGGAAATTCTGCTGCCATTTCGATGGGCAACTCATCCGGACTTGTGCGCGCCGTATGCTTCCAGACGGCAAGCCAGAAGCGGTTGTTCAAGGCCTTCCCTGAGGTGATCCTCGTGGACACTACGCACTGAACGAACAAGAACTATTACAAGCAGTTCAGTATTCTCGTCCACGACATCTTCGGCAAGGTATGCTGCATGTTGTACCACAACGAATTTATTGTATCGGACGTTACGTAACTTTTGTATGGCGTGTACGTGTGATTTGTTTCAGGGTCAATACGTTCAGCACTCACTTGAGCAGAGTGAAACGATGGACAATCAATCTTACTGCTTGACAGAGTTCAAAGAGTCCAATCCAGCGTGGGAGAATATTCGAGTTGTGGTGACAGACAAGGATTTCAAGGAGAAGGGGGTGCTAGCTGAGGCTTTTCCAAATGCGCGCCAAATACTATGCCAATTTCACGTGATTGACTATCTGCGCAGACAGGTACATTAGCTGTGCAGTTTCAATGAGCACTTATAAACGTTTGCTAACCTTTCTGCTTATTCAATCTAGGTTGGAAGCCGTTGCAAGCGCGACGGTGAGGACAAAAAGACCATCATTAGTGCGCTTCAGCTTATGATGAAAGCTAATAGCGCTGCTGATTACTCTATCTATCGGGGGGACATGCTACGTTCACTGGGCAACGACAAGAAAGACCCGTTTTTCGAGTATTTCGAGATCAACTGGGAGACCTGCAAGGAGGAGTGGGTCAGCTATCTGTGAGATAGCGTGCCGCATCTCAACAACAATACCAACAACAGAATCGAAAGCGGCTGGGGCAAGATCAAGCAACTGGTGGAACGCGAGGACCCAATTGACGAGCTGATCGGCACGTCGATAATGTTGCAGGAATGGTCCGAGGAGCGGTACTTGAAAGAATTTCGGGGCTTGGGAACACGGCAGACACCTGTCGCTGAAGACGCCGCCGACCCGGAGCTACTCACACTGGCCGTTCAGTTGAGCCCACACGCGTACCGATTGGTGAGGGAGCAGTACAAGTTTGCCTGCAGTGCGGATGCTTGCTACAAGTGAAGGTTGATGGGACGAGGGCAGAGCGGCATAAGCCTAACGAAGGCGACAGATTGCACGTGGTGAATACAGCGGTACGTTCGTTTTGTACCGTTTGGTATCTCCGGTACCATTTGTATATTCGGTGCCATGTGTGTGTTCGGTGTCATTTTGTATGAAAATTTTGACGAATTCTTCCTTGTAAATTGTAGACGTTCCAGTGCACCTGATCCTTCATGAAGACGCTCCTGTTGCCATGCAGACACGCGATCTTCTTCCGTCACAACAAGTCCTACGAATCGGCTATTCCACCGTCGAAGTTCTACACAGCTCGCTGGTCACTGTTCGCACCTGCGAACGACATATCCACCGGGCACGTTGATGTAACTAGGACCCTTCGCACCAGCAAGCGCAGCGAGGTCGCACGACGCGTTCGTTCTAGAGACCAACAAGACATTGAGGCCAGCGCAGTATGCAAGCAGCTTCAAGGGATCATGGCTGATCAAAGTACCGGCGACTTTGAGTCAACGTTTACTCTACTACAGGCTGTGGAAAAGCTGTGCAGAGCTGGCGAGGTCCGGAAGTTGGCAGATGCCATGACAGTCATTGAAAGTCAAGAGGAGTTGGCCAGACAGAAGAAACAGAGACCGAAAGTTACCAAACGGTGTTATCGAAAGCTATCGAAAAGTTACCGAATACACCGAAATTTCTGCAACCCACCGTTCGGTAGCGTTTGGTATCATTTGGTAGCGTTTGGTACTACGTAGTATTGTGCGTTCTACACTCCGCGACAAAAGGTTTGGGACAGTCACGTTTTGTGCCATAACTTCAATTCAACGACGAGCCAGAGGCTGCTATTTAGATATGTTCCTCTAATCAACACGCGTTACAAGCGACATGTGACGCGGAGCTCGATTTGCAGGTACATCGATAGGCTGGTATACAACCGAGTGATTTTAGGCCCGCGGCAAAACATTGGGACAAAAACAATATATTGGTTTTTGTATGTGCAAAAATGATGGTGAGGTCAGATCGTCTATTGTGTTGTACTGCCCGAGAGGAAATGCGGAATGTATGAAGATGCTGTAGCTTACGAACTAAAGTTTGAGCTCCGCGAATACTTGCATACTCTTGCGGATAGAATCACAATACCTAAACCAGCTTCGGGCCGCTTCAAATAAGCATTGGGTGGCCCTCAGCACCCAAAACCCGCTGAAGACCAGCTGTCCAGTACGTTTCTATACAAACCTAGGGCAGATAGTCGGAGCTACACTACCGGTGGATATCTAGGTCTACTACTTGCGTAGGTTGCCTCTCAGACGCTCCAGATTTACTACATGGTTTTAGTTAGCCTTCACGCAGCCTGTACTACTATAGTTACCATTTACTTCGGGGAGTGTAGCTCCGAATCGAGTCATGTCGTGCTAGACAATGCCAGTATGCGCTTTTCATTGGTCAACGTGACCTCACCATCATTTTTGCACATACAAAAACCAATATATTGTTTTGTCCCAAAGTTTTGCCGCGGTCCTAAAATCACTCAGTTGTATACCAGCCTATCGAAGTACCTACAAATCGAGCTCCGCGTCACATGTCGCTTATAACGCGTGTTGATTGGAGGAACATATCTAAATAGCAGTCTCTAGCTCGTCCTTGAAGCGAAGTTATGGCACAAAACGTGACTGTCCCAAACCTTTTGTCGCGGAGTGTACTCGAAGTTTCCGGTTGGTTGAACCGACAGAGCCAAAATCGTCAGCCGATCGGCCCAAAAGGGTAAAGTCACCTGTGATCACTATAATCTCGTATAAGTACGAAATCGGACTTACCTGAAGCCCGTCCAGCTCCCTTCGGTCGATTGATAAAAGACTTGGTCTTTGTTTTCAACCCATGTCGTAGAACCGGCCAGGATCGGCAAATTTGGCCAATACTACTGAATGCTACCAACGCCTACTTTATCCGAAATCTAGCTTTGAGCTACTTTTAAAATGACTCTTGTTACTACTACAAATCAGTTGTGAATCTGGTCTACAAACGGATACAAGTGAGCACTGACCAGTACAAATGATGTACAAACTGTTACAAACAATACAAACCGCGCCGGTTATATTACGCGTAAGATATCAAAACTTACCTAAATATAGAGAAAACTCGACGCTGGCGTGGGAGCCGGTCGATTGCGTAGGTAGCACGAATGTCGTTCAATATGTAAGGAACACACATTTGTGTGCGGTTAACCGAGTGTGGTGATGACGACACTAAAGTCTGCATTGCCTGCGTGACATCATCGACTGCATTGCAGCTCGCAGCTATCGAAGCTGCAACGCTATCAACAAGGTGCTGATACGGACTTGGAAGTGCAAATCGACTGACTTCTGGCTACGGTAAAAAAAAAAAAACGAGATCAACCGCGCTGCTTCCGATTGCGGCGACTCGTACCGAAGCGTGTGTCCCAACAAACTTGAAGGTGCTGCACACATCCTCGTATGGGCCACCGGACCGTATAGCACAAGAAACGTAGGCACATATCCGTTCGTGACCACAGAAGTACCGGTAGCTTGTTATGAAGGTAACCAATACAAACGAATACAAACTATTACAAACGAGTATGTGTACTAATGGAGATACTAGACGAACAAGCGCGGCGGCGTGTAGTTGATGAAGCGATTAGATCGCCATCGCGATTGCGGGTCATCGCACAGCGGTCAAACTTGATCTGAAGCTCGCTAGTCCTCTCGTTCAGCATTAAAGTTGCGGGGATAGATGTCTCGCAGGCCGAAATCCCCACAGTGTACCCCACCAGCTTGCCTTCTTCTCGCAAATTGGTCTCTCCCGCGTGAATACACTCATACGCGTGGTTGTGCGAACTCCATGCGTACTCGATTCAGCTGGGAGGTTGTCTGCGCGCACTCCCTTACGTAGCTTTCGAAGGCCTCCCGGTCGGTGAGCGACACGCGATCAACTGCCAGGACACAACTCGAACAGGTCTTACTTCGTCTCCGGAGGCCAAACGGGATCTTGGCCTTCCATACGAATGCTGTAGCATCTAAACAAGAGGATCCAAACGCTGCGTTAATAGACCATCTATACGATGGCAGGGGGAGAGGGGGGCATATGAGAACGTACAGCGATGAAGATAAGCCAGGGCCGTGCGACGCACGGCGTGTGGCCAGCGGCTTGTGCGCTAGAGGGGGAGAAGCGGACTAAAAGACGCGCGCAATGATATCGGAATTTTGACAAGCGAGAATTTATAAAAACCGCCGTAATCTATCCGCCCGTAAAATGAATTAATCATCACTCACGTTCGTTTACAAACACTCATGGTTTGTAACGCTAGTCAGTCCCTTTTAAAATTAAACCTGAATTTTCGTATAAAATACGAAATTTCAAAACATATGACTCATTCTCGTTCGGTACGAGTTCTGTATTGTGTACCGAATCCGCCCTTTCGCATGCATCGATTCGGCACTACTGTCTTACTCCGCATACCGTATCGTCGTAGTCCTAGGCGTCACTTCAATAGCACTTTAACCCTATATTTTTCAAATCGTTTGCACCAACGCATGATGCAAATACTTTTACTAAAGGGTATACTACAAATTATCGGTCTTCTTCTTGGCTACTCAATATCGCTTGTTTTAATGTCATCACAGACCCGATGTCGTCGCCCGAGTCGACTTGCCCGTCGACAAGGTCGAATCTTAGAAAATACTATTTTCAAGCTGCCTAGTGCTATTTGCAGTACTTAGGACATCTGCTACGCATGTGTCATTGAAAATACCCAACCTTTGCAAATCCCCTTACTTTTGTTGGCGCCGAAAGTTTTCCCCAGCGTGCTGAGCATGTTGTCACCCACTCAATGCTATAAGCTGATAGGATTCCGTTCCGTGCCTACTTGCCTTCCCGTTGATGCGAGGGTGATCCATGGTTCGACGCGCGTGCTAAAGAATGCTACAAGAACCGTTCATTTATATGTGCAGTACCCAAAAATAAACACTGTGCAATGAGTTAGTAACGTGGCAATCTGCTGGTTCTAATTGGCCAATTTGTTGGTGACCCTTAGCAGTAAACGACGCTTAGGACTACGACGATACGGCAGTACGCATACCGTATTCCTTATGTGCTTGCCGACGTTCAGTCATTACTGACAATCTTTCTATCCAATCACTGCTCGCTTATTATTGTACCGTTGTAGTTTCTGTCCATACTGACACCATACAAACCGCAAGATAATTCTGATTCAAAGGATACTATGATACTTTTTTGTGTGAGCGTGGGCACCTTTCAAATCGTAAATTTGGGTGTCAATAAGCACAGAAGGAATACGGTAAGCGCACTAAGCTTAATAAAAATCGACAGTGATAAATGCGACGTAAAACCCTCGACCATAACATGTAGTCAAATAAAAGGACGGCGACGGAGAGAAGGGTTCGCCAAATGAAGCAACAACCAATGTCTATACAGCTGCTCTGTGATTTTGAAGGTCATCATTTTACTTCGGCCAGCCCTAATACTTCTTGGCTTGACCTCCTCACTTGCAATTTAGCTCCTTACCAGCAACAAGACCACAAACTAAACAACCCCAAGATATACCAAACCGTCACAGCTACAGCATAACGAAAAAACTATCCATTCTGGCCGAAGACGAGCCCAACGTGCAAGGAAGCGGCTTCCATGCTCTTGGTGTTCAACACGGCATCTCACCGAGCACTGTTAGCGGGTGGTGGTCGAAGAAGGACATACCACTTGCCGCTTCACGTGACCGCCACGTTGCGACTCGAACTGCTCGGCGACTAACCAGCGGTGGAAGACGACCTGCACATGGCGAGCTGGAAGCGAAGCTGTATGAGTGGGTCACCTATCGGGACAGAAAAGGGCTCCAAGTCGAAGACTCGAACATACGTCTTCAAGCTGCCAACATCTACCGTCGGCTGCATGGCGAAGACGCCACTGGATTCGAGGCCTCCTCTGGCTGGCTGGCGCGGCTTAAGTGCCGCAGGAACTTAGTTTCTCGCCGCCAGACGACAACTCTTTCTCTGCCTGCCGACACCCCTGACATCTGTCGCAACTTCATCCAGCAAGCACAGCACCTGATCGCAATGCATGGCATTGCGCCCAGGAACATCATCAACATGGTTCAGGTGCCGTGCTACATCGAAACCGAACCATTGTCTACGATAACTACGCGAGATGCTCGCGAAGTGCTGCTACGAAAAGGTGGATCAAGCCACAAACGCTTCACAGCGACCTTGCCATCACTGGGAACGGCGAGTTCCTTACACCACATATTCATTTTTCATAACTGAAAAACAAACCTAAATGCCCTCCTAGCATTCTGGTTGATGTCAACAAGACAGGTATGTGGAGTGATGATCTTCTGCTGGCCCACGCTGCAACTGTGGTCTGTGCACGAAAAGAGACTCAGCTGTATCGAGAGCCGATCCTCTATCTGATCGACTCCTACGGCTGTCATATCAAGCTCGCGGACTCGAAACGTTTAGAGCGCTACGACATTTTCGTGCTGCTGGTGCTGCCCAACCTGACGAACTTGCTGCAGCCGCTGGATGCGGCTGTTAACCACAGCTACCAGGAGTACTACAGGTCGAAGTTCGACGACTACATCAGCTTATCGCTACGAAATTTCTCTCTGCAGACCAAGGCTGGCAACCCAAAGGTGCCTCAGTACACGAAGGTGGCCCAATGGATTCTCGACCGTATTGCCACGAAGTCTGCGGCTGACATCAAGAAGGCGTTCAGCCTGTGCGGTCTTGTTACCGTAGAAGACTTCAAGATGGACATGTTGCACCCTCCTCTCAAGGCCCTTCTCAAGTCCGACCTGGACATGAACGCTTGGCACGCTGCATGTCAGCACCTTGTCAACGAGGTGCAGAACAAAAGCTGGTACTCGTCTCGGCACCAGATTGGTATATCCCCCACCAAGAGAGATCGAGCCTGTTTAACTGTTTGCCTTACGGGCTGGATATGTCAGCGCACGAGTACGCGTCGAACCTGACAAACTATAAGGACTCATCAGAGGATCTGGAAGGCTTACTTGATGAGCAGTACCTGGAGGCGGTGAGAAATGATAACACTGACCCAGCTGAGCTTGAGATTTATGCTGCGTCAAAGATGCACGGCTGGAACATCACTCTAAATACTGTGGGTGAAGCGAGTCGTCTAACGTCAAGCTTCACATACACTGTAGAAAATGCTACAAATGATGTCGTTCTTGTTCGAGGTGGAGGGTACTTTGCTGTCCAGGTGGATGGTTACCTGGTGTAGGCAAACTGTGTTTGCAGCGAGATGTTAGAAATGACATAAAATAGTGTTAGTTTCTTATTGTACTCAGATGGAAATTGACAAGCGTTGGACATACCTTTTTTCTGTGCGGAGCATTAACGGGTTTTGACTCGCGACAACCCTCTTCCCATGTTGGGCCTTCGATTGACTCGACCGGGATCGATCCATGGACCAGCTGCACGCTAATCCACGCTCTAACCAGTTGAACCGTCAGCACATTGACTGGCATGGTCCTAACACTAATATCTATTGTTGCTACTGACGTCGACCAGATATAACTTTTGTGATTAACGCATGAGGACGACAGTCTTCAAAATTATCATGTTTGTCCGTTCCATAGCGCCTAGTCGCTGTAAACGAATACAGCGCGTAGCGGGGGTTATATTTTATTTGAGCGCTTATGTGTACTATGCGGGGTAAGACGGTAGTATTGTGAGTTCTACTCCATGGGCGACTCTTCGAATCAATCGCCCAAGTTGGGCCAAGCGTATAGCGATTTGTATACTTGCCGAATTAGTACGATTATAGCTTTTACATGTGGCCGAAACAGCTGGTTTATGGGTGATAATCGCTTTGGTCGATTCTCTAATGACTTGGTTTTGTATTGGAGCGACTGTAAGCGACTTCACCGAGCGCCCCGATTCGGCCGGAATCCACGATAGTCTCACTCCAGGTCTTCCACCACCGAAAAACAGCAAGCGGCGACACTTATTTTAGTGGCGATGCCACATGTGCAACAGTGCCTCTCGGTTCACATCACAAGCGTGCGTGCACTATTTCGATCCTTCATTGCAGTAAAAGCTACGGACTCTTACGGTCTGGTGAACCTTGTTGTCTGACTGACCATAGGACTGAGCGGTCGGATCCCTTCAATCACTTGATTGACAGGTTCAGATGATCCTTTCGGTAACGATATCCCCATTTGCAGGCTTCGCTAATAATGGTAGTATGCGCAAAAAATGGGCTCACTGCCATGATTAACCCTATTGTGGTCGAATTTATACTTGAAAATTGTATGTGGATTTCCGAAACAAAATTGTTAAACATGCATAACTGCTTGGTTTTAGCCCGCTACCCGCAACCTAAGTATTGCAAATATGTATATTTAAGGTGATATTGTATTAATGCCGTGCTTTGCACGAGGAAGCTCTGGATTTTGCAGAATGCTCGCAAGTAATTCTTGGCATTTATTTTTTATAAAAACTAAAAAAAGTTCTATTGCAATCGGAAAAGTTTACTGATGCGCGATGGAAGTCATCTCAAGTCGATTTGTTGCATGCTATGTCTGATTGGAACAGTCGAGAGCTTCGAGGCGAGCGTTTTCATGACACGCATCTGGACGCGGTGTAAAGTACTGGAGGAATTTAAGGGTAAGTGGCTCCATCAAATAAAGTTGCGCGAGCGTTTTAACTCGAGTAACCGCGACGGGCCAAGAACCATTTTCAACGGTTAACCCTTGGCATTTCTCGCTTGTTAGCGCAAAAGCAGGGACCATAGGAATCCGCTTCACTGTGACGTTGAATGATCGACTTGGTAAGCGAATAGTGACCCCTTTTTCGACTCGTTGTCGTAGTGGAACAACACCTCGTGGGAGATGTGGCAGGAAAGACGGGTCATCATGTCTAATTAACTTCACGTAGACAGCTTGAGGTGGCTGGGAGTGATAATGAAAGGTGATTCCATCCGCTATTGACTCTTCGACGGTGTCTTGTGCGTCGGCAACAAAGTCAACAACGTATCCAATAGTTCCATTGGCCAATTTCAGCGTGTCTGACGTGATTTTAGTATATTGCACCGGGATTCCAACCGCAAAGCTGAGGATAACGGGCATACCACCGGTTTTATCATCACGAACGGTTTGTATTGCTCGGCGCAAAATATTGCTGAGCGGGAAACGGGCTCGTGTTACATCAGCTCGAAACTGGTGCAAGGGTCTACCTGTTTTTAGGCAAAACTTACGAAGGGCACTCCTATTAAATTCTGATCGAAGCTCATTCGACGTAACAATAATGGGGCAAAAGGTTTCTACCGCCGTATGAGCACCACTCCAATTCTCGTCGTGACAGATTCGGTTCACAATATCAATATCGGACTGCAAGTAGTTGCCTACCCGCCATCGTTGCAAAATATCACACCACTGCGGATCTGATTTGTGCCGCATATTCTCATCCAGAATAATATCAGTATTGACGTGCTGGTAAGCATCTGCACCTCTTACACGATCTAAATAGACCGCCGCATCTTTTGTTTCGCGTGAAGTATCCGAGAGTGTATACTGCGGGATCGGCAAAAATGCCGGTTGTCCAGCAACAAGAAGCCGCAGTCTCCAACAAGAAGGATGTGAATTTCCCCAAACCGGAGCAGAGGCTGTTTCATAATAATTCGTAGTGACGTCCTAGTATATGAACGTCACACGTAGAAATCTCGTCGATGATAAGAAGTTTTATCTTGTGAAATCGCTCTGTTTGCTCCAGTGTCGGTTTCCATTTGCTTTGATCACAGTTAACACGCCATCCAAAACGTTTATGAATCGTCTGCCCTCCAGCAGCCTGAGCAGCGACGCCTTGGTAAGCTGCTGTCGCAACTGCCTCAGGGTAGTGCCAAGCGCATGCCCATTTTTGAAAAGCTCGAATTACCTGGCTTTTGCCTCCACCAGGCAACCCACCAACAGAACCGATTAATTGCTGGTCAGGCGAGTGATATTCTACGAAACGTTTCAAAAGTGTTGTCCCCACTTTTACAAATGCCGTGTGCTGCTTTCAATTCAGACTGAAATAATTCGAAACATCCTGTAAAGTGGGACAAGAATTGAGAGTTTCCTCAGGCGGGTTAGCCGACTCAGCCCATTCAACGTTTGTGATCGCTGAAGGTACGAGTTGAACACGAGTCTCAAGAGCAGGAAATTTACTTGAGATCGAGGCATGAACTTCCTCAGCGTTTTCCTTTTTATCAGCGTCAAAAATCATTCGATCGAGTGTTTTCATTGAAATGCGCTCGATTCGAGGTTCACATCCACGATACGACTCGCAGATCTCGCGGCTAATGCCACACTGTCAGTGCTCTTATTTAGAATACTGATATGCTTCATTGTGGTCGCTCTCGGAACAAATGCGTCGACATCAACAAACTCATCGTAGTCATCATCGCCTTCCTCGTTGATAAAATCAAGAAAATGATCATTGGAATCAGTGTCACAAAAATCTCCCCAGCTTTCGTTTTCATCACTGCACGCAGAATAATTGTTGTACCGCTAGACATCCTCATCATCCCTCTCGCGAACTAATTCGCGTGAAGTACAGTAGTCATCATTGAGTTTAACATATTGACGAGCTCCAGCGGACTCACCCGTAGTCCAACAAATATCAAATTTGGAATGAAAGTCTTCGATGGTTTCTCCAAAATCATGTTGATGTCGAAAAGGTCTGAATAACGCACACAATGGCCTCCGAAACTTATCAGGAGAGTTTGCAGCGTGACGAGAAACCGGGCCAGCACGAATTACGCCGATCCTGAAACCATCCCGCTTGGATCGGAGATCATTGCTGAAAACGTGACCACCTTGAAGTTGTATCTTGACCAAGTTGCTCAAGGGAACACGTCCCGCGTGCCTGTGGTTCCCCATGGACCGTCGTCGGCGGATCTCAACCACTCGTCCGACTCAGATGGGTCCGACGACGATCAAGCAATTCTAGATGCGATCGAAAAAGGCCCAAAACGTTGACGAAACGGCCCTACAAAATAATTCGTCATCTTTATCTTTCGGAATCGGAAACATCGGATGATGCTACGACGGCCCTAGCGGGCGTCGATCGACTGAATTCTCGGATCGCAATGGCAGCAGTGCGGAAGGAAATACCAAGCATCACGAAATCGGCCAAGGTGAACCCCGAATGACGAGAAAGAGACGCATACTGTAACGGGATCTGGCTGGATGGTGCCTTGCGCTTGCGAAGCTCATTTTTTTACTTTGCTAATTCATTTTGCTAGTATATTTACTAGTATAAGTTCAAAGAGGGTTCACTGCATACCATTCAGTACCGATTTGAGTCTGCTTCGTACCTGCATATACAAGAGCATCTACTTCCCCGAGAGAATTTTAAACAAGCAAAGAGGCATCGCTATTGTCACTTTGCTTCAACGATAGACCAACGTGAAATAAGAATCTCGCACATGCAAAGAGGCTTCATTATTTTTTAGTAGGCCTCAGCAATAGACCCTCGCGAAGGCACTTTATTATTTAGCCCACAGGTTTTTCCAGACTTGTTAGAAATCGTCGTTTAACCCAATTCGTTCAAGCAATATTCACGGGGTGAATGGGCTTTGAAGTGGTCCTTAAGTAACCCTTAGCCCCTACAAGCGACATTCACTGGGAGAATATAGGTGAGTACAGACTATATATTATAAGAGGTGATCTCAAAGCGTTTTGTATGAAGTCTAGAATCAGTAATTTACATAGATAGCCAGCTAATGTTTTGGTAGGGAATACCACCATTTTGGGTAAAAAAAAACCACTTGTCGTTCTGAGATAACAGGTACATTAAGAAAAACCGTTCTAGTAACAATGAGAGCTATTATAGTCTCTTTTTCTTAGTATTGAGAATAAGAATATAGAGTCTTATTTAGGCGGAATCCCATCTCTGCAGAAACGCTGGATCTAAAATCCAGAGAATTGTCATAATTCTTTAAACCAAGCATTTATGCATGTTTAACACATATTCCCGCAATTCATATTATTGGTTAAAAACCAAAACTATAACATCTGATTGGGTAAAATTTGCAAAACCAAGCATTTCGCTTGGTTTTACAAGGGTCTACCACAATAGGGTTAAGAATCCATGACTGCCAGTTTTGCTGGATGGTTCATAAGAAACAAAATGTCACACCGCCATTCAAACTTGGTATTTAGACACCGTGAAGCGCTTGAGCTGATTGTGGAGCTGTAGGTAAGTTTTTAATCATGACTCCTAAGCACACTTCGATCAATTGAAGACATTTTGCGGTTTAAATACATGCTCATGGTTTTTGGGTGAATCGACGAGTGACTACGTGTGGGCCACGTTTAACCTTGAGACCATACGCAGATTTCTCTTTCTACACGTATAATTACTACCATACTAGGATAGTTGACCTAGTAGATTAATGGCTTTCTTGCCCAGTAGCGCGATCTTATAAGGAGTCAGAGGTCAACAAGAAATCACGGGGATGACCATTTGCTGTTCTACATGACTACAATATAATTAGATCACAGATCCTGCAAAATATGAAACCCGCTTCGACACTACAAAACGGCGTTGAAGACAATAACTTAGACCAGGGCCGATCCTTGTCATCGTAAGTGATGTTGGCAGTGAAGTGCAAACTGACCTTGTGTGACTAATCCACGGTTATCATGCTTTACGGTTTTCATGCAAGCCCTTTCAAAGCAGCACGCAATATATCTAAAAGGAGCTTCGATCACGTTGTCACCAAGGAATACAGCATTGCCTACACCAATTAAGGCGATCAAAACGCTTGGAAAATCACAGAGTAAGCGACTTGGTTTTTGTAAGGGGGCAATTTGGCTCCATCATACTGCGACATTACACTTTTTCACTATATAAATCTCAGTACCATTATTAAGGTTTCTAGAAGTACCAGAAATACCGAATAATGTTATGTAGGCAGACATCCATTATTAGCGAAGCCTGCCCATTTGCGATACCCTATCATTAGTTGGCTCGACTGGGTCTCTTCACATACGAGAACAAGTCAAATCAACCTCTATCCTCCAAGTAACGAATAGTGATACCAAAACGGCAAATATCGCTATTCGAAGGTTATCGACTATAGGATTAGGTCATTCTATGCAGGAGCCCTAAAGAACGCCAACAGTAACATTTGCTGCTTGCACCCTCGTTTCCTACCCAGCTCTTCGCTAAAGGCACTCTGCATCGTTCGAAACCCCATCTGAGCCATATAGCTAGCTGTACTGTGAAGTGTGTATCGGCTCGCCAGAGCCGTGGCCCGAGGCATGGCTGCCTGCACATCGTAGGATAAACAACAGTAGATGTTACCGTTTGCCTCCTATACAAAAAATATACACGTGGAGGGCACTGCCGTCGCCGCACGGCACTTCGGCTTTTGAGCATCCGTGTCCTCCTGCATGGATTTTGCCCAGCAACATTTGCAGTATTAGTTCACTATGGTAATAACAACAAGAAACAGCCCTTACCAAAATACACATGTAATAGGCTAATCGAGACATCGAGGGGTTGTCCCCCTCGCTTCGGCATATAGGGCGACACTAGGCGGTCGTGACCCAGTGACGTAGTGGAGGTAGGCGACTTCGTGCGCTCAGTGTAGAGAATTACTGAATGATTTTCCTTGGGTCACACTACGAAGGCTGTGTCGAAGCGGTTAGCGCTCCTGCTGTACCGTACCTACAGTACATGTACGACCACCAGTTTATCAGTCACATGTGAATGGGTACAGATTCCTATGGTGATACCTCTAGATTGCGATAAAATGGGGCTTCCCGGCGCTATCGTTACCGAGAGGATCATCTGTAGGCACAAAAACCTAACGTTACAGACAACTCCGGCTATAGTAGCGCCGGATGTAAGAGGAAATCGGGTAAGAGAGCGCTGCCAGCGAGACCCTAAAATTCCTATAGTCAAATCAAGTTAAATCGGCTATAAGGCTATAAGAATGTAAGAGCCATCTCTTAAACTGTTCCCATACTAATGTTCATGACCAAACGTATATTTTATAAGAGGACGTGTGTTTTGCACTCTAAGAGGCTAACATAACACTAATGTATATGCTAAATCGTAGGCAGAAATGAAATACATATGCTGAGTAGTAGGTTTACCTCTTATACATGCAAAATATTTGTAAGAGCGCTCGTGGGGTGCGTGACCAAACACCTCTCCTATAACCGGAGTTGTCTGTATTTAGACGAAATAACTAATACAACATAAGTTACGCATGTTATCTGCATACATTTTATTGGTCAAAATTCAAGTGGCTACAAATCGGACTGCCGAATTGGCAGCGATCAATTGACCATGGCAGTGCCATCTCGGGTGCTGACGTTCAAGGGCCACCGCGAGTCGGTGAACACGCTGCTGTGCGAGGAGGACGTGCAACCGAATGTGGTAGCGTCTGGCAGCGACGACGGCACGTGCAGGCTGTGGGACGTGCGCACCACGCGTGTGACCAAGTGCCTGAACGTCAAGAAGGCGCTGGGCACGGACGACGTGGACGAAAGCGCCGTCAACTCGCTGGCCTTCGGTAATGCCTCGGCAGGCGCAGAGAGCGCGTACATCTACGTGGCAGCGGGCAACAAGGTGCTGACGTTCGATGTGCGGCAACCGGCGCTGATTGTGGACTGCGCAGACAGAGAGGTGTTCCAGCACAACGAGGACGAGATCAATCTGCTGTCACGACACCCGGGAAAGCACGGCAAGTTCCTGTCAGCGCCGGACGATACGGGTGATATTTGTGTGTATGATCTGGAGAAGCACCGCCTGTTCAAGGCTCTGCGCGGACAGCACTCCAACATTTGCAGTGTTGCGCCCTTCCGCCCGAACGCTCCTTGGGACCTCGTGTCTGGAGGAATGGATGGCCTTCTGCTCTTCTGGGACTTTTATCGGGGGAGAGTGAAGTTTAGCATTGACCTCAACACGGGCGTGAATAGTCTAGGTGAAAATGCTGCTGATGGAGAGAGCACCGCTGTCCAGCAAATGTTCAATCCACCGTTAGTGCATTCGCTCGCATTCGCACCGAACGGCAAGTCCTTTGCAGCTGGTCTGGGAGATGCAAGCATTGCCGTTGTGAACTTCGGCTCGAAGCAGATTGTGCGCCGGCTAAAACACCACGGAGCCATGGTCTCCCAGGTTCACTTCCCTGCGTTTCGCCCCGAGGACCGGCTCGTGTCCACTGCCAACGACGCGAAGGTGTATGTGTGGGACTACCAGGCAGCACTCTCCCTCGACGCGCCCGATACCGGCAATGATGACGATCCCACAGCGCCAAATCCGTTCGTGGTTACTGAGTTTGCACTGGATGAAAGTCCCAATGCAATCACCACGACAAGCCACCAGAACCTGGTCGTCGTGGCCGACTTGTCCAAGGAGATATCAGCGTACTCGCTGGTGTAAGCGTTATGGATCATCAATTAGACGTGCATCTATTGTCTTCACAAAAATATAATCCCGAATTTTTCGGTGGTTTGTTGCTCCATTCATTTGCCGATGCGAAGTATGCTGGATTTGGGAGAAATTCCGGAATCTACGACTGTCAGACAATAAGAGACGTGACCAGTCCATTACCATAAGACCGATCAATCTGCACAATGCCGTTGGCCACAAGCGAATACAGTGCTCGGATGACTACGCCGTTGCCGTTCGGCTTGCCATGATCCTTGAGCACCGTACTGGCCGCCTGCTTCAGCTCATTCACTCCCATCTCTCCTTCATGTTCATATAACAAGTGCAGCAGCACCGCCTCTTCACGCAGTGTGGGAGGGTTGGTATCTCTCGCCGTCAGGAGCTGCACGTACACCATGTGCCTCATTTTCCTCTTCCTTCTCGCAATCTCCAGTCTCAGCGAGTCCACTTGTGCATGCACTTTGATCTTCTCCCTCTTGGCCTCAACCAGTTCATCCTTCAATGCCGGTAAGTCTTGTACATTCTCCTCCAAACTTTCCTCCGTCTCCTCAGCAGCAATGATGGCTCTCTGAAGTGTCTCCTTCTCGTCCCTTAACTCCCTCAGCACCTGTTCTCTCGCTGCTGCAGCAGCAGCATCCGCCTCATCGTCCATACTCTCAACTTCTCTCTTTTTCCTCTCCTCAACAATAGACGCTTGACGTCTCGCTTTCTTCCTTGAAGCGAGTCAATAGCAGCTTTAATGTCTCTCTTCTCCTCCGCACGGAGAGCCACAGCCTCCTGCAGCTCCGCAATCTCGACCTGCTCTTCCTCTTCTTCATGTTCAGATTGGCTGTTTAACTCTTCGTCCTTCTCCTCTTTAAGAGTCTGTAGCTCCACTTCTCTCTCTGCTACACGTTGCTCTCTTATCTGCATCTGTTGCTCCCATGCCGTCTCCTCTTGGGCCAATTGACTCTCCACTTTATCCTGTACTGCCACCTCGTCCCCGGTCGCGCGAACCCTCTGCTGGCAGAGCTTAACAGTGTCAGAAATGGCCTCAAAGCGTCGTTTGAGCCTTTCGCAGCGCTCAACTGCATCATTAGACCCATTTTGCTCCGAGATATCAACTGCCAGGCGATGCAGCGTCATCGGCCACGTGTCTTGGCGTGGCTTTTGGCAGCGTAGGCTGCGCTAGAAACCATAGAATAGAGTGATTGGGATGGAATGGAAGGTGACTTTGGCACGGGATTACGAGGCTTAGAAGCGGAGCTGGAGGGTTGTAAAGGCACCGATACGTGCGTCGAAGGCTTGCGAAACTGGCAAGATCCGACGGACGCGCCTAACTCGCGTAGATTGTCCGCACACAGCTCGAGACTACGTGCATCTTCCTCCACGCGACATCGTTTGGGTTCTGACATTATGGCGCCAAAATTCTAATTGGGAGGGATGGTGTGATGAACGTGAAGTTACTATGGTACATGTACTTTACACATTTAGTACTTTGAAACTCTCTATTTATGTTCAGTACTCATGGCTACATGTATACATATCATTACAGTATTCAACTACCGGTAACCTACATGAAGTAACGTTAGATTGAGGGAAATGGCTGACTACATGCGTACTGTATGGAGTACTCATATTAATACATGCACACTGTATTACCGTGCACGTTATTTGCCCGGCGGGCGAGCGACATACATGTTGTGGATCCTAAATTAGACGTGCATCCGTTGTCTGTCTTCGTAAAGCATTCGCTTGTGCGCGTGCATCTATCTGTTTCTGGTGTGTGACACACCGTGATTGAAATTCTTGAAGAAACTTTGTGTCTTCACCATGAGCGTTAGTGCGGCAGCGGAGACTACCACGTTAGGGCTGCAAGTTTGCGGAGACGCGTCCGTGCTGACCGCTGCCTACTTGGTATGTCGCGAGTGTCTTGGATTTCGTGGCGTTAGCGTGCTAGATCATGTGGTTCGACGCATCGACGACTTCATGGACTCGATCTCAGGCCCTGGAGCCGTGACACAGGCCTGCAAAAGAGGGGCTTCTATCCGACAGCTCTACTACTTGGCAGGTCGTGACAGCGACTCATTTTGGAAGGAGACAGCGTCGTTTGCTGCCACCTGCAACCACGTTCACGTGCTGCGGTGGCTGTCCTACTTCCATTCCGATCGCTGCGATTGGGGACCAGCCGTCATGAACGGCGCGGCCCTGTGTGGCCACCTTGACGTCGTGCAGTGGCTCCATGAGAACCGAAGTGAGGGCTGTACTGTACACGCCATGGACAGCGCCGTCAGAAACCGCGACTGGGCAATGGTGCAGTGGCTTCACGTGAACCGCAGCGAAGGGTGCTCACGAGGGGCAATGGACTGGGCTGCTGCGGCTGGAAATCTGCCGCTAGTGAAGTGGCTCCACACCCACCGAAGCGAAGGGTGCATGACAAGAGCAATGGATTGGGCGGCTGCCGCGGGGCATTTGGAAACGGTGCGGTGGTTGCATGACAACAGGATCGAAGGGGATGCGGGTCGTGCTCTGCGTGCAGCGGCAAGTAGCGGCCATCTGGACGTCGTGCGATGGCTGCATGCAGCAAGGGGCAAGCAACAAAGCGGTGATATGGACGCCCAAGCCGCTCTTGAAATCGCAGTAACACACAACCACCCAGACGTAGCAGAATGGCTGGAAGCGCATCAAACGGTGTGCACCACCTTGAATGCGAGGCTTCTGGTGATGAATCCCAGGCTGGCGCATTTCGATCGGGACGCGATCCCGAAAGAACGCGCTGTCATTTCATGTTAGAGTATCCAGTGTCGTATTTGGTGCGCTGGATTCGCAGTGCGTGTGGTGATCATTCAGCTAAAGCTAATTAATGTTGTGAGTTGGATCATTGTATTATCCGCTTGCGGGGTTTCCACTACGGTAAAAAAAAAGTGAAATGATACACCAACTTGGATACTAAGTATTCATATTGTGCGTTCTATTCAAAATTTCCATGCGTGGTTCAATCGATCCACTGATAAGTACGAATCGTACTTAGAATGGTATCCCAAAGCCATATGTTTTCGCCCGTGCGCCGATTTAGTAAGTTTGGTCGGAATGCACAATGACTGAGCTCCAATTTTCGTAAGAACCATCCATGGATATAGGGATGGTTTTGGATGGTTTTGGATGGTTTTGGAACGGACGAGTATAAAGCGTCTAAAACAGTTCTAAATGTTTAGAACAGTTCGGAAGTACATGTATCTAATACACCCAAAAGTATTGAGATTTGCAGTAGATCTGTAGGTCAACCACGCCTACATGCGAGATGGAACGTTGAGAAGTAAGTTTACACAGTTAGCTCTCTCAAGCTCCTACAGCCTACAATATTTAAGCGGGCTCAAGCGGACTTGAGCTCCGTTCCCATACAGAGAGACCCGTCCTCACAGCTTTTTCAAGCTTCGTGCCTCTAGTTAGTCTCACTACCTTAATCCGGGTCTCAGATCCACTTCAACATCATCGCTCCGATCTGCATTCCAACACGCCTCTCTCAGAGCTAAAGCTTCGAACTTCACGGTGCTTGGAGTGATGGCTGGTTCTTGGCATCTCCAATGCCCACCAATTGCAAGAGGTCTTGTAGACGACGCTTGTGCAATGCTTTCGTGAATACATCTGCCGGATTCACGTCGTCCTTGACCTTGTGCAAACGGATGACTCCCTTCTGCACTTGTCCACGTACAAAGTGCCATCGAAGCTCGATGTGTCTGGTGCGCCGACCATACGTAGGATTTGTTGCCAGCACGTATGCAGCTTAGTTGTCAATTCCAATTTTCAGCTCCACTGCTTTCTGCGGCAATACTTCCTGCAATATGTTACTTTCAGCCACTGCCTCCATTGTAGCTTCGCACGCTGCAACGTATTCGGCCTCCGCGGTCGAAAGCGCCACTATAGTCTGTCGTCTTGACATCCACGACATTGCACCATCTGCAAGCGTGAAGACGATCCCTGTTGTGCTCTTTCGGGATTCTGGGTCATTAGCCCAGTCGCTATCACAATACCCATCTAGCACAATGCTGCTAGGTGTTCCCTGAGCTTGCTCATAGGTGATTCAATAGCCTACAGTACCGGCTAGATAGGGAAGCGCACGCTTAGCCGTTCCAACGTGTTTGCCACGAAACGACTCGGCTGTCCAAGTGCGAACGCCAAATCAGGCCGTGTCCCAGCAGCTAGATACATCAACATACCTACAGCTTGCCGATAAGCGAAAGTCGTGTCCGGTTCCTCTGTCTCACCAAGCGGGGCCAACCGAATGTTTGTCTCCATCGGATTTCCGACTGCATGTGCATTTTCATATCCAAAGGTCTCGGGAATGTCACGAGCGTACTTGCTCTGACGAATCGTGATATGATCCGTGGTCTGCTCAATATTAACCCCCAAATAGGATGTCAAGAGTCCTTGGGCCTCGATGCCGTATGCATCATCGAGATCCGGGAACAATTTCTGTTTGCTCTTCTTGTTGTTCGTCGCGACAAGAGTACCGCCCAGATACACTAACACCAACATGATGCTATCCTCCTTGAACTGGTAGTACAGGCACGGTTCAGTTGTCGAGCGTTGGTATCGTAATTTCCGTCCCAATTTACCCTTTCTGACCCACTGGCCGAGCCCCACGTCAAATCCGCGCACTGCGATGATTGGCCAAAATAGCTCCTACGTCAAGCTGCAGCATACCCTGCCCTCGCGGGCCACCTCGCGGTGCTGCAGACCAGCTGACGTGAGTCTAGTACAACGATAACCATGACAGTCTCGTTACAGTAATGCTGTTGTTTGTAATGTTGGTCAAGAAGCTCCTGGGCTCTCTTGATTGGCGCCATGATGGAGGAAGCAGTGACAAGCAAGCATGCCCATCCAACACTGTGTTTCACTGCCTCTATGACTTTTATTGCCTCGGATATTCGCGTAAGGAGCTCGCTCGTATTAATCATAAGTCGGTAAAGACGATTGTGAACTGGATCAACGTCTACGAGAGAACTGGGACCTATCAGCGGGCTGACGCGAGCTCTACTCGCGTGTTTACAAAGGCTTATCGACAGTGGCTATGCGAGTTCTACACCGAGCACCCGCTCGCTTACTTAGATGAAGCTCAAGAAGCTTTCCTGAACGCCCATCATGTGAGCATTTCAAAGTTGTCCGTGTAGCGAATATTACATGATTGTGGATTTACCCGCGAGGTGCTCGAGCGGAGAGCTGTGCACATCAAAGAGCAGGACGTGTTTCGATTTTTGGATGAGCTGAGGCATGTCAACTAGTGCCACCAAAACATTGTCTTTTTAGATGAAGTGTCCTTCGACAATCGTGACATGATCCGGAAGTGTGGATATTCGCTTAAGGGACAGAAGATTGCAATTCGTGGCGATTTTCAGCGTACACCACGAGTTTCAGGCCTGGAATTTATGGGAGTCGATGGGATCGTCGACTACTATGACCCTGAAGGGACCTTTGATCGTGTCGAGTTTTTCAAGTCCTGCATAGACTTTGCCTATTTAACGCGTGGGAACGTTCACCAGTATCCTGGCACAAATTCAGCTTGGATTTTAGATGGCGCTTCAATTCACCGGGACCCAGAAATAATTCATTTTCTCCGCAGTATTGGAGTGGTTCCAATTTGTTTTACCAGCCTACTGCCCATTCTTCAATTCATGTTCGGCTTCAGCAAGCGATCATTTCTGAGGCATTATGTTGAGTCGAGCGGTAGGGATCTGTGGCTATACCATTCAAGGTCATTTCGATTCAACTGGACCTTCGTCAAGAGAGCGCCGAATAGAATCAGGACTGAATGACAAGGAAGCGCATGTCATCGATGGAGACGAAGAGTTAGGATTATTTACGAGGCAAACGCACGAATCTGAAAATTAATAAAAAGCATCACTGAAGAACTACTCTTGATGTTCGATATCCTCCATGTTTTCCATTGTATGCAACGGATTCGTCATATCAGAGAGGGGTGGTAGCGGTATAGCTGCGCGAATACCCTCAAGTGTCTTCTTGCGGGCTGCCAGTGTGTCCTTCTGATTTGCTATACGCATTCCAAATACCTCCCAGTGGTGTTGTAGCTGTTCGTTGTCTGCAATCGAGGCATTCACGATATCAAGTGCCGAATTCCCTGATTTCATGAGATCTGCTAAGTGTTGTTCAACTCGAGCATCGGCAACATTCAAGCCGTTGGAGAGTCCAAAACAGCAACTTCCCAGGTTGAACGATCCAGATTAGGCATTATTTCGTTCGCCCACATTCGCCACGCTGCAGCGCTGGCTTGAAAGGTTGCTCCCCAAATTTCACGAAGTCGTTCCGTCACTTCACGGATTGAGGCCTCTGCAGCAGCACCAGAACGATCGGTGAGCTCTGGTCAAATACACGCCACCTTGAACTCATCGAGGACCCGTGCATTTGAAATACCAAGACCATAGGTGTAAATTATCAAGGAGGCTGTTTCGCCATGTAATGAAACAATCCAACTGTTACATGCTTCTTCAGACTTTGCTGTCGAGATGATACGTCCATTCACCTTGAATTGCATCACCTTATTCCACGCTGACTCTGTTGGGCTTGCAAGGGACCAAGTGTCATCCTCTTTCACGGCCTGGCCCTTCACATGGCAGCTGAATTTACCCCAGAGCTTGTGCATGATATCATCAAAAGTGGCTCCATTTGCTGCAAAAATCTCTAGCAGCTTGCCCGATGAATCACGCATCCAAACAGTATCTTTGACGACGCCTTGCACAACCAGTTGTAGTCGATGCTGTTGTGTATTATCTGGCGAAGCACTCAGCGATACACGAGCTCGCTGGTGCGCAGGATGTGCAGAGGTTGACGCAGTTTGAGGTGGAGTTCGTTCACGCAAAGGGTACGGCGATACTCGCACGTTCGACGACGTTGCTGATGGTGTCCTTTGCGCGGACGTTGGACGTCGCCCCGAAAACTCAGATACAGCTCTGCCTTGTGGAGTATCCGTGGTAGCCGCTGCTGTAATCGCCTGACCTGTAGCTTCGTCGACCATGTTGCCGTCGTCGAGCAGATTGCCGTTTGTCAGTCATACCCTCTGAGTTAATGTCTGCCACACAGTTCGCCTTTCCAAATGCATAATTTATGCTGTTACAGATATTTACGCGATTTGGTGTGCTGTTGGTTCGAAGAACCGCGTAGGGAAAATTTGAGTAGAACTCACAATATTAATGCTCCAGTAGCCAACGATTCAACTCGGAGTTCCATTCTCTCCTAGACTGTCGTAGCCTATACTATGCCATCACTACTATGTACATGTGTCCATCAATCTGACATGGAAAGCCGTCAATCGACTTCAGGTACTGCTGGATCCCCAGCATCGCGTCCAAACACGCGGTGTTCACATCTCCACCATACAACTGCAAATTCAGCGCTGCTGCTAACGCTACCAACCATCGAAATGCCGGCATCCGTGCAACCGGTGTAAACGTCTCCACAAAGTCGATTCCAGGTCTCTGGTGGTTGCCGAACGCTACGATTCGTGCCTTAAAACGAATAACGAAACCTTGGTAATCTGATTTGACACATATACCCATCTCGTATTGATTGGCTTGGCATCACGTGGTACTTCCTCGCTAGGTATCTCCAAAGTGACGCCCTTTGCCTTCAAGGCCGCCATTTCTTGTAGTCCCGCCTCTCTCCAGAAGTCTCGGAAATCCGAGCGCATCGCCTCACGATGGTTACTTGGAATTCGCACACTGCTTGCACGAATAGGTTTGCCATCTCTACCAAGTACACGTGACGAGCTCAGAACAGTATTCATCACGTAGTCTTCTTCCAAATATCTTGGACGGCGACGCTCATGAGCCTCAAGAAGTCCCGTCCGTGTCCTCTTCGGTGCCAGCTTTGCTGCACTTTGCTCCACACGGATTTCCTCCAATTGCGTCTCCTCACGGTGAGTACGCTTTCCAGTATTCCGTCATCATCGTATGTGTGTGCGCTCCGAAGTGTCAACACCAAGATCCCCATAGTGAATCCAAGTTAAATCAGGTCGAAGATCTGTAGAACATGCCAAAGACAGTAGAAGACAGCAAATGCAGAAGAGAGAGAGAGAAGACTAGATAAATACTAACAGGGTTCAATTTGCCGAGAACAAGACACGTGCCTTCGACACCGCTCCAGAATGTCCGTCTAAAGCCACCGCGGAGGACAAACTGCCCGAAAAATACAAGGGAGGCCAAAGCATCCGGCCCGTTCAGGGCCTCACTAGCGCGCGAGCCTAGCTGAGTTGCTCTCCCGCGTATCAAGCCAAATTACCAAGGAGACTCGTGGCTCGCGCTGCTGGGTTTGAGCTGAGGTATTCCATTTCCAAGTTGCAGCGATCCCCATCACTGGGTTGTACCGTACCTTTCATATTCCCTATTACTGTACTGGTGGTTTGTAGTATTTGCCCCTAGCACTTGATTGATTTTACTACTGTGCGAGCGCGAAGCGTTATTGTGTGGCTAAGTTTTGTCCCTCATCGAGGGTGGTGCGCTAAGTGAGAGTGTATCCAGGATTGACCAGTGTCCTGGGTGTGTGACTCCGAAGTTGTACTGGATTAAAGACCCACCGTCCAAGGGTCTGTAAGAATAAGTGGCGGTTGCATATTCAGTGCCGTATCGGTACATTTGAACTCTATATTTGTTTATATTTGTTTGGTTTTCTGAAGGAGATCTTTTCTGTGATCCTCATTCAGTCATACACCAGTGTCTCATTCAGTAAGGTTGGGAACACTTGGTGCTTTCTGTATTTGATTGATACATTTATACAACTCGTCCATTCGGTGGCACCTCGGTTCGGATTAAACGGACCGTTAAGGATAACACAAGGACGCACACGCCACACGGAGTGGGAATTTATTCTCATCCAGTGGTGTATTCGACGGAACATCCTCATCCAGTAGGATCGTTTCGTCTGGTCATCGCTATACACCCCCCCTGGGCGGCTAAAAGTGGCCACCCACTTCGCCTCATAAAACTCTCCGTCGCCTGCCCCACTGAATTTCTTTTTTTCGGACGCCCAATACGCCGTGCTGCACTTGTTTTTTTCGATAAACCAAGGAATCGAGTCTACGTGGTAGCTGCTCTTCTCGACAACCGTCGTTATCGTGGACGGGCGCAGTATTTGGTGCAGTGGGCAGATCTTCCGACTAGCGAAAATTCGTGGGAGTACTTTCGAACATCAGTCACTTCTCACATTGGCACGAACACCTGGCAGCGTTCCGGCGTCTAATCCGTCGACCAGCGAATTGACCCTTTTGTTGCCAACCGAGGTAAAACGCTGCATAATGCATCGTTTTGCAAATATTGTCCAATCAAATTTAAAGATATTTTTTAAACCAATAATGGTGTTACCGGAAACTCGAGTAAAACGATGCATAATACCACGTTTTACAAAACTCCCCAAAATGTTATACTTGTTTTTTCGATATGGTAATATTTCGGTTACCGGAAAAGGTCACAAAACGTGGCATTATGCATCGTTTTGCAAATATGTCTTGATTAAAGTATAGAAATCTAACAATAGGAAATGTATGGGCAACAAAAGGGCTAAGTGGTGGGGAATGTAATGGTCTTCTAGTCTACGTGGACATGCACCTGCTTCGGTATCCAGCTCGTCACGGCTCCTGAGGTCGACGTGGATATCAATCGGAGATCGCCCCAAGATCGGTCACCTCGCCCCAGAGACGTGGACCAGTCAGAGCTCGACTCCTGCCCAAGTCATGTTTCTAACCTGGAACACATCTCTGCATGTGCCAGATTGAACCTGGTCTACGTATTTGCATTTGCTGCGTCTCTATGGAGATGCCCGTCAGAGCTAGCTGTTGGTACTTGTTGCCAGAGGCTAAACTCAATCAATTTCATTCGGCATTTTACTCAGTCAGGTGCAAGTGTTTCATTCCAGTCCGAGTTGAACTCAAGCAGCTTTTTGTATCGAAAGCCCTTGATCGACATGTCCTTGGGAGCCGTGTCGCACGACATGCAGCTGATCAAGATGGTGCCGTTGATGTGTCCTAAGCTTGTTGTTAATTCTATCGGCGGAAGTTTATGAAGCTGACAAATACCATCTCACACTTGACGCATTGATACTTGATTTGAAGCATATCAACATTCTTGATGTGGAGAGCATGGTTCTCGTGTGATAGAATATTCGTAGCGTCGTAATCCTTGTCTCAGAGCCGAATGCATTCAACTTTACCGCTAGTCACATCCATTTTATAAACGTTGATAGCGAGTTGAAAGCAGTCCTCAAGGTCATCGAGCTGTAGGAGGTCAATTGACTTGAAGCTTTTGAACAGACTCAGAGTGTTGCAAATATCCTTAAAATAGCAGTAGCGCTTGAATGCATCCTTCACTAGAGCCTGGATTCGACGCGAATCTTTCTTCGGCTCCTGTTGATTATGGTAGGCAATACAATGGAAGACGCACTTGTTGTTTGTCTTTGGGAAGTTGATTACATGCGTATTGTCACGAATGATTTTCGGGATGACAGCAGCGCTATCGCCCAGAGCATGGTTGCGGTGGTAGATGTAAATCTTGAAGCCTGTAATCGCCTTGACCTTATAACCAGAGCTCGGATAGTTTACCTTCTCGGCCAGCTCCATCGATCTGATCTCCGAAATAATCTTCTTGCGGATGTCAGCGTTGCTGTTAATAGCAATAGGTGAATTGAATACGAACGTATTTCCAATATGTGGGTGGAAGTAGCGAGTTTCACTATCATCGGTGAGACTGACAAGATCAGCAATATTCACCTTGAAGGCACTCTTTTGACTAGCAAGAGCGTTCACTAGCTTGTCGTAGAACTCACCAGGCTGAATTCCCTCATACAAGTGAGATTCCATGTGCTTTCCATTGTAAATGCGGTACTTGCGGTCGGACTTGAAGTCAGGAGACATGTTCTTCTCGAGGGTCTCGACAGAAACCTTGTACTGCTTAGCTACCAGTTTCTAGTTGCTTGGGCGGGAAATGTTGCTAGCGTAAACCATCTTACCCGTCCTACCTCGTACCTTGACCCGGTAGCTACGACCCCAGTTGATAGCTTGAATATTCAATCTCTTTAGACCTTCGAGCTCGTATGCAAACATGTTGCCTATATATGTTTGACTATATTATTCTTGTGGAACTAACTTTATAACAAGGTTGCTTCGCTTTGGCTGGGAGACCATACCATTTTATTTGATTTAACAAGGTTGCTTCGCTTTGGCTGGGAGACCATACCATTTTATTTGCTTTAACAAGGTTGCTTCGCTTTGGCTGGTACCAACTTTTATGTAGGGCGTGTTCGCGACTGCTATAATTTTACCAAAATCGCGATTTTCATGGCAAAATCGAAATCACGTTTTGCTGGCGACTTTACATGTTAACCTCAAAGCTCTTGGGCGCGTCGACGACCGCAGCTTGGTCATCAACTATCCGTGATTATATAAGATAATTCTCTAAAATTCTGGTTCTGACCTGGATTTTGGAAATCGCTATACCATATATACATGTACAGTATATGGTAAGCGGTTTATCACAGAATCGATTTTTTAAAACACAAAATTCAGGTAAGTTCCTGTTGTTTAGAGGTAGAACACGCAGATACATGTTGATTTAAGATGGATACATGGGTGCATCGCTCTTCCCCATCGATACAAATAACGCAACTGCTTCTGTTTCGAAGTCATTGACCCGGAATCGCTGATGACTAAACGCAATCTAAACAACTGTTGTAGTACATTCAGTGCGCACTACATTGACAAATCGTAATCAAACCTTCGCAAAGATCTTGAAGGCGCTGGAAACGTTTAACTTCTTCGGATATTTTCAACGAAGAAACCCAGACATATTCAAAATACGGCACGTTTAACTACATCTCACACATCGCACAGGTGTTGTCTTCCAGCCACTGATCGACTAAATTCCCACACGCAAGAATAATTAGTTGGTGCCTAGCAAGTTGAGAAGACATTTAATCGGTAATCGACTATTCTTCTTATCTGATGGACACGTGTTGTTTTAGAGGTAGAAAACGCGGATTCAATTGGTTTAAAGTAAGTTCCTGTTGTTTTAGTAGTAGAACACGCAGACTAAGGCGCGAGCTGAATATGGCGAGCAGCAATGCGAATATCACGAGCGGTAGGTAGACAAGGAGGCTCTGAGAGTCGAAACCAAAATGGATGGCATCAGCCTACGCCAAATTCTGGATAGCTTTGAGTATATCGCAATAAAAGTGGCTGCTACTTATGAACTACCGCGTACCCCCCGATCAAAGAAATTGCGTATCGTGCAGTAGCTTAAGATGTTTCAGGGTTCTGTTAGCAAACGTCGCTGATCATCATCATAGAACTTGTTGCTAAGCTTACCGCTGCTCTAGCAGCAAGAAGCTGCCCCAGTAAGGCAGCACCATGCTCACGTTAGCCAATAGACACTCGTACCGGTACCAGTCACCATCCAGAGCTTGAAGCACGGCATTGGCCTCTAAATAGTACTAACTTACCAGTACCAATAGTGAAGTAAGTAATAAAAGTACAATCGAGAGAATCGTCGGTGGAATAAATGTTTCGCGAATGTTGCGTGCATTGGGAATACATTTCGGCGACGAATTAAAGCTTGAGGCTGTACCACCAGCAACTTTATAACATAGTCTTCTACAAAAAATTCTGAAATTAATTAATTCAGATATTTGGCAAACGGGTTTTATCTGAGTTAAAAACAATTTAATTAATTAAGTTCGGTTTCTCCGTTAAGTTCGCTTTCGCGTTGGTTAGGTTCCATTTTGGTCTTTTGCTTGAATCTGCTCTCTATTCTTGTCGTCGTACCCCTTATGATAGGATAAACGAGCTTCGCGAGTGTGCTGATAGTAGCGCTTCTGCGCCGCGTTAATGCGCTCCTTGTTAGCTTGGAATTGTCCGGGTGAGTACGCCATCTTACTTATATTACTAACTTTATATTTATCAGATTGAAAAAATAAAATTTGAAGGTCCTTACGACTAGCGAATTGAATGCATGCCACAGTCTCCGACCGTTGCTTTATACTTAATTTCACCCACATACAGGTACTATATGGTGCATACTCGCTGTCTAAAGGTGTCTAGGGCACTCTACATGTACTCTTATATGCGAAGGAACACTGAAGAGCAGCTGAAGGCTACGTGGACAATTGAGGATATTTTGATAGCCAACAACATGACCAAACGGCGCGCTCCAAAGTCAAAGCAAGCCCATCGTACATACAAAACGAGGCACTCCATCTATCACACATTTTTCTTGGTCGCCGGGATTTTCTCCATAACAAAGAACGATAGTAAAGAAGACCAAGCTGATGAGATAGTAGAAGTATGATAGTACTGGGAGCCATCGTGCAAATGCTGTTCTGGACAAATAAGAACAGAATGCGTTGGTGATAATACACGTGCAACAGCTCGGAAACGATAAACATACCTTCCAGAAGTTTAACAACTTTCTCGCCGCGAGTTTTTTCCCCACTAGGTAGCAGACGATCATTCTCATTCACAACTGCCAACGTCGGCGCGGCCGTAGCTTCTTTCGCTGGTCTTTCAGGAACCACCACCAGTACGATGGGCTTGCTTTGACTTTGGAGCGCGCCGTTTGGTCATGTTGTTGGCTATCAAAACATCCTCAATTGTCCACGTAGCCTTCAGCTGCTCTTCAGTGGTCACCATTCGAACGTCATCAATCTCCCCTTTGTCCAGTCGCACAGCAACAGGATCGTCGTCTTTCAACCACGCGCCGTCCTTCTTCGCCAGGAAGAGCTGCAGGTCCTTGGAGTCGCATGTGACCGTCTTTGTATTCTTCGTCTTGATTGCGTCCTTCAAGTCCCCCACCGACTGACTCGCGTCGATATCCACCCGCCACACCAACGAACGCACAGAAGAGCTTTACCATCTTTCCTCGATGTGGCAGATTCTCGAGAGAAAAAGAACTTTGTGTTTCTGTAGCGGGCCACTATTGGTCAAAACTCCAAGACAAATTCTGACCAATAAAAATGGCTCCAAGAGGGGAATTTCCACGAAAATGCAGACCTAACCTTAAAAAAATTACTGTGTGATGTTTAGCGAGAAGCTGTGCGGACGTTTGAGCTGCAACAGATGCCTCCTCCTGGTCGCGTCGTTAGAAATAGCCCCTCTCGCTTAGAAATCCTCGAAACCTATTCTCCTTGTAAAATACTGCCGGTGTATTGTGCCGGCATATACTACTGATGGTTGCCAGAAAACATGGTTCAGTTTGTTATGGGGCGAAGTACCAGTAGCTAGTGGTCTACAGGGCTGGAAAAACAGTCCTGTTAAAATACGATTGCGATCCGAAATGCTTTGTTCGTCATGAAAATGTCAAAATGTTTACGAAAGACTATACTCCATTAGAGGAATTAGAGGCAAATCACAGCCTGTGTCTGCAAAACTTACACGAGGAATTTCCATAATCCAGTAGAAAAGCACTGGATCTGCCCCAGGCCAGTAGCGTACTGTCACAGTAGTTACCAAGTGCGCATTTGCCGAACTTAACAAATAAAGCAATGTATTAGCTAACTAAATCTCGGACTTACGAGTTGATCTACGTCTTCCTCTTGTAGACTGATTGACCCAGCTAAAATCAACCGATTCTCGTTCAAAAGTCATATTCAAGCTATCTGGAATGCCTCATGTTGCCTCCCAGGTCAGTTAGCGCCAGCCAGAAATCGTATACTTAAGTAGTCGAAGGTAGACGTTACGACCGCCAAAATGGTTATGACGATGTGAAGGCCCAGGTCGAGCGTGTTGCGCATGTGCGGGGGCGACATCCCTTTAATGCCTGCAACACCGTCATGGCAAACTTATGTTGACCCATTATGGTCCACTAAATCCACGCCAATCCAATTGCACCAACAGAATCGCCGACTCAACGCGGGATCGAGTGAACTAAGCCACAGGACTCAGACAAACCTGCAGTTCAAGCACGTCGGATTTTTCTTTTGTCCAGTCAAAGCATGACAACGACGTTGCAGACCCCGCTGCACCGCTTGCCGCACTCTCGAAACTGCCTCGATCGGGCCCCGTCCCCCACTTTCAATTTGGACAAACGTCAAGTTAGCATCTAGCACCTAATGCTCTTAACGTGTAGCGAGCAGACATGGCGGGAAACTACGTCGAAGCCGCTGCCTCTCAAGGCCTTCGACGGGGCCAACAAGACCGCCGCGCACCTCATGAAGCCTAAGGCCATTCTGTACACCACTGTGCTTCTGTTATGAATACATCCGTTCTAGAGCGGTTTACCGCTGTACAACGACACGGATGAGTGCAAGCCACTCGAAGCTCGAGTGGACGTTCGCTGTGAACGCCTGAACCTTCGGCGCCATGGTAGGTTCGCTATGCTGCGGCCATTTCAGCGTCAAGTATAGCCACAAGAATCCCTCGTGGGAAACTGTATCTTCATTAACGTCGGTGGTGTAGTGCAGGCATCTCTTTGGATATTCGCTCTGGCCGCAGCATCTCGCCAGTGAGGCCACAGTACCAATGCGCGGCTTGGTTCTGTGGTCAACGAGCTGTCGATGAACTCGTACTACACGCCTACGGAGGGGTTCGGTAGCTGAATCGGCGACAAGTTCATCCGTCCGCTGAGTTGGAGGGAACTTCATCGGGCGTGCACGATTTTGGTCATGTACATCGATGAGATTTCCGGATCAAATGTCGTAAAAATAGAGTTGCCCCAGAAACTGATATCTAAAAATAGAGTACTAAGTTCGCTATTTGTATAAAGCTATGAACTTAACTAACTTGTACTCTATTTTGGAAATACAGGTGTTGACTCGGGGCAGATCCAGTATTTTTCTACTGGATTATGGAAATTCCTCAGAACCCGGATTTCAAATCCTAGGAAAGGTCCAGGAATGGACAATGAGCCATGTCGTTTACCTTATTACAAGAGGAAGTACATGCCGAGGTGCTCCGCCGATGTACTTAAACAGGGAATGTTCTACTGAGGTGCACAAATGTGAGACTTGAATACTAACGCGATATGTCCAATATGGACCTTTTAAACGATTCGTACGTCGCGGCGAAGACTTTCTACGGATGTTAAACGTATGCGCCAGTTGTACACTATTCAGTATTCGACACTCTCGGCATACATGCAATCAGTCGCCCCCGTTGTCTTTAGATCATTATGATGAAGTATTCACAAAAGTGTGGCGGTTGAGCATGCTTCTGGCTTGCGTGACAGATAAAAAAAGCCTTCTAGGCGCGTGGACAGCCAACGAACACGTTGATAGATCCACACTGCATGTCTTCGTGCCATAGCTAAAACATTTCTAACGGCAACTATATTTTCTATCGAAAGCAGAGCAATATTGATATTTTCACACCTATCTAAAACGTTAAAACGATTTCCCGTTCATCGATCCGCGCCAAGCCGGGTCTCTGGCGCTGTTATTTACTTCTGAAGTGTACGAGTGTTGTACCAACTTTCATTTGTGCTGAAGAAGTACCAGTTGCTGACCCAGCATAAGTTTCAAATTGTGCTGGGACTATTACAATCGTCCGAATGATAATCATATTGTTTTGTTTTACACTGTGATCGAGGTCTTATCACAGTCGACCATCAATGCGCCTCTCCTACGCTTTCCTAATAGTTGCCGCTGCGACCACCACATTCTGGCAAGTGGTAACGCCACCACTATATCTTCCGACCGCGCCACGGAGGTTTCGACAATGACATCTCCAGACGTGATTGCTTCAATTGGAACAGGCG
The DNA here is from genome assembly GCA_014706105.1 of Phytophthora quercina. Classification (NCBI taxonomy): domain Eukaryota; phylum Oomycota; class Peronosporomycetes; order Peronosporales; family Peronosporaceae; genus Phytophthora; species Phytophthora quercina. Next base: position 1,058,530 of record JACBOW010000091.1, on the reverse strand, counting down.
AGACCACTAGTGGTGGAAAGAGTTTCCTGCGCTACCACGGCACCGAAGATCGACGTGAAACGGAGGACAAGGAAAACGGAGATGGAGAAGAAAGAAGAGAAAACAACCTTTTCTCGACGTCCAAACTCGATGAAATGCTCAAGGGGACAAAACGTTTGAAGAGGTTCGCAAAATGGAAGGAATTCGGGTACAACCCTCAGAACCTCCCTTCCGCCGTGCAAAGCAGCAAGTACGACAAGCTCCGTAAGAGGTACAACTTCTGGTATTACCACCGCAGTAACTAAGGCTCGATAAGAGTCTTCAGTGACAAGTGAACCCTTTGCGGAGGATGATCTAGCTGGTTGTCAAATGCGTAACTTTTGAATACAACTGTTACTCCGGCATCAACTTCTTTTAATGCTGTGCTCGATAGTAAGAATACGTCTTCCATTGTGCAGTAGTCGACACTTTGCACTTACTGGTGCGGCGATGAAACACTCTGTGAAGAGGACCAGCTCTTAATAAAACATACCTTAACTGGGGTCTGGATGCCCGCAAGGCCCATGTATCTGAGAGTTTGCCAGGTCATGAGCATGTCTTTCTTTTGTGCGCCTCAGTAGAACATTATTTGCTGAATTAGCCCATACGGACGAAGTCGAGTTGTAGTTGTCATGTCCTCGTGATAATATAGATCCCTCGGTTCGGTCATTTGACTTGCTGGCTCGTGTAAGTTTTTTGATTGCTTCTACTTCAGCAACCGTGCTTGGCAACTGTATAGGCGGCTCGTAGGGCTCCATGTACATCTCTAGTCCATCGTCTGGGCAATCAATCGAAACATCTTCACCCGGATCGACTGCACAGAGTCGACTCCATCCAGGACCCGTACCTTGGCCGTGCAAGGAGCTGTAATTGGTGTTGCTGCGTTGAACCATACTCAGTGGCATAGTCTCGACGTTCGATTGGAACTGCGAGTCCAGCCACATGACCTGGTACAAGCCCTTCACGATCCGACACACTCTGCCCACAATGTATGCGTGCTCAACACAGCATACTTCTTTGGGGTAGCCCAATCTTCTCGAGCTGGCGGGAATACCACCAAAGTGTCCACATGCAAGGACGCTATTGGTGATTGTCCTGGTGAAGCCCGCCGGGACACGCGTGCAGGTGGTGGAGTGGAGATTCTTTGTCTCGGTTCGGCTGTAACGTTTGGTCCAGCTACATGACCACTCCCTCCGCCCTCGGTCGAACCTGCCAATGGCAGATCGGCACCATTCGCTGGCACGACAGTAGCAGCAAGGCAATCAAGCGCGCTTTCTTGAAGGGATTCGTCGTGCGGCGCCACCGCATTGACAACTGGTGCGGTTACATAAGCTCCTTCCACGCCCACGTTGGCAAGTGTTGCCACGGAAATTGCAGCTGGGCACCCAGGCGCAGGTCCCCCCCACGACAACAGCAACCGTACTGGTAGATAGAGCGGCTAAAGTTGCCTCGTGGTGCATAGCGGTCTCTAGGCTCCGTCTAGGCTTGGCCTTACTCGCTGTTTGACGGCGTCGCTTAGGCTGTGGTTCTACCCACTGTTGATCCGCCGTTCTTGGGCTTGTTTTTAGACCCTTTTGGCCTGTCGCGTTTACGGGGACGTACAAGATCAACCTCAGATGAAGCGGAAGCTGCATTTCGTGCACTAGGAGCACGGGCTCGGGCTGCACGTTGAGGCCTGGAGCTGACTACTTCATCGGCGGTGATATGCGTATTGGCGCCTGTCTCCTGTTCGGTAGTGACAACCTGGTTGGCAGCAGGACCGTGCGCGGCGACGGTCTCCTCGTTGGTGATCACCGTCCGCATGGTAATCGGCACCAACGTGGTGACGGGCAGCTGCCTGCCTGAGACTACTTCGTTGCTTCCGTCAATGGGCACGTCAACCTTGTCCTGTGGGGTCCTGTGCCCCGGTAGACTGGCTGACACTTGGACAGTTGAAGACTGGTGCTCCGTTGCACTCATGCGGTGATCGGTCGCCGAATGGATGGCGACTCCATCAGCAGACAATGCTTCCTCCACCGCGACGCAGTCCTGTTCGTCACGACGATCCGCTGGATCCCGACTCGTAGGCATAGCCCTCTCGCTGCACTTGGCGTTCTCTTGGCTATCTTCCATTCATCACGCCGCGCGCAATACTGAAATGGGATGAGATCACGCCATCCTATGTATTCATACAGGTAGAGCAAATGGTTTGGTGTCAGTTGAATGGATTCCTGATATGAACGATTTCCATAAAATACTCGTTTTCGCAGTTCTTAGCTTCCATACATTGTTTCATACAGAAGCTTCCGTATTTTACATACATAAAAAATCAAATACATTCTTATAAGTATTTCAATACAAATATCAAGAGAGATTCACATTTTTGAGCACGCATGAAGATAAACATACGTTTTGCTAGATACGTGCACACGGCTGGAACAAGGCTATATTGACCCTCAGAGGGCTACAACGCGGCGTCAGCTTGCCGCCAATACCCCACTGCACTCGGTGTGTCACCGTCTACGCACGGCTGCAGCCTGATCGCATGATGAGGAAGTGGGATAGGTACTCACCGTCTACGACAGCCACTCCCGCTTATCGACCAATCACAGCAGGTCCGTCAGGGTTCACAATCTTTTCCGTAGAAAAGCGTTTTTTTACCGATGAAAAAAATGCAGAGGCAAGTACCGTGAGGTATGAAAAGGGGCAAATTGCCACCCTTGATGTACGACCAACCTTGTTTTGGTACAGGAAAGCAGATGCAGATCAGGTCTCGCCTGGCTCTCGAAGTACAATAGTTCATGAAAGGGTCAAATTGCCACCCTTGGTAGCTTGACATCTTAGGTTGTATACTAAACTTTAATCAAGCCAAAACCTCGTGTTCGCGAAAGGGTTAAATTTTCCAACAAAATACTGCTGTCGAAGATCGCGGAGTTGGCGGTGAAGGCCACTCAGAATTTTTCGAACAAGTTGTGGCTAAAGTCCCGAACAAACCTGTAAGTTACAAGTATTAACATGGACCGCCTGAGAAAAACGTGCCCAAAACAGGCATTTTTCGGGACACACTCGAAACCTAAAAACTCAGGTAGTGCGAATCAGCTATCAATACTTTCATAATAGAAAATTGACGTTTTTCGAAGAGAAGTGGTGGTGGTTGCGTGCAAACCTTACTGCTTGCACCAATGTGTAGCCATGTGGTCACGCCTTTTGCTTTGTTGAAGTACGCCTCTAAACATAAGGATTACACAGTACAGTGGACTCTCTAATAGCTGATAGTAGGCTATGACAAGTCCTCCCTAAACTGTCAGGTATGATTTTCACTATACTCATAGAGGGCGCCAGACTTATCTAATGGTTGGTTTGTGGCTAGCCACCACTAGGCTATCTCTCAGACAGCTTCTTAACTCTAATGACACTCACTTCGTCTTTTGGCATCTCCTTCACTGGTCTCTTCTCTTCCTACGCTCCTACGTTCAGACTAACCTTGCCATAGGTTATGAGTCCAAGTCAATCCTCAAGCGACGACTTCCCACGCCTCATCGGTGCCGAGAACTTCGACGTGTGGAAGACCCGCGTGTGCGCAGCCCTCGATGGCAAACACCTGCTCGGCTACGTGAAGAAGATCGACTACGATGGTATCTCTGAAGTGGAAAGCGACGAGAGCGAGAGAGACTTATCCGACGTTGGCGATCAACCCAAGCCCAAGTCAGCCGAGAGTGTCGAAGTCGACTCGGACGCGGTTGACTATGAGGAAAGCGACGACGAACTCAAGCCGCAGTCTGGCTCGGATGAAGACTCTGGGGACAACCCAGACACACCGATCAAGAGCAAGGACCTGCCAGTTGTTTGCCCTTTCAATCGAAGCCAAGCGCGCCGAGAACGCAGGCGTGGCATGAAATAGAAGCCCCAGCCTCTTTGGCAGCGGGAGCGCCGTCGCCAAGACCAAGACATTTTTGATGAAGACGATGGACAACACGCATGTTCGACTGGTTAAGAACCTCATGACATCCTACGAGATATTCAAGTTCATCTGTCAGAAGTATGAGGGAGCAGCCTTCCAAGGCGATCCATACTTCATCCAACGCTCCTTGATAGAGATCAAGTATGAGAGAAGGCTCAGACTTGGCCGAGTTCTTCCTCAAACTCGAGAACGCGATGAAAGCCGCGTCGGAAGCCACCGAATCGGTGATGACAGAAGGCCAAAAGTCGATCTACCTGTTCCACTCGATGCCCAGATCGTGGAAAGATGATCTCCGCATTTGGAAGGGTCAACGGAAGTGCATCCCGTGCGAAGACCTGAAGCCGAGCATTGAAGGGAAGGTCCGTGACATCCAAGCTCAAGAGTGCTACGCATTGGCCAAAGGAACGCCCGAGACCACTGCTACTAAGGGTGAGCGTGCTCTAATGGCTACTGGACCACCGGCCCTGCGTGCCCATAACCCTGACAACGTTCGTACTTACTGTGACCGTCCACGTCACAACATTCGTCAATGCCGCAGCCTACAGAAAGACCTGCTTGATGGTCGAGTGAAGGCTGGAACGGTGCTGCCTGCTAACTTTGCGTTCAAAGCCAACTCGAAGCGCGATCACCCTTATTGCAACTCGAAAAATGGGAACCGTGGACACAACAACAACTACAACCGCGGATACAAGAACAGTAAAGGTGGTGGTAATCACAAGCATGGAGACGGCGGCAAGTCCAGTGGGCAAAACAAACGCAAGAATTGTCCACTCGATTCTGACGACGATGGAGACGATGATAGTACCAACCGCAAGGTTTTCCGTCAAGGCCACCGTGATGCACTGAGCCTTACCGCTCAAGCCAAGGTAGATCCTGACCCTACCTGGACCATCGACTCTGGGTGTACGCGCCACGTGACGCATGAAGCTCAATGGTTCACCGACATCACCACTAGTGGAGGCTCCATCACTGTTGGCGGGAACAACCAAATTCCTATCGAAGGCATCGATCGTGTTGAGCTGGAAGTCGTTGACACCAAAGGTAATATGAAGAAGCTCATCCTTCATGGGGTCCTATACGCTCCGCAACTGCACTTCAACCTGCTCTCAGTACCTGCAGCCGTGAAGCATGACTTCCACTTCAGCTTCAATCGCAAGCAATGCGATGTGCAGACAGACCAGCGCTTTAAGATCAAGGTGCCGATGGCCACCAACACGGATCTGTACCAGTTCCAATCCAAGCCAGTGGTGAACCCAACGGCACTCGTGGCCTCAGGTAAGCAACGAACTTTCCTGCTACTACACAAACGTCTTGGACATCCTAACGTACGTGTCTTGCATGACCTATCTAGGAGGCAAGCCATACATGGACTCGATGGGCCTCTGTCTGTAGCTCCTACAACAGACTTCTTATGTATAGCCTGCACGTTGGCGAAGTCTCACCGCTCACCATTCTATTCTAATAGAGTTGTTGAACGTGCCACATCTCCCTTGGGAAAGGTGCATTCAGATATCTGTGGTCCATTACCTGTGCCTAGCCTTACTGGATATTCACCTATCCAATTAAGAACCGTAGCGAACTGTACGAATGCTACGAAGATTTCAGGAGGAAAGCCCTGAACATTTTCAGGCGGGACGTCAATGTACTTGAGTACACTCGCATCATTGAAGACCATGATATTCAGCGGCTTCAGGCAGACAACGCGAAATAATATGAAAAGCTAGGTCGCATCATCTTTAAGAAGTACGGAACCCATGCACAGTTTACAAACGCGTACACACCTCAGCAAAACGGAGTTGCTGAACGCTGCATACGTATGATCATGGAGCGTGTACGTGCCCTGCTACTGGATGGTAAACTCCCTAAGCAGCTCTGAGCTGAGTGCGTGTGCCACGTTACCACACTGATCAATATGACACCCAATTCTAAGACTTATGGCCGTACGCCGTACGAGCTGTGGTTCAACCGTATACCATCCATGGTTACATCAAGTATTCGGATGCAGTGCATACGTCTGTGGTGGAGCGGGAATCGCAAAGTTCACGATGCGTTCCAAGCTCACGCACGGAGGGACCAGACTACCAACTGACGGAGGAGGTACTCCGCTTGCCGTGCGGGGCTGAAGTCTTGCTCACCTTGTGTACCCGTTGGTTGGGCAGGTTACGCTCTCCTGAGGTGGTTCTTGAAGGTGTCGGGCTTGACCTCCGGTTGAACAGGTGTAGACGGTATTTTTCTTCTTTTTTTCTTTTTTTTTTTTTGGTTGGTTTGACGGCCACGCGGAAATCTCCGCATGGCCGCCGAGGTAAGTCGATCGTAGTCTTGAATAAGCTTGACCGACGTGGGGATGTCCTTGTGTGTTCTTGTCCTTGTCCTCTCCGTTGCTTGCCGCTTCCTCTTGGCGGGATCTTGAGGGTGAGAGTCGATCGGTACCTGGCCAAGCAATCCAGGGGATCTCAACGTGTCTTCCTTGGTGAACTTAGTGGTGCCTTGGTCGTCGGGTGGGCCAATGTCCTTCCCAGTCCGGAATACAAGAACGCCGTGTGTGTCTTAGAAGGAAAATCGAAGTCTGTATAAACTAAAGAAAAATATGCACAGACGCTGATTTTGTAGCCAGTGTCCTACTCTTCGTGAGTACAGAACAGCTCCCCATCCCCGAAGTGTCACCTCGCCCTCAGCTTCAAAGTCGACCCAGATCGTGTACTCCAATGATTGCACCACTTCCACCCAGATCGGGATGTACGTAAATGATTGCATCACTTCAGGGTGTGCGCAAATGATCGCACCATATCTGGGTGGAGATCGGTGTACCAAAATAATGGTACACCGTCTCGAAATGATTACACCATTTGTGTGACACACACACCCGATCTGGCGAAGAGTCGGCCAAAACCGAACCCTGATCTCATTTCCCAATACTGGACAAGCGCTCCACGTCACGTCCACATCACTGAGCAATATCGCGACAAGCTCGATGCTCGAGCCCGGTTGTGCATGTACCTAGGCATTCCTGATCACAAAAAAGGGTATCGCTTAATGGATATCGAGACACATGCCATTATCTACAGCCGCGATGTAGTCTTTAAGGAGGACGAATTTCCCTCTCTATCTGGTCTAACGTCTACACCTGAGCCAACTCAGGTCGTGTAATGGCAACAACCTGCACCTGCACCTGTATTTGAACCTACGCCAGCACCTGCGCCTACAACTGCAACGACACCTGCACCTGCCAACACTGCAGACCAGCGCCTACTACCATCATTGAGGGAGGCGCTTGAGCGAACCGAAATGCATTACTCGTTTCGAACGGAGACGACATCTAATCCTCCCTCACCTTCTGTACCTAAGCAACCCCGTCTCACCTTAGATGACACGGAAGTTACCCTCAACTCTGAGGAAGATATGCAGGAACAGGAGCAGCGCCAACAAGTACTGTACACATTATTTGCTATTCGGTATGTGTCAGAGCCCACTTCGTATCGAGAGGCCATGCGGTCTTCTCAAGCTGATCAGGGGCGTAAAGCAGCCAAATTGGAAAATAAGTCCCTCATGGATTACAACACATGGACGCTGGTACCCCCTCCTAAAGGACGGAAGATTGTCACCGGCCGATGGGTCTTTGTAGTGAAGTATACCGGCACAGGCAAAATCGACCGCTTCAAAGCGCATCTAGCGACCAAAGGATTCTTGCAACAATATGGCATTGACTACAATGAGATTTTCTCTCAGGATATCAGAATAGAAGTACTCGGACTCGTTCTTACGATCGCAGCACTGCTCGATCTGGAAATCCACCAAATGGATGTCAAGACTGCATTTCTGAGCGGTTTCCTTGAAGAAGAGATCTACATGGCTCAACCAGAAGGTTTAAAATCCCGGGCAAAGAACATCTTGTATGCAAACTCCTAAAGAGCCTTTATGGGCTCAAACAGGCTCTTCGTGTCTGGTACCAAACTCTGTCTGCCTTTCCCGAGAGTCTCGGGTTTCAGAAACTCAGTAAGGATTGCTGTGTGGTCCGACGCACTGTAGACGGTATCACTTGCTACATCGCAGTATACATCGATGACCTGTTGCTTATTGCACCAACGCCTGCCCTCGTCAGTGAGCTGATATCATCCCTGAAGAATCGATTCTCCATGACAGATTTAGGGGGGTGAAGTACTTACTCGGCTAGTCCATTCAACGTGATTGTAAGAACCGAACGATATTTATCCACCAGCACAAGTACGCTACGAAGGTCCTTGACCGGTTCAGCAACTATATTCCGTATCCTATTCCAACACCAGCAGATCGGAACGTAAACCTCTCTACAAGCAGTCAACCTAGTAGTGAGGCAGAGAAAGATGCGATGAAAGACATTCCGTATCGCGAAGCCGTAGGCAGTGTCATGTATCTTATGGTAGGCACCAGACCAGACATGGCATTCTACATGCGGGAGGTCAGTCAATTTCTAGCCAATCCAGGCATGGAGCATTGGGAAGCTGTAGTCCGAGGCCTCAAGTATCTATCAGGCACGAAAGACTGTGGTCTTCTCCTGGGAGGCTCGTCCGATATGACATCCGAGAACCTGGCCGACCATTTAACAGCCTATAGTGACTCTGACTATGCCAATTGCCCTGAGTCGCGACGCTCCGTCGGTGGATAGGTAACTATGCTATCCAACAGTCCAATCTCATGGCTTTCGCGCAAACACTCCACGGTAGTTCTCTCGACTACAGAGGCAGAGTACATCGCCTTGTGCCACTGCATGCAAGAGATGATATCCCCCAAGCTTCTCCTCCAAGAGTTAGGCTTTGCCACGACGCAAGCTAACATCATCCACGAGGACAACCAGAGCTGCATAAAAATCTGCTACGACCCCGAACTCCATGGAAGAGCAAAGCACATCCACGTTCGATACTGTTTTGTGCAAGAAAAAGTTGAGCGACACGAATTCACCGTCGTCTACTGCAATACCAAAGAGATGGTTGCTGACATCTTTACTAAAGCTTTAGATAAAGATCAGTTCAGAGAACTAAGACCAAGCTCAGGATGACATCCCTTGATGCTCAATCAGGTCATTACGCATAATGTGCGAGTCTAATACTAATGCATGAAGCGTGCCTACTCAATTGCGTTCCTTTTTTCCCACTGGGTTTTTACATGTTGTTCGCACCAAAGGTTTTCTCCTCACTAAGGTTTCCCTGGTCTAGTACCGAATACCGATAGGCACACGACATTTATATATCATGCAACCAACACGACATTTTTCTAGGAAAGTTCATTATCGATGAGGAAAACCCGCGGAAATCCCTACCGACTCTGATCATCTATCTACTTAAAGACAATGAACGGACGAACAAAGGAGAAGAATTTATTCCACTCCGCTGACTGCACAGGCTTACCGTCATATTGATCGTAGTTAAGACGCTTGTTACCTTGGACCTTGAGGACAAAAGCATGACCAACGAAGGAGTGATTGCACACCGCACACAGGTAAATCCCATCGTAAAGGTCCACCTCTTCAAGGACACGAGCCCCACGACGATCGGCAATAGCGAAGTTGCAATGATTGACAAGAGGACGGTACAGGAAGTCACTCCTCCATCTCGAAGCTTGCGCACAAAAACCTTGAACACCTTCCATGTAGCTCCCTTGGTCAGATCCAGCCCGTAATCCCGCAATTCATCAGCGACGAAATCATCAATGTCACTTGCCGTAACAATATCCGGCCGCCCGACTAACTCCGCGGCGTGCTTGACGGCGTGGAACAAGCACAGGTTTTGCATATCCGCACTGATGATACCGTATTCATCTGTCTTTGCAAAACTTCGTGAAATTGGGAGCCATTGAATTTTTCCAGCGACCAACGAGTTCAATCTCTTCGGGAAAGTTGTCGTCCACCGATGCCTTTCGGGGCTCCCACGTGCGCTGGTAAAACCGACGACCGGTTCTCTTACGAATTAACCACAGCACGCGGTACTCGTAATCGAGCTCTGTTGTACACCGATCAATGATGCGAGCAATCCACCACGTCTGCCTCGTCGACACGTAGTCTCCATCCACGGTAACACGGGTCGGGCCATAGTTCTATCCATAAATACAGAAGAACAAGTCGGTATCAGACGCTGTACCTTGGTTTGTGGCACTAGTTGTCTGGTTTGTGGCGCTAGTGGTCTGGTTTGTGGCTCTAGCTGTCCGTTCGGTAACAATATCTGCCCATTCGGTGACAATATCAGCCAGTTCGGAGACACTAGCTCCATAAGTATCACCAACTGCCGCCGCGCGAGCCTCGAAACCTGGGTTGCCGTCGGCAAGGCGGAGGACCTCGTGGAGCCGAATCGGCCTCGCAGATTTACTGCGCTTGGTTCCCGCAGCCTAGATTTCCCTGGCCCCCGCGGCCTCATCCACACTGGCTTCAACGGTCAAAGTCGGCGTGGCCTTCGAGGCCCTACGCGCACGGGCCCACGTGGCCCCGCACCTTTCACCCTCCACGCTCGTTCTGAGAGCACGCGTGGCATCCTTCGCCTTCTTCCTGGCTCGGATTTGAGCCGCTGTTCGATTTTTTTTGCGGCCTGGCTTCCCTTGCCTCGACGAAGCTACTGCCGGCGGTCTCGTGAGTCTCCCTTGCTGTCGTACAAGACTTTGCTGTAGCTTGCCTTAACGTCCTTCTTTCACCAATCGCAGAGCACTAGGGACAAAGAATAGATCAGCTAGCTTAAGGCTTCCGCAACTGGGATTATTCGACAATGAACAGTCGTCTGAGTCTAGACTCAGATAACTCTAATCCCTAATAAGAAAGGGATTTGCCAAAAGTAGGTAAAGATGCAGGGAGGCTGTTTGAAGTATGCCTCTAAACATAAGGACTACACAACACAGTGGACTCTCTAATAGCTGATAATAGGCTATGACGAGTCCTCCCTAAACGGGGAGGTATGGTTTTCACTATACTCATAGAGGACGCCAGACTTATCTAATGGTTGGCTTGTAGCTAGCCACACTAGGCTGTCTCTCAGCTTTTTAACTCTAATGACACTCGCTTCGTCTTTTGACATCTCCTTCACTAGTTCCTTCTCTTCCTACGCTCCTACGTTGAGACTAACCTGGTCATAGCTTTGAAAAAAGTGATATCGACTGATTGTATGCTATAATCATTTGCTCATTGAATAACAATAGTGACAGTAGTACTTGATTTGCTACAACGTGACGTCAAAATGAGGTTCTAGTTGCTGTTGCATGGCAGACGCTGTTTTTGCCGGAGCGTATCGAGACATCGAAGTCTTCATTAGTTTTATGGATTTATGGACAAGTAAGCACTAATATCGATCTTTGTGTTCGTATAATTTGCTTTGGGTGGGGGTAACCTCGTTACTAGAAAAGGTAGCCAAACCACCCAAATTTGCATGATCGCAGGGGTAGTGCCCGTGGATGAATAGCAATATCTGAAAAACTAACACTAGGAGAAGAATACGACATCATCCATTATGATCAAGTGTTAAAACACAATGTATTATCAATGTTCTTAAGAGGTTTCAACTCGCATTGACGAAGATGACGTTGGGGGTATTACGAAAAATGGTGCGGTTTTCTCAGACATTTAAAGTTAATAACTTACTCTTACAAAAAAAACCAAAGAAGCGCCAATTCTTCACGTTGCTGTTGCAGGCGAAAATACGAACATTTGCACATGGCGTTGCTCCTCCGAACCCTCCGAATGATCCCAGAATACAAGCAACTCATCAAAAATCTCTGGATAAGCTGTTCGAGAATTGATACCTAAAAAGTCAATCTGACAGAATCGCGATTTTGGCTCCAGCCTTGTTGTTGTAACTCCAAACATTGGACTAACAAGTCCCCGACAACTGACGCGAAAGCCAAGCTTTATTACATAGACTACGACTACGATAACATGGTCGTAATTAAGGCAAGGTGTTTGACGGGTCTACACATAAACCTGTAACAATCGGTTGGTCTGTTGTTAGTATCTTGAGCAACCAACTCTCGCTATTATCCTGTTTGGCCATTGCATTCATATCGCCCATCTGCATGGTGTCACACCATTGGTGTGTGATCTACACAGTACGATGTCAATCGTGCTAGTGCAACACCAACAAGTTTTCATTACGTCGCTTCGACCGCAGTTCATACCTGTAAAAGCATTTGCTGAATGAATAAAACACAATAAACAGTATGGGGAGTAGAGAACACAATATACATTGTCCTACCGTTGTTACAAATCTGCAAGTATCGACAATACACACTCACTATTTACCAGCCTGCGCCGTCGATCCCCTTCAACAGCGACTGGATGAAGGCAACACCGAAACCAGTCGATCGCTCGTCGTCGCCCGCAAACACCGGGAAGGCCATATCGACATGTAGCCACTTGCCCGTCTGCTCGAAGTCGCCCAGGTGATTCGCGATGAACTGTCCGGCGCACGACACTTGCGCATTGGCGCGGTTCTTGACCGAGTTCTTCATGTCGGCAATAGTGCTCTTGAACTCAGGGCGGTGGAACTCCGGCGCGTACGGCATGGGGTGTACGAGGTCCCCAGAGACCTTACCAGCCTTGACAGCAAGACTCTCGAGTTCACCGTCGTTCGTGTAGATGGCGCCGATACGATTGCCAGTCGAAATGCCCTGCGCACCCGTCAGTGTGGCCATATCCACGACTACCTTCGGGTTCAGGTGCTTGACAGCGTAGGCGACGCCGTCACCCAGCACCAAACGACCTTCAGCATCCGTGTTGTTCACCTCCACAGTTTTGCCTGAGTACATGACAAGCACATCATCAACACGCGTCGAGTCCGGACCCACCGAGTTCTCAGCCACACATAGTACAACGTGCAGTGGCGTCTTGTCCGTCGTGTTCTTCGCATGACAGGCAGCTTCAAACGCCGCCAGTAGCGACGCCGCACCTCCCATGTCGCGTTTCATGCCGACCATGATGCCTCCTGTCTTGATGGACAGACCTCCCGTATCAAAGATGATACCTTTGCCCACCATAGCAACACCCTTAACATCTGCTGCTCCCTCCGGCACCAAACTCAAGCACACAAGTGCAGGTTTGTGGGTTGCAGCCTTGCCTACACCGTAGATACCTCCGAATCCCTTCTCACGCAGCTCTTCACCTTGAATAACCGTAATCTTCGAGTTGGTTCTTTGTGCTACAGCACGAGCTTCAGCAATGAACGCATCAGAGTGCAGTTCATTGGGCGGGGCATCCACCAGCCTCGTAGCCAGTTGAATGGCATTGGCCGTGTATTGAACCAGTGTCGTTTGATCACTAGTCAATGGGGTTTGGTACACCACTTCAAGCTTGTCTGTTTCTGTCGGAGTCTTCTCTGTAACAGGAAGAGCATTGGTTCTCTTCAACTTGTGCTCGTACAATGGAGCGGCACGTGCCACTGCAGCCCCAGCAGCAAACCACGTGTCCGTGTGGCTAGGAAGCATTAATACAACAAGCACCACCTCGTCTTTGTTGGTTTCTTCTCCTCTTTTAGTCACTAGTTTGTTGTGGCTCTTGATGAAGTTTGCGATGGAGTGAGGACGTGCCGAAGTGTTGGAACGTGAGACCTGCGTGGGGAGAGCATGGAGCGTCACGTGGAGTGCGTCACTGCCTGTCTCCTGAGCCAGTAGTAGCTCGGAAGTGGCGCCGCTGTCTGCGCTGGGACTTAGTGTGTCCAGCGCGTGTTGTAGGAGCACAGGGTTTGCACCTGCGTTGAATTGGATGGCGCGGGATGAGGCGGAGACCAGCGTCTGCTGCAAGAAACTGTTGGATGCGCCTTGTGTCTGTAGCGTTTCGAGGGATCCGACGACTAGCACGCGGTTCACGCGCTTCTGGAGCGATGAGAGGGAGGCGAAGCGCACCATTATTGGGAATGGAAAGGAGTCTTGGTGCTTTGGGCAAAGATTGGAGACTGACTGCTGGAAGATTGCAAAGCAGTCGGGAGGGAAGGCATGAGCATTGAGAGTATAGTGGACGGAAGAGGGTACGGTGACATCCTCTCCACTGTGGACGAACGGAGAGAAAGAAGGGACAGTGGATGAGTGTGCGAAACTTTACCAAAACGAGTATGTTTACCGACTTTGCCCAAAACAAAATTATACTTATTTCGGGAAATCACTGAGTTGTATCTTGGAAGGGCGTCTTGGATCCATGAGTTCTTCCCCTTGGGAAGAGCTGATCGACAGCCTCCAAGACAAGAGGGTTGGGAGTAGTTGGTTCTCTGGTCAACACGGACTCGTCAAGACTGTTGACCGAGTGGGGAACCACTTTATCTATGAGTTAACTTAAGGAAAGCTGCTGAAAGTATCGAGGACTCTAGACTTCTCACTGTGTGTGTCCATGACTTGAAGCTACAAATTGAAGAGTACGAGAAAGAATCTCGAACTCTTATCAAATTGGCTAAAACTGGACACACCATTCGACATTTACTACGAGCCATGGAGTCGATGCTGGGACTGATGAGTAAACTTGATGATCCAGTAATTCGAGAGTCCTGGTATGGACAATTGCAACAGGAACGAGATGAATGGATGGAAACTTTCGAGAAAAAAAAATACTATGTGAAGATCGGTTTTGGTGTACATTGACTGATGACGAAGGTCTAGAGGTGTTGACGTTGTTGAAACATAATTATGTGAAGAATTGGGAGTTGCTGAGTCCTCGTGAGCTGGATGCCATGTCTACAGTTTATGACACTGTGGCATTGCACTTTGGAGTGGTGACACTGGCGATTCCAACTTGGTTTACTACGAGTGAACGCAACCTTCGTAGACGATGGTGAAGAAAAATGTTTGCGTCATTTGGACACTTGGTCAAGAATGCACCACCCCAGCATTCGGAACTTCTATGGAGCTTGCTATGTTGGCAGGCCGTTCGTGGTACATGAGAATTGTGCACCCTTGGACGTCTCGACATCGACTTGGGCAAACTTCCTTGGCTGTGCGGATGGCCTTCGTTACATTCACGAGTTGGGTCCAGCTTATCAGTCTCTGGAATCGAACGATATTTTGCATTCTGAAGCTACTCGAGTTGGCACTTTAAGCGGAATGGGTGTTGTGCGAGCTGGTAAAGGGGATTTTGGTTCGTCGGACTTGAAAATGCTAGGACTCGTGATACTTAAGCTGCTTGCAAATACGCGTCGATCTGAAAGCGACATTTCAATTGATGACGCATTGTTCCACGATGATAGACCTCCATTTCTAAATGACACAGAATGGGAACTTTTGAAAGATATGTGCAGGGTGGAACGATTATGGAAGATATCGTGCACCGCGTGGGTATCTTGTCAGACCATACTAACGCTGTACAGCATACCTTGCCTAGTGCAATGGTGACTAATGTGAGCTCATACATCATTCCTACTTTGGGTAATTCTGTACAACATGCGCTAAATGAAGCTCGTCTATCGTGTGGCATCCTCCCAGAGTTGAGCGACGTGAACCAACCTGTGTATGACCGACTGGTAAATATATATAACTAGATGCGCTTCAAATCGAGCCCAGTGGCTGCGAACGTGGTGGAAGACTTTAGTTTGATCCTGATACGCTTTATGGGATCTCTTGCAATACGCTGTGATCGGAGCATGCGAGCAGCAAGAGCTCTGTTGCAATTATTGGTGCTTCTCGAACACTATCTGGCCGTAATTATAGTATCCATCAAGATATCGACCGCCTCATCCAGAATTCGCCAATTCTAGAGAACCAACATCGGGTTCATCACTGGAAACCAAGATGGAAATCTTCACATCGGCGTCAGTGCAACAGAATGGAAACTTTGGCAGAGGACCCGTCGTTGCTGTTGGACCACATCGACGACGAAGTGGCGCGAACGGAGGCCTTGGCGCTACTTCAATTTGAATCGCAAAGGTTCAACAACATAACGGTGATACCATGGCGAGCGTGAATATTACACTTGGAAGACATTTGTTGGAGCAAGCACAGCAATTTGACAGAGGAAATACTGCAGCAAATGGGGTGGCTAGCAGGCTACAAAGGCATCTTTTAAAACACCACGAGGAGTCCCAGTTGCTTTTGAAAATTGCTGACACGGGACGTCTTGTAAGCTTCCTATCTCTTATGGTGGACATCATATTGGAATATGGCGGCATTGCTACCAAAGAAGCCAAAGAGAAATGTTTCGAGCATTTGCTGCTTGAGCGTCATGAGGTGATGATGTTCTACGAAAGTTTACTCTCAAATAAAAAGCTCTTGATACAGGAGTTAGGTGATGACCAGTTTCAACTGGAGGTGCTCACCAAGCTGAAGTATGGACTACAACAATACCACGACACTTTAATACCAAGAGAGCTGGATGTGATCTCGAATCTGTATAATTTCGTAGCTTTGTACGCTGAAATGGTGACTGTGTCAATCCCGGACTGGTTCACTGTATCTGAAAACGAAGAATCTGGTAGCGTCCTGTTAAATACTGGGCTAAGTGACGAAGAAACTTGTTTGCGGGAAATCGCTACATTGGCCACCTTGCGTCATCCTTGTGTACAGAAGATATACGGGGCTTCACATGTGGGAGAGCTTTTTGTTGTTCTCGAAATGAGCGAATCTGTTTTTGCTGAAGGCGTATCATGGTCTCTATTGTGTAATTGCGCTAGTGGCCTGCCTACATCCATGAGCAGGGATTTGCGCCGGAGTCATTCCCGCAACATTCTTACAACAACACGATAACGTGCTGAAAGCAATATAATTGTGTCTTATGTTGTTGGGTAATTCATATTCTTTTTCCTTACAACGAAAGTCAACTTTCAAACTTGAAACTTCGCGAGATCTTTTGAAACTCATTAAGTACGATTTCGTACGTTTAAGTACGAATCCTCCCAGCCTCTCATTTCGTTTTTCGTAAACGGCATGAAGCGGACGGCGCGGAAGCGAGTATGCCGCGGAAGGGAGCGCGTGTCACCACGCCCAAGAAGCCAAGCGACGGTGCCAAGGCAGCCAAGACCATGAAGAAGGTGCCCAAGAAGGCGGTGCCGCCGAAGAAAGGAGCGGGCGTTGGCATTACCGCAGCGAAAGATGTGGGTACGGATGTGGTGTGCGTATACGGGGGTAATGGCTTGAAACTAACGCATATGTTGTTTACTATTTGCTAAATTCTTATTATGTGCTAATAGATATTGATCGGCGTGCTTCCCTAAGGGCGACTAAGCCCGTTGACTACATTCGTGCGTCGGCGGGCTATGCGAAGGACGATACCGACGACGATGACTATCGGCCGGACGAAGACCCGGACAACGGAGCTGACGATGAGTTGGAGGGACTCGGTGATGTGGAGGAATCCATTGATGTCGTTAAGGATGATCAAGGTGATGACAATGGAGCTGCGAGTGTTGGTGGAGTGCCACGGCCGGAGATGATGGATCGGGGACGGATGGAGGGTGCCACGGCCGGAGATGACGGAGCGGAGACAGATGGAGGAGGTGCTGGAGGTGGTGAGAATGGGAACGCTGGCTCTGTCGAAGAGCAAGATGGTCTATCTAGCACCTGTGCACGTAAGGTTTGTGTACATGCCTGTGTTGCTGACTATGTTGCCGACTATGTTGCCGACTATGTTGCGTCTTTTGTTGTTCCTGGTTTTGCTGTTTATCAGGTTATCTGGCCTATGTTACCGGCTATGAGCCTAGAAGTACCGCAACAATGAATGACGTGGATTCCACGACCAGCGCGGTACACCCACCAAATTCAGCTCAGAAGAAAAGATCCAGAGAGTTGTTTGATGAAGTGACCTCTGGTAGTGACGACGATCTTGCGGTGAAGGTGGCTCGCAAAAGCACACCTGTGGCCCCCAGCGACGACCCTGAAGGCTCCACGACAACCTCGCAAACCTATACGTCGATCGAAAACATTCGAAACCCGTGAGAAAATGAAGAAGGCCCACAAAGCTGTGGAAAATTTCGTGCCAGAACTACCGCAGAAAACATTCCAGAACTGGGATGAATTCGAAGAAGTCCGGCGCAACTACGAAGCTGAATACTTCTTACAATTTCGGGTTCGGAGCTCTGAGACGTCGGTGAAGAACAACGGGTTAGTTTGCCATTGTGTTGCTTATTGTGTTGCTCGGATTTAAAGTACTTTATTTATTGTTATGTTGCTTAAGGCGTGCTGGAGCAACACAGATTCCGGAAAGACTGAAGTACAGCTTCAAACGGATGTGGTGCACTCATGGATCGTCTCAAGCTTCGCGTAGTGAAGGCCGACGAGATTATGATTCGAGGTTTACTGGGTGCGAGGCTGGGTTTTTGGTGCGTTCTGAAAAGGTTGTTATGGATGGACAGGCGAAATGGCTGGTGTGCGTTGTCCCTGGAACAGAGGTAAGCGATTAAAGCACACGGGTTACTAACTGAATGATATACTAACTTATCGCTTATGGTACAGATTTCTACGCACAATCATGCTACCAGCAAGACCATCTATGACTCCTACCGCGGGGCGAAGTCTATACCGCTTCCGCCCCAGGTCCACAAGGAACTTGGTCTCATGTCGGAAATGAAGAATATCACTGCGGATATCAACCGCTACCTTTCGGACAAACTTGGTGGGTGCTTCTGGAGATTTGGCTGCTACGTTTGTAGAACGTTATACCGGCAGCTCGTTCTTTCATGCCAACTTTTTTTTTAACTTTGTTTCGCTATTTTTTTTCTGAATACAGATATGGTGCCAACTCCTCAGCAAACAAGAAATGTTCTTCGGCATGTGTTGGGTAGCACCACACTTGGACGAACTAAGACTATCCTGGATAGTTTTGCTGAAGCAGACGACGGGAACGACATTCTTCTCGTTCAAGACCAGATGGATATTACATGCGTTATCGCCATGCAGACGTCTATCCAGAAGACGTGTTTTTCAGAGTAGAGCGACACCCTAGTGATGGGCTGGAACCACGGAACCAATAATCTGGGATATCACCTAGGTAAGTTTGATGGCCGCGGTTTGCTTACCGAAAAAGGCGGTCTTATTAATTATTTTTCTGTTTTTATGCATGTGTCTATCGCAGGTAGCCTGGTTGTTACGTCTGCAACCGGAAGGGGAATTCCAGTTATTGACTTTCTATCGCTCGATCAGTAAGCTACCACCATGGAGACAATAGTTGAATTCTTCAAGCAGAAAAAATCAACATGGGATGCTGTCAAGACAGTCGTGATCGACAAGGATTTTGTCGAATGGCGGGTACTGGAGAAAGCTTTCCTGGTGCGAAAGTTATTCTTTGACAATTCCATGCGCTGACCTATCGGCGCAAGGTTTGCAGAAGAGAGAAGTTCGATCTGAAGATGACGCAGAGGGACGCAATGGAATCTGCATTCGCGAAGCTTATCTACTGGTACGATGTCTTTGTGTTGTTCATTGAGTTGCTCGAACTGTTGCAGAATTTGTTGCTTGGTGTGTTGCTTGGTGTGTAGCTTGATGCTTGCAGCAGCACACAGTCGAGATTCGACTCCGAGCTCGCTAGCTTCACAAGTTTATGTGGAGAGGAGCGCCCAGAGTTACTGAAGTATTTCCAGGCAAACTGGAAAACCTGCGTCTCGATGTGGGCAAATCACGCCAGAGGAAAGTTCTTCAGCGCAGGAAATACCAAGACGAATCGGATAGAATCGAACTGGAATCAAGTGAAGCTGCTTCTAGGCAAGAGACCAAGGCTCGACTCCACTATTTCTGGGCTTTTGGCTCACCAAGCAACTATCACCCGACAGCTTATTACTGCCACACGCAAGCACTCTACCACTGCTCGACACCCGGATCTCGTACCTGATTTACTTTCCCTCGTGGCGAAGAATTTGAGCGATGACGTACTGGCAAAAGTCCGTTCCGAATGGGACAGCTTCATGGTGCATTTGGTGGATGCTACGTGCGAAAAGCATGGATCCGATGTGGGTGAGTGGGAAGTAAGATCCCGAGGATACACTTACCAGTGCAATGACTTCGAGTGGGCCTGCTCGTGCATATTCTACTGCACCTACCATCTGCCATGTCAACATTTGATGTATATTGCTGATCGCGTCCACCGATTTGAGTGCCTGCCCGAGTCATGCATTCCCTCACGATGGGATATGGAAGCTATGTCGAAGCTGGAGAAACCGTTTTCCCGTGGTGTAGCTTCGCTTCAGGCCGTGCTGGCCAGAATGAGGATCTCCGGTGACTCATTCACGCGCAACAGTTTCTCGGAGTTCACCGAAGCAACACAAGATGTTGGTGCAACGCAAGTTGCACCACAAGACGAAACACAAGGTGCAACATTAGACGCAACAGAAGCTTGTGTTGACAAACAGGATGATCGGAAACGTCGCCAGG
Organism: Phytophthora quercina; assembly: GCA_014706105.1. Classification (NCBI taxonomy): domain Eukaryota; phylum Oomycota; class Peronosporomycetes; order Peronosporales; family Peronosporaceae; genus Phytophthora; species Phytophthora quercina. Next base: position 1,038,291 of record JACBOW010000091.1, on the reverse strand, counting down.
CTAATCAGCGAGTTATTTACGACAAGATAAGGCGTCGCGAACGAGCAAATGTTGTGGTGCTGTCTTCAGAAGAGAAATATTGCCACGCAAAGGTTGCTTTCGAGCCTGTAATGGAACATCTGGCTGGATTGTCGAGCCCTGCCTTCTACAAAGCGCTGAGTCGTGGAAAGAACTCATACGTCGCGGAATTAAAGCCATTGGGGAGTATACGTCGGACGCAACATCTGCTGCTGCTGAAAGTTCGGGGTCGGATGTAACGGGCAACGTGGAAGACGACCTGGAGAGTGATATAGCTTCGAATATCACTCCCGCGGATCTCATTGACTCGATGAACATGATACGCGAAATTGAGCAAGCCGAACACGGGCTAACCGTCACTGCAGAACCATCGCAAAAAAATGCACCTAAGCAAAAGGAAGCAATTCAGAGAGAAAGACGATTTCCCGAGCTAAATCTCCGGATAGGCTCGCTACGAAAGCAGCACCGAAAGTTGGTAAAGGCGCTAGGTGCACTGCAGTCAAAACATTGACACAACCTTGGGCGGCAGAGCCATCTGACAAGGACAACTCCGACAGGAAGCCAGAGGCAGAGGTGAGCGAGGACGTGAGTGAGGACAACCATGTAGCAAAACCCGAGCGCAAACATGTCCAGGTCGAAGTACTCAAGCTACCGCAGCCAAAGCCTCGCCGCAACCAGAGAAATAAATTGACGCAGACACGGGCGAATAAGGTAACCGCCCCGCAAAAGTTAGCGGTCATCACTCTACCCGACAAAAGCGTACCCTCGTTGGCTCGAGTGCTCGAGTGGGCACGCAATACCAGCGACAAGGGCCAGGTCAGTGAGTTTCTTGCGAGCTACCCAGTTATCATGGAGGATGACTGTTGGGTTGCGCGTCCTGCTCGCTGTGAGCGTGCCCAAGTACAACCCAGCGACTCTGACTACAATTTCGTGATCCCCAAGCGTCTGATCACCAAGTTGGAAGCCGTTTTGAATGCGGAGAGCAAGAAGCGGCCAGTATCCAAGTATTTCGCCACTAACGTGTCCGATGTGGAGCCTGGAAGTACTCCACTCGAGACCGTTGCCTTCTTGTCGGGAGGATCGCCAAAGATCACCAGGTTTGTCTGTCATACAATGTTGCTATGTTGCCATTGTGTTGCACATAGTGTTGCTCTGTTGGTATGTTGCTTGCAATGTTGCTATGTTGCCATTGTGTTGCACATAGTGTTGCTCTGTTGGTATGTTGCTTGCAATGTTGTTATAGTCTTACTAATGTTTGGATGTTCTGTATTGCCACGTAGTCGCGGCGTATATCAAATGAAGGAGTTGTACAACCTCCGCAAGACGTGTGGTTATTGGGAGGAAGATATGAAGTGGCTCCGCTCTATCAATTGGAGTAGCATAGAGGCAATACCGGATCTCTTTGACGACGAAACCTATCCTCATGATCTGACGCCTGATACTGCAGGTGCAAAGTACCAATCTCTAACAGCTGAATGTGCCAAAGTCCTCGATGAGTCATGTTTTGACTCTAGATTCCGACTGACAAGTGGTGATGGCCTTGTCAAGGTGGATGATATCGTTGGGATGCTCGCCCGGGACCGAATACTAAGCGACATCATACTCGGTTTCAGTATTCGATGTATCTGCGGCTGGCTTGGTGACTGCTATGCCATGGATTCATTTGCACCAACGGTAGGATGTCCAAGCCCACCGGATGTCCGGATTGCGAACTTCCACTTCGTTGTGCTGCCTATCCATTTAAGCGACATCCACTGGGGCATCATCATGGTTAAACTCGCTTACCATCAAGAGTACCCGTGCTTCACACCCTACTACTACGAGCCGTTATGTGGCACTGAATTTCGAGCAACAATGGAGGACATTTACGAAGAAACTATGGCAACATTCTTACAAGAATGGCACTGTAAGACCATGCCAGACACCGATCTTCCCGGCAAACAAAATTGACGTTTGGCTTGATGTACCAAACAACCGGACGGAACTTCATGCAGCGTACTGTGTGTTGCACAGGCATAGGACATATTAACGGAAAGCTTCAGTTTCGGAAGTACTCGGATTTCGAAAGACGATGTCGCCGGCATGCGCCTGCGTATGATGTGGATGATCCTGATGCAACCAGATCTGACTACAAAACCCAACAAACCAGCTCGATCTGTAGAAGCAACTGACTTAGAATTTATTGCTACGCTTATGACATAAGAAATCGTGCTTCAGAATTACTCTGCTGCAGCGATCTTACGCCTCTTCTTGTGCATTCCATACTTTGCGCCTTCAGCTAATGGTTTTCGAGTAGAATGTTGCAGCATTCTTCCAGCACCACACCGTATGACATGACGTAGCCAAGATTATGGGCGGAAGCCCCGGCGGCAGCGGCTAGGCGAATTGCGTCCTCTATTTCACGGGCCAGGATCATGGATAGCTCTTCTTGCGCGTCCAACAGCTTGATCGAGTACTTAGACAATTTCCCCAGTTTCTCTTCCATGACCTCAATCTGTTGCAGGCGAGACCGCAACAGCTCCTTGCACATACGCGCGTTGCGGGCCTGGGAACGTCGGCGGACGTCCTCAGTTGAATAAGCGTCAGTAGATGGCGGCAGTGTTGGTGGATTCAGGGCCTCGCCTCCAGTAGTGGCGGAGCGGCTCGTGCGACCGTCGCTGCCTTCACTCATTCTCGTACTTCGTGTGAACAGTCTGCTCCAAACACAAATTTTCGGTTAGTGCCGCGGTAACTTTTACGATTATAGTAATTTATCTCGATTATATCACGGCAGGAGCGTGCTAGTGTTGCTTAATGCGGTGCTTCTAGTGGTGCCAAAGGCCTCATGTGCTGCGGCAAGACCTGTCGTCTTGTCGTTCTTATGTTGTAGGAATGCCGTTCGATTTGCGCACCGACACCTTTCTGTGGCATCACTACTGAAGCCGAAGTGGGAAGCAAAAGGGATGATGAGTGGTTTTGGATTAGTTCGAGTGGACAATGCAGCACAGGACGGTGTGTCGTTTACCAATGACGTGATCTTATTTGGGCGTGCTCTTATGCAGGGAATTGAACGTTGTCGTTTGATCGAGTACAGAAACTCAATTGGTTGTGCCAAGTCAATAGTCCAACTCAACCTACGTTGTGGAATGATGCAGAGTGGGAGATTCTCCAGGAAATTTGCAGCCCTGATGAAACAAGGATAAACATGACACTTGTGCTGTACAAGACGGAACGCTTGGTCATGGGGGGAAACAGCAGTGACGTACCAAATCAACAACTTGAAGATATTTCTAGTTACATTGTTCCGAAGGAAGGTGAAACTATCGAGGTAACCCTGCTAAAAACTCACTAGTTGTGCCGCTCAGAAGACGAAGAGAGATGCATCTACGAAAAGCTCGCGGATATTTACGAGCAGTTGAAAACCGCCACCGAATCCCCACCGGCCGCGTATGTGGATGAGTATATTCAGGTGTTGTGGAAGTTCCTTTGTCATCTTGAGGACGGAACTACACACAGCTATGGTGACTCCCTTGACTTCTCCGATGATTCTATATATCCTGTCACCGAAGTTAACGCATTTCACGCCTCGATTGATCGTTTAATCTTCAGTTTGCCTATTATCGACACGAATAACGACACACATCAGTGGCGTCCTAATATTCAAACGCAGGATCACGCAACGTCATTGAGATCATCCAAAGTAGCAAAACGTGAAAATCTTGTGATCGAGGATATGTTTCCATCGGATGCGCCGAGGTTTATACCAGCCTATCTGTTGGAAATTGGCAATATGCTTGACCGTGCCTCATTCTGTGATGTTTATCGTGGCGAGCGGATGGGTACCGATGTTCTAGTCAAGTATCCCAATCCCGGTTTCAACGACAGTCAGGATAAATTTACACGGTCATTCGACGGGAGCTAAATTTGGGGTTTCCCCTCAATCACGAGAATGTGATTAAGTTGTATGGAGCGAGTGACGACGGTAAACTTGCTTTTGTCTGCGAACTTGCCGAAAAGAGCGATCTTGTATCAGTAGCTAAAGACATGGATTCTGCCAGAGTATGGCCTTCACTGTGGCGGGTATCACTCGGATTACACTATCTTCATAACCGTGCCATTTTCCCTGGCAGTCCCAACGGCAGCAAAATTTCTAGAGAACTCGAGCAACGAAGTGAGATTATCTGGTTTTGCCTTTCGTGGGGTATTTGAGAATATCGATTATGAAGGTGACAACGGTGCGGTGCGGTGGAAAACACCCGAAAATCGGAAAGGAGATAATCTTTTGTTTCCAGCCGACATCTACTCGTTTGGCATGTGCATTCTAGAATTGCTAACAGGAGAGTATCCCTGGGGGAAAATTCCGGATGTTGCTGTGAAGTACTTAGTGAGTAAAGGTGAATTACCGCGACGACCCAGCGATATGAACAATAACGAGTGGGAGTTAGTGGAGCAAATGTGCCGGTTTAATCCTTTATCAAGGATAAAAAAAAAAAATGTGGGTACGGTAGTTCGTCGTCTGTACGAAATTTATTCGACGTACCTTCAAGTACATCAATCTACGCCTGGACGTATGATTCAACTACCAGCAAATACTGGCGCTGTACCAAAGTATCGTATCAAGTTACGTTGGGGGAATACATCTGGGGAGGATCTTTTGGTGCGGTAAATTTCGCAGAAAGGTTTAGATCGGACGTGGTAGTAAAGTTAGCTCTGGACGCAGAAAACCGCCTGCAGTTTCGACGAGAAGCGAATTTGTGGTTCCCGCTTAATCACGACAACCTCATCAAAATGTACGGGGGATGTTTTGAAGGACGCCCGTATTTTGTGTGTGAGAGGGCATCTAACGGTGGACAATGTTCCTACCACCGAATCTGGATGGCCATTAATTGACTTTGAACGGTACGCGTGTACTGGTTATGAAGTAAGAGAAGCAGATGTGAAAATCGTTACCCATTATCTAGGGTAAATCGATTTTATCTTCGTTCTGGTGTGTGCAATTTACACGAATATAGGTCAGTCATTTGGAGACAATTCTAGATTTGGGAATCGTGGGACTTTGCGATTTTCATTTACGCCCAAACTGTTTTGTGCAAATTCGGTAACCAGGTACCAAAATTATACCGAAAGCAAAAGTCATGTATATTGGCGTTGAAGTTAATTCACGCGAGCTGCCTCTTTCTCTACAAATGCTATCGCCTTGTACAGATATCGCATGCGCAAGTATGGCAACAGCTTGTAGATCCAGTAGTCCCACGACGAGTCTGCCAGCAGCATCTCCAGTATGGCGATGCACCACACGGCGCACGAGCTGCCGTCGCGCTGCTTGCACCAGTCCACTTTCTCGGAGGTTAGCATATCTTCCATCCCCAGCAGCCCCTCGATCACCTTGCGAACGCTCTTTTCGATGATAGTGTAGTTGCGTTCCTTCTGTAGAGGACCAAACATGTAGCAAATTGCCTTCTTGGTGACACTGTCCACGTTCTTGTCAACCATGAACGCGACCCAGTGCTGTCCGACGCTAAAGAATGATAAGACCCTCTTGTACTTGCGATCGCTTGCTCCAAAGCCTCCCGCGATATGTCGCTGTTGAGCAGGCAGCACGACATCGTGGTAGAAAGGACTGATAATCCCCACGTCCTCGTAGTCGTCTCGAAGCACCATGAGCAACACCATTATGGATGTTGTGTGAAGCCACAACTTTTCAAGAAAGTCCAGCAACTGATGACCACCTATGAATTCGCCAGGAACGCGATTGACGCTAAGGTTAAGCGTTTCCACGTACCCCTTGTGTTCGTTATACATAACACGTATATTCGGAGTCAGTAGTGGTTGTATCTTTGATCGCAGTAGTGTTGAACGTACCTTTGTCACGGCGCACATATTTCTAAACGTTTCTCAGATGTCAGCAACACGCCATTCCACGCCGTCAATCCACTTCGTGGTTCGCATCACCAGATTAAAATGGCTGCAAGCTTCTAGGATGGTAGCGATCGCGTCCAGTTGGTCAAAAGTAGCGCAGCCGTAGTCAGACCAGCAAGCTAAGAGGTCGATGTCTTGTTCGAGCCGGATTGCATCAATTGCCTCCATGACCTTTGGTAGCTGCGGCAGCGCCTTGATAACTGGAAGGTCTTGACCGAGGGCACGTGCTTTCAATGAAAGTTCGCTTACAACTTCAACACTTGGTAGCAGGAAGTGATCTAGCATCGCTTTGGTGCCAAAAAAACTGTAGGGGCCGCCTAGGAGTGCTGCGACTTCGTCAAACGTGGCCATTTTAAAGCATTTGCTTCGTCGATACTCGTCTGTCAATTCCCGAGCAAGAGCACGATCCGTTTTGGCTTGGGCTGGCTTCGCTGTGCCTTGGTCATGCCATTGACCACCGGACGTTCCGCAAAAGACTATTTGATAGCATTGGAGTCCTCCTTCGACGTTTCGCTGCGTTCCGTAGCCGATTGATTATCTTCGGTATCATTCGGTGTAGATTCGGTATGGTTCGGTGTAGTGTTCGAAGTAGGTAAAGAGTCGGCGCCATAATCTCCAGCAACATCGTCATGTATCCCGCCATCTGTTAAAGCGTCGAGAGCGGCGCTGTCATCTTGGGTTTTTGAATCTGTGTCTGCGATCTTCTTGGTGTTCTCCACAAGAGCTGTTCACCGCTGGTATCACACTTGTCGGTGACAGCGGGGATTGATGCTGTCACGTCAGCGAAGGACATCTGCGAAAGCTGGACTCCATCTACGGATGAGACCTGTGATAGTCCCGCAAAAACAGGAACGTCTCGCTCCGCGAAGTCCACAACGTTACCGGAGTTCAGCGCTTCGTAAAATGCTTGTAGCCATTGCAAGGCAACTCGGAAGGTGGGCGTCGATTGAAGTGCCATACGATCCACTATATTCTCCATTGTCGCCTTCGCAGTACATCGCCCCGGTAGATAAAGCTTTCTCTTTAGGTAGAGGTGGACATTCGCCTTGCTTTAGACCGCCGCAAGGAATATCCCCAGCGCCGATGTTGTTTTCTGGACTTTGAACGATCCATCGCGTTGCGAAACAGCGCATCGGTGGGAGAACCGTTTCGAAATTGCATGTATTCCTGACGTACATGACGTGACGGCACGGCAACTGACACGTCTGCATGAAGATGCATCCACAGCAGCTAGTCTGAACAACAGAGAAACACAATATCAATACACATACCAAATTACTCTGAAGCACCGAAATTACACCAAACGTTCTTACCCGTGTGTTGACCTCATACGCAGCTCCTGAACGCGGGCTCGTCAATCTTGCCATGCCTTCCTCACCGAGAGTCACGTCGAAAGCTGCATTCCGACCCGTGGCCAACTCGTACTCCTCGGAGACCAAGTCGAAGGCAAACGAACTCAGCTGAAGACCAAGAAGTATCAGCTCCAAGTCCTCAATGTCTCGTGCAGGCCGGCTCCCAACACGATGGTATTCAGATAGATACTGTGCTTCTCTATATTTATGAAGCGGGATCAGCGTAGAGAGAAGCCGATCAATCGAGGAAGAGTCGTTGATGATGGCCTTGACCTTGCCCCACTTTGACTCAATTCTGTTGTTTGTGTTGTTTGTCAAGTGGGGAACATTACCCCGCTTGTACGATAGCCAATCGTCACGCGAGTTATCCCAGTTGTCGAGAAACGTACGATACAATTCGTGGTCAGGATCCCCACCCAACGTTTCCAGCGTGGCGCCCTTCGCGTCTTCGTACTCATCTTCGCTATCTGCATACGCCAGGAGACGCATCAGCGCTTTCACTTCCTTTCGCACGGGTTTGGCAAGGCGAGCTGTTATCGTTTTCAGCCAAGTGATAACATGCCACTGGCAAAGCAGCTGACGCCCTTGTGGTAACCGCTCCAGAAGCACATCCTTTTCCTGGACGGCTTTATCGGTCATCAGAACCTGAAATCTTGCTCCACGCGGGGTTGGTTTCCTTGGATATCTCCACAAACGTCTCCAGATTGACCTTGTGGTCAGTCTCTACAAGTGCATGATGAACGTATTGCCCCTATGGGAATAATTAGATAGGTGTATTATTTGCGGATAGCTGTATAGCTGTATCACACAAGTATCTTGCCGAAGATGTCGTGAACAACAAAGCTGAAGAGCTTGTAGCGGTTGTGGTTCGTGTTGCGAGTGGAGTCGACAAGAACCACCTTCGGAAAAGCCTTGAACAATCGCTTCATCCTTGCTGTCTGGAAAGTAGCAACGCGAGCCACCTTTGATTCGCTATCCAACAGCACTTGCGCTGTGTTGCCTCTGTTCTGCCGACAATACTCTTCGAGCACAGCAAATGCGCGCTGCGCATCGCCCAGACCCGCTTGCTCTGTGACCTTCTGCCTCTGTTCCATGTTGCGCACGTCTCGCAGAATGATTTTCTTTCCTGTAGGACACCACCAAACATACACCAAAATTAGCAGTGCGTACCGAATCTACACCAAATGTAGCAAATGAGCACATGTTCGTTCACGGAGATACCGCAGTATTCCGTGGGCGTTCGCGCCAGCCTTGTGCAGCACTTGGACATCCATTTTCAGCTGAGGATCCGTCACCGTATGGGTTTCGGCAAAGCTTTCCCACAAGTGCTTGGTAAGTCCGTGATTATGGTTACCGGTGGCTTTCACCCGCAAATACCACTGACCCATTGTTGAGGCTGTGACGCATATGTTCACCCTCGCCGCACACTTCGTGTCTTGAACCTTGTTGTACTGGCGCTTGCCCTTACCTTTTTTTGGGTCGTACGGCTGGCCGTGCGTGCAAACCAATGTCTTGGAATAGGACTCCCATTTTGCTGGGATCAGCACCAGGTCTTTCCTTGTCTTCTTTCCAGCCTCCTTCCTCGCTTTGCTCGTCCGTATAATCTGCTTGTTCCGGAGAGCAACCGACGTACTCGTCCGCTTTGAAAACTGCTTGAACGTCTGCTTCTGGTAGTCCTGTCGTCCCAAGAGTCATACCTGGTCTTGAATCCGTGGAACCAGACTGGGACGGCTGTCTTGAGGCGAAAACCATCTTTGGGGTTCAAAGATCGGTGCAACTCGGTGAATCAGATGAACTGCTATTATTGGCTTCAGACACACCGTCTTCCGTGGTGCTGTATCGTGACATCAAGGCGACAGATGATTGTTGCTCAGTCGACGGCCGAGACCGAGTATGTTGCAGGTGCATGGAGGGTCAAAGCCTCCGGAACATCCTGATTGAAGTGTTCCCTGAACTGCAGGTGAACTTTACGCTTGGAATTGATAACGAAGCAGCCTTCGTGATGACGACAAACGCTACCTATAGTCGACACACTCCACACATCGAGCTACGCTATGCACTATGTGCGAGACCAAGTGACGAAGAAGACCGTGAACCGTTGGAAGGTTCACACGGACGACAACCCGTCCGACATATTTACGAAACCACTAGCAGGACCGCGACACGAGAAGCTTTGTGCGCTGCTAGGTCAAACCAAGGAACCGCTACCGAAGAAGTGACTTCGGAGGGAGCGTGTTGGAAAGTGTACCCACTTTTGGCTCAGAGACTTACCGTAGCAAGAGTGATGGTAGAAAGTCCGCACCCGCGACAATCAGTTGTTTGTCAGTCTAAGATTTACCTTCTATCTAACAAGTTGACGTCTTTGCGTTAAGACATCTTCCAGTGCTCACTCCGTTAAACTCCAAAAGGGGAATCAACTGAACGCTGCTTGTAGGTACTTACCTGGCGACCAGCAGGGCTCGGCATGGTGAAAAAATAATGATCATAAAAATTGACTCATTATTTATAGCGATCGTTTCTGTGCGATGACAACATTATTTATGAGGAGAGGATCCAGTAATAACTACGTATGAGAAATAAGACGAAAAACTTGCGAGTATTTTGCAAAGCCTTGATAACAGCATACAAACTTTCAGTTGTACTTTTTTCCAATATTAGTGCATTGTTTATGACCGTGCATTTGGCATCGCATAATTTATTTTGCCTACTTTGAGGACGGATGTCATCATTTATGACCCATATCAACTTCTAACAAATAACTAGATGCGATGCTGAGGCTGGGAGGACAGTGACGATTAGTAGCGGCGGGCTTGCTGTGATGGCAGCACGTCTGGCGGCGAATAGTGGAGATCGCATAATATGTGTGCTAGGATCTGAAGCCTTCAGTGAAGATGGTATTCCTCGATGGTGATGACACACAATCCGCTCTTATTCAGAAATTGCCGATTAGTAGCCGATCGCCGCCGCGTTTGCGGCGGCAATCGGCACGGATTGTCCCGTGTGGTTTTCGCGGCAGCCGTCTTGGACGCGGTTCCTATCCGTCTTCAACCGCTGGAGCAGTCATCGAAGGGCTTGTTGAAGATCAACTTGTCGAGGATAAACAGGGTAGTGGCTTTGTGGTGAAGTTACTCGTGTCGGAAGAGTGACCGTCTTGCTCTAGAGCTCGGAGCTTCGGGTCTTCACTTCGCGTTCGGAACGGTTGAAACGCGAGTGGGGAGTGGGGAGTGGCGTTCGGTGACTGACGGACTGCGGGATACGGTCTGTGAGCGCACAGACTTCAGCGCTGGACCAAGAACGCTTGGGTACTGGATAAGCGATGGACTACAGGATCGCCATGGCAGGCTGGAAGGATGACCGCGTGGAAGTAGATGGTCCCGAGCACGTCGGGCGTCTCGAAAATGAACGTGACGGACGTGATACTGGAGAAGAAGGACGGAATGTGGAAGTACAGACTGAAGTGGAGCGGTTGGAGGCGGAGACTAGACGGTTGACGGCTCCGAGTCGGCAAGGAACGGCGCCGATGGGTCAGAGCGATCAACGTCAGTCGTTGACTGGACCGAGGAGTGGTGAGACGACGGAGACGCCTCGATCGTCGCAAGTGGCTACGGCGGCCGGACGTGGAGCTCTGCACGATGAGATGATGGTGGACCTCAGAGAGGAGGAAGAAGACGAGTTCAAAGACGCTAAGGAAGGAGAGCGTCCGACGGAGGAAGCCGAGGCTCGGGGTGCCTCGACAAATGGTCCTGGTTTGCAAGGCCCTCCAGCTAACCAACCCGGCTCCCGTCAAGACAACGCACAGCCGTCCTCGTAGAGAGGGAGGTATGCGCTAGGGGAAGAAGTCGGTCAAGGGTTTGACTCGATCTACGACGGCACACGCATGGAGGAAGAGACGGTTCCGAGGCAGTCGTCGAGTGGCTTCATTCCGATGTACACAGGTACTAAAAGTAGGCGCGCGGACCGTCCGGCATTTGGGGGAGTTGGGGCTCGCTTCGAGAGACCGAGTTAAGGGGTGGGACCCGTGGGAACGGAGGGGACGCGAAGGCTTCAAGCTTTGCGACTCCGTTTGGCTCTGCTAAGACGGACTACAACACAAGTAGAGAGCTGGGGGCCTCGACGCAAAAGAGAACGGCTACCCCAGATACAAGACGCTCGACGCCGAACGAGCGCGGGGCTAAGACAACGTCCTTCTCCGCGACGGCCCAAGGGACGGCAAAGGGCGCTGGGAGTTCCCCGTACGGTCAGGCGAGGACGAATGGAGCGGCGCTGGACTCGGTGGCATTCTCGAATATGGCCACTCACGTTACTAAGGTGCTGCCGATGTTCTACTCAGATACGGCCACGGTGGAACGGGCTCGAAACTTCTGGGATGCTTTTGAGGCACACACAGACGGTCTACCTGACCATTCTCGGTTGTTGGTGGTCCATCTGAAGCTGAAAGGACGTAAGGCGGAACGGTGGTGGGATAACTCCACGATCAAGAAGTTCCAAACCTCGAAAGTGCGATTTCACAACCATTTCCAGAGTAGAACGGCTGACGAGCTCTGGGAATGGTTGCAGTCGACGAAGCGGCAACGGGGAGAGTCGACCGAAGAATGGGGCGACCGTGTCTCGGAACTGTGCGACTCCTTGGATTATCCGGACCCCAGGATGCGCTATCAACTCTTCCGACGGGGGTTAAGGAACAAACAGTGTCTCGCGACGCTCGATTCGAGCCCAGCCAGTGACTCTGAAGCGGGCGAGTGGCTGATGTTCAAGGATATGCAGCGTCCTATCGAGGAAGACGAGGAATTCGAAAAGGATGAGAAGGCCAGCTCGTAAGTGTCGGCGGCTAACTCGGCGACTAACGCCTTGACGAAAAAACTCGCCTCGTTCTTGAATGAGCAAAACCAGTGGCAGCAACAGCAACCGCAGCAGGCGGTCCAGCCTCCGTATCAACAACCTCCCGCGCCGCGCTACCGTCCTCCAACCGTAAATGCCGTGACTAACGGGAACGGACAAGCGCAGGAGAACGGTCCAAGGACTCGGGGGATCCGCATGGGGCCGACTACCGTACGCAAGAGGGCGCTATAGTATGCGGACGGTTCCACTACCTTGGTTGCAGTCGTGCCAACAGCAGGCACCAGCAGATGAAGTGTCGGAACTGCGGCGTCGTAGGACACGTCCGTGCCGAGTGGGAATAACCGGACACTCAAGGGAACCGTGGCGGGTCCAAATGCTTCTTCTGTCATGGCTTGGACCACTTGGTCGCTGACTGTCCGTCGATCGCTCAGATCCACAAGATGGCTTCGCAGGCGGCCGGCCAAGACCGTCCTGTCCCACGCCAATTAAGAGGGCGTGAGGAAGGGGAGAAGAGAGCCGCTCTAGTCTAGAGGATAGCTCGAGAGGCGACTGTCTCGGGGGACTAGAATCATAACGGTTGTCGCTGAAGAAGGAACGAAAAGGGGGCCGGAGCGTGAGGGAGGAGAAGAGAGGACGGTTGTCGAACCGACAGAGATGGTGGCTGCGATACCCGAGGAGGAGGAAAGCGGTGAAGAATGTGAGGAGGAGGGGACGGATGCTGAGTCTGCGCCGGAAGTTGCAGAACTCCAAGCGGAGAAGATGATTGGAGCCTCAGTCGCTCTCACCGACGTCGACATCCGGTCCTTGTAGGCCGGTCTCGTCGACGTCGGTGAGAGCGTGTTCCTCGGGTGGGGTAACGAACCACTAATTACGACAGAGCCCGTCGAAGAAGAGCTGGACGGCTCCGGCTTTGGCACAAACGAGGAACCGACACTTGAGGCGGGAACAGACCCTGAAAGTTCGGCAGCCGAGTCGGTCGTCGAAGAAACTGATGAGAGGCCCAAGCAAGAAGCAGCGACGGTCGGCGACCACGGAGACGAGGAGGGCGGCCTGGAGAATCTCGACCCAAATACGACCGGCTCTTCTCGGACAAGGAGCTGGACGCCATGGAAGCAAGTCCGCCAGGTCAATAAGGAAGTGTGTTAGCAGGGACGAAGGTGGCCGTTGAAGAGAAAGAGTACGATAAGGAATTGGAAGAACGGTTAATTCCTCTGGATAAAGTCGAACTACGGCGTCACCAAGCTCGAACGCAGAGGCCCAGAGAGAACCGTCTCTAGAGGGTTTGGCGGGTGTGTTAGAATTACCCGCCGAAGTACTGAAGCGGACCAGAAGCGTCTCACCGGGCAACATGGCGTCGCCCGGGTACTGGCAGCAGTGGTTCAGCGATACTTTGGAAAGCACGGAAGAGGCCAAACGGGCCAATCGTGACTTCTACGAGGTCAAGACCGAAGCGGTGGCGTCAGTGACCGACTCGAACGACGCGGAAGACGATGGGGGCCCGGAAGGAGGGGACGAGGACGGTCTTGGAGCTACCGTACTACAGCATATTGGAGTATCCTTAGACGCTTACGCAGAGACGGTGGCGCTCGTGACAGAGGAGGTCAACACGCCCGACTACTTTGAGAGGATGAGGCGAGGGCAGGCCAGAACGCAAACCATAAAAATGGTCTATCGGACGTTTAAAAAAGCCTGGGGCGATGCCAGGTTAGTGAGCGCACAGAGTGTGGCTGCTGTTCCAGTCGGAGAGCCGGGAACCCCGTTACGGGACCAGGTGCCTGGACTTGACTGGAAACGGTTGAGGTGGCATGCGGACCGTATTGTGTTGGAATCAGGACTGAGGGGAGAATACAGGAAGCACATAGCTCCCGGGATTGAAGAATACTACTCCGAGAACGTAGTCCGGATCTGGAGGACGCTGTGTGAAGGGGCTGGACGGTCACCCACCAAGGCGGCAGCGAGGCGTCGACGACGTCGGGCGACTCGCTTGGTAGGTTTTGACTGCACGGCGCTGTATGGGGACCGCGTCGAGGCTCTCGGACGGTTCGAGCTCCGACCTGATCGAGAAGAGGATGTTTCACACTACGTGAATGTGCTACGACATGACCGTCCCTGGAAACAACGGCCTCCGAGGCGTGGGTTGAGAGAAGTCAACACGGTGAAGTTACCTAACGGTTTTTGGGTGCGGAAGGACGGCGACGTGACTTCGAACCCAAAGGTGACAAAAGGGGGAGGGGGAGTGGTGTGCACGGTAGGTAGCTTTGAGTCCGTCTCGAGTGGTTAAATCGACTGCTTGCCGGCCCGGATGCTTGCCGATACCGGAGCCACAGTGAGGTTAGTGGGAAAAGCCGTCTTGAGACGGTTAGGAAGGGCGACCGAACCATTGAAACCGCACGAAGGAAGGGTGAACAGTTCCTCTGGGCACCCGCTACGGATTAAAGGCTGGACCAAACTCCCCATTCAGCTGGGCTCCATCGAGTTGACTTTGGAAATACTGATTGCCGACGTGTTGCACGAGGATGCCATCTTGGTGGTGGACGCTTTAGCGGCCTTCGGGACGGTTATCGATGTGGCTGACCGTAGTATGATGCTCAAACGAACGGGAGAAGTACTACAACTGGGGATCGCGATCGTGGCAGAGACTTACTTGACGTCAATGGCGGTCTCGATAGCTTCCCCGGGGACAAACGCTAATGATGGCTAACGTACTCGGGGATATTGAAGACCACGCTACGGTCTTCGTGGAAGGCGCTACTGATCTCCCGCCGTCACTGGGCGTCGAACGAACGCTGTGCACGATCGAAGACGGTCAGGTCATTGTGGAAGTTTGTGATGCGTCAACGGAAGAACAGTGAATCCTCCAAGGGACCGTTGTAACGGCTTCTTCGGTCGTCCCTGTATCCGCATTTTTGATGGCTGAGGTGGAGAATTGAGAAAAGCTGACGGCCGATTCCGACGCCTCGGAGTCGAAATCAGGAAGCAAGGAGGACCAAGTGTCGTCCGTTGCGGAACAAGGGGGTCGCTGTGAAGGACCGTGCCTCCAGACCTGACGTCCCTCCCGATAAGAAAGACGGTGTGAGAGCGGATTTCTCGGAATCGTACCTGACCACGGAGCAGAAGGCGTGTTCCAGGAAGAGCTAAAATCGCTTCCGCGACATGTTCGTTGAGTCATCTAAGAAGCCCGGACGGACGGATCTACTAAAATTTGAGATCGATACTGGGGACTGCCCGCCGATCAAGCAACAACCGTACCGTGTCTCCGGGGCTGAAGGCGAAGTCATGGAGGCCGAAATCCAACAGTAATTGGAGTTGGGATTAATCCGTCCGTCCATCTGTCCCTGGGCAAGCCCCATACTGATGATCCGAAACCTGACGGTGGCATACGGTTCTGTATTGTCTATCGGAAGCCGAACTCAGTCACGGTTAAAGACTGTTACCCCATGCCGCTTATTGACGATATCTTGGACGTACTTGGACATGCTCGGTCGTTCTCGATGATGGATATTGCGTCCGGTTATTGGGAATGTCCCGATGCACGAAAATAGCGTCTCTAAAACGGCTATTGCGTGCGCGTACGGTCTGTACGAATGGATAGTGATGCATTTTGGACTTTGCCATGCTGTTTCGGCTTTCGAGCGGTTGATGGAGACCGTCTTGGTGGATCTTAAGTGGAGAACTTGCTTGGTCTATCTTGATGACTATGTGATCTTCAGCAAGGACTTGCCGTCACACATCGTACGAGTTCGTCAAGTACTGACGCGGTTCAAGCAAGCGGGTTTCAAGCTGAAAATGAAGAAGTGCCACTGGGGGCGGAGCCAGGTAGCATTCCTGGGATACATCGTGACTCCTACGGGGATCTTACCCAATCTTGAAAAGGTCAAGGCAGTGGTGAACGTGCAGAGACCTTGCGACCTACACGAAATACGGTCCTTCTTGGGATTGACCAGCTGCTTCCGACGGTATATCCCGGGATACACTTCGATTTCATTGCCACTGGAACGGTTGAAGACTAAAGACACTCCGTTCGTGTGGGATGATGACGGCGAGGCCGCGATTAGACATTTGAAGCGGGCGTTGATGAAGCCGCCGATCCTGGTGTATCCGGTCCACAAGAAACGGTTCTTACTGTACGTGGATTCGTCTCGCCATGCTGTAGGAGCGTGTCTGATGCAGAAGGTGAACGGGTTGAATCGTGTTGTTGTATATGCGAGCAAGCTCTTCTAACTGGATCCGAGAAGAACTGGATCAACAAGGAAGACTGTATCTCGGAGGTCGAATGCTTGGGGTATCGTATGGGCTACCCGGAAGTTTAGGTGCTATCCGGACAAGGGAGACTTTGACCTATTGACGGATCTCC
Organism: Phytophthora quercina; assembly: GCA_014706105.1. Taxonomy (NCBI): domain Eukaryota; phylum Oomycota; class Peronosporomycetes; order Peronosporales; family Peronosporaceae; genus Phytophthora; species Phytophthora quercina. Next base: position 1,021,830 of record JACBOW010000091.1, on the reverse strand, counting down.
AAGCGCCAACCTGAGTTTTCCGTCCGGGCGACCGTACGCAAAATTAGCTAGATGGGCGATCGAACTATCGAACCCACAGTTCTAGGTACATCACAAGCCTGAAACTTTAATGGGGCATGTGGACGGACTGTCGCGGCCGATGGACCGAGTAGACGCTCTGACGATGGCTGACCTGCTGAATTCTGAAGTAGACGACGTACCAGTCGGCCCGGAGAAAACATACCTGAGTTCGAAGTCGAGGACGGTACGGGGCCGCCGAAGTCGGTTTAGAAGAGCCCCCTGAGACGGAGGTAGCAGAAGAAGACCCAGCGGGAGACGCTCAGGTGGCGCCTGTCGACGATTTTCGACTGGAGACGGAACAGTTCAAGGGTGAACAGCAGAAAATATCATGGATTAAGGCTTTGGGTGCCTTCCTATTAGAAGGTGCTCTACAGTTGGATCCGTTCTTGACAGCTCGAGTGGTGCAAATGGCACCTCAGTATCGTATGGAAGACGGTGTTCCGAAAACACGCATTCATTTGCCAGCGCGAGGAGGGCATGCACGGAATTCATACGTACCTGTGGTGCCTCCGTCTTATATGGATACGGTTCTCCACTTCTGCCACGGTGACGTCATGTCAGCTCACATAGGAGTTACTAAGACCATGGAACGTGTTCGACAGCATGCGTTCTGGCACATCCTGGTGTTTGTTGATTACTTCACCCGCTGGGCCGAAGCGCTCGCGGTGAAACGGATGGACACTATGACGTTCGTGGAGGCTATGGTGGACGGTGTAGTATCGTGACACAGAGTTCCGTCGCGATCGCTGAGCCACCAGTGTCCCAACTCCACGTCGGACCTTGCCAAGGCATTTTACGAAACACTGGGGATCTAGACGGTTCACATTCACCGTCACCTCCCGATGCGGTTGCGAAGGGATGTCGATCTTGTACGCATTCTCCCCAACATTGCCGATAACACGGTACGGACCGTGCCAGGAGAATGCGAGTTTCTTCTTCCTTTTCGCATCTCTTCTAGCCCTGAAGAATTGGTACACCCAAACTGGGTCCCCAATCTCGTAATGCACGAGCGTCAGCAGGGGGAGACGTTTCATCGCCCGCCGGAACATTGCTCTCGGCTTGGGCCTCCCCGGTGTCTTCTCCCTTGAGGACGAGAGGCTCGTCTGGCGCGAAGACGGTAGCGTACCCTTCGTCATCTTCGAAATCGGAGTCGTTAGCGCCTTGTTCGGACGCGCCGAACAGTGGGGGATAGTCTAAAACTGTTAGTGAGTCGTCTTTGAGCTCCTACAGGACCTCCATGTGGACCTTGCGCAGGAACTTGTCAGCGAGAAGACGCTTCCAGACACCGGTAGACTTGTTGCTGACCCAAGAAGGATTAGCCGGGTAGCTGCCGGACACATCGATGATCACCCGGGCCAGAGCCCTGTTCGTAAGATTGAGGTGCTCTTGCTTGGACGGATCAAGGGCCGGTGTCTGCTCGAGGAGCTCGAGGATCGACGCGAAACCATCCTCATCGATGCTGATCGCGATCGATGTTGGGTCGCGGGATCGCAACGTGGCCTGGAATCCCCACCACGACAGACGGCAACAACAAAAAATTAGTTTCGCGTACTACGGGTATTCGAGAGCCCGTTAGCAGCACACATACACTTGAGCGATATTTTTAACGTCCTTGTTGGAAGGGTACAGCACAGAAACGCAGGTTTATAAGATTTCAAGTTTTTTTCATTAGATAGTTTTTAAATGGAAGCACACACCCAGGATTGCGATCCGGTTAAGAACGACCGAAACGCGATCCCAATGAGAATACCGAAACCCTGGGATCACGATCCCGGTTAAGAACGGCCCTTACCTCCCAGTCCCATGATCGTGTCGTGAGTACTGTCCACGAAGCGTCGCTTAAAACCGTAGTAGCCGAAGGCCTCGATGCAGACGCTCGGAAACTCGAGACGCGCTTGGATAGCCGCGGGCATTTGACGACGACGCGCGCCGGTGTCTACGGTGGGCGCATGGAGAGCGCAGATCCAGAGGATCTCGCGATACTTCATCCTGAAGCGCTAGCGGAATAGGTAGAATTCTGGAAACTCGCCCGGGTCATACCATGCGCGCTGACCCGCCTAAGTATACGCCAGCCGGAAGGGGAACTTGCCCAAAGCTTAAGCGGCCGACAAAAGAGGCTCGATGTCCTTGCCGATGGCCGCGGCGAGGGACTTCGGCAACGGGAGCGGATACAACTTCTTCAACTTGGGCAAGCGCGTCTTCTAAACCTCAGGGGCGCCTTGCCCAAACGCTTGGTCGACGCCAGCGCAGACGGTTTGGGGATGACCGGGGCCGGACAGAATACGGTGTGCGCGGGGCTGCGACGGTGTCCATCTGGTCCGAAGCTGCAGGAGAAGAATCGTCACGGTCAGGGGCGGAGGGGTGGCGGAGTCGTCCAGCAGCATACTCGTGACGAGCTCGTCGAAGGCCTCGAGGCCGGACGATTCGCTGTTGACGAAGAGCGTGTGACGAAGGCGGGCCCAGAGGTCGACTTGAACTACGAGACCGGTGCTCATTTCTTCGTCTTCCTCCATCTCCTCCGCGAGAAGCGCCTTAAGGTCGTCGATCTGCTGCTGGTACGCTGGCGCTTTCTATGGCATGGTGTTGGGCTTGGAACTTCTTGGAGACTTAAGGTCTTGAGCGAAAGTTGGCAAATGAGAAGTCTGGAGGAGGATCCAGTTGCCGCTGATGGTTTGTGACTCGATGGTTGGAACAAGAAATCTTGAAGTTGCCGAAGAATGAGTACCGTCCCAGAGCAACGGGAATGTGACGCATCTAACGGTTGGATTGTCGGAGCCCTCAAAGAGACTGCTTTGTAGTCTCTTGACGAACTCGACATGCCAAGAACGACTTGACTCCGGCCTGAAACAGTGTTAAAAGGGGTCATTTTCGAATTGGAGATGGAAACGACGGTTGGGATCCTAAGTGAGCTAATTAGCGGAGGCGGGTCGGCCCTTACGGCCTCAGGACCGTTGTGCGTGTGGACCCTGAGGACTTATTGGAAGGGGTTGCTGTGTGCGGCGGTGGGAGCGATGTTGTGGACGGTCACAATGGCGCTAAGATCGATTGCTGGGAGGCTGGCGACGTCAGTGGGAACCTCCTTCTGCAAATGGATCGAGCTGACCAAGCTTTGCATTCCACGCTACCGACGTATTGTCTGTAAACGCCTCACTGAGGCCCCGTCCGGAAGTGACCGTGCGTGGTCGATGTTTGGAGTTTTGTGGGCTACACATGAATTCGTCCTCGAAGCTCGAGGCGAGCACGAGCATGGTCTCGACCGGCTACTACGCAGGTGGATTGAGGCATATCACGCGTTGCGGTGCGTGTTCTTACCGGAGCCTATTGAGTTTGGGTGGTTGTCTACGAAGATATACTGTGGAGGCATCAAGCTGGAGTGGCTACGGACGGTTAGTCGTACGTGGTGGGTAGGCCGGTGGCTGTGGGCTTTCCCTGTCCTGCTGCTGTTCGGAACTATCTTCACGGACGTGTGCGTCTACGAGTTGGTGGAATGGTCCCTATGGGGGTGGTCGTGTGTGATGGCTCTGCTAGTGGTCGTGAACCTGTACGGGGCTATAGACGGTGAACTTTCGATCAGCGAGACGGTTGTCTCCAACTCAGAAACGCTGGTTGTTAGCGGCGTGATCTTCACGATTACTTTGGCTGGTCACCTGTGGGGTTGGTATGCGCATAACGCTGGAGAGCGTTCCTTCGCGCAGACGGTTCAGGATGTTTATGCTAATTGGCTCAAGGACAAGGAAGAGCAGGAGCAAGCTCAACAGCTGAGTAAGGCATTTTGGCGAATAGATGGCAAGACTAGTCAAGGACGACATCCGTCCGTAAGTGCCCAAAGTTGACTACAAGCTGAGCCGCGCGATGAGAGCCAAGTGGAGTGCCACTAGTGGCGGGAATGCTTCACGAGGACGTCAAGCTTCAGTCGGGGAGGATATTCCGTGTGGTTTAGGCGGAAACCGTCTTGAACGCGGTTCCTTTCCGTCTTCAACCGCAGGAGCAGTCATCAAAGGGCTTGTAGAAGCTCAGTTTGTCGAGGATGAACTGGTTGCCCCTTTGCGAGTTGCCGAATCAGAGGCTCGGCGTCCCATTGGCTGTTATTGAGGTCCTTCTGGTTATCTACTACTGAAGAGTCGTGGCCGAGCTGATTTCGAAGCTAGCGAACCTACTCTGAGTCTGGGGTTTCCAAGTCAGGCGGCGAGCGCTAGGACGGAAGACATGACTACAGAGCTCTGTGGGCGAGTGTGACGTGTTACTAAGAGTCGAGGTGGTGTGTAGCGGCGATGGTGAAGGCACAGCATGTTCCTGGCAGGAGGTGTGCGGGGTCGCTGTGGCTACACTTGATGAGGAAACCAAGACAGGTGAAGTTAGCGAAGTGTTCGAGTGGGGGGTCAGTTGCGGAATTGTCTTTTTGCTAATAAGTTAAGCTTTATTTTCTTTGGCTTGGCTTGAGCGTCTGAGAGAACACTCTTACTTGACCGTCCCTAAAAAGGCGGTCGCGACAGGATTTACAGAAATTGTTATGTTTGGTTACAACGTACTTATTTAGTAGAAGTACATGTACATGTATAATTTATGGCTTCTTTGTCTCGTCAATATAAGTAGGCTCTGAACCATAATTTATGGCTTCTTTATCTCGTCAAAATCGATTTCGTTTTTATAAGTTAAGGAAGGATTAACTTTGATTATAAGCTTGTGTGGGACACATTTTAAACGACCCTCCTAATACCACCAGCCACCGGATATACAAAAACAGTTATATTCAGTTAGCCAGAATTGGTGAACAATGGGCTCAAGCGACATTTGCCAATTAATGCTGGGGCATTCGGCCGCTGTAATCAAAATGAGTTAGGCTGTTCAGCCAGCTAAAGCTGTCCTCCCAGTAAAATGCCATAATCGGGAGCCCTGACGACGAGATCTTGGGCAACTTCTGCTGCTTCGCCGGCCAATGATACTGCTGAAGATTTCCGTTTGTCAGTCAGGATCGTCTTCTTCTTCTTCCTTGGCAGCCGAGAGAAGAACTATGAATGGACAGCATATCAAAAGTTGCACTAACATTTTTTGTAAGTAGTCACAACTTGTGACACACATCTTGAATTAAGATGGACGCTTGGAGAGTGTTCACTATACATTTGTAGATGGAACCGCAAGATGGCCGCATCGGGTTAATGTCACGGGTTCAAGTCGATAGCAATGGAGGCAAGACAAAAAGGAACCCGTGGACTTGTACAGCAATGCAAGGTGGCAGGATAAACATGCCACGAGACAGGAGAAACCAGTGAAGCCCGAGATGATCGTTGTTGTTGCGGGTACGCAAGGAACTAGCATGGCCAATGCCATGCGCGCATTTTATCATGACTTAGCTTTACTATAGGAGTAAGTAAGGCTCAGAGCTATCATCCTTGAATCAACCCAAAAGATAACAACCCTTTCGACTTTCGAACGCTTGGGCCAAGCATCGTGTGTTGGCTCACCGCGACTTCACAGCACATGAGATAGAAACCACACACAACACTGACAAGTAGACCAAGGACTACAGGTGTAGCAAGAACAACAAACACAGCAACTTTGTCGTCAAGAGTGTTCCACGACTGCTTCCTCTCATACAAGTGCTACCAATTCACAGCTTAGACTGCGCTCGAAGTGAGAGCTCAGCCTATTACTGTGACACAGTAGAACTTCATGGCAATAACGACACGAAATACGGCTCGACGCATGCTGTGCACGACACAGCACCTCAACGTCGTTTCTTGGAGTTGGAGAACAGTGAACGTGAAGAAAAAGCGCTTCTGGCACCACGACCCGCAGTCAATGTGGGCCGACGCAGCGGCACAATCAGCTGGAGACTGGATTGGCAGGTCTGGAGACTGGAATGACTGGTCTAAGGCGGGAGTTTACTGCGTCACAACACAACTTGCGACTTGAGGTTACAGCCGAATTGTCAAATCTCAGCAAAGTATTGCAGCAGAAATGACAGAGATAAAAGGGCATCTGGCAAATCTCGTGCAAGCTGTGACGAACATGGCAACTACGGTAACTAATACCGAAGCGGCCGCGACGATGGCACAGCAGATTGCTACTGAAGCACGAAACCGTATCCAACACAGTGCTCCGACTTTTGCACCCGCGCAGATCCAACAAGCAACAACGGACCAAGCACGCTCTGTCGAGACTCGTCCCACGGCTAAAATGGACACGACAATGCTGGACGCGCCTTCAACTACGCCGCGTTTGCGCAAGATGGATGGAAGCCCACCGAATATCGATGGTCTAATTGACGGAATCAAACTAAATTCGTTCCTCTTTCAGTTCGAATGCTATTTTCAGCAGAAGGGGTATAATTTGGTTGTGCACGATCACACCCTTCCTCAGGAACTAAACCAGTGCGTCCGGAAGAATGCATTGGTGTGGTATGTGCGCTACATGACGGACGCCATGACCTCGAAGTTGGGGAGTGCCATGAAAAGGGAGATGATTCGAGAGTTTCGTGAACCGAATTTCCAGGCTGAAGTGCGTAACCCGTTGTTGCAATTGAAGCAGACCGGAGTTTACCACGGATGTGGAGTTCACAAGGTGGAGGACGGCTGGGTGCTCCTTCCAGAAAAGAAACCCCGCAACTTGCAACGAAAGCACCAACTGCACAACAAAATATATGCGCTATTGGAGGCGCTAGATTTCGGCGACGAACTGCAACGTTCGCCGTCCACGGATGGGATGTCAAACTAGCCCGTCCATTGGAGGTCGAACACTCCAGTAGACAGGAAGACGAGCTGCTCGACCCCATCTGTGACGTTGTACGTGGCATTCGTGGCGTGAACTTGCATGATCATGACGAAAATGACAAAAACGAAGAAGAAAAGAATCCAACCGAAATTTATTTTGTTTGTTGCACACTCGAAGTACGGCGCCTTGTTCGGCGCAAGACCTTTGCGTCATGAATTCGAACTTCATCGACAGCGGAGCCACGATGGACGGTGTCAGTCCAGGATTTTGCACGGCAAAGTGTTTATGAGAGAAAGTTGTGGACCACCACGAGCCCAAGGAGAGAACACTTGCCGCCAAGCAAACTTGACTGCACCGACCAGGACAGTTCAACTGATTATGTATAAGGATAATTTCGAGCCGTACACCAACGACTTCCTCGTGATCGATGTACCTGAAGGTCAAGACCTCTTACTAGGAATGACATGGCTAAAAGCTGTAAATCCTGATATTGTCTGGGTGCAGGAGCGCGTAAAGCCGCGTGTGGCGCTCGACTCGGATAATAAGAAAACGACAACGAGAAATAAGAAAAGGAGACGAGCGAAGAAAATTGTGAAGACACTTCACAAACCACAGAAACCGGCGTTGCAAGTCGGCGGACAGCGACACCCCGCGTCTCCTCGAGATAAAAAAGGACTGTATTGACAACTTTAAACACGGCTACTATTCTACGACTTCGGTAACCACCAAGTTCATAACGTCGAAACTATTCAGCGGATGTTGCGGAAATCAAAAGACATCGAATGCAGCTTTGTCATCCGTCCGAAAACTGAGAAAGAGAGTGGTGAAAAGTCTGAAGTTGTGGAAATGGTTAAATATGGTCGCTTTTCCGACTATACTAAAAGTTTGTATGCATTTATCTAGCCAATCATATTCATATTGGATATAATTGACCAATCAAATTGCGTTGACTATGATAAATAGCCAATAAACATATAGGGGGTTAGGTGAGTCCTGTAAGCCAGCCGTTCCGACGTATCGGGTCGGAAAACTTTGAAAAATATGTGTATTGCCTTTAATTTACCAAGTCAACTACGTATCACTTGCATATTTGCCCGTCAATGGCCATGGGTTCAGAAGAACTAGAGCCTGGCAACACTAAGTGTGCTAAGGCTACGGCTGTGGCAACTTTTAAGAAGTTCTTAAAGTATGAGGGTGTTAGTGATGAGTACGTGCGTACTTGTATTGAACGTGATGATAGTGGAAAGTGTTTTGTATCTGTAATGGATACCTTTCGTATTTTTTCTTCCATTTACCGAGGGCAAAAAAGGCAAGCTGTTGGCTCGAAACCCTTCGATACAATACTATCGGCAAGCTAAATTGTGGCTACTCGAACATTTCCCTCAGCACCGAGCTGCACTAGAAGCACGGTTGCCGAAAATGTGGAAAACACTTGACAACTTTTGTTTGAAGAGAGATGGTGGTGACTTAATCAGTAAGGCGCCATCATGTTCTAAGACAGATCAGAAAAAAATGCTTGAATATTTGTATGTTAACGCAAGTTGTTCAAGTGACTACCAAGAGGTGGATTACTCTGCTTGCTCTGGTACCATTTTGGCCGAGCGTCGGACCATGCTCTGCTGCGGAAGCAGAACATCTCGATCGATGCCGGCAAGGTGCACTTTGTTCGTTTCATTCGCATGAAGACGTCCGAAGAGCAGGGCCTCTCGCTCCTTCCGGACTCAGCCTTCTCCACTAGCCCGCTGCATGCCGTGGTGCTGGCGCTGCTCAGCTAAGCTGCGCCGTCTGTGGATGTCATCGACAACCTCCCCGAGCAGCCAAGCCAGACCGCCAACCAGCTGTCTCTGGACGTGCCGCTGCTGGAGATGCTGGACCATCCGACGGCGACCTCGGGACTTGACGCCCCAACGACCAGCGGCGTGGACACGACTCCTACCATCTACTCCCACGTGGGCCGCGTGCTCGATCGTGTTGCTAAGTCCGCTGGCGTTGAGGTTGCTCTGACCTCTCACTCGTTTCGGCGGTCCGCGAACGCTGGCGGGCATCTGACATCGCTTTGGATCATCGATCGCGGTTCCTGGAACATGACAACAACAAACAAAGGGTTTAATTACATCTTAAACACCAGTGCACAAGACCACAAGATCAGCAAGATATTCAGCGGCCACGGTGCTGAAGCCAAGGTCGCGCTCCAGACGCTGAAGGCCTTCGACTCCCAGACGCGCGCCAAGATCGACGCTGTTCAACGTCTCCTGTTCGCGACCTGTCAGAACCTCGAAGCAACAAGACACAACGTCAATCAGCCTGTCCTCGATGTCCATACCGTATGTGTGCTTCGACACTATTCGCTGCTGAAGGAACACAACCCAGAAGCTCCAGCTATTAAGCGCGTGGAAGCTTGCGTAGTTCACAGCGGTAGATCGGTGGTAGACCTCCTTGGCTGGTCGACGTATCTAGAATCCGCGGCTGCTACCTGCCCCAAGAACACCAACAGCAACACAGAACCCACAACAGCGCCATCCACCAAACCAACTGAAGTTTACGAGGAGCAGAAGATCATTCGTCATCAAGCTGCTGTCATTAACCACTTTATGGGGCACATCCAACGTCAAGATGCGCGGATGGACGCGTTCGAGGCCAAGCAAAACAACGATCATGTCCAAGCTACCAGCAAACGTAAGGAACCAGCGAGCACAGACACTGATATTAGCAAGCCAAAGAAGAAGCAACGCAGGTCGTCGGCGACTCACCTTCACGCTACCTGATTTGCGTGGTACGCACAAGAGCCGAGGATGTGGCACCAATCTCGAAGCAGCAGAAGTCCGACGCCAAGCCGCTCGCAGCCTTGATGCTGCTGTTCTTGGACGACGGGTTCGAGCTGGACGCGACAGCATAGGACTATCGCGATCGAGTCTTGGACGTGGGCAAGCAAGCGGAGACGGCGGTGCTGGCTTTCCTGGCCGACCGCAAGATCACGTCGCGCGGGTCTAGCGCTGTCCTCAAGCACCTGCGTACCCTTCACCGCTCTGGAGCCCTGAATGCCAAGATCGAACGCCATCAACGCCTGCTGCAGACCGCTGTCATCAAAGGTCCTGCTCCTGGATACACACAGGACGTACTAGAGATAGTTAGTTAGTAAGCAAGCTAGCTAGCAACAATGCATGAATACATCTCAAAGCAAGTAGTGACAACGGCTGGAATCGAACCAGCAGCCTCAGAGCTTAGCCCTGCGCTCAACCATTGAGTTGCGTTGTCGGAAGGAGGGGTCGCGGCACCAGCGCTGGCTGAATGCTGAGCGTACAGCCTGTACAGCCTGTATGGCCTGAGAGGCCGAGCTGGAGGTCTGCGCAGTAGCGTGGAAAAAATGAAGACTGAGAGCGAAAGCTCCTCGTCGGCCCGCGAGAGTTGATGTGTGTGGCTGGTAGCCACTAGTTGGCTGCGTGTCTGTACGCTAACAAGTGGCAAGCTTTTATTGGTAGATAAATAGCCAATAGGCTAATCCCAGCGATGACTGGTTTCCGGCATCCTCGTAATATCCGGACAGATGTCTCGTTTATCCGGACTATCTCAAAATTCTGGCCTCATTATTGAATTCACCGGCTCGATAGCACAGGGCTCTCGAGTCAAATTTGCATGTTCATAGTAAAAGGCGTTTTTCTTAGCCCACAGGCCGTTTCAGGCGATTTCCTTTCCTGTCGCCTATAAACTAGGCTAAAACAAGCTCTCTGTTGGTTCCGATCTCGTTATTGTTTCCCCTGAACTACAGTACACCACTTACACATAAAATACAAATCCCAAAGATAAATGTACTAAGATAGTGGTACACGTCGGAAAGGTCGGCAGTCGGATAAATTTTGGTATCGAAGCATATAGTAGGCATCCGGTTTATCATGTGCTTTTGAAGCACAAAGCTGTTTTCGAACAGACGTTTCCGTCTTGCCTACCACCACGCGAGCATGGTGAGCATGAAAAGGAGGTTGGCACGAAGGAGGCAATATTTCAGCGACAGTGGAGACAGTCGTCCGGCCAAGAAAAAGTGGTTCGCGACTGGGCTCATGAGATGCTCGGTGCTGGAAAGATTCGAGCCTCAAAGTCACAGCATGGAGCACCCACGTTCTGTGTAAAAAAAACCGTTGGGTGGAGAATTGTGCACGACTACCGTGCAATAAATTCTCACACAGTTCGGCGTACTCTTCCCATACCGAGGAAAGATATCATTATTGAGAAGTTGCAAGGAGCATTTTGGTATTCGTGCATGGGTTTACTAAGTGGGTACTATCAATTCCGAATGCGAGACTGTGATATACCACACACTGCGTTCCAAACGCCGGGTGGTTCGCATGAGTATCTCGTGTTGCCGATGGGCCTCTCCAACGCGCCGGCCACCTTCAATGAGGGTATTCGTCGTATATTGGCAGACTTGGGTGAGATTTGCCAGTGCTACTTTAACGATTTCTATGTCTACTCAAAAGCGAAACCGTTGGAAGTTCATTTGGAGGCTCTTGGTCGAGTACTGTCGAGACTTGAAGAACACAAATTTATGTGAAACTCAGCAAATGTGTTTTCTACGTGGAGGAGATCCCTTGTCTGGGAGATTATGTTGGACGCAACGGCGTTCGTATTGACCCGAAGAAAGTAGAGATACTGCGTGTGTGGCCGTTGTCACGTACTCAGAGCGAACTGCAGTCGTTCTTGGGTACAGCGGTCTATGTGCAGAGATTCTGTCATGACTATGCGTCAGACGCTGGACCATTGTTCAATATGCTTAAAGGCACTGCAAGAAAGACTATCAGCTGGAGTGACGAAGCTCAATCGCACTTTCAATCGCTAAGAGACAAAATTGCTTCGAGTCCTGTGTCAGCCATCCCTGATTTCAGCAAACCGTTTGGATTACGAATGGATGCGAGTAGCCACGCTGTGGGATGCGTCCCCCTTCAGGAGGAGGCCAGGGGTGACAAGGTAGTGGAACGTCCGATAGCATTCGGAGGAAGAAAGTATAAAGACGCCGAAAACAATTACTCTGTTCGCGAGAAAGAGTTATTGGCGTTTATTTTCGGTTTACGATTGTGGAGAGTGTATCTACTTGACAAACCATTCGTCGTCGAGACTGATCACCGATCTCTAGAGACGATTTTCACACTGAAAACGATCTCGCATCGTGTAGCTCGGTGGTACGACGAGTTGAGCGAGCACCCTGTTACTTTTCGCTACATACAAGGTCGAAACAACACTATGGCCGATGGTATATTGCGGCGCCCTGATGTTATGCGCGAGCCTGCTATGCCTTTAGTAGTGATTTCCACACGGGAACAAGTTCGTGATCACCTTGAGCACGGGATATCCAGCCTGGTGAACGAAGCAACAGATCGGTACGGTGAAGATTCATTCGCAGCGGCGCTGAAACAGCATTTAGGTGCTGTTGATGAACTCGAGAAACCTGGTATTCGGCACGTGGAACGATATATGTGCAGAACAAGCAGGTTTTCTATCAGACGCCTAGCGATGAACGACCACGTCTAGTTTTACCGAACATACCGGAGGTAATTGATGTTCTGCTATATGAGTTTCATGACGCCAAGGGTTACGGTCACCCAGGAGTGGAGCGAACCCTTCGGCCCATCGAGAAAGACTACTATTAGAAGCATATGGAGCGGTCCGTTCGTGCGTACGTTCGTTCATGTGAGGTGTGTCAGAGGATAAAGAGCCGAAACACAAAAACACCAGGATTTATTGCGCTCACACACTCTTCCTACGGCGAGGTGGACGCATCTCGCCATGAATTTTATTATTGCGCTTCCTGAAACACAAGAGGGGTTCAATGCGATTATGGTTGTGATTGATTGACTGACGAAGCGTGCTCATTCCTGCCGACAGCTACCATGGCAACAGCGCTAGAGACGGCTGAACTGTACCGAGACAGAGTATTTAAATTGCATGGGTTACCAGAAGAGGTTCTATCAGACCGTGACTCAACGTTTTCTTCTGTACTGTGGACAAATCTGTGCGAGATGCTGGGAACGCACCAGAAGCTGACAACTGCGTTCCGTCAACAGGCAAACGGGGTTACAGAGCGGATGAACCAAACAATCGAAAATTATTTGCGGGCGTTTACGAACAGTAGCAGTGATGATTGGGACAAATTCATCTCTCTCGCTGAATTTGCGTATAACGCCAAGGTACCAAGTGTCCATTGGAATGTCACCATTTGAAGCAGACATGGGATTCATGCCATCTACCCCGGCTTGTGTAGGACGGTGAGCTAAGTGAACCAGGAGCTTGATATCGATGAACCGCGGATAGGAAGCGAGTTTTGGAGCGGCAAAAAGATATTCTGGCTCGTGTCCGACGGCAACTTTAAGGTACCCAAGACCGTGTGAGGGACTATTATGATCGCAACAGACCGACACTGGACTTTGTTGTTGGTGATCGCGTGCTGCTCTCAACGAACAATTTAACCGAATTTCACGCGGTAACGACTAAGAAAAGCTAGGACCAAGATGGATTGGGCCATACCGCGTCGTAGAGCCGGTAGGTCACGTCTACTACCGACAGGAGTTACCAACGCCGACGAAACCCTGTCTTTCATACATCTTTGTTAAAGCCATACGTGTCCAGCAATCGTCCGGACCAAGACATTTCAGGTCAATCTACCAGATGGGACCGAGGGCGAACTGGTAGGAGACATTGTTGGATATCGTCGGAAGAGAGGGAGGGAAGAAATCCACGTCCAATGGCTCGGCTAGTACAAGCTGACCTGGGAGCCAGAAGAAAAGTTGCAGTACGTTCAGGACCTGATTGCTCGATATCATCAACGCAAGCAACACAAGACAAATCGAAAACGATCGTGAGTTGGAGCTCGTCTTGAGGGAGGGCATGCCACGGGTTCAAGTCGATAGCAATGGAGACAAGACGAAAAGGAACCTGTGGAACTGTACAGCAATGCAAGGTGACAGGATAAACATGCCACGAGACAGGAGAAACCAATGAAGCCCGAGATGATCGTTGTTGTTGCGGGTACGCAAGGAACTAGCATGGCCAATGCCATGCGTGCATTTTATCATGACTTAGCTTTACTATAGGAGTAAGTAAGGCTCAGAGCTATCATTCTTGAATCAACCCGAAAGATAACAACCCTTTCGACTTTCGAACGCGTGGGCCAAGCATCGTGTGTTGGCTCACCACGCCTGCACAGCACGTGAGATAGAAACCACACGCAACACTGACAAGTAGACCAAGGACTACAGGTGTAGCAAGAACAACAAACACAGCAACTTTGTCGTCAAGAGTGTTCCACGACTGCTTCCTCTCATACAAGTGTTACCAATTCACAGCTTAGACTGCGCTCGAAGTGAGAGCTCAGCCTATTACTGTGACAATTACCGTTAGAAGGCCGGTTCGGATCCGTCAATCAACACGGGGTGTCCACTTTGTTGCTGATTGTTTTTTCTCTGTCTGTTTTGGAGCCCAGAAATCGCTTAGCGCACAGAAGCAGAATCCGGTACGACTTTGAAACCCCCACTCTTCTTTGGCAGCGATTGATTGACGAGTCCGGCAAGGGCTTAAGGCGTCTGTCTTGAAGAGATCAAGAATCAGTGTGTTTAGCACAATGTGCCTCACTTTTGTCTTGCTCTCTCGTAGAAAGGATGAGCCAGGAGCCGAGCAAGAAGTAGCATAAGACGACCCTGACCAACAATCAGACATTTCCAGAAGCAGCAATGGCCTACGAAGCAGCAGAAGTTGCCCAAGATCCGGTCGTCAGACTCACAGAGGAGCTGCCGTCCCTGCCCTTCGTGGATCGATACAGAAGTGGAAATTTTTACTACGTGCGTCCATGCTACAAAGAATACTACCAGCGGGTGATGGCGATGCTGGGCGTTGGGAAGCGGTGCGTGACAGTGACTGGGACGCCAGGTAGGTCGCGTATCCGTTCCTGTACTTGCTGTAGTTGACGACTTGTTGTGCCTATCGGGTGTATGGTGGATCATTTGCTGGCATCGGCAAGTCTGTCTTCTGCGCCTACGTTTTCCAACGCTCCCAGAAGAAAGAAAAAATACATGGACCGTTGCGATGTCCTACAGACTGAAGCAGGTGGTTCAACTTGTCGTTTTTAAGGATGACAAGGAGGGTGAATCGCTCCGTCCAACCAGATTCCAAGCCACGATAGATTCTAGGCTCGAAGAAAACAAGAAGGTGCTCTTCTTGTACGATGGAGTCCCAAATAAGTGTCAAGGTGATGGTTGGGTTCACTAACCCGGACGTCGAACAGCTGAAAACAGCAAAGATTAATGACTGCACCCTCTACATGCCTCTCTGGACGACGTGCAACGAGCTCCAAGACGCCGCGTTCGGGCTATGCCTCACAAAGTCGTAGTCTGTCTGCATGACTAACGATGATAACGAAGACCGGTTTAATACGTTTGGTGGTGTGGCCCGCAAATGCTTCTTACCCACAAGAAAACGCGTCGACGATGCAATTAAATTCCTGATCAAAGAAATTGATCAAGTCTCGAATTGTAAAGAAATTCGCCACACTTTTCAACAGAGTTCCAAACCGCTTTGGCTACTATAAAGTTCTCCATTATGTTCCTAAAGCTTATAAAACGCGGGCAGCGACTCGACAGGCGTCTCCGTTCGTCCGGAAGCAACTTGGACAGCGTTTGCTGAATCGGCCGAGGACGCCGCAAATCTCTACAAGGTTTCCCCCGGGCTGCATCGCTGCGTGAGTGGATTTCCTGATGTTGCCGGTGTTAACCCTGTCTTAATTACACTCCGCGACACATTAAATCACCCAGTTTTACGTTTTTGCCCGTAACATACCCAATTCTTCGAGTTAGGTGACGCTATTTAGATATGTGCTTCCTCTAATTGGTAGCAATAAGGGGTTTGTGCTAACGAGCGCGATTTGGCAGTACAGACAACGACTAAAAAAGCCGGTAGTGCTGAACACCATCCTCCATAGTATAGTTCAAGTAGTGCACGTGACAAAACAACTCGGCACGGAGAAACGTAAAATTCTATTGGATAAAATGATATTGATGGAGCAAGCAACGCCAATAAAACGCCCATTGAGGACAGCAAAAGGACTGACTTATTAAATTATTATCTCGGGGTACCTAGGAATGGCCTTCTCGAAGCTACGTTTTACAACTTCTTCATCTAAAGTCTCCCAAGCAGCAATGGTGGCCTGAATTGTACGCAAGCGCCTCTCTTTCAGAGTGCTCTTCTTGACACCTTCAACGCCTCCTCGGATTAATGCTTTCAACGGCCCCATTACTCCCACGTCCAGCGGTTGACAAACCACTGTACTGTTGGCGGGTAATGGGACCGTAGTAGCGTTAGCAACCTCGGCAACAAGACGTTGTCCCTCCTCCGATACGTTGGACTCAAAGTTTTTTGTCCAGGAGGAGGACTGTAATTTCGTATTTTAACAGCTTCTCTATGTGAAGTTACCGACCTTCATCGTCCATCCACGCGTTCTCCTGCACTATGCAGAAGTGCCCTGGTGGAAACTTAGGAATCGCGTTCTTCTCCAGACGGCCACCACGTTTACCACGGATAATGAAGTGGATAGGAAGTTTTCCGCCTAAAACAATATTTGCAATAAATTAGAGTTAAATTGCAAATACAATAAATAAAAATTAACTTACCATCACCACGAGTCGTGAGCACCCCAGTCAGCCTTCCTGGGTGCTTCTTCAATCCGACGATGTGGACAGGGTCTTGACGACCCATCAATGCCCAAGCGCGGTGAGGCGGCATCTCAAAGTTGATGCCTGTCATCAAATTAAGAATGCCACCGCTCTGGTACTCTCCGTACTTGGACCACAATGAAAGCGCAAACTCAGCGCGGATAACTTGGAGCTCTTCTAGCGTTTCTTAGCACCTTGAGGCTTCTGCGAGGAAAACCCGTGGCTACGTAATATAAGAAAGGTTCGAAAATATTTTAGCAAAATATTATTTAAATGAAATTGCTGATTCGCAAGACGTTGGCGGAGCCGTTCCAGAGCGAGCACTCCGCATTTTCGAGTGGAGATGTACTCTACAACCCATTGCGGGTCCTCCTCCCACACCCGATCGATAATAGCATCTGTTGATAGAAGCTACATGAAAAATAGTTTACAAATTAGGAAACAGCTTACAAAATACAGTTTTATGACAATAATACCTTCTCGGCGCGCCTTACAGCCTTCACGAAGGTCACCACAGACACGACTACCAAGCATACGAGCAGCGTCAGTTCGAGCACCTCCAACCGGCTCATACGTTGCTGTTGCGTGTGCATGTGTTAGCTACAATCATTATGATACAGTATAATTAGTTTCAGTATTATAAGGATGGGTGATATAATTTGTCGCGGTGCGAAAATCGACTACTGTATAGGAGCCCTATCGTATACTTAAGTACTGCCAAATCGCGCTCGTTAGCACAAACCCCATATTGCTACCAATTAGAGGAAGCACATATCTAAATAGCGTCACCAAACTCGAAGAATTGGGTAAGTTACGGACAAAAACGTAACTGGGTGATTTAATGTGTCGCAGAGTGTAATGAAGCGCTACGTCAGAAGAAATCTACTCTAGTATTATCGCTGATAATTGATTCGGTAACTCCTTGGAGATTGGTTTCATATACTGTTGCTAGCGCTGTACTAAAATCTAGAGACAGGAAGTGACGAAGAGGCTAGGTAAATAATCAACGTAGTCGACATCCTTCGTCCCAACAAAGATCTGTTGCGAGACTTCGTCATTCATAGTTCTTTTGGAGAATGAGTCAGGAACCGCCGAGCGCGAAGAAACAGAAGACGATGATCGACGAGACGAAACCGGCAGGAGCAGCAATTATCAACGAAACAGCAGAGGTGGTTCTCGAGCAGGAGGCGGCAGGACGACGGCAAGAAAACAGCTGGCCCACGAAGGAGCTGACGTCCCTGCCGTTCGTTCACGAGTACCAATATGGAAATCGTTACTACAGGCGCGAGTGCTATTCGGAATACTACCAAAAAGAGAAGGCTATGCTGGACGCCGGGAAGAAGTGCGTGACGGTGACAGGGACGCCAGGTAGGTCGTGTATCTGTTGCTGTATAAACTGTAATTAATCTCTCGTTGGGCTCATCTGTCGTATTTGCAGGCAATGGTAAGCCCGTCTTCTACGCTTACTTTTTCCAGCGTTTCCAGAAGAAGGAAAAGGATACGTGGATCATTGCGATGTCCTACAGACTGAAGCGCGTGGTACAAGCTATCGTTTTTAAGGATGACAAGGAGGGTGAATCGCTCAACGATACAAACTTCAAGAAGCGATACATTTTATACTAGATAATGCCCGAGAAGAGAAGAAGAAGGTGCTCTTCTTGTACGATGGAGCACCAAACAAATTTCAAGGTGCTGGCCAGTTGGTGGTGTTCACTTACCCGGACGAGAAATGAATGAAAGTGGTGATGAAGTATAACCGCACGCTCTACATGCCTCTCTGGACGTGCGACGAGCTCGAAGTAGCCGCGTTTGAGCTTGGCCTCACAGAGTTGAAGTCTGCCTGCATGACTGACGATGTGTAGTAGGTTTCGGATCACTACGAGGGAAGCTGGCGCCTCCAGGCAAACCAAAGCTCTGTTGTGGTTCTAGGTTAATCTTCAAGTGATCTCAGCCTGCGAGTCGCAGGCTGCGACCTCTCTGTTGGTCACACGGCTTCTATCCTGTTCTGTCCTATTCCTGCCAGCTTGGCGGCATCTATCCGTTGATGCGTTGCCTGGTGAATTTGCTGGGCTTGCTCTGCTAACCCCCACTACACGATGATATCAAGGATCGGTTTTATACTTTCGGTGGTGTGGCCCGCGAATGCTTGGCACCTACGCAACTTCTCGTCGACTCTGGCGAACGCGACTTGATCGAGCAGGTCGAACAAATTTTGAGCCCAGAAAAAATTGGTAGACTCTCATTTGGAGAGTCAAATCACACCTGCGATCATGTTTATCATTACGTACCTGACGAGAGCTGCATGGACCCAGAGCCTAAATTCGCATCTCCATTCGTCATCGATAAAGTTATGCGTCATCTGATGGAAATAACTGGGGCCTCCCTTGTTGCGATTCAGGTCCGCAGTAAAGCTCTAGAGATAACTTCAATAGAACACCTCGTCAACGCAAACGAAGAAGTCCTATTCCTACTTAGTTGCTCAGCTCTCTCTCCTCCTGATGCTCTTCTTTCCTAGACGTACTGTTTGAGACTGAGACTCTCATACACTACATGCACTGAGGAACCACTTCCTTCACCCGTCTCAGGGCCTGGTCTCTCTCTGGGACACCAAATTCTCCTTGCACTTCAACTAACGAGTGGCACCCTGAGCCAAATCGCAACATCCTTGTCGGGGTTGGGGGAGGCATTCGGACTTTAGCACCTGCTGCAGCTTCAACATCTTTTGCAGAGGTTTGATGCCATGTTGCAGAATAGTTGCTTTTCAGGAGTGATGTTCGTTGGAATGCAACTACCTGCTGGCATCGCTTCTCCATATCCTTGCCCAACATGGAGCGAAATGAAAGTTACTACAGTAGTACTTCAGTTTCTTGCAACCCAGACAATACTACTGTACTGAGTGCGTACTCGGGATCACACTGGGCGTGGTCGACAGTTTACTGTTGCATACGCTGGACACGTTGAGTACGCATTTTTTTATTATCAACAAGCATCAGCTAACATGATTCTTTGCTGGTTGCAAGCCTGCGAAGGTTGTAAAGTGTATTAGCAGAGAGAAAATGTCAACAATGCCTACAGCTTATGGGATCGGAAGGTCGTATCGCCCATCTTGAACTTAAACTTCTTGCCACGGAACTGTTCGAGGGCGGCATCGGCAGGACTACTGGCTGTCGACGAGAAGCCGCGTTTGCGATCGTCGTCGGCCTTCCTGCCAAGTCCATTGCTGTCAGGGCCGTTGTTACCAGCACGTCCTCCGTTCATCAGCATACGGTTCTTGCTCTCCTCCATCATGAGGCGAAGACTTTCATAGCCGCCGGCCCAGTTCGCAGGTTTGTCCTGGACGATGTGAGCAACGGAAATCGGAGTAGTTTCACCCCAAACCTTTCGGTACAGCACAATCAGAGCCACACGAAGCCTCTGGTCCATCGCAGCAGTTGTGTTCATCAGGTTCCACAGTTCTTCCACGATGCGCTTGGCCGAGCTGCTATCGTCACGAAGTTTACTGAGATTGGGGCGATCAACCAACCCCAGCACCTTGTCCTTCTCCGGGCTTTTGAGAACAAACGACGTTGGCTCTTTCATCTCGATATAGTTCATCAGACCCAACGTGTAGCTATGGTCCCACGTAGCCAGCACCTCTTTCCCGACACCCGGTGGGAATCCACGCATGCAGTTCAGGCAAACTTGGACAGCGAACAAGCGGATTCCTGGAGACAGCTCTGCCTTCAATAGCTCACAAAGCCACAACATCGCTGCCGTAGCTCCATAGCTGCTCGCCAGCAGGGAAGTCGCTCCCCGACTTGATGCTCGGCTGGACTTCTGGTGCGAGCTTGAGCCGACGGAATAACTCATCCCCATGGACGACGAGTTGCTGTCTCCAGCAGCGGGGCCGCTGGGATCTTCTGCGAAATACAGGCGGAAAATACTTTCGATAGCAGCTTTGCGCACGACGTTCGAATGTTTCGGTGACGCAAATGAGTGAAAGTTGACATGCTTCTCATCACAGCGTCCAGCTAGTATCAGGTTACACAGCGCCTCAAGACAGCACACAGTAATAGTCTTGATGTAACTGGGCTGCACCTGGTCGTAGTGCAGGTAGCGCAGGATCTCGCGTACAACAACAGCATCACCATCATCTGAGCGCGCTGGGCGATCCAAGCTTAGCACAGAGAGCGAAAGCACAAGGTTGCCAATGTAGTAACAGTCGTCGGCCACTTGGGACTGGTCATCCATCTCTACGTAATTCTTCGAGTTGTCATTCTCAGTGAGCAGCTGCAACAGGAAAGTCTCGATCTCTGGAGGCGATTTGCCATTTTGGGCACGAATCATCGCTAGTGCTTTCGGGATACTCTTTTTGATCTCATACTCTCCGGCAGCATAGTCTTGAACCTGAATTTGTTTGCTAGAAATTGACGCCTGCTGTGCTCCAAGAGCTTCGAGGATAACCTTACCGCCAGACGGCAAGAAGTAGTTGGGCAACGGCATATCCGTTGCGCGGTCGAAGAAGTGCTCTTTGAAAATGCGCACAAGGTTGTGCATCGCCTTCCAGATCGGAAGTTGAGTGTTCGCGTTGGTGAGGGGAGCGTGAATTGATTGCCAAATTCCGAGCGATTGGGCAGCTTCGGCACGAAGCCGCCGCGAGTGAGTCGTAAGGCCACTCATGCACTCCGTGAGCACTCGGCACGACATAACGTTTGGCTTCTCATGAGGTC
Organism: Phytophthora quercina; assembly: GCA_014706105.1. NCBI lineage: Eukaryota > Oomycota > Peronosporomycetes > Peronosporales > Peronosporaceae > Phytophthora > Phytophthora quercina. Next base: position 1,000,661 of record JACBOW010000091.1, on the reverse strand, counting down.
GATGAAACAGTGCTAGCGCACGGGCAGCATGCACACGCGAGCCAACCTTCTTGTCCGACAGAAGCTGTTCCATCCAGTTGAAATCCGGCTGATGCATCACAACGTGCCGCAGCCACGCACAGCCAGTGTCGATTTTCACCCAGAAAACTGGCGTATCGTTTAAGCCCATGCCTGGTCCACCAACAGATACCGAGTCATCCGGATCAGCTAGTCCCTGGCGCCTTCGTCGTTTCTTTCGAACCTTGGAGTGGCACGGAAAGTCGAATTTGTGCCGCTTGTGCTCGATACGCTTTTGGTACGTGTACTCACTCGTATCCTCGACGATCGTAATTGTGATGGGGCCGGTGTAAAGCTTTCCTCCAGGAGGAATTTCCTGCTGCAAAACCACTTCTGCCTGTGTCTGCTTACGGTTGTACCAATAGCCTACCGTGAAGAAGGGCATTCCAGGCTCAATAATCCATGATGTGAGAAACGACTTCGTCAGGTCCTGGCCCGCAGCACCTGCAATTGTCTTCACTGTCTTCAGGAACGATAGCGTTGTTAGAGGCTCTGATGAAGCCGCGCCATTTGCTGCTTTTCCAGCCGCACCATTAGGATTTTCGCCACCGGGCTCGGCTCCTTCATCATCAGCAGTCTTTTTGTCTTCGTTCGTCTTACTGTTTTCTTCATCCTTGCTTCCATCACCATTGTTAGTAGCATCGTTCCCCCCGCTTGCAGCACTACTAGCAGCAGTACCTGCACCACCACCGGACACAGCACGCTGGATAGCGATACTCAAATGTTTTGGGCCGACACGCTGTTCAATCATGTGCAGCACGAGAGGTGCCTTAACTTCAAGAAGCGTCAGTGACAACGGGTCATATTCTGAATACACGTCCACCTCAGACGACAGCAGCGCCGGCGACTGCTGATCCGTCGTCAATTCCATCGTCGTCAGTGCATCCATCGCTAGCTGAATACGGTAGCCATACTCCTCCTCACCGTAGATGGAGCGCACATATGTGTTCACAAGGTGACCTATGACGCCAATGAGCACCCATGCATCCTTCGTACTCTGAATTCCAACAGCACCGCCGATCCAGCTACCCACTAGCGCCTTCACCTGTGCCAGATGTGACGGCAGTTCACGATCAATAATCCGCGGTCCGTGCAGCAAGTTCTGGTCGAGAATTGCTCCTCCAGCAATACATTGCAGCTGATCCGGAAAGTCCTCCACAAACACCTGCTGGTACGTCTTGAACGGGTACGAGGCTCCCAGTGCTCGTTCAAAGTACGTCATCGCCGAAGCCAACTTGGACGTGCAGTGTACGAGATCCTCAAAACACTCTGGCAGTGCAAAGTGCGTCATCCGGGGCATCTCCGGCGGCACAAAAAGCCTAAAGGGTCCCACTGCAAAACCAACCGACGAGCAATTGGTCTTGGGGTTCACAACGTATCGGAACGTCCTCCACTGCATTCCGTCTGCGTCCGGCTCCGGGTTTAGCACCTGCTGCACCATTTGTCCACTGCACACAGCCACACACCAGTCTGGAACAGTCAGTTCAATCCGGAAGGTGCAGGCGTCTCTCAAAGTGTCTCGACACGGCATCCAGGAGCGTGCCCCATCACAGAGACCACCAAAAGGTCCACAATAAGTGTACATATGTGGACTTCTCTTGGGTTGGTACTGTTCATCTGGTAGCACGAATCTCAGACCTCCAGTAGGCTCATCAATGTCGTACTCGACCCTTACAACCACCGGCTTAAAACCCGTGGAGCTCTTGGGCAGGCGATCTAAGTCCCAGGCGTCAAGTACCAACTTTTGTTCTTTTTGAGTACCAACTTCTGTCTCTTCCTCTTCATCGTATTTTTCCACTTGTTGATCTCTTAAGTTGCTCGAGTCCTCGGCGTCTTCCTCGTCCTCCTGGAAGGAGATTTCTCTTGGAATTTCAACGATGAGTTCACCCTCTTTAGAGGCGACGATTGCACCGCGATAGAATAAGTCAAATGTGGCCAGATCGCGGTAATTCTCGCTCACAACTTCGTCCAGGAAGTTAAGTTGCTCGAAGTGGGCCTTGACGCCGTCGATGTGAACACTCTTGACCTTAAGTTGCCGCGCGTGCAGCCGCAGCACGCGCAACTCCACGGCTCTGGGGGCCAGCACCACCTCAGCCACACCTGCCACGTGCTGGCGCATGACGTCCACTTGGAGCGCCACGCGCTGCTGCAGGTACTCGAAGTCTCCGATCATCTTTTGTCAAAGGGACTTGACCCCACAACGCAAAAAGGGAAGTGAGCAAAATATGGGTTTGTGTTACATTCGGAGAACATGACGATTGGTGTGGACCACGTTAACTTAGTTGCAGTAACATACTGCAGTACTTGAAGTTGCCTTGACCTTTAGACTGCGTTGACTAACCACGGAGCTTTGACGCCGTTAGCTCTCAGCCGTTTTGGGCTGAGAGAACAGATTTCGAGGTGCTAGACATAGAGCCGAGGCGAAAGCCCCCTCGTTGTAATTGGCGAAAACAAAATGTAAAGCAGATCGAGCTAAAAATCGATAATATGATACGTACAGTGTTCACCCGTCGGTTGTTTGACAAAGATTCTTCCTCTCTCCTTCTGGAGGAGTCCTATACATGTATGCACAAGGCCAACCGACAAGTGTGAGCTAAAGCAAGGCTCCACAATATGAACGCAGTGTTGCTCGCCGACGCGTCTGCATCACGCTTTGAAGTTGTACCACCGCGGTCCTCTGCATGGACATGTTGCGTGTCACATTCGTGCGCTTGCAATCTGAACGACCAGCAGAATTCATTTTTGTATTAGCATCAATAAGCTCAAGATAGGAAGAACCATGTCACAGCAACGGCTCAGTGCATTACCCACCGACATTTTAGACGCTGTGAGCGACTATCTGACTGGATGGGACCTCTTCCAGCTCTCTCACACCAATTCCCGAAGCTGGCACCACTTTTCTCGATGTTCGGATTGGGATCGATGGCTTACACAAAGGCCCCCAACTTACAATGCTAAGAAGACGTACGCACAAGGTCGTTCCTTCAAGTTTGAAGGTCTTCGACTGGACGAACGACTGAGTCGCTGTGGTGGCACGGATGGATCCGGTGGAGCTGTCGTCCAAGATCCTTTGACACGAGATCCGTTTACAGCAACGTTCACGGATGGATCATCCTTTGCAGTGGACATGTGGCTCAGTCTACTGGATGGAGAACGTGACGGTGTATTGACCGGTGGAGTGCTGCTGGGTGGACAGTCTCAGTTGATGAGCACGTGCATGTGGACGGACTACCACGTCGCGTTTGTAGCAGTGGACGCGGACCGCAATTTGTTTTGCTCCATGTTGGACGACACTGTTAATTGCGTGACGACGGCGCTGGAATTTGGTCAATGGTATCACCTCGCACACTGTCGTACGAGCAAGGTGTGCAAAGGGTGTACCTTGATGGTGAATTGATGAGTGAACTTGAAGGGAGGTTGTACCATTCGTGGCACAAACTTTCGCAGGTGCAGGTTGGAACGGGCTTCGTATCGTCATTTTGGAGACAGAAGTCGAGATTTCACTTCGACACAAGACCGAGAGCAGTACAGACGTTCTGTGGTTGGCACAATATCCATGCCGTAGTAGATGAGTTCCGGGTCTGGCGGAGACCGCTGTCAAGACGATGTCCAGGTGTTGGCACGGTGCCAGGATGAACTATTGATGGAGACACCATGGTATTCGTTGCAGAATTCTACAATTGTATCAAAAATCAAGCGTGTATCCTGCACAAGGCCACGGAGCACATTTGTGTGCTACACTATTCTTCTTGGCCTCAGTGGTGGCTGGAAACTACACTGGCGGAGTGCTGGGAGAGGTTGAACAATTACCTGTGCTAGGTGTCAACAGCCCAATTGTCAATTCACATGCCTGGTGTCAGAACTGAGCTCCCATATACTTTTCTGCGGACAGTGACTTCACGATATAATGCAATGCGACCATGCTTAGTAGCGGTGAGTGCAGTAATGCTTATCCACATGTTGGTTCTTCCATGAGATGGATCGGTGGTAGCGAGAATGGGAAACTGGTCGGACTCACCTCCTTGCGCAAGTTCTGCAACGCTTCTGTAGTTAGAGCTAGAGCAGACCCTTAGTCACGGTATTTGTCGACCAGGCATACCAAAAGCTTCTTGATGACGGAGCCCCACATCGTAACTCAGGGAGACGTGATACCAACGGCAGGATTCCAACACTTGAGCTACCGCCTTCTTCTCGTTGGCAACAGAGCAGAACAATTGTCGTGCTGCATCAACGAATAAAAGGTTTCTGTCGGCGACAGTTTTGAAGTAGTGTTACCCTGCAGGTCCAGCAGGTAGTTTGGGATTACTGGGAAATTGACGTCGACGCTGAAATTCTCCTGACTCGTGTTCCCGAAGTTGAAAATGGCTACAGTATCACCCCAGAACACGGGGAGCTCTGGACGTTCTAGGAGCGCATAGGCCATCCGAGACTTTTTGTATCGTGACGTTCGAGATGGATTCGAATTGGTGAGCTGCAGCGACCAAGAGCGAAAGTAGCGTTGTAACTTATCTGATAGAACTCGCAAAGCCCACGTGTAGGCATGGGAAAGGTAGAAGATATCGAATCCGCCCAAGAAGCTGCAGATTGGTGAACGCTATCGACAGACAGCAAATTGAGTTGCAGGATTCTGCCGGTTGGGGACACTCGATTTTTGGTTTTTGCTGTCTAGCAACCCTAAGTATAGTGACCCTATTTCATTTATGGCTATCTTGGAAAATAGGTTGTTGTTTTTGCGCTACAACGATTTCGAATTTTGAGAGAAATGGCACCGACAAATCAATTTCTCCGGAGTAGTTGCTGTCGAAGGTAATGAGGGGAAGCAACACAGCAACTACGGTATAAAATGCTCCCGATAAATGAAAAAAAAAATCTAGGGTGAATGTGAATGCAGTAACCGACCACCAGTTTTTTTGGTAGCAGAATGCTATAAGGTGACATGCACGACACACAGTAGAGAGTAGAGTAATGGTTAACGGCCAAGTGGGCGACGATGAACGACGGTGAACGACATACCGCGGTGATTTCTTGCTTGTTTAATCTTCACCGAATTTAACCAGGATCCAGATAATTTCTTCACCAGCAAATCCCACACCTGTGACGAGAGGCCTACAAAATCGCTTATAGCCGACATTTTAAACGCTGTGAGCGTCTACCTGACCGGATGGGACCTCTTCCAGCTCTCACACATTATTCATTCTAAATGCTGACACTACTTTTGGCGATCATTCGACCCCCAACACCCACCTACACTGCTAAGAAAATGCACGCACGCGTTCCTTCAAGTTTGAAGGTATTTGACTGAACGAGCGACGGAGTTTTGGTGTGGGCCACACATAAATCTCGTGTTGCTGTCGTCAAAAACCCTGGCTTTGCCGTCGTACGCAAGAGTATATACATGTACGGACAAGCTCGTGCAGTAGTAATTGAAGTACATTGATTATGGGCCAAATGCCCGAAAAGCGTTGGACTTCTAGCTCATAACAACGCTAGGTCTACTATTGTAAGTATCCACCTATGACAAAATCACCCTACGGCTATCTAACAATAAGTATTAATACATGTAGTATCTGGTACAGTATTGATGATCCAAGAATGTTAATCTGGATAGCCAACTGTAACGAAATTTCGTTGAAAATGGGGGTCGTTATTCCCACCCCGGATTTTTGTATTCCCACCCCGGATGTACTACTAAAATGGTACAACGTTTCTATTTGGTACTTCGTTTCTATCTGCGATGTCGACTTTACACGAGCAATACCGAGAGCGAAGTCGATGTCAAGAGCTCTGAGTCCCCTAGCTGAATCGAGCGGAACGACCCTCGACGAACACGCTAAAACCATCGTATCAGACATCATCGCTTGTTACGGAAGCTCCTGGCCACGTCGGCAAGTTGATAGCATTTAATGAAATCGTATTTTCACTACTGTTCATATCGCTCATTTCGCTAGTAATCATACTTATATCTAGTACTATTTTCCAGTATCACCTTGGATCGTAAACTTGCAATTTTAAAGTAACTTGCCGTGGAAGATTGCAATTCTCACAAATTCTCTCAAGTCATCATATACCGAATCATGGGCTTCGCTGAGAAAGAAGGTCAGTAAGACGAGCAGCTCAAAACGGACCCTTGCAGTGGGTGTTAAGACTGTCCACCACACGTGTCCCATTGAAGTTTTCGAGGGCAACGACTTTTCATCGAACGCGAGGTATTTGATCTTTAAATTATCTCTGGACTCTCTTCTCGTACTGTTAGTGATATGCATATAGCCTTTATAGCCCAGCGTGCGTTAAGCAGGTGTGTCCTGACGAGGGTCGTAGTGCTGCTGCAGCAACCGAGGGCGCCACCTCGAAGATCCATTCGCTTCCTTCGAAGGTATTATCGTAAAACGATTTGCCGAGCTTTGATTCCAATTTCGTGCCGTCTTCTGCAATTCCTAGCAAAGAACAACGCACGTCTGTGCAGTGCGCGATCAAGTGGCTGCGCAATTGAAGCTCGGTTGTCTCAGAGGTCGTGCAACATCTAAGCGTAAGCCGAAGGTCAAATCAGCGTTGACCCCACTACTCTTATTACTTCCAGCTCCACTCAACTCTCACCATTTTCGGAACTTGACGTGCTCCTCTATGTCAGACATGCTCCGAAGGCTGGATCGAATGAAGGACTTTAGATTTTAGTTCACCATCTAGATGAGCTGTGAAGTAGCGCCTACAACTTTCGCCCCCGGCAGCGTCTGATCGCCACCTTCCGGGGCGGTCTTGAGGTGCGCGATTTGCGTTTTTGTCATGAGTAGAGTCTCCTTGTGGATTGACGGTCTGCCGGGAGGAGGGGTTTATGCGGGGCCGTCTGTCCCAAGGATCGAGGACTGAGTCGCGCCCGCACGTCGCCTCACTTTTATAGACTTGTCGAATAGAATGGCCATGTTGTGCTTCTCTTGTGTACGACAAGAAGCCATCGAGGTATATCGAAATGTTAACGTCGTGCAGCATTTCACCCTGTGTCTTAACCGCTTGAGTAACTAAAAATGTTTTGGCACTGCGGTGGAGCTCCGCCATTCACGCAAAGTTGTTTGCGCCACAGAAACCGTGTCGCTCGATAGTACCTCTGGCACGCGATGCTCCCACCAGAGCTGGCGCCATAGCGACGTCATCATGCATTTTGGTGTATATCCTGAAATGTCGGACAGCCATCTACCATGAAACCGAATGGTACTGCTGCTAACTCGAGAATTGAAGCGCACATCGTTTTCGTATTTCAAGACACCTCGGTCACAGTCTTGCCGACCCACAGCGGGTCAACCAGATCGGCCGGAGACGTTGGCGCGTCCAAACTACCGAGGTTGCTCGATTCGTAGATGTAGCTGAAGAGCTTCATACCGTACGTAAACCAGGCGCCGTTCTCGTCCCTGAGATCTCGTAGATCTTGGAGACGTTGGAGGGCTTGTACTCAAGTTGGGGGGTTTATACTCAATCATGAAATAACCTGATCGAAGCAACCTTTATTTCCATCACGACACAATTTGTTCTCGGTGCATACGAACGTGGATTACGACAAACCTTCGGTCAGCAAGTCGCCGGTGACTCAAACTAATGGAGGAATGCGTGGCACTTGACTCCGCGTCGTAGAGCAAGATATTTCAGTGGTTTGCGCTGCGTGGTCAAGCCTTTGTAATCTCCGACGCACACGGGCGGTCCTCTATTCTACCGGAGCAAGCTGAGCAAGTTGCTGCAACCCTTTCTGGATCCAAAACAAATCAAGACGGCCAGTCAATCCCAAGGATGCTCACACGTTCAGGACACAAGCTCATGGGGTTACGACTTGGACGAGTTGGCACAATGTCGTCTACACTTTCGTGTTTCATCGCATCCTCGTAAAAATCTATAGAAGGAAGATCGATGTCATCTCTGTAGATTGGGCTGGAGAATGGTGCTTTCGCAACAGGAAACACATCGTCGTCGTCATCGTCTTCGTTTGAACCATCTTAGTTCCATGCAAGACGACGGGCGAAGGTGTCGTAGAGTTTAACCCGTATGAAGATATTTGATCGTCTTTGATCGCGAGTTTTCCTTAACCAGCTAGAGCCACGGCCGGAATATCAAGCAGAAGTGGAGATCTGTCGGTCCCCAATGAGTACCGCTTGTTCAGCAGATGAAGTCAAGTAGCACGACGGGATCTGTAGTGTGGATCTCGCGTTGCGAATACTTCGTGGCTGTGGAGACGGATCAGTGAAAGCTCGACATGCTGTGTGACCTGTACGACACGCTGAGAAAGACCGCGCATTTCTGCGAGATCACCTTCTCGGTAGGTGATACCGGAATCTGGATGAACGCGTGGTGGCGAGAATCAACTACTACTCCGAAATGATCGAAAGAGATGAAGGAAGACCCTCGAAATGCGAACCACTTTAGTGATGCATAAGTAGTAATGAGAGTAGCAAATAAAAGCACACATAGTACTGACCACATGGCGATGTACCCATTAGCATGAATATATGAATCTTCGTCTGTGTATATATCCTAGTCCTCTGGCAAAATGTACCAGGTTAGAAATGACGGAGTTTCTTCTTAAAAATAGATAGCTACATAATTAGGCGAGGACGGCCTTCGGTAGATTTTTATTAGTTTGAACATCGCAGCGTGTTTTCCACTTTCGGATTTATCTCCTTCAAGATGGAGCGTGCACCCTTAAGTGATAATGAGTGCGCATCTGACACATCCAGCGCTGGTTCACATTCAGCATCAACCTGTGAAGTCTCATCAAGCGCTACTCTAAGTAACGAGGGGAACCAAGCGCGTGGAAAAGGAAAAAAAATCTACACTCTAGCATGTCATCCTCCAGCTTCATTCACATCAGAAGCTCTAGCAACACAGGCAGTCAACAGAGTGGCGCGTGACAACGGATATGGGCTTGTGTCTGTTCGTTCGAAAGCAAAATCGAAGGGGGTTAAAGATTTTGTGGAGTTAGCTTGCGACGTCATGGAAGGCATACAAGCCTAAACCGGGGGTCAAACGACGGCGTAGACGAGCAACCAGGAAGTGTGATTGCCCCGTGGGGATATTTCTGGTTAGAAACACCACAAGTACCGAGTGTACTATTGAGCATCGTGGAACTGAAACCAAACATAACCACAAGAAGTCAGAGAGCGCGACTTCGCACCCCGTTCTCCGCCGCCTGGACCGTACCCCTGAGGTCATACAAGAAGTAGTGCCTGATGCTAGAAATGGTGTGTCCCCTGCTATTACACTCGCGCGTCTACTTGCTGCCAACCCGGATACGGCTATCACCGTCGAAGATATACAATATTAGAAGAAAAGTTGAAGTGGAGATACTACAAGGCAAGTCCAGAATCCAATTTCTATTGGATGAGCTGAAGTCAGAGGAACATTACTCCGTTCACAAGGTTGACTCTGTCAATCGGCTCACTCATCTCTTCATGGCTTACAAACCAGCTCTGGCTATTTACAAAGCCAACCCCGACGTCTTGCAAATGGATTGTACCTATAAAACAAACTACTTCAAGATGCCTTTGTTGAACATCGTTGGTGTTACAGGCATGAATACAACGATTCACGTTGCTCAGGTTTTTTTACGAGCGGAAAAACAACCGGATTATCGATATGCGATAGACCAACTCAAGTTGATGATGGAGACGTACGATATCCCACTTCCTCAAGTTGTGTTGGTTGACTGTGAAACAGCGCTGTTGAACGTTCTAGACATTGTCTTCCCGACGGTCCCAGTTTTGCTTTGTCTCGGGCATGTCGAGAAGAACGTCCAAAAGCATGCGCGCAGAGGTGCCTTGCCCCAGGTTGTAGACGAAGAGGAATCAACCAAGGATAAAACAGTGAAGAAGGATTCTGATGCACATGAGGCGTTTTGCGACGCTTTTCGTGATGTTATCGCGGCACAAACTGAAACTGAGTACAACGAACGAACAAAAGATCCTGCATACTTTGTGCAAGAAGGAAGCCGACTACATCGATAAGACATGGCTTGAAATCTGGAGATACAACCTTGTACGTTTCTGAACCATTCGAGCTGTGCATTTTGGCCTTCAGGCTACTTCACGTGTGGGAGGATATCATTCGACACTAAAAAAATGGCTTAAAAACTCGGAAGGAGATCTCCTTACCATTTACCATCGCATGACTACTTGGTGGAAGCTATCTATCCGGAAGCACCAGCAGAAAGTATCCGATTCAATCGTCAAAAGCATCCGAATCCTGGAACAGGATATTTTCCGCGAAGTTAAGGGTGTCATCCACGCTGAAGCGCTGCTGTTGGTTACAAATCAAATGCGACGTATTCGACAGACGCAATGCACCGGCGTTTATAAGCACACCATGGGGCTTCCGTGTGTCCACCGACTCTGGGAGTTAGAGACAGCAAAGCAACTGCGTCCGCGCTTGACCTCACGGAGATTAATGGGATCGCTGACGGCGTCATCGCGGAGCGGCTTAATACATTCGGAGGTGTTGCCCGAGAATGCTTGGCACCTACGGAACGTTTCATCGACTTGTGGAAAGACGACTTGATCTGGGAAATCGGCCAAATCTACAACATTGGAGAACTCGAGAACCTCATAAACGGAACTTTAAACCGCGATTACTGCTATCGTGTTCATCACTACGTACCTGATGAGAGCAGCATGGGGGCGGTGGATAAGCTCGCATCTACGTTTGTCATGGAGCAACTCGTGCAGCGTTTGTTGCGTTCAGTGGGTTACAGCAGAAATACGCTATTCAAAGTCCTAGAAGGCGTCCTGCAGGCTGAATCGTTGCGTGAGTGGATCTTCGAGTCTATTATTTATGATGCGCTTGAGCGAATGAATGCGCAGTTGTCAAAAGATCGCGCCAACAGTGACAAAGTGGAGTAGTCGGTCGAATTTGCAGCGAGTCCCCAACTCGACAAGTTTGATATCAAGGATTTATCCTCGGCAGCAGTGATGCGTGGCCCATACCATAAGCCGAAGTCGAAGCAGCTCGAGTTTGTTGACGGTTACTATTTTCGTAAAATGACGCCTGGAAGTGAAGTGACGCTTTAAGATCTCGTCGAGTGGAATGCCGGCAACCGCTTGTTCATGTTCCAAATGACTATCTCCAAGACGCATCCCGTCAACGCATCCGAGATCATCTCGGTGCTGGAAAAGCTCGGTTTGCTCGAAGCGGTGAAGAAGGAACCGAGACGAGTGGCATTGGTGTATGTCACTCCAGAAGATATTGCGGGTGGTTATAAGTGGCAGCAGGTCCAGTCCGGGTCTATCAAAGGCATCGGACTAATAACTGCGGAGAAGCTGGCAAAGCGTGGAATTTCTTCAGTTGCTCAATTGAAGGCGGCGATCAGAGAAAAAAAGCTCCCGGTCAACATATTACGACGTCAAGCCATGAAGAGCCTCAGCAGCATTCGAGACAAGTCGGACAGCGACGCGCTTGTTCTGACGTCCAGCAGCAGCTACTACGCCAGAAGAAGTCTACCCCAGCATTTGAATGGGACTCTGATTTGTTGAAGGGTTTTATGGCTCCTGCTGTTACTGTATTACGTTTCCTTGCTCAGTAATAGTTATTGCGAATATATTGGTCCGAGGTGCGGCGATTGCGTGCCACCTCGTTGGCCAACTGATGGTTCGCGTACAGCGCTTGCAACGCCTTCATGCGCTTGGCGTTCAGGTACAATGGTCGACCACGACGCACGTTGATGTCTTCTTCACCGAACATATCGAGATATGGCGATCCAAAGTAGGAACTCCGTGGGCCGAAGACTAACAACACCGATGACGACCGCATGAGGAAGAAAAGTCCAACGCCGGCGCCACACGTGATGGCGTGGTGCGTGCAGGCGCCCATGCCATCGCTGCGTCGCCTACAGCACTCTGTTCCGGCACACAAGACTTGCTCACACACCAAACAAATAGCAGGATTCTCCACCGTCTTCCACGTCTGCTTGCACTTGCTCTTGCCCAGCACCTCCGAGTGCAGATCCGTGTACGACGACGCTAGCTTCACCAGTCGAATGTTCGCAAAGTGGAACAAGTCCTTGTGGTGCTGCGCATCCAGCTCCAGTCGAAGAGGAAGCTTCGGTATTTCCGACAAATTGCTACGAGTGATCAACACTTCTCGCTCAGCACTGCTGCTGTCCTTCTCCTCGGTGGAAATGAGGTCTTGAAGCTCATTGACAAGTGAATCGGCATGACCATGCTGCTTGTATCGAAGCTGGAGTTCCTCGGATACTGCAGCGCTCGTGGGTCGAGCACGTAGCTCACGTGCAGCTCGCAGCAGATAATCAACAAGCGCCTCATCCGCCAACAACTGGGTAGTTCTTGGTAGCCCCAATTGCTGGCACATGTCGTGATAGTTAGTGCTGAGACGCAGCGAACTCACGAAGTTGGCACTCCACGATGCATCAGGGTCTTGCTCACCGCGGAAGAACGCACGGCACAAAAGTGTTACCTGGCGCATGAACGCCAGACACGACGACTTGAAGAGTAGTTGAAGCTGTCGTCCTTGTGGGGCCGAGCACCGACGGGAAGTTGCCGAATCGCTTGCTTCGTCTCCTTGCCCCGTATTCACAACCATTTCCACCCCAGCTTCCTGTGCGAGGCGTGTCATGAGAGTCTCAAGGCCACGCTGCATTTCCTCCATTTGTTCGGCAGATGCGTCGTCGGTGGCAGTGCGCCTTCCCTTACTGTCATTTAGCTCTTCTTCAAGGCAATCGTCCTCGTCTTCAGCCTCCATTTGGGCAAGTTGAATAAGCACTTGAGCCATGTGCAAGACACACAGAGATCGAATGGTGAGCAAAATGTCTGCCTTCGTTGTCAGCATACTGCTGCAGATAGCCACACAGAGGTAGAACAAGTCCTGGCCCAGGATGGGCTGACCCAACTGAAGTGGTGGTCCTTGGGATAATGTCTCCAACCACTGCTCAGGTGAGAAAGCGAGTCGAAGGTTTTGCGCAATAGGGAAGCACATGCTCTGGTAGAATCCCCGACGGCGGTTTGTGAAGAGTAATGGCATGCGTCGAAGCGAGCGAAGCAAAACGTTGAGCTTGCTGTCATCCTTAGGCGTGAATTGATCCAGCTGAGGGTCCAACGCTTCCGGCAGCGATACAGCTACCCGTGATTTCAGGCACGGTACTGCAGGGTTTAAGATATTGGTAATTCTCAGCGAAGAAAATGAAGATGCAGCAGTCGCAGGTCCTGTGCCACCGTTAGTCCGAGTCCCAGAACTGGATCGCCAGTTGGATCCTTTGTTTCCGTTCTTCGTCGATGCTAAATACGTTTCCAGCGAGAAGATTGCAGAAGAAATGCCACTCAACTGAGTGCTTGTGATCGTCGAAGCCACAGACGACCAGATCAAATGTGTCAGTTGGGGGCCCGTAGAAAAAAATCCTTTCTTGAGAGCACTCATCGCAGTTGCAAGATGCGTCATTTCCGGTTGAAACCGTAGCATTGCCTCTAGGAACGAGACAGCAAATTGATTCATAGCACGGATATCATCTTGGCGTTGCAGCCGGGTCCTTTCGTCTTCATCTTCTTCATCGTCGCCCATGCTCTCATGTTGCGGGGCTATCGCCTCTAATCGACTCGGCAGTCCATCCGACAACCAGGACAGAATACTGGAAGTGTCTTGCTTGGACTGGAACACCCGTTCCATGGCATCACGGTCGCGTTGCTGGTCTGCTGACGTTAACGGTGCACAAATTGGTAGACAGGGCACCAGCATGGAGCTGAGTGCCTGGCACAATGGGCAAAGGAATTCGCCGAAATGCGCGTCGAAAGCGATGTTCGTCTGACTGTGCTCGAGGTTAAAACGAGACTGCGCCTTTACCGACTCAAAGTACTTCTGCCAACAATGGAGATGTACGGCGTGGCCACACAGTGATAAATGAATCTGTGGGGGGAATGCCGCTGTATCCGTGGTAGATGAAGACGGGGTATTGCTGGAGTCGCTGCTATTGTTTCCTTCGGTCACAGCAGTCTCCACGTCACCAGGGAGGTTTTCGTATGCGTGCGCATTGACCCGACTCATCTGAGCATGACCAATGTACATGATTGGCTCGTCCTTCTCCTTCTGCGAACAAATAATGCAATCTGGCGGTGGTGGTGGTCGGTAGACAATTGTATGTCCAGGCAGTTCATGATTGGGGTCGTCCAGATCCTTCCCACCGGGTCCAGATCCGCCTGTGTCGTCTTCATCTTCATCCTCGTCGTCCATATCAGCAAAAGCACTTGACTGGGCGAATGCCTTCTGGCGTGCCATCATTGCTGCAATAGCCCTTTGCTGGTGCAGTTTCTTGAGTTCAACCTTAGACATTCCATTCTCTGCCACCAATTCTTCGTGCTTTTTCATACCACTCCAAACCTTAAGCTCGACGTAGGCGTGGATGACGCGATCCAATGCTGCCAACTCATTCAGGATCCAGTAGATGGCCGAAATCGTCGATTTCGAGGTTTCGAAGTCGTGCTTTACCATATCCTTCGAAAGCGCCACAAGCAAGGCGACGATACTCAGGTCCTTCACCTCACTGATATCTCCCTGATCACTATCACTGCTCATCTGCACATCACCATCATCACTGGACATAGGTTGCCTCTTCACGCGCTTTTTGCCGCGAGAACTTGTTTCGGACTCTTCGAATGCCTCCGGACCATTGCGCAGCAGTGCAAGCGTTTGGCGCCTCTTGCTCTCGGATAGTACGACCTCATTTTGTAGTGGTAGAGTAGCGCCACCGGCGCCACGCTTCAGCACAAGCACTATCAGATTGATCACGTGAATTGCGCGCAACACCACCATGACGTTGGTCCTCTTAACTCCAGGCGTGCAGCTCGTGCCTTTGCAGTGGTCATCAGCAAGGCAGTTGGCGTCCTCCAGGACAAGCCGCAAGACGCCTAACAAACCTTTTTCCAGAACGAGGAAACGCACCGAGTTTATGGACATGTGAGGAAGTGGAATTTGCGCCACCAGCGGAACGGGCGGGTCTTCCACCTTCCACGTCTTGAACAAGGCTTCCTGTCGTGCAAATTGCGCCTTCTCGTGGCTGGATCGACTTAAGTGGTAAAAAGACGGATCGTACTCCTTGAAGTACTCCTTCTTCAAAATGTACTTGGTGGGCTCCATAGTTCCGTCACCCATCGTATCATCGCCAGCACCATCACCGAGAGGAGCTACCATGACCGAACGCTTAACCTGCTCGTCAGCCACTTCGTCCAAAATGCGTTCAAGCCTTGTAAGGTGCTGCTTCTCTTGACGAGCCGAAATGCCACCGAAAGGTGTCGAAACAACAAATGTAGTCTGGTCGAGTAGTTCAGATAATCGACATGGGTGCTGACTCAGGCGATGAATAATCTCACGGCGAAGCACGGTGTCTTGCTGCTCAATTGCATCCAGTGGGGGCGTAAGCTCGGTCACAATCCAGATTAGCTGCAGCAGAGCAGCCTCCAAAACTCCGCCAAGTTTCTCGTCTTCCGGACTGCTGGATTGCGCCTCGCGGGCAGAGATACCAGAGCTCTCATCGCTAGCGTTGCGAGCGTTAGCCCACGCAAGTAGCCATTCCGATAGGCCAAAGCGATCGAAAAAAATAGTCAAGAATTCCGGGAAGCCAACGATAGTCGCGCTTACCTGTACGAGGAAGAGGTCCAAGTCCCGTAGCTCACTACACCAAGGCGGGCTCGTATAATTCAGCATTTGGCGCTGCATGTTCTGGCCATTACGGATCCACAGACCGCAGCTGATCTGCGCACACAATACCAAAGAGCGCAGCGGATACTCCATCATTCCATATATCAGCATTGTCTTCTTGTGCTGAACTAAATCGTCTTGCCCCTCAGTCAACTGCAACACCTTAGCCATAGAGCGCTCAAGAAGCGCGCTCCAGTTTGTTATCCACGGGACAGCACTTCCAGGAGCCGGGGGCGGGCCATAGTAAAGACTTTCGATAAGAAAGCTGGCAAGCAGACCGTGAAGTGGGTTGTGGAAAGACACCGGTTGCGTTGACACGTCATACTTGACAATCTTCTCAGTATAAGACGACCCCATCAGTCTACCGCACGGCGGGATATAAAGTTGCAACCGAGTTGTGGCCATTCCTGCCTTGTCCAACTGATCCCAGAACCCTTCGAGCATATTGAACACCATCCGCTCGCGATCCTGATTGCGAACGTCCGTGTCTACAGCTTCATGATAGCGAAGTCCCTTTGAGATAAATGTAAGAATTTTGCTCACGTTGGCGTGGAAAGCGAATGCTGTAAGCCACGATTGAGTTTCGTACGTAACGTGCGCGCGTCCATCCTGTATCCGCACCTGAGGATCGAGACCCTGAATTTCTGCAAGTGCATCCAACCATTTCTCCAGCAAATTGGAACGAAGAAGTAGGGCACTCGACATCGCCGGAATACCCAGCACATACCCAAAGTTTTCAATCACGAAGTGGTACCGCTTAAATTTGAGCAGAGGGTGATCGCAGTCCAGCGTGTGGTAAACTCCTTGGTGCTGGTGTGGCGGTAACGTAGGCGAGCGCGCCATCTCAAGCGCTGTATTGATAGTATCCAGCAGCATATCCAGCAGGCCGAGACTCGCCAAATGATGTACAATAGATGGCGTCGTGAGGATCTGCACGCCGTACTGGAATAGTGATTCTTCGCGAGTCCCGACGCCGCAAAAATATTTAAGCATCATGCGGTTATAAACCTTCAGGAAAACGATTGAGAACTGCAACTTCGGGTCTTTGTCTCCCTGCAGCTTCAAATATAATTCATACAGCTCCAGAACGATATCCTTACGGAAATATGGGTCTGAGAGGAACATGACCTGAATCGGCTCCTTGCTTTGGCCGTTCGTGGCGAAGAGCTTGTCGCAAAATAGCACGTGAAGCTGCTTGGACAGCGAGCAGATCGCCTTCACCCATTGCGTGACGCGCAGCAACACGTCCTCGTCGTGAATAAACTTGTCCTGCACTACACACACATGCCACCCCTCGCTCTTCAGCGCCTGCATCAACGTCAGCGCGTCACGCAGCGTTAAATTCTGCGCTACAATCTCCGATCCGTTCGAGTCAATCGCCCGCACAAGATCTTCCGCCCTTGGGATCCGCTTCTGCGACAGCGAACGGATCAAATCCTCATCGGAATGTACATCATCGTTGCAAATTCTGACGTGGAACTGTCGCTCCATCTTCCGTACGTCCTCCATCTGATATCCACGTTCCTGTAACATCAGTCTCAACTCATGCAGCGTCTGTCGTCCTTGAGCGTCCACATATTCCGCGTCAAACACCTGCATGGATCGTTTCGCCATCTCGACACAAAAGTCTACAATGGCCGTAAAGAGTGCGTCCGCCACTTGAACAATCTCGTCAGGTAATGAACCTGCATTTTCACTGTTTGTATTGACTGCTGCGTCCCCCTCTCTTTGTCCGTGATACACACAGAAGCCTTCAGGAGCCCAGGCTTCACTGTCTCCACAGTCACAGACTCCTCCGGGACTTGTGCGGTGGAAGAAGACGTCGTGACCCTCGTGGTTGCCGTTCTGGAAGCACTTGAGACACAACACACACGTCTCATCAGACTGGCATGTCTTGCAGTTGAACACGATGTCGTTGCGTTGGAACAAGTAGCCACAAAGCACTTGAGTACTGCTCTTGGGCTTGAACCGCTCGAAGAAGGCGTCCCTCGTTACAGGTGGCAATTGACCATCACTCTGACGTATTGTAGCCATGTCGTCAGAATTATCTTGATGCATTAGACGGTCTGCATGTGTCAATAGAATGGCGTCAAGGAAGGTGGTGACTTGTTCCAAAGGTACTGAATTAGACTCATTCGCGTCCCCCGGAGCCGGTAGACGCCGCAGTTTCGTCAGCAAGCTCGGCATCATGTCGTGACAGATGCTATTCACGCTCTGCGTCTGCAGGAAGCGCCGCAATTTTGTCGGATCGTCCAGGAGTGGCAAACCCGACATGACTCAGTGAAAATGTTAACAGCGCGCGCGTCGCGGCGATTTATGAGGTGATAATGGGTCGGTTAGAGAGCTGAGACAGTGGCGAACACGATGAGCTACTGCACGATGCAGACGGACGTCGAGGAGATGAGATATCGCCTCGACAAGCAGCTCAATTTGGGCAGCGCGTCTGGCGCTGATATCGTAGATGTGAAAATGTTGGGAGGCGTCCAAAAGGAAGAGCCTAGACGATCCTAATATAGGACGAAATGCTCAAAACCGGTTAGATCAATTTACCTAATTGAAGTATGTAATAGTACCGGTAATTATGAAATTAGGAAGGAAATCCTAAAGAGTACGATGAACCGAAAATAGAGTGTAACTGGTGTAGTATGTGACGAGGTGCAGTAATTTGCATGCAAACGTCTGACTGATCCCTTGGTGACCAATGTCAAGCGTGATCAGTAGGTGGTCAGCTTGAAGCTTGACCCTTTGCCATTGCTTGTGACATCGATTTATTTTCAATAGGCGATCAATTGCTCTGATCTACGGACAACAACATTGATTGAGACTAGCGCACCACGACACATAACTTCTTCTCCTTAGCTGTAGACTTGGGCGCCGACCTGTCGAGGCCACGTCGTGCGCACGAGCTCGGCGAATGGCGGACCTTGCAGCTTGGCGGCACGGGCAGAGCTCGAACGCTTCCTTCTAGTCCTGTCAGTAGTCTGGTCTACTGTCTCGCCAAGTAGGTCACGACGGAGAGAATAGTTGGCGTCGTCGATGAAGTCGCTGCTACCGCGGAAGAGTAGCTGTACCTGGGAGCTGGTGAGCTCTTTACGACGCCATACGCGCATATCGAAGACCAGGCCGCTAAAGCCAAACCAACCAGAAAAGTGCGGCTCCGGTTTAGCAGGCGCTAGTCCGCTGATGCAGCCGGAGCCAACGTTTACGTGGCGCAGCTTCTCCCAGTCGGGTAGCAGGGGACCGGCGTCGGCGATACGCTGCTCTCCATTCAGGTACACTGTCAGGAGTTGCTCCGGTTGGTCGTTCCTAGAAAAGTTGGTGCAGTCCGAATCGGCATCTCCACCGTACGTCACCACGAGATGGTACCAGTGGTTTGGCGACAGTTCGCGAGTCACGCAAACCGGAGATGGACGGTTGAGGAACGAGCACCAGAGATTGCCCATGGGGTCAATAGATAGAAGCTGCTGGTGGACGTAGGGCCATCCACTAGCGTCACTTGTCTCCTGAAAGGGTAGGTCCTGTGCTCCGAGTAAAATGCCGCCTAGGAATGTGTCTTCATGCTCAGCGAGCGAGAACCACATCTCAATTGAAAAAGGATCGGTTGCGCTTCCAGCTTCATTCTCAAAGTTGCCTTCATTTCGGCTGGTGGTGAGCATGTTGCTCAATGATCCAGGCAAAGGCAACGCCGAACCACGGTCACGCCAGCGCGGGTCCATCGCAAGTCCACGGAAGCGGAACGAGTCCGTAAGTAGTTGTGGTTCACGCTTGAAAGACAATTCCAAGGGCCGTGGAGAGCTTTGGACAATAGCGCCGATTTGAAGACGATCAAGTCCACGCACACTCTGACCGTTGATTGCCACAATAATATCACCACGCTCCACACGCCCAGAAGCCTCAATTTCTCCGGCCGCGCCTGACTCAGCTCGCAAGAATTTGCTCACCACCACTCGGTTCCCGATCGAGTTGATCTTGACACCAAGCCATTTTTGTCGGAGCTCTACGACAGCCACCGTGGCGGTTGGTGAATGAAGCTCTATGTGCTGTGGCGATACCGATAAATCGCGGACGGGAATTCCAATGGCCGTAGGTTGATTCACTGGCGCGTGGCCCGTTGGGCTACTTTGTCGTCGTACAAGTTCTGGTACATTCAGCACGTTCTTCACCGGAGTGACGAAGGGAGAGGCTGGTACTCTGTTTAGATAGTCTGCACTGGAAACTCGGTGTAAGGGTAGTGCACGAGTTGTATCGTCTTCAAAGGTTTTGTCATCTCCATCGCGCTCGCGTTCTTCCTCAGCTAGAGCTTGCAGTTCCTCAACAACTGTATTGATTTCAGGTCTCGCGGCTTGATCAGGATCGCACATGGCCTCGACTAGTGACCAAACATTCTCTTCCACCCCGACGGGAGGAGAGGGCATCTTACCCGCCAATACTCGCTCGCGAACTTCATCGTCGGCCATGAATCCCCACGGTAACTCTTCCGAAAGTGCCTCCAACAGTGTCATTCCAAATGCATAGATATCTGAAGCAAGGTCAGCCTTTGGGTCATCTTTCAGCAACTCTGGAGCTTGCCATCTCAGCGATCCCGAATAGTGCGGTGCAGCTGAATCCGTCTCCTCCTCTGAGGGACAATGAGATAGCGAAAATGAGCGCAGATTCGCGAGTCTGGCTTGGCCATCATCTCCAACCAGGATATTCGCGCAGCAGAGATCACCATGGATTAATGATGCCTCGTGTAGACTCTGAAGTCCTGTTGCAGCTTGTGCAAGGAGGCGGAACAATTGACGACGGTGGTCCACGGACAGGTTCAGATAATCCTCAAGCGATGTCACCGTTGCTGATCCAGGCTCAGGAGCTGCCCATGGACTCACAAATGCCACAAACGGATGAGATCCGAAGGTTGAAGCTCCTGCTAGCTGCAATACGTGAGGATGGCATACAACGTCGCGTAGTAATTCAGTCTCGCGCTGCACAGCCTCAACGGCTTTAGTTAGGGCTGCAGCATCAGCTCCATTTCCAATCACCAGCTGCTTGAGGAGAAGTTGTTGCACCCCACTCTTCCGCTGTCCACGACTGCGCATCCAGCTCGCGCTAGTGATTTGGCATTGCGGACCCCCACGGAATTGCGTGCTCGAATTCAGTGCTACCTCAGCGGGGGAAAGGAACCATGAGGGCAATACAGGCACTTGAACACCACAGACGCGTACCAACCTGCGAAATAACACACGTAATGACTCCTCGTGGTCTGGAAACAGTTCTGTCCCGTCTTCCTTCTGCACTTCACCTCCACCTTCATTGCTACTGACATAGCTTAATCTCTTCTTCTTGGAACGTCTGGTGACATCTTGCACCTGCTTGAACGCGAACTTCACCACTGCAATCATTTCACGTTGTTCATTGTCTGAACTTTCAGCTGCTGCATCCACTTGCACTCGAGCAGCCAGTTGCAGCGCTTGTTCCACACGTTCCAACTCTTCTTCCCACTCCTGCGCCCAACATGCACTCGGATCTACATGTTCCGCATGCAACCCACGAAACGAAGCGTCAAGCCAAACATGAAGTGAACGCAACTCACGTACAGGAGAAGGAGCCACTGCCAATCGGAACACTGCACTCTCGGTAGCTGCCAAACTCTGCAACAACAGTGTAAAGCGTGACAGAGCTGCATCTACTTGTTTCGGCCACTGCAGTTCTGCCTCTGCAACGTTATTGTCCGTCGGTGCTGGGTCCTGCTGTCGGAAGTGATCTGTGTATCCGCAGATTGCCACTAGTCGTCCCAGCAGCGTCTCACACAGCGGTCGCAACTCCCAGGAACGCTCACACAGCGTCTGCATTGACATCAACGTCGGCTCCATCGTTGCAGCTTGTGTATTCCGTTATGGAAGGTAGGACTGGCCGGCGGAAGTGGGAAAAGAAGCAGGAGGCTGACAGATCGAAGGAGCGAGCCAAGCTATCGTATTACGAGTCGTACGATTCGTAGGGAGGGACTGGTGGCGTCTCGGAATATGGCGCGGCCGGATGATCGTGAGATGCGAAGACTTGGTGGACTGTCCGCATCGGTATATCGGTATCCTTTCGTAGGGTTGTGGCTCATCTTGAAGCTGAAGTGCGATGTGTAACTCGCACAATCGGGCCATGGCCCAATTACCTCCTGTTCGTAATGGTATTTTTGTGCTGCTTATCGCTTCATGCCAACATCAACACGCAAAGAGTGAGTTCCTTTGTCTTGTTAATTCTTTACTCTATCTGCACGAAATACTGCACTACCATCAGCGAGAAGCTGTTGATGCCGCAACACATCCGAAGAGCACTGCTAAAGGCGTGAGGCTCACCCCCAAGTGCATGTTCACTTGCCGTTTGTCCGCCCCTCGTCGTAGCCCAATCAGCGACCCACGTTGAACCAACTTGCATCGCGTAATCTTGCTGTGGTGTTCGAGAGAGACCTCCCATCGCAAGGTCGCTCTTGTTGTTGTTGCTCAGCTTGACCAACTCAAGTTGATAAGAACCTTTTCGTCGGTCTCTGCTCGACGAATCACGAAGTCACCGGAAAGCGCAACCTCAGAATCGTCAGTAGCTTCAAGCGCGTGGAGCTTGTCTAAGACACCGCGCAGCAGATCAACCGACGAAGCCGTCACGTCGACACGGTGAGCTACCAGACTTGGCGCACAGAAGAAAAATTCAGGGCTGTCGCCATTGTGTTCGTCGTCGTCTTGAGGCAACACCATCGCGGCCGCGCTCTTCAGTTTGTCACAGCACGCTAGCGAATGCAATGGAGTCCATGCAGATTGGTTGGACACCTCTATGTATGCGCGCGTAGGAGGCGCACGAACTGCTTCCGTGGTGTCCACTTTCGTGAGCGCAACAACGACTCGAAGGTGGTCTTTTGGGTTCAATTGGGTTGCCTCGTTCAAGACTTCGCCAACGCAGCGATGGGAAGCCATAACGGCCATGCAGCTTTGCATCACGCTTTTC
This sequence comes from Phytophthora quercina, assembly GCA_014706105.1. Lineage (NCBI taxonomy): Eukaryota > Oomycota > Peronosporomycetes > Peronosporales > Peronosporaceae > Phytophthora > Phytophthora quercina. The sequence continues at coordinate 977,966 of JACBOW010000091.1, read as the reverse complement.
AACGCTTCCTTCCACATTGTCCGCGCTTTATCGTTGCCTTGAAGTGCTAGGAGCGAATCTCCGAACGCAGCAGACCACTCCTCCAGACCCAATTTGGACAAGTGGGTCAGCATGCTATACAACGCGAAAATAATCCGACCGGACATGGCATCGTCCGCAGTAGCTCTAACATTCACTCCGTCAATGCTGTCAATAAATTGCAGCACCAAGCGTTCACTGACGAGGTTGATCAGCGAAGAGAGACGACACTCACTTGGCAGCAAATTGCTACAGCGACCCAAGAGGATCGCTCGAACGAGTGCAACCAGCATGCTGTACGCTTCAATATCGCAAATCTCGCGACTTCTCCGTAGTTGGTACTCGCAGAATTTCAATTGCATGTCACCACTGCCAGCGTTGTGTGGCTGGATAGTCATTCGCACACAGAATTCCGGGGTGCAGCTTGTAAAAGTACTCAGAGTAAAGTAGAACTTGCCCGGCTCGCAAGATCGAATAACATGCCGGACACTTCGGGTGCGCTCCAGCTCACTCAATAGTTTCGTCTGGAGTACCTCCAGATTGCTTGAAGTAGTCTTGCTTGGCATCTTTAAACACAGCTCGACAACACTTGAACTCAGTCCCGGCAACGTTGTGTCGATTCGTTGCACAGCATGCCGATCATCTCTCCCAAGAACGCGAGCCCAAGCATCTCGCACGGCGCTCACGCCACCAAAGATTGTACTTCGTGCTTCCTCCTGAATGTTAATGCCGAGTAAATCCAGTGCCGAAGGGATCGTGGAGCACGCCGGCGACAAAGCGGTGATAGACTGCGCCTCACTGCCGTGGCGATCGATACAAGCAACGCTTAGTGAAGCCTTTTGAAGAAACTTCATCTCGCAGAGGGGCCATTGCATCGATTCCGCGACCGACGTCACCAACGTGAGCTGGGCAATCGTAGCAAGGCCAGCTGCAGCAACGTATTTGTTGAAAACATCTTCAAACGCTTGGAACGAAGAAGGTTGTGAAATCACCGTCATTTCGTCGAAGTGTTGGGCCGGGGCGAGAAAGAAGCGGTCTTGCAAGTTACTTAGTAACGCTGTAAGTGACGATGCCGATGATGCTTGGGATTTTTGAACGCAAAGTAATCGGCGTGCTGTGAGTTGAGAACCCATGTGGTGCAGGATCTGGGCTCGCCACAAAAGTTTGGTTGTGTCCTCTTCGTCGTTGCTTATCAGATCGCTCTCCTTGACGTACAAAATAAATAATCTCGCCGTTGCTGATGCCGCTTCGACAGCCAATTCGTCCTTACCACCGTTGGCACGAGACGTACTCACCTCTGAAGAGTTCTTGCGACACCAATTTACGTTTACAGTGAAAGGTGGTGCTGTTGTGATCACACGCTGGTTCTGAACAAAGAGAGCAGCCCCAAGTCGGGCTGTAAACTCAATAGGCGGGTTGAGAGTCGTTCGTTTAGCTGATGAGCTATCCAGGAGATCGTTTGAGTACGATGCACTCACTCCATCCTTTGTCGACATCGTAATGTGCGGTATTTTGTTTCGCACCTGCAAGGGCAGTTGCTCATCCAGTTCAACTCGAAGAGTTTGACCCCGGTCATCTTGTACGACTTCAACTCCACGAACTGTAAATGACGCTCCAACTTCGGCATCCCGAACATACTGCTTGTTCGGTCGGTAAAACAAAGTAACGTGGTCGGCAAGCTTGTTTGGGTGAGCTAGAGGTATCGCTGACAGCAACTTTTGCTGGGAATCGTCGTCCAAAAAGAGACCGAGGTAGGTCAATCCACCAACATCACCATCCGACAACGGGTTTGCGGTGAGCCTAGCATGTTCAAACTGCGGTGTAAGGCAGTGGGCGCGCGGGTCCTGTTCCCACCGCATGAACATGCTCACAACTTTACCAGGAGGTACGCCGTGCGAGTTGCGTTGTCCCATTCGGAATGCCATCAGGGCGTCAGCACACTTCATTTCAACGATATGAACTCGACTCCCATGCGACCTGGCAATATCTTCGTACGGCTCGTATTCCCATCGCTGTGTGCTAGTGTTGTCAACCAGAACAACGTGTTGGTGAGGACGTCGTTGTCTGCCACTGCCATAATTACGCGGGATATCTCCTTGAACAGCTCTGGTAAAGTCTCCTTTGCACTTGCTGTGGGCTGGGCCCAACTTCTTGACATCAAACACATACCCACGAGGTGTTTCAAAGAAGAAGTCAGCCGAGCACACTGTAAAAGCCGCTCCTCGCTGCTGACAAATGGCTTCAATCTCGCGTCCAAGCGTGCTCTTGCCACTCCCGGGAATTCCGCGCAGGATAACCACAACAGGTTTTCTAGCATCCGAATTGCCACTTAGCATATCATCCACAACGGGCACCAGCTCAGGATACCGGAACTCAGCAAGATAATCTCCTGCAATCTCGTAAATCGGCGGCAAAATGACCCGTTGGATCTCTTCACCGGACACCTCCACCACAACCTCACTCCACACCTGTTTTCCTTCCCACTTGTACCTGTCAATCTCTGCGTTCCCCCACTCCACGAACGCCGTCTCCAGTGACACCGTAAGTCGATGCGTCGGCAGTAGCACCTTGGACAGCACTCCGCAGCTCTTGAGTCTCAGCATCAAACTGCTCGCGAACTTCCACAACGCGTCCTCAGACGCTCTTGTGAAGCCCAAACTCAGCGTCCACTCTTCGTACTTGGCGTCATGCTTCAGCAACGTCTTCGCCACCAGTTTCTCCTCTTCTCCGTGGTCTTTCGGCTTCTTGAGCCCCGCCAGCACGCGCTGTAGCTCCACCAGATGCTGCCACGAGTTCAGACCGCATTCCAGTAGGTCCACGCGCACGTCATGATGCTGCGTCACCGCGTGGGCACGTCGCGCATCGAAGTGCTGCTCGAACTGCGTTAGAAGGTCCTTCAGCGACTCCGCTTCGTCGTCTACGGTGTCCAGTTGGAGCGCCACACGCACGCGAACGGCGCTCTGCTGGATGCTGCGTGCGATGTCCTGGTCTGTAGATTCTCCAGGTGGACAACGACGGCCGCCGCGACCACCGGAAGACGATGGACGCGAGTTATTGGGTGCAGAGGAAGCGCTGGTGCTGCGACGGTCCTTGCCCCAAGCCATCGCGGACGCAGGTTGACCAATTCCGCAGTGAGGATCCGGAGACTTTGTCAGTGCAGGTTTGTAGCCATCTACTTACTCCGAATAGATGGCTACAGACCTTCACTTTAAAACCCTGTGCCTCGGCATATGATATGAAAGATCGTGGGAGTGTAACGTGAAGATCGCGATGACTGCGAGAATGTATGGACGTGGTTGAACTACTGGACGTTGACACGCATTGACATGGGCTCATGTACTGCACTGCACTTGCTGCTGCTCAGCCGAGGTCTCGGAATAAAATAACGTCGACCGGATAGATAACTTCAAAAGGGGCGCGGGGTTTGCTCGTCCAGCGAGTTGATGAAGCCCGGCACGCTTCTGCGAAACTCGTTCGTCTTCTGCGCCCGCTTGCGCAGCTCTTCTCGCAGCCTAGCTTCGGCCGCAACGACTGATGGGGGCAACGAGGACTCGACAGCAGCGGACGCTCCAACAGACGCAGCAGATGCCATGGCTGACAGCGGGTTCGTTTGCTCGCCCGATGGTCTCGCAGATTCAGCCTCAATCAGAGCCATACCTGCCGTCTCGATCCGCGCATCCGGCCGCTCGTCCGCATACTCCTCCAACTCTCTCTTCAGACTACGGATCCTCTTCTCCCACTCCTCAATCTCCTTCGCTTGCTGCGCGTTTCGCTCCTCCATCTCGCAAGCTCGCACGTCATAATCCAACGTCTGTGTTCGCAGCAGTTGACACGAACATTGAAAGAGCATCTTCGCTGACGCCTGCGAAATGCCTGCAGATTTACTCTCCTCTTTCGTCTTCCGCATTCGCCTTCGATGCACATGTTCAGCCTTTGCAGCCACTTTCTTAGACGGTTTAACCTTCCCCAGCTTCGCATTCACTTTCTCCGGCGCCAACTTCGTCGCTGCAACAGGCGGCCTCACTGCGGCTTGCTGATGTGCCTCCTCCTCCAGCACCTTGGCAGCTGTCGTCTTCTCGCTTTGAACCTTCTGCATTTTGCCTCCTTCCTTTGCTGCTGCAATACCTTCCAGTAATAACGACGTCGTTGCCGCCACCTTGACGGGGACCATCGGAGGCAGGCCAGCGTCAACGTGCGCACAGACAGGATCACCACGTTTCTGCTGCTCGTCCTCACTCGACGTGCGATCCGGTGTGTCTTCCACGGTTTCCCTCGCCATCCCCACAGTTTGACCATCACTCTGCATTGCGTCGTGGGAGCGCTTCTTGCCTGTGGTCTCCAGTTCCTTCCCGTTGGACGACCCCGTATCGGCAGGTTGACAACGTCCAGTTGCCAGTGGGTGTGTCTTCACACAAACCTCCGTAGGCATCGTGCATTGCCCCACTGTAGACGTTGGCATCGGTAGTGCTCTCGCCGCCATTGACGCTCCTGCTGCAGCTTCCAAGCTCAAGGTCCCTCGTCCCGGTTGTTGTCCCTTTCAACCAAGCCTGACGCAATGGTACACTGTACCACCAACTCTTTCAAGTTACGTACAATACACCAGTTAGGTGGCAAAGTGATGAGTTAAGTTAAATAAGCTGTCCGAGTACTGATAAAAGCAGCCAATTGGTCCAGTAAGAAGCACGATCAGCGTAACATTTAATAGTCACATGCCGTTTTACTCACTCCAAGTCAACTCGTCGGAATGAATCAGTACTTTCGCATCATTGTTCACGCAAGCCATATTGCACCTGGACTAACGCCGCTGTCCTCTCTCCAGCGCTCGACATGGCGGTTCCTCGGGACTTGAGCCCGCTGCATAAGTGCGAGGAGTTCCTACTGCACCCGACCGTCCGCGCATTGTCTCTAGCCCAGCGTGTGGATTTCCTAGAGAAGAAAGGTTTGTCCCCAGAGGAGATCACACAGTGTCTCAAGAGTGTTGAGCGCCGCAATGGACTCTCGCAGCTGGCACGACGCACGGCTAAAGAGTTAAATGCCAGCACGGATCTCAAGGCTCCAGTGTCTGACTCGGCGGTCTTTAAGTCGCCACTGAAGCTGCTGCAGTTTGTGGTAAAGAAGTACGGTGTGGTGACGCTGCTGCTGGCGTTGCTGGGCTATGGCTACGTGCAGTTCAAGAGGAGGAAGACACAGCAGTTGCTGCTCCAACACAATACCGACAAGACGCAGCGTCGACAGCGCATGCACTCGAGGGTGGAGGCGCTGCTGGCAGTCGTTAAGGACCAGCAGACGCAGTACAACCAGGCGGCGGAGCTGTTGAACGCCAGAGTGACCAAGTATTTGGCTGCACAACAGACGGCGACGGACCAGACAGCTACGTCGAAAGCGAGCTCTACCCAGTTCTTGAGAGGATTGGAGCTGCAGGCGCTGCAGAGTGAGCTGATGGAGCTCAAGAGTGCCGTGGTGGACACTTACTTGCAGCCGACAGTGGTGAATAAAGTGGTGGAGGTGACCAAGGAGATACCGATCGTGCTGCGCCCTGCTGAAGCCACAGTGGCGGAAAGGCTGTCACTAGGTTCTGAGGTTGTGCAGGACAAAATGGCTGCTATTAAGCAGATTCAGAGCGAGAAGAGCGTTGCTAAGTCAACGACGAAGCAGAAAATAGTGGCAAAGGTCCATCTGACTGACAACAGAGCAAAGGAGAATCGGACCGGCATTCGAGACCAGACGACGATGAGCTCCGAGGAGATCGCAGAGCTGTTTGAGCGGGGTCAAGTTGAAGAAGAGATGTCGACAGCCGGAAGCTACCGGGTTTTGTTTGCGACGCAATAAACGAAATTGTATTGTTATTGTGTGTCGAAGTGGCAGGTTACAGTCTTTGAATTGGTACCTGTAGCTGGGCGTTGCGTGTTTTCAGCATCTACGTATTGCGCTGGTAGATGGCCACGTTTTTTCCTTCCGCTGGACGAGTGCAGCGAACAGTGTTTGTGTTGATCCACGAGCCACAGCGATCATGACCACGCTTTATCGTGCCAATGAGGGAACAACCTTCGAGCTGCTTGCAGTGAGCAAGTGAAGCTACAGCATCGGTGGACAAATCACCTTTCCAGACGTGAAATTCGTCGATAAGACCGAAGAAGGAGTACCATCCACCGTGCAGCCTTGAATGAGGTAAGTAAACACCTCGAACTCTCGTTGTATTTTCACAGAAGCCTGTTCCGATCTGCTCGTACTTCAGTCGCGGCCACACGCTGTTCAGGGGACCGATCTCAGTCGAGACCTTCTTACCACCAACGTACACTTCCTGTCGTTGAAGCTCAACATTGTACGTGAGAGCCAAATGGTACCAGCAGTTCGGCTTCAAATCTTGTACAACAACCTTCTTGTCGTCAAGGACGGAGCAGTACAAGTTCTTCTTCGTGTCTACCATCACGAAATGTCCATGATCCTCCCCCGGATATCGATCGATCGCGGGTTCTGCCTGTAGTCCGTAAATGACACCACCTGCAGACTGCTTCTCAGTGCCAGGAAACAGGCAGAACCACACGTCGAAGCTGAAGTTGGAGCGTTTTGCCGAGCGAAGATCAACTCGATCACCACGCCACTTTCCAGGAGCTGGAGGACGTTCAAACTTGGCAAAACCCAGACGAGAACGATTGCAGCCTAGCAGCATTCCATGGAGATAGCTACTTGCCGATTGAGGATCAACAAACAGCAAGGACCGTTCGAGCATGTATCGTCGTTTCCAACTCCACAGTTTTTCTGAACGATGGTCTCCGTTAACACGCTTCTGCCAGTACAAATCCTCCGACAGAACGCTGAGAGTCCACGAGTTGGTGTGTGAGAAGTGGAAGACATCGAAGCCCGAGAGGAAGACGCAGATCGCGTGTAAGACGTCCACTGGCAGCATAATGTTCATGCAACGCAGTCGGTGGGGGTGGCAACCCTTGCGAAGAATCGTAAGAAAGGACGACAAGCTCTCTTGTCGGTTTGTTTGGCTTCCTCGGCCGACCCTTTCTCGTCGAAGTTTGTCGCGGAGGAATAACACGACGAACAGGTCGTTGAAGTCGGGTTGAAAAACAAAGGACAACTACATGTAGCTTATCCTAGCCTAACTTGATCGAGTTGCGCATATTTACTCTCGAGTGGACGGCTACACCGAACAAGTTGGGTGTTTACCCAAGGTTTGCTGCCATCTTTGCACGGTCGATGGTAGCTTTCAACACACAATCTTTTTCCTGCAAATCTCCACCTTGAAACAACTTCTGAACAGCTTTGGCTCCCAGTACCCCCTCCCAAACACGAAAAGCATCAACCACGCCGTGAAAAGTGTACCAGCCGAACGGATCTCGTCACGGAAAATCCTCGTGCTTTCTGGTGTAACCAGTTCCAACTTGTTGATAGGACAGTCTGCACCAGTCTCGAGGTAGTATTCCGTCCTCACACTACACATTTTCACCGTTGAGGTACACAGTTTGTCGCCTAATATCCCACTCAAATGTCAACGCAAGGTGATACCAACGATTCGGAAGCAAGTTGTGCATCACAGGCTCCGAATCTGCGAGTACGGAGCAGCACAAGGTGAACTTGGAATCCACAATTACCAATGGTTGGTAGTACTGCGGTGAATGATCACTTGTCGGTCTATCGGATTGACCTCCGAAGATAATTCCACCTGCAACTTGGTCCTCCGTTGCAGGAAGCAGGGAAAACCACGTGTCAAAGCTGAGTTTCGAGTGCTTCAACCACGTGCGGAGGTCGTCCGAGAAGTATTGAAGCCAGTAGGAACTGGTGCGTGAGAGGTAGAAGGAGCCGAACCCAGTTAGAAGACTGCAGATGACGTCAAGAATTCCAGCGGGAAGAGCACTGACTTGCATTCTGAAGGGAATTCACCGTGCTGTTAGACCGTAACGCAAAAAATGATCGCGCTTGCTAAGATGAAATGCTTTGGAACATGTTATCTGTCGGGCGTACAAAGTCTATGTATACGAGAGAAGTGTAAACTTTGAATGAACGGAAATGCTCCGTTATTTCGCAAAAAAAACACGAGCTGCCATTTTGAACCGCTTGCTTTGATAAGCCCGAACAGCTCTAAATTCTCCACTCAGTTCCTTCCGATAAGGGATGGGGAGCAAACAACTTGACAACTTGACCACGTGACCAAACAAGTTGACCAACGATATGATGTGACCAAACATGATTACGTTGAAGTATTGATTATAGGGGATATGCTTGTACCATTCTCTCAGACTGCGGATGCAACCGTACAAACTTTATTTTCATTCCCCAATTTGCTCCTTCCAACTTACCTACCAAGTTGTGCATTCAAGACTCGTCAAATTTGGCATTATTGTAATGGCATTCGCCACCGCATGTGCCTACAGTAACGGTGTCTTGGAAGCCGTTGGGCCTAAATTTCCTCAAGTGAATGAAGACACCACAATCGAGGCGGCCGATGCCGCTGTGGAAAGTCTTCACAGCAACGGATTTCTCAGTGGTCTCAAAACTTACGAGGACGGCACGGCTGCTGAAGAAGATAGGGTCTTTAATCTTGGTAAACAGGAAGCGGGTTAACCAACAAGGAGAAAGTGGCGATGGAGCAAGTGGCGAAGGCGAAGAAGTTAGTTGCCGAACAAGCATCTATCAGCAAACTAGTCGAGTCGGGTATCAATCCAAAGCAACTATTCAAGGCGCTGGATTTGAAAGCGTTGGGATCGGATGGCAAACAAAAGTACAACCAATACAAGGCGCTGAGTGGTGAGGATGGAGCGAGGGTCGCGCAAATGATCAACGCAAACGAGAACCTGAGGTCGAAGGCGAATATGCTGAGCTACTTTGAACACGCATACAAAGCTCACAAAAAAACGACAGCATAAGTTGTCCTAGCGACTTCACCAGCGGACATAAAAAACATTTCAACACCCAACTGCACCCTCTGCGGTGTTCATCATGTCTTATTTTCTGTGCTAGCGCAACTTTTTTCTGATTGTGTTTTAGCGTTGGAGGTCACTAAACCTAATGCACTGAGGAATCCCTTTCGGTTCCGAGTAACTTTTGATGCGAGCATGCCTTCTTTTGCCGGGCTCGCTGCGTTATGGGCAGTACAAGCGATGGTTGCTGTACTGTATAGTTTGCTTAGTGGGTATGGTTTCAAGCATTACTGGGACCGAAGAGAGTGAAACTCGAACACATATTTCTTCCGTCGTATCTTTATCTGTTAGGATATATTGTTGCCGAACCACTATGCCCTGACTGCTCTTGCCTCGAACAGAGTTTCCTAAAAATATATGGAAATATCAATAATAGCCATATTTTTTTCTACACTAATGTATTTCAAGGAATCCATTGCCCCTACCATAATTTATTTTGCCAACTTGGAAGCCTTATTATTTTTATACAATCCAGATCTCTTTTTCAGCCAATCAGAAACATGAAAATATGTATGCAAAATAAATTTCCAAGTGTAAATGTATGTATTTTATACAATTTTCAGAAGTAAATCAGAATGTATTTGTGAAATTTTGATTTTGGTGCCATAATTTATTTCACGAGTATGCTTCCAAACTATTGCAATAGTATTTTAGGAAAGCAGGAGATGCGACCACCAAACTGAAACAGGATGCTCAAACCAGTTGCAAAATTTGAAAATAAGGCCTCAAAGCTGCTCAAAATATTATATATTCTAACAAACGGCGAAAGGCGTGTAAAATCTGTGAAACACGGCGTTATTAATAGTATATATATATATATATATGATAACATCTTGTTCCGGACGAACACAATGGCGTGGTGTTGAAGAGATTATTGTAGACACAGATTATGCGAATTAACTTTATGAAGGTAAATGATCTTCATGTAGTTAACAACGTAACCACGTCGGTGCATATATTTTTGCTGGATGTGTGGTGTTGGTGCCACCAACTTGGTGGCATTCTTCCTGGTTCTGCGGATGCAACCGTGCAAGCTTTTATTTCATTCCTTAATTTTCTCTCTCCATCTTGCCTCACCAAGCTGTGTATTCCAGACCCGTCACCATGCACTTTGGTATTATCGTGATGACGATCGCCTTGGCATGCGTCTACAGCAACGGTATCTTGGCAGCCGCTGCGCCATATTTTCCTCAAGTGAACGAAGCCATCGCCATCGAGTCGTCCAATGCCGCTGCGAAAAGTCTTAACAACAACGGATTTCTATGAAGTTTCAAGAGTTACGAAGGGGGGGGGGTGGCTGTTGAACTAGAGAGGGCCTTTCTTTTTGACAAGCTGGGAGCGGCTTTAAGCAACAGGGAGAAAGTGGCGAAGGCGAAGGACTTACTTGCCAACCACGCATCTATCACCAGAATCGTCGAAGAGGGTATTACTCCTACGCAACTATTCAAGGCGCTGGGTTTGAAAGCGCTGGGATCGAATGGCAAACTGAAGTACGAACAATACAAGGCGCTGAGTGGTGAGGAGCGGTCGAGGGTCGCGCGAATGGTTAACGCGGACGAGGAACTGGGGGCGAAGACTGAATTTTTGCGCGTCTTCGAACAGGCATACGCTAGAGGTCACTAGAGGTTCAAGTGTAAGAACATTGTTTGTTCGAGCTACCGGCAGCATCTTTCAAAAGAAACTCCCTAACACCTAATTGCACCCGCTGCGGTGTTCATCATGCCTATCGTTATTGTTTTATACTACGTAGTAATATTTTTTTCTTTGTCAGCGCTCAACTTTTCTGTAGTGTTGGAAGATGAATGGACTGAGGAACCCCTTTCGGGTTGGTGTATCCTAACTCTGAATGCGATCGTGTCGTGTTTCGCACGGCTCGCGGTGTTACTCTAAGCATATGACCCTAACAAGCTAGGACCACATGTAGTTGCCGTGTCGTAGTTTGCTTGAGCGGAGTCTGGATTCAAGTAACCATCGCTCCCTTGGAACCGACCAGTGCGAGATCGAACATTTATGTATTTGTATCTTTACTACCGAGGCACACAGATTTTGAACGGGACGTTTGATTCTTCTCATGTAAAATAAGCCAGCCCCAAAGCAGCCAATAGTTCCCAACTCTTACTCGCGAATATGAAGTCCTGCCAACTCTTCACTAATACCCTTCTCCTCCTTTCCACTCTTCTTCTCCTCTTTCACAGCCTTCACGAAACTGTCCACCGTCGGGTCGTCAATATTCATCAACGCAATCCTCTTCACCTTCGTCACCTCCCCTTTCTCCTTACAAAATCTCGCCGACTCCCTCACAATCTCTTTCGCCCCCAAATCTCTCGGGTATCCAAATATCCCCGTCGAAATTCCAGGTACTGCCACAGACTTCACGTCCAGTCGATGCGCTTCCATCAACGCACTCCACACCGCTCGACGAAGCTGCACCGAGTGCTCATCAGTCAGTGTCTCGCTCCCCACATTAGGCCCCACAGTGTGGATCACGTGCTTGCATGGCAACTTTCCCGCCTTCGTCGTGACAGCATCTCCGACAGTCAACGGTCCATGTTTATCGATCCACTTGTCGCTCTCCTGCTGAATAGAGGATCCCCCTTTACGCACAATAGCTCCAGTTAGTCCTCCACCATGAGCCAAGTGGGTATTAGCAGCGTTGACGATTGCGTCAGCCTTGCAAGACGTCAGATCGCCTTGCATCACCAGCAGCTCGGGACCGTTGGCAGCAGGTTTCCATTGACACAGCACTTTTCCTCCCAGTTGTTCTGCTAGGTTAGACGCAGTAGACGCTGTAGATTTTGGAGACGTAAGTTTCTTGGTCATATTCGCCTTAGAACGCGAGGTAGAGCCACCAGCAGCGGGGGTGGACGACATCTTGGTCACGACACGTCGCATGTATCAAATTGCTGTTATATCGTCGTTTGGCTACATATGACCCTCAAACCGAAATGGTCTTATTTTGTTCTACAGATATAGAGCACCTACCTCGACACCTGACGCCAGTCTATAATTAGACCAGCATCAGGAGCTTGTGGCTTGTGTGTCATAACCAGATCATGGCGATCGCAGGCGGGCGAGGGCGCGGGCGAGGCGTAGGCGGGGAACGCTGCTCGGCTGAAGGCTGTAGCAACAAGGCGCAGGCAAGTGGACGCTGCAGGACGCACACTGGAACTCTAGGCCAATGCAGTCAATCAGGATGCGAGAAACAGGCCCAGTACAAAGGTCTGTGTGTGGCTCATGGGGGACGTCGAGTGTGTACAACACCAGGCTGCACCAAGACGGTGACGTCCAAGGGACTGTGTGGAGATCATGGAGGGGGTCGACGTCGCTCCACCTCCAAGAGGCCACGCACAGACGCCAAGCAGGACGGAGCAGAACCTACTCAGAGTGGCGGGTCAATGATGTCTCTACTACTGAACGAATGGCCGCAGGACGTGGCTGCAACTCCATCAACTTGGACAGGACAAGTACAGGACGGGATGAAGTTCCAGCTGACAGAACAGGTCGCACCCTTGACTTTACATCAACACAATGCTCCAATGCCGTATAACAGTGCGTCGACGTGGACAGTAGGCGACGCCAAGTTCTCATCGACGGAATGTACAGCAGGTTCAGTTGATGTTGCGACGTCGACTGCGTTACCTCAGGAGCAGCGAACCAGTGCAGCAATGTCAATACAGGCTTGGAGAGAGGACGACCAGAGTATCAAGTTGGCGCCATTGATGCCTGCTGCAGTGATGCTGGCGACATCGAAGCAAAGTCGTGCGTCGATGATGTCGCTGCTGCTTGAAGGATGGTCTCCAGAGACGGATGGAACGAAGGCAGAGGAGAGTAGTGCTGAACGGGATTCGGTGGAGACAACCGACAGCGAAAAGGCGATGGAGAAAGGTGGCAGGATTCGTAAACGAGCACTTTGCACGCATGATGGATGCACCAAGATAGCGCAGTCGCAGGGGCGGTGTGTGACGCATGGAGGCAAACGATGCACACACCCGGGTTGTACCAAGAGCGCTCAGTATCAAGGCTTGTGCACGACTCATGGAGGAGCAAGAACGTGTACGTATCCAGGTTGCAGCAAAACGATCCGGTCAGCTGGGAAGTGCTTTGAGCACGGTGGAGGCAAGCAATGCTCACACTCAGGCTGTACCAAGCAGGCACAATCCAATGGACTGTGCAGCACTCACAGGAAGTTTGAATCTGTCCTGGTGATTTAGTCGGAGTAGATACATACCGTAGTAAGATAACGCCGCCACTGTGGTGGAAGGAAGCAATTGCATACATATACAAGTATTACCTTTTTGATTTGATGACATAAAATCTAGTATATGTGCGTTTTCAACGTGACGCAAAGTTTAGCCTCACTTCCACATCGACACGTCAACCTCTACTAAGTACAGTACTACGTCAGACCTTACACTTTGAGCATCGTAAAAATAGGAGTTCAGGTGGTCCTCCTGAGGATTTGAAGACGCACTCGTTCACTGTGGCGAACAGCACACGCATTCCATTGCTGCAACTTGCAGTCTGCAAGGAGCCGGGTGGAGTCGAACGTGATCGAAGTCGGTGGCTCGAATGGCGGTTGCAGACACAAGGAAGACTAGAGGGCCCAAGCGCTCGCAGCCAGGGTCTACCGTTCAAGCCAAGCCCAAGAAAATCGGTCGACCACCACACGGAGGCACGCAATGTTCACATCCAGGGTGCATCAATAAAGCCCAAACTAGAGGCAAGTGTCGGACTCACACCGGGGGTGGGAAGTGCTCGAATCCTGAATGCGACAAACAGGCTCAATTCAAAGGTTTGTGCGCTGGCCATGGTGGAAGAAGAATATGTAGCCATCCTGGGTGCGACAAGAAGGTCGCGTCGAAAGGGAAGTGTGGTGACCATGGAGGAGGACGACCAAGTTGGCACCCTGAACGACGTAATTCTACTCGCGCAGCGAACAAGCGCAATCATCAAGAGGACACCATGTTTTCGATGTTGGCATCGACGGTAGCTGTGATGCCGCAGATAGCTTCCACAGACAACCATGGCTCGATGGTATCGCTGCTGCTGGGAGGAGCGGCCCATGGGGCGGCAGAAAACGGAGCAATGGCAACCGCAACCAATGCAGAGATTGCTGTGCAGATAACAGAGAGCGCGGCCAGCGGTATCATATCGGAGGTCTTACTTTGAGATAAAGACGCGAGGTCGTACGCACTGCGTAGTGCTCAGCAACGAAACACATAACTTTTTTGCTGACATCTTGATATTACAATAAAACTTCTGAACAATGTCCAAAATGAATTCTCGCTTTGCTGAGATTCCTGCTAGGGTCTGTTAGTTTCGCATAGTTTTGACTTGCCATCTAACCTTACCGTATCTCAATCTTCATAAAGTATTGAGACGGAATTTCTTTGCTGGCATCGTTTCAGTGCTTATTACCCAAACGCTAAACCTTCAAAAGTGACTGATAAACGATCATCCTTGACATGTGAACGTGTAGCAGCGCCTGCTGAAACTGATTGACAGAGTGGTAGCTCGTCCCTAGAATTACATTTGAGCAGCATCGTAAATGCTGTCAATATGGTATGTGAACGGCCACAACAATGGGTCGACTTAATTAAGTTGGCCTAACTGGCGTACATGCTTTACAGAGAACCATATGCACTTTTACGTATAATGTACGAAGTAATGTATGTATAGCTTCGGACCATGCCACCTATGGAATTGTGCCTACGAGTGATTCGTGTCTAGTGAATTTGTATTGGGGCGGTTTGGCAAGTGATCTGGGAATCGGCTGAGTTTACGTAGTGCAAGGAATACATGCAAGACAGCGTCAAACGAAAAGGTTTTCGTGTTTGAAAGCTGCTAATATCTAGATGCGTTTTTGCGATTTAGTGGGGTAGCGTCTGGTTTTTTAGAGCCTAAGATCGTTTTTTTCCTGGCGCTTTATTTGCGCCCATTATCACTCTTTAATTCGCGCTCTTACAGCATTTCCACCGGTTGAGACTTATCCCAAGGCTTAACGGGTCATTTGTCCTACGGTTTTTTAAAATATACCCCATTCACAGCAACTTTTATCCAGCGGTAGGTACTATTCCGAGTCTTAACGCATTGATTTCTTGAGATAAAGTTTTTCGTAAACCTCCACTTCAAAATTTTGTATGGATTTTCCTAGAGGATCGAGGTCTTATTTAAGACTACGTTACTCTTAGGATAAAACGTTATATCCTAAAAGTAACACATTAATAGCTCCAAACACGCACTTATCGATCGCAATTTTGGGTTAGGCTCTAAGCCTTAGGGCCGAAAGTTATGGGGGGGGGGGCAGGAAAAGAATAGGGGACAGGGGTGGGGAAATTGTCTGAAATTCGCCCAAATCGGTCGAAATCGCTTGAAAGATCCGCAGAATTGGGTCGATTCCTCAAAAAATGGGGGGGAGGGCATGCGCCCCCCATTTTGACTGCAGATCTTCTCCTGGACGGCTTAACGGGCCGTTAGAGCATATAAGACCGCAGCAAACGAAAACATGCTAACGAACCTAAGTACGTTTTGCGATTTGAGCACATCATCGTAAAGAGGAACATCTCATCTTTCATGTGGTGTCTTCGGACCAGCAAGAAGCTGAAAACTCGTCAAGCAGTGGTCGTCTGAAAAAAACATCGCCGTCAAAATCGAACTTGACAAAATTGTTTTTTGCTTTACCCCAGACTATTTTTTTCATTCTGAGTCTAATAGGCCTATTCCCGTGTTCTAATTCGATCTCCTTCATATTCTAATTTGGGTGTTTTGTGTAATGGGTTCAAATCTCCAGGGGTAAATTTGGCCAAAATTCCTATCTTTGTGAAATGCACGGTACGATCATTTCGAATTACTGCCAACATTATCACATGCATATGTCCTACGTTTCCTTTCTCGCGCGCTTGCGATGTTGTTTCCCTGACTTTGCCTGTGCTGCAGTACCTCCGGGTAAGTTTGGGTTGTCGTCGTTCTCTCCCATTTCTCCTTCCTTCGGCTCAGACGTTGTATCAATGGCCTCAGCTGAAGTGGTGGCTTGCTTCTTCTTTCGTGCTGCAGCCTTACGCCGCGCCTGTTTAGCTTCGATTGCCAGCTTTTCTCCTTCGTCAGTAGGGGCGACGTAAACAGGATCAGAAGCGTACTCCTTCGGGACGTAGGGGCGCACCTTGGTATGCATTTGTTGTTTTTTTCTTCTTCAAAGTTTGGCAGTGGCGGCTGAAGATTTTCAAGATGGTTCTGGAAGAGACATCTCACTTTCGTTCCGTTTGTCGGAATACCGTAGTGAGAACGACGTAGCTCTTGCAGCACTGCGACACTAGCTGGGTTCACACGACACGATACCAAACAGGCCTTGCAGCAGACGCACCAAACATTTGATAGGTCTGCACACTCTTCAGATCTTTGTAGGCTTCTTGAACGATCGTGCGGAACACTTTTATGACCGAGTTATCCCTCGGGTGTGCACTAATGCCGAGTTGGATGCGGCATTGACCACCTCCGATTGTTGCTCCATGGTCCAGACGTCCTCTCTCGCAAACGTCTTCCTGATGTGGCTGAAGCCACGATCTACAGCGTCCTTAGTATGACCCTTCGCAAAAACTTTCAGATCGATTGACTCTAGATCACCCATTCGACTCAAGGCTAGCAACATCTCGATAACAAAGTTATTCTTGTTTTGCCCGCCGCAATTGTCCGCATGTATCGTGAGCTTGCGGTGACCATTCGCGATGACAATCTTTTGGACGTAATGGTACAGCAAACTGTTGACTTCATCCTCGCACCAGTTCCGCGGCGACGCACAGCCGTATCCGTCTTCATTAACAACGTTAGCGCCGTCAAAATACTCTGTTTCTTCTCTTGAGAGCTCATCTGGTTTAGAGAGCATAGAAACACTCGACTAAACTGTACCAGGTAGCCCCGCCAGCTCCCTCATCCGTGTCTTCATTCCTGCCAACACTACTCTTTGGCAATTAGACGAAACCACAATTCTGTAAATCCCCGAAAATGTGTACTTCCTGGAAATCATACATGTATTGCAGTAGCAGAACTGTCGCCTGGCTCAGGCAGTGTCTGACATGTACTGCAATTCTACGGTTAAAATCAAGCCTGTTGTGTACAATAGAAATGCATACAAACCGATTTCTTGCTACACTTTACTCGTCAACTTTACTTCGAGAGTATGTTTAATGTATTTTTGAGGTTGTGACAGATAGCAGGCAAGAGTCGAGAACATGGACGAGCGAAATCGCTAGATCTTGATGATGTACCTATCATAAATAATACACCGGACTTTATTTGGTGTAGGACTTGTATTTTTAGACGGCAACGGCAATTCATGACAGGACTTGAATTCGGGAAAATCCGTTATTAGAAGCTTTCAGAAGAACGTATATTTGGCAAAAACACGTACCCAAAACCCCGTAGCGAGAATTCCCGTAGTAGAAAACACGTAGCAAGTGCTCTCTCTGCGTGTACACGGGTTTTTGCCAATACACGTCCTTCTGAAAGTCACTATTCAAGCACCAACGCACAAATTGGGTCAAAGCTTACTGCGCCTCAAGTCAATGAAAAACGGAATCAGGGATAATTTCTTCAAGATTGACAGCAAACATTCATATATAACAAGGGATGTTCCAACACCCTGACAGGGCATACAGTTACCGCAGTTGGGATTATGGCTGCAACTTCCGTGACCTCTGATTCCTGGTTGTTTATTCCCTGATTTGAGCGGTACGTGCCTCTCATCATGCACCCCCACATGCGAGGCACATGCACTGTGAGACCCAGCCACAATAGATACTGCTCGCCGACGAGATGCGATAAGTGAGCAGTCGTGGAGCAGCAGATGCTACTACAGTAGGCTCGCATCGTTAAGGCGTAGGCAAGGTTGCCCCAGAGCGCAGTACATGTATTGAGAGTAGCTTGGCGTTTCAACCACAAGTCAGATGGTCAGATACAGTAGCTCGTGCTAGCATTAAGAAATAGATATCAGCGCAGCGTGGATTTAGTTGCAGCCGTGCGGCAAAAACTTGAGCCAGCATCAGTAACTGCAACAGTGTCATGCATGCACTACATGAAAGTTACTGTAGAAAGCAGTGCGCGTAAACGATGGTTCTGCTACACTCACAGCAAGATTCGAGACAAAAAAACTACAGCAGAGAGAGAGAGAGAGAGAAAGGTGTCTATTAACGCTTAGTTAGTAGATCCCTGACATTTTTCGAGCCACGTCCGTAAACGTGGTTCATGTGGTAGCTTCCCTTGTAAGGTAATGCCTGCCTCCTCCAAAGTAGTAATATATACGAAGTTGTCGAGCATAAGCCCTCGCACCTTCGCTTCCGGCTTCTTCCAGTCAATTGCCGTGGCCGCTCGTAGCTGTCGCATCACCGTTTGCCAAACGGCTGTCGCGGTTGTACGCATGTCTAGATGGTGTTGTCGAAAAATGGCGCCAAGGAGAAAAAATAAACCACATATACCAGGATGAACATGAAGCTGTAGCGTATACTAATAGTATTATGCAATTGAAGGCGTTGACTGCAATATACACAATTGGTTTCACAGTGAGGTGGATTCAATTGCTACTCTTTCGTGCTAGCAGACGTGAAGCGAGAGTATCCGCACCACTTTGCTTAGCATTCGCCCGCTCTGCTTCGTACTGGCGCAGCATTGTATACTTGGAGCTCAAATCGTCGCTCTTGTTGATCACGTCCCCCAGCTTTTTCGGTCCCTGGGGTTTAGTTTGTTGAATTTCTCAATATCCACGTTGCTCGAAAATCTCAACGCCTTGCGGAAGTCTTTGGGAGTAACCTCATTCCATACGAGTTTCTCGAATGAAGACTTTTTGGCGACTAGCACCTTCGCCTTGAGGACCCCTGGGTCTCCACAAAACACACCCTTGATCTTCTCTACGAGTTTAGTGGGGTTCATTCTCTCTTCGTCTTCATTCTGGTAACCTCTCAGAATTTAGCCTTCGGCGACGTCCGCGCGGATGACAGCAGATGACGGAACGATCTGCGCGGCCTTCTGAGATAACTCTGTGTGGGTCGTAACTGTAGTAGTGTCGAGGATACCCAGCACGAGGACAGCACTTAGTAGCAGGATCGAGCACATTTTGAGGATGCTGATCGAAAACGGACCTTGGAAATGGAGATCGAGCCTTGAGCCAACCTGGGTGCTGCGTTGACTACCAGTTGTGGAATGAAGAAGGTGAAGCAGCATACACGGAAATGTCTAAGCAATACAATTCCACGTACCGGTATCGGCATCAATAACTTCTCTCCACGTAGATACAGAACCGTCCGTACACAGGAACTATTAATCACGAGATTTGAAAATACTTCATTAGTAATACAGTGTAGGTTATTACAGCAGAGGGGGAAAGCCCTAGCTCACCCTTATCAAAAATGAGTGCATTAGCAACTGCACGGGTTAGTTACAGCTATTAGCGTCTTGTGCCTCACCTATTCTATCCAATGCTTGCGATTATTTATATAGTGAACTTTTGAACACCTTGATCGGAAAGACGACTCGCGAAATGCGTTCAGCTATTGCCCGTGCCTGACATATTTCGGATTACTTCTCAATATGTAAGAGGCTGTGGATCACCATACTAATTCCTTTAGTAGAGTAAAGCCAGCGGTGGAGGGAAGCGTGGACAAAGCGTTGGATATATCCTCTGAATATAACAGCACTCAGATTACCTGTTTGAGAAACCTGGTGTATTATCACAACAGGGGAGTAAACTCAAATATAGACCCCCCCCCCCTCCCGTCCCGATAATGATATCATAATATGGTAGCCAAACTATAGCCTCGACATCATAATAATATCACGTATTATGTGCAGAAAGGTGATGCATGGACTTGAACCTTTTAAAAGTTATCAGAGCAAGGTTGAATGTTTTTGATACTTTGTTTTGCTTTGGTTTGACTGCACTCATACTTTCTAACTGTAAGAAGGTATTTCCATACGCTTTCCCAAAATGCCAGAGTGAAAAATAACCGATTACGTTTTTGTACACGGAAATTCCCTATTTTATCCTAACGTAAAGTGATTAACGATAAACTATTTGAAAGTATTCAAATAGAAACCGGTATATTTGGATCGATCCGGAAAAAAAATGTAGTCTTAGTCGTGATACCGGACGAACCAAAGCCAGCAACTTCGAAGAAATTGAGTGGATGTAGTGAGTAGAACCTTTCGTTCCTTTCAATCATTGCTCAAATCCTCTAGTTAGTAATAAAACTCTTCTAAATAACAATGGAAGGTACATAATTGTGACATGCTGTCACAAACAGTATTGTCGAAAACCGTGTGCGATCCTGTTTGATATATGCTTGCTGCTGAATTCAGGCTCGGCATCTAAACAGAACTTGTTGTACATGTACAGGGTTCCCCAAAACAGGGACCGCATCTGGCAGATATTCCCAAACATAGACCTGCTTTCGATTGCCGGCCAAATATTGGTTGCATTTTGACAAGTTTTTTTCATCGGTAAGCCCCACGAGCAGAGTTGGAAGGTTCCAAGCAGTTGGGAGAGCTTGTGCAGCTGAAAAAAAACTAGAGGTTCCGGACCTATCTAACGCTCAGAAGTCCTCACGGCGCAACACGCATAAATGTAGTGGGAAATGCTCGTGGCTCTAACGTGCTGAGCTGTTTAGAGCGTGTTAGAGCTCGGATCGAGGGCCATAGAGACGGAGAAGACGAAACCAGATCCCTGTTTTGGGGAAAACCTTGTTGTATTAAAATCATTGTCCAGCTCCACTGCCTATTTTCCGTATCGCCGGCGATACGGAAAATAGTTGATCAACCGAACAGAACTCGATTTGGCCTAAAATCGTGAAACAGCATGTTTTTCAGAAAAATGCAAAAAAGGCAAATTGCTCAATTTATGGACGCGCCCTTGGTTTATCACTCACAGCCGCAGAGATACATGTACTACCCTAACACATCTTACGTTTTATCATTTTCGTGTCATCGTCGACTCTATGCTCAACGACGTTGGGTCAACGTTATACAGCCCCTTTCTATTATATTAAAGTAGTATTCTAACTTGTATAATACTGCTGGTACAGTAAGCATCCCACGAAGTTGTTGCGGGCACAGCTCGTAGCAATTAGCGCGAGCAGCACAGTACATGTAGCGGTTTTTCGTGCTCCCACAACAATCTGTTTAGACAGAGGACTGCCAATCCCAACTCGATGAAGAAACATTTAGTGGTTTAGTGGTTTAAAAATTGTATTCTCTGAAATTTATTTCGAGCTAAGGAGCGATCTGAGCGAGGTCTGATTTTCCGTGAAATCATAACCTGATAATTTAGACCGGCGATCGGAAATATGTTTATCGGAGAATCGTACACATTTCGAGCGAAAATTTACAGTAGTTACTGTAAGAATTTATACCTGTTTCGAATTGATTAAGTACGAAAATATTGACTGTGTCGTCTCCCTCTCTAAGTCAGCGCGTTAGTGAATTGGATGCTGCGCGAAGAGAAAATAGAAACTACTACCCGTCTGGATCGATACAATCGTTAGGTGTGTTATTCGAACTTAAAAGAGGCCCGTACCGTCGTAGTTTTCGCAGCACCGTGCAGATGCTGCGGCTGCGAAGCATGCGCCGGAGATGCGTTGGAGTGGACTGAGGGCACTTCGAAGATGTCGACCAACGTGATCTGCAGGGCTTGGCAAACTTCTATAACAATTATATAAATTCAATATGTTTTTTTGCCATACTAATTGGGGCTCAAACCCAATACATATACTATCCATTAAATCTAAGGGCGATTTTGCTCAAGAAGCGCAGTCATGAAGCATTTTACTGCCATATCCAGAGAGCAATGCACAGCTAAACGGGTAATGCATGAGCGACTCTGCCGCAGTGTTTCCAGCATTTTCTTTTTCTTGTTTCTTTTTTATTACAATTTTGTTGTCGTACACCTAAAGGATCTGCAAAGTAGCCTCGTACAGCTTAATGCTAGGTCGTGGTTTTGACAAATGCATTCCTAGATCTTGTGAAAGCAGAGTGAGCGAGACCTTATTTTAGCTTTAGACGAATTCTACAGTGGGGCGCTTCAGCCATACAGAGGGTTGAAACCATAATGAAAACTAACCAAATAACCCAACTTATTTTAATAAAAGTTGGGCGGGTTTTGCGAGTCCAGTCAATATGATACTGTAAGAGCGCTGTCCGGATAGAAAATCGATTGGTTTTGCTCGCCTATTTTTCCTTCTGAGTAGCGCAAAGAAAAACGAGGTGCCCAAACTCAAATAAAAATAACTTTCGAGCTATTTCTTCACTAGTACTGTGGCACACTGCAGGCACTGCAGCCAAACTATGTGACAGGGCAAGTTACACGCCGCGGACAAAGAGCTGAAGTAGCTGGATAATCGCGGAAGCGAGGCCTTGGAGTTCGTGTTGTGGTGCTTCTCGGTGTGTTCGGTGCAGAAACGAGATCTTTGAGTCATGGAAGTCTTGCATGATGTGTGTCTGCGTGTCGTTGGAGGCCACAATAGCTGTGCGCATGGTCTGGATCGAGCGCGGAAGGGCGCAGCAGCGTCCAGCCAACTCATGGTAAGCCTGCTTCACGGTCTTGCACATGCCGCGAAGAGCTTGAATTATGTTGAAGTGCAACCTATCAAAAATGTTGGTATGAATTTGGATGAGTTTTATTGGAATAAATTGGCGGAATCAGTTGCAGCACCTGGGCATGCAGACTATTTTTTTCACCTCATTATTTTCTTAGCGGAGATAATTTGGTGGACGAGAAATCAATCGATTTTCTATTCGGACAGCGCTCTAAGTTGCTAAGGCCCACTGAGCTACCCTAATCTGAGAAATAATGATCGGCCAGGGAACATTCACTTCACTAAATTTCAGAGTTTCTTCATGCACAGCGTGACTTTATTTAAAAATACAGTGGGTATTTCCGGTGTGAAAATGGTAATCCATTTGAGTTAGTTGCCTCACTATAGATTCCCGAAATCGCTAGCGGCGTCAAAGCCCGAAGATATTGGGGGCTTAAAGCACGAAAATTAAGAAAGTGGCAGGACGACCCGACGACCTTTTCGACTTTGGTTGCATTCTACCAGGTCGATGTTGCAATTGTACACTTCGCAGTCTGGTTGTTGCAATCGCCAGCGCAGACGCTGGCGTGCCGCTGTGGTGTTATTGAACCTGACGTGAATAATGCGATCTGATTGGTTGATCCCCAAGATTCGGCTATTCTGATTGGCTGAGGGAAGGGTAAGTTGAAGTTGCCTCTAGCATGGGATTGGCAACCCGATATCGATTTACTTTTTGCATGCGCGAGTCAGGCGTTAGGAGCTAAACATTCGTGAGGTTGTTATTAGGACACAGGATTGGAGTTCTATCTTGGCAATTTGTCCGAATTCAATCTCAATCGCTTTCAAATCTACTTCCTCCTACTCACATCGACTACAAGCTTCGTTCGCCTACACTCCGAATTGTCGAATGCCATGTATAGCTACAACAATCAGTATCGGGACACCTACTGTCGCTCATACTCAGCAACAAGATCTAAAGTGGTGTCACAGCACTCAGCTAGTCGAAGTCTATTAATGCGAAGCACTGGATGGGTTGACTCAGATTTTTTTTCACGTCCTCTCGCCGATGTTGCTAACGTTGCTTATCTAACGCTGCTTTAACGACTGGCGTGGTTGATGGCCTCCTGCTCTTGTGGCTCTCAGTAGCAGACTCCTAGGGATCTATTATTGAGATTCTGCCGTGAAAGGTGCTCCGCCGTTTCGTCGAATACTCACAACAACAAAAACTAAGCGGAGCTCGATATTAGGTTTTGATTTCTTGACGTTCATCTTCCCCAAATTGATTCCAACCGCCTTTATCGGGGTATTATAGGTAACACTATTTAATTAGTCGTAATTCATAGGTGTTCTGTAAATGAGTTGAGGCGACATGACATACTAGAGAAATGTAGTGTCTGGAGTTGGACTTACGAAAATCTAAGAAATATTAGGATATACCAAGAATAAATGACGGAGAAATTACCGTGGATACTCCCAGTGGAGCTGTGGCGACCCCTAGCAACTCCGAGGTATTGTTTTTGGAGGTATCAATTTTACTTCCAACGTGCCCCATAAATTCAGAAACTACAGCTCTCTATCAGAGATTCTGAACTTGTATGCGCCGCTCGGTGTCTTTGTATCAAATCTTCTTCGTTTTCTTCTGCATCTGGCGCATACATGTACAAGTTCATTATAGGCAATGTGACACATCCATATGGAATGGTAATTTTCAGAATTTGGCGTTTCAATGGAGCGATTCCCGCAGCCCATTTCCAAAACCCAAACTCAGATCTGTGCGAGGGGGGGATCCCCCTCGCACAGGCGTTTTGGTTAGCCCAAACGGTTGAATATGCACTTTCTACGACCCACTAAGGTGTCTGTTTGGTCTGTGATCTTATCTGCTACGGTTCAAACGGCTGCGGGAATCGCTTTGCAATGATTTTGGCAAAAAGAGATCAGATTTGCTGGATTTATTTGCACCTGGTGATGGATTTACGATAAATCGAGCTGCATAAAACCGTGAGCCCTGATGTTTACGCTAAAGAAGCCAGAATTGCACTTTTGAAAGTGCAATTATGGCACGGATACAGCAATTCATGCAGCCACACCCGTAGCTGCACAGTCTGTCACAGATGGTTTATCAGCATAACCACAAAGCACTGGCATAGCCATCAGATATGTATAGAATTAACCTCAGCCTCCAGAAAAGCTTCCTTCCGGCTGCCTAGATGTGGTCACATCGATTAATATAAATGCAGGCAAACCTTTAGCTGAATGTTTGTAGCATGAATCTTTTTTCACACACATTTACGAACACGGGTTGCATATAGCGCCTAAAAATGTTGGCAAAACAACTGCAAAGCACAAAACATGTACTACGTCTATATAGAGGGTTGGTATGGTGGCCATCCAACTATGGAATCGGTCTGAGACTCGATAGCATCTACCTGACAGCGCTGGCAACAAGAATCAAATTCACTCCCCTTTTGGCTCAGTCGGGGACAGCGGTCACTCTCTTTACTTCATAAGGGTCTCATACATACGCGTTGTGCAGGCTGCGGTCTGTTTCATTTACTATAGATAAAAACAACTCTCGGTGAATGCGAAGTACGCAACTCATTCGATAATATTTTTTTATATAAGTATTGCTCCACAATGACTCGTTGTCGAACGAGCGCCCTCATTAACGTTAGTGTCTTCCTGTTGTGACTGCTTAGCATGAGCCAGACTGGCATATCCCACCTGCTATCATTTTCGTGTTCTCTGGATTTCAGATACTTTGAGGTATGGTAACAGATTGAGCTGTAGGTGTCGAAGCAGGCTGCGGACTTATCACTCTCGAAGTTTCCTCGCAGCGCTAACCCGCCTCATCACGCCCTTCAGAATGGGCTGGCGGCATCAGATCTACGAAGCTATTGCCCCCTCTGCACCAGGTTCTTTACCGTCACCTCGTATGATTACTGAATGTCCCTGAAACGGGGCCCGACATTTTTGTAGTCCTCCGCAGGGTGCAACCAAGCAGGTATTTGATCACACCTTTAGTAATTGCTGAGGACAGGAGCCGGAAGGTCGTGAATATGTCATCGTCAGCGTCGATATAGACTCAAGCAACGCTGGTCATGTTGCTCATGAGTAAGCACGCATGGGCCTTAGGGGTTGAAGTTACCGTGATATACGCTCGCCTGGTACGTGTTCGGCAGTATATATCCGTCCACACGAGGGCAACGTGTACGAGTACGTACCCATAACGTCAGTAATTACGTCCGATAGAGTACCGAACGGGACCTGGCATACGCTATCCAAGCGTCCCGACACGTTCGGGCAGATTTGCTCCGCTCGGTCATGCCAAGCACTTGAAAATATCAGGGAGACATGATGTATGCCTTCTGAGGATCCTTGTCATCATCTGGAGTGCGATCTGAGAGCCGCCAGCCGAGTACTCCACAGCCGTCACGTCAATCGTGTTGCCACCAAAGGTACTGATTTTACTTTTGCACCCATTCGTAGGCATGCGTAGGGCCCTAAATATCTCATTAGAGACACATACAGTGGTGCACCTCGTTTTCGGCGGGGTGGACCATATAAAATCTGCCAACGCAGCAAATATGGAGGAAACACAGAGAGACGAACCACCAGCGACATGTAATGTTTTTTATTTGCCTAATTCAGTACAAATCATCTTTGACAAAATTATCTGTGCATGCTACATGAACGAGTCGACTATCAGCAGAAAAATCAAACAGGTTGGATCGATTACGGTGCCGTTCCCGGCTGCTGTGAACGACTATTAACGCTGGATGGGCTGAGTTGATGTGCACGATCTACTCCGCCTGCAAAAGTACTCGCTGCAAACGTCTACCAGGTTCAAAACGTACTACAAGAGCCTATTCCTGGGCTTTGTCGACCCGACATTGTTGAATGCCTACATATCGCATAAGGAGACGGCAAGGGTCACAGGGACGACAGAGATGAAACGCGGGGAGTGGTTTTGCGTTCTCCAGAACCGGATTATGCAGCTCAAGACGGAAGGTTTCGCTAGTGTGGTCGCGACTCCGCCGCCTTTCCAGCCAGAAGCGCAAACGCACACCTGTCCGTCTCGCGCGCATTCAAGGAGTCGGAATATTGGGTGACCTTCAGTGGCATTCTAAAACGCCGTCAGCGCTCCTGTAAGGTGTGCGCCCTCTTGCGGATAGACCGAAAGAAGAAGTCATTCGCGACGACCTTCTTCTTCGAGTGTTGTTCGATTGATAACGCTAAGTGTTGGCTCTGTAACAAGATCCGCCGCGAGTACAAGGGCGAAGCAAAAACCTGCTTCGCTATCTGGAACGACGACTTCGATTGTGGTCAAGCGATCCCACCAACCCTGGGAAAGAGAGTTGTTTTGCGGCGCCCTGGTCAGAAAGCTGATGAACGGAAGAAGACCCGCCGTGAACTCCAGCTTTACGGCGGTGATACTGATGACGAGGAAGGCGAAGTGTGACGAGGAACGTGAAATGCTATGAGTGTCAGCTTTGATGAGTGTCAGCTTTTGTAAGATCGTAATGCACCTTTTTATGAATCGTTGTACCTTTTGTCTTGTCTTTATTCAACTGACTGTATTCATAGTGCAACACTTGCGCAGATGTGTGATCAATTGGGGGAAGTTACGACATGGAGTACACCATGATGACTGGAAAGGTGTACAACTTACGACATTGCTTGAGAAACCTCTTGAAACCTTATACACCTATCAACAGGTGGTATCTCCACGCCATACAAACATTAAGGCACATGGCTACGTCGTATGATACGACATTCACTAACGTGTTCGGAGCCTTTTTTTTCGGGAACCAACGGGTTAAATCATTCCAAGAGTGGTGGGGAGGGGAACCATTATCCCAGGGCACACCAACCCCGAGCACACCGCCACCGAGCACATCACGAACTTCCAGCACGCCACGAACTCCCAGCACACCACCGAGTCCAAGAGCACCAACCTACTCCGAGTCCGAGCACTCCAAATAGTCCGAGCACCTGCAAAGTTCGAGCACACCAGCACACGACGAAGTCCGAGCATACCACCAACTCCCCTTGAAAACAAGCTCGGTGACATCGACAATAACCACAAGGCCGAGTTGCAGCAGGAAACTCAGCATCTGGCCGAGTTGGAGAGCACCACGAATCGATGAGATCACAGCTAATCTGGCCAAGTTTAATACTGATTTTCATATTTAGATCAAGGCAAATACCCAACAACTAAAGTATGATTGCACGGGCAGCTGCACGAGCAGATGCAACATCATTCTACCAGCAATGCTCGAATCTCCATGTCCTCCGGTGCCGCTTTGTCCTGCTGGTCCAGTTACAACTTGTATTGGGGTGAGCTCGTACGCACCTTGCTGGTGCTGGAGAAGAGCTTGCTGGGGAGGTATAATTGATGGAACTTCTCCCAGCAAGTCCATGTCGTCTGAGTGCACGTGTACCGCTTGTCGGACACATGGGCACTCTGGCAAAGGCACACACGGTGAAGCACACAGACGTCCGTCACCTCCGTCGCGTATCTCTCTTCCCATTGACATACTGAGCACCTCCGCCGCTTGCGATTCATGTCCTTGAAGAACAGCTTAGATGACACCGCCGAGCGCCTCTTTTGAGTACTGTCGGTAACACGTACGGCTCCGCCTGAACCGGAAACCCCAACTGTACTAGAAGATATTCCTTCGGGCACCTCGCCTGAACTAGTGTCCGCATAGAATATTCGGCGCTCACTCGGATCCTCCTTTCACTTTCCCGACAATAGCTCAGAGGTCAGCTCCACGAAGAAGTCACGGTGCGGGTCACACTTGCTGCTCATATCCAAACCAACCTTCGCGTAAAGTACCCATTCGCTCGCGCAACATCAATTAGATCTAGCCCCATCTTCGTGTGCCCTTTTTTAAGGAATGCCCATTTGATAGTGAGAAGCGAGCACGTATTTGGTCTAAGCGATCCACGCCTTGAATGCTAGCATTGTACTCCTTGATACAAGTTGGAGCAGTGATGCTGCCCTTCTCAGAGCGCACTTGACGAGTCAGCGTTGACGCGTCTGCGTTTGAAATAACTGATCCGATAGCACTGTCAAACCATGACGCTGCTACCATGGTTTTGTCAGCCGAAACACTTTGGCGAGAAGTCCCACGAGCACATTCTTTCTTCTCCAGCAGTACATGTTGAGAGAAATGAGAGCTTGTCTTTCGAACAGTTTCGAGTGCGTAGAGTCCCTTGAGGTGCAATGCTATCAATAGGGTGCACCGAGGTGTAGTAATTATCTGTGTTGACAACTCGACGAGTGGAATACATAGGTCGCGCAACTTCTAGTACACACTGACGAACTGACGACGACTTAGCAATTTCCGCTCTCAAAGCCTAGATTTCATTTGGCGCCGTTACACCATCCAGTCGCTCTTCGATGCTACCAGCGCAGTGCAAACGATAAGTTAGTGTGATCCATGACGTAGCGCTGCATAACATATACACCCAAAAATGGTATCTGCCCGTAGGCTTCATCGGATTGTAAACAATGAGTGGCTTCCCAAGTTTTGATCTGCATGTAACACTCGCTTCGCCCAGGGCATCATCACGTCCAACTTCTACATATTTGCCACCTGTCATCTTCAGCAGATTCAGCAGTGGGCGGATCGTGGTTGCTTGATCAGTGTTACCGGCATTGGGTTCAACACACTGAAAGCAGAAAGCTTGTCGCAACTCCTGGAATCTCCGTAGTTATAACGTTATCCAACACAATGGTACTCCCACCAAATATCACATCATCCACTTGTTCACCCCAATAGTTGGTGAATTCACCTTTGTCCACCAACGCCACATAAAACAGTATCCCCAAAAAGATCGTAACTTCATCGAGCGAGAACGATTTCACCAATGCGATAGTGTGGAATAGTGCGTACGTATTAGTTTCACCAACTGCCTGCTGCCAAAACGACACAGGTGTGTAAGCTAAGCAACTTGAAGAAGCAGAGTGCTGGAAAATGTAATTGAATTCAGGGCGTAGCCGTATCTTGGTGGAGCCGTAAATATGCTCATACAGATCCGTAGGGGCTACACATTCATTGCCAGGCTCAAACCGCATGTTCTTGATGGCCTCCACTTCTTTCAGCGTGGTCGGCGGCTCCACCAGACGATCAAAAGGTTCTATATACTGCTCGAGCGCCTCCATGTCATCGTCAATACGTACGTCTTCACCGCCATCAACAGCACAAAGACGACCCCATATCACGCCTGTAGAATTCGCATGTAACGAACGATAGCATTTTCCCGCTGTACCGCGCTAAGATTCAAAGTCTCGACATGATTCTGGAACTGGGAAAGGAACCACATTATCTGAATCAAGGTTTGTTTCAGAATGCGACAAACTCTTCCCACCAAATAAGTATTCGCAACACCAGTGTACTTCTTCTGCGCCACATATTTCTCTTTGACAGGTGAAAAAGCCTCCAGAGTATCAACAAACAACGAAAGAATTGACAGTAGTCGATCCTGTCTCGACCGACGAGGTTTAGTTGCAAGGGGAGAACCCATTGCAAGTTCTGTACCTTCTGGACATGGTGCACTTTGGGACGGCTCGCTTGGTCTCACCGCAGGATTCGCGCTAGATGCATGCACATCTTCCGCCGGCTGCTGCACCTCTTCCACAGGCGGCAACACCTCTTCACCCTTCTGCGGAAACGTGTCGGGCTGTTCGTCCACCTCTTGTCCAGTAATATGGTGATTGCTGCAGGAGGTAACATTGGCAATGCCTTCCTGGGCCATGTCGTGGTCAAGGCTGCGCTTGCTGGCGGCTTGACGGTTCCTTTTGCGAGTAGGTGGTTTTGTGCCACCCACACGCTTTGACTTGTTCTTGGATCCCTTTGGACGTCTTCGTTTTCGCTTTCCAGTAGCCGCTGGGTGCTGCGAGACTGCTACTACCCTCGGTTCGGCCTCCACACTTGCGGTCAGCGCATCTTCCCCAACACCTGCACGTTCTGAAACGCCTGGGGTAGCAGTGCATCCGTCGGTCATCGACACCCCTTCGCTACTTGGAGTGGATCTTGAACGCAGCGTGGTTTTCCTTGTGTCCCAGCAAATCGGATTGTGGGTGAAAGAGGGAGATCCATTGCGTCCTTCGATTCTTCATCAAGTTTCGAGGTTTCAAATACGAGAATTTTGTAGTGTAACAGGCTAGATCGATGCATTACCACAGCCAGGATATTGAATTTAGACGGTCGCAATTTCTATACTGAAACAAAACTTTCTACACATGTAACTTTTAATAGTGAAATCAACATATATGCACATACAAGCGCCACCGAACGCTTCGCATCTGCTGAGGTGGCGAACGTCTATCGCTGTTGTTGTCAATGGTTTGTGGCACAGTAAACTTAGTTTGGTAATGCACTTGGGATCTCACTAAGCTCCAAGTCGGGTTGCACGGCCAATTTCGCAGGACGGAACGCGAGTCCATGTCCTGGACCTTCGGCACAGCGTCCTTATCGCTCTTCCCTCCCAAGTACGCTGACTGCTGATACATATCCACCAGCACAACACACACGGCTATGCGGCCAAGGTGTGGAATGACCGGGTCGCTGGTCACCATCTCAACATGCTTCATCGCGGCGTTCACGGCACCGCACTCGATCAACAACACCGACGTGTGCATCAGGAGCGCGACTAATGCGTGGACACGGTGTTGGGCGGCTATGCAAACAAGGCGATGTAGGTGGAGGACCGCTAGTCAGCTTGGAGATTCCGATGAATGCCTGGAGGGCGAGCCGTCGAAGATAGAAGATTCGTCGACTGACAAGGCTCATTCGACGCCTTGGCGCTCAAGCTTGTCAAGTTGGCGAAGCTTGAGTAGAAGTGAAGGCGAATACATTACGCTACCACACACACCAGCGTTTCTTTCAACTTAAAAATATAAATATTTCAACTTTTAAGCCCTGCTACTTTTTTAAAGTAGCAGGATATCATCTCTAACTACGCTACTAAATCTATCATGTTTTCTTTACATCTTATTTCTGTTGAATCAGTGTTGATAGAACGAATTGTTAATATGGCGGATTTCACCGTCGTTGTCAGTAATTTTGCCTACGATTGTGATCTCTTCCCATACACCCTCGATCACCATTTAGGAGCTCGTCAATGGAAATAAGCCTGGATAAAGACAGAATGGTGGATAGCAAACCGCCAACGCCCATGTGTTGCTCTAACTCGGGCGGGATTAGCTTACAGTATTCCGCCTCAAAACGGCTTCCCCATCGCCAATCTAAAACCGGGCAAGGTCCGTCAGCCCATAATTAAGACGGATCTAGCTAATTCAGGACCGAATTAGATATCAGAAGAGATTAGAATTAAGCAAAATTTATCATAACAGAATTACATTGTATTGGAAGGCACAATAGTAACAGTCGCATTAGGATTGCTGTGAAGATAACACGATGACAGAGACTACCTGCACCGTCTCGGAGCGAGACAGTGTACACCATGCACAGCCTTCCACAGTCTGACACGGTTTTTGTCACGAATAGGACCGCACATCCTGGTCGGATGGATAGTCTATTCATATGGCGGTCAGGTATCAACTCAAAAAGAAGACAGATCTGCGTAAAGCATGCGCTTTTCAGGAGTGAATATCATTCAAGAGATCGCCATCTTAGCGGCCAAGGTCGTCAATTTTGAGTACATCCTCGCGCTATGTGTTTCCGAGCCAGATTTGGGGCACTATGCTACAGCAAAGACGGCACCATACTGCACCAAGTACGGCATCATACTCGAACAAAGTGTTATGCATGAAACCAATGGCTTCTTACATTGAGTTTAGAATGTGGCTAAGAAACCTATAGCGAAAGAACTGCATGGCCACCCTAATATTCCCGTCAAGACTAACTGGCTGCTTCCATGAACGGCATACACCTCGAAAAGAAGAGAATGAAGACGCCGCAGTTGTAGTTGTCAACCTGAGGATTCCACGCGACCATCCTAAAGCGTGGTCGCTTCGGTGATGCTGGTTTCGGCAACAATGGGAGCAGCTGTTCCTTCACGTAGACCTTCAGCGCTTCGAACCTGTCGCCGGTTTGCTGGGGGTCGTACACCGTGATCGCATTCTCGCTGTAGTCCACCGCCACACAACACCAATGGTTTAAGTCGTAATTGTTAACCCCAAAGAATACAAGCCGCTTCTTCGCTTTGTTTTCTTCGTTCGCATCACTCCCTTGTCCACCTTCCTCACTCGTAGAACGTCCACGTCCTTAAGGCGCTCAATCATCTCGCTCTTCTCCATTAAACCTTCGCTCCGTGTAGATTCCTGTGAACTCCACTCCGACTCGTCGTAATCACGCACCCATTTGATGGCTTTGTCAATCCCGTTGTAGTGAGAGATGGCGGTATGCCAGGATCGCATGGCTTTCAGAGTCTCTACGCTGTATACAGCCCGCCCGGTCATGACAGTGACAGCAAACTGTGGCATTCGTACTTCGTGATCGCTAAACCATCTATTCTGGAACAGTGCCACCTGTGCGTAGCAAGATTTGATCTTCTAGTGGAAGCACAGTCCTCACTTTAGCGATGGTTGTAGGCTTCTTTTTCCGCTTCTCGAAAGCTGTAAGTTTTGCTCTCTTGGACGGCTGCAAGCTTGTAAGCGCGCGTAGTGGCTCTGCATACTTGTAGGTGGCCCCGTGCTCGACAGCTTCCAGCAAAACCGAGAGAGATGGAACCATTCCGGCCGTAACGGCGTTCACCGGACGTGTCGTGTTTTAAACCGTCGTTGATAGCCTTCTTACGCGCCGCTTGTGTTACTTTGGGCCGTCCGGATTTGCTGGTCATCTTTGACAACATCCAATGTGGTACTTCGCGCGTTTGTACTGTAGTTTTAACACTACTTTCACCCGAAGACGAAGAACACTATTTCCCACACGCACAACCAGTTTGAATTTCGGGCACAGTCTCAGTCTGGATCACATCCTCCGTCGAGTTCGCAGTCTCGGTCTCGTTCACAGTCTCCCTCACCGCCGCATTCTCGATGTCGGCTGTGCTAGTTACCTTGTTGGGAGGCGCGCAGTCACTGCGTCCTAGTCCGACTGGGTGTAGCGTAGCAAAGTCCAAATCGTCCATAAGATCGTACAGCTCTCCTTCGTTGAAGGAAAAAGGTGAGTCATCTTTTCCGCCGACTGGTACTACGAGACCCTCCACACGTACGTGAAGCACAGTCTCAATCTGTGCATACGGTTCAGACTGTGAATTAGTACCTGACTGGTGACCCATCAGTGATTGAACACCAGATCCATAGTGTGGTTCTTCCTCGATTGCTGTTTCCGCTTGACCGCATCGCGTTTCGTCCGATACAATTGAGCCGGGAATCGTCACCACCGGGCACTGCCCGCATTTAACGCCCTCCAGGAACTTCATAAGCGAAGCGGTCAGGGTCGAGTGTGCTTTGGTGCCCCACCGACAACCAACGTCTGCAATCTGTTTCCCCACCATGAAGAGCTCGTTGAACTTATCGTTTTGGTTCTTCGAGCAGTCAACCGGGGGCCTTGGAATCGGTCGAGCTTCGTAAGGAACTTCCACGTCGTTGATAAATGTGGTCTCATTTCTCAGTTGACGGTAGTTTTTGACGAGCCAGCGCGAGTGAATTATGCTCTCGGGTACCAGACTGCTGCAACCCGTTGTTTTCCTATAGTAGATAATATGCCGGCAAGGCGGTAAGCGAGTCATTCGAAATATACAGGAACATGTCCATCCACTTGGGTTCATCATATACTCCTCTGGTACATCGTCATCTTTGCCGGCAGAATACTGCATCATGACATACAGGCCCGTCGGGTAACCCGATACTCCGTAGTGGAGAGAAGCGCGAAATCGTACTGCTGTTTTACAAGCTCCCCAGCATGGTGCGAGACGGTATTCAACAGTTTGTTCATCTCGTCGTCGTGCTTCACATTCACGTACACACCGATGCGTTTGATACTTCGCGCCCACATCGTTTCGTTGACAGTTTGCACGAACAAAATTGAAACCACACAGTCATCCAACGAAGTCGAACGGGATACCAACGTCTTTAACTTCTGCCAACTTGATTGCGATCTACAACAACAAAACAGGAGGATGTTGGAGCAATATGATCCAAATGTAGCACATGCCGTTCATCTTTTCTGCGTACCGATTGTTTGTATGGTTCCCCATGTGGGGGACGTTTCCGCGGTACACATGACTCCACCGCTCCTTACACAAAGCCCAATTCGCATCAAAATAGTCGAACCATTGGCGCACCTTATCTTCCGAGCGCAATAACACCTTCGTTGTGGTGATAATATTGTCATAAGACGCCTCCGTGGGTGCGCTCACCAACAACTGGATCAATCGTTCCATCTCGTTTTTTTGTGAAGACATCCAAATTGAAATCGCTGCTCGCCCCCTTTTCGTGGAGGTGCTTCACCACATGGAAGTGGCAAAGCAAAATCCGGGCCCCTGGAAATTCTTCTTGCAGTACCGACAGCTCTTTGTAATCCTTGTCGATTATAACGACTGCGAGAGAGTCATTTGATGGACAGCTTTCTTCGTATTGTTTGCACGCAAGTCGCAGGGTCTCCTTGCGCTCGTTTTCCAACAGGGAATGCTACAACACACCAATACACAACCCAGGGTTGTGTACACAATGTTAGACTCCACGCCAATCTCAAGTTGACCAACAGTCTTAGAATGAAGTACAGTATGATACAGCCGTCACAAACCAACCTGTACGTGCTGCCCTTGCCCATTGTATCGTGGATCATGAAACTGAAAAGCTTGTAGTTCTCAGAGTTGGTGTCATGCGTAGCGTCGATAAGCAGCACATCCTGAAAGCGTTCAAACATTGACCGCATGTGAGCTGACTGGATAGTGATACATTCGACAGTATTCTAGAAGCACAAGCAGCATACACATGTAATTCTTGTCAATGAAATTAGCTACAATACAATGCGTACCTCTTCTTTCGTGTAAAGTCTGGTCACATGTTCGCCTCGAGCACTGGTTCGGCCGAACCCCACGACCAGTGCTTTGTCGGGGAGCACCATAGTGCGTGCAAACGTAAGTCTTGTTGTAAAACCTAAGTTCCTCTGGGAGCTTCCGGTACGAAGATTGGTTATCTTCCATTTTTTTATTTCGCCGACGTACTGGGGTATTTGTGCGCATCGAGTAGATCTATAGCAAACATTGAACAACGTAAGCATCATATCACGTGCAGTACCAGACTGTAAAACAATGCGAGAGTAATACACAGTCCTGAACTGTGACACAGTATAAATACAAAATACAAACCTGGAACGTTCGTCTGCTGTACGTCTTCAAGTATGCCTCCATCATGTCCTAACTATCAAACACTCGCACATCAAGCTCTGGAACGTGAACTACGTCATCTCGAGCTACAACGGCGGCGACATCGCCACCTTCACCCGCGCCATTACCAGAGCCAGTGATTGTCTCCTCAGACACCAATGTATCAGAGTGGCTTGACTCGGCTGGAGCCTCTGAAAGCACGGTGTAGCGTGGAGGCCTTTTGTCGTTTGTAGCTCCGGTGTCTACGACCCGAAGAATTCCTTCTCGCGCGCGCGCTTCTTGCTGTGTCGCGCCCTGGTGGGCGGTGGGCTACCCAAATCCGCGTCGCTGCTGTCACTACGACTCGAAGCACCAGTGCTGAACTCGCTCCCGCTTTCACCGGCCGCACTAGCCTGTCGGCGAGGCATCGTCGCGATCCCGATCCCGATACTAGATGGATGTTTCTGAGGCTCTGCTGATTTGGACTGGGAAAAGGGGGGAGAATTTCTCACCACTAAATCGACTTCGTCGGAGTGATGGTCAGAGGGTTGAGGTACCAGCATGTGGCGACGAAAGGGGGATACACATCCTACTCTTTTGTGTCTTTATGGCCCTTTTAAATACTGTGCAGCAAGCCACTCTCATAACACGATCACGGACGTACAGTGTCGCCGGGAAGAATATATCCAGCATGACAGCCGTCTATGTGTGCTGGGACGTGATGATTCCCGATCAGGATTCATCACTGACGAGACATTTGCAGACTCAAACAGAACCGGTTATCAAACCACGTGAAGTGGAAGTGAGCATTTAAAAAAAAAAAATTAATTCAATACCGCTTAATTGGTCAATGATATTATTTAATCCTTTTGTTGTCAACCGAGGTAAAACGCTGCACAATGCATCTTTTTGCAAATATTGTCCAATCAATTGTAAAGATTATAGTTTAAGCCAAATAATGATGTTACCGGAAACTCGAGTAAAACGATGCATAATGCCGCGTTTTACAAAACTCTCCCAAATGTTATACTTGATTTTTCTATTCTATTGGGTTACCGGAAAAGCTCACAAAACGCGGCATTTTATGCATCGTTTTGCAAATTTGTCTTGATTATAGTATACAAATCTAATAATAGGAAATGTATGGGCAACAAAAGGGTTAATATATATATATAGGTATCTGGTGAGTACACGGCTGAGTTAGCCGGGCTGACCCGATTGGCACAGCTCTGGTGCGCTGCGTATGCGAGGTATCATCCATGTACCGTATGATTCATAAGTCCTCCCGAGGCTTAGTAAATGCTGGCAAATGTGCTGTTCAGGTCCACGCAGTGCTATTAACCCTTCGAAAATCCTATAACTGGTTAATCAATTCCTCACTGAGCTACGCTGCGAGATTGCGCTGGTAGTGGAATACTGTATACACTGAAGTGTATACATGTACCGACCAATTAGCGGATGCAGTACTGTACCAGTCGACGACAACACGAAAACGATTCAAAGTTGGGATGTGCCCGTCGGATCTGTGTAAATTACAGGAAAGCGTGGTCAGCTCTACTCAGATCCGTATCGTTGCCTTATAAATGACTGAGTTTTCACAGTACTTTACGCAGTCTACTGTTCCGTAATAACTCACGACCTGTAGATTTGCAGAAACCATAGCCAATGTTTTTTGCACTTTTTTTAGATAGTGCTGATTGACCAGCGTTGTTTTTTTCCTTTCTGCAGATACTGAATAACCCGAAGTGACGCGCACAGAGGCTATTTTTAGTGTTCCTTCTAAGCGAAATTGCTGGTTTGTTTGTGAAGAAAAGGCAATTGCATACGAATCGTAAGTGTATTGGGCTCGTGTGATATAAACGCTTGATGCACAGGAATCTTTCCAACCCTAATTTTCGGGTATGGGACTGGCCAAAATGAGCTGTGTGTGATGACAAGTTGTGTGCGATGACAAAGATTACTCGGTAATTGGATGATGTATTACTAATACTTAGTACAAGTACACAACGACAACTGAGAACTACCACATACGCCAACTAAAACTCTATTTTGAGTAATGCTACAGTTGGGAAAACAGCCACCGCCGGATTTTTGGGCCGAACAGTTTACCAAGAGCAGATCGAAGACCAGGCATCCAGCATGATCACGAGCCTGTCAGCGTGCCTCAAGGCACTTGAGTCAAGTGCATCAGTGCCAAGTATTCGTGGACCTTCGCAGTCAGAAGCTTGACCCACCGCCACAGAGCGAACCATTCTGTAACTTTTTCATTTCTGTAGTTGCTTCGTGCACGACAACCAAGCCTCTGTTCAAACGCTGGAAAATTGTACTTCAGCCTAACATGCCCAAGTTATTCCTTCTCCTCGTTCTCGCCCTCTTCGCTTTTGCCGGCAGCGATGCTTTCTCAACTCCCGCTGGTACCCACCTCAAGCTGTCGAAGTCGGGACTGGACCAAGCAGTTCACACGAATATCGGAGAAAAGCGGATGCTTCGTACCAGCGATGGCGCCGACGCTGTCGACGAAGAACGAGGAATGACAGAGCTTGCGGCGAAGCTGAAGACGTGGGTCACCAACTCGAAGCTGGTCCAAATGGTGACGGGCAAGGTACAGACATTGACCCAGAAACGAGGAGTCGCAAAGGCAGAGAAATTGCTCAAACAAAAGGACGTCGATATCAACACCCTTTACGAGAACAAGGTGACTCCGGATGAATTATTTTTCGGTGCTGAAGCTTGACCCGAAGCTGAAATTCATTGCAAATTCGCCAGCCGCCTGGACGAACAACCCCGGTCTGGAAAAGTTTTTTATCTACTCGGTATACTACAGCAATAAGTTGAAGGATGCAGCAAAAGCAAGCTAAGCAGTGAACAATACTGCGCGGTTGCAAGAACACGATATGAACATGAATTCCTAATGGAATTGTTTTGAGTTCCACGGTTTTATTTTCTCTCGTGGTTGACTTTCTTGTGCCGCTGGACATGGTTTTGTATCTGAATATAGGTCTGAAGTAGCCTCTATAACCGCAGATTTATTTTGCCATGCATCTGCATCTAAGTCGGACGATATATGAAAGAGTTTCTC
This sequence comes from Phytophthora quercina, assembly GCA_014706105.1. Taxonomy (NCBI): domain Eukaryota; phylum Oomycota; class Peronosporomycetes; order Peronosporales; family Peronosporaceae; genus Phytophthora; species Phytophthora quercina. Next base: position 939,105 of record JACBOW010000091.1, on the reverse strand, counting down.
ACAATAATCGGGGTGGGGTGGATCGTTTTCGACAGGGTGGCGAATTCATTAGCCCCCCCCCAAAGAAAAATACCATAGAGGTCAACCTGCTCGTGATCGGTGGTGATGCATTGTTAGTGGCATTTTTGTTGGTCGCTCTGGATCAAGGAAACTGTATGGCCATATGAACCCGATCTGTAGCATGCCGGTACCATGTTCACGTCAAAATGGCGTTGCAGTAGAACAAGCAATATGCCCGTCAATGGAGTCGCTGTTGGTTGACGCTATGGTCCAGCAACGAATACCTCACAGAGCAATCTGTTCCAGTACTCGGGTGCTCGCTCTGTCAAAAGCGTTCAAGCCTGAATGTGCGTAGAGATTGTGACCGATCGCATGCAATGACCGGCAAGCCTACGAAATCAAAGAACCCATGTGGGATGCACGGCATGGGGAAAGTGCTCTGAAAATGAATGAAAAAAATAGGCGCTCCCATCCAAACCGAGCATGTGCTTCGGGTACAGATTAATCTTTAGTGTCAAGATGAATCCTGAGGCGAATTAATGATGACAACTATCATTGGTAGTTGAACCGGGCTTACAGTAACGGCTCCCCGAAGCCGGTCTAGACAATCCACTGCATGAATCATTGACACGTTATAATTAGCTCCTTCAGCTTCTAGATTGGGAGGCGACAAGATGATGCGCATAGTAGATTTCCGCAACTACTTGGAGGTGGATCAATTGTAGCAGTATACTAAATGTACTTGTCCACTACCGCCCTCTTTGCTATCAGCCTCCGCGGCCCCGTCGTCCAACTTGGATGATTTTCCCGCTCAGAATTCCTCTCATTTAAAAAGAGAAATTCATTAAAAGATAACTACTCGGGATTCCGCCAAATGCGCACAGGTTTTATCTTTTTCCAAGTGCTTCGAACACGGTGAAGTTATTAAGTATAGAAACCGCGGTTGTACCAAAGGTGCTCGGTGATAAACGATGTGAGATGGCATTTACCATTCAGGAAACCAAGTTGTCCTTGTTGGACAGATTTTCGAGACGAAACATCAACATTGAGACTTATACGATATCTAAAAACGCTGCATGGATCTGAAACAGCACCGGTTTCGAGGATCTCTTCTCGATAATTCCCTTCAACGTTGAGGCGCACCTTTTTCAGCCAAAACAAAATGTCTGAGCCTCAGCTTCGAACCACGCCTTGAAGTTCTCCACCCATTTTTTTTGTGCGAGTTTACCGCTACAGAATGCCAGTTTGCGCTTACTGCACCAAAAAAAAAAAACGTGATGAATTCGCAGGTCGACAATCAGTCATCTGAGTTGTCGTGAGCGCTGCACTGCATCGCAAATCGATCCTTCTCGACAAGAATCATGTCATTTTTCACAATGAAATACGGAGGGAGTATAGTGTCTGCAACAAACGTAAATTCGTGAAGATCCATCGTTGTTCGAGTAGAAACTGGAAATTACTACTACTAGTAGTACTAGTAGCCAAAAACGCAGGTTTTGTCGCAGTTAAAAATGCAGAGGCTATGTGATAGCAATTTCTGGTTCCAGGAAGTGAAGCGCATGGAACTTGGTTCTCGCATAGTTCAGAATGGGAACTCATGTTGTGGATATACTACAGTACTACTACATGTAGTAGTAAGTCAGCACGCCAGCATGTATTGTGGTAAAGACAAAAGCCAACGCGATACATGTAGACGCGCATGGCACCAACCCATGTATGGTGTGGTAGTATGGTGTTCCTAGTGATTCGCGCAATCCACTAGACTTACGGCTTTGCACCAGTCTTCAAGTTGTAGTAGGCTACGTAATTGAAAAACTTCTCCAAATCACCGTTTGCTGCCCTGACGCTTGCCACATCAGTGTAGAATTTCAGCTTCGGGTCAAGCTTCAGCGCCAGGAAGTATTCGTCGGGGTTGATTTTGTTCTTGAACAGAAGGGCGTCATCTGCGTTGAGCTTGATCAATCCTTCGGCCTTCGCCACTTGTCTTTCTGAGCAAACGACTGCATCTTGGTCGACACCGTCTGAACGAGCTTCGAGTTGGTGATCCACGTCTTGAAGCTCTGCGCCCACGACTTCAACTTCGGCGCAAGCTCCGTCATTCCTCGTTCTTCGTCGGCAGCGTCCGTGCCATCGTTAGCACGAAGCATTCGCTTGCCATCGATGTTCGACTGAACGGCTTGGTTGATTTCCGACTTGGATAGCTGGAAGTCAGAACTGGTGGGAGCTGACAGTGCATCGCTGCTAGCGAAGGCGACAAGTGCGAGGACGAGGAGAAGGAGGAACTGGCGCATTGTAGAACGTAGTACTTGGTCACAAAGTTAAGAAGTCAGGTCTTGATACTTGGTTGTTGTGCACGCGGCAAATTGGAAAGTGAGGATGTTCTGGCAGGTAAGATTGAGTATCCTTGATGTCGAAGAAATGTTGCATCGGTGGCGGTGAACGGCACAGCTACGAGAGGCGGACCGTCAATAAACTTACATGTTGCTGATCGTCAATCTGGTCTCCTAAACGTCCGGTTGGTGGACCGGTTTTGCGGGATCGACGTCATGACTAGCTTATGAGATTTGTACTGCAAACTCGAACATATCCGTTCTGTTCACCCTGTCCTTCGGATTCCGATTAGTACCAGCTAAGTACAGTACATGTAGCAGTCATGGTAGTCGGACAGATTGTATTATATTACACGTATACCAGTGTACTTCAATTCCTGTTTTTCCTTTCAAAGACGGTACATGACGTACAGTACCGGTACGATAAACAATGGCTTGGGGCCTAAGCCCAAGTTGGGCTGACCGCGCTGGCTACATGTAGTTGTCGGTCTGCCAAGTAAGTTACAAGACTGAGAACCAGCAGCTCAGAAAGCAACCTGAGCAGGTTATGATGTTGATGTCAACTTGACCCGATATTTCAGTAGTGGTGCGGGGGTAACCTTTTGAATGACAGGAGTATTCTCGGTGGAATGTTCAGTTCGAGAGCAATGTTTTGCAGCAATTTCCTCCTGTTGCTCCAGGCTCCGTCTAACATCATTGGAAACAACGTGGGAAACGTGCTTCTGCTAGTCTTGGAACTGCTCCCAGTCCTGCGGATAAAACCGACCTGGTCTGATCGCACTGAAAATGGTTGGCTACCTGTAGGGTCTTGCCTTTAAAAAAAAGGCACGTGATGCTCTTCCAGGTCCTTTGAGGTCCTTAATAAGGGATGCAAGGTCCTTAATAAGGGCCTACAACAGTTTCTGATTGTACACAAGTCCGACTCGAAAACACAAGAATGAGACTTCTCTCTCCGTCATGCTATTGTTGTGCGGTTTGGAGGGCTGGGTAGCCCCTCGATTGGTGTCCTTAATCCAGCTATGGGGTCCACCTGAGGACCACGTGACAGCACTGGCAAAAAGCAGAAAATTAGCCCCTTTTCTGGATCAGTTGGGACAGCAGTCACTCTTAAAAAAAAGCCAAGACCCTATCCGCGGTGGACATGTATGTGGTCGGGACATGTTTGTGGTAACGGGCTGGTATACAAATTCAAGTCAATAGCAAAGATGGGTTCAAATGGGCTATCGACCATAGCTCCCATAATATTCCTTCTCCCCAATCCTTGCGCACATGGTTAGAAAGAGGAGCCATCGCTGAAGGTTTTGAGCCCAATCACAATCTCGAGCGACTCATTTTGCGCAAGCTACAGTCCTCCAAAAAACGTCATACAAATGCTGTTTGGGCAGCAGTGCACCTTTTGTGTGCAACATACCAATCCGGGAGCAAACTATAGTAAAACCAAGTTTATTTTCAGCTGACCACATACTTGTCCAAATGTTTTGTCTGTGACGTGTGAATACTTGAAAAAAGGCAGGGGCCTAAAGTTGACCACCTACATGTCCGGCGCGGATAGCCCCAGTTGCGAAGGGCCCAACACACACAAATAAATAAAGCGGATCAACTCCCTGATGTTCGAGTCAAATGTTGCAAATCTGCTCCTATGTACATGTATATGTACGACCACAATAAAGAGTATGGATACCGCGTAGTCAGGAATGAGTTAGTACAGGTCTACAAGACGAGATGTCCCTTACGTGTTCGCGTAACCATTAAGCTGCTCCTAGACTCTGTATAGCTAGAGTTAGCAACAACAAAATGGGATGTCCCTATAAGATAATCAATTTCTTCTTCTTTTTATTAAATAATGAAACGGATCATGCTAATCGCCCCATGCTCGCTGCGTACCGTACTGTAACTTGTACAGTTGAGAATCTCAAATCTCAACTTGAGATTTACCTACATGTACAAGTCTTCGGCGATCAGCGACAAATAAAAGCAGTTCCACGCAGTTCTCATTAGATTCAGAAACCAGAGTATTCCACCGTTATATATATAGAGTACAGTATCTTCTTCCTCCTCAGCTCTGCTACACGTGTAGCTTTCGTTCCCTATTCAAGTTCTACTGCTGGTACTGATTGCCGGAAACTAGGGTAGTTTGCGAGTAAATACATGTAAGACTTCGAATGCCTTGATCTGCCTAGCGACGTTGCGTATCTCTTCAGCGTTTGGTTGAAAATCATTCACATCGGCGTTGCGAAGAGCTGGCTCATCTTCTGCAACCTCCCTCCTACGCCAATCTGTACGGTAGTGCTGGCTTCGAATTCAACTTGGCCGCTTGCTAAATGTCACATCCATTGGTATGTACACGTCCAGTACATGTCTTAGCCATATCTAGTCGACGCTGCAGCAGACCACTTGGATGAAACTATGAGACGACACAGTTGTGCTGCGAAGGCGAGCGATACTGCACCAACTGCATGCTTCGCCCTTCTGTCGGACGGGTGCACAATGTCAATTGCACATTGACCCAAGTTAGCGGACGGGTTAAGTCCTCGAGAGTGATATCTGTCTTCACCGAAGCTTGTAATATTTCATTTGATAATATCCCACCACGAGCCAACAGTGTGATTTCTTGTTGGGCCAATGCCCCACTCCAAAAGCGAAAGTCGTCAATAATACCATTAAAGCCATACCAACCCAGGTAGTTCGGGTGAGGAACGTTCAGTTTCCCTGCCGTGATGCAACCGCTTCCGACCTGCTCATGGGTCAAATACCCCCACTCTTCATGCAGTGCGCCGGCACTTGAATGAATCTTGACGCCACCAAGATACACATCTTGGCATTGGGTACCATTGTTGTAGGTCAGTGCGAGGTGATACCAGCGATTGGGCTCCATGTTGGTTGCTACCACTGGCCTCGAGTCCAACACTGAGCAATACAAATCACCTGTAGAGCTCACCAGCACGAACTGCTGATGATAGTATGGCCATTTGCGGCTTTCGCGACTAGCCGACTGCAATCCATAGATAATACCACCAAACGATTTTCCATCCGACCCTGGAAGCAGACTGAACCACACGTCAAAGCTGAAGCTCTCGCTGCCAAGAAAGTTGAGACGAAACAGTGTCGGTCGTTGTTGTTCCCGTCCCGCAGATGTAAAATACGCATAAGAATCAACTTTCCGGTCATCGTCATCTTGAAGTCCCTTAAAAAGCATGGAGCGCGATTGCATATACTGTTTTTTCCACGATTGTACCGGTCGTTCTTGATTCTCGTCAAGTGTCATTTCTGCTAAGCTCCTTTGCCAAATGGACCCGTCCGACAGATACTGCATCCACCAGTAGTTTGTCTGGGACAAGTTGAACGCATCAAAGCCGGTAAAGTAACTGCACAGGGACTTGATCGTATCTGCAGGAAGTTGCTCCGGTCGCACAATAGGAAGTCGACTCCTGAAACTCGTTTTCACCATCTCCACTTGCCGACCTTCCAAAGGTCTGGGACATCGAATCTCGCAGACATTCCACCTCGATCCACGAGGTGCACGCCCAGACACCTTTAACGTGTCTAGCAACTCGTGCTCAACCTCGTTCTCCCCACATGACAGCTTCACAATTTCTTCTTCCGTTAACACGCCTCCCCAGACACGAAACTCATCAATGATCCCATGAAAGCCGTACCAACCCAAGTACCCTGGTCTCGGAAAGTGCAACCCATTAGCCGTCATGCAGCCTGTTCCAACCTGTTCATACTTTAAGAACTCCATCTCACGGTGTAAAGTGCCCGTATCGGAGCGGACTCTTTCTCCATCGAGATAAACTTCTTGACATTGAGTCTCGTGGTTGTAGGTCAATGCGAGATGGTACCATCTCTCCAGTTGCAGTTTGCTACTCACCACGGGGCGATAGTCGATCACAGAGCAGAATAAATCTCCGGTGGCACTCACGACCACGAATTGTTGGTGGAATTTGGGCCACACTCGGCTCTCGGCATGCACCGACTGAAGACCGTAGATAATGCCTCCAATACAAGCGCCATTGGACAGCAAGGTGAACCAGATGTCGAAGCTGAAGTTTCTACCTCTGAGACTTGATAGTTGAACCTTTGGAACTTGATACGAATCAGATAATCTAGACACTGAGTCTGCCTTGGTGAGCCCGTTGAAGGCCAGAGACCGACTGCGCAGGTATAAAGCCTTGTAGGCGGCGGCGTGGAGCGAATCAGAGCGAGGTGAGAGTCGTGACGCCCAGTATGAGGACGCGTTGAGGTGCTGCAGCCAGAAGGAGCTCGAATGCGACAGCGAGACGACGTCCAGACCCGAAAGGAAGCTGCACACACAGTTCGCTGCGGTCTCAGGCAACATGGTAGCGTCAGAATCAGATATGACATACAAAATCCAAGTGTAGTGGGAATGCTGGTCACTGATTACGACCTCACAGGACGTATGTTGCACGAAATAGCTTAGGGCAACATTAACTGTTGACTTGCGTTTTGTATGCGATGTTAAACGGGACGCTATTGGCCACAAGCGAGCTAGATATCACCGACTTGCTCAATCTGAAGTTTTTTTTTCTTTTGATAATATTAAAAAAAAAAATATTATGGGTCGGCACTGATTACCTTGCGTCTACATTTAGACGTATCCTATCCGATAAGAACACCTAATTAAGGAATCACGCATACTGCACTTGATCGTCTTATTAGTTGATCGTCCTCGAGCTAAGCGATGGATGAACCTGACACTGTGTGTGTTCGAACGCGACAAGAAGCAAGGATTGTTCAGTGGAGTTACCACCAGCAAAATCGGAGCTGAGAGTCTGAGTGCAAACGCGAAGTCAAAGTCCGGTGTGAGTACGGAAGATACTCGATAGTGAAAGATCATGGGGGATGCTTTCGTGTTTGGTGGTGGCTTTGGATCGTTTGCATCTAAGGGGATCGTGATGCCGATAGCACCTCTTCAAGATGAATGTGATACCGTGTCCAAGCCTAATTTGCTGGAAGTCTGTGATAGCGAGACTAAGACACCTGATTTGCACGATCAGTTGATGCAGGATCTAGGAGCGAGCGATACAAGTGAAAGCGACGAGGAAGAGTGGGTCCCAGCGTCGACACTCGCTTTCTTTGAGAGCGAAACGGAGGAATCTATTCTGAAGTCGCGGATTGATGAAAGTGATGAAGAAGGATTCCTGAAGTGCATGGAGAAAGCGACGAGGAAGAATGGGTTCTTGACAAACCTTTGGCTTTTGTTGCACCAGTGCTGCCACTCTTTGAAACCGAATTTGAAGATGAAGACCAGTATCCGAAGTCGCGCTTTGATTCAAAAGAGAGCGACGAAGAAGAGTGGGTTCCAGATGCAGGAGATAGTGAAAGTGAGGAGGAGGAGTGGATGTCCGAGAAGCCTTTGGACGTTTTGTCGCCCGTGAATATCTACAACCAGAAACGTCGAAGTTTGAGATCAGCACAACCACTGCGGGGCTTAGATGTAACACCTAGATACAATCAGGAACGTCGAAGTTTGAGATCATCACAACCACTGCGGGGCTTAGATGTGCTGAAAGTTCCAGACACCACATCGGCGGCTTCGCGAGAAATCAACCCCAAGCACGATGAGATCAGGTGTTCTCTTCGGGGTTGTGAGTCTGTTGCTACATTGAAGGATAATTGCGAACTTCATGGGGTCAAGTGTTCACAGCAGGGATGCCAGTAGTTTGTTTTCCGAGAAGGAAAGTGTTTCCAGCACACTGGACTCGCCATTTGCTCGTTTCCTGAGTGTGTCAACTTCGTTCGTAATGGCGACAATGCTTCAAGCATAATGACGTCAACGGAAGTTGTGATACTCACCCTCTCAAGGAAAATAACGTCTCCACAGTCTCACCTGTGAAGTCCTTGGCAACTTTGGGGGTCAATGCAAGTACGAGTGCTACCGAGATAGCTACTGACAGTTGGGATACGCAGAAGACTGCGTCAGTTGTTCGAGCTATCGTCGAAGTCAGCAGCGATGAAGACGAAGAGCAACCTGTTTGTACACAAGTGTGCTCATATGCTCAACGTACCAAGCCAGCACTTCAGACAGGCCTGTGTAGTGTCCATGAGGGTGATACCTGTATCCGTGTTGGATGCTTTGCAGTAGCTAGACTTCATGGGAAGTGTATCCGACATGGTGGAAGCAGCAAATGCTCGCAACCCGGGTGTAACAAATACGCGTTCTGCAAAGACAAGTGTTTGAAGCATGGTCGAACACCCTCACGGCAGGAAAGTATCACTCGGTTCCTGACTAAATCCCCGGTCAAAGTGTTGCTGGACTCCACCCCAGTTAAGAACTCCACCCCGGTTGATGGTCAAGCTAGCGTTGAACCTGTTCTGATCATCCAAACTGGACCAACATCATGCGAGCCAACACCCACTGATTTCAAGGAAGAACGGAAGCCCACGCAGCAAACAGGACAAGGAGAAGCTGGTACACAGGGTTGTGTTCTTGCTCCTCCTGTGGACCAACAGCATGCAAGCCATCATCTACTGATCCCCCCAAGGAAGACCGGAAGCCCACGCAGCGAACAGTACGAGAAGAAGCTGGTACACAGGGACGTGTTCTTGCTCCTCCTGTCAGCACCAACACAACAACAGTTCTTACTGGTTGCAACGCCCACCCTCGATACACAGGGGAAAACAGGGTCTACTCTTCACGGCCAGTGTGCGTCCCGTACGCAAACCCAAACAGTCACCCCAGGGACGACAGGGCAGTTACCAATTCTGTTCCAGAACATAGTGGCGGTGCTTCGTCTAATGCAAGTGATGATTGTGGCAACAGCTCTCGAGCGTCCGATGACTTCGGAGTGAATCCAAGGACATGTTTGAAACCTGGATACATGAGGGCACCATTGTCGAAATCTCTCTGCTTCGTGCATGGCGGAAGCAGTGTCTGCTTACACCCGTCGTGTGTAAGACTCGCTGAGACGTATCGATTTTGTTTTAGTCACAACCCAAACACGCAGCCACCGACTACTTACACGCAACTGGCTCAAGAATGGCGGGGGTAGAGTTTATCAACTGTGCTGCACGGTTAACGAATTGCTTACAATCCAGGTATCGATCCGTTGGCCTGGTTATCGAAGGCAACAATGACTGGTAGCAGGGAATTCGCAATCTGATGTAGTGATGGTGTGCGTGCTCACCGCAATGGTGCTTAAATTTACTTACTTGAGGAACCCCAGACACGTTTTGCTACGGTCTTCTTTTTGTGAATTTGTAGGGAGAAATGAGAGCCGCGCCGATATTCTGCGACAACTACTCAAAAATACAACATCTGGCGGAAATACGACTAACAACGAAGAAACAAACGAAATATAACGCTCCGAGTGCTATCGCACAACTTTCTATGTTTATTACAGGAACTCAAGGTAGAAGTACTTAACGGATAACCACCTTTTGGTGAAGGAGCCCGCGCGTTCGCTGACTTGTTTGTAAATCAGCGGGAAAACAACAACTTAATTAGTGTTCTACTTGTAGTTACACTGAAAGGATTTTGTCGAAACTGGTATTAATGAAAAACAACTCCGCTCTGCAAAATATACGAACGAGTAGGTAACACGCTAGCATGGCAAGAAGGCGGGGGATAGGTCATTCCTTTGGTGAAGGAATCCTCACTTGGAATTTCTACATACTTCGAAAAGTAATTCGACAACGGCATTATCCATACAAGACACACGAAACAACGATAAATAAACCTGAAAGAATCGCGGCCAGGTCTAACACGCGACGACAAACAAGATATCATAGTAGGCTGGTTGGTAAGTAAATGTTGCATGCTGCTCAAAGCAACTATCAGTATAACAATACTTCAAGTACGTCAAGTATGATGCTATACCGTTCGAAGCTATCAAAGTTCTAGAATACGCCTCCAGCTTCATCGCAGATCCACGACCATCACTGTGACACCTTCGGCTGGTCGAGTGCATTGCACCCACGTCAATCCCAATCCCATAGTCTTGCGCCCTGGCAGCTTCAGCGACTCCCAAACCTCTAGATATGATAACGTCCCGCCATCAGCCAGCTTTCTTATCTCTTCATTAAGAAGAGCCCCTTGCCAAACGCGAAGCTCGTCAATGAGACCTCGAAAATTGTAGGGGCCAGAGTAACCAGGATACGGGAAGTCACCATCACCAGCTACGATATGACCTGTACCAATCTGCTGGTATGCCGTTCGGGACCATTTACAATGCCTCTCTCCAGTAGCCGAGTGCACTCTTACTCCATCAACGTATACCTGTTGATACTGCTTCGCGTGGTCGTAAGTTAGAGCAAGGTGGTGCCAGCGATCGCTCTCCAAATTGGCTGCTACCATCACCCTTCCCTCCAGCAGCGAGCAGTACAGGTTACACTTGGAGTCAATTACAGCCGGCTGGCAACGATCATCGCCAAGATCACCAGAGTCGAAGCCATAAATCACACCACCAGCACAACGTCCATGTTGGTTCGTCGTGGTGTCCGATGTAGAATTTGAAAGCAAACAGAACCACACATCGAAACTGAGACTTTTGTTACCGGCTAAATAAGCCATCGCTCTTTGATTCCTTGACTCTGTAAAGACGTTGTGCTCCAAGTACGCGTACGGTCCCCTCTGACGTCGATAAATAAATTCTTGTGATCTCATTCCGTGAAATAATAGCGACCGTGCGTGTATATATTTCTTCTTCCACTGCTGCCCCATGCCATCCTGGAAGATAATTCTCACCCGTTGCTTGAGTCTCCTCGCAGAACCTTTCAAATCTTTCATCCATGGTGGCCCTAGGGAGTCATCCGCGTCTGCCAAAACGTAGCGTCCGAGAGGTACAAAAACCACTCGTGACTTGTGTGCGACAGTTTAAATGCGTCAAAACCTGTCAGGTAGGCGAGCACGGTCTCCAATACGTCGATAGGCATCACTTCGGGCCTCATTTTTACGAGAAATCAATCAGAAAAAAGATTTGCAGAAATCCTAAGCGGCAGTTGAACTGTTTGCTTGTCAAACTTGGCGAGAACAAAATGGTCCCTGTCCCGGAAAAATCGACCAATTTTTTTTGGAGTGTCGATGGTGAATTCCCGAGCAAACTGGCACAACGGATATCGTCTGGGCACTGCAACGTGATCATGAAGTTGACACAGCTAAGGTTTTGGACGTTATGTTCCATACTTTGGCTTGTTGTTGACCATCGCTGCTGGGCAACGCGATCGAGTCGCCGAAATGATAACCGCTTAATGACGCAGTCTGGTCTCAAGATGTGGGTGGATCCTGATACTCCACAAGACTACTATACCTGTGAGACATCACGTGGAGATACATGGGAATTAGTGATGAGTGACGAGTTCAACATCCCTGGACGTTCATTTCGACCTGGAGACGACCACATGTGGACGTCGATCGAGAAACCTGACGGCGTAAATGAAGCGATGGAAGTCTACGCACACAACAAAACAACCACAGCATGTGATGAGATCAACGGAGTCTGCAGTTTCCAGATCGAGTTGGAAGACTCCGTTACCGAGCTGCAAGTGTGGAACAGCTACCTGAAAACACCAGGTTTCGAGAACGTCACCTTCGTAAGTTTTAACTCCGTTCTTGTGCGTTGAGAAGTGTCATGTTTGCTAACGTTGTTGCATGTTAGTTCTATCGTGGAGGCATGCTTCAATCTTGGAATAAATTTTGCATGCAAGGTGGTATGATCGAGGTTAGCGCGCAGCTTCCAGCAGCTCTGTCCGAGTCTTCTGGTAACCCCGACATCCTGCTAGATGCGAGTGCTCGTGCTCAGTCACTGCGTTACTACCCGACGTGGCCTGGTATCTGGATGATGGGGAACCTTGGTCGCGCAATCTTCAGCGGTTCAACAAACAGGATGTGGCCATTTTCCTACGACGCATGTGATCCTGACACATTCACGGCAAGCAACCAGCGCATTAGCGCATGTGATTCAGACCCAGGGCCCGGAATGAATCCTAACCAAGGTCGTGGCGCACCAGAGATAGACATCGTCGAAGGTGGTGGCACCACCATATCGTCGTCGATCCAAGTAGGACCAGGAATGCCGTCGGATTTCCGTGTCATCCCTCCACTTGACGCGAACAAACTCTGCATTTACTCGAGCTCGTGCGAGACACCAGGTGCTAACGTCCCAGGCATTCCAGAGAGAGTGTATCTTGCAGCTCGTGGTCATCAGTCTTGGTACCAAAATTTGCGTTACGCTGCAAACAATTTATGTCAGCAAAACATCAGCGAGATACAAAATTATGCCACGGTGGAAGCTGCTCTGAACGCCGGTATCGAAGATAACGTGTGCTCTGTCACGACGTGTCCAGCTTCTCTGGATATCAACTCAGACTTGGATTTCATGCATCTGGATGCAGACGATCGCTGGGGGATCAACTCGAATGGTACCTGCTTTTCCGCTAGGAATTCGTATATGGGCGAGTTTATCTGTAGCGCTGGGAATCCCGATCCAAGTTGCAAACCACTTGAAGACGCACCAGTCTTGCCACAAGACGAGTCAAGCTTTGCTTTCCAGATGGATGCACTCTCGGCAAATTGGCCAGTGCACATGGCGGTGTACACTGAGTTCGTGGAGTACCAAGTGGAGTGGGTTCCAGGTCCAAATGGTTACGTCCGCTGGATGCTGTCGGGTGATCCGTTGTATGAGATTCCTGCGCATACCATCACAGACCCACCACAAGGCGCAAGCGTCAAGAATCCGTCCAAGATCATGATCGAGGAACCTTTGTACCTCATTTTCAACGTTGCCATGTCAAGTAAGTGGGGAGCACAACCTCCAAACCCTAAGAATCCGTGTCGTGGTGACGGAACGGACCCCATTGCGAATGCCATCTGCGACTCGTTTCCGATGTACTTGAAGATCGACTACATTCGTGTGTATCAAAACGTGTCCGAGGACTCAATCATGAGTGTGGGGTGTGATCCGAAGACGCACCCCACGCGTCAGTGGATCCTTGACCATCTTGACGAATACGAAGACGAGGAGAACAGACTCGTAGAGGTACAGGGTATGGCGTTCTGTCGGACGGATGCCGACTGTACTGTCCAAACGAGTCATCGTCGTCGAAGAAATCCAACTGAGAGCTCCACCGACAGAAGATCGACTGTTGTGTTGACTGGAAGATGCGTGAACCAGCGCTGTGAATGCTCGAGCGACACGTGGACAGGACCACGCTGTATCCTGCCTAGCATGCCTAGTGCAGTGTCATTTGGTCCTCCAGTCGTTCTAGCAGCATGTATCGGCTCTCTATTGCTGGTTCTGGGGATTTCTTCGTGCTTTGCTGTATGTTTTGGACGGAAGAAAGAGGCGGAAGCTGTCGAGACGGAGCGGAAGGTGAAGCAGCAGCAACGTCAGCAGTACGAGCTGCTTCGACGCCAATCCAGCCAGCACCTCCAAAGCGCTTGGTCGTCGGAGTAAACAACCAGAAAGAGGGATACTGTAGGACCTGCCCATGTCTGCACTGATGAGTCAAATGCAGCTCTCATATTTGCACCTACATTTGAAAAGCATTTTTCTCTCTGCAATCTACTTAGAGAGCGTCTCCATGACGCTCTTGACGTGGGGCGGGTACAGCTTGGACACGACCATCTGACGGTAGAGCACGTCGGTCTGCTGGCGCGCGAACCCCAGCGCCTTCTCCTGTTCAGGGCTGCCAGTCTGGAGCGTCTTGTTCTTGCGGAAGTCCTCCTTGACGCGGCGAGTGGCGTAGGCGCGGAAGTTGTATGTCTGCACAGTTGTAGAGCAGTAAGTAAAAAAAATCGTTTTCAATGGGATCTAGAGCGAGTTGAGAGAGAGCTACATGATGCATACCTCGAACTTGGCTGCGTTGCGCAGCATCTCGCGGTACAGACGCACCACGGTCGACGACGACATTCTCTTGAGGTGGAGGATTCAACACTGACGCTTGTGGCCAATAGCGTCCCGTTTAACATCGCATACAAAACGCAAGTCAACAGTTAATGTTGCCCTAAGCTATTTCGTGCAACATACGTCCTGTGAGGTCGTAATCAGTGACCAGCATTCCCACTACACTTGGATTTTGTATGTCATATCTGATTCTGACGCTACCATGTTGCCTGAGACCGCAGCGAACTGTGTGTGCAGCTTCCTTTCGGGTCTGGACGTCGTCTCGCTGTCGCATTCGAGCTCCTTCTGGCTGCAGCACCTCAACGCGTCCTCATACTGGGCGTCACGACTCTCACCTCGCTCTGATTCGCTCCACGCCGCCGCCTACAAGGCTTTATACCTGCGCAGTCGGTCTCTGGCCTTCAACGGGATCACCAAGGCAGACTCAGTGTCTAGATTATCTGATTCGTATCAAGTTCCAAAGGTTCAACTATCAAGTCTCAGAGGTAGAAACTTCAGCTTCGACATCTGGTTCACCTTGCTGTCCAATGGCGCTTGTATTGGAGGCATTATCTACGGTCTTCAGTCGGTGCATGCCGAGAGCCGAGTGTGGCCCAAATTCCACCAACAATTCGTGGTCGTGAGTGCCACCGGAGATTTATTCTGCTCTGTGATCGACTATCGCCCCGTGGTGAGTAGCAAACTGCAACTGGAGAGATGGTACCATCTCGCATTGACCTACAACCACGAGACTCAATGTCAAGAAGTTTATCTCGATGGAGAAAGAGTCCGCTCCGATACGGGCACTTTACACCGTGAGATGGAGTTCTTAAAGTATGAACAGGTTGGAACAGGCTGCATGACGGCTAATGGGTTGCACTTTCCGAGACCAGGGTACTTGGGTTGGTACGGCTTTCATGGGATCATTGATGAGTTTCGTGTCTGGGGAGGCGTGTTAACGGAAGAAGAAATTGTGAAGCTGTCATGTGGGGAGAACGAGGTTGAGCACGAGTTGCTAGACACGTTAAAGGTGTCTGGGCGTGCACCTCGTGGATCGAGGTGGAATGTCTGCGAGATTCGATGTCCCAGACCTTTGGAAGGTCGGCAAGTGGAGATGGTGAAAACGAGTTTCAGGAGTCGACTTCCTATTGTGCGACCGGAGCAACTTCCTGCAGATACGATCAAGTCCCTGTGCAGTTACTTTACCGGCTTTGATGCGTTCAACTTGTCCCAGACAAACTACTGGTGGATGCAGTATCTGTCGGACGGGTCCATTTGGCAAAGGAGCTTAGCAGAAATGACACTTGACGAGAATCAAGAACGACCGGTACAATCGTGGAAAAAACAGTATATGCAATCGCGCTCCATGCTTTTAAGGGGACTTCAAGATGACGATGACCGGAAAGTTGATTCTTATGCGTATTTTACATCTGCGGGACGGGAACAACAACGACCGACACTGTTTCGTCTCAACTTTCTTGGCAGCGAGAGCTTCAGCTTTGACGTGTGGTTCAGTCTGCTTCCAGGGTCGGATGGAAAATCGTTTGGTGGTATTATCTATGGATTGCAGTCGGCTAGTCGCGAAAGCCGCAAATGGCCATACTATCATCAGCAGTTCGTGCTGGTGAGCTCTACAGGTGATTTGTATTGCTCAGTGTTGGACTCGAGGCCAGTGGTAGCAACCAACATGGAGCCCAATCGCTGGTATCACCTCGCACTGACCTACAACAATGGTACCCAATGCCAAGATGTGTATCTTGGTGGCGTCAAGATTCATTCAAGTGCCGGCGCACTGCATGAAGAGTGGGGGTATTTGACCCATGAGCAGGTCGGAAGCGGTTGCATCACGGCAGGGAAACTGAACGTTCCTCACCCGAACTACCTGGGTTGGTATGGCTTTAATGGTATTATTGACGACTTTCGCTTTTGGAGTGGGGCATTGGCCCAACAAGAAATCACACTGTTGGCTCGTGGTGGGATATTATCAAATGAAATATTACAAGCTTCGGTGAAGACAGATATCACTCTCGAGGACTTAACCCGTCCGCTAACTTGGGTCAATGTGCAATTGACATTGTGCACCCGTCCGACAGAAGGGCGAAGCATGCAGTTGGTGCAGTATCGCTCGCCTTCGCAGCACAACTGTGTCGTCTCATAGTTTCATCCAAGTGGTCTGCTGCAGCGTCGACTAGATATGGCTAAGACATGTACTGGACGTGTACATACCAATGGATGTGACATTTAGCAAGCGGCCAAGTTGAATTCGAAGCCAGCACTACCGTACAGATTGGCGTAGGAGGGAGGTTGCAGAAGATGAGCCAGCTCTTCGCAACGCCGATGTGAATGATTTTCAACCAAACGCTGAAGAGATACGCAACGTCGCTAGGCAGATCAAGGCATTCGAAGTCTTACATGTATTTACTCGCAAACTACCCTAGTTTCCGGCAATCAGTACCAGCAGTAGAACTTGAATAGGGAACGAAAGCTACACGTGTAGCAGAGCTGAGGAGGAAGAAGATACTGTACTCTATATATATAACGGTGGAATACTCTGGTTTCTGAATCTAATGAGAACTGCGTGGAACTGCTTTTATTTGTCGCTGATCGCCGAAGACTTGTACATGTAGGTAAATCTCAAGTTGAGATTTGAGATTCTCAACTGTACAAGTTACAGTACGGTACGCAGCGAGCATGGGGCGATTAGCATGATCCGTTTCATTATTTAATAAAAAGAAGAAGAAATTGATTATCTTATAGGGACATCCCATTTTGTTGTTGCTAACTCTAGCTATACAGAGTCTAGGAGCAGCTTAATGGTTACGCGAACACGTAAGGGACATCTCGTCTTGTAGACCTGTACTAACTCATTCCTGACTACGCGGTATCCATACTCTTTATTGTGGTCGTACATATACATGTACATAGGAGCAGATTTGCAACATTTGACTCGAACATCAGGGAGTTGATCCGCTTTATTTATTTGTGTGTGTTGGGCCCTTCGCAACTGGGGCTATCCGCGCCGGACATGTAGGTGGTCAACTTTAGGCCCCTGCCTTTTTTCAAGTATTCACACGTCACAGACAAAACATTTGGACAAGTATGTGGTCAGCTGAAAATAAACTTGGTTTTACTATAGTTTGCTCCCGGATTGGTATGTTGCACACAAAAGGTGCACTGCTGCCCAAACAGCATTTGTATGACGTTTTTTGGAGGACTGTAGCTTGCGCAAAATGAGTCGCTCGAGATTGTGATTGGGCTCAAAACCTTCAGCGATGGCTCCTCTTTCTAACCATGTGCGCAAGGATTGGGGAGAAGGAATATTATGGGAGCTATGGTCGATAGCCCATTTGAACCCATCTTTGCTATTGACTTGAATTTGTATACCAGCCCGTTACCACAAACATGTCCCGACCACATACATGTCCACCGCGGATAGGGTCTTGGCTTTTTTTTAAGAGTGACTGCTGTCCCAACTGATCCAGAAAAGGGGCTAATTTTCTGCTTTTTGCCAGTGCTGTCACGTGGTCCTCAGGTGGACCCCATAGCTGGATTAAGGACACCAATCGAGGGGCTACCCAGCCCTCCAAACCGCACAACAATAGCATGACGGAGAGAGAAGTCTCATTCTTGTGTTTTCGAGTCGGACTTGTGTACAATCAGAAACTGTTGTAGGCCCTTATTAAGGACCTTGCATCCCTTATTAAGGACCTCAAAGGACCTGGAAGAGCATCACGTGCCTTTTTTTTTAAAAGGCAAGACCCCTACAGGTAGCCAACCATTTTCAGTGCGATCAGACCAGGTCGGTTTTATCCGCAGGACTGGGAGCAGTTCCAAGACTAGCAGAAGCACGTTTCCCACGTTGTTTCCAATGATGTTAGACGGAGCCTGGAGCAACAGGAGGAAATTGCTGCAAAACATTGCTCTCGAACTGAACATTCCACCGAGAATACTCCTGTCATTCAAAAGGTTACCCCCGCACCACTACTGAAATATCGGGTCAAGTTGACATCAACATCATAACCTGCTCAGGTTGCTTTCTGAGCTGCTGGTTCTCAGTCTTGTAACTTACTTGGCAGACCGACAACTACATGTAGCCAGCGCGGTCAGCCCAACTTGGGCTTAGGCCCCAAGCCATTGTTTATCGTACCGGTACTGTACGTCATGTACCGTCTTTGAAAGGAAAAACAGGAATTGAAGTACACTGGTATACGTGTAATATAATACAATCTGTCCGACTGCCATGACTGCTACATGTACTGTACTTAGCTGGTACTAATCGGAATCCGAAGGACAGGGTGAACAGAACGGATATGTTCGAGTTTGCAGTACAAATCTCATAAGCTAGTCATGACGTCGATCCCGCAAAACCGGTCCACCAACCGGACGTTTAGGAGACCAGATTGACGATCAGCAACATGTAAGTTTATTGACGGTCCGCCTCTCGTAGCTGTGCCGTTCACCGCCACCGATGCAACATTTCTTCGACATCAAGGATACTCAATCTTACCTGCCAGAACATCCTCACTTTCCAATTTGCCGCGTGCACAACAACCAAGTATCAAGACCTGACTTCTTAACTTTGTGACCAAGTACTACGTTCTACAATGCGCCAGTTCCTCCTTCTCCTCGTCCTCGCACTTGTCGCCTTCGCTAGCAGCGATGCACTGTCAGCTCCCACCAGTTCTGACTTCCAGCTATCCAAGTCGGAAATCAACCAAGCCGTTCAGTCGAACATCGATGGCAAGCGAATGCTTCGTGCTAACGATGGCACGGACGCTGCCGACGAAGAACGAGGAATGACGGAGCTTGCGCCGAAGTTGAAGTCGTGGGCGCAGAGCTTCAAGACGTGGATCACCAACTCGAAGCTCGTTCAGACGGTGTCGACCAAGATGCAGTCGTTTGCTCAGAAAAGACAAGTGGCGAAGGCCGAAGGATTGATCAAGCTCAACGCTGATGACGCCCTTCTGTTCAAGAACAAAATCAACCCCGACGAATACTTCCTGGCGCTGAAGCTTGACCCGAAGCTGAAATTCTACACTGATGTGGCAAGCGTCAGGGCAGCAAACGGTGATTTGGAGAAGTTTTTCAATTACGTAGCCTACTACAACTTGAAGACTGGTGCAAAGCCGTAAGTCTAGTGGATTGCGCGAATCACTAGGAACACCATACTACCACACCATACATGGGTTGGTGCCATGCGCGTCTACATGTATCGCGTTGGCTTTTGTCTTTACCACAATACATGCTGGCGTGCTGACTTACTACTACATGTAGTAGTACTGTAGTATATCCACAACATGAGTTCCCATTCTGAACTATGCGAGAACCAAGTTCCATGCGCTTCACTTCCTGGAACCAGAAATTGCTATCACATAGCCTCTGCATTTTTAACTGCGACAAAACCTGCGTTTTTGGCTACTAGTACTACTAGTAGTAGTAATTTCCAGTTTCTACTCGAACAACGATGGATCTTCACGAATTTACGTTTGTTGCAGACACTATACTCCCTCCGTATTTCATTGTGAAAATGACATGATTCTTGTCGAGAAGGATCGATTTGCGATGCAGTGCAGCGCTCACGACAACTCAGATGACTGATTGTCGACCTGCGAATTCATCACGTTTTTTTTTTTTGGTGCAGTAAGCGCAAACTGGCATTCTGTAGCGGTAAACTCGCAAAAAAAAAAAATGGGTGGAGAACTTCAAGGCGTGGTTCGAAGCTGAGGCTCAGACATTTTGTTTTGGCTGAAAAAGGTGCGCCTCAACGTTGAAGGGAATTATCGAGAAGAGATCCTCGAAACCGGTGCTGTTTCAGATCCATGCAGCGTTTTTAGATATCGTATAAGTCTCAATGTTGATGTTTCGTCTCGAAAATCTGTCCAACAAGGACAACTTGGTTTCCTGAATGGTAAATGCCATCTCACATCGTTTATCACCGAGCACCTTTGGTACAACCGCGGTTTCTATACTTAATAACTTCACCGTGTTCGAAGCACTTGGAAAAAGATAAAACCTGTGCGCATTTGGCGGAATCCCGAGTAGTTATCTTTTAATGAATTTCTCTTTTTTTTAAATGAGAGGAATTCTGAGCGGGGAAAATCATCCAAGTTGGACGACGGGGCCGCGGAGGCTGATAGCAAAGAGGGCGGTAGTGGACAAGTACATTTAGTATACTGCTACAATTGATCCACCTCCAAGTAGTTGCGGAAATCTACTATGCGCATCATCTTGTCGCCTCCCAATCTAGAAGCTGAAGGAGCTAATTATAACGTGTCAATGATTCATGCAGTGGATTGTCTAGACCGGCTTCGGGGAGCCGTTACTGTAAGCCCGGTTCAACTACCAATGATAGTTGTCATCATTAATTCGCCTCAGGATTCATCTTGACACTAAAGATTAATCTGTACCCGAAGCACATGCTCGGTTTGGATGGGAGCGCCTATTTTTTTCATTCATTTTCAGAGCACTTTCCCCATGCCGTGCATCCCACATGGGTTCTTTGATTTCGTAGGCTTGCCGGTCATTGCATGCGATCGGTCACAATCTCTACGCACATTCAGGCTTGAACGCTTTTGACAGAGCGAGCACCCGAGTACTGGAACAGATTGCTCTGTGAGGTATTCGTTGCTGGACCATAGCGTCAACCAACAGCGACTCCATTGACGGGCATATTGCTTGTTCTACTGCAACGCCATTTTGACGTGAACATGGTACCGGCATGCTACAGATCGGGTTCATATGGCCATACAGTTTCCTTGATCCAGAGCGACCAACAAGAAATGCCACTAACAATGCATCACCACCGATCACGAGCAGGTTGACCTCTATGGTATTTTTCTTTGGGGGGGGGCTAATGAATTCGCCACCCTGTCGAAAACGATCCACCCCACCCCGATTATTGTGAGAAACTCTTTCATATATCGTCCGACTTAGATGCAGATGCATGGCAAAATAAATCTGCGGTTATAGAGGCTACTTCAGACCTATATTCAGATACAAAACCATGTCCAGCGGCACAAGAAAGTCAACCACGAGAGAAAATAAAACCGTGGAACTCAAAACAATTCCATTAGGAATTCATGTTCATATCGTGTTCTTGCAACCGCGCAGTATTGTTCACTGCTTAGCTTGCTTTTGCTGCATCCTTCAACTTATTGCTGTAGTATACCGAGTAGATAAAAAACTTTTCCAGACCGGGGTTGTTCGTCCAGGCGGCTGGCGAATTTGCAATGAATTTCAGCTTCGGGTCAAGCTTCAGCACCGAAAAATAATTCATCCGGAGTCACCTTGTTCTCGTAAAGGGTGTTGATATCGACGTCCTTTTGTTTGAGCAATTTCTCTGCCTTTGCGACTCCTCGTTTCTGGGTCAATGTCTGTACCTTGCCCGTCACCATTTGGACCAGCTTCGAGTTGGTGACCCACGTCTTCAGCTTCGCCGCAAGCTCTGTCATTCCTCGTTCTTCGTCGACAGCGTCGGCGCCATCGCTGGTACGAAGCATCCGCTTTTCTCCGATATTCGTGTGAACTGCTTGGTCCAGTCCCGACTTCGACAGCTTGAGGTGGGTACCAGCGGGAGTTGAGAAAGCATCGCTGCCGGCAAAAGCGAAGAGGGCGAGAACGAGGAGAAGGAATAACTTGGGCATGTTAGGCTGAAGTACAATTTTCCAGCGTTTGAACAGAGGCTTGGTTGTCGTGCACGAAGCAACTACAGAAATGAAAAAGTTACAGAATGGTTCGCTCTGTGGCGGTGGGTCAAGCTTCTGACTGCGAAGGTCCACGAATACTTGGCACTGATGCACTTGACTCAAGTGCCTTGAGGCACGCTGACAGGCTCGTGATCATGCTGGATGCCTGGTCTTCGATCTGCTCTTGGTAAACTGTTCGGCCCAAAAATCCGGCGGTGGCTGTTTTCCCAACTGTAGCATTACTCAAAAATAGAGTTTTAGTTGGCGTATGTGGTAGTTCTCAGTTGTCGTTGTGTACTTGTACTAAGTATTAGTAATACATCATCCAATTACCGAGTAATCTTTGTCATCGCACACAACTTGTCATCACACACAGCTCATTTTGGCCAGTCCCATACCCGAAAATTAGGGTTGGAAAGATTCCTGTGCATCAAGCGTTTATATCACACGAGCCCAATACACTTACGATTCGTATGCAATTGCCTTTTCTTCACAAACAAACCAGCAATTTCGCTTAGAAGGAACACTAAAAATAGCCTCTGTGCGCGTCACTTCGGGTTATTCAGTATCTGCAGAAAGGAAAAAAACAACGCTGGTCAATCAGCACTATCTAAAAAAAGTGCAAAAAACATTGGCTATGGTTTCTGCAAATCTACAGGTCGTGAGTTATTACGGAACAGTAGACTGCGTAAAGTACTGTGAAAACTCAGTCATTTATAAGGCAACGATACGGATCTGAGTAGAGCTGACCACGCTTTCCTGTAATTTACACAGATCCGACGGGCACATCCCAACTTTGAATCGTTTTCGTGTTGTCGTCGACTGGTACAGTACTGCATCCGCTAATTGGTCGGTACATGTATACACTTCAGTGTATACAGTATTCCACTACCAGCGCAATCTCGCAGCGTAGCTCAGTGAGGAATTGATTAACCAGTTATAGGATTTTCGAAGGGTTAATAGCACTGCGTGGACCTGAACAGCACATTTGCCAGCATTTACTAAGCCTCGGGAGGACTTATGAATCATACGGTACATGGATGATACCTCGCATACGCAGCGCACCAGAGCTGTGCCAATCGGGTCAGCCCGGCTAACTCAGCCGTGTACTCACCAGATACCTATATATATATATTAACCCTTTTGTTGCCCATACATTTCCTATTATTAGATTTGTATACTATAATCAAGACAAATTTGCAAAACGATGCATAAAATGCCGCGTTTTGTGAGCTTTTCCGGTAACCCAATAGAATAGAAAAATCAAGTATAACATTTGGGAGAGTTTTGTAAAACGCGGCATTATGCATCGTTTTACTCGAGTTTCCGGTAACATCATTATTTGGCTTAAACTATAATCTTTACAATTGATTGGACAATATTTGCAAAAAGATGCATTGTGCAGCGTTTTACCTCGGTTGACAACAAAAGGATTAAATAATATCATTGACCAATTAAGCGGTATTGAATTAATTTTTTTTTTTTAAATGCTCACTTCCACTTCACGTGGTTTGATAACCGGTTCTGTTTGAGTCTGCAAATGTCTCGTCAGTGATGAATCCTGATCGGGAATCATCACGTCCCAGCACACATAGACGGCTGTCATGCTGGATATATTCTTCCCGGCGACACTGTACGTCCGTGATCGTGTTATGAGAGTGGCTTGCTGCACAGTATTTAAAAGGGCCATAAAGACACAAAAGAGTAGGATGTGTATCCCCCTTTCGTCGCCACATGCTGGTACCTCAACCCTCTGACCATCACTCCGACGAAGTCGATTTAGTGGTGAGAAATTCTCCCCCCTTTTCCCAGTCCAAATCAGCAGAGCCTCAGAAACATCCATCTAGTATCGGGATCGGGATCGCGACGATGCCTCGCCGACAGGCTAGTGCGGCCGGTGAAAGCGGGAGCGAGTTCAGCACTGGTGCTTCGAGTCGTAGTGACAGCAGCGACGCGGATTTGGGTAGCCCACCGCCCACCAGGGCGCGACACAGCAAGAAGCGCGCGCGCGAGAAGGAATTCTTCGGGTCGTAGACACCGGAGCTACAAACGACAAAAGGCCTCCACGCTACACCGTGCTTTCAGAGGCTCCAGCCGAGTCAAGCCACTCTGATACATTGGTGTCTGAGGAGACAATCACTGGCTCTGGTAATGGCGCGGGTGAAGGTGGCGATGTCGCCGCCGTTGTAGCTCGAGATGACGTAGTTCACGTTCCAGAGCTTGATGTGCGAGTGTTTGATAGTTAGGACATGATGGAGGCATACTTGAAGACGTACAGCAGACGAACGTTCCAGGTTTGTATTTTGTATTTATACTGTGTCACAGTTCAGGACTGTGTATTACTCTCGCATTGTTTTACAGTCTGGTACTGCACGTGATATGATGCTTACGTTGTTCAATGTTTGCTATAGATCTACTCGATGCGCACAAATACCCCAGTACGTCGGCGAAATAAAAAAATGGAAGATAACCAATCTTCGTACCGGAAGCTCCCAGAGGAACTTAGGTTTTACAACAAGACTTACGTTTGCACGCACTATGGTGCTCCCCGACAAAGCACTGGTCGTGGGGTTCGGCCGAACCAGTGCTCGAGGCGAACATGTGACCAGACTTTACACGAAAGAAGAGGTACGCATTGTATTGTAGCTAATTTCATTGACAAGAATTACATGTGTATGCTGCTTGTGCTTCTAGAATACTGTCGAATGTATCACTATCCAGTCAGCTCACATGCGGTCAATGTTTGAACGCTTTCAGGATGTGCTGCTTATCGACGCTACGCATGACACCAACTCTGAGAACTACAAGCTTTTCAGTTTCATGATCCACGATACAATGGGCAAGGGGCAGCACGTACAGGTTGGTTTGTGACGGCTGTATCATACTGTACTTCATTCTAAGACTGTTGGTCAACTTGAGATTGGCGTGGAGTCTAACATTGTGTACACAACCCTGGGTTGTGTATTGGTGTGTTGTAGCATTCCCTGTTGGAAAACGAGCGCAAGGAGACCCTGCGACTTGCGTGCAAACAATACGAAGAAAGCTGTCCATCAAATGACTCTCTCGCAGTCGTTATAATCGACAAGGATTACAAAGAGCTGTCGGTACTGCAAGAAGAATTTCCAGGGGCCCGGATTTTGCTTTGCCACTTCCATGTGGTGAAGCACCTCCACGAAAAGGGGGCGAGCAGCGATTTCAATTTGGATGTCTTCACAAAAAAACGAGATGGAACGATTGATCCAGTTGTTGGTGAGCGCACCCACGGAGGCGTCTTATGACAATATTATCACCACAACGAAGGTGTTATTGCGCTCGGAAGATAAGGTGCGCCAATGGTTCGACTATTTTGATGCGAATTGGGCTTTGTGTAAGGAGCGGTGGAGTCATGTGTACCGCGGAAACGTCCCCCACATGGGGAACCATACAAACAATCGGTACGCAGAAAAGATGAACGGCATGTGCTACATTTGGATCATATTGCTCCAACATCCTCCTGTTTTGTTGTTGTAGATCGCAATCAAGTTGGCAGAAGTTAAAGACGTTGGTATCCCGTTCGACTTCGTTGGATGACTGTGTGGTTTCAATTTTGTTCGTGCAAACTGTCAACGAAACGATGTGGGCGCGAAGTATCAAACGCATCGGTGTGTACGTGAATGTGAAGCACGACGACGAGATGAACAAACTGTTGAATACCGTCTCGCACCATGCTGGGGAGCTTGTAAAACAGCAGTACGATTTCGCGCTTCTCTCCACTACGGAGTATCGGAGTTACCCGACGGGCCTGTATGTCATGATGCAGTATTCTGCCGGCAAAGATGACGATGTACCAGAGGAGTATATGATGAACCCAAGTGGATGGACATGTTCCTGTATATTTCGAATGACTCGCTTACCGCCTTGCCGGCATATTATCTACTATAGGAAAACAACGGGTTGCAGCAGTCTGGTACCCGAGAGCATAATTCACTCGCGCTGGCTCGTCAAAAACTACCGTCAACTGAGAAATGAGACCACATTTATCAACGACGTGGAAGTTCCTTACGAAGCTCGACCGATTCCAAGGCCCCCGGTTGACTGCTCGAAGAACCAAAACGATAAGTTCAACGAGCTCTTCATGGTGGGGAAACAGATTGCAGACGTTGGTTGTCGGTGGGGCACCAAAGCACACTCGACCCTGACCGCTTCGCTTATGAAGTTCCTGGAGGGCGTTAAATGCGGGCAGTGCCCGGTGGTGACGATTCCCGGCTCAATTGTATCGGACGAAACGCGATGCGGTCAAGCGGAAACAGCAATCGAGGAAGAACCACACTATGGATCTGGTGTTCAATCACTGATGGGTCACCAGTCAGGTACTAATTCACAGTCTGAACCGTATGCACAGATTGAGACTGTGCTTCACGTACGTGTGGAGGGTCTCGTAGTACCAGTCGGCGGAAAAGATGACTCACCTTTTCCTTCAACGAAGGAGAGCTGTACGATCTTATGGACGATTTGGACTTTGCTACGCTACACCCAGTCGGACTAGGACGCAGTGACTGCGCGCCTCCCAACAAGGTAACTAGCACAGCCGACATCGAGAATGCGGCGGTGAGGGAGACTGTGAACGAGACCGAGACTGCGAACTCGACGGAGGATGTGATCCAGACTGAGACTGTGCCCGAAATTCAAACTGGTTGTGCGTGTGGGAAATAGTGTTCTTCGTCTTCGGGTGAAAGTAGTGTTAAAACTACAGTACAAACGCGCGAAGTACCACATTGGATGTTGTCAAAGATGACCAGCAAATCCGGACGGCCCAAAGTAACACAAGCGGCGCGTAAGAAGGCTATCAACGACGGTTTAAAACACGACACGTCCGGTGAACGCCGTTACGGCCGGAATGGTTCCATCTCTCTCGGTTTTGCTGGAAGCTGTCGAGCACGGGGCCACCTACAAGTATGCAGAGCCACTACGCGCGCTTACAAGCTTGCAGCCGTCCAAGAAAGCAAAACTTACAGCTTTCGAGAAGCGGAAAAAGAAGCCTACAACCATCGCTAAAGTGAGGACTGTGCTTCCACTAGAGAAGATCAAATCTTGCTACGCACAGGTGGCACTGTTCCAGAATAGATGGTTTAGCGATCACGAAGTACGAATGCCACAGTTTGCTGTCACTGTCATGACCGGGCGGGCTGTATACAGCGTAGAGACTCTGAAAGCCATGCGATCCTGGCATACCGCCATCTCTCACTACAACGGGATTGACAAAGCCATCAAATGGGTGCGTGATTACGACGAGTCGGAGTGGAGTTCACAGGAATCTACACGGAGCGAAGGTTTAATGGAGAAGAGCGAGATGATTGAGCGCCTTAAGGACGTGGACGTTCTACGAGTGAGGAAGGTGGACAAGGGAGTGATGCGAACGAAGAAAACAAAGCGAAGAAGCGGCTTGTATTCTTTGGGGTTAACAATTACGACTTAAACCATTGGTGTTGTGTGGCGGTGGACTACAGCGAGAATGCGATCACGGTGTACGACCCCCAGCAAACCGGCGACAGGTTCGAAGCGCTGAAGGTCTACGTGAAGGAACAGCTGCTCCCATTGTTGCCGAAACCAGCATCACCGAAGCGACCACGCTTTAGGATGGTCGCGTGGAATCCTCAGGTTGACAACTACAACTGCGGCGTCTTCATTCTCTTCTTTTTCGAGGTGTATGCCGTTCATGGAAGCAGCCAGTTAGTCTTGACGGGAATATTAGGGTGGCCATGCAGTTCTTTCGCTATAGGTTTCTTAGCCACATTCTAAACTCAATGTAAGAAGCCATTGGTTTCATGCATAACACTTTGTTCGAGTATGATGCCGTACTTGGTGCAGTATGGTGCCGTCTTTGCTGTAGCATAGTGCCCCAAATCTGGCTCGGAAACACATAGCGCGAGGATGTACTCAAAATTGACGACCTTGGCCGCTAAGATGGCGATCTCTTGAATGATATTCACTCCTGAAAAGCGCATGCTTTACGCAGATCTGTCTTCTTTTTGAGTTGATACCTGACCGCCATATGAATAGACTATCCATCCGACCAGGATGTGCGGTCCTATTCGTGACAAAAACCGTGTCAGACTGTGGAAGGCTGTGCATGGTGTACACTGTCTCGCTCCGAGACGGTGCAGGTAGTCTCTGTCATCGTGTTATCTTCACAGCAATCCTAATGCGACTGTTACTATTGTGCCTTCCAATACAATGTAATTCTGTTATGATAAATTTTGCTTAATTCTAATC
This sequence comes from Phytophthora quercina, assembly GCA_014706105.1. Lineage (NCBI taxonomy): Eukaryota > Oomycota > Peronosporomycetes > Peronosporales > Peronosporaceae > Phytophthora > Phytophthora quercina. The sequence continues at coordinate 910,995 of JACBOW010000091.1, read as the reverse complement.
TCTTCTGATATCTAATTCGGTCCTGAATTAGCTAGATCCGTCTTAATTATGGGCTGACGGACCTTGCCCGGTTTTAGATTGGCGATGGGGAAGCCGTTTTGAGGCGGAATACTGTAAGCTAATCCCGCCCGAGTTAGAGCAACACATGGGCGTTGGCGGTTTGCTATCCACCATTCTGTCTTTATCCAGGCTTATTTCCATTGACGAGCTCCTAAATGGTGATCGAGGGTGTATGGGAAGAGATCACAATCGTAGGCAAAATTACTGACAACGACGGTGAAATCCGCCATATTAACAATTCGTTCTATCAACACTGATTCAACAGAAATAAGATGTAAAGAAAACATGATAGATTTAGTAGCGTAGTTAGAGATGATATCCTGCTACTTTAAAAAAGTAGCAGGGCTTAAAAGTTGAAATATTTATATTTTTAAGTTGAAAGAAACGCTGGTGTGTGTGGTAGCGTAATGTATTCGCCTTCACTTCTACTCAAGCTTCGCCAACTTGACAAGCTTGAGCGCCAAGGCGTCGAATGAGCCTTGTCAGTCGACGAATCTTCTATCTTCGACGGCTCGCCCTCCAGGCATTCATCGGAATCTCCAAGCTGACTAGCGGTCCTCCACCTACATCGCCTTGTTTGCATAGCCGCCCAACACCGTGTCCACGCATTAGTCGCGCTCCTGATGCACACGTCGGTGTTGTTGATCGAGTGCGGTGCCGTGAACGCCGCGATGAAGCATGTTGAGATGGTGACCAGCGACCCGGTCATTCCACACCTTGGCCGCATAGCCGTGTGTGTTGTGCTGGTGGATATGTATCAGCAGTCAGCGTACTTGGGAGGGAAGAGCGATAAGGACGCTGTGCCGAAGGTCCAGGACATGGACTCGCGTTCCGTCCTGCGAAATTGGCCGTGCAACCCGACTTGGAGCTTAGTGAGATCCCAAGTGCATTACCAAACTAAGTTTACTGTGCCACAAACCATTGACAACAACAGCGATAGACGTCGGACGTAACTTTCTTCATCGTCTTGAGCCTCAAGAGAGATGCCTCTTTTCCAGTACGAAGGTCTGTTTCGAAGTGGTGACAGCGGCGAAGATCTCCACTCATCAGCATCTTGAACCACGGCTCCGCTTAGATCGCCACTACCGGTATGTCCTATCGAGCTTCTGGAGCTCAATACTGCTGCTCGTTTGTACTTAGGTGAAGGCTTTTCACCTCTGCTACGGACTGGTATGGCCAGCTCGTTCTTAACACGATTAATAGACTCGGGTGAGAAGGCTGCCAGCTTCTCTTCAAGTGCTTGGAGCTTTGCTCGTTGTTGTGAAACTGGAGAGGCCTTCGGCACCACAGAAGGAAGAGAGCTGAGCGAGTTATGACGAAGAGATCGAACGTTCCGATGCCGTTGCCCTTTTGACTGACTTGCAGAGCTACTAGTAGTTGAGTTAGAGCTAGAACTGAGCTGCTCTTCTATCGGCTCGCTGCTCATCATGGTCAAATCCTTCAACAAAGCGTGCTGGGCCTGATCTTGCATCTTTTTGGCTGCAGCTAGGACTTTGCAGATTCGAAGCGTTCGGTGGCGCTTGTATGTGCATATACGTTGATTTCACTATTAAAAGTTACATGTGTATCGCTTGAGGAAACACAAGCCTCATCATTACAGCGGTCGGTTCCTGGTGCACAAGCATATGTCAACAGATACTGGTCAGAGTAAAAGCGCTGGCAAATTTGCGAAGCATTCGAATGACACCTGATCTCACCTCGCACTCGTTCCGACGTGGGGCATGCATGCGAACGATGGAAGTGTAGCCGAGAACTGGATCATTGAGCGAGACCCCTGGCAGCTGGATAAGGTGAACAAGGCGTTTGGCTACATGCTCGGTACGACACGAGCTGACCAGCAGGTGTCCCGCGTTTTAAGCGGTTGGAAGCCAAAAGACGGTGCGCGTCTACCATCTCTAGCAGCTCTAGCCACGCCAATTCTAGCCCGCGCTCACATGCTGCAGAAGCTGCTTTTCTCGAACACAATGGGCTTTTCCGAGGCAGCGCTCAACCTTGACGAAGACATCGCCGATGTCTTAACCGCAACGCTTGTCATGCACTTCCCTGATATGCTGCGACTATACGAAAGCAGCCCACTTATCACCAAGACGCGAGAAGTTTTGGCAGAACGAGGTGTTGGCGAGAGTGAGCTGCTCGCGTGGAGTATGACCACCCGCAAGGCATTTATGGAGCGTCCGGTAGCGGATGAGTCTTCTGTCAATGAAAACTAACAATCACCCGCGTTAGTTGATCCCGTCAAGCGCCTGACCGAGCAGATTGACGTCTTGATCCTGCAGAACAAAAGGCTCAACGAACGAATGTTAGCCGTTGAATTGCAGCTACGTACACTTTCGAACACCACAGCACCTGATCCTGCGTCCGCCGATGTGGCAGCAGCTGCGGCCGAACAACAGCCCCACCTGGAACCTAAGCTTGTACGTTCGAAGAAGAAGGGATCTCAGTCGATGGCTGCGATCGGGTTCGATTGGTTCACTGCTGAACCCCGTGTGTACGCTTCGCGATCTGTCAAAAAGACAGCATTGTACGAGTACAGACGCATCACCGGCTATATGATGTTGTTCTTACCATCGGGGTTCGCGCTGGACACTTCATCCCCTGCATACAAAATTGAAGTCTTGGCGCTAGGGGAGAAAGCACAGGGGAACGCACTGTCCTAACCTTTGAGTCTTATTCTACGTCATCTTTAGCTGAGACTGCCCTCGGCCGTCAGCATAGTGCGAGGTCAGGTCACAAAGACCGTCGCCACTCTAAACTACACAGAGTAGCAAGGAATCTAACAACTCGGTAACTCTTCCTGAAGCCACACGGATCTTCAGCAGAATACAATGCGAATCAATGTATGGCAAGAGAGATGGTGTTGTAATGGTTTGTGGGGTTTCGCTGGTGTTGCCGTTTGTGAGAGAAGCGGTTTATGCTGCGAGGGTTACGAGGCCATTTTAACTGCGGTTGTTACCCTACAAAGCATAAATTCGGGTTTACGCAATTCCAGCAATGCCTCGCAAACCCAAACCAGTCGGAAACCAGGGTTGCGAGAAATCTGGTTTTGAGGCCTTGGCTTGGGTCAATACTTTGTTTATTGCCAAGCAAAGAACAATCACGGCCACATGCCTTAACGTGAGCTTAAGCTAAGTGTGGACTGCTGATACGAGTTGACAACCACCAAGGATGACACTTGATAGCAATAGCTAAGATATTTGTCCTAATACAAGGGATTTTGAAAAACATATATGATCTAGCCATCGCTTTCAGGTAATTTGCATGGAATGATTGAGAGCGATTGAGCTCTCGCTCAGTTGTTTATTGACTGTGAATTTTTCTATTGAGTCTTTTTAAAAAAAAAATTAAAATAAATTATTTTTTTCAAAATAGAAGTTGCTTTTCGCACGAAGAATAATAATAGTCGGCCCTTTTGAGTAGGTGCTACGATCCGTGATTTTTATGCTGGCAAAGCACCCTTATGGTGAGGTGGAGGCCATGGAGGGCTTGTGCCGACGGCAACAACGCGTTCTGGAAGCGGCGCTGACTCGAACATCGATCCAACGCTTCTTCTCTGCAGTGAAACACTCTTGACAAAACTGATTATTTTTGAAGTTTTGCCGATTAAGTTTGAAGTTTGACGAGTATTAATTAAGCCCCATAGTGAATACTGTCCACCAACTCGGTGGATCGATACTGTATTAAGTACATAAATTTATTAGTATGCACAGGGGCTAATTAGGACAGGGTTTACGGTATGTGGTAAGCTTACCCCACTCTCAAATTGTTCGTGTTAGTGGGGTACTAACGCAGTACCCCATGGGGCACAATTAGAGGGTTTACAGTATTTCTGCGCCTGGGTTACCAAAATGTCCCTCTTGCGTAGACTGAACCAGACGTCGAAACTGAAGCTCTCAGTCCCCATGTGAGTCAACATGAAGTGTGACGGACGATGTAAGTCTCTTTGATGTTGTTGCGAGTCGTACGTCAAGCACACGAAATCGTCGAGTTCGTTCTTGTTGTATTGAATCTTCACGCCCTTGAACAGCATCGACCGCTTCTGCATATAGTGTTTCTTCCACAACAGATCAACCTGTTGATTCTCTCCAAGACATTTACGCCGGAACGGCCCATCCAAAATATAGTTAATCCAACCATCGCCGACGTATTCGAACAACAAGGAGTTGGTGTGCGATAAGTTAAACGCATCATACCCCGTCAGAAAGCTGCTCAACACTTTGAGCGTATCCGCTAGAAGATGTTCCATGACGTCGATGTCGGATGTTGAGCGGGGTGCTTTCAGGAAGATATCAACTTTAACTTAGATGGCAGATCAATGTGCGTCCAGCAGAGACCGACCCCCAAGACTCTCAGAGCCTTCGTATGGGGGAGATCATGCTGTCTTTTGGAGTGATTGATGCCTCCGATAAGAACAGCGGGGTGAGAAAGTTGTTGGGCTACAAGCATCGGGTGCCAGACACTGTCGAGGAAGGTGGCATGAGCACGGATGATGGTTTATCCTCTACAGTAACTGGGAGTGAAAATGCGTTTGTGTTTGGTAGTGTCCTGGAGATGGCGACGTCGAAGATCACAATGCCAATAGCGCCAGGAGAAGATAAAAACCGTGATCGGACCGACGACGCATCGGAATTGAATGTGATCTCGATACGAAAACGTCGCTTTTCAGAGCTAAGTGCTGAAGCATCGGTGGATGACGGAGCGACAAGTGAGTGCTTTCGTGCAGAGTGTTTGGAGCAGATTGAGGCTGAAGGTATCGCGTTGAGTTTGGCGGAGAACATCGGCATGAAATTCTTGGAAGTTTTGTACAGTCCTGAGACGATGGCGAGTGCAGTACACACGACCAAAGCGCGAAATACTCTGATGCAGAAAGGATGGCGGAGACTTTAGGAACGTTACGGGGCGTACGTCTGGATACATTGCGTTGTCAGACAACGTAAAGCTGCGCAATGTTGAGGTGAAGTGGAGACATGTGCTAGGAACGGAGAGGATGACATGCGAGAAGACCGGGAAGAATTGCGGAATGTCAAGGCAACCTGGTGGAGGTGATCGTCCCCAGCATGGACTTGTTCCCATTCTGACTGATCAAGAAGGTTTTGCGGTGGTCTCGAAGAAATAACGTATCGCACTGATCCGGAGCGAATAAAGCGTTCCAGGTCTAGTAAAACGCTTCGTTAGATGGAGAAGCCACATAAGGCCTTAGTGCTGGCAAGGATTTGGTGACGATGGAAGCAGGACAAGGTTGACAATTGCTTCGGATCAAGGTGAAAGCAGGACTGTGAGATCAGCATCAGATTTCGCTAGAATGAACCACGAAATGCCACGAACTATCCCCTACGAAGGAGGAATGCTCTCATCCAGATCAAACGCGCATTGAGCTTGTACTGTACGCCTTCGAGGATTGTTACAGTATACAGTCAGAGGAAACTCAGTAGCTAGCCAAGTGAGCGATAGACCAGTCCGGAACATTTATTTCTTCATGAGAAGGTAATGACATTCAGCAGCGTCCTGCAATGCGGTCACCGGCTTGGCGTCACTCGATTACCCTGTGTGGTTCTTGAAGCGCTGGATCCCACTTCAGGTGACAGCAATAAGGTATTTGAAGGGGACGCACTACAAGACATCTCGTCAGTGAAGTTATGTTTTTATGGCTGTTTTTACTCGATGTTCATGGCTTCCGTGCTGCATACTACTCGGGATGTTGTCTTCGGTCTTGGATTGACTGTCATGACACCTCCAGATCCGTTCGGCTCGATATACCATTTGACAGTTTTCAAGTGAGCATGTGACCCGGCTGCACAATGTACAGCAACAAACTGGTGTATCTTTACTCCTGTCGGTTGCTCCAAAACGAACTTCTTGAGTGTCTTTGCTAGGCCAGACTCATTTTGATGGCGAGTACCGAACAATTCGAGTTGTCGAGCGATCTGTGGAGTTGCGCAGTGATAAAGCACCGAGTCGAGTCCACTCGTACTCCACTTTGCCACGAAAGTGCGGTCATCGCTCTCTCTGGCGGAAACCTCACGCCACAACGCCCTTGATGATCGCATTTTCACCAAATTCTTCAGTCTCTTTGAGTCGGTAGACGCCAAGTGCAAGATTAAAAACCCTATCGAAATGATGAGAGCGACAGCCAAACCTCCAAAGATGGCGTACAGGTGTGGGTCAGAGTGTAGTTCAGCATTACTAAGTAGTAAATCGGCGCCAATCTTGCAGGTAAAGTGGATCACTAGCACAGCCGTCGCGTTAAGTGTCCAAAACCGTACGAAATCATTCCGAGCAGCGTGATCAAGACGCATCGTAAGAGATCTCGTTTGTAGCGTAACGCGAATCACCCAGTAGCTACTGCTTAAAGTAGTAAAAACCAATGTGAGACTGCGTACTGGGATAGCTGGAGTGCAGTAGATGACGATGCTACCTGCTGCAGTGGAAAGTTGTGCAGTACACCCAAGGGAGAAAATGTTGCTGAGAGCTCCAATTGCTCCGAGATACAACAATACCATCGTACCTGGGTGTTCAAGTGCACCGTCGACTGGATCGCATTGAAGTAGTTCGAAAAGTCCAATTTTCACGAGAGGAATGATGTCGTTCTTGAACGAATCCAAACTTAATTGTACTTCCTTTGCAGGTCGATACACGCTATTGCGAATGAAAATCCACACACTCTTGAGGATGTAGATATACTCCAGAGCATAATAAGTAGCGCCGATCAAGTTGAGAATCAACAGGAAAGTTCGGATCTGTCGACTTGTGTTGTCTTGGATACGGATCCGACGATTTATCAGCGTAGTATCAATCATGAACCACTCAATCTGTCGTAGATTTTCTTGCTCGATAAGCCGTAGTGCTTCATCGGTGGTAGAAGAGACCAGCGACGCACAAGTTGGGAGATCGAGGAGGTTTCCGTCGAGATCACGGAAGAGAATTTCAATCGACGTCATGAATAATCTGCAAAGTGTCTGTAGCTCAGTTTCCTGCGAGTCACGGAACGCACAATTGCCAAGTCCGTCTCCCATATAAGCTTGATACTTTTGTACATTGCGTCCACTCTGCTGCATGACTGAATCGACAATACCACGACAGTCAGGTGTGTACAAGTATCCATACGGCGTCGTAGCTGGCTGAGAAGATGTTTTGTTTGAGCGTGATTTGGTCCACGCGGTGCCATCAATTGCCAATAATGGGGACTCGGTCAAAGTCTCCGGCAATATGAGAGCTACATATCCTGCTGTAGTCTCCCGATGACGACCTAAGGTGTACGTCGTAGTGTTATCCAACTTGGTGTAGTCACGTTCATCCTTTTGGAACAGGAACATGAGATTTACGGCAAGTGTCGGGATGATCAGCGCCAGATCACTACCACACTGTTTGATCGCCGCAGCATCTACATCAGCAACTGTGATCGCTTTGTCCATCGTTGTATATTTGATCGCACAGTTCCAAAACGGAGCCAAATGCATTGTTGAGGCTAAATGCATTCCAACTGTGTTGATCAGGAAGTCTGACGTGAAGAACGTAGCAGTAGCATGAGTCACTTCCGCTAGAATTGCAGCTTCTCCATTGACATTGACGCCCATTGTGAGCTGCTGTGTTTCCAAATAGTATTTGAGAATGGCACTGACGCCTAGAACGTCAACTAGTGCAACGTGGTGAACATCGAATGATCCTGGAAGCATTGCCACGACTTCGCCAAGTGAAATGCCTTCGCTGTATTGATCCACGATGGCTTCTGCAACGTTGTTTGTATAATCCGGCAGACTCAAATCCATGTAACCTTCTTGCACGTTTTTCATGATCTTACGAACCACCAACGCGTCGTTAAAGTGGCGCAAATACACTTCGGACATGTTAACAACTGCGATGAGACCAAGTGTAACATCTCCGACGTTCGAGAGATTCGCATCAATTGGCGCTGTGTTACCGTGATTAAAGTAGCGATCAAGTGGGAATTTATCGTGAAAGTCGCGACAGAACTCGTGACGAATGGCTGGGAACCAATTTCCGAACAAAAGCTGTGCATTTGTCTCCCAGGACTTGATTGAGTCGGTTACCGGTCCACAGAGTGGAGCTAACACGTCAACCATGAGATCCACAGGCTGCGACAACATTTCTTCTGGTAGGCCGGCAAGGAGATCGTCTCGACGCAGATTGGCACGGACAAGGAAATCGGTCAACGAGATGTTGGATGCAGTAGAACGTGTAAGTTTCGCCTTGGTTTCTAGGTCGATGAGTGGCAAAAGAGATCGCTCGAACGTGTCGAAATAGTGCACTCCGCTCATAACGACGCCCATTTGATTGAGTTTTCTCGCTGCGATCTCGTCACGTACCTCATCAAATGGTTCAGTTTTATAGCTTCCTAGATAGTATTCCTTCAAAGGGATCATACTTACTCCAGCTAGGACACACAAGAAAATCGCAACGCATGATCTGTACGAGATTCCATAGTCTTGTATCTGAATGTTTTGTAAGCTGGCCCTTCTGGGTCGTTGCTGAATATCTGGTGGGAAGCATGGACCATCGACAGATAATCTCTGGATGGTGACTGAGTTTCCTCCCTTTCTGTCGATGCTCTCATCTATCGCTGCCATTAGCTCCAAGCTGGATGTGCAGCCTTTGAGCGAAAGAAGTGAAGATGAGATATTGTTAAACTCAATGGTGCTGTGGCCAAGGTCAGCAATGATCACGTGGAGTGAGCTATCTTCGTATGTTTTGGTCCATCCTATCTTGGAATACACTGGCACGTCCAAAAATTCACAGCATGGCTCAAGGTATTTAGGGAGAGAAGCTAAGCTGGTTTGATGTACTATTCTCAGCCTTTTGGAGGCGTTCATAGATGCAACAGGGCAATCAAAATTTGTACACTAAGTTAACCTGTCCATCTTGAATCTACGTGTGGTTGGCATCTTAACGTTGGTCTTTTTTGTTAGGTTCTGTTGGGTTGCCATCAGTTGAATAAATCCGAGGGTTTCTAACGGGAGGTTTTACTGTTGTGACTCCACCATGTCCGTCAGATGTTTGATACCATTTGACACTTTGCAGGTGCAAATGTGCACCACCAGCGCAGTGAACAGCGACAAAATCGTTGATTCGAATAATTGGACGTTGACCGACTTTCATCGGTTCTCCCGATCTGCTGCCTTTCTTCCACGCGTGTAGTTCAGGTTGCTCTGGAAGGCTGGAAATCTGCAATTGTCTTGCAATTTGAGGTGACGCACAATGATACAACACCGAGTCGAGATCATTTGTACTCCATTTGGCCACGAATGCGCGGTAGCTAATGGCTCGGGCTTTTGAAGCTTTCCACAATGATCTTTTAGAATCCTGTTTGACGAATGATGTCAAACGTTCTCGGTCCGTCCCAGCCAAATGTACGAGGACGAATCCTGTCGAGATAGCTAGAGCTAAGCCGAGACCTCCAATAATTGCGTAGATGTGGGGGTCGGAACTTAATTCGATGTTCTTGAAGACAACATCAGCGATGCCTTTGCATGTAAAGTGGATGACGAGCACTGCACATGCGTTAGTGAACCAGAAGCGGACGAAGTTGTCGCGAACTACGTGATCCAAACGCATGGCCAGAGGTCGAGACTGCAACGTCACACGGATCACCCAGTAACTACTACTGAGAGTCGTTAGTACCAGGTTCAAACTACTCACTGGAATGGCTGGTAGACAGTGAATCACGATACCAGCCCCTGTGGTCGCTAGTTCTGCCGTACATTCAGGTCTGAAGATGTTGCTCAACGATCCAATTGCTCCAAGATACATCAGAACCATCGTAAGGGGATGTTCAAGCGCACCATCGGCAGGATCACACAACAAAAGCTCCAGAATTTCTAGTCGAACAAGTGAAGCTGGCTTGGTGTTCATACTGTCAACTGAAGCAAGACGTGAACGCTCCTCTGCAGCAGGCTGAAGGACGCTGTTGCTGATGAAAATCCAAATACTCGTGAGGATGTAGATGTACTGGAGAGCGTAATGTGACGCCCCAATGAAGTTGAGCATTAACAAAAATGTACGAATTTGACGACTTGTGTTGTCTGTGATGCGGATTTGTCTTGTCAGCGTTGTCGTATCAATCATAAACCACTCAATTTGCCGCAGATTTTCTTGCTCAAGTTGTTGCTCCTCTTCACTAGCTGACGCGTCTATCAGTGAAGTACATGCTGGTATTTCAACGAAATTTCCATCAAGATCACGGAATAGAACCTCGTCAGACGTCATAAACAATCGACAAAGTGTTTGCAGATCGGTTTCTTGAGAGTCTCGGAACACACAATTACCGAGACCGTCTCCCATATAGGCTTGGTACTTCTGAACATTACGGCCGGTTTGATTTAGAGTTTGAGTCACTAGCCGTTTGCAGTCAGGCGTGTACAAATATCCATACGGAGTTGTCGATAGTGTCGTACTTGACGTAGTATTCGCTTTCTTTTTCGACCAACTCGAACCATCGATGGTGAATAAAGCCGAGTCATCAAGAATTTCTGGAACTTCTGAAGCTTTGTAGTCTGAATCGGACTCACGCCTTCGACCCAGTGTGTATATTGTGGTGTTGTCCAGTGTAGTGTAGTCACGCTCCGTAGGCTGGAAAAGAAACATCAAGTTTACGATAAAAGTTGGAAGATGTTGGGCCATATCACTCCCACATTGTTTCAAGACAGACGCATCCACATTGTCAACACTGATGGTCTTGACCATCGACGTGTACTGGATTGAACACGCCCAGAACAAAGCCAAATGTGTTGTCGACAGGTAACTCATTCCGACTGTAGTTGACAGGAAGTCCGACGTGAAAAATTCTGCTGCTGCATGCGTCACTTCAGCAGAAATCGCAGCTTCTCCATTCACGTTCTTCCCCATCGTCAACTCTTGCGGTTCCAAATAATACTCGAGCAGTGCACTAATACCTAGTATATCTACCAGAGCTACATGATCTGCATCGAAAGATGCTGGGAGCAAAGCCACAACGTCAGCTACTGAAATTCCCTTACTATATCGACCCACAATAGCGTCAGCGATGTCGTCCGTATATTCGGTCAGTTCTAAGTCCATGTAGCCTTCTTGAACATTCTTCATGATCTTGCGAACCACTTGGGCATCATTAAATTGACGCAAGTAGACTTCGGACATGTTTACAACAGCAATGAGACCCAGACTAGCGTTGCCAACCTCTTCTAGATTAGCATCAATTGGTGCTTTCGCCCGATGGTTAAAAAATCGATCTCGTGGGAATTTGTCGTGGAAATCGCGGCAGAATTCATGGCGAATAGCAGGAAAATAGTTTCCAAACAAAAGTTGGGCTTTAGTTTCCCATGATGAATCTGAAGCAGGTCCACACAGCGGTGCCAGGCCGTCTACCATGAGGTTAACGGGTTTGGATAGTGTATCTACCGGAAGACCCGAGAGGAGGTGATCTCGACGCACATTAGCACGAACGAGGAAATCAGTTAGCCCTAATGTCTCGGCGGTGGAGTGATTAAGTCCTTCTTCGCTTTCCAAGTCGATAAGCGGAATCAGTTTACGATCAAATGTGTCCAAGTAGTGCACTCCACTGATAACGACGCCCATTTGGTTGAGTTTTCGGGCTACAACTTCGTCTCGAATTTCATCAAACGGATCTGTGACGTAATTTCCAAGATAATATTCCTTGAACGGGGTCAGGAAGGCGACAGAACCGAGGAAAAGGAAGATAACAACGCAAGCCTTGTACGAGATTTGTCGATTTAAAAGTTTCATGACCCGATCGCGAGAGCCTTGTGAAGGAACGGTGGCGGAGTTTAACGGGGGTGGTTTGCGATTAGTAGTTGGATTGGGCGCGCTCATGGCCCTCCGTGACTCCTTCTCGTCGACGTTGTGTGTTCAACTTCGGTAGTGAGGACAGTATTTTCATGGTTTGTTCTCATGGCGACCATCGCGACTATTTTTGATTGGAAAACGACTGGGTTAGTTCGTGTGTGTTATACTTGGTGGCCTGCCACTTGCTAGTGTTGTTACGTCCTCGCGGTCCAAGGAATTGTAATAGTCTGGAAGTCTGACAGTCTTGATAGTTTTGATAGAAAGGGAGTATCGAATGATTGCATCAAAACGCACAGTTATATGAACCCAGACAGCTCGACAGAACGATACAAACGGGGTTTAAACCTTCCACACTGATCACAACCTCTAACGCACACCTTGCTACTAGACCTTTGGTAAAAGATCTAGGCTAAGCTAACCGAGTATTTACGTTATGACTTCCCACAAACGTACATAGCAAACATAGAGCGGCTCAAAATCGGAGATTCTGCAGTGTGAGATACCTCATATAATGTTGTACATGCTGACACGAATTCTTTTCTTCTGAGAACGAGTTCCTGGCGTACCTTGAGCATGCTCTTACCAATTTAAAAGCTTTATCTTGCGTTTGTATAATGTATACTAGCGGTAGAAACCCTGAGCAGTACAGTATCCTATCATCGAACCCATCTCGGACTCGAAAACGCGTACATGTATACGGTTCTGTCACTGTCTGGGCGGAGCATGAAGCAACGTGTTTTTCATTTAGTGCCGCTGACCAATACCTTGCAGAACCCTTGAATTATCTTTTTAATAATAAAAAGTTAAGCTTTTTATAGTTAGTAAACACCTTGATATTACTTCCTTCTTACGTAATACGTGTAAGTACTCCTCTTCCTCTGATATGAACGTGTAAGAGTGATAATGCTAAAATGTATCCACTGTCTTCTTTACGTGAAGACTTGTGACAAGAGTCTTCAGTGGACCAGTGTCATCTGAGCGCAGATTGTGGGGTGATCTAGAAAAGAGGGAGTGAGAGGAACAAAAGCACAAAACCGCGCATCGAGGACTATTAATACATGTAGTTGTTTGTATTGGGGGATGCCAAGAAGCGAAGCCCATGATGCAGCCATGACATCCGTACCAACCACGTAAATTCCCAATAGAAAAATTAAATGAGTATAACTAAAGACTGCTGTGTCCTGATGTTTATAACGAAAGACCAGACGCGTAATAGTTCAGTGTTTACGTTAAACTCCACAGCCGAGACTGGAGCTAAACACCAACCGATGGAGATGTGAATCGGCTTCTCCTTTGACCTTCCTCATTCCAGAAAATCCCTTGCGTCAAGCAATTAATTCCCCGGACCTCTCCAACCGTACGATGCGCAAGTTCTTGCTGCTTTTAGTGCTCACCTTCGTCGTTTATGCGAATAGCGATGCTCTCTCGACTCCTGATGAACAGCCGTCGAAGCTGATTTTCTCGAATCACGTCAATCAGCCGAAGTTCGATGGCAAGAGGTTGCTTCGCTCCAATGGTGACGTGGTGGGTACCAACGATGAAGAACGAGGGATGACGGAGCTGGCTACGAAGTTGAAGGCTTGGACACATAACTTCAAGACGTGGGTCACCAACTCGAAGCTGGTTCTGATGGCCATGAAACAGACCCAGACGCTGGCTCAAAAGAAGAGGATTTGGGAAGTCCGCCGGATGATGACGAAGGGCGTCTCCGACACCGTTTTGCTCGAGAACAAGCTCACCCCCGGCCAATTCTTCGTGGCGATGCGTCTCGACCCAAAGGTTAAAATTAATGCGGATTCACCCGTTGCCTGGAAGAAAACCCAGGCCTGGAGAAATGGTTTGCGTACACGAACTTTTGGAACGGCAAGCAGTAGGCTGTATTCGTAGTGGCCCAACTATGGACCAGCAAAACTTTGTTGGAATGCTGGCAGATCCGTGGTATATCGTACAGCGGAGACTGATGTTCGAGAGTTGTCAACAAAATATAAGCTGACGAGTTGTACCCAGCTCTTGTTCAAGTCTGTATTGCTCGAACAACGTTTTAACGCTCACATAAGGGCGCGATCGCTTTCGTCAAGAGGATTATGTAAGAGTAAATCCTGAATAGAGGTGAAGTAGAGGGTAAACTGCTTTCTGTTTAGAGTTACATGTATTTTCGTTTCCTGCAGAGCCTAAAATCAGACAGTTTTCAACTAAAACTTCCTGCCTTCCTTGAAACTTACACGTTAATTCTTTACCTGCGTGTGGTGTGGTGCACCAGGTCTGTTACAGTGGATCCTCTCTGAGGTCTTGTTCGGTCGGCCTGGGTCCCGCCGCTAAGGCGAGTATATATATATATATATATATATATATATATATGACAGGGCTCCCGATTATGGAATTTTTATTTATTAGAAGTTGAGCTGGGTCATAAATGATGACATCCGCCCTCGAAATAGACAAATTAAAAATATATGCGATGCGAAAATGCAGTCATAGATAATACACTAATATTGGAAAAAATGTATAACTGAAAGTTTGTAAACAATTGTCAAGGCTATGCAAAATACTGGCAAATTTATCGTGTTATTTTTCATACGCACTTATTGCTGGAGCCTCTCGCCATAAAAAATGAGTCAATTTTTATGATCATTATTTTTCACACCATGGTATGATCGGGAGCCCTGATATCTACATTGCAGTGTTACACTATGGGGAGTGCCAAACATGAGCTTGAATCGGTCACTTTGAAAAGTATATACACGATCGAATAGTTTTGCATGGTTACCCTGGCTACTACCGTAGTCACGATGAACTGCAGATTATCGATGAATCGTTACCCATTGGCTAATAGCCCAAATCGGATCCATCGATTAGCAATAGGAAACCCGAGAGAGAGAGAGAGAGAGAGTATCGACCACCTTCTGCCATGACTCTTCAGAAAAACAGGTTTCGCAGCGGTGATATTCCTGAAGTGATCAAGTTCTACTTTGCTATTAAGGGCTCTTGGAGAAGCGTGGCGTACAAGTGTGTAAAGTGCTCGAAGTCCCCTGCGCAGCAATGGAAGACGGGCTACATAAATCTGTACCGGTACCTGGTGGCGTACCAAGGCAAAGAATATCGCGAAGAGCACGTAGCTGCACTGAAGTCGCAGCAGAGCCGGTTGAAGTTTGATGTAACGTCCTTCGTGAGAGAGCGTGATTTGGCGGTCTTCAAGTGGCTCGCCTGGGTCGTGATGCGCGACATACCCTTCTGCAAGGGTGACAATGACCGCACACGTGATCTGTCCGACATCAAGTCAACCGACCATGTATCGAGATCGGTAAACGCATACAGACAGCACCTCGTGCCGTTAGTGGAGACGAATATCATCGCCATGCAGCCGGAGGGTTTTGCTGTCAAGTTCGATGGTTGGAAGGACAAGGTACTCAGCTATCGGGGTGTTCATGATGTAAAGTTGTCAAGAGGTGTTACTGGGCTTGCGCCAGCGTTGGCTGAGCTGTCATACACGGCGCAATATCACCCAGACTTTCTGGCCATCGTGTTGGGCATCTTCCACAGATGTCTCAGCAGCGTGCTGAGTCACGAAAGTGTCGTCACGCTTTGATATGGTAGCACTTAAACAGAGGATAGGTCGCTGAGGGACTCAGGCAAGATGCCTTCGCAGTACTCGATCTGCTGGGGTTGCTTGATAACAGGTAAATTGAGATCTGATTGAATGGACGTGCTTCGCGAACTACTCTGCACTACTCGCTCAGCTACTCTTCATGCATACATGTAGTGGTCGATCTGCAACTCTGAATGTTCGTCTCCATGTTGCACTTGAACTAACATGCACAGCTTAGATTGAATCGCATCAGCCGTGTTCTATCCGTCAGTAATTTGCGTGTTCAACCCGAATTTTGGCATTGGAGCCATCCGAGGCACGGGTGGCTCCAACAGATACAGTGTTAATCCTGCTACTGGGCCCTCGCACGAATTCCTCGATCGTTCCTTGTTGCACCGATCAAGCCACTCACAGATGATGAGATGGATGCGTTTGACGAGACTAAGATAAATAAGGAGATCATAGCGACGGGTACCTGTTTCTTCTGAACGCTCATCGAGCGGTGTTCTGCGCACATAAACGCTACTACAAGCTGTGGTAGTCAGACGACTGCATCTACCTCATCGCCGAACGTCGACTGGGTCCTTTCAGTCGACAATGAAAACGCAATCTGTCGTGCGCGACTCTCGCCAGCACCAAGCGGCGCTACGCCAGCAACATCTCTCGATCAAGCTGACGATATGCCTTAGGAGTGGCGATAATACAGTGTAGACTGGGTGTCCGGCGCGATGATCCAATCGACGAATCCCATGATAATCAAGACCTCATTACTGCTGGTGTGCCGCAAACGACAGCAAATGCTGGTGTGTCAAGGCGGTCTCCGAACACGTGGACATATTGCGTTAGTTCCACGAGCCTGAAAATGTGCTGGTTGCCTCCATCGCTTGTTTGGTTCGCGTTGGGTTGGGCGGTAGCCCAACGAATACATTCCAGGAACACGTGTTCTTGGCTGGTGGCATTGTGAAGAGCATCGAACGAGAACCGACAACGTGTGCGGAGATGCAGGTGTTGTTCAAGCACAATCGTGAAGAAATGCAACAGATGGAGAGTGAAAACGAAACAGTTAAATAGATATCGGCGTAGAAACTACATAAAAGTGCTGGATAATGACTATAAACTACTACTATAGTATAACTGGAATACGATTGTGCTACTACAGTAGTTTTGTAGCCACTTTGGGTGACTGTCGGTTCCGGTTATACGACTCCTAAGAAATTCACTTCGATCAGGAGCTACTATCTGCCAAACGAATTGCCATACATGTTACTGCTTGGGTATGAGGTGCTGAGTCATAGATTAAACATTGTCATCACCGCCTGTCGGTTGTCAAGTGTACACACCTCCAAAATTGTACAACTAATGAATATAGTTACAATCGTTCATAAAAAACTAATTTTACCACAAGTCCTTATGGTAAGTCCTAAAATTGGGCATACTATGAGTCGTAATTAATGATTGTATTTTTAGCCGATGAATGGTGTGTCCCCCCCCCCCCAATTATTGATGCAAACACGGTCCCTTTTGATAAAGTCCATAAATGGTAGCCGCAATATAACGTATAATACCATTTAAGCATCCAACCTGCTCAAATTTATAAAACAAATAAGATAAAACTGCAGCAATTTGAAAACCTGCGATGTTTATGCGAAATACTGAAACTATATGAAGGGTTCATTTGAAAGTTGTATTTGGCGTCGTACCTACTTTTTTTCTGTAGACCACATATTTGATCCCTGAATTAAACCTTATTGGGTACTAAGGATTCAGAGAAAATTTATCTACTGTATATCGGAACCGACTTCGTAATACCGACGAACTCGAATTCCATTTGAAAACCCAACAAAATAATCTATCTGGGTAAACAGGATGAACCTAGACCACCGTTACTCTGGTGAATTGTAACGCTACAGACAGGTTACGTCAGTATCCGATTTCAGAGTGACTTCCGTTGATTAACTGCTCAGACCTCAAATCTTTCTAAGCTGATATGATGATATATTGAAAAGAGCGGGTGCGCTTATTGATGGAAACCTCTGTACGTATACATTACCGGCCATCTGCAACCGGGGTGGTATTTCTGAAAATCCAGGTCTATGATTGGCTAGATACAGCGTATTGACCACGATTACAGTAATTTGCCTCAAAAGCGAGACGCTCCAATCTTATAACCTTCCAAACCGTATATGAATTCATTCCGTAAGGTCCATTCACCCAAAAGGTACTGTTTTATGAACCACGTGTTTTCCTTTCCGCTACGTTGATCGATTCCGCCAATCACGGCGCCACTTTCGAGGACAATGGAAAATGGCCGCATTTGTCCCACTCGTTGCGCGTATCCAACGCGATGCACTGGCCTCAGTTTGCCGAGCCACCATATTATGACTGCCGCCAAGCTGCGCACGACCACCCAGACAAGAATGCCTAGTGCCCCCAGAATCACTCGGCCCTTTGACAAAAGTATGCGACTGACGAAGTTACAGAAGCTTCAAATTTGTGATCTACACCACCAGATGCCCTACGTGACGTTAAGCGAGCTCGCCACTTTGTCACATGTCAAGCTGTCGTTGGCATAGGCGCCCTCCCCTCAGCTCATTGCACGAATGTTGAGTCGGAAGGGCTACTACAGAACCTTTCTGGCGACTGCTTAACGCGCAAGAAGACGCACCCTCCGTTCCAGCCGCAACTGGATCAAAGTATTGTCGAGTGGATCTTATTGTTTGAGGAGTACCAGCTCTCCTTGCCGTGTGAGATGATCATGCTACAGGGATACAAGTTCTCGAACCGCTTTGAGACCCCTCGGGCAGCACGCCCGTGCTTCAACTGGTCATGGCTGCGCCATCTCCTACATTGCTATGGTATTCAGTGGAGACGGGCGGGCGCATGGCGAGGCTGGTGCTGATGCAATTCGGCGCTTACGTCACCTCGTTAGCACATACATCTATTCTAATGTATACAATATGGATGAGTCGGGGTTCTTCTACGACAACGTCCCTCGCGGCTCCATATGCCTGAACAAAGACCATCCCTAAAGCTGAAAAAGTCCCGGATCACTTTAACCCTCTGTACCAACGTCACAGGCACTGATAAGCCCTCGCTCTTCTTCATCGGCAAGTCCAAGGAGCCCAGGTGGCTCAAGAAGAAGCCCGCCGATAACTTCTACAAGTCGACGGCTAGGGCGTGGATGAATCAATCAGCCATCGGTCAGCGCGTGTACGTTCCCTGCCCAGCCCTAGCAACCATCGCCACCGGAACTACTTGCTTTAGGAAGTTGTGAAGCCGCTGAAGGTGTCATACAAGGGAAAAGGAATTGATCTTGTTGAAGGTCATTTTGGTGTTCTATACGTCAATTTATTTTAGTATGTGTGTTTATCTTGATTTTGCTATTGTATTCCGCTTGAAGGGCATTCATCTTGCTATAGAAATGGAACTGCTCAAGCAATGTACTACAAGGTAGAAGTACGCGCTAGACAACCATTCGAGTTTGAAGTAGTCTTTATTTTAGTTTTACTATGGATGTTGCGTTAATTGCATTTGAAGTGTGTATTCATCTTGATTTTACTAAAGAAACGGCACAACTCAAGCAAAGTAGACTGTGCGGTAGAAGTCCGCGTGCTGAGGCTTGGCTTTCCCGCTGCTCGCAAGAGCCACTTCTTTGAATAGCTCGAAGCGAGAACCGAACAGAGAGAAGCTAGGTCCGCGGTGGCTTGGGCAAATGCGACCTGTGGAAACAAAGAGATGCAAACTAATGATGGGGGTCAGCGTCTGCTTGACATGCTCAATCGTGGCAGTTCGAATAAGACGTTGTTCCAAAACACGATCGAACGGAAGAAAGCGCGAGAAGTGAAGGCTCGGAACATCAGGGATGTGTCGGGAGTGAGGGCTATATGTAATCATCTTCTTTCCAATTCCATAGACATCTGTACACACTTCAATGCCAATGAACGATGCCACCTTCGTCGCGAACGCAACATGAGCGACACTATTGTCAAGGCCTGAACCAATATCCATGAAAACATCACTTCCATCCATTGCGCCGAGCTCGTGTAGCTGCGCGGTGACTCCGCCTGGCAGGCGTTTGCCGCCATTGATGTGAGATTCGCCGCCTCCCTGTTCGACTGCTGTACGCAGGGCGGCAGCAAAAATGGATGTCCCCGCCCCATGTTCGATCGAGCGACCGGCGCCTCAGCCGAAGTACGGCTGCTGTGTGCTCTGTGGAGCGCATGCGGCGAGCTACGTTGCTCCATGCGATTCACGAGCCAGCATCGTCGTAAGGGCAGTTTTATCAGTGACCCACTAAGACTAAAAAAGCACGCACGATGATTGGTGGTTCTATCTCGAGAGCATTAGGCA
This sequence comes from Phytophthora quercina, assembly GCA_014706105.1. NCBI lineage: Eukaryota > Oomycota > Peronosporomycetes > Peronosporales > Peronosporaceae > Phytophthora > Phytophthora quercina. The sequence goes on along the minus strand of JACBOW010000091.1, from coordinate 891,206 downwards.
ACACGTAAGCGGCTGGTGCAATTTATCAGCACTCTCGAACTCTTACCTGCAAGCTCACGCAAACCACTTCAACAAGCGACACGATGAAAGACCTAACTTGGTTTGCCGGAAACTTCATGGCGAATGATGACACTAGACAACTGCAAAAGGAGCCGATTCAGCTTGATCTTCACATGTATCCGCTTCATTTGCTACTTCGTCGTCAATTATCTCCTCTCGCGCTCTCTTGAGTTACTTGCGACGCATCAGCATTTGGGCTCAGCCACCTCAGCATCGTCCGGGGCCGGTTGTGTGAAGCGTAGTATGCCGTTGTGGTCGTGTAGCATTTGATTGCGATCCTTTGCTGCATGAACCAATTGCTTGCATACAGGATCTCCCACCGGCGAAGCTGACGGTTCTCCTTCTCCATTTCGCTTTCTTAACTCCTCCAGGAGTCTCTCTGTCGTCAGTTCGCTTGGTCTTGTCTCCATGTCCAGACTCCTAGTTGTACGTGTGGCAAGAGTAGAACTTGGGCGCAACATGCAGAATACGCCAGCATCCTGCGTGCTTGAACGTATATCCTGCTTCGGTTTCGTATAAAGTCAATGCTGTTTTCATGGTGTCGTCCTCAACCACTTCTGGGAACGCCAGTAAGTAAGACCATAAATGCCTGTGAACTTGCTAACCTCACGTTGTCGCAGGCTCAAGAGGGTTTCAATTGCTCCAATCGTACGTGTCGTTCCAGGTACTGCTTCGACAAAAAGCTCATGAATTCTGCGCCGCATCGCATTGGCATCTTGGTACGTGGCGACGGCACGGTCCTCGCTGATACTGAGCCAGGCTTCATTCTTCCGGTCAATCCATGCTTTGCCGTGGCCATTGGTATGCAGAGGTTCGGAGTAACCTCATGCAGGGGTCTCGATTACTCCATCTCATATAATACTTTGGTTTTGTTCTGTGGTATCAGTATTAATACAAATTGTATTAGCCCTTTCGTGAAAAAAAGGATGGCTTTTGACCCCCTTGATGCCTGGGCCAAAACCTGAGAGGAAATCGGCCATGAAGGGGGCATTTCGGCCCCTTTCACGGAAGTTCAACCGCAGCCCCACCTTCTTTCGGAAGAGCTATTAACTACCAATCAGAATATTGCCTGATTCCCGGTGACGGATAGTTTACGTTATGTACAAAACATTACTGCAAAATACTCGTTTACGTGCGAAATTTATTGAGATTGCTTTAGCAGAATCAACTGGAAGTACGAATTTGTGTGACGCAGTGCACGTGGAATCGACGTTTGAGTCAAAGCACTCCCCCTTTGCCCCGACTAGATCCATGACATACCCAACATTTTCTATAGCATCAGTGTAGCACTGACCCGTTTTGTATCATGTGCACAGCCTTCACTTTTAAAAACGACAAGCAGTTAATGCGGCTCGCGCGTTCCTACGTCGACGGTGGGTCGCGGATATCTTGGACAGACATCGCGCGCCGCATGCGCAGCACCAGTCACACCTCTATAAGTTTCTCCACTATTTATACTAATATTTTCAGAATAATATTTAAAATGATGAATTAAAGACTCCATAGAATTTTTAATTTGAATTCTATTAGGATTTATAATTGTTTTATCATTCAAAATTATATTATTTATTTAATACAATTTTACAAAATAAATTAAAAATATCTAAAAATAATTTTATTATTTATCAAGGACATCATTTTACAAAAGATACACTAAGAAGCTTCAGCAGCGGCTACAAACGCTGATGCGTACCTGGGGGAGCGGCATTTCGCGCTTTCCCCAAAACGTCTTCAAGGAAATTCGTAGGCGCGTGGTCGACCGCCAGCAGTGACAAGGGAGATACATCAGCTTGCTGCTAGTTCCACCGCGCAGGCTCCTCAAAGAAACCTACCAAGTCCTGCGATGTCCTCGGCGATGAGCCCTCCATCGCACGTTCCAGTGTACGACGCTAAAAACGAGCAAGCGGAAGTTGTGCAGTGGGGCAACAACCTGTCACAATGGAGGCTGGCTCGCCTGGGTCTACGCCAAACGTCCAGCAACCTGAACAGCAGCCTTATCGGAAGATGAAGATGTGGAGGATGCATCGGTGTTGGCAATAGACGAGCGCTCGCCTCCGATGACGACGGCGATCCCGAGAGCGCCACAAACGACGAGAGCGACGCCACAGAAATCGAGCGTTGAGCAAGACGGGAGCTCGACGCCGTCGAATGTTGAGCACGAAGATGACCGCTCGCCGGACATGACTCCTTCGAGTGTTGAACAAGCCGTAACCGTAATTTTTGCGGACTTTCCTCGTGCAGAGGTTGCCCATGGTCAAAACATACCGCATCGCAATGCTGGAGAGGCGTACCAAGCGGTGTCAGCAAATTACTACGTGAATTGGAGTCTATCGACGGATGTGACATGTTCTTAGACATCGGTTCAGGCATTGGAAACGGCGTGGCGCAAGTTGCAGTTGGTACGGGGGTCTACAAGGCGCTGGGAATTGAGTTGCGTCGTAACAGCTACGAGGTTGGCATACACATGATGGCAAAAAGTGCGTACAGTGGTTTGCTCAACAAGATGGACAGAGTTTATCTCCGAAGATGTTGCTGACTTGCATGTTTCGTCCAAACCACCATTTGCTGACGCCACGATTGTCTTTTGGAACAATCTTCTTTGACCCGAGTGTTATTGAGTACGTGAAGGGTCAGCTTTGTGGAATGTTGTTGGTGCGGCTTCTCGTTAGCTGCCTGAATATCTGTCGAAGACACTGACAGTTTTACCAAAGCGAATACTGTTAATCATTTGCGCTGGTTAAAAAAGTGGAGATCCCGTGCAGTTGGAAGACTTAGCTACAGCGCATGTTCGTGGGCAAGGCAAAGAACTGAGGGTAACTACATTCCATAGTGAGAGAAAGAGAATTACACAAATCACATATTTTTGCATTTTTATAATTTATTCAAGTTATATGCACATGGTGAAGAAATGGGTTCTGGTCTTGCTGCAATGCTGTTGGTGTGGTTTCTAGTTAGCTGAATCGCTGCCGAAGACAACGAGAACTTCGACAAAGCCAAATCCGTTCGTTGTAGGAAGACCTGAAGATTCCTTGCAGCTGGAAGGCTCACCCATCAAGCAGAAACAAAGGAACGTATAGCAACAAACGTTTCTGCACTGTGAACGTCAACAATTTGAGAGCACATGGCGTACACATGCGTGCACTACGTACAGGAAAACACAAACAAGCCCGCACTTGTTGGCGAAGTCAACCGACCGTATACTGGTGACGCCCAGGGTGCAAACTCCACTTAACCCCTTGCCCACGGAGGGGTGACATGGACGGGTTACGAAAACGCATTATGCTGTTCAGAACAGCATAACGAATCGTATAAGATATTGTATACCATAGTTTATCTTAGTTTAATTTTGCACTTTTTGCGCGCGAGTTGTTGCTAAGCTCCCCGGTAATAATTCCCGCAAAAATGATGTGCACTGAGACACACGCAATTAAACCAATCAGAGCCGTTATGTAAATCTCGGGTTTTGCGAAATCTAGTGGTGGGGAGGCCAGAGACCATGTGACCGCCACATCGAATCCTGCCAGAAGTGAATCGTCCACGCAGTATGAGCGATGCCAGCAGCGGCACTCTCACGCGAAAGCAAGAAACCCAGCAAATTATCAAACGCCCACAAATGTATTCCAGTATTGGCCTATACTGTTGCTACCTCACTTCTTACTCTGTCGCAATTCCTCTGTCTCGAATGTGGCTATTATTGGGAGCAAACTCGCCATTCTGCCAGACTATGTGCCAAATCTGCGAGCAGGTAAAGCTCGCTTTGGGTGTCCGCGCACGATGTTACACAGCGCCACCACCAACCCGCGGCGATCCTGTGAGCATGTTGCGCAGTAGTAGCTACACGTTCCTCCTCTCTTCTTCCCCTGTGGCTTGTACACCGAGCAGACCTTGCATTGGCGCTGGCGTAGACGCTGAACTCCGTTGTTCAGCCGGGTGGCTGTCGTCTGCATTAGCGTATGGTCGTGTCCCACTGCCATCGATCGCCCTACGCATCCCGCTCCCCAGGTGTGCCTCGCGTTTGTGTGAAGCCGTCTTCACTCTCTTCGATCGGCTCCTTGTGTACCTTTGCCAGGAACTCGAAGTGTGAGTTTTTCTTCTGCTTCTTTTTCTCCCACCGACGTCTAAAGACGATATAGACGTTTACCAACGTCATGTCGACAAGCCCGAGGAAGAGCCCTCTATGGTATTTATCGAACCTGCAGACCCGTACAGCATAAGTTCGTTATTGTAACCACTTCGTGTCAGCATAACGGCGTACCCGATCGCCAACTGCATTGAGTATGACCGGAGCCGTAGTTGGTCATGGCGATCAACTCTTCCCTGTAGCGCTGATATTCAGCGGCCAGGCCAGGGCAAGGAACGCTACTCGGTCCGCTTCATTCACGCCGTCGTACCGTAGTTGGCTCCGCCGATACTTGTGAAGCCAAGAAGTACGCGATCGTGTTGTCCGCCCACATCACTCCAACAAGCCCAGGATTTGACTTTGCTACCGCCATCCGGAATGTCCGACGTGGTGTATGGGCTTGTCTCTTCTTCTTTGGATAGTTTAGACCATCGCACCAGCCTTTTCGATCCGTTCTCATGGTCCCCATGTAGTTGAAGCCCATAGTCCGTAGTTGCTGAGCTAGCGGGATTGAGGTGTAGTAGCGGTCGCCAATCACAAGTCGCCGACCTTCGTATGGAAGACCACGCAAAACGCACGCGATGTTTCGGTTGACTGCCGCCGGGCCATTTTAGTGTCCATCGACTGGGCTCCTTCAGCATCTCCGGCTCCTCCATTTTCTAGCTCCACCCTTAGCCATACGCAATGCACACATGGTCAGCATAAAATCGAGTCCACAGACCTATCATGTCGGCATACGTACCACTTGCAATATCCTGTCTCGGCACAGCAAGTCAGGACACACTTGGAGCCCCATCGATGTGGCTTGTCTTTCACGAAGGTCCTTGTCGGGTTCCGACGGTTGTGGGACGGAAGCACTCCTTCGTCGGTAGAGATACGCGATCCCAGCACATATCCTTCTTTGAACGTCTTCTCCAGCACCGACAACGCCGACCGAATTTACCACGCTCGGTCTGTTGCTGCTCTGGGTGCGTGTTTTCCGTGAAGTGAAGAAACCTCGTGGCTTTTCGAAAGCGGTCACGTGTCATCACTCTGTTGAAGGTTCCAGCTGGAAGAACACCGATATCGTCCTTATAACAATGCTCATCCATTCGCTTACACGGCCTCAATGTATAGGCGAGCATCAATTCAACCCATTGCACAACTTCGTGGTGAGGAAACCTTTCGAAATTTCTCAAGTTTCCTCAATAATGCAGCTCTAATACGTTGTGGCCGATCCGTGGCCTTGGATTCTCTTTCTTCAGCTCTCTGCAGTCTCGCGGTCAGCGTTTGCTTCCAGCACAGATTCGTCTGCGTTGCCACGTCGCGCCAAAACGTTTTTGGAAGGAAGTAGTAGAAGAGGTTGAGCGATGATGCCGATGCAGCCATTATGTCTTGTGATAGTCTATAGTATTCTGAATACATCTTGTCGACGGCGGGATCATCTACAATCTCAGCTTCGACGTTGTCAGGGAGTACGTCCCAACTGTCCAGCTTCATTAGGTCGAGCTGGTCGTCCGTATACACTTCCGATGACGCTGTCATCATAATAACTAAGTTAGTTGATGTTCTTGTCAACATAACGCAACGAATAGACTAACCTTGTACACACATGTGCAAGCGGTCCTTTTCAGCATCGGCCATCAATCCAGCAACGCGTTGAAGTTCACGTTGCAGAATGTCGGTTTTGCACTGATCTGTATCACTTGTCTCGCTGTCGCTGTCGTCACCACTGGTTGCATCAGCTGAGTCATCGTCGCCTTCACCGTTCGACTGCCTTGTGCGCTTGCTACGTTCGGAGCAAGGGAATCCACGTAATCAAAACGAAGCGGTGACGCTCCACCAGTGTCGCGCAAAAGCTGGCTTGGATCGTCTGGAGAACACACGTGAACACCATCGTTCGTCTCTTCTTCGTCTGTTCCAGTCTGTGCGTCATCCGCATCTTCGCCGTCCTCGTCGTTGTCGGGGTCATAGTCTTCGTCTCCAGACACTCCATTACAGACTGTGCTACTTGCATAACACACAGTGTCTTCGTCGATGTGTATGTCGGAGTCTACGTCCACCTCTATTTTCTTGTCGGTATTGGCTGCAGCAGAGACTGCCGTGTCCGCATACGTCGTAGTTGAATCACCGTTCGTGTCAGCATTGGTCTCATCGGAACAGACATCGTCAGCATTAGCTTCGTTTTCAACGTCCTACTAGTCGGGATTAGATCCCGTGGGTGTGACACCGTCACCATTAACTGTAATAAATACACATACGACGTCAGCATTTCATGTCTAGGTCATCGTGTCAGCATAATGGCTAGACTGTACACCTTTCGGGCCTGCAAGAGCTGAAGGAGGTGGGCCGTCCCGCCAGGGTCTTTTTCGGGTCATACGGATGCCCTTTGGGCTGGCCTACGCGCCGGGGTCTTTCCAGAGGATGATGGACGCGGTTCTACGGGGCCTGACTTGGCAAAGCTGTCTAGTGTACCTAGACGACGTGATAGTTTTCTCGAGGGGCGACGTGGCACAACACATCGTGGAACTGGCGATGGTACTGGAGCGGCTGGACAAAGCGGGATTGTCGCTTAAAGCGAGCAAGTGTTCATTCGCGAAGGAGAGACTGGAGTATCTGGGGCACGAGTTAGACGGCGACGGAGTGCGCCCCATGGAGAGTTTGGTGACGAGCGTGACGAACTTCCCTGTACCGATAGACGCGGTGGAGGTCAAGCGCTTTGTGCACATGGCAGGGTACTACAGGAGATTTGTGCCGGGGTTCGCGAGCAAGGCGGCCCCGTTGACGAAACTGCTTAGGAAGGATGCAGAGTGGCGCTGGGACGAGCCCCAGCAAGGTGCGTTCGAGTGCTTGAAGCGTACGCTGACGGAGCGCCCGCTGTTGGCGTACCCGGACTTTGAGCGACCGTTCAGATTAGTGACGGATGCCTCTCAAGTCGGCTTAGGTGCGGCGCTTACACAGGACCAGGGGCAGGGCGAACAGCCCGTAGCTTATGCGTCGAAGGTGAACTCGCCGACTGTCGAGAGATATAGCATCACGGACTTGGAGTGCGCGGCGGTGGTGTGGGCTGTTAAGCTCTTCCGTCCGTATCTCTATGGCAGGAAGTTTGTGTTGGTCACTGACCACGCTGCTCTTAAATGGTTGATGACGTCCAAAGATCTTACGGGGCGGCTGTACAGGTGGTCGCTACAACTACAGGAATATGTCTTCGAGGTGGTTTATCGCCCGGGGTCCAGCAACGTCGTTGCTGACGCGCTGTCAAGGGCACCAGTGGGAAGTGTGACGGCAGGCGGTGGACCAAGTACCACGTGCGACGTACGACCAGAGTACGGCGGTGAAGGACAACTCACGGACGACGAACTGCGGAGCCATCAGAAGGATGACAAGACGGTGGCCAGACTCAAGAAGCAGGGGCGTTACGATGGTCGAACCATCGAAGATGTGAACGGGCTCGTATGTACACGTGAGGACGACGGTCGACATCGAGTGGTCGTGCCGGCGTCGCTGTGGGCTAAGGTCCTGAAGGAGAACCACTACTCGAATTTTGCGTGCCACTTAAGGACACCACAGACATACGCCCGGGTGGCGGCGAATTACGGGTGGCCGGACATGGGTACGCATGTACGGCGGTGGGTGCGAGCGTGCCATGACTGTGGTACGCGCAAGACGAAGGCGAGGGAAGTCATCCCGCCACGACGCAGTCAAGGTGTTGGCGACGTGGGAGATAGGTGGGCACTCGACGTGGCGGGACCGCTGCCCGTCACAGCTAGTGGGAACCGGTACGTGGTGGCTGCCGTGGAGTACAGCACGCGATACGCAGTGGCGGCAACTGTTCCGAACCACGCGGGGCCGGATACAGACCCGCGCTACTGGGGCTAGTCGAGCGGTTTCACCGCTCGTGGAAGGACATGGTCGCATTGTTTGTAGCCGAGGGGCAGGACGACTGGGACAGATGGTTGCTGTGCGCTGCGTACGCCTATAACGGGGTCAGGCACTCGGGCACCAGGTACAGTCCAAACGAACTGATGATGGGTCGGAGGCTCCGGGCCCAAACGAGCTGTTACGATCTACTGGTGTGACACAAGTTGGCGCATTCGCCGACTACCACAAAGCTCTGGTGAAGAACATGGCGCGCGCCACGGAGATAGCGAAGGAGGCCCTGCAACGGGAACAGAAACGACGTGCTAAATTCTACAACTGGCGCGTGCGTCAGAATGGCGACTTTGGAGTAGGTGACTTAGTGTGGGTGCTACGCCCACCACGAGGAAGAGGAATCACGAAGCTGGCCCACCAGTGGGTAGGCCCAGTTCGCTTTGTGGCTGACGCGGGCTTCGTCAACTGGAGGGTTGAACGTGAGGACACGGGTGACCATATCATCGTCCACTGTAGCTTCTTGGTGTCGTGCAAGTGCCCAAGCGACTCACTGGGGAGCGTCGCAGAGAGGATCATCAGGGGGTTGGCCGAGGAAGACGAGTGACACGGAAGGCGAGAGCACGATGCCGGACGGGCGCCCGACGACGGACGAGACGGCGGTGTAACGAGGCCCGAGTACGGAACAGGAGGCCGGCGCCGGTGGCGACACTGAGCAGCGGCGTAGTGCCTCCGGAAAAGACGGCGAAGCAGCGACGGCAGAGGGCGGAGCGACGGTTGCTGGTCGGCCAGGAATAGCGGCTCCAGTACACAGGCGGAGGATGGAGTGACGCACGAGGACAAGACGCGGAGCTGTCCACCAGAGCGCAAGCAGCCCCGTAAGAGGAGGGTCCAGGATGGTGCAGCAGTCGCCGGTGGCGTAGAACAGAAGCGGCAGCGCCGCACGTGGCGAACGGGCAGCTCGGCGTCAAGCTCGTCGTGACGAGCAGGAAACCCCAGCGGCGACGGCGGCTGGTACAGACGGTGATAACGGGATACAGGAGCGTGGTGGTGCCCCAAAACAAGACGGAAGCGGGGTACAGCGTGGCGACGCAAGTCACGAGGCTGACCAGGAACCAGAGGAAGGCGGACGAGACGCAGGCGTCGCACCAGTGGGAATGTTGCGGGGACGAGGCCGGCCACGGCAGCCCGAGCCGATGCCTCGCCTCCTGCAAGTAGCGACAGCGGGGTACATCGTGGAGCGTGCGAGAAGACGCGTCAGGAACCGAGCCGGGCGCTATGTGCTTGAGCACGAGGTGGAATATGGCACGTGGCCAGGGGATCCGACGAACAGGCGATGGCTCACCGCGCGAGAGTTTGAAGAACTGCTCGAAGCCGACAAGATCGAGGGCGACCTTGCAGCCGGGGATGGCGTGTAGTTGGAGCCCCTGGCTCTTGACCAACAGGCGCGACGAGGGGCCGCTGGCAGGTAGCCATGTGGTAATCGATTTGACGGAGGATGGTGTGGCGGACATCGTGTTGCTGACGGAGTAGTGCGAGGCAGGGCGGTCGGTGGTGGCGCAGAGACAGAAGGCTAGTGCCACTGGCCAAGGGAGACAGCACGGTAGTTGAAGATGGCAGACGGCGGTCGTGGAAGATCGCAAGGCGGTGACGTGCAAGGTGGAATATGAATGTGAGTATGGAGGCAGAACGGGCGACGTCAAGGCGGCGAGCGTGGGGCCAGGAGGCCGTGGCGAAGGCGAAGAGGAGAGGTCCAAGTAGGCGTAGCGAAGGTCACTATACTGATAGAGTAGGGTAGTGTAAAGGGAAGGTTAGACTCAGGCGGGGGCAGCGAGCTGCGGTCGTGCAGCTCGACCCTCAGTTGCGAATTATTACCGGACGGTTAACAGATCAAAACTAATCTAAGGGCACTTTTGCGGCGGACACGGGTTGTCGCGTGGAGGTCAATACTGGGGACTAGTGACGTAAAGCGAAGGTACGCCACTGTAGGAGGAGCGCTAGATGGGGGACAGATTGGTCAGCAGGGTGGTGGGGACCACGGTTAGCGACCGTGGGGGTCGAGTGTACTTTATCTCTTCGGCCGAGAATGGCACGGGGCTCATAGTGTCGACAGTAGGTGGGGCCCCGTCATCCGTTGCGTGTAATACCAGGTTACTTTGCGGGAAGCAGCCAATAGACCCACCCGGGGGTGCCGGTCACCGATAATGCTTCCTCCCCACCGTTTCTGTCCCCTTTGCCTGGTCGGGAGGGGGCTGGCTTCGGCTGGTCGAACCACTGTTACTGCCCCGCGCCACTACTGAGGCGGGGACCACTACCTAGGTGTTCCAAGCCAGATGCCTTAGTAAAAGTTATTCGTCTTCACTGGGGTAGACGGTAGCTACTACACATGTAGCCGTAAGTGCAATTTGGATCAATTTGGATACCAACACCACTCGTCCCCAACGTGTTACGTCTCTTTTCTTGTCCTTTTGCCACACCTCAAAGCATATTCAACCTTAGAACCCAAGTATTGCTCACTCTTATACATGTAGCGTATGCAAGCTCGCTCGCTCGTTTGTTTTATGGAGGCCGCAGTTTACGCGGGGGGGGGGGATTATGAAAACATTTGATTATGTGGCAGATTATGGAGTATATACGCTCCCCGTATACATGTATAACGGGGCAGACGCCTGCGATGAATGTCCAAGGTGTGCTACATTGTACTAGCCTATCCACCGGTTACAACTACAGTAAGTCAGTCGTGGCGATTGACATGGCTGAGTGTTAGCAACAGTCTGCTGTACAGGAAGAGACAAGCCAAAGAAGAAAGCTGTGTCGAGGTTCGAAACACAGGAAATCTGCAGCAAGATGTAAGAGCACTGGCAAGGCGTGAGAAGAGGATACCAAAAACACCTGAGGAACGAGCATTGTTGGGGGTATTGGGGTACGTTCGGTAGCACACAATATTTATCGCACAAAGCCAGCCTAAATAGCACTTTCGTAGCAGACTCGATACATTTTGACCTAACGTTATACATGTAAACTGGGCGACAAACTGTCTGAAAAACAAAGTCGGGCTGTGCACGAACAAGCTCTGAAATTTATAACCTGGTCGATCATCCATTCTCGGATTAGAGCACCTAATGTTGGCCGACATCTCCGAAGTGCCCTAAGTCCACTTCAACGCATCTCCTGCGCCTGCTTCGCAGCATCTGCACGGTACTTCGAAAACTACGACGTACGGGCCTATTTAATTAGAATAACGCACCGAACACAATAAATTTCAGAGAATTCTATGAATTCACCAAATCTAACGATTTAGATCCAAACCGCTGAATTCAGCGATAAGCAAATTGCATTCGGAACCCATGGTAGACCGAAACAATGGGCCTCATATCGCAAACTCTCAATTTGTACAAAAAACGCAAAGTATTGCAAATTGTGCATCGAAGCATTAGAAATTTTCTAGGTATAGCGTAACAGCAAGTGCCATAGAACTAGAAAGGGAATCGCATGATAAAAAAATCTAGGATTTTTTTAATTAAAATGGTAGCAACCAAATCAACAACAACAACAATGGAATGGTTGCAGGTTATCAAATTCTCGTCGTCTATTCGGCCAGTCCAATAAAGGTCATTGCGTTCTCCGCGTAAATCGGAGCTCCGACCGCACCCTTATCCCTGTATCCGTAGCAAACATTACCACAACCCCCTTGGACGATGTACCTTTGCCAACCCTACGTCAAAACGATCCATCCTATACAATATTCATTCATATTGGATTATATATGTAACTGGTTAATCAATTTCTTCTTCTTTGCCAATCCAACGTACTTCCATGAACATTATAAGAACCACTGTGTAGATGAACGCTAAGTTGTTAAAGCAACAAAGAACCACAAAATGTGTACTTGGCCTCAAATAAAGTTCTTGAATTTCATACCCACAATTGCGGCCGTCTTCAAAAGCACAACACGCTAGTCATCCTGATACCTTGAGGAGGACTCAGACATCTTGCTCCAACACCATTCCTAGAAGTATCTGCCTCCTTCAGGAAGCGTCTCTAGCCAGCACAGCACGTGAAAGTGGTTGTGCTCGCGCGCCTCATCCACGACAGCCTCGAATTTGAAGTGTCTCCGGTCGTGGCCGTAGAGCCACTGCAATAATTCCAAATCTCCTCTTGTCGCCGCCTCCACAGTCTTGGGCAGTCGAGAACGAAGGTGTTTGTGGTATTTCAAAAATTGCAGCACCGCTACTGACCGAGATTCTCCGGCCAACGCAGTGCAATACTCGCTACGGTTTGTGTGTAGAAACTTGACCACTTCAAAGTGGCCGTTGTGGGCAGCAGCGTCCATAGCTACTGTCGTGCATCCTTCCTTCCGATTCTGGTGAAGGAACTGCACAATTTCCAGGTACCCGTTCGCTGCAGCTTGATCCATTGCAGCTTCAGTGCAGCAAGCATTCTCAATGTTTTCGTGCAACCAACGCACAATTGGCAAAAATCCACCTGCAGCAGCGTCATCCATAGCATGAGCTGTAAAACGGTATCCTTGATGGTGCAACCATTGCACCAATTGCAGGTCTCCAAATGCCCCCGCTCCATCCACTCGAATCCGATGCCGTTGACGTGTTAACGTTTCAAAAGTTTCCTCCATCCACTCAATGATTTCATTGTGTCCTCCCGCCGCAGCCCCACGCACCACATGCGCTCGTCGACAATGTACGACATAGTTTTGCTCATGGAGCCACTGCAACACGTCCAAATGCCCCTCTTTCGCAACCGCGTACAATTGGTTCGTGTTAATATCAAACCGAAAGCGCCGCTTAAACACCGCAGCGTCAGCCGACGCGCGATCATGCAGCCATTGCAACATTTTCCTCTGGCCGTAGGTTACTGCTGCTGTTAACGCTGCCTGTGTCCACGACGTGTACGCTACCTCCACCGTCTCCATCACATATTTGACAATATGCAAGTGTCCTCCTGCAATCGCATTCTCCAGCGATCGAAACGTCCTGATCTCGTAGTACCGTGAGTCGTTCAACCACTTGACCACCTCCAAGTGTCCATTTAACGCCGCTCTTTCAAGTCCACGTCTAGTACAACGGTTACCCAACACACTGTCGAGATAGTGTACAATGTCCATGTGGTTCTGTGCCACTGCAGCGTCCATAACGTTCCACCCGAAGGCATAAGGACCCTTCATCTCGCAATACCATTGCACGAGGTCCAAACGCCCATTGGCTGCAGCATGTGCAATGGCATCTTGACTGTCCACGATGGCATCGTCGACCATTTTATTGCTAAATTCGTCATGGAGATAACGTAACATTTGCAAATTGCCACTGTAAATTGCAGCACGCTCGGCACCATGGAATTTTCCCTTCGGGTAATACTTGGAACGTAGCCATCTCACGCCGGCGAAAAAACCTCGAGCCGCAGCGTTATTTAACGCTGTTTCGAACTGAAATTGTTTGTAACTGCGCTTGAGCTCCGACGACCAATGAAAAAGCTTATTTTTCTCGCGTGACGCGGCGTGTTCTAACAGAGTTAAGCACTGAGACTCCAATGGCTGATTCTGTGCGGCGACGGTGACGGATAAAACCTTGGATACGTCCAGCAGCGACTTGAGCTGGGTGATTACGTGATCCAGTGCTTCCACTTGCGGGTACTCGCGCACCACGACGTCTACACAGAGGAACGCGGGGCGGGATGAGGAAGACGGACCCGCCATGGAATTGGTGTGTGCCCCACACCCATGCGTGTCATTACGGCAGTTGGTGTGGTCGACATAAATCTGATTGGAATTCAAATGCTGCGATCATTTAGAAACATTAAAGCTGAGTTGTACATATGAAATGACTGCGACGTTTGGATACATTGACTGATACTAGTGGATTTGAACAGACCAATCAGCGGCAACATGCCGGCCAACTGATGACGACATGCACCAAACAGATCACAAGATAATGGATTAGGCTGTATAGTCAGTGTTGAAAATTATACTGAGATGAAGGACACTTCAACGAGTTGCTTAGACGCGAAATGAATGCATGTGTGTTCAATGAGGTTACCAATGCGCATATGGATACCGGTAAACTAGTTGGATTAATAAGACGGAAATACATACAGTACTTCGGACTTCAAAATGCTACATGTACGAAACTCGATACTGACGGATCAGAAACCAAAGTACCGAAGGTCGCACACATGCACTGGAAACAGGCTACATTCTTATGCCGTATCTATCAACACGACCTGGTGGCTTGCTGCCTCCCATGCACATTGTTGATAAAGCCAATCTTCATACTGGAGTATACTGTTTTCTTCGCAACTCAATAAAGTCTCTTCGTCTATTAAAAAAAATCTATCGATATGACAGTGTTTTGGATTGTCATGCCAAACATCAGTCGCCCTGACTTCGTACTTTTAGTTTACCGGAATTATTTGTAAGCTTATTTTCTTTTATTATGTTCAGTTATGTTTCATTTTTGGTAATCCGTAGAACTTGTTAATTCATTTCCTCCATGTGTGTGTTTTTTTTAAAGGACATTTTGCGGCAAGAAACAACATATTATGTTAAATCCGATATGAAGCCTTATTATTTCAAGCCTTTTGCATTAAGCAATTGGACAGAACAATGCTAAACCTTGAATTACACTTATTTCCGAATAGCATGGTTATGATGAAGTCCTGTTGTGGAGGCAAGAAGCCTTGGGCTTACTGCGGTTCATTAGTTTATTTTTCGCTATTCCTGTCTCTAAGACCTAAGACAGGACTCTAGAATTCAGGATGTGGGTTACGTATCAACAGCTTACACGCATCCATGGAAACGTTCTCTTTGTAACACTAATCAAATCTTCAAATCTTCCTAAAGCGCGTGCTGGTTCAGATTCGACGAACCAGCCTTCCTCTACAGTCGCAGATTCAACTAGCCTTTGTAGCAGTTATCGAGGCTGTACGGCTACAGTGGGTCCCAGCGTCACGACACCACTGCATTATTACTCCGTCTCTTTGGCCTTATCAGCTGCGCCGTTAGTCGCGCATACTACTCAAGTTGTTGTTGGTATTGGGTTCACACTCGTGACGCCCCCTGCTCCATTCTCCTCTACACATTCCGTGACTGATTTAGATGCGCGTGCGATCCAGCGGCACCGTGCACAGCAACAAACTCGTGCATCTTAATCCCCGTCGGATGCTTGCCGTTATCAACAGCAAAGTTCTTGAATTTATTGGATACACCACTCGCTTCTTCTTGTTGACGTGTGTTGAACAGCCCCAGCTGCCGTGCGATCTGTGGAGTTGCCCATGATACAGCACCGAATCAAGACCACGCGTACTCCATTTGGTCACAAATTCTCGATCACTTTGTTCTCTGGACGAAACTTCACGCCACAGAGTCCTTGATGAACTTTGACGCAGAAGCACAGGAAGAATCCGTGGATGCAAGGTGGAGTACCATGAATCCCGTTGAGATGCTGAGCGCTACGGCCAAACCTCCAAAAATTGCGTACAAATGTGGGTCTGAGTGCAGCTCAGCGTTTCGAAACAACAGATCCGCGCCCACCTTACAGCTGAAGTGGATCACGAGCACTGCCACAGCGTTTAGAGTCCAGAAGCGTACAAAATCACTCCGTGTTGCATGGTCAAGTCTCATCGCGGATTCGAATGCCCCAGTAGCTGCTACTTAGTGTCGTGAATACGAGTGTGAGACTTTGAACGGGGATCGCTCGTTTACAGTAGATAACGATACATCCCTCTGCAGTCCTGAACAACCGAGCGAGAAAATGTTGCTGAGTGCACCAATGGCACCGAGATATAGCAGAACCATTGTGCCTGGATGTTCCAGCGCGCCATCAGCTGAGTCGCACTGTAGTAGTTCAAAGAACCCAATCCGTACCAGTGGAGATGTATCCTTCCCAAGTGAATCTACACTTCCAATACGAGATTCCACCTCTGCTGCCGGTTGATAAATGCTGTTACGGATAAAGACCCAGGCACTTTTGAGTATGGAGAGATACCCAACAGCATAATACGAAGCCAATCAAGTTGAGAATCAACAGGAACGTGCGGATCTGCCGACTTGTGTTGTCTTGGATTCGAATGCGACGATTAATCATTGTTGTATCGATCATAAACCACTCGATCTGACGCAAGTTTTCTTGTTCGCGAAGCTGAAGTTCTGGAGTTTCACTGGGGGCGACCAGAGCTGCACATGCTGGGAGTTCAGTGACACTACCGTTGAGAGCTCGAAATTGGACCTCACGAGATGTCAGAGAATCTGTAACTCGGTTTCTTGCGAGTCTCGGAACGCACAGTTGCCAAGGTAGTCGTAGGATGTCATTGATACCTGAGACGGTGTTGCCGTGCGATTTTTCGTCCAGGCAGAGCCGTCAATTGTCGGATACCGCTCTTCTGAATCATGATCTTTCGACTAACATGCGGTTTTCCTATCAAGTGTAAACTTCACGTAAGCTTATATTTATCTTGCATCTCATCGTCTAGTGTTCTTGTCAGTTGATCTTGTACGCTAACTGTTGAGAATACTAATTATCCGCTTGTTCCGTTCGCTTCGGTTTCTACCCCGCGGACTAATTCACAGTTCTGCATCGGGATGCACCTCCAATTGCTGCTTCAGCCATGTCTGCCATCCGTACAAGGTGGCCCAAACGCTGAGCTTCGTGAATTGCGACCAGCGACGAGGGCACCACGTAGTGGCATCACCTCGATTGCTACATAAAGTCTCGTCATTAGAATCAGAGACGATAAGGCGCTAGCTGCTCATGTCTGTTGGACTGTTCACTGCCCGATGAGGCGGCCCCGACACCCGAGAAAGAACCACCTTTCTGCGCGTCCAACAACTTTGCACAACCACTTTCGCACCGAGAGGAAATAGAGATCTGTGTGGTAAGTTTCACTACTTGAGCTAAAGGCTTTTCATTATTGTGAACAATCAGCTAACCTCCGAGGGAATAGTTTACTGGATGAAGGACTCGTACTTGGCCGGGTTCCAGTCCGGGAAGAACTTGGCCACTGACTCCTGCGCCTCCTGCTCCGTGCCGGCCATACCGCGGCCTTCCTCGATGAGCGTGGTCAGGAACGCCATGAAGTCCGTGTTGAACTTCTTCTTGTTCTCCTCGAAGTCCACGTGACGCACCTCGACCTTCTTGTTGAGCTTCTTCTCGACGAGGTCGCGGATCTGGAGCGGGGACAGACGCTCGGCCTCGAACGGGATGCGAGCTCCTTCCAACACGCTCTTGGGAGCTGTCGCCAGCACGTGTGCCACGAAGCGACCCACGTCCGTGCGAGCGGTGATGCTGAAAGCGATCTCGCCGTTGCCCACGACATTCATGTAGCCCTCGTCGTAGTGGTAGTCAAGGAAGTAAGGCAGGAACTCGGCGAAGAGGCCTGTGTAGAAGATGGTGAAGGGGATCTGGTGCTGCGTGAGGAGGTCCTGCACCTCCTTTTTGGTGACGTTCGGGCCCTCAGTCACCTTGACACCGTACTCGGCCGGCACGAAGAGCTGGATGCCAGCCGCCTTGGCCGCCGGCACGATGGCCTTCTGCACGTCCATGTTGTAAGGAGATACGGTGCTGACGGCCACCTCACTGCCGGACAGAGCCTTCTTGACTGCGTCCTCGTCATCGTACGCGACCTGGTGCAGCGTGGCACCGCGCGCCTTGAAGGCCTGCAGCTCCGCCTTGGTCTCGTCACGCGTGAGGATGGCGACAGTGGCGCCCTTCTGGAGCAGTTCATCCGCGACGGTGCCGCCGACGCCGCCTGCTCCGATGATGGCGAACTTGGTGTAGACAGACATGGCTTGTAGTAGTTGGTGAGGGTGACTTGAAGTGGTTGACTTGTTCTTGGTGAGACTTTTGAGTTATGAGATCGGAGACGTTAGGTATCTTGCCGTGACCAAGCTAATCACCGCCGCCATGGAGGTCGTCGTGGCAAGTGGATGAAGCAGTGGCCTGTTCGGTAATGGTGCAGAGGGATGGTGAGTACCATAACGAAGAGGTCCGAAAATAAGAGATGGCTAAGCCTCGAAAATAACCGAGTGCGTAGCGACGGGGCTGTGATTGGTGCGACGTGCAGCGAATACCATAAAAATCGACGACGTCGCTTCAACACCCGTAAGGAAATCTGCGCACGTGAGCGGACCATGGATGGAGATGTGGCGACTCGCAGACCATCGCCATTGCTTCGCTATACCTACCTGGTAACTAATAACCTATAAGGTTAAATAGACTACCTAAGGACGCACCGCGGCCGATGTGGTTGTAGCCTGCGGATATGCAATTCGATAACGGATCCACGTACATGCAGTTCGCCACCGGCTTACTGTATCCTACTGGTAGTCTGCATTTCGTGGTGGTGGTGGGGATGTACATGTACCGGAGACGGCCTGTCAAGATATTTATCACCACTGACCGCAAGTCAGCATTGGCACAACTGACCTTATAAAACTCACACACAAGACTGCATTCGGCGAATCATCGAACGCTATCCACAACCTCCCGACGAGCGGTGTACATTTTGATACTACGAGGCAACGTAGCAAGAGTGTTCTGGGGGTTTCACCCCAGATCCTACACAGTAGAAAAAACAAGTTCTGGACACAACGGTTCTGTTCGCTGGGAGCTCGTCGCTGGACTCGTCTACGAAAAAAAAACGGTAGTGAGGGCTTGCTTCGGCTACGCTTCTCGTGCCCTCACTACCGTTTTGAGTCAAGCCAAGAAAACAATCGCTGCCTAAAGCCTAGCTTCTAGGTATAGTACCGGAGCCCAACGCAGCCAAGGCTAGGCACGAGCGGGGTTCTTCACGCGCAGAGCGCGATAGACTAGTAGTACAACGTGCGCCAGTTGCCACTTGCAATGCACACGCAAATAACCGAAGGAGTACGGGTTGCGCCCTCTCAGCGCGAATCTTACGGGTTCTAATTATTATCTGTTGTTTAGCACTGATCGCCTGTTAAGTACCTGTGCCCCCTACTTACCTGTTGCTGGCACTGCAAAGCTGTTACTTGCTCACACCGAGTAAGTATGTTCGACCTGTTAGATCACAAAACGGGGCTCACGGAAGGTCATCGGTAAAAGTGAAAATAAACACCTTCTGTAGTCAGCACTCCAGGTAAAAACTCGTGTAGCTGTCCGAAGATAAGATGCCAAGGCAGTTTGGCCTTATAAGCTATAGTACAGGTAGGTCCCATTGTATAGGCCCCATTGGGGCATTGTTGGCAGGTTCATGGGCGTTATTAACACTTCGTGGGTGTCTTCACACCGATGCTAAGTGCTGTTGCATACTACTCGAGTTGAATAGGACAAGAATTTACACGAGTTCATGATATCTGACGCTTTGTGGCGAACTACGTCAACACCCCAAATGCCATCAGCGCGTGGACATAGGAGCCGTAGTATCCACCGCTGGTGCTAAGGAGTGCAAGATGTAGCGCAGGAGCTTGAGCTGAGAGGAGGCCAAGGCGATGATGGACGACAACAGCTTTTCATATCAACAGACATGCAGTACTGATTCTTTGTTGATGTGAAACAGGTAAGTAGGGTGGACAACAGGTGATCAGGGACTGTGAAGTGGCAACAGGCGAACAGGGGGGAAACAACAGATATTAATTATTTTCTGAATCTTAGGCCATACTGCCAGGGGGTTGGAGCTGGTAAGAGATATGGTCTCGGGAAAACGCTGCTGGCAAGGTTACCGCCACGAGCACTGATTTACAGATAAAAATGACAGGCAATTATAGATATGATACTCCCAATCGAAATGCGTCGGCGTCAATTCGCTGACGATACACAACCTCAGCCTACCAGTAGGATACAGTAAGCCGGTGGCGAACTGCATGTACGTGGATCCGTTATCGAATTGCATATCCGCAGGCTACAACCACATCGGCCGCGGTGCGTCCTTAGGTAGTCTATTTAACCTTATAGGTTATTAGTTACCAGGTAGGTATAGCGAAGCAATGGCGATGGTCTGCGAGTCGCCACATCTCCATCCATGGTCCGCTCACGTGCGCAGATTTCCTTACGGGTGTTGAAGCGACGTCGTCGATTTTTATGGTATTCGCTGCACGTCGCACCAATCACAGCCCCGTCGCTACGCACTCGGTTATTTTCGAGGCTTAGCCATCTCTTATTTTCGGACCTCTTCGTTATGGTACTCACCATCCCTCTGCACCATTACCGAACAGGCCACTGCTTCATCCACTTGCCACGACGACCTCCATGGCGGCGGTGATTAGCTTGGTCACGGCAAGATACCTAACGTCTCCGATCTCATAACTCAAAAGTCTCACCAAGAACAAGTCAACCACTTCAAGTCACCCTCACCAACTACTACAAGCCATGTCTGTCTACACCAAGTTCGCCATCATCGGAGCAGGCGGCGTCGGCGGCACCGTCGCGGATGAACTGCTCCAGAAGGGCGCCACTGTCGCCATCCTCACGCGTGACGAGACCAAGGCGGAGCTGCAGGCCTTCAAGGCGCGCGGTGCCACGCTGCACCAGGTCGCGTACGATGACGAGGACGCAGTCAAGAAGGCTCTGTCCGGCAGTGAGGTGGCCGTCAGCACCGTATCTCCTTACAACATGGACGTGCAGAAGGCCATCGTGCCGGCGGCCAAGGCGGCTGGCATCCAGCTCTTCGTGCCGGCCGAGTACGGTGTCAAGGTGACTGAGGGCCCGAACGTCACCAAAAAGGAGGTGCAGGACCTCCTCACGCAGCACCAGATCCCCTTCACCATCTTCTACACAGGCCTCTTCGCCGAGTTCCTGCCTTACTTCCTTGACTACCACTACGACGAGGGCTACATGAATGTCGTGGGCAACGGCGAGATCGCTTTCAGCATCACCGCTCGCACGGACGTGGGTCGCTTCGTGGCACACGTGCTGGCGACAGCTCCCAAGAGCGTGTTGGAAGGAGCTCGCATCCCGTTCGAGGCCGAGCGTCTGTCCCCGCTCCAGATCCGCGACCTCGTCGAGAAGAAGCTCAACAAGAAGGTCGAGGTGCGTCACGTGGACTTCGAGGAGAACAAGAAGAAGTTCAACACGGACTTCATGGCGTTCCTGACCACGCTCATCGAGGAAGGCCGCGGTATGGCCGGCACGGAGCAGGAGGCGCAGGAGTCAGTGGCCAAGTTCTTCCCGGACTGGAACCCGGCCAAGTACGAGTCCTTCATCCAGTAAACTATTCCCTCGGAGGTTAGCTGATTGTTCACAATAATGAAAAGCCTTTAGCTCAAGTAGTGAAACTTACCACACAGATCTCTATTTCCTCTCGGTGCGAAAGTGGTTGTGCAAAGTTGTTGGACGCGCAGAAAGGTGGTTCTTTCTCGGGTGTCGGGGCCGCCTCATCGGGCAGTGAACAGTCCAACAGACATGAGCAGCTAGCGCCTTATCGTCTCTGATTCTAATGACGAGACTTTATGTAGCAATCGAGGTGATGCCACTACGTGGTGCCCTCGTCGCTGGTCGCAATTCACGAAGCTCAGCGTTTGGGCCACCTTGTACGGATGGCAGACATGGCTGAAGCAGCAATTGGAGGTGCATCCCGATGCAGAACTGTGAATTAGTCCGCGGGTAGAAACCGAAGCGAACGGAACAAGCGGATAATTAGTATTCTCAACAGTTAGCGTACAAGATCAACTGACAAGAACACTAGACGATGAGATGCAAGATAAATATAAGCTTACGTGAAGTTTACACTTGATAGGAAAACCGCATGTTAGTCGAAAGATCATGATTCAGAAGAGCGGTATCCGACAATTGACGGCTCTGCCTGGACGAAAAATCGCACGGCAACACCGTCTCAGGTATCAATGACATCCTACGACTACCTTGGCAACTGTGCGTTCCGAGACTCGCAAGAAACCGAGTTACAGATTCTCTGACATCTCGTGAGGTCCAATTTCGAGCTCTCAACGGTAGTGTCACTGAACTCCCAGCATGTGCAGCTCTGGTCGCCCCAGTGAAACTCCAGAACTTCAGCTTCGCGAACAAGAAAACTTGCGTCAGATCGAGTGGTTTATGATCGATACAACAATGATTAATCGTCGCATTCGAATCCAAGACAACACAAGTCGGCAGATCCGCACGTTCCTGTTGATTCTCAACTTGATTGGCTTCGTATTATGCTGTTGGGTATCTCTCCATACTCAAAAGTGCCTGGGTCTTTATCCGTAACAGCATTTATCAACCGGCAGCAGAGGTGGAATCTCGTATTGGAAGTGTAGATTCACTTGGGAAGGATACATCTCCACTGGTACGGATTGGGTTCTTTGAACTACTACAGTGCGACTCAGCTGATGGCGCGCTGGAACATCCAGGCACAATGGTTCTGCTATATCTCGGTGCCATTGGTGCACTCAGCAACATTTTCTCGCTCGGTTGTTCAGGACTGCAGAGGGATGTATCGTTATCTACTGTAAACGAGCGATCCCCGTTCAAAGTCTCACACTCGTATTCACGACACTAAGTAGCAGCTACTGGGGCATTCGAATCCGCGATGAGACTTGACCATGCAACACGGAGTGATTTTGTACGCTTCTGGACTCTAAACGCTGTGGCAGTGCTCGTGATCCACTTCAGCTGTAAGGTGGGCGCGGATCTGTTGTTTCGAAACGCTGAGCTGCACTCAGACCCACATTTGTACGCAATTTTTGGAGGTTTGGCCGTAGCGCTCAGCATCTCAACGGGATTCATGGTACTCCACCTTGCATCCACGGATTCTTCCTGTGCTTCTGCGTCAAAGTTCATCAAGGACTCTGTGGCGTGAAGTTTCGTCCAGAGAACAAAGTGATCGAGAATTTGTGACCAAATGGAGTACGCGTGGTCTTGATTCGGTGCTGTATCATGGGCAACTCCACAGATCGCACGGCAGCTGGGGCTGTTCAACACACGTCAACAAGAAGAAGCGAGTGGTGTATCCAATAAATTCAAGAACTTTGCTGTTGATAACGGCAAGCATCCGACGAGGATTAAGATGCACGAGTTTGTTGCTGTGCACGGTGCCGCTGGATCGCACGCGCATCTAAATCAGTCACGGAATGTGTAGAGGAGAATGGAGCAGGGGGCGTCGCGAGCATGAACGGTATCGGCAACGACTCGAGTGGTATGTGCGACTAACGGTGCATTTGGTAAGGTCAAAGAGACGGAGTAAAGTTGACGCTGGATGGCTGCTACAAAGGCTAGTTAAATTAGCGACTACTTGTATAGAGGAAGGCTTCATGTAGTTCGTCAAATCCTAGTGCTCGGGAGCCAGCACGCGCTTTAGGAAGATTTGACGATTTGATCAGTGTTACTATAATAGTACAAAGAGAACGTTTCCATGGTCGTGTACACAGCAATCCACCTAGTGTAGACGCATTTCATAAGGCAGGAATGGCGAAATAGAAAATGACCGGCCACAGCAAGAAAAAGGCTTCTTGCCAGCACAGGACTTCTTCTTCGTAGTACTGAAGTACTTGAAATACTCGACTTACAATACTCTATAATTGCTATTGTTCGGTCCACTTCATGCAAAAGGCGCGATAAAACAAGGCTTCTTATAATTTATGGACAGTCAAGGTGACTAATTTTCCCGTTCATCATTTCGAGATCGGATGATTACGACTTCGAGTGACATAATCAAAACAAAAATCTATGAAGATCGAGGTCCGAGACTAACAACTAAGTTATTATCTACTGTAAGGCGAGCGTGTGCGACCGCGCGTACCCATAGCAAACCCGCGTGGTATTTGCAGGGTGCCCCCAGCGCCGAGCTCCTCTGCAATTTGCGCAGTGGACGCACCCAATTATCGCACCTTTAAACTATAATGCAATATTATTGCAAGCGAAGCGAACGTCGAAGAAGGCATAACTAAGAACTGCGACTACGGAAAGATTTTGCATTTGCAATGCTCAATTAGGTTCAGTAGTCAAGCGTTGTCGCAAGGTCGCCGATCGCCAGAGATCGATTCTGATCGCAATGGTGCACTGAGACTGCAACTAGCAAAAAAACTGGTGCTTGACCTGCAGGAAGGATTGTATTTTGGAAGAAAAGCTGTGCTTTGTAGTAGAATAAAAATAGTATCTCATGGCATAAGCCATTTATCCAGTGCCTCACGTATGAATTGACATCAAAGATCCACAACTTACAGAAACAGTGAAGCTACTGCATAAACATCCTGAAGTAATTCTGAATCCTGTGTCTGCGGCTATCCTTGTCGATCAGAATTGAAACTGGCCAGTATGTACTAGTATTGATTGTGGTGACGTCACCACAGTAATCTTAGCAGGTCTTTCCAATAAAAGTAGTTTGTTACTTCAAGTATTTGTTGTACTGCGCACGGACACGTACCCCCGCATTTTAGCAATAGGATCTGTTGTACATGTATGCTTCTCCATTAACAGCTCTTTCGTCTGACAGGTTGAAGATGCCCTCCTCTAATGGTCATAAGGTTTGACGCACATTTGTTAGCTGTTTGGGTGTTCAGGAAACTTGCTAGTACTCACTTCGCGATTTACTCCAAGGTGATCAAGTTCCTGAATCCGTTCAAGCGTCCTCAGTACTTCAAAATCAGCGACGATGCGTGTCACCTATGCTATAATATTCGCAGCAGTCAACCTTCTTGCAAGCTTCGGTGACGTCTCGGCAGCAACGGGCTTGGACCAGACTAGACTGTCGAGAGAGACCTCGCCGTCGATTGGAGCTGCGCAAGTGACGAGCAACCGGTTCCTGAGAGAGCGCAAGGCTGGAGAAGACGAAGAGAGGTCGGCGGAAGCACTGGCAGCCAAGCTGACAGGTCTGTTACCGACCTTTCTGAAGGTGAGCAACGTGGAATTCAAGGAAGCTTGGCATCACCTGCAAATGATGCGTTTGCCATGGCCAGTGATCAAACCTCTGCTGGCATTACATAAGCTTTCACCGAAGGACCGCAAGGCTGTCATGATGCTTATCCCCCCAACACTTGGTCCTTAAATTAAGGAACGAAAAAGCAGCGATGCCTGCGTACTTAGGTGATGTGCTGGTTGATGCAACATCATTCTTTTAACTACAACAATGAAATTTCGAGTATTGGAACGTGAGTATTTACACAGCTAGTTGTTTCGCTACTGACATTGCTAAGCTCACATGCTGCCTGAATCCACACCAGGGCAAGTTTCTAATTGCTCGCCGACGTGACAGGTCACGCAGACACTGCTCATGGCCTGATTTGGATAGGACAGTCTGAAATGCGACCTGCAGTGGCTTGGGGTCACTTAAGAAGTTTCCCGTTCAAGCCTTTAATTCACCAGAGAGTCCAGTACCGATGCATTTGTGCAGTGCGGAGTAAACAGCATTATTGCCGCCGATTCTGGGTAGCGCAGCTACTCAATACCGGGGGAGTTGATCCGTGGTCACCAATAAATGTCACGATGAACGATGCCGTTGACCAGCCATTCCTTGCCTAAGCTCCACGCAGGAATCGGTCTTCGGAAGAGTCAACGATAGCACCTCGTGGATGCTCGCTTTGGTTATTGTGGCCTTCGCCTCGTTCAGATCGCAAGTGCACTCAGTACACGGGACGCTGTCCAGTCGATGGGTTGCAGATACGACTGCGGATCCATTTTGTTTTCTGTCGTCTCTCCGCCTGCAGTGCTTGAATAGTTCGAGTCACTTCTTGCTGGTGTCGACTAGCTCCACGTTTGCGCCTCCTTTGCTTTGACCCCGCTGAAAATCGTACAGCATGCTGTTTTCCGCTGTCCGGGTATTTCTCGTCATGATGATGTATTTCTGGTGGCTCGTGGGAACTCGAAACTTTCCCTCGTGGTTGTCGTGGAGGCGATGGAGCCGAAGAATGCTGAGGAGCTCGATTCCTGTAATATTCATCTGCATCAGCGCGTTGCTTTGATCGATGGTGTTCTATCCAAACTGAAGGTGGATCGTCACTATCTGAGCCATTCGCGTCACCTTCACTGTCGCTCGAGCAGCTCGCAATTTCTATCCACCGAGGTTTCACAATAGTTTGCATCTGTACCACCTCTTGTTGACGCAGAGCGGGTCTGCTTTCGTGTCCTCTACTCTGTTTGTAGACCTTGCGTTTGATAATTTCTTCCTCATCTGAATTTTTGACTTGATCTTGAGCTGCCATTGCACTGGTCAAGCGATCAAACTGACGTTGGGCTTCCTCTTTGTTGAAAAGTGCGTTTCCTAGGTAGGTCGAGTCCTTGCTCTCGTTCTGCGCGTTCATCAATCGTTTCAAAGATCTGTCGTATCCGAAAACGTCCTGAAGTTGGCGGCCTTCTTCGACCCAGCCTTCTACTTCGTCGACTGAGGTCAGCCCCATTACTCGTCGTCTTGCATTCTCTGCATCTTCCAGCTCACGTTGTTTCAGATCGATTTCTAGTTGTTTTTGCGCTTGCTTTTTCTCTTGCTCCAATTTCTCTTGCTGCTGCTTCTCCTTTGCTTCAGCCACTTCCTTCGTATCAAGAGCAAGAATGTGTTTCAGTTTGAGCATCGTAAGGTCCAGTTTCTCCAGCACTTGTCGTTGAAGAACCTCCTCGAATGCTCCGTCACACTCCGTAGGCGCAACTTCCGTACCGACATTTTCAGAAACCTCAAAATCCTGACTTTCGATCCGTTCTGATGGAGTTATATGATCGATTTCAAAGGTGTCGCGTGCCCAGTCGACAGTTCGCCACGATACTTCATCGTTTTGATCACTTTGACTTTTCTTTGGTGACGCTGACATTCGCGCTTCGATCTGTTGAATTTTGTGCTGCATTTTATTTCGTAGGGCCTTTATCTCAGTCTCCATTGCTGCTGCACCGTCCTCTGATTCACTTGGTGCTATTGTGTCTGCGATGTCGAGTTGTACCAACACATTCTCGATGTCAGTCGAGCATGTAAGCAGTTTGCCCTGCATGGGGATCAAACGCAGAATCTCCATCTCGCGCTCCTTTACTTTTTTCTCTTCAACCTTCTTCTTCTCTTCAGCAACTTCTTTTTCTTTCTTCTCAGCTTCTTTCGCTGCAGCGATGGCATCTGCATCAGCCTTCATATCGGCTTTCCGGCGATCTGTCATATCTGCAAACGTCAGATCTAACTGGGACACGATCGTCTGGGTTGCAGACTGTAGCTCCGACGTCGCGGCGTTCCGGATTGCCGCATTTTCTCCAGAAATCTCTTCTTCCAGAGTATTGGCCTTCTCTTCCTCTCGTTGTCTGTCTTCGAACGGCTTCAGCGCTTCTAGCAATAATTCGTTGATGGCATTCGACGCATTTCGCACTTTCAACGCTGCAGTGGCGCAAATGTTCGTGTTGTCGGAATTGTTCTCCTCCTTTCGAACCTCCAGTTCTGGTACTGTAGCCGAAATGGAGCTTACTCTGCGACTCTCTCTCAACTTGCGTATCTCCTCTGCGAACGAGTCCTCTTCATCATCTTCAGAATCCTCTGGGGCTGGTGGCGGTGGAGGTGATTCTGGCTTCATTGACTTGGATTTACCACGGGGGACTTGAAATCGAAGCGATGACCGCAAGTCCTTTGATTCAGCCTTACGAAAGCGGGTGCTTTGACGGATCACACTCGACATCTCGTTTGTAGTTGTTGATCGTGCTGCATTGACTGTTTTCTCTCTTGAGTGGTTGTTTCTTTGACTACCAGACAAGATGAGTTTATTCAGATCACGGATGTCCTTCCCGATCAAGGCGTCAATGGAATCCTCGTCCGGCGATACAGACTCGTAGATATATTCTGACACTGAGAGTGGGGAAGATGCTGCAGATAAAGACGTAACCGGAGACAGCGAAGGCGGACTAAGTGACGGCGACGACAACACCGGCGATCTGGTTTCGAGTTTGCGTTGCTGAATTGGAGGTGGTTTTACACGAGTTGATGCCACAGCAGCATGGACAAGGGTGCGGCGTTTTGGTATGAGCGATGGCTTGTTCTTAAGGACGTTTTCCAGTCGTGGCATGGGTGACACAGCGCCTTCGCTGTCGCTAAAGTCTTCGTGCTGTACAGTCTTGGCACAACAAGTTCGGACGGATCTCCTCGTTGCAGGTTGTTGTTTTGCCGCGCGTGCATGATCACCGAAGTTTCTGTGCTTCTTGTCGCTCTTTGTTGCTTTCGAGTGTTTCGGAGGTGATGCAATTCGCAGTAGTGAAACATCGGAGCCTAACGCGCTTTGGTTTAACCTGGACCGACGATTTGTGGCACTCTGCTGGAAATCCAAGATGAGTTCATCAAGAGACATTTCCTCTTTGTCCTCGTGGTCGTATCGCCAACCGGTCGCAGTCTTGGACTCAGACACCTCCTTGTCCCCAGCTCGAGAGTCGAAGGACAACTCCAGGAACATGTTTCACTAGTGGAATTGGTGTCGGTAGAATGGATCGAGCTCAAGTACAGATTTCTCAACGGACAGTGCTCAAGTCCGTTTCGAATCCAGCTATTCCGAGTCATCGACATGTCGATTGGGAATAAACGAAGCTTCACTTGCTTCATATCAACGTGCCACTAGGCAAAGTTTGCCTGGCAAACGACCCACGAAAAGGAAGATCGTGTGCTAGGATCGAATTGTGGTGGAGTCGGACCATCAAATAGAAGCAACTTTTTTTTGGAGCGCCATCGGAGCTTTGAAATTCAAGAGGTTGGAGGGCATAAGCTGCGTCATGGCTGTGTTATCAAAGCTTCCGAGTTGAAGTGCATGACAATCTCATCCTTAAGCATCACAAACATCCTCGCCGCTAGGAAATGTATGGGCCAATCGACTATGGACTCCTCTCCCGATTGCGTTTGTGAGCGCATTCCTCAGATCCTATTATAGTGAAATAGCAGGCAACCGCATGGCGCTTTTGTCGTTGCTACGGCCACTAACTATCACCACACGGCCAAATGCGAATTCTGCCTCGTCGGTAGAGAGGCACTTTAGCAGAGAAGTCACCACCGTGCTCGTGCCGTCAAGTCCGTCGACGCTTCCTCACTGCAGCTCATTATCCAACTTTGAGCTACCAAGTTACTCGCTTCCAAGTCTCAAGTGTTTCTAGTCCCTACTTCCAGACCAGCAAGATGATGTTCAGCAAAACGATCGTCGCTCTGTGTGTTGCTGCCGTGGCGTTCTCGAACGGTATGGTAAACGCGTCTACAGAAGTGGCCGAGACGTATGCGAAGACCGACAACTACAACAACGGCTACAGCAACAACGGGGGCAAGACTGTCGGTGCCAGTGTCGGTGCGAACGGCAATTTGGGCGTCGGAGGTGGTCTCGGAGCAGGACTTGCTGCCTTTCTGAAACTCGGCGCGGGTCTAGGTGCTGATGTCAAAGCAGGCCTTGGTGGTGGTGTCAGAACTGGTGCTGGCTACGGAACAGGCGTCGATGCTGGAGCTAATGTCGGTGCCAGTGTCGGAGTTAACGCAGGAATCAATGTGGGTGCTGGTGTTGGGGTTGGCGGTAAGACCGGCGTTGGTGCTGGTGTGACTACCGGAGCCGGCGTCAATGTTGGTGTGAATGCTGGCGTCAATGTCGGCGCAGGCGTTGGAGCAGGAATCAAAACTGGCACTGGCATTGGTGGATATGGAAATGTTGGTGCCGGTGTCGGCGTAAATGCCGGAGCGAACGTCGGTGGCGGCGTCAAAACTCGCGGCGGTCTGGGCGCCGGTGCCAGCATTAATGGCGACGTTGGTGGGACGCAAGCCGATGTCGGTGCAAAAGCTGGTGTGGATGCCAACGTCAATGTTGGAGGTGTTGGTGTCAAGGCTGGAGGCGACGCTAGTGCCGGTGTCAATGTCAATGTCGATGGCAAGGGCAACAATGGTGGTAAGACGGACGGGTACACGAGTGGAGGTAAGACCCCCGCCGTTGTGACTCCGGCCCCTACCAAGGCACAGCAGACGACTGGACAAAACGATATCAAGCAGGCGTATCGCCATCTGCGCGCCTAAGCGGTACCGAGTCGAGACCGTCGTAACGTGGTTCGTGCGAAGGTGGTCGTAGGTAAGTTTGTTGAAAGATAACTGTACAATACAATCGTAGATTCTGTTTCAAAACACGGCGTCTTATTTCCGCTACAGGTTCGCGTCCTGGAATCGTGAAGCATCTCGTGGCCATTGTTTAGATCTGAAGCTACAGTGTTGGCATACTTCACACCACTTGCTTGCTTATCCTACAAACAACCGATTGAGACACTTGGTGCACTATCAATGGCTGCATTTTATTACTTGCCTTACGGCAGACCTCTCTGCGTTAGCGACGCTACCGGCGCTACTGAATGCAGGTGCGGTCTGTGCTCTGCCTGCTTTCTACTACTGTTTGGGCGCCGGGGCGGAGCGAGCCGGCTCCGGGGACAGCACGATCTTGTCCTTGATCATTCCCCACGGTGCCATGGTCACAAGTTCCTCGGCAGCCGTCGGGTGGATAGCCACGATGTTGTCGAAGTCCGCCTTGGTGGCGTTCATCTTCACCGCCACGCCGAAGCCCTGGATCATCTCGTCGGCGCCCTCGCCAGCCACGTGCACGCCCACAACCGTTTCCTTCTCACCCACAGTCAGCAGCTTCATAGCAGTCTTGCCCTTGCGCTCCGGGTCGGCCATCGAGTGCAGCAGGTTCACGAACTTGCTCGTGTACACCTTGACGTTCTCCTCGCCGTACTTGGCCACAGCCTCAGGCTCCGTGTAGCCGATCGTGCCGATGGGCGGGTGGCTGAAGATCACCGTCGGGATCTGGTGGTAGTTCAGGCAGGCGTCCTTCTCGCCTCCAAAGAGACGGTCAGATAGACGACGACCAGCAGCAATAGCCACAGGCGTCAGTTCCCAGCCAGTCACAGTAGCGTCACCGATGGCGTACACACCAGGCACCGATGTGTTCTCCTGGGCGTCCACCTCAATGAATCCTCCCTCTGAGAGCTTAACACCGACCTCCTCCAGTCCAAGATCCTTGGTGCGCGGTTCACGGCCGACAGCGTACAAGATCTGGTCAAAGTCCGGGAACTTCTGCTCCTCTCCGTTGATAGTCACGACGAACGTGAGCTTTCCATTGTCCTGCTTCTCCACACGAGCGGCACGCATGTTGCGTACGAACTTGACACCAGCCTTCTCCATCTCCTCATTCACCAGGTCGCGCACAATGGGGTCGAACTTACGCAGCACGTGGTCGAAGCGGCAGAAGAGCGTCGTGTCGCTCTTCAGCACGTTAAAGATGCCAGCCATCTCCACTGCAATGTATCCAGCGCCCACCACAGCCACCTTCTTAGGCTGCTGCTCCAACTTGAAGAAGCCGTCACTGTTAATGACGTGCTCCATGCCAGGCAGATCCGGGACACTCGGGATGCCACCAGGAGCCACCAAAACGTGCTTTCCCGTGTAAACCTTACCGGCCACTTCGATCTTGTCCTTGGCCACTAGCTTAGCGATGCCCTGTACGTGGTCCACCTGAGCATTGCCCAAATTGCGCTCATAGATGCCGTTGAGACGCAAGATGTAAGCGTCACGCTTGGTCTTCATGTTAGCCCAGTCAAAGTCCCCGAACTCAAAGTCCTTCTCGGCCGTGTTGATGCTGTAGTCTTTGTTGCGATTCAGATGATCCACGTGGGCCGCCGCATTGAACATAACCTTCTTGGGGACGCAGCCGAAGTTGACGCAAGTGCCGCCCAGACCCATGCCGTCGAACTCACGGCCGCGTTCCACCACGAGGACCTTGGCGCCGTATGTGGCCGCGCGTCGGGCCGAAGCCATGCCGCCACTGCCGCCGCCGATCACTACGTAATCGTACACCACGTCCGTGCTCATTGTCGTTGTCTGTCGTTGTCTGTCGCTGTGTCTGTAGTCACTTGAGCTCTTGGGAGCTTTTTGGATTGTGACGTCAGGTTTGGGAACATCGAATTGGAGGATCAGATATTATCAGATTTGTATCAGATATAGGGATCAGATAGTGATTTTCGTGCAATCAAGAGATAGGATACGTGGATTTATTGACCAATGAGAAAAGAGATACGGACTGCTTGGACCACAAGCGCGGGGTTGGAGATGGTGGGACAGGATTGATGATGTGCCAACGTCTTGGTTTAAGTATACAGGCGTGGCGCAGCGGATTGCCATCGGACTTGGTTGCTGCTGCACTGCCGATGCGACGGAGAGAAAACTCAGTCGAGAAGATTGCTACGGTGATGAAGTACATGACCAAGCAGTGCGTGGCGGGCCAGAAGTCTATAGTGAACAGCAGGCTCTCACGTCGCAGACGATTGCGTAATGCGCTGCAGATTGCGTGAAGATGGATGGCTACATTTCGGTAGTTCACTGCAAAAGCAACTCAAATGTTTGTGCGACGCTGGACGTGATACAATTGAAATAAATGCTGGCCGTTTGCTGGATTCTCTGGCTGCTTGTCGACTTTGCAGCCCAACATGCTTGTGCAGCCTGTGGGCGTGCAATGGGGTGACTACAAAAAAGGCAACTTCGTGGCTATCCACCCGACGGCTGCCGAGGAACTTGTGACCATGGCACCGTGGGGAATGATCAAGGACAAGATCGTGCTGTCCCCGGAGCCGGCTCGCTCCGCCCCGGCGCCCAAACAGTAGTAGAAAGCAGGCAGAGCACAGACCGCACCTGCATTCAGTAGCGCCGGTAGCGTCGCTAACGCAGAGAGGTCTGCCGTAAGGCAAGTAATAAAATGCAGCCATTGATAGTGCACCAAGTGTCTCAATCGGTTGTTTGTAGGATAAGCAAGCAAGTGGTGTGAAGTATGCCAACACTGTAGCTTCAGATCTAAACAATGGCCACGAGATGCTTCACGATTCCAGGACGCGAACCTGTAGCGGAAATAAGACGCCGTGTTTTGAAACAGAATCTACGATTGTATTGTACAGTTATCTTTCAACAAACTTACCTACGACCACCTTCGCACGAACCACGTTACGACGGTCTCGACTCGGTACCGCTTAGGCGCGCAGATGGCGATACGCCTGCTTGATATCGTTTTGTCCAGTCGTCTGCTGTGCCTTGGTAGGGGCCGGAGTCACAACGGCGGGGGTCTTACCTCCACTCGTGTACCCGTCCGTCTTACCACCATTGTTGCCCTTGCCATCGACATTGACATTGACACCGGCACTAGCGTCGCCTCCAGCCTTGACACCAACACCTCCAACATTGACGTTGGCATCCACACCAGCTTTTGCACCGACATCGGCTTGCGTCCCACCAACGTCGCCATTAATGCTGGCACCGGCGCCCAGACCGCCGCGAGTTTTGACGCCGCCACCGACGTTCGCTCCGGCATTTACGCCGACACCGGCACCAACATTTCCATATCCACCAATGCCAGTGCCAGTTTTGATTCCTGCTCCAACGCCTGCGCCGAC
This sequence comes from Phytophthora quercina, assembly GCA_014706105.1. NCBI lineage: Eukaryota > Oomycota > Peronosporomycetes > Peronosporales > Peronosporaceae > Phytophthora > Phytophthora quercina. The sequence continues at coordinate 857,879 of JACBOW010000091.1, read as the reverse complement.
ATTGACGCCAGCATTCACACCAACATTGACGCCGGCTCCGGTAGTCACACCAGCACCAACGCCGGTCTTACCGCCAACCCCAACACCAGCACCCACATTGATTCCTGCGTTAACTCCGACACTGGCACCGACATTAGCTCCAGCATCGACGCCTGTTCCGTAGCCAGCACCAGTTCTGACACCACCACCAAGGCCTGCTTTGACATCAGCACCTAGACCCGCGCCGAGTTTCAGAAGGCAGCAAGTCCTGCTCCGAGACCACCTCCGACGCCCAAATTGCCGTTCGCACCGACACTGGCACCGACAGTCTTGCCCCCGTTGTTGCTGTAGCCGTTGTTGTAGTTGTCGGTCTTCGCATACGTCTCGGCCACTTCTGTAGACGCGTTTACCATACCGTTCGAGAACGCCACGGCAGCAACACACAGAGCGACGATCGTTTTGCTGAACATCATCTTGCTGGTCTGGAAGTAGGGACTAGAAACACTTGAGACTTGGAAGCGAGTAACTTGGTAGCTCAAAGTTGGATAATGAGCTGCAGTGAGGAAGCGTCGACGGACTTGACGGCACGAGCACGGTGGTGACTTCTCTGCTAAAGTGCCTCTCTACCGACGAGGCAGAATTCGCATTTGGCCGTGTGGTGATAGTTAGTGGCCGTAGCAACGACAAAAGCGCCATGCGGTTGCCTGCTATTTCACTATAATAGGATCTGAGGAATGCGCTCACAAACGCAATCGGGAGAGGAGTCCATAGTCGATTGGCCCATACATTTCCTAGCGGCGAGGATGTTTGTGATGCTTAAGGATGAGATTGTCATGCACTTCAACTCGGAAGCTTTGATAACACAGCCATGACGCAGCTTATGCCCTCCAACCTCTTGAATTTCAAAGCTCCGATGGCGCTCCAAAAAAAAGTTGCTTCTATTTGATGGTCCGACTCCACCACAATTCGATCCTAGCACACGATCTTCCTTTTCGTGGGTCGTTTGCCAGGCAAACTTTGCCTAGTGGCACGTTGATATGAAGCAAGTGAAGCTTCGTTTATTCCCAATCGACATGTCGATGACTCGGAATAGCTGGATTCGAAACGGACTTGAGCACTGTCCGTTGAGAAATCTGTACTTGAGCTCGATCCATTCTACCGACACCAATTCCACTAGTGAAACATGTTCCTGGAGTTGTCCTTCGACTCTCGAGCTGGGGACAAGGAGGTGTCTGAGTCCAAGACTGCGACCGGTTGGCGATACGACCACGAGGACAAAGAGGAAATGTCTCTTGATGAACTCATCTTGGATTTCCAGCAGAGTGCCACAAATCGTCGGTCCAGGTTAAACCAAAGCGCGTTAGGCTCCGATGTTTCACTACTGCGAATTGCATCACCTCGAAACACTCGAAAGCAACAAAGAGCGACAAGAAGCACAGAAACTTCGGTGATCATGCACGCGCGGCAAAACAACAACCTGCAACGAGGAGATCCGTCCGAACTTGTTGTGCCAAGACTGTACAGCACGAAGACTTTAGCGACAGCGAAGGCGCTGTGTCACCCATGCCACGACTGGAAAACGTCCTTAAGAACAAGCCATCGCTCATACCAAAACGCCGCACCCTTGTCCATGCTGCTGTGGCATCAACTCGTGTAAAACCACCTCCAATTCAGCAACGCAAACTCGAAACCAGATCGCCGGTGTTGTCGTCGCCGTCACTTAGTCCGCCTTCGCTGTCTCCGGTTACGTCTTTATCTGCAGCATCTTCCCCACTCTCAGTGTCAGAATATATCTACGAGTCTGTATCGCCGGACGAGGATTCCATTGACGCCTTGATCGGGAAGGACATCCGTGATCTGAATAAACTCATCTTGTCTGGTAGTCAAAGAAACAACCACTCAAGAGAGAAAACAGTCAATGCAGCACGATCAACAACTACAAACGAGATGTCGAGTGTGATCCGTCAAAGCACCCGCTTTCGTAAGGCTGAATCAAAGGACTTGCGGTCATCGCTTCGATTTCAAGTCCCCCGTGGTAAATCCAAGTCAATGAAGCCAGAATCACCTCCACCGCCACCAGCCCCAGAGGATTCTGAAGATGATGAAGAGGACTCGTTCGCAGAGGAGATACGCAAGTTGAGAGAGAGTCGCAGAGTAAGCTCCATTTCGGCTACAGTACCAGAACTGGAGGTTCGAAAGGAGGAGAACAATTCCGACAACACGAACATTTGCGCCACTGCAGCGTTGAAAGTGCGAAATGCGTCGAATGCCATCAACGAATTATTGCTAGAAGCGCTGAAGCCGTTCGAAGACAGACAACGAGAGGAAGAGAAGGCCAATACTCTGGAAGAAGAGATTTCTGGAGAAAATGCGGCAATCCGGAACGCCGCGACGTCGGAGCTACAGTCTGCAACCCAGACGATCGTGTCCCAGTTAGATCTGACGTTTGCAGATATGACAGATCGCCGGAAAGCCGATATGAAGGCTGATGCAGATGCCATCGCTGCAGCGAAAGAAGCTGAGAAGAAAGAAAAAGAAGTTGCTGAAGAGAAGAAGAAGGTTGAAGAGAAAAAAGTAAAGGAGCGCGAGATGGAGATTCTGCGTTTGATCCCCATGCAGGGCAAACTGCTTACATGCTCGACTGACATCGAGAATGTGTTGGTACAACTCGACATCGCAGACACAATAGCACCAAGTGAATCAGAGGACGGTGCAGCAGCAATGGAGACTGAGATAAAGGCCCTACGAAATAAAATGCAGCACAAAATTCAACAGATCGAAGCGCGAATGTCAGCGTCACCAAAGAAAAGTCAAAGTGATCAAAACGATGAAGTATCGTGGCGAACTGTCGACTGGGCACGCGACACCTTTGAAATCGATCATATAACTCCATCAGAACGGATCGAAAGTCAGGATTTTGAGGTTTCTGAAAATGTCGGTACGGAAGTTGCGCCTACGGAGTGTGACGGAGCATTCGAGGAGGTTCTTCAACGACAAGTGCTGGAGAAACTGGACCTTACGATGCTCAAACTGAAACACATTCTTGCTCTTGATACGAAGGAAGTGGCTGAAGCAAAGGAGAAGCAGCAGCAAGAGAAATTGGAGCAAGAGAAAAGCAAGCGCAAAACAACTAGAAATCGATCTGAAACAACGTGAGCTGGAAGATGCAGAGAATGCAAGACGACGAGTAATGGGGCTGACCTCAGTCGACGAAGTAGAAGGCTGGGTCGAAGAAGGCCGCCAACTTCAGGACGTTTTCGGATACGACAGATCTTTGAAACGATTGATGAACGCGCAGAACGAGAGCAAGGACTCGACCTACCTAGGAAACGCACTTTTCAACAAAGAGGAAGCCCAACGTCAGTTTGATCGCTTGACCAGTGCAATGGCAGCTCAAGATCAAGTCAAAAATTCAGATGAGGAAGAAATTATCAAACGCAAGGTCTACAAACAGAGTAGAGGACACGAAAGCAGACCCGCTCTGCGTCAACAAGAGGTGGTACAGATGCAAACTATTGTGAAACCTCGGTGGATAGAAATTGCGAGCTGCTCGAGCGACAGTGAAGGTGACGCGAATGGCTCAGATAGTGACGATCCACCTTCAGTTTGGATAGAACACCATCGATCAAAGCAACGCGCTGATGCAGATGAATATTACAGGAATCGAGCTCCTCAGCATTCTTCGGCTCCATCGCCTCCACGACAACCACGAGGGAAAGTTTCGAGTTCCCACGAGCCACCAGAAATACATCATCATGACGAGAAATACCCGGACAGCGGAAAACAGCATGCTGTACGATTTTCAGCGGGGTCAAAGCAAAGGAGGCGCAAACGTGGAGCTAGTCGACACCAGCAAGAAGTGACTCGAACTATTCAAGCACTGCAGGCGGAGAGACGACAGAAAACAAAATGGATCCGCAGTCGTATCTGCAACCCATCGACTGGACAGCTTCCCGTGCACTTGTGATCTGATTGTGGCCCATGCCGTAAATTACGGCCCGTTGGAGATAACCAAAGCGATCATTGTTGAGTCCCTGTGTTGGACCACGATATGCTGGTCGTTGGTTGTTCGAGAAGACCGCTTCCTGTGTGAAGATGAAGAGGGTTGTGGATCATGCGCGAGCAACTAGAAACTTGACCTGCCTGATGGGGGTTTAGACGGTGAACCTCCACAAAACATTAGCAGGTCTACTACTACTGTAGTCGTTCCGAAACAACTCGCTGTATTAAAATTCACGGTTCGAAACAAAGATTTTTCATTGTTGTGATTAAGAAAATTAGACTGCATCAGACAGCAAACCATCTAACGTTAGATAGTTTACTGGATGAAGGACTCGTACTTGGCCGGGTTCCAGTCCGGGAAGAACTTGGCCACCGATTCCTGCATCTCCTGCTCCGTGCCAACAACACCGCGACCCTCTTCGAACAGCGTCGTGAGGAAGGCCGGGAAGTCCGTGTTGAACTTCTTCTTGTTCTCCTCGAAGTCCACGTGACGCACCTCGACCTTCTTGTTGAGCTTCTTCTCGACGAGGTCGCGGATCTGGAGCGGGGACAGACGCTCGGCCTCGAACGGGATGCGAGCTCCTTCCAACACGCTCTTGGGAGCTGTCGCCAGCACGTGTGCCACGAAGCGACCCACGTCCGTGCGAGCGGTGATGCTGAAAGCGATCTCGCCGTTGCCCACGACATTCATGTAGCCCTCGTCGTAGTGGTAGTCAAGGAAGTAAGGCAGGAACTCGGCGAAGAGGCCTGTGTAGAAGATGGTGAAGGGGATCTGGTGCTGCGTGAGGAGGTCCTGCACCTCCTTTTTGGTGACGTTCGGGCCCTCAGTCACCTTGACACCGTACTCGACCGGCACGAAGAGCTGGATGCCAGCCGCCTTGGCCGCCGGCACGATGGCCTTCTGCACGTCCATGTTGTAAGGAGATACGGTGCTGACGGCCACCTCACTGCCGGACAGAGCCTTCTTGACTGCGTCCTCGTCATCGTACGCGACCTGGTGCAGCGTGGCACCGCGCGCCTTGAAGGCCTGCAGCTCCGCCTTGGTCTCGTCACGCGTGAGGATGGCGACAGTGGCGCCCTTCTGGAGCAGTTCATCCGCGACGGTGCCGCCGACGCCGCCTGCTCCGATGATGGCGAACTTGGTGTAGACAGACATGGCTTGTAGTAGTTGGTGAGGGTGTCTTGAAGTGGTTGACTTGTGTACAACATGGACGTGCAGAAGGCCATCGTGCCGGCGGCCAAGGCGGCTGGCATCCAGCTCTTCGTGCCGGCCGAGTACGGTGTCAAGGTGACTGAGGGCCCGAACGTCACCAAAAAGGAGGTGCAGGACCTCCTCACGCAGCACCAGATCCCCTTCACCATCTTCTACACAGGCCTCTTCGCCGAGTTCCTGCCTTACTTCCTTGACTACCACTACGACGAGGGCTACATGAATGTCGTGGGCAACGGCGAGATCGCTTTCAGCATCACCGCTCGCACGGACGTGGGTCGCTTCGTGGCACACGTGCTGGCGACAGCTCCCAAGAGCGTGTTGGAAGGAGCTCGCATCCCGTTCGAGGCCGAGCGTCTGTCCCCGCTCCAGATCCGCGACCTCGTCGAGAAGAAGCTCAACAAGAAGGTCGAGGTGCGTCACGTGGACTTCGAGGAGAACAAGAAGAAGTTCAACACGGACTTCCCGGCCTTCCTCACGACGCTGTTCGAAGAGGGTCGCGGTGTTGTTGGCACGGAGCAGGAGATGCAGGAATCGGTGGCCAAGTTCTTCCCGGACTGGAACCCGGCCAAGTACGAGTCCTTCATCCAGTAAACATCATCTTGAACCGTAGCTTGCTTGATGAAAGAGTGCGTATTCAGGCATTAAATTCACTTTTGGTTGGGAAAACCAAATGCATACGTAGCATTGTTACCCCATCTTTGTCTACAATAATATCTCCTGCCTCGTGATCCTCATGTCGTTCGTTAGATCGAACTCGGCTTCGATCCAGACGAATAGTAGAGACAAGAAGAAGAACGTTGACGTGAAGGTTAGGGCAGCCTAGAAGCCAGCATCATTGTCGGTAAAATGACTAGACAACTTTACGATCACCATGTATGACAAGCTTGCGTTTACTCACTTTCACTTCAACGTGCCAACCGCATCGATAAATTGTATTGCACTTGCAGGTTTCTCTTGGACTAGTTACAAATGAAGTTTTCGCTTTCAACCGCCCCATAATCATGGCGATATGAAGAGCATTGGGCTTCGGTCTTCGATAGGTAATTTACTCGGTAATGAAACAGCGATTTTTTGAGTATCGAATCCTCAGACGCGGGGTGTCCGATCATTTGGGAATCCTCGAAGTCTCGACCATGAGAAGTTCCATCGCTTTCCTTGCAGTTACCACCTGTATTGCTCTCATTACTACCGCTTCACATGCAGTCAACCACGACCAGGTGAAGCCGCTACCGCAACCTGAACCTGTTACTGTTTCCGACACGGCAGCCCTTAAATTCAAGCCTCAGCTCAAGATCTCTGAAGGATGCCACTCGTATCCAGCGGTGCAGGCAGACGGTGGTGTCACTGGAGGACTCAAGTGGTCAACCTTCGACTTGAACGGGGAGTGCAAAGGACCGTCGCTTGGCTCGCGAATCTACGCTTGCTCGACGTGGCACAACAACTTGTGGGCCATCATGTATGTTTGGTATTTCCCAAAAGGCCGCTTCGCTGTCAACCCTTTGGCCTTCGTAAGACTCGGACGCCGGCACAACTGGGAGTATGCTATCGTCTGGATTGACAACCCAGCTCTTGAAAACTCAACTATACTGGGAGTTTCATTGTCTGACGGAAGCGACAAGCAGGCGCCACCAAAACCGAAGTATGTCGACGGAACGAGTTTAAAGGTTGCGTACTACTACAATGACATCCTGGGTAAGACGGCTCTAGAGCTCACCAAGGATAGCGGCGAGACTCAAAATCTCATCATGTGGGATCAGCTGCCGGCCCCAGCGCGAGATGCGCTGTCGAACACGAACTGGGACCCAACTTGGCGCCAGCGCGAATTTTGGAACATGCCTTTGTCTGATGCTAGATTTGGTGGATACCTCGACAAGGGTTGGCCGTTTTAGACGAAAGTTCCTGCGATATTTCGTGGCCTGGCTGGAATAAAATCCGTAGGTTGTATAGCACCTGTGGTACGTCAAGTAAATCTACAAAACTTTGCACGCATAAACCAAATTGGTTTCTCGTTACATGTACGACAACTAGCGAATTACTACTTTATCGGCATTATGGGAACTCATGTGGGCATTGAACGACATGTAGCACTTGGAAATGATGATGTAGTACGTGAGGCGCCTACTTTCTAATAGGCGTTACGTATTACGAATAACTGAAGGGCAGGCACACAAAGTCGGCGTACAAATCTACGCCTTAAGCAATACGGCCATCTATCCTGTAGTTTTTGAGCTGCGAGACGACTAATTGTTGCATCGGATCAGCTGGATGTCACATTCGAAAGTTTACCATGGCGCATGTTCTAGCCATTCGCTCCACACTTCGTGTGCGTACATGTACGTGTACATACTGTGGACCTGTGCGTTACAGTACATGTAATCTGTGACGCGCGATAAACAAATCCGTGATCAAATCAGCGCACGTTATTTACGGAGATGTGGTGCATGTCCCGCCCTCTTTATGGGTCAGCCTCACTCGGGATACTGGTCGCCTTGGACGAGGCCTCAGTGCCGTGTACGTGGCAGACGTATTATAGCAGTCGAAGCACTCAGGATGGGATCACAAGAAAATGTCCTTGTCACCGAGACGTAATCCACTCCACTTTGATATGCGTACAGAAGCTGCTAGTGAGGCCCCGACTGATGTACGTCTCGCATTTCAAAGCTCACAGTTTTTAAATTAAAATGTATCTCAAAATACACAGGTCAAGTGAGCCAGTCGACCACTTCAACTACCCACCCCAACAACGACCCACCAGCAATGTTTGTCTACACCAAGTTCGCTATGATCGGAGCCGGCGGCATCGGCGGCACCGTCCCGGACGAGTTGCTCAAGTAGGGTCTACCGTCACAATCCTCACGCGGGACGATACCCAGCAGAGTCTACAGATTTTCAAGGCACGCGGCGCCAAACTCTTCAAGGTCGCATACGACGGCGAGGATGAGCGCCGTGTAGCCCTACCACTTGGACGTTCAGTCGCCCGTGGTTCGTGCGGCCAAGTCGGCTGGCTTCAAGCTGCCGAGAAGTCGGATAATACACCCCCAAAACACCCCAATTTTTTCCCAATGTATTTTGCTTTTGGCACATATTTGGGACAGAATTACATTTGTCACTGTTTGGCTTGGTGCTTCGCTCACAATCACGTTCCCAACGTGAGCTCCTCGTTTGCACCGCAAATTTCACTTCTCTCGTGGCGGGCAAGGCGTCAGTAATTAGATAGTACCTCTTTGTTAGGGCAACTACTCCGGCCCACGCGCTGACCACTGCAGACCTCCGCTTCGCTTCGGTTGCAAATGGTCTCTGTGAGGCCTCACGAATTTTTTAAGGCACTAATGAAAGCGTACACTTAATAACCATCTCAGTTTTGGCACTGTTTTAGGATCGTTTTACTCTTTGCCAACGATTATTTCGCTCCAAATCTGTGCCTGGGTGCAGAAACGATTCAGAATTTGGGACGTTTGGGGCAGTTTGGGCACATATTTGGGATGCATTATCAGCTCCCCCTGCCGAGTACGGCGTCAAGGTCCCAACGCCTACACTAAGGTGGTGCAGGACTTGCTGATTGAGGTGCAATTGCCGGCCACTATCTATTACACGGGCATCTTCGCTGAGTTCCTGCCGAACTTCGTGGACTACACCGTCCACCCTAATTAGTCGTGCCATGACTATTTACCGTGTACGCCTGACAGCCCGACTTCGCGTGTTTTGGAAATCGATTTTTGTGGAAGTAGCTAACTGTAAACCATACTAAGAACAAAATACATAGCGCAAATCTGCTCGTCGAGATCTACCCGAATCCTCCCGTTTTTTTCAGTTTGAGGCAGAAATATATGTTTTTATCAAAAGCTGTGGAATGATCGTTTACGGTGCATGACTATTTAGGTCACACGACTAATCAGGGTGAACGGTGTACCATTTCGCATGAATGTCGTGGGCAAGGGCGAGACACCCTACAGCATCACGTCTCGTCATGACGTTGGTCGCTTTGTCGCACATGTGTTGGTCACGGCTCCCAAAAGCGCACTGGAGGGGGCCAAGATCCCGTTCGAGGCGAGCGTCTCTTGCCCATGCAGATCCACGAATTGGCCGAGTAGAAGCTCAGCAAGAAGATCGAGGTACGCAGCATCACGTATGAGGAGAACTTGAAGAAGTTCAACTCGGACTTCACGGCGTTCCTGACGGCTCTGGGAGAGGACGGTCGCGCCGTGGCCGGAACGAAGAAAGAGGTGGCAAGTTCTTCCCGGACTTGAACCTCACCAAGTACGAGACTTTCCTGGCATAAATAGGAGTTAAACCGGTAAGCATTTGGATGGAGCGATGCACGTGATTAAATCAAAACTGCTGCCTATCCTAGGATTAACCCTGAAGCATAAGGAAGTAGTTTTCGACTTGTCATTCGCTTCGAGTAAACACCACAAGTATCATCCCTCTTGTTACCAGAAATCACCACTACAAAAGAAAAACAACTACCGGTATACAACTAGAAACGTGTAGGTCATACGCGTTCATTGTTATCGGTACGCCCCTGTTCCTCCAGTAAACCGGCCTTATTTCTCAATTAGCTCTCCAAAACCCAAATGCCCAGTTGTTAAGCTCGATGCAAGTTACCAAGTGCGTGCTCATCCTGATCTTCGGTGTACTCACCGTTGTAATGGCCAACACTCCGATTCACAGAAGCTAGTACAATCGTGCCCGCCCGTTGACCGACAGGCCCCCTACATGTACTACCGTAGGTAGCAACAAGGGCGACTAAGCTGAAGTGGCACTTTTGCGAGGAAAGTGATCCAACCTCTGCAGTTCTGGATGAGAGCGTACCGATAACAATGAACGCGTATGACCTAACGTTTCTAGTTGTATTGTGTTAACCTGGGAGGACAGCTAGAAGAGCTGTGTGGACAGTCTCACAGAGATTAACTCGATCGGAAAAAGTTGCCTGTAACACAGTCAACTTTCAGACGACCTGACACAACGTGTCCCACATTTACACAAGTGCTACCACTTCGACAAAAACTAACACTGTGGACCCGGCAGTCCACCACGACAACACCTACAGCTTGCCTTCAAACGACACGAAGAAACCGATTCAGACTTATATTCAACAGATTTGACATAAACAATCAAATAAGTTAAGCTCCACACTAAAAACAAACCCTAAACTCAGCGCTGAGGTTTAAGCGATCCAATATCGGATTCACCGCCTTTAGTGGCCAAGTTTTGGGCTGTATGTAGGCCCACAATAAGAAGATACAATTGCCGTCCAGTTAGATCCACCGTCAACAACGCTAAATTACCATAATGCTGGCTTCAGAATGTCCTCCCAGCCTAAAGCGAAGCACCCTTGTTGCGTTGCATAATATGCAAAGCAAGTTCAGATTCTAGAAGTTATCCTCATCTTTGAGCTTCTAAATTTTAGAATCTCAATGATGAGGTTAACTTCCATGTACTGTACACTATATATGCCTAATCACAGGTCATATGCATTGCAATAGTGGCGCGTGCCATCTGAGCCACAATCTGATTCGCCATGGACCCTGTGACGGTGTTCAAGCTCGTGTCCATCGTGTGCATCTGGGTCGTTGGGCTCGTGGGTGGACTCACCCCTGCGTGTCTGGCCTCCCATCACGACAAGTCCCCAACACTGAGCATCCTCAGCGCCTTCTCCGGTGGCGTGTTCCTGGCCGGTGGCTTCTTCCACCTGCTGCACTCGGCTGTAGAGAACCCGGCACTGCGTAAATGGTCCACAGAGGACGAAGGTCGCTACGAATTTCCATACGCTGAGATGTTCTGCACCATTGGTTTCCTCGGTCTTTTACTATTGGAACAGGCAGCTCAAGCCAAGATGGACCCAAGTAGTGAAGTTAGTAACTACGTACCAGCCAAGACTGAGGAAGATGAAGAGCTTCATGGAGCTACAGAGAGCGATGATACATATCTGGAAGATCTAGATGAGGAAGAACAGGGACTTGCTATGGGTAGCAATGTGAGGAGAAGTTCTGGCCACTCGCACTTAGGTGGAACGTCTAAGGAAGTTGATACTGGCTCGATGGCTGTGGCGATGGTGTTGTTCATTGCTCTGTCCTTCCACTCGGTACTGGAAGGTTTGGGTATTGGGGCTCAGACGGAGACAGCATGGGGAGTCTTTATGGCCATTATCATGCACAAGGGACTGGCAGCTTTTGCACTGGGGTCAGGACTGGTGCAGAGTGCTATGCCTGTGACACATGTGATGCTGTACATGGTCGTGTTCTCATTTATGAGTATCATTGGCATTATTGTGGGATGGATCATTGCAGCCGACTCGTCGGAAGATTCGGCAGCTGCGGGGATCTGCGTTGCTTTGGCGTCGGGGACGTTCATCTACGTGGCAGTCATGGAGGTGATTCCACAGGAGTTCCCACGACACAGCCATGGTGGAGATGAAGTCCACGGCCACCAGCACAAATCCAAGCTGACGCTGAAGAAGTCGATCGCTCTCGTGGCTGGCTACGCCATCTTCGGCCTGCTCGCTAAATGGTCGTAAACGAGTTGCATTATTGCATGTTCGCTCAAGAAACGAGTGCCAACGTGGCATGGAAGACTTGAAGACGACGCTGGTTAACACAGCACGCAAGTGGATACACACTGATGTTTAACATACGCTCGCTCGCTAGCAGTTTCTTCTGGATGCTGGTTGCGACCTGCTAATCTGCTTTTTATCTCTTTTCTTCTTCTGCTGCTGCTTGCTTCTTTCGCTTGTCTTGTAGTATCTTGCTGCTCGTTACTTGCAAAGCTCCGTTCTCGTACCTCGTGCGTGTACAGTATCTCATCGCTGTTTGTACACGGCATTTTGTACACCTTGACGCCTCAAAACTCACCACCAACCGACTGACCGACTGACTGACATGATCGACGAGTCACAAAAACACACCGCTGGTATCATCGGGTTTACGCGTCAATGCGCAGGTTCTGCACGGCCTCGTCTAGTGACGTGTCGACGCCGTTGTTGCCTTCTGCACTACTAGGGGACTGGGCGCCGCCATCGTCCACGAGCGGGTGCAGACCATCATCCAGGCCGGGGATACCTTGCTGCGCCTGATGGTGGTACTCCATGCTCGCCAGCTCGTCGTCATGGCCGACGAGGCTGCCGCTGGAGCCGCCGCCAAGAAAATCGTTTCTCTGATGAATGCGCTTGTGCTGGACCTTAAGCCGCTTGGTTCCGATTTGGAACCCGTTCATACTGGCAATAGCTGCGTCGGCTGCATCCGCACTGTCGTAACTCACGAATCCAAAGCCCTTGCTCTCGCCCGTGATTTTGTCCATATAGACCTTAGCACTGATAACAGTTCCAAAAGGCGCGAAGGCAGTGGCCAGATCAGCGTCCGTCAGATCGTGCGGCAAGTGGTAGATGAACAGGTTGGCTCCCGTAGGACCTTCAAGCTGGCTCGTCGTTCGAGACGCCTTGGCAGCAGATTCCACACCTTGACCTTGCATATCCAATCCAGCACCAAGTCCACCAGATTGCATGTCGAATCCAGCACCGCCAACGTTCGGCATACCACCGAATCCGTAAGGTCCAGCAGCACCAGCAGCAAAGCCATAAGGATTGTAGTACATGAACGAGTTAGTGGAACTTCCAGGGCCACCAACAGCAGCTCCGACAGGTGATCCAAGTCCAGCAACCGCCGGGTTCAACCCAGCGGCCGCTTGAGCTCCAAACGCCTGCATCTGCTGCATATACTGCTGTTGCAACTGTTGCAGCTGTGGGAACGCCAAGCCAGCTCCAGGAGGCAGCGGCCAGTACGCATTAGCTGCGGCCGCCAAGTTCCGTGCACGTTGAAGTCTCTGACGTCGACTGTCTGCGAACTTAACCACTAGAGGCGAAGTTCCACGATCCATCGTGACATTTCCATTGATATCTTCAATAGCTGCAAGGGCAGAGCTGCGTTCTTTGAATTTCAAAAAGGCACAACCTTTGCTTTGTCCCGTAGCGGGATGACGTAGGATGTAGACTTCCTCAATGGTACCAAAGAGCTCGAAAACTTCACGAATCGCCGCTTCATCAGCAGTCTTGGGGATCATCCCAATGAAGAGTTTATGCTCTTGAGAAGCTCCTGCCTGACCTTCAGCAGGACGCACTTGCAATGGGTTGATACTTTGTGGTAGTGTCACCTTATTGTGCAGCTCCTGAACAGCCTTCTCCGCTGCGTCACGTGTAAAGTACGAGGCAAAGGCACAGCCTCGATGTGCGCCTGTGATCTTGTCCCTGATGATCACCAGGTCCTCAAGTGGACCGAAGACTTCGAGTACAGGACGTAGATCGTCTTCCTCCATTGTACGTGGCACTTGACCCACAAAGAGCTTAACGGGACCGTTGTCGCTGTAAACATCGGCGTTGGAAGGGTCTGTAGCCTGCTCGGCGTCGTATTGGGCGACGTCCATGGCAACTGAGAGTGGAGACGGAGAAGGGGAAGACGCAGACGTTGACGCTACGCACGGCACGGACTCACACAGAGGAGGGAGATGATCGAGACACGTCGAGGCGAGAATGAAACCAACACACTTGGAACGGACAGATCTCGTTGGTGACAAAGGGTGTGGAATGTCTCGTGTTGAGTATAGACGCGCTGATACATCGGATTGGGCGAATATGAAAACAGATCAGATGGAGCGGATTGGATGAAACACAGGAATCAGAAACAGAACTCGACTAAGTGCGAGTGCCGTAGCAATAAAAAAAAATTGGGGGGAAATTGCAGATCAGTCTTTTCAGTCTTTTTTTTGACAAATTATTTTTGATTCAATAACGTTAGGATGTGCATTGTCCATACAAGAGGTGTACGCTGTTCAAATTTAGGATGCGTGGAGTTGTGACCTCGCGCAGCAAGTGTATCCCTTGCGGTGGATGGATGCGGTAGGTCCACATGACTAAATACTTCGCGGTTACTTCCTACATGTCCATGTCCGGGGTGCATGAACAATGCGAAGAAGAAGAATTTGCACACACAAGGCATGACGGTGTTTGCCGCTGCTCTTGGTAAGAGAAGTGCTATGATGGCTATAGCGACGCGTACATGTACCAGTATTTCCATCCTAGATGCAACAAAGCCGCTGTGTGCGGTGGTGCATGCTTTGAACAAGGAGGCGGCATTAAAATATCATATCCACGTTGCGTGAAGCAAGATACAGGTGCACTGAGCACCAGGGGTCGGAATTAAATATTGCAATAAGGTAATTAATTGGGTTCTTCAATAACAATATCTATTACTGGTCTAGGCTGTTCCCAATACCATATTGTATTGGGGCCAATATTGGCAATATAATAATATTATATTATGGTAACAGGTCTCCAACAAATCCTCTCACTGTGGTATCACACACCCCGCCTCGATGGCATCAATGATGCAGGAAACAACATATATCAGAAGGTTTGAAGCAGTAGGAACGCCATTTAGCCATTGGTGTAATCCCAAGCGTCTTTCCCAGCTCAGCAGAGTGGCCGAAGTTAGGCGGTCCATCAACTACCACCAAATAACAAATGCATCTTGCTAGTAAAGCTCCTATAAAGCTCTGTGTATGAAGACAGCACGCTCGGCCTCGTCGTAGTGGCCTAGCACACAGCAAAACATAGGCACCCCGTCCGTTTGCAACCTGACTTGGCTGTTGTATCGGATTGGGTTGCAAATTTGGCTCAAATGTGCTACCGTGCTTGCAACCCAAGTTGCAAACGGCACCCCATATTTAGGCACAGTATCATGGCTGCATCTAGCCAATCAAGGGCCTGGATTTTCATAAATACAACCCCTATTGCAAATGGCCGGTAATGTAGAGATGGACGACGCTAACAACAATTTCAATACAAATTGCGGCAATATTTATTATTGTTTCTCCTTTAATTGCCGTTTTTATTACTGAAAAACCAACCGCACAATACAATTTGATACTGTATTGGCGGACCCCTGCTGGGCACGGTGGTGGCCAGAATGCTCCTGCGCATGATGCAGTACAGAATTGGAAGGACTTGATAGACGTCGGAGTTCTCATTCTGGTTGCAACAGTGTTGCTCTGTTCAAGGTCTATAGATTCGAACTCGGAGGAGCTAAGCAAAGTCCACCCCTAGATGTGTGCTGGATGACGGAGTTTATGATATTAGGAGATTACGGCTGGGCTCCGCTTGAGTGTTGGTCGCTCCCAAAGATGAGTTATCCAAAAGGTTTTTCGCGGTAATGCTCTGCGGATTTCCGAATGCCACAAGCACCCGCCGGAATGCCGTATTCCGACGTCAGTTTTGATTGACATCTACCCCAACAAGACGATTGCTTAGCGTATCGCTATGAGCTTCAGCACGACCGCGACTTCAACCTCAAATTGCGACCTCGAAACTAACTGTGAGCAGCTTCGGGCGCTGAGTGTATCCGCGATGGTTGTACACGTTGGTATGAAGTCTCGACCCCCACGACACCACTCAACCGAGCGAGAACTGCATGACGTCGAGTCAATATCGGTAACTGCGGCATCTATCAACGGATATGAGGCGGATTTCGACGTCACCATTTTCACGAAGCTATCGGCTGGGCGTTCCAATGACGCAGTAGCGCTTCCTGACGCCCCCCTTGCCAACCGTGGCCCAGTGTATAGGATCAAGAAAAATCGCAGTGAGTTGTGCTGTGCAAGTCACACATTTGTTTCGAGCTGTAGATTCTGCAAAGCGATAAAAGCGCGATGCCTCGCGAATGAAGAAGACCTTCAGATTTCTCTCGAAGACTTGAGTGACGATGTTTTTCGGGCTAAACTTCAAATCTCCTGACAGCACTTTACGAACGACATCCTCCAGCTGATTGAGCCTTTGAGTCCATCGACAGGAAGTCGGGTGTGCTTTGGAAAGCTGCAGTGCTGGCACCTTCTGTCCCAGTTTCTTCGTCACCCTGGGGTACGTACTACAAGCTGAACAATGTGGTATTTTGCAGGAATGCGTTCGAAACTAACCTTTAACCGACAAGATGTCTATCAGGGCCCCACCTGCTCTCCGATCCGAAAGTGCCGTGTCTCGCATGCTAGTCACCTCGTAACTCATGAAGACATACGCTCCATAGCATTCCTTCAGTAGTGGTATTAGTTCTTAACAAAGCAAAATTTCGTTTTCGTTTTCAAGGTTGAGTAGCATCACTTAAAATCTTTACCGACTAAGAAAATGCCCTCCCATCGAATGTCTGTAATCAAGCAGAGTTCGAAAATGACATAACGATTGACTTTTGTGTAGTTGTCTACTACATGTAGTAGTTGCCATGTATTTGCATTTTTCACGCCAGAAACCTCAATTAATGTAATAAACTCGTGCGTGCAGTTGTGCATTTTAAACTAAGTTTGACGAAAGTTTTCTACTTCGTCAATCAGTTGGTCTTGCAAAATCTGCGAATCTTTTCGCAAATTCAAGCTGATATTCCTCATCATTGCTTCGTACACTGATTTTCTCGTCGTAGTAGAAGGGAAACAAACCCCCATGATCCCAGTACAAGTGCTCTCGAGCTTGAACGACGGAAAAATCTGGAAACGCCGCGGAAGGACTGATGCTGATACAGCATCGATGACGGAGTTGCGGACCAACATTTTGGACGTCGATGACGCCGGCGTTGACGATGACTTTGTGATTTGTCTCTTCAAATTGCGGAGAAGTTGACTCTCCTTGGCTTGCGTTGGCCCGTTTTCACCGTCGATAACTATCGACTTTGTTACTTGTGAGCAACTTCCTCTCACCTATGGGTTTAAAGAACCGTAAGAAGCACATTAGTCGTGTAGTCTTTAGTGGAGGCAGCAACACACTTACGCTATTTATCGCAATGCCGTCCGTGGTCACCGTTTTCCACACAACTTCAGCTGCCACACTGCAAGGGTGTCGTTGAGGTAATGTCGACGATCATCCCATGTTCACAGTGTTGTTTCGTCTTCATGGTGCTGCTAACCGCCGATAATGAACCAAAAGGAAACTGCGATGATGAATTCATGTACACCTCCGCTATTTCGTCTTCGAGTTGGGTAATGGTTGCTGAGCTGCATTCGACGTCGTCGCATGGATTCGTAGGCGTGTCTTCAAAAACCAGAGAGACGCTCTGTACAAATACCCCGACGTCCACTAAATAAATAATCATCAGCGCTGTGATTCCATCAATCGTAACGTACCTGGGCATGCACCTTGCTCCTCAAGGCTCGTCGTAGAACTGCGTTTAGCTTTTGCTGACGTGAAAATATCGATTTCAGCTTGGCTTTCACACTTTGAGATCGCTGCAGCTCTTCATACTCAGTTTTTGACACGTTTTGCCAATTGGATCTAGCAATTTCTCCGTGTGAAAAATTGTCTTGATGCCCTTTACAGCTGGACTGACGCTTCATCAGGCAGTTTAGTTGTTTCTGGAGCACTTGTACCTGGTGCTGCAAACCTTGGATCTCCTCTTACTCCTTTTTGCGGTTTGTCGGGTGTATCCTCCTCTTCTCAGCAGACCTGGTGCTTGAGCACGTCGGAGAATGTCCGGTGTTGCAGGATTTCAAGGGTGTGTGTTCTTGAAGAAGTGTGTCGAGATCTACGCCACCGTCGAAAGAATCGATGAACTTTATCGCGTCACTGACCGTATCCAGATCTTCGTCCGAGACCATGTCGAAACCCATCTCTCGCCCGTTTAAAATAAAATTAAAAATGCTGTCACTGTGGGCTGCAACTATTAATAACAGTAAGTTTGCTTACGGAAGGGTTAAGGTAGTTGGGTAAAGATGCGCAAACTTGACAACGCGTAATCTCCCTTACTCAGATTTCGTGATTCTGAAGGTGTCGTTATCATGGGTGCAGCCCTCTGGTCACTGAGAAGATTCTGAGTGTTACTGCGCAGTGTTGTCAATCACGACCAGTACATGTAAATCTGGTAACTTTTTTTTTTGCTGCTGACGCCGCATGATTCACGGAAAGATGAACACCAACAAAACTGCAGATGATGATCACTGGGCCGAGGGACTACTAGTCGGCAGCAAAGGTAACTTTACGGACGAAGTGGTCGCCGCTGGAGCTGCCGGGTGGCTTGCCAAACTAGCGCGATTGAGGATAAATTAACGCGTATTCTGTGTGGCGTGGAACGTGTTACTTTCTTTTTTTATTTGGTATTACGGTGCAACCACATTTTTGTCCATACTGAAGTTCGCTGGGGTAGACCATAACCAAGAAGGAGAAGGCAAGCCATACAGATGGCGTTTTATATGTTGTATCCTACCCTGAAATCTTTATTTCGTTATTATGCGCCCGTCCCGTCCGAAGGATTTTATTTGGACCAAATGCGGGTCATCCCAAAAATGGTCAAGATATTTAACTTGATTTTTGTATTGGGGTAGCGAGCAGGTGCGAGGAGCGTAGCCAGAGCAAACCCGCGCGGGCTTGCTCCGCGGACACCCCTTGCTGTATTTGCGCAGGCGAGCCCTCCTCAGCGATCGGACCCATTGCTCTGACTTGGAGTTAGTTTTTATTTTGCAGGGGTCTGGGGTGCGACCGTCAGAAAGCTCGAGTTGGCCACTCTTTGACCTTGACCCTGACCCAAATTGACCCCAAAAAAAGTCTACCGTCCCGTCGAATCGTGTTTGCCCTAGTTGTAGTTCAACCAACTTTACACGTATTACACTGTTACTACTATCGTAAACTTCTCGGCGTGTTAGCATTTACTGGCAGTATCGTAAACTCCGCAGGTCACTCGTGATCTGGATCTAGTCAACCCCTTACAGCGAATGTTACTTTTTTCCCACTCATACCAAGCGAGTGCAACCAATCGCCGATTGGCAATCGGTCTTGATATCTGGACCGGCTCAATTCATTACCGGTGTTTCCATAGCATACTTGTACATGTATGTTGGAATTATATGAAATGGAATGGTTAACGCTTACGCGGCAACCTAGCGCTCCGCGAGAGTCTCTGCTCTAGCGGTTGGAATTATAGTACTCGGAGGGTGTGAATGCCAACTCGCTCGGCAAGCCGAAACAATGCCTGTGGGTTTAAGATCGGCGTGCTCCGCACACGGATCTTAAACCACAGGACCAAGCATGGTCAGATCCCGCTCGGCCCTATAGGGTTAACACGCACAGCAAAGGGTTTTTAGGGGCGTAGCTAGGGGACAGTTTCCTGCCAACGCCTCCGATTTTGAAGATTTGCTGGTCATGACACCCGCCCCCCAAACCGGCTCTCTGGTTTGTAACAATAGTCTCTGTCATCAAGCAACGATGCTACACAATATGTCATGATTACTTTCTCTTTCGTGCCTTTACCCATCTGTAATCATTCCGGCCCTCATGCGGATCGAGAGTTCGATGCCGCAGACAATCATGATAGCATACACGCACGATTACGTGGTTTGGTTGGTTGGGTACTACCGTAGCCGAATATCTGTGGTAATGTGTTTCACCCTGGCAGCTCAAATCTCAATTTCCTCGAACAATGGTGCCCCAATTCGTGCTCTCAAGCTACCGATCGCATCGCATCGAGCAATTCCAAGCCAACCTAAGCGATTGCCTCGTTAGACCCGTGCTTCCGCGTGCGATTGAACGCAACTCCAAGACGAGTGCTACGATTCCGTGGGCTGTTCAACACACGTCTCATTTGAACGTCTCCGACGCTGGCGAGAAGACTGGATGGTTGACGGAAACTAGTCCGGGTATCCTGCATGGCGAGGTTACGACACCTCAAGCTTCGACACCTCTCAAACGGACGTCCTCGAGATCAAGTTCGAATGAGGATGAACCAGTCCTGAACGGACGAGTGCTCGAGTTGCGCAAGAAGATCACTATTGCAGAACGATGTCGACGTGGACGGACCAACCAAGCCCGCTATAGAGCAAGTCAAGAGCGCCTTGTTCTAAAATTTGAGGAAAGCTTGCGACAACTACGCCAAGAACTGGACGACCTGAAACAAAGACGCAGCAAATTCTTGTTTAAACAAAGGGCGTTATTGAGTCATTGGGTTGTCGTCGCCGAGGTGTTTCGCATCGTTGAAGACTCCCTTCGCTCGCCGCAGCAATTAGAGCGAGAAAATATGGATAACGATCTGGCAACACGTCAAGACCTAGAGTTCCTACACAAAGTTTTTGTGTCGGATGTGATACTAGGCGAGCATTGTGGAATCGACTCGCTGATTGAGCAGTGGAGAAGCCACGCGTTGTGCTCCACTAATTCGCGTCTTCAGCTTCGACGAGTGGAAGCGGTCGCCCGGAATCGTTCATGATTTACTAACCGAGTCCAGCAAACAAGTCATTGGCTACGATAGCACAGCTCGTAATCTTCGCAAGTCTTCAGGTGAAGAGAGAGGAATCATGTCAAGGCTGAAGTGGCTGTTCAATAAGAACCAACCAGTGCTCAACGAAAACGGTGTCAAAGCACTCAACGAGCAGACTATCGGAACAAACCCCAGCAATGCCATCGAAAAAGCACTTAGTAGCAAGAACATCGACAAAACCCTGAAGGTCAAGAACCTGCAGAAGGTACTCAGCGACAAGAACCTCAAAAAATCGCTCAGTGGTACGAAGATTGACAAAGTTCTCAGCGATAACACGATCAAACGCTCCACCATTCAACGAGTTGGAGCATTTCTGGAGAGGCACCCGACCGCGGTAGCTGCTTTCAAATGCGCTTCGATAACAACAATTGTTGTTATTATTCTGATTCTCGCGTTCGGAAGCATCGGATTGGCATCCAAATGATGAAGATGACGAATTTCGTCGGAAGAGTTAATTTGAACTGCCGTTCTATGATTCCAAACTCATTCAATATACGTTTTTCCAGTCAATATACACTAGCAGGCTGACCTATGCTGGTTCTCAGTTCAAAGTCACATCATGAACTGTGCCACGTTATGTAGCTGTGACGAGTAGACTGCTCATCCACCAATTTACCAGGTCAAGCTCAAGCGGTTCTTTACTAACAACAACAAAATGGCCAAGTTCGCCTTCTTCGCTGCTCTTCTTCTCGAAATTGGAACGATCCAAGCGGCTGATGTCGATATTGACGAGCTTCCTCCCATTGGCTCGACTGAAGGAAGTGGTCTTGTCAAGTCCACGCTGGAGGAGCGTTCCTGCCTGGACATGATGTAACTGGGTCGCTACAGAACGTCTCAACGTGCAGGAGGCGGACATCTCGGTATTTCACTCTTCTTTCCTTAACTAGAGCAACACACAATTATTTTCAGAGAATCTATTATCTTTTATTTTCATATATGAGCTCAATTTTTTTTTGATGGTGTACTCAGTACACCGTGTACTGTAGTCACTTAGCTAACGACCGCTAATCACACCAAATCCTAACTACGCCCAGTATGTGCTCAAATATTCTGGTACGGTTAGTGGTTCTCACTGAATTGCTGTCAGTGTTGGTTGGTTTATATGTTACTCTTAACGATGATTATCGATGTGCTTTATTGCTCAATTATTTACTACTAATATCGCAAGGACTAACTCCAAAGCATCGTTCTGAATTATCCATCTAAACAAAAATTGTTTGGATGGTGCCCTGAATTGAACGTTATAACATCCATTTTTACCAAAAGGTGATGGATGACGTGAGGACGATGTTCGTGAACCCGCCCACAAAGGGACTCCGTTGGAAAGCCAGCCTAGCTTTTCGACGGTACATCTGCATTTGACCGAGCGGCGAGTATATCGTTCGCCACTCTCTTGGGGACACGACGGAGCCGCAAATGCTGTCAGCTGCTGACAGAGGAAACCCGATACGAATAGTGTCGGAATATGCCGTCGTACCTTAGGTCTCAAAGAATCCGTTTATCAGCTTACTCAAAGCCCCGACAGAGATTTTGTACTATTTTAATAGTTTAATAGTTTAATAGTTTAATAGTTTATTTGAAATACAAAAATCTCTGTCGGGGCTTTGAGTTTTGTGTAGATTCTTACAGTATCCAGGATAGCACGATCTTTCGTCCCATAATCCACAGCTAGGTTTCCGCCCATACGATTATAGTCGACCAATCGGCAATCGAAGTTGACGGGACGATTAACCTTGAATACGTTTGTGGCCAATCAACACTTCAACCAGCGCCCATTCCTGTCTCAACCAAGTCGATCTACACCAGGTTCGCAATCATCGGAGCCGGCGGCGTCGGCGGCACCGTAGTGGGTGAGCCGCTCAAGAAGGGAGATGCTGTGTCTGTGCTTATCCTCACACGCGACGAGTCTAAGCCAGAACTGCAGGCTTTCAAGGAACGCGAAGCTAAACTTTTCCAGGTCTCGTACGACGACGAAGATGCTGTAACGAAGGCGCTCAAAGGCACTGAAGTGGCCATCAGCACCGCGTGGCCATCTTTCACGAACATAAACGCTACGATTTCGGCAGCCAAAGCGGCCGGTGTCCAGCTTTTTGTACCGGCTGAATATGGTGTCAAGGTGACGGAAGGTCCAAACGTGGCCAAGAAGGAGGTTCAAGACCTGCTCAAGCAGCACCAACTCCCTTTCACCATCTTTTACACGGGCATCTTCGCTGAGCTTTTGGCTCCATTCTTTGATTTCCACTACGCTGAGGGCTACATGAACGTGGTGGGCAAAGGTGAAACACCCTTCAGCATCACAGCGCGTTCGGATGTGGGTCGATTCGCGGCGCATGTGCTGTCAACGGCGACAAAGAGTGAGCTGGAAGGTGCTCGCATCCCCTTTGAGGCCGAGCGTCTGTCGCCGCTCCAGACCCGAGGTCTCACCGAGAAGAAATTGAACAGGAAGATCGAAGTTCGCCACATCAACTTCGAGGAGAACAAGAAGAAGTTCAACACGGATTTCGCCGCATTCCTTACGACGCTGTTTGAGGAGGGACACGGTGTGGTGGGCACGGAACAGGAGGTGCAGGAGACGGCAGCCAAATTCTTCCCGGACTGGAACCCGGCCAAGTACGAGTTCTTCATCCAGTAAAAAGGACAAGGTGGAGGTAGCGCTGACAAGGTTCGGCATGGAAACATTCAGATGACCTGCATCTGATTCTTTCCGTCGTTGTAACTCAATGAACATAATGTCAGACAAATCGTGTTTTGTTCATTACTCAGGTGAGCACACGTAAAGTTGCCCTTATGGAAAAGAGTCGATCGCTACCACCGCCAAAGCCGTTGACATTGAGCCAATAAAATTTTACGGCATGGCGATGTTCGCCAAAAATGATCTCACGCTCGACGAGTCTCTCCACGTCTTTACATTATTCGAGTATCTCGGCGTATTCTTGTGGATTATTTTCACTTTAATAATGATTGATGCCTACAGGATTAACTGCTACCGACGCCATCAATCAGCTTC
The DNA here is from genome assembly GCA_014706105.1 of Phytophthora quercina. Lineage (NCBI taxonomy): Eukaryota > Oomycota > Peronosporomycetes > Peronosporales > Peronosporaceae > Phytophthora > Phytophthora quercina. The sequence continues at coordinate 834,409 of JACBOW010000091.1, read as the reverse complement.
TGGAAAGTACCAATGCATTTTTATAATGCAATTCAAGGAAAAATACGAGATTCTGTAAGCTCATAGATGCGTTGGTCTTGGCAACGAATATTTACCAGACGAATGCAGGCTTTAGCTTACGGTCCATTTCTACTTTTCTTTCCTTCCACCACCAACTCGCCGGGTATACTGTACACTTCCGAATGCAAACTACAAGGATTGCTGTTGCTGTCATCGCGCTAACACTGTTTGGGGTCCATGGGGAATCGCCACATCAATTGCGTGCACTTCAAGCGGCAAGTGATCACGAAAATATCGTGAAATCCTCGGATAAACCCTTTCAGCCTGTACTGCAACGATTTCTCGGTGGAGGTGACGACGACGACGATGATGATGACGACGATGATTGCTAGTGGTAGAAGCGCAGGGAGGATGACCTCGAAAACTGCGGTCGGTTTAGTTCATCCTACTTAACTTTTCAACAGTTGGGTGCGACAAATTTTGCATCCTGAATTCGCTTATTACAGGCTAAGTTTCAAATTGTTTTTAAGACTGATCGGATGCTGAGCATGAAATTGGGCCTCATCCATGATTCGCACGAGGAAGAAAATGAATTTGGCTGAGAGACCTGATAGCAAGTTTGTTTTAGACGGCACAGTCACAATATTTTCTAAAGTATTCATGCTCGGGCCATACGCCACATGCATAACCAGCACTTCAGATTGTTTGAAACGGACGTATTTCGTAGTAGCTACCAAAACGATAATCCTGCAACTAGTTAATCATTCCTTCTTTTTCTTCTGAAAACAATTTCGTGATGCGGATAAAGTTGTGATGCCTATTGCATTCGGATCATATGTGGGCCCTCTAAAGTACTTGAGTAAATCAGGTTTACTCTATGATTTTCTGCGTGCAGACACTTATGAAGGAACGGTCTATCACGATCACGTGGTATCTATCAACAAAAGCGGTATATGCTTGCTCTGTATACATAAAAACACAAGCTACTTCGCACAGAACCTTGTACGATAAACGTCTGAAGTTTGGAAGTCCTATATTCGTTGTAATTATGCATGCCATTACGCACGCCTATAATCAACTTGTTTTTCCCTTTAAGATTGATCAGTAGTCTTGAACACTTTGGTCGTGTTACAAGTTTGCCAAGTTGGCACAAGGTCCATCCTCCACACTGACTCAACTCCCACAAGGTTGGCTATCTAGATTACGAATTCCCATTCAGTGTTATGAGTAACTTTTATCCGGCAGAAACTTACCTCTTGGTACGGATCATACTAATATAATAGCGTGTTCGTACATGCAAAATCGCACAGCTCATCATCGAATTTGTCAAGAACCTCGATTTAAAAATAAAAAACTGAAAAACACTGTTGTATGCAGCAGTGGAAACTCAATTTCTCAGCAGTTTGTAAGTCGCAGCAAGTGAATCAGACGTTATTTCGGGATGCCCGTAAAATCCTTGTACAACGCAGTGATGATCCGAATCTGTTGCTCGTTGGCACCATCGAGCTTCATGCTTTCGCGTACCATTTCCACAGTGTAGCGTTTGTCCTTCCAACCAGGGAAAATGTGTTTTTCGAGGAAGCCGAGATCATCAGCAAACTTGACAAGCTCATCGTCGACATTATTCACACCCACCTTTCTGGCATCAAGCTTCTTAACACCCAGCTTCTCGACGCTTTCGGTGACGTCATCAAACTTTCTCATATCGACCATTTCGATCATCTTCTTCGGAGCCGCGTCGTCGAGCTTGTTCGGGTCGAGCTTGAACAGTTTCATAATATCGTCTATTAGACGGGCCCTTTCCTCACCATCGACGTCGTGCTTCCTCAGGAGTCGGTTGCGTGTAGGGAGTTCACCTGGCACCTTGATTTGCTTTTGCACCGTTGATGCTGAGATAACAGCGGAACTTGCAAGAACCGAGGTGGCCACTAATAGTGGAAGGTAGTGCACGCGCATGGCAGAACTTAAACTATAGAAGCTGACTGGCGACGCCATGCAGAGCAAGTTGAGAAATGGTGAGAACCAGAAGAGATCAAGGCTCGGCTCTGTTGAAAACTAAAGTGTAAACCTATGTTGATGGGGCTCTATGAAGTCGGTAAATAGATTTAGTTACGGCCAACCGCGCTTTCTATTATACTGGTAGCTCTTACCAGCGTCAACAGTACACCACCATCATCATCCCGTCGCAAGATACGTGTACCCGTATATGTATTCCTATTTTCGGTTCCGGCACAATAACTACTTAAGTATTGGACATCACAAGAACACTGCTAGAAAACGGAAAGACCATCTAGGTGAAGTGCAGCACAATGCAGTACCTCTGGCTACAATTTAGTTAGTTCGACTGCCTATTGAGCAAACCAGAGGCCGGTTATCCTAGCACTGTTGTCTGGTATACGTAGTATTCATACTGAGGCGATTAATATATAGCCTGCATATTTCATGTATAAAGCTTTACTGCAATATCCCTCGTGGGAGCAACCACGTAAACTTTGGCCACCATAATCATGTGACAGCCGTTCATCAACAATGTTGTGACCGTTATTAAATCGTCATCCACTTTAGATATACAGTAGTCCTATCAGATTGAGAAGTTTGCATTTGATTCGCAAGATATGTGTGGCAACTTCAAATGTTAATTTAAGTTCTAAGTCGAAGTGTGACGAAAACTATTCGCAACTCGCAACCAAAGGCAATCCATCTATTGGGGACGCGTAATGTCCTCCAAGATTATCTGAAGAAGTTCACAAAAAGGTCGTGATTGTCGTGGAGGTCAAGAAAAATTATGCAATAGACAAGAACTATTTTCCTCGTAAACAAAGCAGATTTACCATATATTACATGGAAAAAATATGCATATATTTCTTGATCGTCAAGCCTTAATCAATGTCTCAGAGTGAACGAGTCAGACCCTCATAGCCAATCGCAAGGAAAGATGCTTAATTTCAGGCCGAATCAAGCGTTAACAGGTCGATTTACTACGAGTTAATTTTACGATATTTGGTGGTTCCTGACATCGAGTTTGCGTGAGTCTGTTGTTTTGGTACAGCGAATGCAATCGGTGAAGTACTTTCTAGACAAAATTCGTTAGCACACCGTGAACAGCTCCACTTCATATGTTCGTTGCTACCATCCAAAATCAACTACCAATTACTCCGTAACATGCATATGCAGTAGCCGGTATTAAACCGGAGCAAGTGGATCAAGCAAGAGGCCTTTCAATATATATTGAATATGGATTGTCCAATCCCACAAAATTGCCTACCCAGTTTCGTTACTAACTACTTCAGTTAGATCGTCATGCTTAGCTTTTTTCATGACAACGTGCTTTGGGAGTTCCAGCTCCCATGTTGGCGTTCTTTGTGTGTCTCCGACTCGCTACAGGATAGGCTGTAAGTTACGATTAGATTGTATTAGTAAAGTAAATTGATGAAGAAGATGAAATTGGTTAACCAGTTATAGGATGGATCATTTGCTAGCAGCTACGTATGTAAATCCGTTTCAAACTCTGAAGTGCTGCATGTAGTCATGGATGCCTTCGGTTTGGTGGTAGCGACGGTGAGCCGCGTAACTCGGTGTTGCCTCATGTCTACTCGGAGGCGTTCTGTACTGCAGTGCACTATCTCGGCTTGCAAGACTTCGTTGACCGCAAGCGGTTTGGTGGTCTTGGTATTTGCGGTAATGGTTCCTTTTTTATCAGTGCTGCAAATATCGACTCGCACATTAAGGCTATCGCGACGTCACCCGTGTATGACATGGGTGCAGTCGGTTGGTAGGTTTGGGAAATACTCTAACCCTTGAACAACGAAAGGAACGGGTTGCTGGTGTGTCCGCGCAGCGATGGATTGAAGCAGTTGATGGGGAAATTCAGTATGATGTCGGCACTGTGCATGAACTCACTGAAGAATGGTCTTCTGTCCAACTTGAGTACTACGATTTTTACCGCACTCCGCGTGTGAAGTTCACTCCAGAATACACTACATCCAACCTTACTTCTGACGTGACGCAAACGATCATCAGAAAACTCATAACCCTTTACCCGTTCAACGATATCGACACCATCTCGCCTCGTTACGATTCACAAAATGCTTAAGCGGTACGAGCAGCTTCACCCGTGCTTACACCTGTTTGAGCGGGGTGTTGAAGCCGACAGAGATATCCCCGGTAGCGCTCCGAGCGACGATACAAGACGATTCCCTTATCGTGTAATTTCTTACTACTACTGAAGAACACTACCATATACTGTATTTACTAGAGGAGATTGAGATTCTGGAGATTGCTACAAAGCGCCTCCAACGCGAGAAGCGCGACATCTTTGATTTGTTTTTGGAGTATTTCCTAAACCTTCAATTTCGTCTGATCCCGACGCCGGCGTCGCGGAGTCTCGCGACTTCGAATCAGCCGTAGTCAAGATTATGAACGGTTTTGAGCAAGACCTCTCAACGCAAGAATCTGAAGCAGCGACTCACTTACAGGGATTTACAAAGGCGTCCAATGTACATGCGCAAGCGGCAGCGTCTAAACGAAGACTGAGCAAGGATCATCAATTCCAGACGACCTCTTCGAAGAAGAAGCGCAACAAGTCTCCTGTCCGTAAAGCGACGAACGCAGTACCTCCAACCCGGCCATCCTTGATGATGGTGGCCGAGACTTAAGATTCGGAAACAGCATCACAGCTCAAGGCGCGGATAACAGCCGTCGAGGTAAATGCTGCCATTCTCGCCACGGCGCAGCCCCGGGAGGAAGAGAAGTCGAAGTATATCGACCTGTCTTGGTTGTCAGCCACTTTCGTCGAAGTTGAGCGCTTGTTTTTCTCTATGAAGTGCATGCCTGACTACTTACGATAGAGCACGAACGCTCAAACGTTGGAGGCTATTCTGTTCAAGCGGATTAATTGGGACCTTGTGACTAACTAGGTCACAAGGAAGGTGGTCCAGAAAACCAGAGAAGAGAATGTAGACGAGAACAAGGAGTGTGGTAGCAATAAGTAGCTTCCTAACACTAATTGACGATTTTTAGTGGATATTGAGAGGATCTCAACAATCTATATTGTAAAATACAATATCTAATATTGAGCAATAGCACTATCGTTTTGACGGCCCCTGCGCCTTGTCCGATGCTGTTTGTCTCTGGCGATCACTCTCACTCTCGCACATACAGCGAGGATGTGTATGGACGTGCGGCGGAACTGAAAGAATTGCATTGGGTGGCGGGAGCAGTCCACATGGATCTGTACGACCACGTGGACCTCATTTCGTTCGAGAAGTTCACTGAGTTTTCCAGGGAGAATCTCAGTGCCTAAATCTTGGACGCCTCAGCTAAAGCCAAGGCTTCACAAATCTCGTCCATGCACCAAACGTATGGTAAGACAGAAGCGGAACTGTAGATTTTGCGTCGATACTTTCCTCGAAGCGAGATACATGAAGCCGTGTTTTCATTTGTTTATTGCCTTTGAAGAATTTTGTATTCTAGACATTGGTGAGAAGTCCATTTTGTTGGGTTTCAGCCGTACCACGCACACTTGTGTTGGCTCGCATTTCGCCTGGTTGATTCCATTTGTGGCCATTATTGGTATTTGCATTTTTACTATTGTTTGCGATAGAAGTGTAACAGGGCATGACGACTGTGGGACGGTGAACATGCATGTGGCGGAGAAGGTGGCCAACGATGGATGGACGTTGAAGCTGAGTAGCGGATTGGAGAGCCAGTGAGCTGTAGCCACGCGACTGAAGATCTGGTGACTAGTGGTGCAGGCGGCAAGGACTCGGAAGTGTTCACAAACAGTGACGGAGGGATGCGTGTGATGCAGCTTCGCTCAGCACGACGAGTGACGCGCAAGCACGCGAAGAGGCAGCGGCGGAGGGATGGGACGATCGACGAAAGCGCAGTGAGTGTGAAGACGCAGCAGAACGACTTCGAGTCGAGAGTGAACGACTTGGGGCACGGCAGCGGGAAGCAGAGAATGGGATGATGGAGTTGGAGGAACGGCAACAAAGACGTTTCGGGTCATCGACAACACAGGACGAAGGCTCGGTGAAGTCGATGCGCGTGAGTCTTGTCAAGCATCAGGGGGACGAACGACGGAATGCACAGCGGTGAACGTCGAATCCGTGGGCTTCGTGGGCTCCGAAGACGGCCCATAAACAGCGCTGAGCCCCGGTCGACTACGTGGAAGGAATCAGTGGCTTCCTGGTGGACGTTGTCGGCGTGTGTCGGTTCGAGCTGCGTAATGTGTTCAACGAGGCGATCACGATGAATGCGTGCATCGTCGCCGGCTGTACCAACGAGTTCTTTGTCGGTGTTGACTTCATGCAGCGGCACGGAGCCACCATGGACTTTGATAGCAAAGAAGTGCGCTATCGTGATGAAGGCCGTACGGTCGTGATACCGTTCAGGACGCGTGGCAAAGCAGCTGACGGCGAGAAGGACGCGCGTGTCGCCTTGGTGCGCATGGTCGGCAAAGCGCAATTGGATGGCAGGACGGCGGCACCGGTGGGGCTGTCTGTAGCGGCTAAGGATGGAGAGAAGGGCATCTTCCTACCCACGAACTACACGGTGACCGTGGTGTTAGCGGTCACCGTGCCAACGGCTAAGAATGGACGGGCTTGGGTTCCAGGAATCAACCCGGGAACAAACGAGCCCGGTTGCCTGCCAAGAAGAAACTTGGTACGTGGGTACCCTTAGACGACGACGTGGAAGTCTTGGAGATCAATGGCAAGCTGCAGCGAGATCGCGTGGAAGCGTGGTTGAGCGGGTAGGGAGATGTGGACGATCCCCTGGACGGCGAGGACGCTGTGCACATTGGTGCCAAAGCCGACGGAGCACGCGACTCATCGTGAAGAAGCTCAGCGCGAACACGCAGCTAACGGCGAGCGTGGGCTACTGCCCGGCTGTCACTGCCTTGGCCATCCAGCACCACATTGATACGGGTGATGTCGTGATGTACCGCGGAAGAGTGTTGGTAGAAAGGTGAGTGTAGATCTCTTTGCAGTAGAAACTTGTAGGTTGGTCTCGATTGCGGGGTAGACGGTGTATTGAATAATGACTTGGTTTCCTAGCCTAAAGAGCTTGCCTTCCTGTGCTCCTTGGTGAGCACAGTAGTCTCCTTAAGGATTCTTCTTGTTTCTGTTTCCTAATCGTGCCGATGTGTATCTACCCTGCATGTCTTTCTGTTTTTTTCTTCTTTTCTTTGGCACTTTACTTTTCTTTTGTCCGATATGCATGTTCACTTTCACTAAATGCATTGCCACCGCGACAGCTGGTCCGTCAAGGCAGCCGTCGCAGCGACAGGTCACCTCTGGCTGCTAGCAAGCAAGCCAGGGCCTTTGTGCCCACGCACTCTATCTTGCTTGCTCAGCCGGCCAGAGGCGGGCATGACAGGTGATGCTGCGCCGATCCTGTTCAAACGGTGCAGACAAGCCCAGGCAGAGGACGAAGTGATCGGCACGAACGTACAGAAGATGTTAGATGCGGGAGTGATTGAAGAAGGTAATGAAGCATGGGTTTCCTAGTCGTAGTTGTGAAGACGAAAGATGGTGAGGTGCGATTCAGCCTGGATTATCGTGCGCTAAATAAGGTCACGCGTAAGGACGTCTATCCTTTGCCGCGCATCGACGAAACCTTGGAAGCGTTGGGCGGTGCTTCACTGTTCAGTACGTTAGATTCGAAGACCGGGTACTGGCAAATTCGAGTGGCGCATGGTGATCGCGACAAGACGGCGTTTACCACGAAACGGGGGCTATATCGGTTTGTTCGCATGCCTATCGGTCTTACCAACGCTTCGTCGACATTCCAACGTATGATAAACAAGTGCTACGTGGATTAACATGAACTATTGCCTAGCTTACCTTGACGATATTATCGTGTGCACTCGAGGAGGGATCGAACGTCATGCGATGGAGCAAACGTGGCTAATGGAGCAGCAGGCAGCGGCCGATCTCACACTCAGGTTAAATAAATGTACGTTAGCAACGCAGTCGGTCGAGTAATTGGGCCACGAGTTGAACAGTGATGGTGTGAGGCCGCTGGAACGGTTGGTCCCGGCGGTGAAGGAGCTCCCGCAGCCGAAGGACGCGGTCGAAGAAAAGAAGTTTGTACTCCTCGCGGGTTACTATCGATGGTTCGTAGAAGGTTTTGACTCGACGATGGCGCCTATGGCGAAGCTGTTGAGGAAGAACGTGGAATGGGAATAAAGTGACACACCAGAGGGGTCGTTTGAGCGTGCGAAAGCGGTCTTAACGACGAAGCCGGTCCTCATGTACCCTAACTTTGCATAGCCGTTCCGTGTGATGACGGACGCGAGCCAAAATCGAATGGGCGCGTACCTCATGCAAGATCACGGCGACGTGCGGACGAAGCTAGTGCGCAAGGGGGGTGGACGTCTTTTGATCGCTCAGATGTACAGCACGTAGTCCTCTTGGTACAGTCGCTCTGGCTGTATGGGTTATCTGTCAGGATGACTATAGCCTTCCAGTCTACCTACTTGAACTTCCAGGCGTCCCGAGGGGGCCCGTCTCCGAAAACGAACACTAGGTGCTTATACGGAGTTGGCATGTGACCTTGTGGTATCCTCTTTGGTGTCATTTACCTTTGGCGGAACGCGATGTCACCTCTTGAGTTGTTTATATACAAATATGAATCTGGATGCAGAGCGTGGACGTTACTTCCAAAGCCGTCTCCACAACTGAGTAAATCAGAGACAAAAGTATTCCGAGATAACCAATACAATACAGAGAGTTATACACACCCACGACTCACCGAGCGACCGCGTCGTTGCGGTGGTATAATCCGCAGCCTGGTTGTACTCACGCTTCACATGGACTAACCGTAGTTTCTGGAAATCTGCCTTCCGGGCTTCACATTCGGTCAGGTGCTTGTGGAGGTTTGGCTGGTTACAGTGGGTCAATCCTTGAACTTGTTGTATCGCGATCCGTGAATCACCCACGGCAACCAGATCGTCGACCTTCCGGGTGCGCGCCATCTCCGTTCCTTTCAGGAGGCCATGATACTCGGCATCGTTCACCGTGACGTCATCCAGATTGAATCCTCGTGCTTCCAGGACTTTCCACTCTGGAAGTTGCCGTAGGATACATCCGCAGCTCCGTCGGCGCGTAGATATTTTCGCAGCACCGTCAACGCTTAGGACGACTCCACGATAATCCGGACCGAGAATCTCGACGCTAACCACTGGTGGCGGTCTGACGCGTCCCTTGGCTGGAATTAGCAACTCTGCAACTGCATCTAGATGTTCACGTGGCGTGATGCCTGCACCCAGGATGGCAGCTGATCCGTCTTCGTCTCGAGTGACTTTCCGGACGCTAATATCCCAATATGATAGCGACACACACCTCGGAACACACCTGTCATCAGCCGTCTTCGAATATATCACCCACTTTAGAACTGAGTATCGGGTGTAGACTTCCAGGTGACATCCCTTGAGAATCGTCCGGAAAACCGGGAGTACCCTCAGGATGGCAATGACCTCCTTTTCCGCAATGTGATACCGCAACTCAGAGTCCTTCAGAATGCATCCCGTGAATCTCACCGGTTGAATCACTCCGTCATACTCTTGCCCCAGGACGGCACAGGCTGCCCACTGGTTTGCATGCCGGATGATCACGAAATATTTCGTACGATCTGGATGACGAAGTAACGGCGTCGAGACAATCTACTGCTTCTGGATGTCAAAGGCAGCCTTGGCTCTCGAAAGGTCTCGTCCGGCGCGCACTTGGTCATCTGAAAGTTCGTACAACTCAGCAGGGACCACCCGGAAGTCCTCGAAGAACTTGTGGTAGTAATTCAGACTTCTAAGACAAGACTGAACTCCTTTCGGATTCATCGGAAACGGTAAATCTTGAGCTCCCTTCGCGATCTTCGGAGTCGCCCGGATGCCCTCCGCACTAATTTCGTGCGATAAGTACGGGATCGAGAGCTTTCCGAAATCGCTCTTGGGCAAAATCACCGAGATGTTCCAATAACGAAATCGAAACAGCAATGCATCCAGATCGTCACAAAGTTGATTCCACGTCGGAGCTCCATGTGCGATGTCATCGATGTACGAACTGCGTCCCAAGATCGGTCCCATTCGTGCTGGCGCCGGGATGTTCCTCTGGAAGACCGTCATCGTGTCCGTCAGAACAAGGTAGCTTCACTCCGGAAGTTTCATCTCTGGATGCACTGCATCCAGAAGGTTCCAGTCCTAGAAATTCCAGAACATCCGGGTCGACTTCGACCTCCTCTTCAGGTGGCAGTCGGACAAATCCCCACAGACAGTTGTTAATCACCGCTTGGTACGCCAAAGGTGCATCCGTGAGTCCGAATGGCATCCGGAGCCACTAGAAGTGTCCGAACGGACATACGAAAGCGGAGATCCAACTTCACTCGCTCGGACATCCGGACAGCTCAGAATCCACTGGCCATATCCAAACTCACAAACCACATCGCACTCTCCAATCCGATCAATAGGTCATTGATCAGAGATAACGAGTAATTCGAAAGTCGGATGAAGCTATTCACCACAAGGTAGTCAATGTATATCCGGATGTCCACTCCGTTCTTCTTCAGGACAATCACGATCGGGGGTGCCCGGGGCGACTCTCAATGCTCGATCAACCCGGTTTCCAGGAGCTTCTTCAGCAGTTCGTATACCTTGATCGCTATGTGCGGAGCGATCGAGCGTGGACGTTGGGCAACTGGTTTGGCGTCCCCGTCATCCAGATCACAAACCACACCACGCGCAGGCGCAGGAGCCGCTTTTCCATCTCCAAGAAAACTAGAACGATGATACTTCAGGATGCGCCGAAGCTTCTTATCTGAAGTCGGAGTTGTGTACCAGGTTCTCCAACGTCAGCCTTCTCGATGTCACATTTAGGACTTAAGTCATGGATTTCTGGAAGCATTGCAAGTTCATCTGGAAGTTGAGCGAGTAACTCGCTCCCCTCGCGAACATACACAGCGGGTTCCAAGTCCAGCTCCTTAGCATTCATACGCATACATCGCTCGTACTCCAATTCCGGCTTCCGGAAAGGGGTACTTGGCAATGCTTGAGCTGGCAAAAGTTCATCGATTTCCAGATCAACTTTTGGAATAACCTCTGGATTAGTCGTCCCATCATCCGATCATTCTTCTTCCAGACTGATTGCATCGTGGAATTCCTCGTCATCAGAATCAGAATCCGAAATCGCATCGACGTCGCTTCTGGATGCGAGAACTTTGTCTGGATGTACACTTCCTTCTGCAGTATCGGGTTGCTCGTCTCCTGCATTCACATCCTCTGAAGGGCCTTCAATGGTAGGAAAACTTGCATCCAGAAGCTCAACATCCGGAAGTTCAACGTCTGAAGTGTTTCCATCCGGGACGGAATCGCTCGGGATGACCACTTCCTGAGCTGCCAGCGCGGCTACTACACGTTCCTGGGGTTGCCTCTGAAGTTGAACCATACAAACCTTGGTGCTTCCGGAAGGCGGCCTCGTCAGAAACTTTGTGGGCCACTGATATTTCGGCTTCTGGACGCACGGGGCTCTGAATCCTGACGTATCTGCTCAGACGTTGTGCGCGCAGACGGACGTGTTCTGAATTGGCATTCTCGTAAATCAACGTCTGCCACTCTTCATACCTCCAGAGTCCTGGACGCACGAAACGTCTGCCCGTCGAAAAAAACGTATTCGACGAACCGGGCGACGGAATTCCGAGTGTCAATCCAAAGAAGCTTCTTTGAGATGTTCATCACTCGCACGGCAACTGGCCAAGATTGCGCAGCATAAATGATCTGCGTAACCCAACCGTCACCTCGGCCTGCCCAAACAACTTCGTGCTGCGGATTGCTCTGACCATACCAAATGGGACGATCGCATGTTCCCCTGGATGCAAATACAAAGTTTCTGTCGGATTCACGGAGATATCCACACCTTTATACAGGTGATCCGAAGACCTTCCAGACATCAAAACAGTTTCTTCATCTGGAAGTTGCACCAATCCTACTTGAACACAGTCGCACTCCAGCGGAATACATGAAGTTCATGCCCAGATGCACACCAACCCCTTCGCCAATATTCGTCACCCAGAGTTCCAAAACACAAACCACTCTTGGACCCAGAGAAATCTTCACCTCAGTACTCGCAGTGATAATCGTCGGGATACTGCCCAATCCAAATACCCAGAGCTGTTTCCGGAAACGCAGGCGAAGTTTGAGTCTACGGGCAAGATCCAAACTCACCATACTAACCGAAGCTCCGGGATCCAGAAGCATACCCGTCCGAACATTATTGACCCCACCATCAACCTTCGCAAATTTCTTGGTGTCCTCGGACTTGTGATTCTCCCATCATCCATATATCTGACCTGATCCCAATCGAAACTCTGGTCGTGCATCCAGACCGTAATCATCCAGAGGACCGCCAACTGGAAGTGAGGGAGCGTGTTCTGGATCCCCATCCAGCGCGCTTATTAGTTTGACGGATAACCTTTTTTATGGGTCATCCGCTGCGCAGGTCAAATTTGGATAAACTCGTTTTATTGGGTCAATTAAGGATCGAAGTTGACCATGAATTGACCCATCGCGAGCCTATTATATGTATAACTATGACACCTCTATAAATAAATATTTATATATACACTCAAAATATTTAATATTACAGGGACCAACAAAAGGCTACTAACAATTTGTGAATAAATATAATCCGATTTGGGGTTTGTATTAACGCTGTCATAGCTTAGTGGTAGTCCTCGGTTCATAAACGAGAGGTCGGTGGTTCGATTCCACCTGGCAGCATAAACTTAACCCTGGACATGTATATTGGCTGTCAGTCAGGATCACTCGGGGGCAGAGATTCGGAGTAACGGACAATCCCTGGTGTTAGGATCAATAATCCTAATACAGGGGTCTGGATGCCTCCATCTCACATCTCATACAATACTTTGGTTCTGCTCTGGAGTATCAGTATCAATACAAATTGTATTGATATTCACCTAATACTTTGAGTCGTTTTTAAACTAAATAAGGCTATTTAAAAAAAACGCTGAAAAGTGACTAAAATTGACTGCGCGAGGTTGACGCATTCATTCTCCAATGGGACAGCAACTTTCAAACGTTCTCAGAGAGAAAGCACTTTGTAAAAAGGAAGCATAATTAACGAAGTTTTACGAATAGAAGACTTTATACTATTAGAAGACCGCCCTGTTGTTTTGGAGAAGGTTCTATAAATAGTTGACCGCTTCGAATACAATACCGCTTCGAATAAAATACCACTATGTCGTAGAATCAACACCACCACCATTGGCGGTGTCGAACTCAATTGAGCCCTCTGGAGTCTACTAGTGGTCGTCACGAAGTGAATAATCTGTTTAGCCAAGACGACCGGACGATGCAGTCTAGAGATAAAAGGCCCTCTACGATTAGTAGATCGCCCGACTATTCTAGGAGGCTACTAATAAATACAAGACCAACCATCATTCGTAGAAATCCGTTATGTGTGTATTGAATGGTATGTATTGTAGCTATTACAACTTTATCGTTCCTTACCCCATTTTTTATAATTTATAGTTACCCGCCGCTTTGTAGTAGAACCAGCAATAAAATATTATTTTAACTTTGAGTACTCGATTTGTTTTTTAAATGCTCCAAGTCCACCCCATCGTTCATTGGCGCGTTCGCTCTCTCGAAGACTGTCGTGTTTGATACCAGTCTAGCCGCGGTAGATATAGCTCCTCCAGGAGTCGACATCCTCCAGGGGAAGGTCGGCGAAAACCAAACTTGACCAAAGCTTACAGCTTATATTCGGTTATGCACTTGAAATTCATGTGTAATTTCTGACGGAAACAAGAGTCACAGCTTCTTCAAAGGCATCACTGAAGTATCACTTGTATTACTAAACTATTTTTTCTGGATTACTACAATCGATATAATACCGAAAAAGTATTACTAATACAATACTTTGATTACTTCGAACCTCTGCTCGGGGGCTCTCACAGAACTGCGAAAGCGACCGACGGGTGCCACCGAGTGAACTGATTGACCGCCGGAATGCTCAGTACCATGAGTCGGGCTCCCATTCTGATAAGGATTAGAAATCAACAAATGTCTAAAATCTGACATCACAGCGGACGCAGGCATACAGAGGGATATCGTATCACTATAGAGAGTAGGAAAATAAAATTTTGTATACTACGCAAAATTTGACTAACACTTATTTTGTGTATTTAGCAAATGGAAATCTCTTGAGAATATCTAAACGCAATCAGTCCATGTAACGGCAACTTTGAGTCCTAGTATTCTGTGGACATGGACGTAGTTGAGTCTTCATCGGAGTCAGAGTCGTCCGAGTTGGGTCCATCCACTTCTAAATCGGAGTCTGAGTCGATTTCCAACTCCGAGTTAGACTCGAATCCGGGGGCGCGCTGTGAGTCGGCATGAGTTGGAGCGCGGGCTCTGCGATTCGAAATGTCACCTAAAAGGCGGACATTTTCGCGACTTTGCCCCTCGGTGACACTGGTAAAGCGAGTAATATCTGGGTGCGGAGTGGAGAAAGCCGAATTTATTTTAAAGGGTGCGGTTGAAGCGTTCCTGTGGTTGTTGGTCCTGTTTACGATGTCTTCGGGCACGTTATTGATGTTCCACCGTTCCGGTTTAAACTTGCGAACCCAGATTTTCTAGAAATATTTCCAGAATTGTTTCCAGCTGTCCTTGGAGTAGGTGACTCCCATGGTTCGGTAGTCACGCTGGGTCATGGACCTGACATCGTGGATGCCTCGAAGGGAGATATAAATGCGCCGAATCATTGTCACTCTGTTGATGCAGCCTTCTCGCATAGCTAATTCAACTTCAGGTTCCGTGATTTTCAACTTCAGCATCTTGCGACGCAGGGCCTGCTTGAAGTGAGATAGGCACCCCACAATGCTCGATTCTGGAAAATGGCTCTGGCCAGCGTTAATCGTGGCGAACCCAAAGTCGCACACAACGTGGGCGGGAGCCATTTTATTCTTGGGCGCGACGTAAAGGCTGTGGAACAGGTGCTCGTACACTTGTCCAGTTTTTCCAGTCGTGAGAATGTACCAAATTGGTAAGCAGAGCTCTGAAATAGAGTCATAGAACATCACAATTACCAGTTGGTAAAACGGGGCGGCAAACACCGGTAAGTTGCATCGATGAAGACTGAATTCTGGCGCTGCTTCATACGATCCAGCAGGTGGGGGTGGGCCCAACCAATCAGTCGATGTTGCACTTCATCTTCGTAGAATATCAAGTGGAACTGGAAGAACTCAACCCAGGGCTATGTTTGACGTCAAAACGTGACTCGCGATCGAGACGACCAAAAATTTCCCGTCCAAAGAGGTTAGCTCTGGTGCGATATAGGCGGCCCAGAACTTGCTTTTTCGTTGCTCCACGGACTATTTCGTTGTCATTGCCATAGAAAAGGTCCCGAATCATGCGCCACACTTCTTGTGGAGTCAATGTGACATCTCGGACACAAATTTCATCCGTCATCATCACCATCTCGGCTTTCTGGTCGATGAAAGCAGCTGACGGTCCAGTTGCAGCTCGGCGAAATTCAGGTACACAATTGGACTTATGGTCTCCGGTCACCACAGCTCCCCCAGTACGCACATACAGCTTCACCTTGCATTGGGTATGTCGGTAGGCACTGCACCGACAATGAGTTGCTTCCTCGGTGAAATGGTAGGGAGCGTAGGTGTAGCCCCGGAAATGAACACTCGATGACCCCGAAATAGCAACAGGGAGATCGGCAGAGTGGGTATCTTCAGTTGAAGTAGGTTCTTGAAGTTCGTGATCATCACTCCCTTCGGCCTCTGAGCTTAATGGTTGGCCCAGCAAGATGGCCGTCTGGTCCGACGCGTCGCTTAGGCCCGCGCCATCTTACTCGATCGAGTTGGACATCGATTCGTCGGATGGGTAGTAGTTGGACGTCGATTGGTCGGAGGCGTAGTCAAAGTCCATGGTGGTTGGTATCGAAGTGGAGGTGGTCGTTCTTGAAACTTGACAAATTGGAGAATGACCACTTTGGTAGCTAAAGATAAAGGCTTCGGCATCACAATAGTGCACGTGTGACACCGCACCACGACTTCGTAAGCGGCCAAGCGACTGACAAGGGAGCGACGCCCAACCGTGCTATCGCAATGCTATGCCACGTCTTCGCGAACAACGAAGCGACCGACTGCACAATTGAACGCGCAATTAAACGGTGGTCTGCAAGCATACAACAAACAGAGCGAGTGCAGCAAACTGAAAATGCTGAGGAGGGGCAGTTTAATCAAGTTTATTTACGAAATATACAAAAACCATTTGGCCGTGATAAATTTAGATCCTTATTTGACCCATACAAATGCTTGGTGATTTTGGATCCTTGATTGACCCCCAAAAAATTGAGTTGACCCAAATTTGACCTGCGCAGCGAATGACCCAAAAACAATCTTCAAATGGCATCTTCCCCACCGGAAAAAAACAAATTATCCACTTGCTAGTGATGACGATGTCGATAGTGTGAAATCTAGGTTCGAGAAGGTTTTGAATGCTTCCAGTACGCGCAGGAACTCACAAATTGCAGCACGTGTTGCTTGAATTTGTCGATGGTGCCTAAAGACGTAACTAGACAGATACCTGGCTTCGAAGCACGCGGTCAGGTTTAATCGGACCAAGGCAATTATCGCTCTTCGCAAATCGCCCGTGGCTGCTATTTTTCCGGTGGGCGTGTTAAAATATCTGCGTTTCCTTCGACGGCGGTGACGTGTGCTGTTACATTTGGAGGCGGAGATGACATACACGAAGAAGGAGCCCTGTCACTTTCACCTCGCTTGCGGACGTCGCGAAACTACATGTTATCCAGTCCGCGACAGTCTCTTTGGCAGGCGTTATTCATGCCGTCGGAAATATGAAAATGGCCGCTACCGCGTAGGGGAAAACTGTGGGTGAAAGATTTTTGCCCTGGTTGATGACTTGAACACTGAAGTTTTCTGCGCCGCCTGGGGTCAGCTTGCACAAGAAGTCAACAATCACAGACCGCGTCCTCCTGGTTCTATATGGGTGAGTCTCAGAATACAACGGGTCGCGCCCTATCAATGTTGGCGTTGGTGCAACTATACTGTACGACGCTTTTACTCCCCATTAATTCAAAGGTCTAATGACCCGTTAAGCCTTGGGATAAGTCTCAACCAGTGGATATGCTCTTAGACCTTCGAATTTTAGGATAAAACCTATTCACAGCAATTTTTATCCAGCGGTAGGTACTATTCCGAGTCTTAACACATTGGTTTCTAGGGATAAAAGTTGCCGTAAATCTCCACTTCAATTTTGTATGGATTTTCCTATATGATCGAGGTATTATATTAGGACTCGAGCTCCACCCGATAGAACCCCGCGAAGTTAAAAACCCTGATACGACCTACTGGTGGAAGCGTTAAAACTCGTCCGAGTCTTAAACGTGTTACTTTTAGGATAGAACAGCCTTTGAGCCCTACCGGTGGAGAGAGCAGCTAATTTGTTTTACGTCAAATTCGCATTCGCATGACCAGCTCTAGTAATTTTATAACCCGTTACTTTCCCTCGGGACCAGGGATTGGCAGTAACTTTCCTGGCCAGTATCAAAAAGTACTGTAGTAGCAGTACTATTACTCCAGTTTCCAGTATTTTGCAGAAATTCCGTTCTCCTGCCCCGATAGTACAGTAGTTCACCATCTTCGCTTCGGTAGTACCACAAGTACTGCCGAAATCCAGAAGACGAGCACATGGCCATTGTCGGTATAGACGCCCGCCATGGGTGACAAGACCACAAGATTGCCGCTTGAACACCAAGCTTCTCTGGATACCGCGAGTTGGTCGCACGCTTGCGCAGCTTGTTGCCGCTTATGGGATAAGCGTTAGTGCTGCTCTATTAGGGCGGTTCGCTCACGTTGGATCCTGCTTTGAGATTCGGCTGAGATAGCTTGCCGCCAGCAAGGTCATTTGTTCGCTTCGCAATTCTCTTTGCAGTCCCAAGACAGATTCCCGCATTCTGCTACGCCCGATCCAGCACGCCACCATAGTACCGTCTTTCGTGACTGCATCAACCCGGAGCTGACAGCCAGGGATCCGTGCTCCGTTTGCCATTGTACGTCTTATCCTATTGTTTGTACATGTATTGAAGTGACAATGTACTAACGCTAATATGTAGGTTTTGCTCCAGCACGTGTCTCGACCAGTGGAAGACGGAGAGTACGCCAGTATTGATGGAAGGAATGCGTACCGACAAGATAACTTTCGAGTCGGGTCGCCTAACTCGTCGCCCCTCCACCAAACCACCTAGGACTCAGTCACGAGCCGTAAGAACTGCCCAGCAGCTAGTCGTCGGCTGATATCTCGATGGATCCTAACGTGCGCGTCGGCACGTTTGGGATGCCGACGCGTGATAGATAGCGTGTGGGATGTAGTCGATGTGCTCTCCACACCTTACGGCGTCGGTAGTGACGACGCCGCCGAAGTGTACTCGCACATTTGTGTGCTGTGTGCACTACGGCTGACCAGCCAGCCCAACGCTCATGACGACGCGTGGAAGGGAGCTCTGCGTTGCTGGTCCCATACGTCCAACGTGAAGGACCACATGACCGTCATTCAAGGTAGCGAAAAAACCACCGCGGAGTTGCTCCCGAATCTTGACTTAGTGCCATCAGTGGACGACGACGACGAGGTGGCTTCACAGGACGAGGCAGATTACGTCTTGGCGAAGTGGATCAATCACAAATTGCGGTGGGTACACATCGGCGTGCAGCAAGCTGTGGATAATAAGCGGACGGCTGAAGACTTCACGCGTCGGCTCCAGGTTCGTCGTGGCGACAAAATGTGCTGACGAGAGGGTCTAGATGGTCGACAGACAGTAGTTCGATAGTACTATAGTCCTTTGACTCCAGTAATTCAGAAGACTACGATCGGGTTACTCAGTACTCCAGTAGTTGAGATTTGATCCACACCGAACTACTGACAGTAGTTAGGAAAAAGTGGCAGTACTGCCGGGACCCAGGGGCCCGAGCGTGCAGTTTTGAGTTCGACATTCAACTCGAGTTGTATATCGATTTCTCGAGCAAGTGCAGTGTGCGGTAACGGAATGGGCTGATAAACATACAGACGCAGAAGAGACCAGGATCTGCGAGGTGGTACTAACTACTGAAAAATACCGGCTGAGGATCACTCCTCGGGACGCTATTCGGAACGAATTATGCAACATAGAAAAAGTCTATATCTTGAAGACAAAATAACGTGAGAAGCTGTACCCAGCATGAAAAGAAAAAGGAGATTCAACACTAACTAACAAGATCTTACGCAAACGTATATGAAGCCTCGGCACGGAATGACGATCGACGCAAAATGTGCCAAAAGTGCCCTCTCCTGGCATTTCCAGCCGTTCGAGAAAAATCGGCGCAAAGCGGAATGCATATGTTCTATACCAAAACCAAGTGAATAAATCGGACTACGACGTCGAAGTCGCCAGATTGAGCCAGAAGTAGCAAGCTCTGCGAGTCTTCGCCTCGCAAGTCAATTGTCGGGATACGCGCGGGTAGAGCTCCCAAGTCAACCTCACGTACACCACGTTTGGCTAGTAGCGCCTTGGTGTCGGCGACGGCGTTGGATGTGGTTATACTGGTATTTGACTGGAGCAGTTCAGATGATCTCATCGGCTGCGACACATGAACTCTCGTCTTCGCTGGTGCTTTCGACTTGGTCTTGAACCGGGTTTGTTTTGCAGGATCCTCGAGCTACTTCACCAGCTTCTCTGCTGCTTTTCGCTCTACTTCAGCTTTCTTCTCTGCCTGCCGAAAGACGCGCTCGCAACTTCTTTCTGCTTTCGTTTCACGGCACGTTCAGCTGCCTTGGTAACCTTTTCTTCTGCTTTAACGCGTCAGTTTTCTTCTACTTTCTCCACCGCCATAACCATCTCTGGTCGTGTCATGAGGACACCACCATCTACAAACGTACGCTGTCGTCATGGATCTTGTGGTGGGGAAACGAGAAGTGCAAGCTGCTTCAGCCCAAGGTATACGGCGTTAACCGCATCAAGCGAAATTCCCTCCCTCTTTAACGACCACATCTGGCGGTCATTAAGCGTCGGTATCTCGGTCACAAAGCGCACGGAGCGTAGGTCGTCGACAGCAGGCTTGGAACCGATGATTCGACTGATCATAACGTTAAGGGATAATGGCCAGATCCTCGTGTTCAGAAAGAATACGCAACTTCTCGGACAAGAATACGAAGTTCTCCATCCATCATGCACATTCCGCGCTTGCAACGATATAGGATCAGCTCAATGATGCCTTCCTCGTGGTAGCGTGAGAGCAGAGGCTTTCGCCCGGCCTTGGCGCCGATAGCAACCTTCTTCGTGATCCTTCGATGAAGGCTTGTGGTCGCCACGTTGAATGCACCACTGGCCTTAGCGAGCGATGTCCCCTCCTTCACCACCTTCATTGCTCCCGTGAAGCGATCCACTTGGTCACCCTACTTTTTCGCGCGATTCTGCTTGGTCGGCTTAGTCGGCTTGGTCACCGTCAGGCTTGTTTTCCAGTCGGTAAGTTCGATTTTGAAAGTAAAAATCTCGGCGAGCACTGCTCCGTTTTGCTTCTGGTAAAAGGGTGAGGCATCGTTTGCTTTTCCTCTTCCACGGAAACGCAACCGGTCTTGCAGCAGGCGGGTCGCCCGACCAACAGAGACGGCCAAAACCCATATCTATTAATAGGACATTGTATCATGCGGGTTATGGTTCATTTCAGATTGTGTCTCCAGGGTATAGGGTTGTTCGGATTCAGTATAAGAAGTCATCAATATACCATATCATCATCATATATCGATTTCTCGAGTTCATTTGACTACGTTTTGAGTTCCCTGCCTTAGTGTGGATTCCATGTAAAATAAGTCAGAGTAGTTTTGGGTCAGCTCCCAAACGCTGGATATATCGATAATATTGTATCCGGGTTTCCACAGTAAAAACATAGCCCATGATCCAGCCATGATATCCGTACCTACTTGATAAACACCGTACAAAAAAAAATCATATTACATGTGCTAGCATACAGTTACATGTAAGTCTGGGTATTTGCGATGGGGGAAATGACTGAAAGGGTGTAAATCCTAAATTAAATGTAGAACCAGTAAAGTTGTGACAGTATGGGTGTACGGTATCCATGTGGAAAACGTTTGACTGAAGAGGTGTAAATGCCTCCAAGAATATATCAGCACGCGTGTAAGGCCAGCTTCCTGTTCATTGTCGGTCTAATGTGCTTGGCATTCTGCAACCGACAGGCTTGACCACAGCAATGCGTCTGTCGCAGTTCACAAGCTATAGATAAACATGCGACCGAGATGGGCAGCAAGTACGTGCATGTAGCTCGGGTGGGCGTCTCGACGTCCTTATGGGACAGAACCATGTACAATTACCGTACATTGTTTGTTATGGGACAAACAACGTACAACTACCGTATATCGTTGGCATGTATGGGTGGCAATTATGGGACAAAACGACGTACAACAAGACTTTGTAGTATGCCGGACATTATAAGCATTATCATCTTTTCTTCCTCGGACGCAGATAACTTCCTGTGCGACTTCACGCTCGCCCTCACTCAACATGGTGGGGCTCTCAGCCAAAGAACTGCCTTACGAGGAACTCCGTGCGATACCATCGAGTACTTTTCGTACAGTTTTGTCTGTGGGATCCGCGCGGACACCGCGTGACGCGCGTTCTTGCCGTAGCAGTCCGACGTCAAGTTTCCGATCGAGGTGGCTACTCAAGAAACGATTCCACTCCAGATGATGGTAAAACGGAAGATGGATTCGTCTGGGTGACTTTGGATGGGTCTAAGTGGCGCAAATTGCGTACATTCACGCTGATCAACGGGTACGTCTCAGCTCCTACTGATAGAAAGCGATTTTGCGAGCGTATGTTATCAACCATGACAGAAGTCTTCAGTGAACAAGGCGCTGGAGGCGCTAACGGACGCGTTGTGCTTTCCGAGTCAGCGAGAGGTGCACCCCCACGTACGTCAAGTTCGACCCACCAAAGTACGGGTGATTCAGCGGTAACGCCTACTACGACCACACCTCTTGCAAGTAATGGCAGTGGTAGCGAACGAGACGCATGTACTTCTCAAGTCGCGGCCTTGTTGTGTCGTACAAGTTCGGGTACGACAACGCGTAACATCGAGTGTTGTGTTTCATTATGCATGTTTTCAATATTTTGTGATCAAAAGTGTGTATGAGTGCGTTTTTGCGTGTCCAATCAAGTGTGTGAGAGTGTATCGCAATACCGCAGTGCTCGGTGCGGGCTAGGCGTTGGCGATCTACACCGATTTGGCATTTAAGTTTGGAATTTACACCCTTTCATTCATTTTCCCGTTTACGATGACGTCATTTTCCCGTTTACGATGACGTAGGAATCCCAAACCCGAGACTGTGGCTATACACCAACCAATGGGAGATGTAACAGGCTTCTCGTTAGACCATTCTCATTCGCGCAGTTTCCTTTCGTAGAGCAACTAAGTCCCCGTACCTCTCCACCCTTCGTGCACCGTAGGATGCGCAAGGTTTTGCTTCTTTTCGTGCTAGCTTTCGTCGTTTTTTCGAGTAGCGATGCTCTTTCAACTTCTCCTGAACAACGTTCGAAGCTGATATTCTTGGATCATGCCATTCGGACGAAGTTTGGTGGCAAGCGGCTGCTTCGATCCAACGATGACGCAGTGGATACCGACGACGAAGAACGAGGGGCAACGGAGGTCGCTACAAAGTTGAAAACTTCCACACAAAAATTAAAGACGTGGTTCACCAATTCGAAACTGGTTCAGAAGGCCACAAAGCAGACCCAGACTTTGGCTCAAAAAAAGAGGATTGGGGAGGTCCGCAGGCTGATCAGAAAGGGCGTCTCCGATACCGTTTTGCTCGAGAAAAAGGTCACCCCCGACGAATTCTTCACGGCGATGCGTCTCGACCCAAGCATTAAAACTAAAATTCTTGAGGAGGCACCCGTAGTGTTGAAGAACTACCCTGGCGTGGAGAAATGGCTTTCGTACATGGGCTTTTGGAGCGGCAAGCAGTAGACTCTATTGGTAGGTTCCCACCTATTGACCAGGAGAGCCCGGTTCTAAAAATGTTTGGTTAATCTAAATATCCGGAAGTATCACACGGCGGAGCTGACTTTTTTAATCTGATAACAAAATCGATCCTGACGAGTTGTACATAGCTCCTCGATCAAGTTTGTATTGGTCGAACAACGTGACGATGCCCTCTCATGAGAGCTACGATCGCTTCAGTCGTAAAAAAAAAAAGTTTGTTCTTCCTTAAAAGAAAACCTTGGCTTTGACAAGCTGGTAAACTTGAAATGGTGAGTGTTTCTAAGTACTACGTAGCACAGTC
This sequence comes from Phytophthora quercina, assembly GCA_014706105.1. NCBI lineage: Eukaryota > Oomycota > Peronosporomycetes > Peronosporales > Peronosporaceae > Phytophthora > Phytophthora quercina. The sequence continues at coordinate 811,029 of JACBOW010000091.1, read as the reverse complement.
CAGCATCAACGAGGTATTTATTTTTTCAGTATTCGGTTACCGTGCGATCGTACTTAGTGCTTCAATATCGGCACCACTTGCATTGGCGGCAGCCGACACCAAATAACGCTTAAGAGAGCACTGTCACGCCGCGAACAAATGATTAATCAGTTGCGTTCTCGATAACTCTCACTGTTCAAATTCCTTTGGGAAGCATACGCAGATACACCCAGGAATTGTCACGGACCATATCGCGAGAATTTCTGGTCTATAAGTTATACCAGAATGAGGCGTATACAGTACAGTAAATATGACAAACGTGCACCGATCTAGCGCGATCAGCCCCAAACAGATCTGTACGACTTAGCACCGATAAGTACACCAGTTGCATGTTAAAATTCTTCACATGAATATACATGTATTGTGAAAATGCGATTAATGTATTGTACATGTAGAAGCCACAGAAACGTTGGTATAAACATGCTTTTGCAAATGGGATCGTCGTGGTTGAAGGCAGCCGTATTGGCGACATTCCTCGGTCAAAGCAACATTCAAATTTCTGAATTAGACGTTATGATTCTACCTGTAGTTCTGAAGCACTCGCACCAGGCTACTACATGTACACCCCAATTCACGGCTGAACACCACCAAAACACCACCAAAAGGAACTTTGCGAAGCTGAAACCGTAGTGATCCAAGCCCCCCCCCATCATTCCACATCCATAACTACCCCTTCAAATTATTTGAAACGGATGCTATCAATTTCTTTTTCTTCTCTTCGCAAAGCTTCCATTATTTAGCACTACATGTCGAATGTCCAGAATGTTGCATGCACTTGCCATCCACCTTGGGATACTTTTCACACGCAGGTTCTGAGCACCTCATACCTCCACCGTGAGCATAGCATAACCCCTTCGACTTCACACGTTTGTCACATCCTTCACGCGAACACTTCTTGGGACCACCATGTGCACTGCACAAACCTTGCAAGTACGACATCTTGTCACAGCCTGGGTGCATACATTGAGCGCCACCACCATGGTTGTAGCACATGCCAACCGATATAGCCCTGTTATCACATCCCTCGTGGTCACACTTCGTTCCTCCACCATGCTCAAAGCACTTCCCTTTGTCAAGTGCTTGCTTCCCACAACCATGATGCGAACACTGTGTACCTCCACCGTGACCAACACACAATCCTTCAGCATGCGCACGCTTCGTGCATCCCTCAACAGAACACTGCCGCGCTCCACCGTGTTCAAAGCAAAATCCATTCGAGTCAGCACTTCTCAAACATCCCAAATGCCCACATGGGTCGCTTCTTCCATGAGTATAACACAAGCCTTTGATCACAGCTTGGTTTGTACACTCTTCAACAGAGCAGGGTTTGCCTCCTCCATGTTCAAAACATACCCCCTTCGCTCTTACTTGTTTGGTACATCCTTCATGTGAACACATGCTCCCTCCGCCATGTTCAAAACACAATCCTTTCGACATCACTTGCTTGTGACACCCTCTCTTGGAACACGTCTTCCCTCCTCCGTGTTCGTGACACTTACCCTTCGACTGAACGTGCTTAATGCAGCCCTTAGTTGAGCAAATTTTAGCTCCTCCATGGGAAACACAAAGTCCTTTAGTTCTGGCTAACTTAGTGCAATCTGGATGGCTACATCGACTCCCCCCACTGTGAGCCACACATTTTCCCCTGACTTTCGCTTGCTTGGTACAACCTTCTTCCGAGCACTTGTAACCTCCTCCATGTTCGAAACAATTGCCCCCTTGAAGCGCTTTTTTGCTGCAATTTTTAGCGGAGCATTTGTCACCAACTTTTATAGATTTTTTCTTGTTTTGAGGCGGAGTTTTAGCCTTGGACTTTGCAGATTTAGCGGCAGCTTTCTGATTCTCCTGTAGCGGGCGATTGAGCGCTTTTACGCCTTCGTCCCTTGAGGCGAAGTCATGAACAGGGATCTCTATCGATGACTCATTGCCTTGCCCTTCGTGGTTGGAGGCGGGGGGCGTCGCACAGGCGTTCGACTCGTCGTTGCTACTCACGAACTCACTCATGTTGTAGTGATGTGCATTTTCAATTGTGATGTTGCACGAAGGTAATGTAAAATGCTCGTGCGACATTGGGGTAAGGTCATCGAGATGAACAGCACGGAGCAAATAAACACCGAATATGTTCAGGCTGCACTATCGCAACCGCGAGGATTATCGGGTCTGAGCCCGTTTCACCCATCAGTGAGGAATATGTCCTGCTTCCTCGGGCACTCGGACCTGTGCTGGATTGGCAGCAAAGTTGGTTTATATTGTTGCTAATCGAGGCACTTCAAGTGGCAGTCACGCAAAATGAGTTCGGCGGAGAGTACATACAGTGTAGATCTTCACATTATTTCTACCTATGGTCGTATCTGCTTCAGCTAGATACTAAACACACACCACTGCTCTTCACCGTATAATTTCGAATCACTTGTTGGGCGAGAGGTAGCCATTCAATTGAAAAAAAAGGTAAAGAATTGAAAAACGCAGTTTCTGCGCAAATTCGAATAAATCAACCGGGAATTATTACGTTCCTTTCAACAGGCTACATTTACGACACGAAAGCAGCATGATCAGGTATTCCGAGGCATCTCGAGATTCATCCGCATTCTAAGTTCGAGAACACACTGTTATGGTTCCTCTCAGGTTGAGAGTCTCAAAGCAAAAACTACGAATCCCTTACATTTGGTAATATATGTAGCAATTTCATCCCGAAACGCGTTAACCCTAATTACAAATCTTGCTTTGGTTGAATCCCATAATAGACAATAGTTGTTTTAGATGCATGAACCCCGATGTTCATCTACACCAGATTCCAAGTCATGCGTTGGCAGCATATATTTCTTTGATAAACTGTTAGCCTATCCAACAGTCCAGTATGTAAGAAGCCGAAAAATTGCTGTCGCTAAAACAGTTTGTATTAATAATTCGTACACAAACCGAAGTATGGATACCAAGCCGTGTCCAAGCCGTATCCATATTTCGGTTTGTGTACGAATTACAAACTGTTTTTGCGACAGCAATTGTCGTTCACGCTCAGAGCTTCGCATCAACGTCGTTTTTGGTAGTATCAGTGATACTGATACTGGATACATGTACGCGTTCGCATCACATTGATACATACCAATCTTGAATGCGCCGTTGCGCGTATTAATATCAAACTGATACAGATGATACTGTATCTGATACCAAGTGATCAATAAAAGAGTATTGATTTTCTTCTAACTGGCCCCAAAAGCACATTTACACTGTTAAACCCGGAGGCTTCAAGGCTAAGGAAATAGGTTTTAGCAGACATAAGTTTGATTACGTCTGCTAAAACCTATTTCCTTAGTCTGATGGTTGTCTTCAATAGACAACCATCTCGCTCAGGCCTTGAATAGTGCTGATTATACGTTCTGCTGTAACGGGAGAGTGCAAAATGAACAAGTAATTGATGTGTGAAGGCAGGGCACTTGATACAATATGCCAGCGAAAGCTCATTTAGACGTATTTGTGAACATTTCTGCGTTATTCTGGGTCAGTCAGGTGTATTGATACAGTATTACCGTAGCATCAATCGTGATGTCGATTGTATTATTGATATTGATACTTCGGCATTATCGATATCACCCTGATGCTGATACTAATAATTTGATATATCACTGTGATAATGTAGCACGTGGAAAATTAAACTTTCACAACATGAACAATAGCACCGAGTCCTCGTCGCTGTGCAATCCCCCATTCTCTATACAAAGTTGTTGTGTATCACGACGGAGGTTGTTTCTTCGGTGCCCGTTAGCTTTTCCTCCAAAGTGTAGGCGCATTCCACGGCATGAGAACATGGTAACGAGGGTTAAGTGCAGTACGTATATCTGAGGGGGAATTCCGCTGAAATTTACCACCTTTCGATTGGTGGAATCGTCCTTCAATCAACCTCACTCAACTTCATTGGTCAAAATACTTCATTCGGCAATCGCTTGCCAACGGCAACAGCAGTACCAAGAGCCTGCCCCGAGCGTGATCGCCGGCGGCGCCACCGCCAGCGCTCTCGCAACTCGTGACCATCAGCTACGACACAAACATCAGTAACGATAACACGAACCTGACCTGTGAGTATCATACATTATCATTTTGGATTCTGTGGGTTAAACTATTGCTAAAGTTCTGTTTGACTCTGGAGTTTAGCTGGGAATAATGGAGGAAGCTGTCACAAGACAACATGCGCACCCGAATACTGTTTTTCACTGTATGTATGGCTTTTATTGTCTCGGGTTATCGCGGAAGAGCTGTCTCGCATTTACCATAAGTCGGTGAAGACTATTGGAAACTGGATAAATACTTACGAGCAAACTGGGACCTATACTCGTGCCCAATCGAACACTGCTAACACGTTTTCAGCAGACCACCGACAATGGCTATGTGACTTCTATGCTCAACATCCGCTGGCATACTTGGACGAGGCTCAAGATGCCTTCCAACGTACCCACCATATCAGCATTTCCAAGTCGTCGGTATGGCGAATTATTCATGACTGTGGTTTAACCCGAAAGGTGCTTAAGCGTCGTGCGATGCACATCAAGGAGGCGGACGTTTTTAGATTTGTGGAGGAGCTGAGTCAGATCAATTGGTGTCATGCCAATCTTGTCTTCTTAGACGAAGTATCGTTTGACAATCGCGGAATGATTGGGAAACGCGGATATTCTGTAAAGGGACAGACAATAGCAATCCGTGGAGATTTTCAACGTAAACCTAGAGTGTCAGTACTGGCATTTATGGGAGTGGATGGCATTATCGATTATTGCGATACTCAAGGCACATTTGATCGCGTCGAATTCGTCAAGTGCTGTAGCGATTTTGCCTATTCAACGCACGGAGGTGTTCGTCAGTACCCTGGAAAAAATTCGGTGTGGATATTGGATGCAGCATCAATTCACAGACACCCGGAGATAGTTCACTTTCTTCGCAGTGTTGGCATCATCTTAATATTTCTCCCCGCTTACTGCCCGTTTTTCAACCCCATCGAGTTCATGTTCGGCTACATTAAGAAATCCTATCAGCGCCATTACATCGAGGAGAGTGGCAGTGATCTCCTACCATTCGTAGCCGAAACGTTTGCACGTTTTGAAAGATTCAATATGGCAAGAGTATTGGATCATTGTGGATGGAAAGCTCAAGGTCATTTCGATCCCACAGGACCTCTGGCAAAAGACAAGCGTCGCATGCCAGAGATTGCAAACGATGCGTCATATGGAAGTGATCAAGAGGAAGACTTAGGATTTTACGCTAGGTAAATGCCAGTAACTGAGTAGGAAAGCTAATGATGCAGTAATGAACCCATGTATCACGGCCTACTCTTGGTGATCGGTGTCATCCGCGTTCTCCATTCGCGACAGCGGATCAACTATTCCTGCGGCGTATGGTAGAGGTATGTCATCGAGGAAGCCCTCGATGGTTTCTTTGCGTGCTTCTAACGCGCGTCGTTGGTTTTCAAGCCGCCGTCCATGTGCCTCCCAATCCGTAGTGAGCTGCTTGTTGTCTGCTAGAGCTGCATTTACACAATCAAGAGCTAATCGTGACGTTCTAGTGAGGCTCGACAAGTGTTGTTCAACGTCGGAATCCGCAACCCGTAGCAAGCGTTCAATGCTAGCTGCCGGTGGATCTAGGACGGCAACATCCCACGTTGAACGATCGAGGTTCCTCACGATATCGTTGGCCCACATCCGTCAGACCACAGCGCTTCCTTGATATGTTGCTCCCCCGCAGTTGTTCCACCACTTCTCGAATCGAAACTTCAGCCGCAGCACCAGATCGATCGGTGTATTCAGGGCGAATGCACGAATTCGTCTAAGGCACGGGCGTTTGGGATACCTAAGCCGTACTCATAAATCATGAGAGTCACGGTTTCCCCGCGCAGAGAAGCAACCCATCGGTTCCAAGCTTGATCTGACTTAAGAGGTTGGAACGAGATGTCGGTTCCACTTAAATTGCATCACCCCAGCCCACGCTGACTCGGTAGGTCTCTGGACAGTCCAAACGTTGTCCTGCTTCACAGCTTGTCCTTTAACGTGAGATCTAAACTTCTCCCACAGTTTGCGCATAATATCTTAAAAGGTTGCTCCATTGGCTGCAGTCTTCAAGAACACTGCTGGAAGCATCTCTCTGGCCGACAGTGTTCTTCACGGCGGGCTGGACTACAAGCTGTAAGCGATGCTGGTCTGCGATCGTTGGCGTGGTGTCCAAGGGAACACGAGATTGCTGACGTGCAGCCGGATCTTGAGGGGACAGGGGTTGTGGTGGAGATCGCACCCGTAAAGGATACGGAGACACACGGACACTTGAAGCAGAAGGAGGTGTCCGTCGTATCGAGGCTGGAGGAGGCGTCCGCCGTGAGCACGTTCGTGACTGACCAGATGGCGGTGACACACGGAAGCTCGAATCTCCGACTGCTGTATGTCGTCTTCACTAGCTGCAGCAACGCGGATATCTTCTCCTTCGTCGAGCATGTTGCCGCTCGTGTTGTAGGCTGGCAAGCTGCTTAATGATGTGGTGCACGTAACATGATATGGCATAATGTATGAACTTATTGAAGTTGCGCGATTAGGTGGGTGCTTCGTTCAAAGAACCACGCATGGAAATTTTGAGTAAAACGCACAATACTGTAGTACAAGAATAAAAGTTACTACGTAGTATAACTCTGTTTCTAACCGGTAATCCATGCTTTTAGAGAGCGAAGTGATCGATACAGTGCGTAGCGTCTTAGAGAGCCACCTAATAAATAATCACCTCTATACCGAATAAAATCAATTATTCAAGTATGAAGGAAAATATATCCGGAGCTATCCTATCAAGACATGCCCCGTCTAACTCGAATGTATCAGGTGGCTCTCTAAGACGCCCAGTACTGTACAACATTTCTGTTGTATTGCAGATTGGAAATTGCACTACTATTACTACTAGTTGTACTTATCAGTGTAGAGTTAATGCTTAGTCACTTTGGTACAAGCCACCGCGACTTACTCCAGCTTGATGATCAACTTGCCGATGTTCTTACGCGCATACATGAAGTCGATGGCCTCCGGGATGCTCTCCAGACCACGGAACTCCGTCGAATCCACTCCAGGGTTCAGCTTGCCCTCCGCCGTCAGCTTCAGCAAACGTTCAATGTGCGACGGGATGAATTTGGCGTGGTCGCGCAGCAGAAAACCACGCACACTGGCGGATTTCGTCAGCAGCTTGGGGTTCAACTGGTTCACGAGCATCGGCTCGGCCGACTTGTCTCCGTGATAGCCCGAGATGTATCCGAACACGATCACACGCGCGTGCACAGCAAGGTTGTCCGTCACAGCCTTGAACATGTCGCCACCCACGGTCTCAAACACAAGATCGAGGCCATTCGGGTACTCCTTCTTCAACACAGCGTCGACATCCTCCTTCGTGTAGTTGATCACACGGTCACAACCAAGTTTCTTCAGGTGCTCCACCTTCTCGTCCGAGCTGCATGTGCCGATCACATGGTTACCCGCGAGCTTGGCGAGTTGCACAACATATTGGCCAGTGCCACCAGCAGCAGCCGACACGAACACCGTCTCGTTGGTCTTCATCTCACCGATCTGTTCCAGAGCGATAGACGCTGAAATACCTCCAACAGTCATGGTCAGTGCAGCAGGAGACAGCTCCGGAGTCTTGATCAGGTTGGCGGAGGGCACTTCCACATACTCGGCGAAAGCTCCGAACTTTTGGTAAGCGACGGCATCGCCGACTTTAACGTTGGTGACTTCGTCACCAATTGCAGACACGATTCCAGCTGCTTCCAGACCACAACCGAACGGAGGGGGTAGCGCTCCAGTGTAGGCACCTGCTGTAATGTTGATATCCGTGGCGTTGATACCCAAAAGGTGGTTATTGACCACAACGTTGCCAGTTGCAGGCGTGGGGACCTCCAGAACGTCGACAATTTTAGTGGCGGCACGGAAAACCTTCGACTTGGTGTGTACTTGGACAGACTTGAAGGATGGCATGGTGTTATGTAGGACTTTGAACACTAGCTCTTGGTCTCAGTTTCGTGAATGACGTCAGTGATATCTGAAAAGTTAGCTGGAAAAAGTGTTGATGAAACAAAAAGTTGGACTAAAAAAGAGACAAACGGGTCGAAAAGCCAAACCCGGCAAACCCGGGTTTTAATGAATTGGTGTTTGTATGGACAAGAACAGATGATTTGTGATTTGTTAATCGTGGCAACTAACGTCAACGGGATCAAGTAGAAGAAGAAGAAGAAGAAGAAGAAATGGTGTCTATTTAACTTCTTTGGTTAATAGATCCCTGGAAACTCTCCAGCCGCTCTACTACGAGCTGCTGTGTTTTACGTCGTCCGTGGCGAGGCGAGAGGTTGATTACACCGTCCGTGATCTCTATGTACTCGAAGATGTCGATCATTTGTCTCATGTAGAGCCCATTGGTCTTCGTCTCCGGATGCTTAAAGTCACGGAGCGCGGAGGCTCGTAGTTGCCGTACTACCGACTTCCAAATTGCTTGCCTGCTTCTCTCTGCAGGGATCCGCTCATGTCGGAAGATGACTGCATTTCGTTGCATCCATAGCGCCGCCGAGGCAATGCTACAGTATGCCCACCAGATAAGGTCCGCTGCTGCTTTATGGTGCTTCGTAAATTTCCGGTAGTTTGCCTTGGCGCTTTCGTGCAGCTTCTCACTAACTTGGGGTGGGTCCTGGACGCTAGGAAGTATTGATACTTGTGAAGTTGATCTGGAGGCGTGATGAATTCGGTCCAGTGGTTCACCAGCAGGATCCAGACGTCCTATGCTCGAGGGCAGTCCCAGAAGAGATGTCCTAGTGTCTCGGTCATTGTTGAACAACTGTTACTGAGCTGACAGTGTTGTCCATGGACCCGCTCACTGTGGAACAGGTTTAATTGCTCCAGGGCCACCCTGAACGCAGTCCATACTTGGAAGTCCGTGAGTATTCCGCGCCGCGCCCAGAGCTCTTTCGGGCTTTGTGCTTGGACTCCTTGAGCCCACGACGACGTTGCTTGCTTACTGTTCAACTTGGTGACTAGCGTATGCAGGCCCTTGGCACTATCATGCTGGTACCGTCGAAAAGGTTGTCGCTTGAGCGCTTTCAGAACATGCTTGTTGGCGATCGCATCATCGACTACCCAAGGGAATCCATGGAGGAGAGGCGATGCGTCTAACACGAGTCCTTCGGCTTTGCTGAAGTCGGACAACAGTGCTCCGTCTTGGAGAACCGCAGACTCTCCTTCGACCGCAACTAGTTGCCATTTTATACCGTCCTGTTCTTGGCGCAGGTGTATCGTTCCTTGTGCCGACGCTGCCTGCTCCGGGTGGCCTCGCACTAATCCGGGACTTACTACTTGCCAAGTGTAGTTCGTCGATAGCTCCGGCGGGTGGCGTAGTTGGACTCCTTTCCAAGCTGTTCCCTAATCGCCGCGGTCAACGGGATCAAGTCAATCGAGACATTGACGAAGACTGAAGCGATTAGGATTGCGGGAAGTCGAACTGTCGAGAAGTTGGTATATTCACAGGTTGCTACGTACTACTGTAGTATTACGTCGAGATTGATCTCTGCTGTAGTTACATGTATGACTGTGTACCAGAGGTCGCAAACGTAAGATGGCGGATGTCCATACCCGTCCGAGTGTCTTAACTGCTATCTTATGGATGACCATGACCACCCGCAGGATTGGCTCGGACAACCATGGCTACCCGAAAAAAAATATTCGGTTAACCGTAATTTCAAACAAATGTCAATGTATTCATCATGAAGATCAACCTACAGCACATCTGAATTAGATCGAGCAACCAGTATGTCGTTCAGAACAGCAGGACTCAGCATTGTACATTGTTGTTCCTTTTACACTATTGAAAGCGTATGTACGAAGGCATGCCCGACAGGCTACGTAGTGACGCTCATTTGCGGTGAAACGAACACCACTTTCTTTTTCAATGACATGTGAAAAGTACTCCCAGCACTTGCAACGCTAATATCGGTTGAGATTTGTGTGTCTTTAACTCGTGCGTTATTGCCAATTTGACCGCTTTAAATCAAGTGAACGGAGCTTGGCTAGTTTTTGGGAGACTTCCCCCGACGAATTCAATTCCTGCGACCCAGGATCTCCAGTATCATGATGTCGAGAAGCTTGATCAGAAACTCCACTTCGAATCACAAACGAATCCATGTCGGCTGTTTTGATCAAGTGGCTGTGTAGCAACCGCACGAGAGGAGAGAGGTGTCGGTCGAGCAGTAGCGAGGTTACCAGTAGATAACGACGAAACAGCGCTGGCGAGGAGGGCCGAGGACCTGTCGGTCGTTTCGGTTGTCCGTACCTAACCGTGTGCTCGTCCAAACCCGTCCGTGACCTACGAATTCGGTTAACCGAATCCGTCCTTGGTCCGGGTAAAACTTAACCGTACGGGTACGGGTGACCGTTTGCGACCTCTGCTGTGTACACAATTGATGGATATCACAACTACCTTTTTACAACGTAGTAGTTTTTTTTCTTTTCTCTTTTATATGCATCGAATTCTGTCTTGTTTAGCTTGTGCTCTAATGGGTCTGACGCGAGTCAAACTCAGCCTGAATCTCCTCACTGCTCTTACTAGAAGTCTCCGGCACCAACTTTAGCGCCAGTAGGTAGAAGATCACTAAAAGCACCACGAACGGGAGATAGGCGTAGTCGTCCAGAGCGTCCGAAATATACGGGTAAGCAACACCGACAATCAGGTTGCACAGCCAGTTGATACCGATGCAAAGTGATGAGCCGCTGGCACGAATCGAGTCCGGGAACAGATCCGCAGTGACAACCCACACGAGTGGCCCTAGGGTAGCGCCGAATGCAATCACGTACAGTGCCGTGAAGACAATCGACAGCGCCGACACGTCCACGAGGAAGGCGATGGTCATGCAGATGGCCATGATGCACATGCTGGCGATACCCCACAGGATCATTTGGCGGTTGCCAAAGCGGACGGCCAGGGCACCAGCGGTGAAACCAGGGAAAATATTGATGAAATCGATGATCAGCGTTCCGATGCGCGAATCTGAGATACCGGCATCAGCGAAAATGCTGCTGGAGTAATAGAACACGGCGTTGATTCCGGAAAGTTGTTGGGCACACGACAGCAGAATGGCAGCAGCGAGTTGCATACGGTAGCGGGGCGAGAACAAAGACTCCTTTTTTTCGGGCTGGTTGTTGACCTCGCCCAGTTCGGACTGGTTGGCCTTGTTTGAAGACTCCAGCCAGTTTAGCGCGGTCTGAACGTTCTCCTCGCCATACAACTGCGCGATGACCGCCTTAGCCTCCTCCCGACGATTCTTCATCAGCAACCACGCAGGACTCTCGACACACATCTTAGGGGCCATCACAAGGAATAGCGCAGCCAGAATGATCGGGAAGCCCGCGAGGTAGCGCCAGCCGCTGCTAGTGTTGGCGAAGAAGAACGCAATGGCAGGTAACACAATACCCATCGTCACGGAGATCTGTAGACCCAGACCCAGAATGTTGCGCAGGTGCGGCGGCGACAGCTCGTTGATATACGAGCCCAAAGTACCCGTAGCGACACCAGAAGCGATACCGGAGATCACACGGCCGACAGCGAACGTCCAAATGTTGGACACGGCAGCCTGGACGACAGCACCCACGATGATAAAAGCGCAGTTCACGAACAATAGCTTCTTGCGTCCCCATGTATCGCTGAAGTGTCCGCAGAAAAGCGAGCCGATCATGCCGCCGAAAATCCACGCATTCACAGCGAATGTCCACTCCAGCTTCGAGTGACCCGGAAACATGAGGCACGTGTCCTCCACCACAGGACGCGCGTTACACTGGTCGGTGTCGTTGTACTGCGTGAGGTTTGTCTGGGAGGTCGACCAACCGCTCTGGAATGGCTGCAACAGAGCGACGAGCACACTGGTGTACAGAATCATATTAGGCTTGATATTACGCTCAGCTTCCTTGTTGGCCTTGTCGAAGGTTGTCGTAGCTGCCTGAGGCGTGATAACCTCGGTGTACATATCGTCCGCAACAGTTTGCGGAGGCATCCTAGCTTGTTCGTTGATGCAGAACGCTCGCTTGGGAATTGATGGTTGTAGCTTGCACGAAAGTTGGCAAAAAGAAGAATGAGCAGAACTTGGCACGTATTTTGCGAACAGAGACTGTACTCGGGGGTGAATCACCCGGTGATTGCTGGAGAGGCGATCTTGCCATCCCCCGTCTCGATTGTTGTAGTTTCGCTACGAAGCACAATCCCTGAAGCGACATGTCAAAAAGGCAAACGCTCCGACGAACAAGCGTACGTTTCCGCTAGACTATTGGCCGTACTCAGAGACTGCCGGACGCACGTGCGATTTGATTTAGTTGAATGGTCCCGGATGGCGGCAGGGCTGCTGGTTACTGTAGTGACAAGTTGTTGAAGCGCCACATTCACAACTTCAATTCTGAAGTTTTCGTCTAATCGACGGCTGCGCATCAAGTAGAAAAGTGCAGACACCTTTTGTCCAGGACTGGGGTGATCGCCACTACTACATGTAATAATTTCTCTGCTGGTGGCGTGATTCAACTACGGGCATGTGCGAAGTAAAGCATGGACAGTATGCCATTTGTATGGAGAGATCCACGAGTCAGAAATGCTATCTGAGTGTCGGTATGGCTGCGCTATGTACGCTCACCTCTTCTGTCAAAACTTTCATCTTGATTAAAGTATACCTGTCGATTGGATTGTCATCCGGTCATGGCCAATAACCAGAAACATGTCAAAAACACCAAACGAGTTTTGGTGAACCAGCCAGCCGATTCTCCAAGTGCACAATTTGCACGATTACTTGCGGTTTATTACCATGTATTACGCCACCATAGAGTACACGCGCAGCAACTGAGTGGGTGTTGCATGCGCGCACGACAACGTCATTGTATTGCTTGCTAACTGGTGTAGCAGTTTGCGGCGTGGAGCCCCGCGTTTGACTACCGGGTGGAAGATTCGATTTTCTGGATGGTCCCAAGGACTGCGCCGTGAAGCTCTCGCTCGATGATCGGTGAACGACGACCACCAGTACCAGTGCCACCTGTTAAATCCAAGCAGACCCGCCTCGATCTTTCCATATCGAGGATTAACTATTGGCGAAATGATATTTAGGTGACCCAGCTCAGGGCGCTTCCAAGTTAACGCTCTGACCACGCCTACAGCGCCATCATCGCGCCAAGCCAGAATTCTCTATCTGTCTTTTGAAACTGCGACAACTAGTGCACCACTCCTTCAGCTGTATTGTCAGCGCCATGATGCAAGCAATGCACTAGCTTCGCATGCTAGTACATTTCTTGCTCGAGTTGATTGCTACAACCACCTAGCATCAAGCATGACGAGCGAATTTCGCCGTGACGTCCCCATCTTCAACAGCGAGAGTCAAAGCCGCTGGAAAGTATCCGCTGCTGGTTTTCAAGGGCGGGTGGCTCCGAGTTATTATACAGACAGCGCCGGTGGTGTGGTGATTTGAGACAACTGTCAGTCAATTGTCGAATACGACCAGCGAGTCGGGTTGGGTGAGTTCAAGTTGCTCCGCCGGAGCAGCTCTGTACGAGTCTTTTGACTCAAAAGTTTTGAGCTGCTTGCGACGCTATTGGGGCCGTCCATGTCAGCATGTCTACAGAATGTACCAAATCGTCCTGGCGACGCTGAAACTTCAAGCCAGACGATCCGCAACCAGGTCTTTGTGCTTGTTGGTCATGTACACTATACGGTTCCTATAAATGGCTGGTGATAATCAAAGCAAACATCAATTGAGTGAAACCCTCGATGTTGGTTAATCTCTCCTCTTGCTAGAGTGCATGCGGTATAGTGTTGCTGGCCTTAGCATCCTCCTACGATCTTCAGGCACCTCGTACTCTCGAAAATGCCCAACAAATTAATAAGAAGCGACCACATCAACGCGAACATACAGTAGACGATGGTGATCCCACCAAGCACCTTGCTACGTTGACCGCTGCTCTTCAGCGCTCGAGTCTGAGCCTTCTGCCTTGGCAACAAGACGAGGAAAAGCAGCGAGAGCAGCTTGCACGTGTACGAAATGAGCACGGTGATCGTGACATCACGACGCGTTGTGTGCGAATCATTCAGAATATCGCGATTGCTAACGGCAAACGGCTCATCGATAGCCTTGGTGAGCGTCGCCGAGAACGGGTTACTGAGGTTCCCGACCGTCGTCAGCAGTCCGTAGATGGCAGCTTCGTTGCCCTTGTCAGCCAGTTCCACGACCACAAAGCTCGAGACAATGAAGTTCACACTGGCTGGGATGGTCTCGACAATAGGCAAACCGAGCCAGAACCACTGGTTGCGCACAACAGCCCAAGTGGTGAGCATTGTGCACACGGAGTCAAGTGCGACAACAGCCATTGTGGTGATGACAATAACGTGACGCCAGTCCCAGTCAAGTCCGTAGCGCCCCATGAACGTTAGCGTGAGAGCAGTCACCCCTGAACCGATAATCTGCGAGATTGAGATGTTGAAGCTCGTCGCCCGAGCCCAATACATCGTGACCGGATCCGAAGCCACGTAGCTGATGCCACCAAATACCCCGGAGAAGAAGCTGTACGCAATCACTTGATAGACTGCACGACTCTGTAGTGTCACCCAGAGGATACTGATATACTTGCTCAGTTCCGGAGCCTTCACTGATTTCTCTGAGACGAAGAACCAGGTCATCGGGATCACTGGTACACAGGTAGCTGCCAAGATACTCATGCAGACAGGAAAACTGATCCCGAAGTCAAAGCCCCCTCCGTACGGCGGTGAGCTAAGGCCGAAGCCTACCAGAATACTCCCGAAAATACTGAAGATGCTGCGAACAGTGTATATAGCGGTCTGTGTACGTCCTCGGATCGCGATAGGCTCACGCTGAGCGTACTCAACGACGACGCCATCCGCTGCGACGTCCGCAATAACGTATCCCAGTGTGGCCAACATCATCAGCACGACGTACTTGCCTCCTGTGGCTGGAGCGTGATAGTTGATGGCGGCGATTTCCTCGGCAGTGTACTCACTGGGCTTCAAGGTTCGCCACGAAGCCTCAGGAAAGTAAGGTTTCTCCAATGGTAGCGTTGCCATGGCCACGAGACAAATGATACAGAGCACCCAGCCGATGATCATGAGCGGACGACGGCGGAACCCACAGATTGGGAAGCAATCCGAGATGATCCCAATGAAAACCTTGACCGACCAGGGGATACCGAGCAACGCACGGGCTGAGGTTGTTGCTTGGCCTTCCATGTTGAGGTAGTAACCCAGGAACGGTGTGATGGCACTCGGCAAGGCCCCCATCATAAGTCCCACAGCGGCATATTGCGCTAGCAGACCACACGATTCGGCCGAAACAAGACTTGGGGCTCCTCCATCTCGCAACGCTCCGTCATTGCTAGGTTGACCTTCATCGTGTGAATTCTCGGGCGATCGTACCAACTCCCCGTAGGCATCGTGGTGAGAGAACTTGATGGAGCTCAGATACGAATTTCTCTCCGACGTCTCCACTTGGCGGAATCGTCCAAACATCGTCAATGGCTCGTGAAATGTGATGAAACAACAGGTTGGACGCAAAAATGCAAATGAGAAGAGGTGCTTCCTGTCAATCCCTTACGTCCCCGTAACCTCATGTGCAAACGTTGAGTTTTCAGCTGTTTTTTGTCTAACGTCCAGCCAAACGGGATTCGATAAGTCAGCATAAAAAATATGCGCGCGCGGTGGCATCTGAGTATCGAGTACGACAAAGGGTATCGAGATTTTCCGAAGACAATCTCTACGAGAATTCGTTGGGTAAACCAAATTTGAGTTTACTCGCTGGTATTGGTTCAAGTGAAGCCGACGACTGAATGTAAACAGGTAGACAGATCCAAAGCATTATCTTGCACGAATCGTTCGACAATTATAAAATAATAATGTCCGATCAGGCTGACACTGGGACCACAAAACTCGATATGAAATATTTCGATCGAACAGTCCTTGTGATTGCTTGGTGATGACACACGCCGAAGCGTCTTTCTACGAAGTACCATTTTCGCTTGCGTGGGTTGCCGTTGATCATTTGGTCATGACTGGATGGTTGTTGCCACGTCCAACGTAACGACGCTTTGATTGTTGCTGATGTCTGAGACCGTGTCCATAAATTCTATCAATAAGACCGCTGCGAGCTGCGCGAACAGCAAGAGATTTTTAGTGGCTGATCCAAGTGAAAGTACAGCCACTCCAGTATCTGTACGGTCTTGTGGTATCGCCTTTTGTCACGGCATTCCAACCTGTAATTCGCATCCAAGAAAATCCAAAGTGGCCACCTAAGGCTAATGCTTGTCATTGCAGCCCTCGTGTATCACTACCGACGATTCTCTTGAGGCCATTTTACCACTTCAACATGCCCATCTCTCGCCGCAGTGTTCATAGCTGCTTTAGAGCCGCCTTCTCACCGCTGTGCATGCAGCCACTTGATCACAACCAATCGATTGTACGCCACATTGTCCGTTGGTGAACCCCTCTCGACGACTTTCATGCAAAAACTTCACAACCTCCAGATGTCCATCGGTTGCTGGTGCTTGGTTCATCGTATTCTTGGACCATTTCCCTCTTCCAGTCCATCGAGGCGCCAGTGCAGGCAACGTTATCTACATGTACGAGGCAACTCCCAGCAGAGATGTTCATGCAACTACTTCACAATTTCCAAATGTTTGTACAGCACTGTAGTTTCCATCGCATCTGGGGTGCATCACAGCTCGCAACCATTTCAAGACATCCAAGCGACCTTACCGACCCGATGAATCCATTTGTCAGGTTCCCATTCTGTTGTGGCAGTATCTTCAAATGTCAATTCACCATTCACTGCAGCTAAGTTCAACGCCTTCTATGCCCCCTTCTTGACGATAAGTCTAAATATCCGTACTCGTACGTCGCAGCAGAGTTCATTACACTAACGGTTGTCGTGCAAAATCTGTTAAACCGTGAGGTACCAACGTCATTCTGTACGGAATCCACCATATCGCCGATTCTCGTGGTAAGCCCCATTTAAGCTTTCCCCAAGCAGCTTCGGCAACGTCCACCATCCGCGTACTTTAGAAACATTCTGTGTGTAGCAAAATGGCTACATTTCTAGCCTACGCACCATAATGGCTACACACACTATTCGTTTCTGCAGGCTTGAAGTTTGAGCTTCCACGCTTACTCAGTCTCCATATGCGGACCACCTGTCACCAATTCGTACTTATCCGGAACCAGATGCGTACGAAGGAAGCACTATCAAAGAAGACGACGCGCCCAAGCCTTACTCGTGACTGTATGTAGCCATCTTCACGTGCAGCAAAGCACCCGCCTTCTCTCGTCTCTCATTCTTCAATTCCCTTCTTCCCCCCCAGACGATGTCCTCCGACCAAGTAGAATATCTGCGCTCCCTCCCGTCAGTACGCGACGGCTGCCACCGCGTCTTGGCGCTGGCCAAGCAGGACAAGCTGCCCAACTTCTCGGTGGTCGAAGAGAAGATTCCGTCTTTGGCTGATTACGTCGTCAACGTCATTCGCCAGTCGTACCCGCCTCCGAACGAGGCAAAAGTCCCATTCCACTCGCGTTGGCGTCACTTCGAGACTGGAAACCCACAACGTGTGGAAAAGATGACGTCAACATGGCATTGCGACCCGCTGGATAAAGCTCGTCGTCTACTGGACTTAGCACTCGTCAGCGTGTTGCTGGACGCAGGCGCTGGCCCCACGTGGAAGTACAAGGAGCCAGGCACTGAGGACTTTTACAGTCGCAGTGAAGGCCTGGGCATCGCCAGCTTCCACATGTTTCTAGAGGGAAACTTTTCGGCTGAACGCAGTACAAACCCTCATCGAGTGGACGCCAAAGTGTTATCAGATTTACCTGATGACGCAATCGCCAAAGCTTTTCAAGTGGTAGGATTTTTTTTTCTTGTTTGTTTTTAGTTTTTGTGGTTAATTTTTGGTTATTTGTTGGTGTTGAGTATAGAGTGATGAAAACCCGTTGGTGGGGTGTGCTGGAAGGACGGATCTATTGAAGGTTCGTGCTGTTTTAGTTTTTTCAGTGGGGTTTGAATGGTGAAATTAACTTTTTTATTGTTTTTATTGTTGTAGCGTCTGGGCAAGAGCATTGCTAACTATCCGGAATTCTTTACCGGGGCCGATGGGTCGATTCGACCGGGTAATATGGTGGACTACCTAACGAAGCACCAGGATGCAAGTGGTCAAGTATCCATTACGGTGTTGTGGAAGGTCGTGTTGTACGGTCTACAGGACATTTGGCCTGCGAGTCGAACGCAGATTGACGGCCAGAACATGGGAGATGTGTGGGAGTTGTCGTACGTGGACTGCTGAATTTTGTGATTGATAGTTGATCTGGTGCTAATGCGGATGCGGTCGCTGCAGATACTTGCCGGAACATGAGAAGGCTGGCAAGTTTGTAAGCTTCCACAAGCTCTCGCAGTGGCTGACGTACTCGCTGATGGAGCCGCTTCAAGACGCTGGATTCAAGATCACAGACCTCAAACTGATGACTGGTACGGAAGAGAACAGCAGCCTTACTTCGGTTTCGTTTCATGGGACTGATTCTTTCTTGTCTGGCTGGTTTAGGCCTGCCAGAGTATCGTAACGGAGGACTTCTAGTGGACTTTGGTGTGCTTGTGCCGAAGTTTCCTAGTATTTTAACGGACGAGTTCGACCCGAGCACGGAAGTGATCATTGAATGGCGTGCGCTCACTGTTGCAATCTTGGACAAGTTGCATAAGGTGATTCTTCAGCGTCTTAACTTCACTGCGGATTCCTTTCCGCTCGTCAAGGTACTGCTCAGTGCATGTACTTTTCTGGTGACTAACAGCATAAGCTCATTGATTGTGTCGTTTCAACTCAATTTTTGTAGATGCTTGAAGGAGGAAGCTGGAAGGCCGGACGCGTGATTGCGAAGGAGAAACGTGCCGACGGAGGCCCTCCCATCAAAATTAAGAGCGACGGCACAGTGTTTTAGTTTGGATTTATGCTACGCGCGTCGGATTTGTTGGGCTACGAAGCCACTTCAATAACGTCGCGATTTGCCGTCAAGTGCTTTGAGCGACAAATATTGATAAATCATATTTTTAAAAAAAAGCTTGAAAGCTACCGGTAGTACTACTATGTAGTACTTACAGTACAAAATACTACAGTAGTAATGAACAAGGGAGGCAGTGTTCGCATCCAGTTTGTGCTGGGCAAGCACAGCAACCGCTGCGAGAATAGCACTATTCAGTGTGGTCACGCTTTGGTCACTGGATGGCCAATAGGAAGTTTTGTTCTTGTCTCGACCAGCACTTCTTTTTTTTAAAAAAAAGAAGTGCTGGTCTTTAAAACGTCGTATACTACGTAGCAATATACAAGACTCTATCGTCAGACAGCTATGCATCTTCATGTTTACCAGAACAATCGAATATAGCGCATTACAGTATTGTCTTTTTTCTCAATTTCACTGAGGTGAAGTAGTGCGCTGGTACCTCTCGAAATGGTACTTCTTCGACAAACGTCGTAACTTCATTCATTACATGTAGTTTAGCACGCGACCAATGGGCGTGACCATAACGTCCACTACATGTTATATTTTCTTCGTAGCAGAAGGTCTCCATCCTTAACGTGCACAATGATAGTTAGATACTTGCTTAAGGGAAAGGTCAACACGATGAAAGAGCCTAAAGAATTTGACCAATGCAGGTACGGCCGTTCCGCAAAACATTTATTTGAAACAGCGAATAAATTTTCCGCTGGATAGAAGCCATCCGCAGCATAGGTGAACCCGCTGAAAGCGGATGCGGAACACACAGATGTTGATCCGCGAACCGCTGATTCATACTGTGATAAATTGTATTCAATGAACTATAAGGAGAGAACGAGTATTACAAGTGAAACTGCAGGCACGCTTTTGTGATGGTCCTATCGTGCAAGGAACGAAAAATAAAATATCTTATTATATTCTGGTCGATTTCGCTCATTGTAAGAAAAAGCGAGGCAATAATAAGTATTTCGCCCAGTTATTATGGCAATTATATCCGATTTTTACAGTTAATATTTTGATGGTTGTATGCATGAAACCTCTCAATAATTATCAATACACTAAGATATTGATGAATACCGGTATAATAAGTATTTGTGCAGAAAATTCAATTATTAAGGTTAAAATATTATTTATTTGCCACCCCTGCGATACTGCAGTATCGTGGATTATCGTGGGTGGTTCGGAGTTCTCAGACACGATGAACAGCTCCACCGAGTGGCGTCCATCACGCAAAGCACCGTGGCTTCTTTGTGGCGAGTAGCGATATCAAGCGACGGGATTTAAATGCCACAAAACAAGCTTTTGCTTTTCAACCTACAACACTCGTCTTGTAGAAACGTCGTTGATGTGATAGAGTCATCGGATAAGTCGGTATGCACGTTCGTTTTGGGGGACTTTGAATACGCGCCATCGGATCGTCTTTCGTCGCTGTCCAACATCGAACTGTAGCATATTTATCGTATTACCCCAACAATTTTCTCTGCGGTTCTCACTCCACCGCTAACCTCCCAAGCGACTTTCCAAGTCTAAGCCATGGGCTTCAACTAAAAGCTGAATCCTCTACTCGTGGTGGCTACTACTATTATCTTTATGAGCCGTGACGTTGTCTTCGTTGCTGCGGCAGGAGACCAGACCAAGTTCTCCGCGATAGATTTTCCTCATGCAGCTACATCACTCCGGTCGATTGAAGCTGGCAACGGGAAGAGATTTTTGAGGTCACACAAGGCCGTTTACGGTGGTGACAGCGACGACACCAGGCTATCTGAAAATGAACAAGGGTGCAGTACACTGCGAACGCCTGCTATGAGAATTGAGGAATGGCTGGAGAAGGGCAAGTCGTCGGGTATAAACAAGTAGAAGTTGCGAGTCACGGACATTACAGCTCAGCTTCACCTCGACTGCACGAACGCGTACCATACAAGATACGTCAAATTAAGAGTCTCCGATGCAGCTACTACCTGTAGCTAGATAGACCGCTTCAACATGGAACTGCTCTCCACTTGTCAAGTGATTTTTTTCCACCCGAATACGATACTTTTTGCCGCAAAGTGGATCCTTTCTTCACGCCTTGCTTTTCTTACCACCACCATGTCCACGGCATCTTCCCGTTGGAACGACATTTTTTACACAGCCAGGATACTGACACAGTTTAGCTCCACCATGTGAATGGCATTTGCCGTGAGATTGAACAGTTTTCTGCAGCCTGGATGCAAACACTGAATACCTCCACCGTGCGCAATGCACCTTCCTCCTCGTTGTGCGTGCGTCGTGCATCCAGGTTCCTCGCATCTCTTTCCCCCGCCGTGACCGTAACATTTTCCTCCTACGCGGGCTTCTCCTGAACACCCAATTTCCGAGCAAGTTTGACCACCTCCATGCTCAAAACACCTCCCTCTGGTGACAGCATGTTTGACACAGCCTGGATATTCACATGGCCCACGACATCGACGCGTTCGATCTCCATGTGAAACACACCGACCATCCATGTAAGCTTGGTTGGTGCACCCAGAATAAAAGCACATTTGCCCCCCACCATGCTCAAAGCACGTACCTCCTTTCAAAGCGTGTTTGGTGCACCCTGGAAAAGAACACTTTCTGTCACCACCATGGGCACAACACACACCTCTCCACTGAGCTTGATTGATACATTTCGGATATGAACAACGAGTTGTCCCTCCATGTCTGGCACATAAACCTTTGAGGTGTGCACGTCGTATACAATCTGGATAAGAACATTCCTTCTTCCCTCCATGCTCGAAACATTTCCCCTTACTTAACGCCTTCTTGATACATTCTGGATGCGAACAGAATTTGCGAGAAAAACTCTTTGATCCACTGGACTGACGCGCCCCAAAACTTCTTCGAGGCGCTTGATGGGAATTTGGTACATTTTTCAGCGAAAGTGATACCATCGACATCGACGCAGAGTTTTCTCTCTGGTCTTGAACGGTTGCAATCGGCATTACAATACCCGGTGAGCCCAACGACAAATCGAACACGAATTCATTCTTCTCCATCTTCGTGTGCCAGGATCTTTTGGATTTGCTTTCGTATTTTAGGGGTAAGATGGCTACAGCCATGCATGTACTGTAATTTACTTTTACAGTCTGTAAAAGCTCTAATTGTGCCCTATGGGGTAGTACATGTAGAATCTGAGGACAAAGTTAGGCTCTGCCATGGCCTGGGTGCCATAGATACCCACATGCATCGACCTGAGCTACAATACGCTGGGGAAGAAGGAAATAATTTTATCTGCGCGCCATGGATGTCAAACACGCATACTTAGTGTGATTTCGACATTAAAAAGTACTCCAAACAGGCATTGTTTGCGATTTTACATGTTAATCCAGGTTACGCTCACGGAATCTTCATGCTTGGGTACAGATGAGCTCAGGTGCATGAGTGCAGGTACTCATGCAATCATCAGTGCCGAGAAAGCATGATCTCTGCAATCTTGCCTATCGCATACTAGTATTGTACACACTTTGTGTAATGCGGCAAGCATTGATGTCTTGAATATAATATATTATGGCCTCCAATAACCATTGCGATTGTGTTATTGTGGCTTTGGCAAAACGGATAACCCGAGATCCAATATATCGGACCCGATTTGCGAACACGGTCCGATTTAGGTAATAGGGCTGTAGCTATTTCTGGCCCGATATATCGCAAGAAGCTCCGAGTTGTGACGCTGGGCTCAAAATTGCCGGTTTTCAACGGCATAAGTGACTGTCAGAAAAACATCTCCGAGAGCTTCAGGTCACTGGACCATTGGAGTAATACGAACATGGTCTGCTATCGACCAACCTAAAAGATCAACCTGTTGAGCAACAGCGTTGTCATATCCATCACTGTCGTAGATTTGTGGATTACAGTTGCTTCTAGACTCAGCATGTCCGCCTCGAAAATGTCCTCCTGGGTGGTCTTATCAAGCCTAATTCTGGTCCGATTTAGATAAATCGGACTTTCTTACCCAATCGGCTATCTGATTTATATAAATCGGGGTCCGATATAAGGCGTCAAATCGGAGGGTAAAATCGGTGAAAGCCACAATACCACCCACGCGATCACAGCGCACCACAACGTAACCCACTGTTAATTTTTTTGTTTCAGGTGCTTCCGAGAGGCTGTAGCTTGACTTTACCAGAGGTAATGACTTTAAGCCGAGAGTAAAATATGTTTAAGGTTGCCATACTTTTCCGGCCAGCACGAACTTGGATGTAGAGCACAAACGAAGTCCGGAAACAGACGATATATGCTTTTGTGAGTTGGGTGGAGGTGAGCAGGTGACAGGTAATCGTGCAATCGTCAGAGCCACTTATTGATGTCGTGAAAATACGAGCTTTGCTTGAAGATCACTTCATCCACGCCGCGTGGATCACGCGATCGCTGTGCACAACATAACTCACTGTTGAATTAATTGTTCAGATACTTCCGAGACGTTGTAGCTTAGCTTTACCAGGGGGAATTGCTTTGACGAGTCCATTTACATCTGTTGGATACGTACATACCCGTACGGTAGGTAAGCGCACCTAGTGCGATTTATTTGCGAACGCATAAAACAGAGTATAAAAAGGATTACGACCCTATTATCGCTAGCGAATTTGAGTGTGTAATCCTAATCGAAACGCGGATGAATGAGGGATTCATCTTAAACGGGTTAGCGAACGCATACAAGTTGTATGCGTGCATACTCTGCTGTATTACAACTTCGATAGATCCGACTATAAAATAGCTAAATAGGAGATTATTTGAAATCAATAAGGGTTAAATAAGTCCAATTCTCGACTGATTTACAAGTCAACTAGAATTCAAGGAGCATTTCTCATTACATGTACTGTACTTGTCTAACAGCAGGATTTTCACAAGGATCTGTCGCTCTACAGGTTCGTTTTTTTGTTTTCTGGGCATAGTGAGCGAGATCACACTAACTGTAAACACATTACCCATTTCGGTTCGCCATTCACAACACACAGACAAGATGTTGATAGCACCAGTTCTCATCGCTGTGTTCTCGTTTTCATAGCGACGGTGGCTGGACTCAGCAACGGACAAGATCGTGTTACCGTTACGCCTCCAACCCAGACTCCACTGACCAAGGCACCCTCATTACAACTTCGTATCACGCCACTGGGCGAGAACATGCAGGTCCATGGTGTTCCAGTCTTCGACGTCTTCGTCGATCCGTTGTTGCCACCAACAAAAATAATGTGCGCTACGATGGCTTCACCAAATTTATCCAAGGCGACACCGAGATCACCTACATGCTTGTTAACGGCGCCTCGTATGTGATCGAGACCATTGGAAACGAGAACACATCTGCTGCTATACAGACCGTGAAGTGTATATCGCCAGCCATACCATTCGACGTCATCTTGCCGGCGCTGAACAATGTTCGTGCAATATCGAGTGCATCTTTCTTTGGAGAACCCATCGAGTGTCAATCCGGGTCCCTATTCAAGACATCGTTTGGCGAAGATGAATTGGTTTTGTGTGCTTCAGGCGCATCCGGTTTCGTGATATATGGAGTCGATATTGTGATAAAGGTCACTTACTTGAAAAGACGGACTCGCAGAATCCCAGCACCGACTTTAAGCGGCAAGGGTGCTTCGAGCAAAAGGGTTGTTACAACGACCTCGGTAGCATCGACTACACTCTCCCTACTGACCGGCGACGACATTCCTCCAGCGCCGTAGAATGTATGCATAGTACAATAACGTTGACAAAGTCTGATTGCACGCACTAAGCACGTATAACACGTTCCTACCGTTTCCCATTAGCGGTACGTCCGTGTTGAGAGCAAAGCTCATTTGCAAAATGTGCTTCCTGGATACTAGTATGAACGCTGCGTTTCTTCTTCTTTTCAAAAATGTGGTCGTCATCAACACGCGCTTCTTACATCGGGTTATTGGCACCGAGCCTCGTCAGACTTTCTTCCTATGTAAAAATGCATGGCTAGCCAACCTCGATACCCTACCTCACATTCATGCTAGGATTTACAGTAATTAGTCTTAGTGAAACTAATTTATGTGAGCATTTTTTTTCTGCTTCACACTAATTAGTCTCACTAAGACTAATTTTGAACATAGACTAATTATGAATCCACTAAATAGTCTCACACTGAGTTCACACAAGTATGTATGTATGGATTACACATTATCTCCAACCCACAGGTATTGGAACTGGTCTACAAGCGAACACTATCATCATCAGCTACCAGTTCCTCGCCTGCTGAACTGGCCTCGGATTCGTCCTGTACCTCGCATGTACCCGCGAATTCTAACGGATACTTTTTTACAATTTCCTGCAACCACGGGAAAAGTTGCTCCGTGGACCATGTTCCATCGACCCCCGAAGACAAGCCGCAGCGCATCATCGCTTTGCGCACATAGTTAATGCCGTTATTGTCTCTGTTAGCGTTAACTTCTCGAACTGCAGCAGCCGCCAACTCCAGGAAAAACCGCTTACCAGGGTTCTTCAATTTACCGGAGTAGTTGCCGTCTTTGCGTACCTTATTCTGCTATTCCTTGCCTTCAATCAGTTCGATCTTCTTCTCATTCCACATGCGAGACCAAACATCCTTGATCTTCGCGATCACAAATGACGAGCCCACAGCTTGCACGTACTAATTTTGAATATTCGTGCACAGACTAATTATGAATTTCGCATATTCTCGCTCACATGAATTAATCTAACTAAGACTAATTGTGAATACAGACTAATTTTGAACTCAGACTAATTATTGTAACCACTGTAGCAGATACGGAGTCTTCGGTGCGTCATACAAACTACATGTATAACTTGTCTGACGCACCTTGCATTCGTCACTATTATTGCTCCGGGTGTAGGCTTACATGTACATTCGAACTTACCAGCCTTCATCCCTTCAAGTATCCTAAGACCAACCAGAATACTACTACATGTACTTGTACACCAATACAACTTGAACTGCGTGCAGGTCGACCCGTCTCAAAAATCTGACGTAATCTGGTGCGATACGACTTTTGCTGTAATCACGATCTGATGATAATCACGGAATCCACCAATCGCAGCCTCGAGATTCCTGTACCCAGCATTGACTGGCGATGTACGGTCTTCTGTTGTCATTCTGCAATTTGCCTCGTGTACCACATTTATCAACTACTGAAGTACCGGCGAATGACAAATTCAACAGTTAAAATTGACTCTAGTGAAGTGCCTTATGCACAGCTCTTGACTCCACGTTCTGCTGCCATCAACTCCAACGAGCGCGCCGTCCTGATCAACGATGCGACTAGCGACATTGACAAGAAAACTGCGAAGCTGAACGCTAAGCAGCAGACTAAGGGTCTCAACTTTTCGTTTCTGGATCTGTACCGCTCCGCGACGCTGTGGGATCACGTGCTAACCGTGATCGCCGAGATCATGGCTGCAATCAACGGTGCATTATTTCCGTGCATCGCATTGGTATTCGGTAAGCCATCGGTGCCTTCGCTCAAGTTGATGGAGGAGTTGACCGTGATACACTGAACAGCGCAGCTTGGACTATTTTCTGATTGCCGTTGGACTTTTCGTGACTGATTATTCGGCGTATCTGCTATTTTCGTTGTCTGCTGAACGTCAAATG
Source organism: Phytophthora quercina (assembly GCA_014706105.1). Lineage (NCBI taxonomy): Eukaryota > Oomycota > Peronosporomycetes > Peronosporales > Peronosporaceae > Phytophthora > Phytophthora quercina. Next base: position 784,337 of record JACBOW010000091.1, on the reverse strand, counting down.
AAAGCTCTGCGTGCACAAGCATTGAAACACATGCTGTATATGGATATTTCGTGGTATGACCTTCACGACCATTCCCGGTGACACTGTCAAAATTAAGGATGGAATGGGTGAGAAACTTGGAGACGGCGTCAAGTATGTGTGTCAGTTTATTACGGGTTACATCATCGACCTTGTACGTGGTTGGGATATCGCATTGGTGATGACTTGTGTTATTCCTGTCATGGGTTGGTCCATGGGTTACGTTATGAAGAAGTGGAGGACGCTAGGGGCTACATATGCTCAGCAAGTTTATGCACAAGCGGGTGCCGTGGCTGAGGAGACATTGGGATCTATTCGAACAGTTAGTTCTCTGACAGCGGAGCAACGCGCGCTGGAGAAGTACAACAAACACACAGCTGAGGTTGAAAAGGGGAACATTGAACAGAGCCGAATGCTTACACTGATGATTGGTCTCTCTCGCAGTTGTGACTGGCTCATGTACGCTGCTGGATTGTGGTATGGTGGATCGAAAGTGTGGAGAGGAGAAGCTTCACCGGAGACAGTTTTCTAGTCGCTGATGGGTATTCTCATGGGCATGCGATCGATCGGTCTCATTTTTCCTAACCTTACAGCTATCCTCGAAGCTAAAGGTGCCGCAGTTGCATTGTAAGAGCTTCTTAATACTCAATCTCAAATTGACGCGTCTCGCATTGACGAGGGCTTTGTACCAGAATCGTATTCTGGTCGAATTGAAGTGGTCAATGTGAATTTTGCTTATCCAAGTCGACCTGACGCCCCAATCCTGAGAGACTACAGCGTCATGATCGAGAGCGGTCAGATTGTTGCCTTGTGGGAGCAAGCGGTGGCGGTAAAAGTACAATTATTTCGTTGCTAGTGAGATTTTACGACCCCAGTAGTGGCTCAATTCTGCTCGATGGGCGCGACGTGAGGACACTCAATATCAAAACATTTTTGGCTACGTTAGTAGTAATAGGCAGCACATAGCTCGGCAGTTTTTTCTCTTGATTAAATTTAACAAAGAGAATAGGTTTAGATTGTTTCTAAGTGCGAGGAGTAATTTCTAACGAGGCGACCGCTCGGCCACCCGTTACTTTAGAAAGTCCCATATAGATTCAATGAGGTTCAGTGTACAGAACCAAAAAAATAAAATTAGAATGATCATGTCGTGATCACTAATAATCAATGGATCTATATATTTATCATATCAATAGCAGCACATAGCCTAGGGGCCTTTTCCGTGGCGAACTTGCACGACTGGAGCTAGTGTAAATATTCTTTGTCAAGCGTAAACACTTGCTTTACTGACTTGCCCTTGTACTTACCAAAATTAAGTAAGTAAGATCCGTCGTCGGATCCATCCGCGAACTTACTCGCGAGAAATTTTGCAATATCAGAATCAAGACCACCAATTAGCATTTCCTGAGAACGAAGCCAGCGACAATACTTGGGATCCTTGTCAAAGATCTCCTCAATGGTGGAACCTTTGTGCTTGCCGAAAGAAATCTGTGTGGACATGGTATCTATATACCAATACAGATTTTTAACTCGAATGTTTATTAAATATTTAGCTCAAGCAGTGGTAAAGTCAAGCACCTCTCCAGTTAGTCTGTCATATCTTAGTTCCTGCTCACCAATTACCAAAACTAGCATGTTGACACCCTGAACCTGAATCGCCTGCGGAACATCCTTCTCAGTTAGACGCGATACATCAGCAATGAGAACACGGTTAGTTAGCGACCACGTCTGATAGTCCAGCAGACCATTGACAAGTTCTGGAGTCAGACCTCCATTGATTGCACTAATCTTAGCAACCTCGTTGGTAAACTGGTGGAAGTCATAATCATGGGAGATATCAAAGCACTGGGCGGAACCGATGCGAACATTGAAGTCGCGAATCGAAGAACCAGGATGTAGAGTCCAAGGAGCACTATCAAAAGGACTCTGGAACTCTTGAACGGCGGCAGCAGCAAAACTGCTTGTCTGCTCAGCAAACGGGAGGAGAATGACGTACTTGGCATTCTTGACACTCGCCGATAGCTGCAGGTCGAATGCGGCATTTAGTTGTGTTGACTATTTACCAGTACCAGCACGTTGGTAGAACCACTGAGCATAACAATCGTTGAAGCGTACCTTCTTAACAGGCTTCGAGATAATCGCCTGGGGATTTTCAAGATGAACGAAAGGTACATACAAGCGAGCAGTCGTGAAAGGCATGTATGTGCCATCAATATTAGGGTCAAGTGAGTTTACAACAGCACCCCATGCAATACTGAATCCTGCAGAAGCAGCGAGCACACCAGCCATTGGATTGCCAGTGGAAGAGGCAGCAACCATTACGGGCATGTATTACCACTGGATAGCGTGGTGCTTGTTAGCGACATACCCTTGGTAGCATCTACGGCAACCAAAGAAACGCCCTGATTTACGCGGAAACGAAGTCGAATCTGGGGGTTGGCCATTAGATCAAGCTCTTTAAAGATCGGGTGAAGGTCAACAAGCTTAATCTTAAGCATGTAGTTCCACGTACCCATGATTGCATTAGCAGTAGCAGCGCCAGCTACGAAGGCGCCGCGCGCGGTCTGATTAGCAATGGTGGTAGAAGCAGTAGCGGCCCCAAGCAAAGGCCAGGAGGTACTGAAATCAGTACCAGCAGAAGGAGGGTCCGCTTAACAAGACCATCGTTAACGATAGATGCACCACCAGATGGTCCAGTAGTGGCAAACGTAGATAAGAATGCAGTAGTGTTTGAGTATCCATCACCAGTAGTGGAGGAGGTAGCAGAACTGTAAAGAACTGACTGAGCAGCATCAGGGTAGAAGCACGACTCCGCACCGTGTTTTTCAACATATTGAGAACTGTAGGCAGTTTGAGCGCGAATGTTGTTCCAGAAGAGCTTGTAGTCAGCCATACTGACAATAGTCTTACCATTCAATTCCAAGGACATCGAATCGATTACATTCCAGTTACCACACTTCAGCGTAGCACAGAAACGGTTTGCAGCAGCCGACTGAGCAGTAGCACCATTCTTCACCGAGACCTTGTAAGGGAGCATGATGTAAGCATCTCGGAGCGAAGCAAATCCTTCACTTCCGTTCAGCTGAGCCGTAGCATCAACCGTAATAACACCATTCTGGTACGATCCCTGATTAAGATCGATAACAAAGGGCACACGCTTGCCGGAAGATACCTTGATCTCAGGATCGCTCTTGAGCGAGCTTTGGTACAGGTATTGGTCGGAGAGTTGTGTTTCAGACATTGTTGAATCTATATGTCCCTCAATATAGTTTTCAGAAAATAAATATTATGACAGACCTTATCAAGCCTATTACCAGTGATCATGATCTTATAGAACTCGCCGAGAGATTAGGCGTGCATCTTGACGATATTTATGAATCCAGTGAGATTACAAAACCGCTCTCAAAGAAAGGTTCATATTTAATTCTTTTGAGACCACCTACACTGGATGTCGGGCATTGGATGGCTGTCTACAACGGAGAATATTTCGACAGTATGGGTGAAGGGCCTCCACGTAAGTATGGAATCAAAAGGTACAACACCAAGCAATACCAAGGAACCTATGGCGACTACTGTGGCCCATTCTGCCTTCTTTGGCTATATTCAAAGGAGCACAACCAACCCGATGTATTCAAAAAGATGAAAGATCTGAGTTTGACCATTCTAGAATAATATTTGTTTCAGGAAATATAGCAATCATGTATCGTGAATTAACGATTTCAAGCGATGTCCCAGAGCGGAAACTGACCAAAGCATTCAAGACAGGTAAGCTCAGTCTGACAGCTGACGAACTTAAAGGTACTGGATCAGTTATCCACCTTCACCCTACGTCTCACGAAAAGGCGCTCAAGGCACGCAAAGCCGGTCGCGGTGTTCGGCTTGACATCACCAAACACGAGGTCAAATAGGGATACAAGCGAGCTCAAGGTGGTTCTATTTGGAGTAAAGTATGGGGAGGGATCAAATCGGCCTTCAAGTTTGCTAAGGATAGCGGAATACTCTCGCGTGCTGCTGATGCTGCAGTGCCTGCTCTAGCTACTGCTCTTGGAGCCCCACAGGCTGGGATCCCAGCTCGTGCAGCTATTAAATCAATGACAGGTATTGGTGTTTACGATAGTGATGACGATGCGGGGAAAGGGACGGCTGCAGCAGGTGGCCGCGTTTCAGTAGCTGATGTCAAGAAGGCGGCGAAGAATGCCCTATCGTATGCTAAACGTAAGGGGGTACTGACAGATGCTGTTGATGCTGGCGAAAAGTATCTTCTTTCCAAAGCAACCAAGCCGGAGCACGAAGATCTCATCAAATCCCTGCGAGGTGAAGTCCGTCGTCGCTATGGTGTCGGTGTAATTAAGAGTAAAAGGCCAGCGAAGGGGTCCCCTGAAATAAAGGCTAAGATGGCTGCGGTTCGAGCTAAGCGGAAGACCGGAGGAAGCTTTAGATTGTAAGAAAAATAAATAGATACGGTCAACTTATTTTTTTGGTCTCAGTAAAAGCATGATGGAAACGGAAGTATCGCGAAACTTAACCTTCTGATCATTTTGGTTATGAATGCTAATCGTAAGGGAAGAACGAGAACCATTGTGACAGTTCATCCACGCATACTGACTCGGCTTATATGAGATCAATTGACCTACAGAAGCATCTCCTCGATCGAATGCACTCAGAATATCACCACTGGCTATGTATTCATTCTTAATGATGTCACATCGTACGATATAGCTCGAAGTAGGATGGATCTGAGGAATAATGTTTGATAGTTGAGCACTTGCTACAGCAGCAGGAGAAGCAGGGTAAGTACCACCTGTCAAACCAACAAACTTACCAAATGCAGCATTATCGATGATAACTCGTGGTACACGGGTTGTAGTAGGTAAGCCCGTACCACCCGAGCTGTATAGGCCAGCAGCAGGGCGACTGTAGCCCGTCGGGAGACTCGTTGGAGTTGCACTAAAGTCAAACTGTGCAGCGTAATATACACTGTTCTCGCTCAACTGGATGTAGAACACGTTATTTCCCGATGCGTCAATCAAATAGGCTCCAGCATTCACTAGAGCTGTCTGAATACTTCGATTGATATCCGCATAGGTATAAATACCATCAGTGAGGGTGATACTGATAGTAAAAGTAGTTGCAGCAGTTGGTACTTCTACTTTAAACGAGTTATTCCAGAACTGAAGGGAATCGATGTTGTATTCACTGTTGTACATAGAGATCGACTGAACCGCACAAGTGACATCTTTAAAATCAGCCGCAGAACCTGGGAAACTGTGTTTCCACGTGGAATTGTAGCCGTCCTGAACGAGATTGGCGCTGTCGAGTTTGACAAACGAAGCCATCTTGATGTATATGAAATAGACCAAAACTTATGTTGAATTATAATTACTCGTCAGTGTTAATGGGGCGATCGAAGTTGTATCTGATTTGACCCTTGACTGAATCAATGAATAGCATTTGCCCCTTGCGCTCAGTGGCTCGGTTATAATAATAAGTGATTGACCGTTCATCAACACCAGGAATATTAAGATCCTTCACTACCATTGCTAATTCGCGCTTGGAATTCGCCTTGAGAATCGATACATACTCTGAATTTAGTCGTATCATCTTATCCGTGGCAAAGTAGCTGTGGCTAAGAAATATGGTACTCAATTTGAAGGTGTCTCCCTCGAGTGAAGCAATGACTAAACAAATTCTTCTGGAGTAGCTTATCATTAGAGTAGTCATCTATGATTACAAGCTTTGGCTTATTTGAGTTTAGCGGAGTTCTGCGTACTTGATCAACACTTGGTGGGGAATCAGGGTCTGCGAATGTGATGAATCCATCCAGTTTGTCACGAAGATACTCGTATAGCTCCTGATGAGGATTACGAGCAATAATGGTCAGATGCGCAATAAACATACAGAGGTTGTTTTCCCCACTAAACGATGGACCAAGGACAATCATTCTGAACAAGGCTTTGATATCCAATGCCGAGATATCTATCACCCATTGAAGCTGATTTGAACTTCTTTGGTAGTGAAGCACCGAAATCGGGGATACCGCTCATGATTATCGTTTAATCTATATAGCTTCAGACAAAATGAGTTCTGATGTTTCCTATCCCCAGCCAACTTTCAAATCAACCATCTACAGCCCTGCATTCTATCTTTCGTTAGAAGCAAGCGGCTTTCTAACCTATGACTACGCCCAGGCACTTTACCTCGGAAGAAATGACTATCGTCTAACATATCTTACTGGTATCACGGCTGGCACAGCAACACAAGAAGTAGCCCTTGTACCAGGTGATAACAAAGATATTGCAGGTATAGGAGCTTTCAGCTGTTCCAGATTGACTGTAAATGGGTCTGCGATAACTTCGGCTCCGGACTATGTTCTCGGAATCACAGGTGGAACTGATCAAAACTCAAAAGCACTGGTACTGTCAAGCACCGGATCAATCACAAGCGGAATTGTATCGTTAACACTAACTGGAACACTGTCGGCTGCTACATTAACCGGAACACTATCGGCAGCTGCTCAGACAAATATTGCATCTGTAGGAACGTTATCAGGTCCTACTATTGGAGGAAACCTGACATTTACTGGCGCGTCGCGATCACTTACAGGCTTAGAATCTTTATCATCAACAAACTTAACTGGAACGCTACAGACGGCTTCCCAATCAAATATCACATCTGTTGGATCACTTACTGGTCTTACTATCAATGGAAACTTGGCATTTACAGGTGCTTCACGGTCACTTACAGGCTTGGCATCTTTATCGTCAACAAACATAACTGGAACACTGCAGACGGCTTCTCAATCAAATATCACATCAGTTGGGACACTAACTAACTTGACTTTGGATATGGCAGGAACTGGTCTCAACATCCCTAGCTTGAAATTCAATGGTACTACCTTCAACCAAGATTACTACATCAATATCACTGAAGGGACAGCCGTATCTCTCAAGCTGTGGTGCTTAACTCGACTAAGGATTTCAATGGAATTCGTAATCTTACATGCACTGGTACGATTACTGGATCAACGGGAGTATCGACACCGTCATTGTCGTGCGATACGATTACCAAAACTGGAACTCAGGATATGACTGCGACCACGCTCAATATCAATCCAACGACACTTCAACTACGGGGTACAACGATCAGTGCTACTGCCACTCAACTAAATTACAATCAAGTCACAACATTAGGTACCTTTCAATCTTCTAGAACCATGACACTAGATTCTAATGGAATGGGAGTGATGGGTTTAGGATCAGTTGCCTCAAACTACATTAGATTCTACGGTGGAACTCCAAATAAGGAAATGATATCTATTTATCGTGATAATGACGATGGTGGGTTAATTATTGCTACTAAAGCTCAGACAATACAAAAATTAAGTCCTCTATTGACTCTGTATTCTGGAATTGATTAAACAGGGGTGAGTGGTACTAGCTCTGCCGAATATAAGAAATAATTAGAGCTAATAACAAGTTGGTTGGTTTCACAACGAATTACCAGTCGGGATGGTTTAACGGGTACCTTCTTGGGACCCAATCGTGGGGTGGAAATGAAGGAACTCAATTCTATACTAGTGCGAATACGTTAAACTTGGTCGCCAATAGCAACTCGACAGGATCCTTTACATCTGGATGTAATCTATTGCTAACATCAGTTAGTTCTCTAAACCGACTGGTTTTTAACTCAACGACGCCTTATACTGATGGAACGTATGGGTCTGCTTCAATAACATTAAATAATGGCAATATGTACATTAAATGCTCTAACTCATTCAATGATGGTAGCACTAGTTACGATATGCCAATCTTCTGTGAATTTTCTAATGCTTCTTCGCCTATTAATTTTGGTATACAATTGCATAATGGAGCTAATTCTACTAGTACCAACGGAGCGTATTTTGGTACGCTTTCAAATAATGATTTCGTATTGATGCCTAATAATTCTCGTAGATTAACGATACTAGGAGGTACGAATGCTGGAAAAGTTAGTGTTGGTACGGCTTCACCTACAGCAGGATTGCAGGTTGCTATCAATGTAAGTCAATCTATTGATTCAAGTGGTACCGGTGTAGCTTACTTCCTAAAAAGTGGTGGTTTGGTTTCAACGATAGGACCCATATCTAGTGTTGCTGTAGCTATCCAAGCAACGGGTGCTATTTTAGCTAGTGCAGGGGTTTACACTACCTCAGATGCAAGAAGAAAGAATTTCTTTGATACGCTTGATAATACTTCAATAATGAATGGTATACTATCTATCAGACCAAAAATGTATCGATACAAAACTCAGGATAGCAGTGTTCCATTGCAAATAGGATATAAAGCCCAAGATCTGCTAAATAATAATTTGGGAGCAGTAATCAATTACTTTCCTAATGAAACATTAGTAGTTGAGGATTTTTCTATAGATTTAGCTGGTATTGAGTTTAGTGTAGATTACAGTAAAATATGCTGTTATCTTCATATATTAGCACTTGAACAGCAGAAAAAAATTGATGCTTTAGCATCAACAGCAACTGATCTATCAAATCAATTAGCTACAGCTAATGCTAAGATAACTGATCATGAAGCTCGTATAAAGAAATTGGAAGCCAAATTTTTGAATAACTTAATATGATTAACGGATCCGTCCTTCAGCTCAAATAGAAGCTCTTAAAGCTTAATTAGATCTAAACAAAAAAATCCACGCATATCGAGGGATTTCGCAATGAACTTGTTGGAAGTGGCATAAGCTAAGCCTAAATTGCGAAGGTCTTTACCGTCTTTGTTTTTTCTTGCTCGATGGGTAAGCTCAGATACGACCGCCTTCCGTCTGAGTAGCGGCTTCAGCTTTCTTAACGGATTTATCGAGATCCGTTGCCCATACCGCTGCTTGTGTCTGTTGAGGGCGATCACGAATAATGAGATTTTTCATAATTGCTTTCAGCTCCGCAACATTGAGGTCAGCATTGTCGCCATAGCTGCCGCCAGAACTTGAAATGATACGTGGTTAAAGTAGAACATGGTTATTAGAACGAAGTTCGAAGGGTCGCAGATCTTTTCGAACAAGTTCTCTGAGCTCTGCTCTATATGAGACGAACTATAATATCCTTGAATTCTGAATCCGAAATAAGACGGTTAGAATACATATCCACACTCAGTGATTTGAGCTGCTTGATGATCGACGGATTGTCATTGCCTAACTCGAGCTCGCCCTTTAGCTTGTCGTACTCCGCTTTCAGTGATTCTAATGGATCCTCAAGACGATCGTGGAAGTTATACTGAAGATGAGTGATAGCAAGGATTTCCTTAAATACTTTTTATCGTCGAAACTGAGCTTATCATACGCTGCCTGATCGATTTGTTGCTTGAACGCAAGGGCTCGAATTAACTCTTGAAGACTGCCGCTGATTTCCCCCTTAGGCCCACGTTTTCGTCGATTTGGTTGTACAATGACAAGGGTTTTAGAATCGAGATCAGGGATTCGGATATACTTACTCCCCAGTTGGTGATATACGTATGCGGAAGGGGTAGCTAGGCCTTGAATTTCGTTCAGGTTGTAAGTTCGGGAGCGGCGAACTACACCTTCGAGAGGAGTAATTCCAACACCTCTCAGACCACGACCCTTTAATTTACGCCTGATTGGAGCGGGCGAAGCCCCTCCAGCCAACATCCCACTGCCAGCAGATTGCGAATCATCAGTAGTATGTTCTCGTTTCTCCTTATCACGAAGGGCATCATTATATCGCTGGAATTTAGAAATGTAGACTGCCTTTGTCGCTTTCATCGCAGACGTTGCCGCCCTCAACGCCGATCGTGCGGGTTTACTATCCGATGATTTCACCACTTCTTTGCTTCTTCTAAGCGTGACAGAGCTTCTCCATACTCTTTGAATGCAGCTTCAGAAGCATCGTGAAGCTTTTGCATCTGATCATCGTGTTCATACTCCTCAATACTTTGTCGCTTAATGTCATGAACAGTCTTGAGAATAGCTTCATTAATAATTGCAAGATTATCCTCGAGATTCTTGCGACGAACCTTGTCCTGTTTCTTCTCACTGAGATAAGCAGAAGCTTCTTTCTCATCCATTGGGAGAGGATTTTCGTCGTGGTCTCCTTCGTCGTTCAAATAGTGTTCGATTTCTTCAAGTCCATTTAATAGTGAAGTAAAGGTATCCATCCATCTGATATTCTTCATCAACTCTTTCCAGGCATTACCTGAAACTGCTTTATGCTGTCCATTTCTAATATTTAGAGGACGTTGGATCATAGGCTCGCTAAAATAGTATTCTGAATGGGATTTTACACCTTTTCTAGTCACCACCATCGGTTTAAGACGGAATGGGATCTTAACTCTCTTCTCCTGGAGAATTTTGTAATAATCCGTGAGAATTTGCTTTGCGTCACTGTCTGCATGGGTCAACTTTGGATCCATATCCTCATCGATTCCACTCACTACCCCATGACGAGGTTCCGATCTAGCCTCTCCTGGTTTGAAATCCTTAGCAATACGTTCTTTATCCTTTTTACCAATGAACGCTAACTCTAGACCTTTATTGTTGGCCATGCTGACAAAGCTTTGAAGAGTGGCTTGCCAATTGACCTTTATAGTGATTGCAGGCTTAACGCGATCGCTACTCTTGCTGTAAACGCTAATTGAATTACCATCGATCCAGACGTACCCGTCTTCATCAATTGGAGACAATTTGGTCGTACCAATGAGGACAAGAGCGATTTTTTTTTTAACCCATTTGACTCAAGCATTTCTTTATTTTTACTAATTGTCCAAAGCATTTTGAGCTTACTACTCATCTCGTCAGACTGTGTGGAGGTCGAATTATCGAACTCGAAACTATCCTGAAGTCTTTGCTTACTGCGATTGGCATCATCGCCCGTTGAGGCATTCACTCTTTTTCGCTTTGCACCAATACGTTGCCATAGCTGGTATGGAGTGTTTTCATCTTCAAAATTCATTTCACCACGTTTATTCTCCTCCTTGACATACCTACGAAATCGTATATCGTGCTTCATAATCTTTCCAATGTGGTCGAATGTCTCATCCAATCAATGCTCGGAACTAACACCAGTTTGTTCGATTTAACTTGATAGGTATTAGCATCTTTTCCAATGTAATATCTCGTTAGCTGACGCCTAGTCGAAGCGAGCGGATGAATACGTAAATCAGCGAGAATCGGATAAAATTCAAATATTTCAGCAACCATTTGCTTCGCTCTCTTTTGTTCGAAAATTTCATCATTTTCTTCGTCGCTGAATAAATCTTTCTTCGATACCTTCCGTGAATCTTTGGCAGTCTTTTTAGTCTTCAACGGAGCATCTGGTCCGATTTCGACACCAATCATCTCCGGAGTGTTGTCGATTCCAACATCGACTACTGAAGGACGTACATTTATTGTTGCATCAGCCATTTTGGGTCGAGCATCGACTTCAGCGTCAACCACCTCTGCTTTCACATCTACTTCAGGGGCAGTTGAGACCTCAGGGTTTTTGTTGGAGTTTTTATCACTCGGTCTTTTTTTTAAGATTTCCGAAAGAGGTACTTTTAACTCATCGGGTGTTTCTTCATCAGGGCCAACTGAAATATCAGTCTGCGTTGATTCAGTCGATTTCTTTGGTACAGTAATGATACCCTTAACTGTGTCGCTGGCCCACTGAGCTCGTGCATACATATTTCGCTTAGCCGAAGCTTGACGAACCCGACGCTGAGCACGCTCCGATAGGTCTTGACGTTTTTGCTCTCGTTGAGCTAGCGATTCGACATTGGGAAACATTGTGTGAATCGTATATATCATTAGCAAACATAAAAAATGAGCACTCTTATTTACAAGTGCTAACGTTTCTACCAGTAGCTTGGCATAACAGAATCATACGTTGAGTAGTTGTAAGAATGACAAATCTGATTTCTTTCACTTAGCATGTTCAAGTACCGATCTTTGATGCAGTGAAATGGCACGCCAAATATCTTTTCCAAATCCGTGCGGTGTTGTCTATCAGCAACGGTGGCAAGAAAACTAGCAACTAGGTCCAATTGTGTCAGCTCATATTTGATTCGACATACCTCTTGGATGATCCATAACTTTCGGCGCAATTGATTGAGCTCACGTTGAGTTGCTAAGCAGGTTGAACACATGGTTATGCCTTTGTATGTATGCCAGTATCTATCTATCTATCTATCTATCTATCTATCTATCTATCTATCTATCTATCTATCTATCTATCTATCTATCTATCTATCTATCTATCTATCTATCTATCTATCTATCTATCTATCTATCTATCTATCTATCTATCTATCTATCTATCTATCTATCTATCTATCTATCTATCTATCTATCTATCTATCTATCTATCTATCTATCTATCTATCTATCTATCTATCTATCTATCTATCTATCTATCTATCTATCTATCTATCTATCTATCTATCTATCTATCTATCTATCTATCTATCTATCTATCTATCTATCTATCTATCTATCTATCTATCTATCTATCTATCTATCTATCTATCTATCTATCTATCTATCTATCTATCTATCTATCTATCTATCTATCTATCTATCTATCTATCTATCTATCTATCTATCTATCTATCTATCTATCTATCTATCTATCTATCTATCTATCTATCTATCTATCTATCTATCTATCTATCTATCTATCTATCTATCTATCTATCTATCTATCTATCTATCTATCTATCTATCTATCTATCTATCTATCTATCTATCTATCTATCTATCTATCTATCTATCTATCTATCTATCTATCTATCTATCTATCTATCTATCTATCTATCTATCTATCTATCTATCTATCTATCTATCTATCTATCTATCTATCTATCTATCTATCTATCTATCTATCTATCTATCTATCTATCTATCTATCTATCTATCTATCTATCTATCTATCTATCTATCTATCTATCTATCTATCTATCTATCTATCTATCTATCTATCTATCTATCTATCTATCTATCTATCTATCTATCTATCTATCTATCTATCTATCTATCTATCTATCTATCTATCTATCTATCTATCTATCTATCTATCTATCTATCTATCTATCTATCTATCTATCTATCTATCTATCTATCTATCTATCTATCTATCTATCTATCTATCTATCTATCTATCTATCTATCTATCTATCTATCTATCTATCTATCTATCTATCTATCTATCTATCTATCTATCTATCTATCTATCTATCTATCTATCTATCTATCTATCTATCTATCTATCTATCTATCTATCTATCTATCTATCTATCTATCTATCTATCTATCTATCTATCTATCTATCTATCTATCTATCTATCTATCTATCTATCTATCTATCTATCTATCTATCTATCTATCTATCTATCTATCTATCTATCTATCTATCTATCTATCTATCTATCTATCTATCTATCTATCTATCTATCTATCTATCTATCTATCTATCTATCTATCTATCTATCTATCTATCTATCTATCTATCTATCTATCTCTATCTATCTATCTATCTATCTATCTATCTATCTATCTATCTATCTATCTATCTATCTATCTATCTATCTATCTATCTATCTATCTATCTATCTATCTATCTATCTATCTATCTATCTATCTATCTATCTATCTATCTATCTATCTATCTATCTATCTATCTATCTATCTATCTATCTATCTATCTATCTATCTATCTATCTATCTATCTATCTATCTATCTATCTATCTATCTATCTATCTATCTATCTATCTATCTATCTATCTATCTATCTATCTATCTATCTATCTATCTATCTATCTATCTATCTATCTATCTATCTATCTATCTATCTATCTATCTATCTATCTATCTATCTATCTATCTATCTATCTATCTATCTATCTATCTATCTATCTATCTATCTATCTATCTATCTATCTATCTATCTATCTATCTATCTATCTATCTATCTATCTATCTATCTATCTATCTATCTATCTATCTATCTATCTATCTATCTATCTATCTATCTATCTATCTATCTATCTATCTATCTATCTATCTATCTATCTATCTATCTATCTATCTATCTATCTATCTATCTATCTATCTATCTATCTATCTATCTATCTATCTATCTATCTATCTATCTATCTATCTATCTATCTATCTATCTATCTATCTATCTATCTATCTATCTATCTATCTATCTATCTATCTATCTATCTATCTATCTATCTATCTATCTATCTATCTATCTATCTATCTATCTATCTATCTATCTATCTATCTATCTATCTATCTATCTATCTATCTATCTATCTATCTATCTATCTATCTATCTATCTATCTATCTATCTATCTATCTATCTATCTATCTATCTATCTATCTATCTATCTATCTATCTATCTATCTATCTATCTATCTATCTATCTATCTATCTATCTATCTATCTATCTATCTATCTATCTATCTATCTATCTATCTATCTATCTATCTATCTATCTATCTATCTATCTATCTATCTATCTATCTATCTATCTATCTATCTATCTATCTATCTATCTATCTATCTATCTATCTATCTATCTATCTATCTATCTATCTATCTATCTATCTATCTATCTATCTATCTATCTATCTATCTATCTATCTATCTATCTATCTATCTATCTATCTATCTATCTATCTATCTATCTATCTATCTATCTATCTATCTATCTATCTATCTATCTATCTATCTATCTATCTATCTATCTATCTATCTATCTATCTATCTATCTATCTATCTATCTATCTATCTATCTATCTATCTATCTATCTATCTATCTATCTATCTATCTATCTATCTATCTATCTATCTATCTATCTATCTATCTATCTATCTATCTATCTATCTATCTATTAGCCGTAGATTGTCTTGAGGCTCCCAGGAACTAAGCTCATTACCTAGCCAACTGATCAAGTACTTGTACTTCCCATTTTTCATTTTGTTATGGTCTAAGATTCGCTTCACTTCGAGAATATCACCTCTATTGATAGCAGCATCTGTCGTTTGAGATTGTACGATTTTGAGATCATTTGGAGCTTTGTAGAGCGTGTGTCCATTCTTAGATCGGATTTGAGCTCGGTAGCCATCAATACCAGCAATTGTATATACAGCTTTGCTCCAGCGCGCAGCCTCTTTATCGAAAGTTTGTTTCTTGAGGCGATAAAGAACGTTGCTTCCTATCTCCAACTCGTTGTCGATTCTGTCAGCTTCCTCTTGATTATGAGCTAACTCAGATTCCATAACCTTACCTTTGGCCTCGCTTGGTTTCATCCCAATAGAACGATGAAAGGTGGTGTTGTAATTAGATATAATGTTAGTGAGAAGCTTTTGCGTGATCCTCTTCCGAGACATTTTCGTGAGTCTCTGCTTCACAGTTCTGTTAAAACGCTCATTTTTTCCCATGGTGCCGTGATCACCTGGATCGTTATTGTAATGCTCAATCTTTTTAGATAGGAAGAATTTTTGAACGTCCTGATTCATGAACTCTGTACCATTATCGCTCGTTAGAATATCAACCTTATGCAGTCGAACGAATGCTTTGACCGCAGCCAATACAGTTGCTGCTTGTTTGTTAGTTAAGAGCTTTGCGTAGCCAATACGCGAGTTGATATTGATAGCAGTCAGAATTGGCTGTTTCCCCCAGAATGCAAGATCCATTTGCCATGGGTTAGGATTGCGTGAGGCAATTTTGAACCCATCAAACTTCCGTTTCTGCTCCTGAAATCGCTGAATGTCAGTCTGGCTTGCATACCAATTCTTGACTGTTTAAGTGTTACCTTAGGATCTACCCTTTGCCTTCTCGTAGAGAGCTTGAGCTCCGATATACCCCGTTTTAGGGTTGTAGTAGAGTTTTGCTAGGAGATCATCCATCACTATAGCATATTTATATTAAAAAAATGTGCTGCTCAATGAGCTTAAATGTCAAGTGCTTCTGTAGTGATACCATCTTCTAGTACGCGTCTCTTATCGTAGAAATAGTTGAGCGCCGTTTTAGTTTGAATATACGTTATAATAGATTTAGACTCCTTACTGATACGGAACCCCTTATTATTGCCCTGGAGTGTAATACGATCCCGAACGACAGTTTCAAAGCCTTCTGGATTAAGAACATCTTTCGACCTCGCCCCTGTTGCACACCTTTAGCTGAGACTTTGACCTGGTACTTCTCGTCTGGTAGATAGCAGATATAGCTCTTGGACGAAAGTGAGACCATTGCGTCACCGGACCACTCATCCTTGAATAAACCAGGCGTGCGACGGTCAAACTTAGCTACCTCGGTGTTGTAGTCGCGTGGAAACCAATCGTTCTTGCGTTGCTTGAAGTGCTCACGTAGCTCAGGTTTGATACAGTCTTGAAAGGGATGTAAGCGCTATCCCTGTCCATCTCAGATACTGAAAACCGGCACGATCGAAGTAGAAGTCGATGCAGTCGTAGTAGAACCGGAGCATGCGAAGTTTAGCAAGCTGGTAGATAGCGATCGAGAGGTGAATCGGATTCTTGTTCTTCAGTCGCCGCTTCTTCATAGTGATTTCACAGGCGTCGTTAAGTTCCTCAAGCCCGTGGAACGTGAAGTGTTCAACCTTTGCCTCAATTTTCTTGTCATCAGACTCATACTTGATTTCTTTGTGCTTTGACATATCCATTCCGGATCGACCCAAAGCTGAGTTGCCTGCCAGCTTCATCATCTCGGCGATCATAGCCTTCGATTTGTCGACGTCGCCCTCGCGTCTAGCATTTGACACGGCCTCCATAAATGGGGCGAATGCTTTGTGAGAGCTAGCTTTGATGAAAGAGTATGTCTTAGTGATTTCCATACCTTGGGCGAGATACCACTTGAGTAGTGGGGTGTACACTAGAATCTTTTCACCGAAGTAGCTACTAATAAGCTTACGAGTGGGTGTAGTACGTTGACTGCCACGCGCTCGGTTGTATTCGTACATGTGCGTGCCAATGACTTTCTCATCAGCACAATCAATCAACACATTCTTGAAAATGGGCGTCATTTCCGAGAAGTAGTCTCTCAAGTGCTCTGGCGTTCGAATACCACATTCGAGAAAGCCGAAGATCTTGTCAGACTTAATGTCATCGCCAATACCAGGATACTCTTCAATAGTAGTCAATCGGCCACACGGCATGTCGTTTCCAAGAGCCCACAGATATAGAGCGTTCGCATCGCATCCGATTACCTTCTTACAGAGTTTTCCGCCGCGAATCGTAGTCTCGTTGCGCTTAGCGTAGCGGTTGAAGATAATGGACGGTCCACCGGCAATGTTGGCCTTCATCTTAGCGTAGATATCCTTCTCCTCATTATCAATCAAGTAGACGAGTCTGTCCGAGTTGAATTCGAGAAGCTTGCTAAAGCGGAAACCTTTGATTGACGTATCCTTGTGAGCTGTGTTGCATTTGATACAGCTAATCAAGATATTGTCATCGATATGACCAAGATTATTGTTAACTCGGTCTGCAGAAGCCGTCTCAGCGGTCAGCTGGCAGTAGCAAAATCCACACAGGTATTTCAGCTTCTTTTCTAGATCATTCAAATGCTTGATAGTCATGTTGAACTCACGCTTAGCCTCAGAATCCTGAGCTTTGTAGCCACTCATGCGCTTAGCTGGAAAGTTAAATGCCTTACCAGGCTTCTTGCTTGGATATTGAAGGTTGTTGAAGCAAGTCTGATACCTCACTTTCTCCGATAAGCCAGGGAGCGATACACAGTCTGTAAACATATCTAAATCGAAACGCTTGAATAGCTGACGCTGAGCCTTGATGGCCTTAATGAATGGCACTACATCCAGGTTATTGTACCAAATCAGTAGGTCCTTAATCGACTTCATGCTATAGCGCTCCCAGACAAACTGTACCCGTTTGTCGTCGTCATCGCTGATACTTGTCCCACGGAGCTCGCTATCAAAAGCTGACTTCGGAGGAATAGTAGTTTGGTTGAGAACGTTGAATGCGGTAATATACTCGTACGGGAAAATTCCCTTACCAAGACCGCAGACGCATCGAATCTTGTCATCACACTTGCAATCACCGAGGTAGGTGCTCAGATACTTGCTATGGCTAGCGCCAGCAGGGACATAGTTGCTAATATCGAACATTTTCATGTCCGACGGCGCAATACACATGTAGCTAGGGTTTTTGATGACAGATTTAATGTTGTCAGTACCAATAACGGCGAATAAGTCGTTCTTGACCAAGTTGATATCATAACGTCCACCGTTGAAACCTAGTACTGGGACTTGATCAATCTGTTGCTTGATACTACCGTAATCGGACCTCTGCTTCCCAAAGCCAATACTGTTGTGGAAGTCGAAGAAGCTACCATATCTACCTCCCTCGATCAAGCTGTCCACATCTGACATGGTGTAAGTTTTACCTAGCTCGACCACTGGGATCTCCATACCTGTCAACCCGTGAGCAGTAATGATTTTCCGCAGAAGGGGCGCATACTTATCGACATTGTATCGTTGAATCTTGACCACCACATTCGCAATGTACTTAAACATATCCGTATGCAACGCTTTCGGATCATCACTTACAAAGCAGCGCACCTCCTCAGTAAAGCTATCTGCTACCGATACTGAAACAGGGATATGTTCGTTGGTGAACGTAATATTCTCCTCATGCTGTACTAGCGTCGGCTTGAGAATAGCCTCAAAATCATATACGATGGAATGATCTAGATACTGATCAGTGGCTTTGATGGAGTACTTCGTAAGCATCGCCTTAATCGTGTTTTGAGCCGGGCGATATATTGTTGGCTCGGCTGGGAAGCTCTCAATGTTCACCAGCTCCCATTTGTTCTTAGTGTGATTATGCAGCTTGTCAGAGCTTACAAACATCATCTCACACTTAGAGCATTGGAACTTGCATTGGAGCATGTCAACGTTCTTGATGTATAGAGCGTGGTTATCGTGAGAGAGAATGTAGATAGCCCCGTAGTCTTTATCAGAGTGACGAATGCAGTCTACCTTTCCCGTGTCTACATCCATAGATTAGACGTTGATGGATAGCTGGAAGCATTCTTCAAGCTCGTCGAGCTGCAGAAGGCCGACTGGCTTAAAGCTACGGAAGAGACCCAACGTATAGTTAATCCCCTTGTAGGAGCAGTAGTGCTTGAATACTTCCTTCACCTGAGCCTGAATTCTACGAGGATCTTTCTTACCATCCCGCAGTAAGTGCCATGCAATGCCGTGGAAGACGCACTTGTTGTTAGTCTTCGTGAAGTTGATTACATGCTTGTTATCGCGTATAATCTTAGGGATAACGACCTCACTATCACCTAGGGCATGATTACGATGATAGATGTAGATCTTATACCCGGTGATTTCCTTCAGCTTGTAGCCAGAGCTGGGATAGTTCAGCTTGTCCACTAACTCCATTGATCGAATCTCAGAAGTAACATTCTTGCGGATATCAGCTTTGCTATTTATAGCAACCGCCTTCGCAAATACTAGCGTATTTGCGAGGTTGGGATGCCAGTATTGGGTGAAACTATCCTCGGTTTTGCTAATTAGATCGTATCCAAGAGCAATGTTGATCTTGAAGGCATTCGTCTGGCTAGCAAGGACGTTTTCGAGCTTGTCGTAAACTCAGCCGGCTGAATTCCCTCGTTTCCATGTGCTTACCATTATAGAAACGGTACTTTGGGTCGGTCTTATAGTCGGGAGAGGTGTGCTTCTTCAACTTATCAACACTGACCTTGTATTGCTTAGCTACTAGCTTCTGATTGCTCGGGCGGGATAGGTTGCTAACATAAACCATCTTCCCAGTTTCGGTAGCTGCTACCCCATTTGATAGCTTGAACTTTTAATCGCTTTAGTCCTTCAAGCTCGTATGCAAACATGTTCGCTATATATGTGTGGCAATAATAATCCGGTGGACTTGACTTTATATGTGTTGGATCTTGTGTCAGGATTGACTTTATATCTTAGCCCCGACAAAAAATTTCGAAATTAATTAATTCAGAGATACTTAGCATAAGCCTTGTCGAGGCCCTGGAGCCAAAAGAAGTAATTTTGTCGTTGACCTTGACCCACTCGAACGTCTTCTCGCGGTACTTTCCAAAGCCAACAGTCGTTCTTGGTAGCAAATAGTGAGCTAAGTCTTTGACGGCTCAGATACAGAGGAGCACTCGAAAAGAAACTGAATATATGAGTCATCAACTCCTAAGAGACTCTTAGGCTTTCTCCTCTTATATTTTCCGAAGCTTAGCTTCTCATCGCTAAACGATGTCAAACCACGCTCTCGACAGTCCTTACAGTACTTATAACTACCTCGGTACCGGTTTTGGCACCCAAGACACACTTTGTAGTGGCCACCAAAGAGTTTGGCGCACTCAGAACCAACGAAGTGATGATTCTGATCCTTATCGATGATTAGGAAGTGCCTCTTGATGGGGGTGTTACAATAGCAACGGTCCACAACGTTCGGATAGTACGCGGGGCACGGATAGATCAGGGTCTTGCATACTTGGACCCATCTCTTCTTAATCGCATCCCAGTACCACCCCGAAGAGTGATACTGACTCAGATCTCCGAGTGCGTCGATCAAGATCTTCAGCGTGGTGTTGTCTGCAATTAGCTATATCAAGGCTGACTTTTTATCTGCGAAATTTTTTTAATTAATCAGCTAACTTCGGTTTCCGTGTTAAGTTCGTCTTTTGGCTTTCGCTTACGAGCACGAATCTGATCTCTGTTCTTCTCGTCGTACCCTTTCTGGTACGCTAACCGAGCCTCCCGCGTCTTGAGGTAGTAGCGCTTTTGAGCTGCTTTAATGCGCTCCTTATGAAGTTGATACTGTTCAGGTGTGTATGCCATTGTACTTTATATTATACTAGAACTTTTTATTTGTCAGAAATAAAAGAATTTTGTTAATGCAGCATGCCGAAGCAAGAATCAGCTGAAATAACTCAACGTGGGAATAGATCGAGTGACCTGCCTAGCCACAGAACGCGCCATCTCAATGTCGGGACCTAACATACTGGCGATGTCATAGTATCGTTCGATGCACTCACGAATTCCGCCACTGTCACTAGCCTCTGCGATAGAGGGCAAGACCCGAGATAGCTTCTGTCGCTTCACAGGTTCTTGGAAGCACGGAAGGCTGATCTCTGCATCAGCACTCGGTGACTGGTCAACTAGAGTCCTAATCACCGCGAACGCTTCGCTTGGATCACTTATAGTCACTGCTCGGATATTACCATGGTTGTTGCTCGTGTCGGAGACCCAGAAAAACTGCCAATGATCAGTCAAATCGGTCAGGAGTGCCATAACGGGTTCCTCGACGAGAACATCCAGGGCGATCAGTTCTGACAAAGCCTGAGAGATGGCGCTTTCTTTCACCTTTCTCTTCACTTCGATGAGCATCCTCACGCCAGGCAGCAACCCCAAATCGAGCGGGTGCTCTACGACGAGATCACTCAGTATGATCATGTCCGTGCGTCCAACAAGTTCAATGTTGTGACCAGGGATTTCAGCCCTGAGGATGTCTTTCCCTTTTTCCACACCGTACACGCAAAGCTGGTTCCGCGTGAGCACATCGCCGATGTTGACTTCCACGTACGCGTGATATCGTTCGCGTTGCTGTTCCTCGGTAAGCGTGATCTCCTGGCCACGTTCATTGCTAACGCTTTCCCACGTGAATGGTTCAACACGCGTCAACTCTCCTGTAGCGAGTGGAACCGCGCGTGCAGCCTGCACCCGAATATTCAATTCGTTCAGAAGCTTCGATCCCGCCTTCGAGTGGCGATACACCTTGCGTTTTGTCAGCACAGTGCTCTCGTGTATCTCTTTGAGCATGTTATTCGACGCGGAAGTCTCGTTCGCTGAACCAACGGCACCCTCCGGAACCACCACCAGCACGTGAACTTGGCCCTCACCCGGATGAAAATTCTCCCCGAAGTACTTGGTGTTCTTGATCCAGAGCGTAGGATCCATCATCTGATCCCCGAAGCCTACCGGTTTTCCATCTTCATCGAGCGTCACAGCTGACGCACGGGCCCTATCCAGCCACGCGCCGTCCTTCTTCGCCAGAAAGAGCTTCAGTTCACGAGCAGGACATGTGATGTCCTCGTTCTCCGTCTTGATCGCCTTCTTCACGTCATCCACCGAGTCGCTTTCATCCACTCGCACCGAGAACACGCTCCCCGCCACACCAATGATCGCACAGAAGAGCTTCACCACCACCATCTTTCCTCGAGGCGGCAGATTCTGGAATGAGGAGAATTTTGCTACCGTACCTAAGCGGAAATCAAGGCGTGATGAAGCGGTGTCACATAGATGTAGCCCTATCCCGACGTGATTCTATAGCGAGAGGTTGTGCGGACGCTTTAGCTGCAACAGATGCCTTCTTGCGCTCTCACTGGTCCAGCAGTCGCTTCCTCGAAAACAGCAGCTGTCACTGGGAAGCTATACTCCTTGTAAAATAATGCTAAGAAAAAAAATGACTCCATAATGTACCGGTATATACTACTTACGTTCCTAGTCTCTCAGGAGCCTGTGCTGTTTGCCACTACAATCGCAGAGAACATTGCTGCGGGCCGAACTGATTTTACTGATAACGATATTATCGCTGCTGCCAAGATGGCCAACGCTCACACGTTCATCATGTCGTTACCTGAGAAGTGCGAGACTATGGTTGGCGAAAAAGGTGTGTCGTTGTCTGGAGGTCAGAAACAACGTGTTGCGATTGCTCGTGCAATTATTCGCGAGCCAAAGATTTTGGTTCTGGACGAGGCCACAAGTGCTTTAGATGCTGAGAGCGAGCAGGTCGTGCAAGAAGCTTTGAACGAATTGATGGCGAAGACAAATATGACGACACTGGCGATTGCTCATCGACTCAGTACAATTCGCCATGCTGATAAAATTGCTGTCTTGGCTGACGGACACGTTGTTGAGGAAGGTCATCACGTTGAGTTGGTGGAGCTTGAGCAGGGTATCTATCGCAACTTATACACAATTCAAGAGACTAAAGCGCAAGAAGAAGCTGAAGCTACTGCTCTAGCTCTGGCTGAAGCAGAATTTGCACGAAACCAGGAAATTGGACGAGCTGGGCAGCGTATTGGCACGAAAAGCGAGCAGTAAATCCATTAGAACTGATGGTACAAGCGTTGACGCTACCACCAAGTCTGATGAATCCCCGCGAAGGTTTACGTTGAGAGACGCCAATGAACTCAGCAAACCAGAACGCGCATACTTCGCCATGGGAATGATTGGAGCAGCAATCAATGGTGCATCTTTTCCAGCTTCTGCCGTTCTCATTAGCCAGCTTGTGTCGGTCATGACAGTGGATTACGCGTACTACCAGGAATACGATGACCGACCGTACTTGTCGTCGTTACCTCACAGAGCGGCAGTATACGGGTGTCTGTACATTGCTGGAGCTGTGGTGCTTTTCGTCGGTAGAGCGTTACACAGCTACGGGTCCCAGTACATGGCGGAGACGTTGACAGCGAGACTTCGAGGAATTCATTTCTCCTTACTGTGCAGGCAGAATATTGGGTTCTTTGACAAAACAGAGAACGCTACGGGAGCTCTTACGGCCAATTTAGCAACGGATACTCTGCGTGTAGCAGTGATTTCTGGTAGAGTCTCAAGGTCGATTGTTCCAAGCCATATTCACGACTGTGGCAGCACTGTTGATCTCCTTCTTGGCAGGAAGTTGGCTTCTCTCACTTGTGATGCTTGCGATTATTCCGTTGCTCGTGCTTGGAAATGTCTTTCGAGGTAACAGCATAGGTGGCAAGAGTATCCTAGCTGATGATATGGCTGAAGTTGGAGCTCACGCATCTGAATTGCTCAGCAATATTCGTACGATTGTGTCGCTCGGACTTGAACCGTCTTCATGTGAGAAATTCTCGGTGTTGCTGGATGCTCCGATGAAAAATGGTGAACGTGACGCTCAAGTGAATGGACTTGCAGTCGGGTTTAGCTCATTTATCGTCTTCGCGACGTACGCTTTCCCATTCTGGTATGGTGGTAAACTGGATCCATCACATTCTTGCAGTTGATGCGATCGCTTATGGCTATTATCATGTCCTCCCAAACCGTTGGAGTCTTCATCGGGTATCTTGCAGATGCTGACAGCGCGTTCGAAGCTGGTGGCGTCATTTTATCTCTCCGAGACCGACCGCTATCGATCGACTCGTTAGATGAACATGGTCTGCGTCCAGACATCGTCGCGGGCAAAATTGAGTTCAAGGATGTATTGTTCAGATACCCGACAAGGCCGAATGTGACAGTGCTAAAGAACTTCGATCTCAGTATTAAACCTGGTGAGACGGTCGCATTCTGTGGACCAAGTGGAGGTGGCAAAAGCACAATGTAGCGTTATTGGAACGGTTCTACGATCCAATGCAGGACCAAGTGTTGCTGGATGGTGTGGACTTGAAGCATCTGAACGTTCGATGGCTACGAGGTCAACTCGGTCTTGTTGGCCAAGAGCCGACATTGTTCATAGGTACGATCGCAGAGAATATTGCGTACGGTTTGGACGCCGCCCAGAACTGCTGCAATCCCGACGGCGCCGACGCACTGCCCCCTTCCAAGAGCTGAAGTACACGAATACTTCCAGGGCGTTAACTCGCCAGCTCACCAGTTCAACTTCGACGACGAGGCCGGCGGGCCCTTCCGTCAACTGTTGGCTGCGATGCCGCAACCCACTGCGGAGATGGATGCGCTCACGGTCGATATCACGGCCAACGAGGTGGAAGATGCCGTACACCGTGCTAAGGCTCACTCAAGCCCCGGTATTGATGGTATTGGCCATGATATCTTCAAGAAGTTCCTGCCGGAGCTGCTTCCAGCGCGGCATGCTGCTTTCGACGTGTGCTGGAAGCACGGCAAGGTGCATGCCGTGTGGAAGGTGGGCACTGTACAGCTTATCTACAAGAAAGGAGACCTTCAGAAGCCAAACAACTGGCGACCAATTTGTCTGCAAGAGTGCGTGTACAAGTTGTACTCGGACATGCTCGCACGCCGATTGATCAAGTGGCTGGAGGCCAACGCGCGCATGGCACAGCCAAAGTGTAGTCAGCCGCTTGCTGCTCTTCGGAGTTGTTTCTCTCCGGGCAGGCCGCTCTCAAATGTTTATCTGACCCACACACAAAGCATTTCTTAACCCATGGTTTTCTTTCTCCGACAGCAGCAACCATGTCTTCACCCAGATTGCGTCCTCCCTGCATCCCTCGTTTCGTTGCTTGTGCAAATTGTGCCAGCTCCTCAGCCTGCTTGAGGTAATCCGTGCGAGCTTCGACAACATGATGCTTCTCATGTCAGGAGCTGCGTATCGCACATTATTGTCAAGTACGAGGTTGTCAGCTCCGCCACATGCTGGCGCGTTATGGTGTGGATGTTTCGGATGCAACTGCATTGGTTATTGATAAGGGGCATCTCAGCTTCTATTGTCGACCAAAAGTTGTGGAGTCTCTCTTAGTAAAATGACTACCAAACGCTGTTTGCCGACCAGGTCGCATCCCAAAAACCGTTTTGGCAGTAAACGCTGCATCAAAACACTTTCTGGAACACGTGAGAAAAGTTATGATGTTGATATGCCACCAGTCCACAGTGCTCAAAGCATGTGGTACGTGAAATTTTATGCTCAAAATGCAGCTGGCGCGAACTCCACAACACAGCTCGGCATACCGGGAGAATCGGTGGAGCCTTCGTTCGTGTGGATGCTTCAATATATATATGTGGATATTGTGCTAGCTCCAGTATCAATGCTGCAGCCCGCGCAGCATCTACGGGGGTTTAAATACAGTTACCCCTGTAATCTACTGCTTTAGTAGGTGGAAAGTCGATAATTTTGTAGTCGCAGTTTTGCCGGAGTGTTGTCAAAAGGCAGGTGTATGCCTCAACCAGGGGCAATTTACTGCGACGGTAAGGAAAAATATCCGTCGGGGTGTAAATTACGGACCTTTATAATCTTATGATGATCCGACACTGCCCGAGGAAGAAACCAAACTGGACGCGTGGCGGGAAAGCAGAAGGCGAAGGCGGGCTTTGATGGACGCTTCAGGGGGAACCAGGAACGGTGCTAGACCCTCCCCTCCCGGAGGACCCGCGACACCGCTACTAGCACTCCAGCGTTAGCGGAGCCTGTGGCACTTCCGGAATCGGCAAAGTCTCTAGCATTACAGGAGCTGGCGGAGCTTGAGGCAGTCCTGCGTACTGCGACTGACGAAGCATCTACCGCCCCGACAGGGCTAACGAGGTTGCAAAAACAGCGGGCGATGAGCAGGGGATCTCTCGACTATCAGTTGATAGACCAAAGTGACGATACCGAGGGATTCGTGGGAGGAGATGCTGCTCAATAAGGTGTTACCAGCTCCCTTTCCACTGGTTGCACTACGACTGTGACGTGCATTGACTTTAGCGTGATTTCCTTCGACACGGGGATGCGTTCACAACCTATTTCGCCGACTACGCTGGGAAGACTTATTAAACCATTCAGGTTTGTGTACGCAATAATTATTTGTGGCATTTTTTATAGTAACATTGTCTGTAATTATTCGCGACACGATTGCTGTTGAGTTCATCAACAAGAACAACAGACAAACCTCGAGTCTACCCAGAGTATTGTGCGCCTCTCGACGAGAAGGTGGAATGTATCGACAGCCCGGCAGTAATCCTCGATGCCGAAGGTTAGTCGAACAATTTCTCAACTCATCAGAGCTTAAGATACCTAATGCATGTACAGCCAAGGGTAGCGGAAACTGCGAAGCTGTAGTACCCGGCTTTTGTTTCAGAGTGTTATACATGACATTATCTAGCAGCCAGAACAAATTCAGGGAAGCTACATATTTGTATGGATGTTAGTGAATACATGTGGTTCATCAGTGTGTGATATCGTTCCACCCGAGCAGTGATGGAAGTGACTGAACTTGGCGTGGGTTTCCGCGTGCTGCAGAACCAACCTCACCTATCGTCGACAAGTGACACTATTAGATCAACCTATGACACCACCAGTGGCACGACCTGTGACACAACTAAGGGCACCACCAGTGGCACGACCTGCGCCATAACCACGGGCACAACCACTGATTCTGCCACAGGTTGTGTCACTGGTTGTACCACGGGTAGTGTCACTGGATGTGCCACAGGTAGTGCAAACACTAGTTGTAGCCTACAACTTGTAGGGAAACTGGTTGCACGGTGACACTGGTGGTGCCACAGGTTGTGCCACAGGTTGTGCCACAGGTTGTACCACAGGTTGTGCCACAGGTCGTTCCACTGGTGGTGCCCGTGGTTGTGGCGCAGGTCGTGTCACTGGCGGTGCCCTTGGTTGTGTCACTGGCGGTGCCCTTGGTTGTGCCACAGGTCGTGCCACGACAGGTTGTACAACCAGTGACACAACCTGTGGCAGAATCAGTGGTACAATGCGAGTAGTAAGCGCAATATACACGCGTTGGCATGACAAACTATCTAGCCACCCGTAGGCACTGTGGTTGACAACCTATCCGTGTACAAGAGGAGGCAAACATATTCTGCTGTACGGAAGCACCACATTGTGGTAGCGATATTTTCAGGTTGAGGCATGGAAGGGAGAAGGCCATCATCATGTCGTGTGTGTCGCTGTCTGTACCGCGGACCCAACCGACAAAAAACCTTTATGGCATGCATCAAGTCGAATTTAAATTACTGGGATCCAATTTATCTTGCAGATCGTTAATCTAGTATTTTCGGATATATCCTACTTTGATCCTGGATTTGGCGGAAATTAATGTGGACTACAATTTTGACAAGTGGCGGTTGCAACGTCCCAGTTTTGCGCGTACTGTATAGCCGGTCCAAAACGCGACTAATGGATATTTGTGTTTTTTTCAGGGAAGCAAATCTTCGGTTAAAATCCGTGTGAGAGAGCACCTGTACCGTAAGAATGTTATTTTACTTGAAAATTGGATGGTCTTTTTGTGCGAATGTAAGAGTGGTGCCAGGCCCCATCATACATTCGTTCCTAAGCACGAAGTATGCAAACGTTGCTGTCACATCGCAAGCCCCATTTGTTCGGAGGGCCTCAACGATTTGAAGTTTATCGACTTCTGTTTAGCCACTTAACATTCACTGGCAAGAGCGCAAGCCCAGAGTGCAGCGCAGATTCGTCTTAGTCATGCGTGTCTGCTACATCCTGGTGGCGACAATGCTCGCCTTAATCGCTGTTAGTAGCGCGACGGTCGCGACTCCCTTTGAGTCAGGTCCACGAGCTATAGAGGGTGCAAGACTACTGCGCACTGCCAAAACGGACATCGAAGAGAGGGACATATTCTCTCAAATGGCAGAAGCGGTCTCGAAGTGGGTAACCACGACTACTTTGGTCAACCTCGGGAAGACCGATTATGAAGTCAAAAGGATTCTTGGAATGGAGAAGCTGTCAGGGCAAGCGCTGAAGGCCCACCCCAAGTACCAAGTATTTGACGAAATCGTCACGAAGCTTCGAAACCGCAAGGTGAACGAGATGCTGAACAAAGACACAACCACCGACGAAGTCTGGAAAATGCTGAACCTGGACGCTTTGAGCAAGAAACTTACCACAGACCAACTCAAGGAGACCGACGCCTTGAAATTGTACGTGCAGTACGTCAACAGGTTGGATGATGACATTCTGAACTTCAAAAGAGCTGGCTCTGAGCCCGACAACAACTCCCCGCAGGAGTTGGCTGTGAAGATTCACATTTGGGCCAAGGCAAAACGATCCCCAGATTACGTCCTTGAAATTATGGGCAAAAATGCCATGAAGAGCAGCGAAAACTACAAGTTTTACGGGGAATTTTTGCGGTTGATCAACGGTAAGGAACCGATCATTGACTTTTAGATCGCTCGTGAGCTGAGGAATCCAGATAAATCTGACATGATGCTAAGATAGAAGAAACGTTTACAAAACAACCGAGCGTGTGTGTCCACGAACCCATGGTAGAATATTTGCTTTGCCAACAATGTTACTTGAAGTATGATGCGTTGTGTAAATGTACTACATGCACTGATTGCGCACGACAGCCTCCTTTCCAACTCGCTTCAGAATAGTTTCTGGCGTGTGCTAACCTCCTTCTTCGCGTACTGCAGCACGCCTTATACTCAAAAGTGCGAATTTGTGTAATGAGCCTGCCCAACTTCGCTTAGTTGAAAATATCTTTAGGAACCGCTTCGGTGGAAGTTGGTTGAGGATACCTTCGACTGTCCGAGTTCGTATTTTACTTAACCCCTCTAGCCCCGCGATTTTGGGCGGAAATTACCCTGTATTCTACAGAGTAAGAAAATGACTTGAGTTTACTATTTGCGGAGTTTTCTCTGGATCATAATCTCTGCTTACTATCTACCGTGTGCCGTACAGGGTAAGACCAAAAATGGGGGTGAAAGATGCAGTGCGATACGCTGTACTCTACAAATCATGGCGATGGATTTGTAGAGAAAAATGTCAAAATTCAACAAACACCATCACTCACGAGTTATTTGCATTCATTCATACATTGATTACAGGACTGAATCGATTAGATGATCGCAATCTCTTCGACTTCACTAGCAGCACTCACTGAACTTATTGCACTACCCGACGCAACGCTTGAGCTGTCGTCGCTATCGCTAGCCTCGCCTGAGCCGCCATTAGCGCCACTAGAACGCTGCTCGCTAGCTCCGGAAGGAGCACGCAGTCGAATCGCCTAGAGACCAGGAGGGATGTTCGCACCGCCACGCCCGAGATCGTGCCATATCTGGCTGCAGGTGACTGAGTTTGTTGGTCCGCTGGGATCATGCTGCCGCACCTTCTGACATAGACACACTTTCCCTTTCGCGTTGGTGCTGTCATCAGCCACACCTCTCATTCTTGCTTCGGAGCACTCCACGCAGTAAAAGGTTGTTTCCCGAGGGTTCTTGCCAGGACGAAGCAAGGAGCACACCTTGCAGCCGTATTGGCGGCGCTTCTTCGAGACGTTTCCATTCTTCCCGCGCGTGGTGCGAAATACGTCGACTTGATTAGTCGTGTGTTGTGCCGGAAGAATGTATCGGGGTGCTGACGAGCGTGGGACCGGGGTATCCGTCAAAGCTTCGACTGACAAGTCTCTTGTGAAGTCTGCGAGCTGCATCAGTCGCTGGAACTCAGCATGCGTCGGTGGCGCTTTACTGGGTGTAAGTCCACCTTGAACACGTCGGTAGATGATGTAGGCATTGATGAGAGCCATATCAACTGGCCCAAGAAAGATGGTGTGGTAGTATTTCCTCATTTTCATTGCACCCTGTAGTATACAGAATAAGCATTCATCCGTTAGCCATACAACCATGTAGAATACAGGATAATAGATACAGTACCTTTGCAAACGCAGCTGGTCATGTATGTCTGCTCCCCCCATTCCGTCTTGGTAGTCTTTCACGAGTTGAGGCGCTGGGACTTCAACGACAGCAGCACCGGCACGCCGCGATAAGGTTGTCGTTCGTGTACTGCATCCGGTTGCAATGAAATGCACTGGGCGGTTGTCCATCCAGGACACCGCAATCATCTTGGGCTCTGCCTTGGACTGGGCAATGCGATACGAACCTCTCGCCATTGACTTCGGACGCTTGGCTTGCTTGTATGAGATTTCTTTGCAGCAGCCGCGTCGGTTGGTCTGAATGGTACCGACATGATAGAGTCCACGCTGTAGCAAGATCGACGAAAGTAGCACGCTTGAATAGAAACGGTCAGTAATAACCTGCGCCTTGTGCATCCACTGCCCAATGCTTCGACATCTTCTCACGGTGCGGACACAGTGTTCTGGCACACAGAAGATCGATGAAATGAATCAGCTCGTGAGCTTGAATCGGCTTGAGCGATCGCTACTCAGCCTGGACTTGATGTACCGTTTTCATCTTGTACTCAGGATGTCGCTGCTTGATCCGTCGCTGCCGTGCCATAATCTCGTCCGCCGCCTGGGTGCGAAATTGAAGCTGGTACCGATTGGATTCTGTGGCGATTGACATCCACATCAATTTTGGCAGGAACAGAAAGAACAACCCCTCCAGGTTACTTCCCAGAGCTGTCGCCAAGTCCGTCGGGATGGCGGAGCAGCGTGCAAGCTCGGCCGACGGTAATTGAAGTGACGCACCTACATAGATACAATGGAGCATTAGTGGCTAGTACAGGATAACACGAGCAGTCGGATGATAATTATCCTGTACCATACAGGACAATACTTACATGTATCTTCAAAAAAGGTAGTCCAGCCCGTCTTTGCGTGTTCGCTGAGCTGTTCTTTGTTCATCTGGTCAAATGGAGTTCCTGCGGAGAAGTCAACCGCGTCTTCTTCGTCACTTGTATCTTCCTCTTCTTCACCAGCTGAACTTTCACTTGTCGCTTCCACGTCCGATTCATCATCGTCGTCGACACGATAGTCGTCTTCGTCGCCAGAGCTCAAAAAGGTCATCACCAACCGATATATCCTCTTCTGCTGCGCGTAACGTACACGCACGCACTGGTCGTAGTGTAGGTGCTTCGGGGGATGGAGCTACAGCTTTCCGTGCACGCTTCTTGGTGGCTGTTTGGGCTTTTGCAGGCGCCTTGGCGAGCGACTTAGTGGGCGTCTTGGCTGGCGACTTAGAGGGTGACTTAGCAGGCGACTTAGCCGGCGTCTTGGCGGGCGACTTAGTGGGCGTCTCGGCGGGCGAGGGAATGGAAGTGTTTGCGGGGACTGACGCGGGCGCTAACTCGGGCGTCGCAGGAACTGACGCGTGTCGTTTGGCAGGTGGGGCCATGTCATAGAGCACTGCAACAACAGTTAGACACCAAAGCATAGCTAAGACAGAAATAGCAACGTACCCTCAACTGGTAAGTGTCGCCACACTTCGTCTGCTCCATCGAAGTACTCGATAAGATGAGTTGCGTTCGGCCTTTTGGTCCAGCCGACAGGGGTGAAGTAGCGGTTATCGTTGGCAAGGCCCTTAGGGCGCTCAAATTGCCACCCCAGCTTCTTGAGTTTGGTCCAGAGTTGAGTCCATGTAAAGGGGTCGGATGTGCTTTCGCTTCGGCATGGCGCGAAAGTTGGCGCGCGCTCTAAATTTCGAAAAAATCCTGGCCATGAATTATTACCCCCGAGGTTAGCTACATCATTGTCAAACTTTATATCAAAACAACTCACTTGAAATTTGTATAGCCTGACTTGATTTGAGTATGTACCTGATTTGCCGCATTCCTTATCTTGTAGAATACAGGATACGAATCTTTTAATCCTGTAGAATACAGGCGGCGGGGCTAGAGGAGTTAAGATGGTGAGAAATGACAAAACCGTGTAATTTAAGCTGCGAAAATTGATTTTCATCGATGCAAGCTAGTTTATATTGTTCATGAATTCATTATGATTGCGCTTTAGACAATAGTACACATGGTACTCGAAGTAGTCATTATAAAATTCATGGTGCACTGTACAGCTAACGTTAGTCGACTAATTGAATATAAGGAAATGGACCGATTTTCATGCACGATTTTCTTGTGACCATAGCTCTGGATCTATGACCCGTAGCTTACAAATGTTTACAGGTTTCAAAAGCTCGCGTTCTCTAATGTTTTCCAATTTTTTGCCGCGGCCCTTAACCGGTCATTTACGTTATTTCATAGTTGTCAACCGACTTTTTGGGAAGTGAGGAATGTTAATCTGACTCGCGCAATGCTCCACAAACACGAAGCATGCACCAGGGCTTGGAGAAATAGTCAAAATAAAAATCACAAGCAGTTTGCTCTCACACGACAACCTTAGCATGATCTAGGAATACATTGGTCAAAATCATTCTTTTACTCTAAGCTAAGGATGTTTTGGGGTTCTGTCAGCTTATGGCAACAAAAATATACTTGCTCTGTTTGGAAATGATGGACGAAAAGCTATATGACAGTTGCATAGTTTGCACATCCTATAGAAATCTGATATGAACAACGAATCTATTTTTGGGGGGTATTAGTTGGTGTCTAACAATAGAAGTCTTGGTCTATGGGCCTTCCCGAGGATCGCAATTGCATTATTGTAAGCCTCTCGATCACAGGTTATACTTACTGGAAGCTTCCACTCTCGTCTCAGCTTTGCCTTGTTCATGTGTGGAAGCTTGCATTCATTACCACCGCCTCCTTGAAGAGCACACACCATGCACATTTGTAGAGTCAGGAAGATATTGTCTTGGACAATGTCGTCTGTGTCCGGGTACGCCATTTCCACTGAATTGATTCGATCCTTGATCCCGTTAACTACCTCTCGGTGTTGTGTGGCTTGGAGAGAAGCGAACAGCCCCAAATCTAGACAGTTCATGTCCGGTGAGTTAGGCGGCTGAAACAGAAGCCGAATATTCCATCCGCCTTCGGTTCCAGCAGCCACGACGTCTGGATCAAAGGGCGACACGTGGGGCTTCGCGTTATCCTGCTGTATCAGGATGGGTTTCCACTTGTCGCGCCTTGGCCAACGTGCCTTGATTGCTGGTATGACATCGTCCAGTAAAAAGCTCTTGTACACAGCCCTGGTGACGGACTCAATGTTACGCAGGCACGGCTCTCCTCGTTCACGATATCGGCTGCGCCTCAGAGCGATGCACTCTTCTGTAAGAGGCCAGACCCCAATTTTCCCGTCCCACGTAAGCTCGCCATCCCTGTTATACCTACGCAAATAAAGTTATAAAGTGTTGAAGGATTAGTATTTTACAACAACTATGAAGTTACAGAGTATCACCTTGGGCGGGCAACTGCAGCGAGAAACATGGTCTTTGGCATGAAGTGTTTGCTTCGACGGCTGCGGTGCGGGACAGTTTCATCTTCGAAGACAAGGTAAGACCTCTTATCGATGTCGTCGTAAAACCACTTATCATCGATATGTATCATGTTTTGCATAGACTCGAAGCGGAGACTGTCCTCATCGATGAAGCTGAGAGCATATTCGAGGCGTTTGAGCTCGTTTTCTTCCGTCAGTGAAAGCTTGATGCGGCGCCCAGTCTTGCGTTTCAGGATCCCTTCGCGTAGAAAGAGAGGACCATGTGCGTAGAGACACCAGAGGCCTCTACGAGGCGCCGTATAGGCCGTCGGTCTTCAAGAGGTACGGCGCGTATTTGCGCCCGTGCAACATCCCAATTTAGCCGCTTCCGACCCGACTACTGGGAGATGCGACTCCTCCACTCTCCACCACCCATCGCTGCCTCTGACTTTCAGAAGCGCGCCCAAATCTTGCCAACAGCGGTGTCTGAGCGGCCAATTTTCCTTGCCTCCTCCGTTAGAGCGCCTCAGGAAGTACACCGTCGACGCTACGTCGTAGAATGCTATCAATAACGCGTCTGCGCTCATCGTCCGTTAGGTTAGCCATTGAGACCTTGAAACATGCAGTAAGCTTCGCTTGTGCACCGTGATAAGCAAAATATAAAATGGCTGGAAAGGTATAGCTTATTCCTTCGAGCGCTGTGTCGGCTGTAGGCGTCGAAAGCAAACAGAACAACCACCACTCGATTCAAGAGATCCTGCTGGTTATTTTAAGCCAATCAGTGGTGTTTGTAAGTTAATATTAACCAATTAGCGATGGGTTGAAGTTGAATCCGTCCATCATTTCCAAATAGAGGAAGTATACTGCAGTAGAAACACTGCGGCAGAGTTAAGGGATACATCACCCCGTTTGATTGTGCTCTTCTCTGTAGATCTAAAGCATATTGCTTCATGGCAGCGCTTTTTTGCGCAGAATTACATCTAAAACATTTTACTGAACACTATTGGGATTTGATGTCCAATTACTAATTCCAATACGTTTATTGGAGTTATTATTATTGTTACTGAAATTTGCCGAGCCCTGGCATGCACCCGTCCACCAACATAACGATTTCACTTTGACTCCGCTCAGGGCACTTTTCCGGATATTGACAACGAATCTTGCCAATGTGAAGCAATGACATCGGAAGTACAGTAGAATTGAGATTTTAAACTCATTTTGCCTGCCACGTCCGTCGCAAACCTTAAAAAGTCTGCACCATGAGCATGGTGGAAGCAAAACATTGCTTTCTACGGTAGGGAGAAATGTTTGGCCCCGGGCACAGTACTGGGTACAGGACTGTTGTAAATGTTCATCGCTTGATCGACCCAGGACGTGGACGATGGATACCTTTTGACTGGTAGACATAGTCTACCAGTCACATCTCCAGTCGATAAGATGTACATATCCCAACCGAATGATCATTTCCCTTCGTTGACGTATGCATGCGACAGAATTGTACCATATTTCTGGTACATAGACTCATGCCTTTCAACTTTGCAGATCCTCATTGTCAGATTTGCGTCCAAGAGCTCAAGTCGAAGTTGATCCGTTCACCATGCCGAGTTACAAGCGTCTGGAAGTGCACACCAAGTCCACGAACTTCCGATCGGCCACTCACATCGTGGAGGAGTCTGAACTACCGAAGGCCCACACTAACGCAGTCGTGGTCAAGACCCACTATGTTGGTATCAACGCCACAGACGTTAACGTCACCAACGGCGTGTACACTGGTCCATTGCCGCCTCCTTTTGGCTGTGGACTGGACGCTGTGGGTGTCGTATTAGAAGTGGGAGAAGGAGTTACAGACGTTAAAGTGGGGGACGCTATCGCCTACCGAAAATTGGGGGCTTTTGCAGAGTACAATGAAGTGGACATGGCAATGGTAGTGAAGGTGCCAGCCCCGACACCAGAAGCTCTACCTTTGATTGTCTGTGGAAGTTCCGCATCCATTGCATTGGAACAGGTGGGAGAGTTGAAGTCAAACGAGACGGTGTTAGTCACCGCTGCTGCTGGTGGAACAGGTCAATTCGTCGTGCAACTAGCGAAACTAGCGGGTAACCACGTGATTGGCACTACGAGTTCTGACGCCAAGGCGGCGCATTTGAAATCCATTGGATGTGACCGTGTGATCAACTACAACACTGAGAATGTGGACGAAATATTGAAGAAAGAGTACCCGAACGGAGTGGATCTGGTCTTCGAGAGCGTGGGTGGTCCTCTGTTCCGTACAATTGTTGACAATGTGGCGGTCAAGGGCCGGATCATCGCTTTTGGGCACATTTCGGGCTATCACGGCGCTAAAGACGACTTCACGGCCAGTGATCTGGTGCCGAAATTGTTGTTCAAGTCGGCATCGCTGCGTGGTTTCGTCTCGGGCCACTACCGCGACCAGTTCCACCCGCATATGCAACGGCTGTTGAAGCTCATTGACGAGAAAAGTTGGTCCCTGGAATCGACCCGGTCAAGTTTGAAGGACTGGAGAGCATTGCGGATGCCATTGATTATATGTACGAGCGCAAGAACCTGGGCAAGGTTGTGGTCAAACTGGCCTAATCGGAGAAGTTGAATTGCAAGCTGCTATGGCTGCAATTTGCAGGTAACCGCGGACTGTGATGATGCCATCTTGTTCTCGTTCTTCGTGTATAACGCGTCGAACAATAGCCATTTTTTTCATTTCTTTCCTATGCTGTACACTGTTCTTGTGTTTTAGGAAAAGTTCTTCCTGCTTTCGCAAAAAATTGAGATCTACGAAGGCGTAGTTTTTTTACCATTAGACCCTTGAGCACCCGCTTTTGAGCGATAGTAGGAGCCCGAAAGATGAAAATGTGACGGGAGATCTACAAAGGTAAGAAGCAAACTGATCGAGGGTGACTACTAGTAAACGTTGTTCATGCTTGTATTGTGCTAATGATGTGGATAAAATTTAAAAAATGTGCTAGGGCGCAGCCATCGTGCAATGGCGAAAATTCAAACCAAGCGGTGACTATGGCGTGCAATGTTTCTCTCGGCGACAAAAAGATGCCATCCAATGATGCAACTGAAGCTGAGAAATCGGTGGATGAACTGCAGCAACCGACGGCTTAGGCGCGTTCGGTACTGCTCTCGTGGCTGTCTTCATTGCCGTAGTGACTTAATTTCTGGTGAACACCGGCGAACAAACTTATTAGTTCACCAGCTGCAGTTTTGTTGCTTCGGTTGGACGAGTGCATTTAACTTTGATGGCATTTCCCGGGACTCTGCTAGAAGCGGATGCCCAAAGTATTTCTTTCGCCACGACTCCACCACTTGCTAGGTTCGAGATATCCTGCTTGGACAGCACTCCTCTCCAAGCACGAAAAGTATCAACGACACCGTGGAAGCCATACCAGCCACAGTATCTTTGACGATGACAATTCGGAAACTCGGAGGCGCTCCAACCTGTTCCGATTTGCCCATACATCATGAAATGCCAGGCGTAACGCCACGTGCCAGTTTTCGACTGCACCTTTACCCCATTGAAATACACTCTTGGCATTGCTCTTCGTGGTCATAAGTCAGCGCAAGGTGATACCACCGACTCGGCTCCAGATCGCTTGCCACGATGGACCTGTCGGGTAGAATTGAGCAGTACAGATCGCCTGTGGAGCTTATAATCACATATTGTTGATGATAGTGAGGCCATTGACAACTTTCGCGACTTGAAGATTGTATCCCGTACATGACGCCGCCAAACAGCTCTTCACAAGAAGCTGGCAACAGACTGAACCAAACATCGAAAGTGAAACTTTCCCCCATGTGAGTGAGTTGGAAATGGGTATCTCGATGTTGAGCGCCGGAATGCGTAAAGTACGCAAAGGAATCACGTGGATACGCCCCACAATCGACTTTCAATGCGCTAAACAGCGTTGATCGAGCCTGAATGTACTGTTTCTTCCAAGATTGTTTGGAATTCATGTGATCTTCGTTGGTCGCCGTCACGACCATGAAAATCCTTGGAAGAATCAACCCAAACGCCAGCTACCTGACGTTCAGGTTGACTATGTCGACTTCTGTGGGTCGAGAGCATGATATCCTCTGCACATTCACCCATCGTGCATCTGTACATATTGAAGGTTCAAGCAGCTTCAGTGATCCTCGGAGTCCACAGCTTGTTTACCTGCCACCATAAACTAGCTCTACTACATGATCTTGTCTCAATACTCCACGCCAGACACGGAACTCATCGATGATGCCATTGAATCCGTACCAACCCAAGTATCCTCGATACGGGAACTGCCCCTGCTCTTCTCCTCCAGTAATGCAACCTGTTCCAACTTGTTCATGTGTCAGGAAGCTCCACTCTTCATGTAGCAATCCAGTGTCAGACCGAACATTGGCACCATCGAGATACACGTCTTGACGTTGGAAATTGTGGTCGTAGCTGAGTACGAGATGATACCATCGATTCACCTGCAAATTACCAGCCACCACTGGTTTTACCGTATCGATTCTGCCTCAAAACCGCTTATCTGGGGTCGTATTGAGCATTGCGTATTGTGTTCCACCGAACGCACCCTAAAGTGCAGTGTGGTGCTGCCAGATGCCGATTTAGAGACGATTTTCTCGATGGTTGTGCTGACTCAAACATTTCAATAGTTGAAATTCCAAGCGGAGAACGTGTGTTCTTGCCGGGCGATGAGTTTCTCGAGTGTGGATTGCTCTCAATCGATGCTATTTCGCGAATGGAAGAGGCCTTCCGTGGCTTGGTTAAACACGAGATATCCAGGATACTGTTGGTGTTCGAGTTCGCTCCGAATTAGATGATCAAGACGCTGATGCTATCTCCAGCTCTACATGCTAAAGTACATCAAGATAAGCACCGAGACTGACCACAACAAGGTTGTAAGCATATATCAAGCCTTGTTACTAAACTTCTTCTTCAGGTTTGTCTGATGCCAGAATATCTTGTAGTCCTGCCACCTTTGAAATTTCCCACCTTTGTCTGCGTCTTTCGTCAAACGCGCCACGAAACTCCGCTTGTCCTTCTCCCCCAATTTCATGAAAGCCGCATACCGCAAGTCAACGTCAAACCCCAGCGCCTTGTACCAGGCTTCGGGGCTGATTTTCTCCTTGTAAAGCTTTTCGAACGGCGCGTCAATCTGAGCAAGCGCCTTTGCCTTTGTCACATCCTTGCTGGTGGACCAGGATTTGATAAGGTTGCTCAGTTTTGCACTCTTGATCCAAGTCTTCACGTTCTTAGTTACTTGTGCGAGTGCTGCTCTCTCTTCGGCCAGGACATGCGATCTAAGGAATTGACTGTCAATGGTGCTCGTGGCTGCATTGTTCTCTTGATAGTTAGACTAAGCGTTCGTCTTCCACAACTTTGGACGGAACTTGTCTTCGGCCATCGATACAGCGTCGCTGTGTACGAACAACGTCGCCATGAACATGATAACAACGAAGCGTAGGCACGGCATCGTTTTGGCCCATTAACTTGAGGAATGACGGAAGCTTACACGGTGTAATGCGCCCCCGTATGCGGGAATATTTTCGAACCGGAGCAGAACAGATGTGCATTTTCAAGATGCAGGTTCAAATCCCTTAAGTGCACATCATCCTGACCATTTTACTGCATGTACATGTACTGCAGCAAAGCAACTCGAAGGCAGCTCGATGAATTCGTAAAAAAAAGGAGGAAGGAGCTGATTCTGCCTTTTACGCATGGTAAACGGGCAAAACAGAACGTGATAAACGCAGTCCATGGGATGGTGATCATTCTGCAGATCCATCAAATGCATGACAGCCAGTGCTTCCCTTCAGCTTGTTAGTATTTCCGTTCCTCCCCATATACTGTACGTAAGTATCACGATTCTTCCCGAGTTTTGTCCTTTACAGATTCTCCGTGCCCTCCTGTGCGGCAAATACATATGCTGAGTAGTAGGTTTCCCTCTTATTCATGCAAAGTATTAGAGGTTGTCTGGTGCGTGACCAAACATCTCTCCTATAACCGGAGTTGTCTGTACAGTACATGTATTGAATTGCAAGCTCAGGATTGTAAGAATTGTTCAAGGACAATCCATGTTTGCGAGCGAGCTCACAATTTTCGACAAATTATTTGTATCTTGATTCAAGATCCTACCAGCCTTCCGCCTCATGGACGATGCCTTGGCGATGAATTGCGGCCTAAATGACTATAATATAGTCATATTGTGTTGTCTGCACCGAAGACATGAAAGCGGCCTCTTTGTTGAAGGACCTTCAGCGTCTAGATTCGGCCACGAAGAAATTACAAGAAGCGACGACCACGATGACTCAAGTTCGAGCCATTTTTGACTACATTATGTCGTGAATAATTACCCTGTTACGGCGACGTACCTGGCCCCGAAAGCGAGTAAGGACCAGCCTTCGGAGCCGGTTTGGCGAAGTCGCAAGAAGGAGGGAGGCTGACAACGGCTGCCTGTGCAGCGTTTGTTGCAGCTGCTGATCTGATGTCCGCGAGAACGCCTTCGTTTGCCAAAGAAGACGCCGAATTATTGGTCACCGTATATCGACAGGTCCTTTGTTTCATAATTTCCGGGCTTTAATAAGCCCCCCCAAGATCGACGCCCCTAGCGATGTCAGAAATCTATACTGGTAGTCAGGCAACTAACTCAAACAGATGACCTCTTTCATCGATTTGTGCCACTAACGTCAAACCTATGTCAGCGATTGTTTTCGCTATCCAAGCTAGTTCTTAGCGATCAGAGACGGCTCCTGCGACGCTAGAGATGCTCTTATTTATGAAGGCAAACAGGGAAGGTGTGCAATAATCAATCTATTGAATAAAACGACAAGCATTTGTTTTTGCAATTCAATGCTACCCAACGCTGGAAGAAACACAGCCGCAAAGGTTAAGGCGTCAAGTGTACCGTACGTCCATCTTCTTCGGTTGAAAAAACAGAAATCTTGACCCTCGATTGTATCAACTGGTGGATCGCTTCAAAATGCACTAAAAAAATCTCCAATGTTTATCCGCTGCTCAACGAGTTGACAATTTGAGAATCATACGGTAGTGCCAAGAATTCGGTGAATTCTGTAAAACTACAGGTAGATGCCGCACAGGAGGGCACGGAGAATCTGTAAAGGACAAAACTCGGGAAGAATCGTGATACTTACGTACAGTATATGGGGAGGAACGGAAATACTAACAAGCTGAAGGGAAGCACTGGCTGTCATGCATTTGATGGATCTGCAGAATGATCACCATCCCATGGACTGCGTTTATCACGTTCTGTTTTGCCCGTTTACCATGCGTAAAAGGCAGAATCAGCTCCTTCCTCCTTTTTTTTACGAATTCATCGAGCTGCCTTCGAGTTGCTTTGCTGCAGTACATGTACATGCAGTAAAATGGTCAGGATGATGTGCACTTAAGGGATTTGAACCTGCATCTTGAAAATGCACATCTGTTCTGCTCCGGTTCGAAAATATTCCCGCATACGGGGGCGCATTACACCGTGTAAGCTTCCGTCATTCCTCAAGTTAATGGG
This sequence comes from Phytophthora quercina, assembly GCA_014706105.1. Lineage (NCBI taxonomy): Eukaryota > Oomycota > Peronosporomycetes > Peronosporales > Peronosporaceae > Phytophthora > Phytophthora quercina. The sequence goes on along the minus strand of JACBOW010000091.1, from coordinate 743,075 downwards.
CCAAAACGATGCCGTGCCTACGCTTCGTTGTTATCATGTTCATGGCGACGTTGTTCGTACACAGCGACGCTGTATCGATGGCCGAAGACAAGTTCCGTCCAAAGTTGTGGAAGACGAACGCTTAGTCTAACTATCAAGAGAACAATGCAGCCACGAGCACCATTGACAGTCAATTCCTTAGATCGCATGTCCTGGCCGAAGAGAGAGCAGCACTCGCACAAGTAACTAAGAACGTGAAGACTTGGATCAAGAGTGCAAAACTGAGCAACCTTATCAAATCCTGGTCCACCAGCAAGGATGTGACAAAGGCAAAGGCGCTTGCTCAGATTGACGCGCCGTTCGAAAAGCTTTACAAGGAGAAAATCAGCCCCGAAGCCTGGTACAAGGCGCTGGGGTTTGACGTTGACTTGCGGTATGCGGCTTTCATGAAATTGGGGGAGAAGGACAAGCGGAGTTTCGTGGCGCGTTTGACGAAAGACGCAGACAAAGGTGGGAAATTTCAAAGGTGGCAGGACTACAAGATATTCTGGCATCAGACAAACCTGAAGAAGAAGTTTAGTAACAAGGCTTGATATATGCTTACAACCTTGTTGTGGTCAGTCTCGGTGCTTATCTTGATGTACTTTAGCATGTAGAGCTGGAGATAGCATCAGCGTCTTGATCATCTAATTCGGAGCGAACTCGAACACCAACAGTATCCTGGATATCTCGTGTTTAACCAAGCCACGGAAGGCCTCTTCCATTCGCGAAATAGCATCGATTGAGAGCAATCCACACTCGAGAAACTCATCGCCCGGCAAGAACACACGTTCTCCGCTTGGAATTTCAACTATTGAAATGTTTGAGTCAGCACAACCATCGAGAAAATCGTCTCTAAATCGGCATCTGGCAGCACCACACTGCACTTTAGGGTGCGTTCGGTGGAACACAATACGCAATGCTCAATACGACCCCAGATAAGCGGTTTTGAGGCAGAATCGATACGGTAAAACCAGTGGTGGCTGGTAATTTGCAGGTGAATCGATGGTATCATCTCGTACTCAGCTACGACCACAATTTCCAACGTCAAGACGTGTATCTCGATGGTGCCAATGTTCGGTCTGACACTGGATTGCTACATGAAGAGTGGAGCTTCCTGACACATGAACAAGTTGGAACAGGTTGCATTACTGGAGGAGAAGAGCAGGGGCAGTTCCCGTATCGAGGATACTTGGGTTGGTACGGATTCAATGGCATCATCGATGAGTTCCGTGTCTGGCGTGGAGTATTGAGACAAGATCATGTAGTAGAGCTAGTTTATGGTGGCAGGTAAACAAGCTGTGGACTCCGAGGATCACTGAAGCTGCTTGAACCTTCAATATGTACAGATGCACGATGGGTGAATGTGCAGAGGATATCATGCTCTCGACCCACAGAAGTCGACATAGTCAACCTGAACGTCAGGTAGCTGGCGTTTGGGTTGATTCTTCCAAGGATTTTCATGGTCGTGACGGCGACCAACGAAGATCACATGAATTCCAAACAATCTTGGAAGAAACAGTACATTCAGGCTCGATCAACGCTGTTTAGCGCATTGAAAGTCGATTGTGGGGCGTATCCACGTGATTCCTTTGCGTACTTTACGCATTCCGGCGCTCAACATCGAGATACCCATTTCCAACTCACTCACATGGGGGAAAGTTTCACTTTCGATGTTTGGTTCAGTCTGTTGCCAGCTTCTTGTGAAGAGCTGTTTGGCGGCGTCATGTACGGGATACAATCTTCAAGTCGCGAAAGTTGTCAATGGCCTCACTATCATCAACAATATGTGATTATAAGCTCCACAGGCGATCTGTACTGCTCAATTCTACCCGACAGGTCCATCGTGGCAAGCGATCTGGAGCCGAGTCGGTGGTATCACCTTGCGCTGACTTATGACCACGAAGAGCAATGCCAAGAGTGTATTTCAATGGGGTAAAGGTGCAGTCGAAAACTGGCACGTGGCGTTACGCCTGGCATTTCATGATGTATGGGCAAATCGGAACAGGTTGGAGCGCCTCCGAGTTTCCGAATTGTCATCGTCAAAGATACTGTGGCTGGTATGGCTTCCACGGTGTCGTTGATACTTTCGTGCTTGGAGAGGAGTGCTGTCCAAGCAGGATATCTCGAACCTAGCAAGTGGTGGAGTCGTGGCGAAAGAAATACTTTGGGCATCCGCTTCTAGCAGAGTCCCGGGAAATGCCATCAAAGTTAAATGCACTCGTCCAACCGAAGCAACAAAACTGCAGCTGGTGAACTAATAAGTTTGTTCGCCGGTGTTCACCAGAAATTAAGTCACTACGGCAATGAAGACAGCCACGAGAGCAGTACCGAACGCGCCTAAGCCGTCGGTTGCTGCAGTTCATCCACCGATTTCTCAGCTTCAGTTGCATCATTGGATGGCATCTTTTTGTCGCCGAGAGAAACATTGCACGCCATAGTCACCGCTTGGTTTGAATTTTCGCCATTGCACGATGGCTGCGCCCTAGCACATTTTTTAAATTTTATCCACATCATTAGCACAATACAAGCATGAACAACGTTTACTAGTAGTCACCCTCGATCAGTTTGCTTCTTACCTTTGTAGATCTCCCGTCACATTTTCATCTTTCGGGCTCCTACTATCGCTCAAAAGCGGGTGCTCAAGGGTCTAATGGTAAAAAAACTACGCCTTCGTAGATCTCAATTTTTTGCGAAAGCAGGAAGAACTTTTCCTAAAACACAAGAACAGTGTACAGCATAGGAAAGAAATGAAAAAAATGGCTATTGTTCGACGCGTTATACACGAAGAACGAGAACAAGATGGCATCATCACAGTCCGCGGTTACCTGCAAATTGCAGCCATAGCAGCTTGCAATTCAACTTCTCCGATTAGGCCAGTTTGACCACAACCTTGCCCAGGTTCTTGCGCTCGTACATATAATCAATGGCATCCGCAATGCTCTCCAGTCCTTCAAACTTGACCGGGTCGATTCCAGGGACCAACTTTTTCTCGTCAATGAGCTTCAACAGCCGTTGCATATGCGGGTGGAACTGGTCGCGGTAGTGGCCCGAGACGAAACCACGCAGCGATGCCGACTTGAACAACAATTTCGGCACCAGATCACTGGCCGTGAAGTCGTCTTTAGCGCCGTGATAGCCCGAAATGTGCCCAAAAGCGATGATCCGGCCCTTGACCGCCACATTGTCAACAATTGTACGGAACAGAGGACCACCCACGCTCTCGAAGACCAGATCCACTCCGTTCGGGTACTCTTTCTTCAATATTTCGTCCACATTCTCAGTGTTGTAGTTGATCACACGGTCACATCCAATGGATTTCAAATGCGCCGCCTTGGCGTCAGAACTCGTAGTGCCAATCACGTGGTTACCCGCTAGTTTCGCTAGTTGCACGACGAATTGACCTGTTCCACCAGCAGCAGCGGTGACTAACACCGTCTCGTTTGACTTCAACTCTCCCACCTGTTCCAATGCAATGGATGCGGAACTTCCACAGACAATCAAAGGTAGAGCTTCTGGTGTCGGGGCTGGCACCTTCACTACCATTGCCATGTCCACTTCATTGTACTCTGCAAAAGCCCCCAATTTTCGGTAGGCGATAGCGTCCCCCACTTTAACGTCTGTAACTCCTTCTCCCACTTCTAATACGACACCCACAGCGTCCAGTCCACAGCCAAAAGGAGGCGGCAATGGACCAGTGTACACGCCGTTGGTGACGTTAACGTCTGTGGCGTTGATACCAACATAGTGGGTCTTGACCACGACTGCGTTAGCGTGGGCCTTCGGTAGTTCAGACTCCTCCACGATGTGAGTGGCCGATCGGAAGTTCGTGGACTTGGTGTGCACTTCCAGACGCTTGTAACTCGGCATGGTGAACGGATCAACTTCGACTTGAGCTCTTGGACGCAAATCTGACAATGAGGATCTGCAAAGTTGAAAGGCATGAGTCTATGTACCAGAAATATGGTACAATTCTGTCGCATGCATACGTCAACGAAGGGAAATGATCATTCGGTTGGGATATGTACATCTTATCGACTGGAGATGTGACTGGTAGACTATGTCTACCAGTCAAAAGGTATCCATCGTCCACGTCCTGGGTCGATCAAGCGATGAACATTTACAACAGTCCTGTACCCAGTACTGTGCCCGGGGCCAAACATTTCTCCCTACCGTAGAAAGCAATGTTTTGCTTCCACCATGCTCATGGTGCAGACTTTTTAAGGTTTGCGACGGACGTGGCAGGCAAAATGAGTTTAAAATCTCAATTCTACTGTACTTCCGATGTCATTGCTTCACATTGGCAAGATTCGTTGTCAATATCCGGAAAAGTGCCCTGAGCGGAGTCAAAGTGAAATCGTTATGTTGGTGGACGGGTGCATGCCAGGGCTCGGCAAATTTCAGTAACAATAATAATAACTCCAATAAACGTATTGGAATTAGTAATTGGACATCAAATCCCAATAGTGTTCAGTAAAATGTTTTAGATGTAATTCTGCGCAAAAAAGCGCTGCCATGAAGCAATATGCTTTAGATCTACAGAGAAGAGCACAATCAAACGGGGTGATGTATCCCTTAACTCTGCCGCAGTGTTTCTACTGCAGTATACTTCCTCTATTTGGAAATGATGGACGGATTCAACTTCAACCCATCGCTAATTGGTTAATATTAACTTACAAACACCACTGATTGGCTTAAAATAACCAGCAGGATCTCTTGAATCGAGTGGTGGTTGTTCTGTTTGCTTTCGACGCCTACAGCCGACACAGCGCTCGAAGGAATAAGCTATACCTTTCCAGCCATTTTATATTTTGCTTATCACGGTGCACAAGCGAAGCTTACTGCATGTTTCAAGGTCTCAATGGCTAACCTAACGGACGATGAGCGCAGACGCGTTATTGATAGCATTCTACGACGTAGCGTCGACGGTGTACTTCCCTGAGGCGCTCTAACGGAGGAGGCAAGGAAAATTGGCCGCTCAGACACCGCTGTTGGCAAGATTTGGGCGCGCTTCTGAAAGTCAGAGGCAGCGATGGGTGGTGGAGAGTGGAGGAGTCGCATCTCCCAGTAGTCGGGTCGGAAGCGGCTAAATTGGGATGTTGCACGGGCGCAAATACGCGCCGTACCTCTTGAAGACCGACGGCCTATACGGCGCCTCGTAGAGGCCTCTGGTGTCTCTACGCACATGGTCCTCTCTTTTCTACGCGAAGGGATCCTGAAACGCAAGACTGGGCGCCGCATCAAGCTTTCACTGACGGAAGAAAACGAGCTCAAACGCCTCGAATATGCTCTCAGCTTCATCGATGAGGACAGTCTCCGCTTCGAGTCTATGCAAAACATGATACATATCGATGATAAGTGGTTTTACGACGACATCGATAAGAGGTCTTACCTTGTCTTCGAAGATGAAACTGTCCCGCACCGCAGCCGTCGAAGCAAACACTTCATGCCAAAGACCATGTTTCTCGCTGCAGTTGCCCGCCCAAGGTGATACTCTGTAACTTCATAGTTGTTGTAAAATACTAATCCTTCAACACTTTATAACTTTATTTGCGTAGGTATAACAGGGATGGCGAGCTTACGTGGGACGGGAAAATTGGGGTCTGGCCTCTTACAGAAGAGTGCATCGCTCTGAGGCGCAGCCGATATCGTGAACGAGGAGAGCCGTGCCTGCGTAACATTGAGTCCGTCACCAGGGCTGTGTACAAGAGCTTTTTACTGGACGATGTCATACCAGCAATCAAGGCACGTTGGCCAAGGCGCGACAAGTGGAAACCCATCCTGATACAGCAGGATAACGCGAAGCCCCACGTGTCGCCCTTTGATCCAGACGTCGTGGCTGCTGGAACCGAAGGCGGATGGAATATTCGGCTTCTGTTTCAGCCGCCTAACTCACCGGACATGAACTGTCTAGATTTGGGGCTGTTCGCTCTCCAAGCCACACAACACCGAGAGGTAGTTAACGGGATCAAGGATCGAATCAATTCAGTGGAAATGGCGTACCCGGACACAGACGACATTGTCCAAGACAATATCTTCCTGACTCTACAAATGTGCATGGTGTGTGCTCTTCAAGGAGGCGGTGGTAATGAATGCAAGCTTCCACACATGAACAAGGCAAAGCTGAGACGAGAGTGGAAGCTTCCAGTAAGTATAACCTGTGATCGAGAGGCTTACAATAATGCAATTGCGATCCTCGGGAAGGCCCATAGACCAAGACTTCTATTGTTAGACACCAACTAATACCCCCCAAAAATAGATTCGTTGTTCATATCAGATTTCTATAGGATGTGCAAACTATGCAACTGTCATATAGCTTTTCGTCCATCATTTCCAAACAGAGCAAGTATATTTTTGTTGCCATAAGCTGACAGAACCCCAAAACATCCTTAGCTTAGAGTAAAAGAATGATTTTGACCAATGTATTCCTAGATCATGCTAAGGTTGTCGTGTGAGAGCAAACTGCTTGTGATTTTTATTTTGACTATTTCTCCAAGCCCTGGTGCATGCTTCGTGTTTGTGGAGCATTGCGCGAGTCAGATTAACATTCCTCACTTCCCAAAAAGTCGGTTGACAACTATGAAATAACGTAAATGACCGGTTAAGGGCCGCGGCAAAAAATTGGAAAACATTAGAGAACGCGAGCTTTTGAAACCTGTAAACATTTGTAAGCTACGGGTCATAGATCCAGAGCTATGGTCACAAGAAAATCGTGCATGAAAATCGGTCCATTTCCCTTATATTCAATTAGTCGACTAACGTTAGCTGTACAGTGCACCATGAATTTTATAATGACTACTTCGAGTACCATGTGTACTATTGTCTAAAGCGCAATCATAATGAATTCATGAACAATATAAACTAGCTTGCATCGATGAAAATCAATTTTCGCAGCTTAAATTACACGGTTTTGTCATTTCTCACCATCTTAACTCCTCTAGCCCCGCCGCCTGTATTCTACAGGATTAAAAGATTCGTATCCTGTATTCTACAAGATAAGGAATGCGGCAAATCAGGTACATACTCAAATCAAGTCAGGCTATACAAATTTCAAGTGAGTTGTTTTGATATAAAGTTTGACAATGATGTAGCTAACCTCGGGGGTAATAATTCATGGCCAGGATTTTTTCGAAATTTAGAGCGCGCGCCAACTTTCGCGCCATGCCGAAGCGAAAGCACATCCGACCCCTTTACATGGACTCAACTCTGGACCAAACTCAAGAAGCTGGGGTGGCAATTTGAGCGCCCTAAGGGCCTTGCCAACGATAACCGCTACTTCACCCCTGTCGGCTGGACCAAAAGGCCGAACGCAACTCATCTTATCGAGTACTTCGATGGAGCAGACGAAGTGTGGCGACACTTACCAGTTGAGGGTACGTTGCTATTTCTGTCTTAGCTATGCTTTGGTGTCTAACTGTTGTTGCAGTGCTCTATGACATGGCCCCACCTGCCAAACGACACGCGTCAGTTCCTGCGACGCCCGAGTTAGCGCCCGCGTCAGTCCCCGCAAACACTTCCATCTATAGTGACCGATGCACTGTATGGACTTGAGAGTGCGGGTGTAGTCGACGAAAGCGTCTGGACCGAGCCTCCTTCCAAGAAAGTGAGCTGCATCTCCGTGACCGCGTAGCCTTGCAGCTCGCCGCTTTCATGCCTTCGGTGCAGACAACACAATATGACTATATTATAGTCATTTAGGCCGCAATTCATCGCCAAGGCATCGTCCATGAGGCGGAAGGCTGGTAGGATCTTGAATCAAGATACAAATAATTTGTCGAAAATTGTGAGCTCGCTCGCAAACATGGATTGTCCTTGAACAATTCTTACAATCCTGAGCTTGCAATTCAATACATGTACTGTACAGACAACTCCGGTTATAGGAGAGATGTTTGGTCACGCACCAGACAACCTCTAATACTTTGCATGAATAAGAGGGAAACCTACTACTCAGCATATGTATTTCATTTCCACCTACGATTTATCATATATATATATTAGTGTTATGTTAGCACCTTAGAGTGTAAAACACACGTCCTCTTATAAAATATACGTTTGGTCATGAATATTATAGCATTGTAACGTTTAACTTGATTTGACTATAGGCAATTTTGGGGCTCGCTGCAAGCGCTCTCTAATCCGATTTTCTCTTACATCCAGCGCTACTATATGGATAGCCGGAGTTGTCTGCACGTACGCTGGTTTCTTCCTTCAACGGTACACAGCTAGATCCCAGATTCTTGAAGCATGTATTGCCCGAGTTTTCTGACCAGGTATTTTCCAGGTAGAAAATTAAATAAATTACTGCGGTTTCAGCCACTCGTTCATCGGCCACCCCACAACCAAACGTTCGTCCTCTCGCTCAGAACAACCAATGCAGCAGCGTGCGAGTATCAAGACGCAGCGGCGCCTCAAGAAGCAGTTGCTGCGCGATCGGTATGCGCTCACGGATGACATGTACAGTGAGGCGCCGACCATCCACGTAGGCGACCTCGTGGCGGCTGCGGGTGTGTAGCAGTCGTGAAGAATGGAAGCGCGTGGGGAGAGAACTGCAGGAATGGATGATGGCGTTTGTACACATCAGCAGCAACAAAGGTACGTAAGGGCTACCTATAGACGCTGTCGAGAGTGCTACAGGACCATGTATTATCGATGCAGCGTACGGAGAGTTGCGACCATTAGTCTGGACCGCACGTCAACCTGCGTGATGGGGGGGGGGAGAATGACGACGAGGAGACCGCCGTTGAGGATGGCGAAGGAGCATGGTGAAGAGAGCTGGACCCAGGCCAGATGTTACATGGACTAGCGTCTCGGCCGCTGGCTCATCGGCAACCACCAGGTCTCAGTTGCGCTGAGCAGCTTCCGCCAATGGGTGAACGTGAGCTGGACAAGACCGTTGAGGAGGTTATCCCCAAGGAGAACGACGTGACGGTCTCGATAAAAGGCAATGTTGCCAAGAAGGGTGACGAGTATGTCGCCAACGTATACGACAAGCGCATCGGCGATGGGGGATGTCAGGAGTGGTGATGTTGTAGATGTAGGGCATTAAGGAGAAGTTCTAGAAGCATTCAATTACCCATTTTGCTGACCATTTGGATACATGGGCACTTACCTGGATCATACCTGGAAGAAACCTGGGCAATACCTGTACCATACCTATGTGGGGCACTGCGAGTACACCGCTGAAGCGCCTGCGGAATCACTCGTGATTTCTCTGAAGTTGCGCGCATATGTTTTCCCAGGTATCAATACCTGGGCAAAACCTGTTTCGTAATATATTCCCCTGGAAATAAATTACTTACAGCCATGCAAGACCAAAAAGGAATATAGTTGTGCACCTCGTTTTCGGCAGGGCGGGCCGTATAAATACCTCCAATCGATGATTTGTCAGGTGTAGTTTTGACCTATAAAGTGTTCAAATCACGATAAATTACCATAGTTTATGTGTTTATAGCGGTGTCGAAAACGCGGTGCAGGACTGTACCTGGTCTAAACCTGGATGTATACATTGTGTATACCTGAACCCATTACACCTACCCCCCGATATACCTGGAATGTAGCCTCGTCCTATAATCAAAGCGGCACTCGCCGCGATTTTTACTTGGTTCGGATGCAAACAAAAGATCGAACCATGCGTTATCAGTGGGATGCTAAGCTTAGTCACTTTGATCTTACCGAAATTCCCGGCCATCCCTTCTCCAAACAGAAGTGAATCATTTATTACTGGATGACGAAGAAATACTTTGAAAACGGAGTCATCGTGCTACTTGGGGAATTGCCAGTTTTGCACCGTCACGAATACCCAGCGAAGCCAAGGACGTTAGGTTTTATCGCCGTCTCAAACGAATGAGAACATATTCGTGTGCGAGAGATAGTTCTCGAGATAAGTTAATAAAGCGACCTCAGTAAAGTACGTGGATTCAAAGCTAACATCACCACTACACTCGCCCACTGTCAGCTATCCCTCATAGCTAGCATACCACTTGCGTAGCGGCAACGGCACTGAAAACTGCATACGAGTTTTCATACGCGTCGTGTTTGGTGCGAGTTGTGGGCATCCATTCGTAGCATTGAATAGCTCCGCAAACTCCGTCTTCGGAAACAGATCCCCAAGACTTGAAATGCAGACACGTAGACCAAAATCTTCGTCTTCGCTCTCAATCAACCAACAGCGGGTATCATCGTCCGTATCAATTGAGTCGAAATAGTCGTCGTTGTCTTCCTCTTCTTTCGATACCATGTAGTTTTCTCCATTGAACACAACGTTCAAGTCACTGTTATCGTCCAAAGACGTCCAGTTTGCCGTCGCCACGACTGAATCGAGCTCATCGAATGGTAAAGTTTGGTTCACAGTCAAGCATCCGTTTGTGGTGATACTATCTCCGTAACCGAACGAGGTCTCGGCCCACTTAAAGCCTCTTCCGTTTGCCACGGCAACATACTGTCGAGTTGGCAGCGTTATACCCGAATCGATGACCACCATGGCATCAAACGGCAGCGAGGTATCGTTATCATTTTGCGGGAAGAGGACGCCGGTCAAGCTCATGTTACTGCTGCCTCCTTCGACGTACAGCTCACTTGCGTTACGTATCTGCTTCAACCACTCAACCAGTTTCTTCTGAGGCGCGGTGAGACCTTCACCACTCGTCCATAATGAGTGTGCTGTTGAAAAGACCGGATCCCCTTCGGCCACGACGCCTTGTCGGTCAGAGTTGCCACGATCCAGCGCGAGCACCAGCCCAACGGCGATCAATACTAAGCCTACCATCACTACGAAAGGTGTCCAAGAGCATCGATCCTGAAGTGGTCGTTTCTCCGCAGTAGTAGATCCTCCATCATCATTGTCGTAAGTCGAGTCGAGCGACACCGTACTCAACGGCGCCACGCGTTTACGCTCAAGCTCTTCGCCTTCGCCACTCATTTTGGCAAGTGGCTAGCTAGCTCCAACCGGCAAAGTTCTAAGGAGAAGAGAAAGGAGCAGACGTACGACAGCATCGCAGCTTCCCAAGCGAGACGAAATGTACAGGAACAAATTACAACCACGAAAGCTAACTACACCAAGGAATTGTTTGATGAAGAAGACATCGCTAAGATCAAGGAGGCAATGACAAGCATCCAAACAAAGTGCACATCAAAACAGAGGTGATTCTGAGCTTGTCCATCATCACGGGCAGACAGCTTGAAGTCCTATCAGACGGAGCAAGTATCCTTTTGCACGATCCACTACATGTATTACAGTTGTGCACCTCGTTTTTCGGCAGGGCGGACCATATAAATACCTCCAATCGATGATTTGTCAGGAGTACGTTTGACCTATAAAGTGTTCAAAGAACGATAAATTATCATAGTTTATGTGTTTATAGCGGTGTCGAAAACGCGGTGCAGGACTGTACATGTATACCTACGTCACTTGCACTTGTCAAACTTGTCATCTCGCTGCACTCCTCACGAATCCTCACGCTTCACGCGCTTCTTGCAAGCATTGATGTGTGGACCTGGGCAGCGCATCGGCCAGAGCGAACAAAATTCGCCCGAAGTCATAGGCGCCTCAAGATACTCGCAACGGTCGAGCTGTTCAAACGGTTGGTCGGCATCAACAGCAGCGTCCAAGTTCGCCAACACCTTGAGCTCCAATGCTGACCGCTTGCCATGAATCACCAGCCACGGTTGGTCACCGCTATTGCTCTCTGATCCCACCGGGATGTCGTTCTGGGTGTTCAGCCTAGCACGAAGCCAATCCTCAGCACACACCACGAACGGCGCGTCGTAGAACGTGAACTGCAACGGTTTGCAGTCGACGTCAAAGTCTGAGTAAATCTGCGGCCGGAACGCACTGTGCACGGTATCTGCTAACGTATGTAGCGGCGGAATATCCTTCGTCGTTAAACATGTTGCGTTCTTGCTGCTTGTGCCCAACGGCCGGCGGTATCCTCGATGGTTTGTCAATACGAACACCTCGCTATCACTTAATGCATTGGTCACCACCATGCGTCCATCGAAATGGAGTCTACGTGAGCACTCCGATAGACGAGGTCGTAGTCGCCCCGTCACGTTAAATCGCTCGGAAGAACTCATATTCGTCTGCAAGCTCAGGTTGAACGCGATTGCTGGAGCATTCTCCACTGCGAAGAAGACTGCGGTGGCTTGGCGGCGTGCTGTTGACATGGACGTTGCTGCTACCCATAGACACATGAGCACGTTGAGCACTACGAACACTGCAAGTCCTAAGCAGATCGTGTCACGAGACGTCCAGCGCGGCTTCGTGATTGCAACAGGCAGCTCCATATCCGCTGAACAAGGCGGTTTTCCTCAATGTACAGCACGCCTCCTAATTATTATCAAACGCCTACTTCCTGCCTACAAAACTACGACTCTCATAAAATAACCGGATCAAAACGATTCGGCCGACCGGTCCCAAGTCGGCAGAAGACAGTTGAGCTGCAGTCTGCGACGATCCTCCCGTTGGGCTCACGCCACCCTCCTCATCTGCACCCGTCCCACCTACTGCTGAACTCCTTAGCCCAGCGTGATCAGCGGCCCGACCACCAGGTTCTCCCACCGCAACGCTAATACCAGCACCTCACGCATCCAGAAGGCGGCGTCAGCTTGCGTGGCAGAGCCCAGGGACCCGCCGTACTCAACTTCGAAGCCACGGATCCTCTGACCCTCGACCTCCGGCAGAGTCGTGAATTTCCACCAGATGAAAGCCTTCGACCAGATAACGCACTGTGACGGCGGCGTGGCCGAGCCTGACATGAGGTGCAGGTCGTCCGCGTCCTCGGGATTCACATCCCGGATGCACACAAGGTGTCCGTCGGGCGTCTTGGTGCGGAACAGTAGGTAGATGGTGTGGTGCACCCATCCGTCCACCGTGTGCTTGATCTTGCGACGCACCACCACCACGTCGTTCTCGAAGCGCTGTAGCACCTCCACCTTGACTTCGAGGCTGTGGCCGAAGTAGCGCGTCACCTGGTCCTGCACAGCACGCATCTCCCAACTGCGTGCAGCCAGGTCTTCACTACAGTCCTTGGCGAATTTCTTGTGGAACATGAAGTTGACGTTGTTGCCCACAAGTTTGCGCTTCTCACGCCAGCCACAGATCTCCAGGCCACTTGTGACGAAATCTTCACTGTTGGAGAAGGCCTCAATCTCAAGGAACGAGTCACGCATGATGCGTAGACACATGGCTTCCTCCATGGGACGCCACGAGCGCGGCGTGTGTAGATCGAAGAGCTCCTCAGCAACGGAGTCCGACGTCGTCTCCCGCTAAAGAGAAGAATTCAATACAAAAGTCAGTTATTTCCATCCAGATTTTCGGCAAGGAAGACCAACGGGACGTACGTGATCATACTCAAGCTGCAGCATTGAGTGGAAGAAGCGGTGATCATCCAGTGCCTTTCGTAGGCTGTAGTTATGGTTAGTGAGCTGTGTAGCTTCCATAGTTAGCTCCGAGATCTTCTGACGCATGGGACTTTCAGACTTGACACCTTCACAGAGTTCACGGATACGAGTCTCCATAGCTGCAACAGTTTCCTTCATCGTCATCATCGTGTGCTACGCAAGGTGTCAAACAGACAAGAGACGGCGACAATAGACACCACCAAAAACAGAACACACGACATGTCAGTCCATCAACCTGCTGACTCAATAAGTCAAAAACACCGGCACCAGTCGTCTCCCTCACCTCTCGTTTGTGTCGACTACGACGTTCGTAGCTACGTAGTCGCGCCTTGGCTTCAGATGGCGGTGGACGCTTAGGTTTCTTTTCTTTCGTCTTAGTAGAAGGTTTACGACCACGACGTTTCTTCTCAGGCTCAGAAGGAGGCACGATAGCTCCACGTAGTCCTAGAGGAGGAAGTGGCGCCACAGCAGAGCTTGTAAACAGTGCGTCCGCATGCACAGAAGCCTCAGGAGCCATCATCATCGTCATAACTTCATCAGGTCCGCTCTCGGACAGTTCTCCGCTCACCAGATCGTCATCTAACTGGGCCATGGCCTCGTCCTGCTCGTGGGGGCTAGGGGCCGACGTCTCGCTCAGTGCTGCGCTCCAGAGCGAGTCCAGTTCATCCTGCTCCTGGTCTGGACTGCCGTCTACAGGCTCCTCCTCCTCGGACAACGTGCCTGGCAACATGATGGCCATGACGGCGTCCTGCTCCAGTCCCAACTCTCCCAGCTCCTCGTCACTCAATATGAAGCTACTCAGTTCGTGCGCATCCGTCGACGGCGCGTGGTGCAATGCCTGCATTAAGTCCAGCATTGTCTCTGCTAAGTACGCTTTCTTTTTCTGCCTGCGCAAAGCGCTGCAAATCAGAGTGTGACTCGCTCTTCACGTCTGCATCGGGACCACTATAGCAAACCCAGTGAGAAAAAAAAGGAGGTGAGCTTCTTACGGTACCGGAACAGGTTCACTTGCTTTAACTATGGTGACTGGTTACTTCGCTCAAGTTCAACTTCCAAAATTAGCGGTTCACGTTAAACTGGAACTCTGGACTGGAAAACACGGCTGGCGATACATGTAGATTCCTCGCACGCAGGTGGGAGGGTCAGGGCCGCGAGGCTGGGGACGGCCGCTCTTGTATCAGCATGGCCTGCTGTGCTTTTGCCGGTGCGGCAGCGAGCTCCAGCGTCGCCACAGAGCGTTTCGACGGTCTGGTTGGTACGCTGTACCGCTTTGGCTTGGCGATTCTGCTTGGCGTCCACACAGCACTTTCTTCTTCAACCGCGCCCGTCTTCCCCACACCTACCGCCGTGACGCGCCGACGTGGACGGTACAATGTACCACTTCCATACAAAAATCAAATGAGCGCGAATTGTCAATTGAATTCTACCAAAGGTTGCGCGTATCTTTGACGCTCGACAATTAAATTACACCCTGTGGACAGCCCGGCAGCAACGGCCTTGCAAGGTAACACGTGGCTGGCCAACCTTCACATACATGTATAGCGTTCTGCCTTCTGACTTTTGCCTTCTGCCTTCTGCTCGAAAGAGAACGCCGCGCCGCAACGAGCAGATGCCGCGGCCATTGCTCACCGCGCACTTCAACCTGCGCAGGTTGTTAAATACCTTGCGTTTCGCGTGCTGAGTGGCGACTCTTTGTCAGCGCTGGTGGCGATTAACGCTAAATCGGCCCTACCAAGGTAACCACATGGCCGTGTAAACGGCGGTGTGTGCTGTGAGACCAGCGGCTCTAAGTCACACGTACTGATAAGCGACTTTTGCTATTTTAGCTGCAACAAAACTCGCGGATTGATCAGCCTTTGGCCCTTGCCAACATCTTCGAGATGGCCTTGATAACGTGCGCAGTCGGACAGTGCTGACGCAATAGAACTCGTGAAGACTGCAAAAGGCCACAGCAGTGGTACAAGGTTAAAAGTGAGCACGAAACGAGCAACAGTATCCGCCGGCCACCATGAGCGAATTAGCGCTTATGTTGGAGCTTGCTATGCTATCATAAGCTTACCTGCGCACGTCGAAGTGCCATCGCAGCTGGACGACGAGTCGGATCGGGATTTCAAATCTGGCAGGCGTGACCTCGGAATTACGAATATGACCAGCCAAGATTACACAATGATACAATCATATCCGTACTCTAAACTCTCTTTCACTATGTCTTTAATATAACCTTGTGTTTAGTATTGCATACTTAAACCAGGTCAACAGCTTCAAGCAAAACGACCCGTTTATATCACGATAAGTCCACCTTCGTCTCGACGCTTCTGACGATGCACCTGCAATTCCTGCCGGTGAACTGCTGCTCGTCACCTCGTGCTGGCCCAGCATGATCTTCGCAAGGCTCCGAGTCCAAAATGCTTCAGCCAATTGCTGTCGCAGTCAGGCCGCACCATTTCGACGGTCTCTTTTGCTGCGGATCGTTTAACGTGCATGGCCACTGCCGCAGTTAAACAAGTTGCACCGCAACGCGGGGTTTTCTGCCGCCGCTAAGGCAGCTTGTACATGTAGCTTACATGTAGCTCGCTCGCCAGCGATGAGCTCTGTCACGTCGAGATGCGTGCGCTCGCTCGATTACCTCAGCCCGATGCTCACTAGCTTCAGGATGCGCGGAGATGGAGTGGCGCTGCAACTTCGCCTCCGTCGCGTCGCCGCTGTCACGCGTTCCGATTCGCCGCAGGTGTGTCTGCCCGAAGTGGACAATAGACTGCAACGGCGGACCAGAAAGTATTAGAGCCTAAGGTGTCAAATGTCTTATCGTGTATCTGTCATGACTAAACCTTCGCAGCAAGCCTCAATAAATCCTTACGCCGTCGCTCAGCTGACCTGCATATCCTCAGCTACCTCGCCGTCCTTGACGCCAGTAGTCTTCGCCGCTCCAACTGAAGCTACTGGCGCAACAGGCGCACCAGCTTCGTCTCCGCTGGCCGCTGCGGGATCCTCGCCTCCCGGCGTGAGTGTCAGCTCGTCGAAGCCCAGCTTGGCCAGCGTGTTGTCCATCTTCTGTCGCTGGCGGTTGCGCGCCCGCTTCTTAGCGTCCTTCTTCTTCCTATCCTCGACCTCGTAGATGGTGCGATACACCTCCTTCGACACCTTCTCCTTGAGAAGCGTGAAGAACACGCCACCCGACGTGCGACGCCGCGGCTTGTACTCGTGTGAGACCTCGTCCACCACGAAGAAGAGATCGGGCTTGCCACTGCCCAGCGCGTTCACAGTCTGTCCGCCGTCCTTCTCGAGCCGCAGCGTCTCGCGCAGCAGCTGCCACGACACCTTGGGACCCACATTCTTCACCACGCGGTGCAGTAGCGCCACCTTTGGCTCCTTCAGCAGCTCCGACAGCACGCGCGGCATGTCCTTGGTTAGCGGCTGCTTGAGATTGTTGCGCCGACGCTTGGGTTTATTCCCGCGCGGCGTCTGCAGCCCATTGTGGTCCTTCCGTTGCTTGTGCTTCTTCTGTTGCTTGTGTGGCGAACGCGCGGAAGCGGCGACCTCGGTCCGCACGGCTACGGGCGCTGGCGGCGGGGCTACAGTTGTGCTGGTATCCATGGAGTCCATAGTCAAGTGACTGAAAATGATCTGCTCAACAGCGGGCCAAGATTCATTTGAGCCAATCGATGATTTTATATAATTTTAGCGAATAATATTAGAGCATTAAGAAATAAGTATTATAGTACAGTACATGTTATACTATTTTAATTAAAGTAGTATACTAGTAGTATTATTGTAAGGGAATTGATGTTTTGAAAAGTCGAAGTAGTATTACCTCATGTTTTTATTCTCAGAAGAAATTAAATTGTACCTGAATGTCAATGGTTTTTTATGTTTTTTAATATTATTAAAATAATTGAAAATATGTACAACTGTACTTTTGACTTGACTAAAAGTGCCGTTAATATCCCTGAGACTTCAACTACACCGAGCAAGTACTCGCATGAGCTCGAGCTCGCGCTGCTGCAGCCGCTGCACCTGCTCCTGTAGCAACAGCACCATCCGCGCGTCACTGCCGTAGTCGGTATTCTGCTGCTGGAGCTGCCGTTTCAGGGGTGTTCTCCTCGATGAGGTTGGTGTTGGTAGCTCGAAGCGTTGAGAGCTCGGCCTCTGCAGGCTGTGGACGCACACTCACGGGGTTAATCTTGACAGGTGTGATGCACCGCGGTTCCTGGGGCTGCTCTTGAACTTCTGGCTGAGGGCGTGGAGCTTGAGCACTGGAGGGAGGTGTCCCATCTCGACGGCGATCGTCACGGGTGATGACTCGGTTGTATGGGGATGTTCAATTGGCTGTATTTCTGCTGGTAGGTTTGCGGGTTCAGCGTCCTCCTGCAGCTCACTGAGGCATCGCGCATGCTTACTCTTCCTCTCCACTGAATTCTCCGCAATCTCATCGCGAGGTCGTTTTTGACGCTCCTCTAGCTGCATTTGGTTCAAATGCTGCAGCCGCAACGCTTCCTCCAACCCATGGATCTCACATCTTGTTCCTCGATATCGGGCTGTAGGTTGCTCGCTGTAGCTTTCAATCGTCGTAGCAACAGTGTCGTCGCTCGACGCAGGAGCCGATCCAGATCACCATCATCCTCCTCCGCCTCTTCATCATCGGTCATGCCCGGTGATCCCGGTGACGCAGAGCCCCTGGCCGCTTTAATCGTCTTCAGCCACACCACGTCTAACTCTGTTTCCGCCTTCTCCCCATCCTCGCCAGTCGAATGGGAGCGTCTACGGCGCTCCGCAAACAGCACCATCGCTCGACGCAGCAACTTGTCGAGCTCTTCGTCGTCTTCTTCCAGTTGCGACGCAGCCTCAGAAGTCTGCGCTGTCGTATCGACACTCTGCTTGGTTAACCTCTGACGGAGAAGCATCACTGCTCGCTGCAACAACCCATCGAGCTCATCGTCCGTGTCTTCGTCCTCTGTATCACTGGCATCTTCTCCAAACAATACACTATCGTGAATGGCGTTACTTGCCTTTGCACGAAGGAGGCGCATTGCACGACGCATCAGCCGGCCGAGGTCGCTGTCGTCCTCCTCCTCCGGTTCAACCGGGTTCGCTGTGCTTGCTTGCCGCAACGCTCTTTGTCTCCTCCTGGTTGTCCGCAATCGCCGCTTCCTGGTCGTTGCCCAGTTCCTCCATAATGCACTTGAGCCATTGGATCTCGCGTAGGGCGTCCATTGTTGACACACGAGCAGCTACGATAGTCGTCGATTGACGAATAAGAAGTGAGTGTGGGCCATTTTTTCGCGGGATAAACGTTGGACAAAAAATTGCGCAAATCATACAGGTATTGGTTTCATCATAAAAAAGTACTGTATGCAAATCATACACGTACAAGTATTCGACCGTGTGTGTATCGTATGCGCGCTACCGGTAGGCTATCTACATGTACTTCGCGTTACCATTGAGTTGGCGAAGACGCACTTGTTATCGGCATGCCGGTGCGGAAATCATCGGCGGCCGTCGTACAGGTCGCCGCGTTGGATATACATAGTTATTCTCGGTTTGTCCAGGAAAGTAGTGTAAACATGAAAATCGAAGCGAAAGCACTAGAGCGACCACCACTTGCTTCCACTATGCTCTTGCGGTGCCCAAGTTTCCGGCAACCTCACCAAGAAGCTCGTGCTCACCATACCTCCGCCAAGTTCGCATAAAAGGAACACGCACGGCTCATGTCAGCGGGTTTTCCGCAACGCGATCCACGACTTAACTACTGCGCATCCACCAATACATGTATACTAAAAGGATTCGAGAAGGATCACAATGACGTGGAGCAGTGATGTTGAGCCTTTCGTGCTGATCTTCCACCTGGACGTTACCTACGCCCCGGCCGTGGATTATCTACTTGCATGAGATACTTTCTTACTGATCGAATGTCCCGTGTTTATTTATGCTTGACCCGATCGCTAGTTCGGCGTCGCGGAAATCTTGATAGCACGTGAAAGCGCTTTCGCCCGCGTGGAGGGATTCAGTGGAAGATAATTGTAGGGATGTGGTGCGTTCTGATTGGTTAATCGTCTTCAACTTCAACTATGATTTTCAGGAATGTCATCGCACATTTGCACGCCCTTGGACGGACGGTGACGCCAAGGTGACTCGTTTTTCCACACTGATACAGTAATGATACTGTAATGCCGGAGATCTTGTGGTCCGACAACTGCTTTGCGCTTGTTTGTGGAAGTAAAACACGACCAACACTGAATGTTCATTATCATAGATGCACCAACTCAGGAAAACATGGTTGTTATTGAATACGTTGAATGCAGTCAACGATGCGGTCACTGTCTACTCACGACACTAAACAAACAGCCGAGCACTTACTGGCGCAGACGACGCTTGCAGCTGGTCTTCTTACCCGGGAACGTTGGCTCGGTATCAGAGGATCCCGCCACCTTGCTGCCGGTCGTCTGACTCTGGTCATTCGACGGCGGCGTACCGACTGAGCCGCTGCTCTCGTTGGTGGTCGAGTCATCGGACTGGTTGGGGCTGTTGGCATCGCTGCCTTGGTCAATATCGGAAGAACCTTCGACCTGGCTGCCAGTCTCACTCGTCTGAGTCGGGTTGCCTGACGATGCAGAGCTGCTGTCTTCGCCCTGACCAGAATATCCGCTGGGCTGGCTGCTAGACTCCGATCCACCCGGAAACTTAATCGTCTCGTCACCCGAAGCGCTGCTCTGATCGACATCGGAAGAGCCCTCAACGTCGCTGCTGGTCGCAGAGCTACCTGCAAGTGAGAACGTGTTGTCGCATGGTCTTGATCTTGAGGCGCTGCTTGCAGTCGAGCTCTGGGTCTGACTGCCGCCACCACTGCGAGGAATGCCGTCGCCCTTGCCTGTCGGAGCAGATCCACTGCTCTCATCGATAGCACTGGAGCCCGCGACACTACTGCCAGCATCGCTCGAGGTGTAGTCGCTGCCTTCATCGAGACCCGTCGAACCAGCGGGATTGCTTCCAGATCTGCTCAAACTGGGGACACCGCCCTTACCATTCGGAGAGGAACCACTGCCAATATCAAGACCACTGCCGGTTGAAAGGGTGTCAGACCCAGAGCCAGGAGTGCTGCTTGATCCACTTGGGACCGACGGCGTAAGCGTCGGGTTTAATGCTGGGTTCTTGGGGTTGAATTCGCTGCCAGATCCGGTGGAAGGCGGAATGGTGAACACGCTCGTACTCTTCGGCTTCGAGTCGCTGCCCTCATCAATCGCCGAGGAGCCTGCAACGGAAGAATCCGTGCTGTCGTAGGAGTAGGCATCGGCACTTGAAGCTGTCGGAATGTTGGCAGGGTTGCCCTGTTCAAGAGCAGCGACGCCGTTCATGGTCACGACTACCGCGACGATGAGCGAGAACGCTTTCCATGACAACATTGTGGTCGAGATTTGTGTGATAGTGATGAAAGCTGTTGGTCGGATGTACTGTTGCCTGGGCAAATTGAATAATGAGCTTCCGAGTGTCGCAGACAGAAGCGCGTCGCGGTGCGTACTAGAGATCGCGGCAAGAGCATTGGCAGCGTTAAGCTTATGCTGGTCGAAGGTGCTGCCACGGCAGAGAGTGAACACCTTGCTAGGCGAAGGTGACGAAGGTATCAGTTTAAAGCCTTCCGAGTCTGCAGGTGTCCACCTTATTATTTGCTGTCCGATCCGTATGTCAACTAGAGTGTCTGTAGGTGCTGTTGTAGGTGAGTTCTGTGTGGAAAGGAACCATCGTATGGCGCTATATGTACACTTGAACCGCACGATCCGCCAAAGCGGGTGGCGCATCTGCTCTGGAGGTTGCGTACGAAAACCGCAGCAAGTTACATCAAAGAACAGGCTGGCTGTAGTCGTTCCAAAGCAGCATTGAACCAGGTAGCTCTTGGCTCGCAAGAGTTCCGCAGCTGGCTCAAGTAAATGCCGCAACTTGCTGGGTTCTTGTCTGCCTTGGCACCAAGTGGAAGGACAGGTTGTGCTGCGGAAATGCCAGCAAGATCTTTGCTTCATTTGGCGGGAGGCAAGCATTGCTCTCAATTTCAATGAAGCCAACGACACTGCTTCAACTTGTGCCTAACGTTATCGTAGTCATCAAGATAAAACACCAATGCACGCAAAGACTTGTACACTTGCAAGTGGATTGAATACCGGACTCTATTGACAAAACTACATCAAAGCTCAAATAATACATCGACGCCGTCTCGCGTCGATCAACTCACACGGTCAACATCTAGTTGCGGCGAAGACGACGCTTGCAGCTCGTGCCCGTGCTTGGGAAAGTGGCCGACCCGCTGCTCTGTGTGGCGGCGGACGCGTCCGTTTGGGTCGGGGTCGCGTTGCTGCCGGTGGAGCTGGTCGGGGTGGTGGCCTCGCTTCCAGCCTCACTAGTAGGAGGAGTAGTCTCACTGCCAGCCGCGCTGGTCGGAGTAGTGGCGTCACTGCCTTGATCCTGAGTCGTTGAGACCTGCGTGGTCTGACTGGCGCTAGAGTCTGCGTCCACGGAGCTACCAGCAAGCGGCAGGAGCCCTCGCACGGCTCCGAACCCGAAGTGCTCGTCTCAACAGCCGACGAACCAGCAACGTCGCTGCCGGTGGCAGAACTGCCAGCAAGTGAGAAGGTCTCATCGCACGGGGCCGAACCGGAAGCCGACGTCGAGGCGCTGCCCACGTCCGTGCCGTACGAACCCTGCTGCTCCTGGCTGCCGATCGTCACACCGGCTGATCCGCTGGTCGACTCGGACGTCTCGGAGGCCGAGTTACTGCGCTGGTCAATGGCACTCGAGCCTTCCACGGCGCTACCGGTGTTGCTGAAGGTGATGCCCGTCTTACCGGAGGTTGACGTCGAGGACGAGGCGTCACTGCCCTGGTCGGTGGCCGACGAACCTTCCACGGCACTACCAGTGTACAGGTTGTTGCTGCCGCTGCCACTCGGCAGAGCTGTGTCGCTCTTGCTCGGGTACGACGTTGAGGTGGAGGCACTGGTCACGTCGAGAGCCGACGACGCGTCCACCGACGACGGCGTCTCCTGTACGACGGACTCGTCTGAAGGAGTCGCCGTGGTGGCCGACGGCAGCTTCACGCCACCGCCGTATCCCTGCTCAAAGGCAGTGGCGCCGTTCATGGACACAGCGGCAGCGACGAGCAGAGAGAGTGTCTTCCAAGACAGCATCGTTGTGATAGATTGATTGATAAAGTGTTTGTTGCTGTACTGCTGATGCCAGGGCAAATTGGAGAATGAGCTTTCGGTCGGACGGATCGATCGATGTGCGGGAACGAGTCAATGAGGCGCACCGAATGAGCCCTTGCAACAAATACCCCAACGTCGACAAGTGAGCCACAGACGCGAACGATGCCTGCCGCGTTGCTCAGATCCAGCTGGACGATCATTTTTTTTATCCGGTGCGAGTCGCACTGCGACTTCAGTCGAGCGTCTTGAGACGACGACCATGAACAGGAACACGGCGAGGGTGTCAAGGAAATACCAGAAAATGGACGGGCGCACATGTGCGTGGGGCAATGCTTGTGGTCACTCGAAGTTCGGAGCTGTCGGAAGCTGTACAATTGATCAACGGTGCACGATGCATCTGCTTCGAGCGGCCGGCACGAACACCACGCAGCTGGGAATGCAGCATTCTCGAAATGGTGAGACTCGCAGCCGTTTCTAACGCGGATGGCGCGGGTTTCCTCGGTTGCTGCTGCTGTTGAAATGGGCTGCTACTCGGCTCACGCAGGTGGTGGTTGGTGCGTCGGGATTGCTCGTGCGTGCTGGTGGTTGGCGACGGGTGAAAACTACATCATGACGAGAATTGGAGAGCAAGGATTGTGGTCACTGAGCGTCGCATCTGTCATGGCGGACTAAGTGAGCTCGCATGTCCAACATGATGTTCAACCGCTGCAACGTCTCGACAATTAAGCTGCAATGATGTTCAACGAGCTATCCCTGTAGATTTGCACCATCGATTAATCGCGCGTACCGTTTGAAAAGATATTAAAAAGTTAAGAGAACGCATCGCTTGGCTCTCGTGGTCTACCCACTGCTCTGCTCTACTTAACGACATACAAATACGACACTCACACTAATATCGGACGAATACATGGGAGGCTACGAGCTTAGGCATGACGTCTTACTGACGGAGACGACGAGTTCGGACCTTGCATCCTCCGGTCGGAGGGATGTGGCCACCATCGCCATCCGTCGATGCTTCACCCGCAGTACTGTCACCGCCCGTAGAGCTCTCACGGTCGCTTCCATCGGCGCTGGAAGGTAATGACTGGCCACCTTGTCCTGGGGGAACATCGATGCTGCCGCTGCTCTCGTCACTTGGAGGGATCGGGAGGTCGATGCTTCCAGTGCCCGGAAACGGGGGAAAGTCAATGCTGCCGCTAGCGCTTCGAATCGGTGGGAGGTCGCAGCTACCATCGCCGTTTGGTGGAGGAGTACCGGATTGGCTGGCACTGCCCTCATCGGTCGCCGTCGAGCTGTCCGCTTGGGTTCCGGTATCCGAATCGCTGCCGATACTGTAGTCACTAGCAGTCGATTCAGAGAACGTCTCACTGCCGCTGTCCTCTGTAGTAGAACTCTCGATCGAAGTCTGCACCGGCGAGTCGTCCGGTGCATTGGTTGGCGGTGCCGTGGTCCAGACACCACCTCCGTAACCCTGTTCAGCGCCCATGACACCGTTCATAGCGACGGCAGCGGCGACGAGCAGTGAAAAGGATTTCCAGGATAGCATCGCTTCAGGTGTTGGTATTGGAAGAAGAAGTTGCAAGTACTGAGTGAATTCAGGAATGAGCTTTCGAACACACAGTAAGTTTTTGTGTCTGCAACGATAAGGGGAAGTGTCAAAGCAAAACAACAACACTAAATATCCAGCTTACATTACTAGGCTGAAGATCAACCAAGTTGGCTGCGTCCAACTGAGTCTAGTTCGCTTCAACTTCCATCAATGCAGCTCAAGGTGAAAAAAGTGTTTACCGTGAGACCGAACGTTCTCACTCCCCACGTGGCTCACCACACTGCAGACATCTAGCTAGGATATCTGTGTTATGCTTGTTCGGATTGATAAGATCCATCCACACTCACCGAAATGAATCTAGATAATGCCCGTAGACTTGCATATCTTTAGCTTAGATACAAACCAAGTCCAGTGGTCGCGACTGCCCCCTTCGCCGATAATGCACTGGAAGTTGCGAGTTGTGCTTGATGCGCTCGTGCTGCTGCTGTTGCTAGCGCTAGATGCTCGAGATCTATGGTACAAAACACATTGGCTTGGACCAAGTGACGCTTTCGCTTTCACCACCAAGAATTCCGTTCTACTGTTGGATCTACCGTCAGCAGAGAAGAACCCGATCGAAAGCGTGACGGGGTGGCGCGCCTTCCACGATACTTGCAGCGAGTTACGTGCACTCACCGGCAGTAGCAAGTCTGGATGCGTTCATTCCCACTATCTCCATGTACTGGCCTCCAATTGTTCTGCCCCCGAAGGCTTAACGGAAGATATGACACCGCAGTTCTCAACGATGGTCCTCACCAGTGACGTACGGGCCGATGCCATGGCCTGGGCAGCCTGCAATTTGCTGTACGTGTCACGTCGCCCACCGCTGTGTCAAGACGCAATGATCACGAGCTTTTTGCACCGGTATCGTCTTGGATCACCACAAGTGACTAGCGCCATGATGGCTCCCCCAATGTCAGGGGCTGAACGCGAACTACGGGCATTACTGGATGTGATCGGCAAGAGTGTGCCACTTAGTAAAGTGGTGTGTGTAGGAGGTGTTGAGCTTCCTAGTGGTGAGCAGCAATCGGACGAACAAGAACCTTTGAGGCGGATCTTCGGTTGTGCCAGCCCCGCTATACCAGGCAAAAGTGCTGCATTCGTCGGCCAGTTCGCCACGGGTTTTGCAGCCCTACAGATAGACAAGTCTCGACTTACAGTGGATGAAATTGAAGTGTTGGGTATGCGCTTCATCTTCCGTCAGAATGCAGTACGAAGCTACAAGTATCTTCCGTCCTTTTCCACAGCTTCAGGAGATGAAGGTCACTCGTCTTTTCACGGCCGAATGGATGTTAACACGGCACTTAACTTGAGTTGCTCAGGATTTCTCTACAATTTGATGGTTTTGATCGACGTGGTGCTGCTAGTGATGCACGCGTGGAGTGCTGTGGAGTTACTGGAACGTCTAGTATTGCCGCCACTACTACGTACACCTACCCAACAAGAGATACGCGACCTGGTCAAAGGTGAGGGACGTACGACACTCTTCGCGTGCTCACTAGTCCACAGCTCGCCGGTGGCGATCCTCACAGTTGTGTCTGCACTACTTTCATGGCTACTGCTGCTCCCACACACAGCTGTGTGGGAACTCAGCGGCGATGAAACCTCGTTCTCGGTTGCTTGGATCCACACTTTTCTATCAGGGCTACGTATATGGGTGCTGCTGTTGCAACTGGTTCATTTGTTGTGGGGTTTATTTGCTTTCATTGATGAAGGACGAGCCTACATGTTGGCGACGCGTACGTTCGTGTCAAGCAGTGAGCTCGTAGCTGCTGCGGCTTTAGCTAGTTGCGTGCTTCGTAGCCATTTGCTATCGATTTTACCAGCAAAGCACGATATGGAACACCAGCGGATTGTCGACGGCGCTGCATTCCCAGGACGGTCGGCAATTAGCAACGCCTTCGAAGACAGGATCCACATGCTACCGACACGTTCGCAGAACCCAGTACTGTGGATGATCTACACGCCGTTGATCGAACTACTGTTACTCTCGCTGTTGCTTGTGGGGATCGGAATGGCTGCTCGCTATCTGTTCCACGAATTTCGTCGTCGTAGAGCTACACAAGCTGCGGCTGCAGTAGCTGGAGCCGAAAGAAGCAAAGAAGGAGAAGCACCACCGGCTCGGAGACCTTCCATTTCCGGATTTTCGTCCGCACAGGCCGCCATGGCTGGGTACAAGCGCCTTCCGCTGGAAGAGCTGCTCGATATACCCATCCGAGCCAAACACTTTGTTCGTAGCGGTGGCATTGGTGGCTTGGAGAAGACTGTAGGCGACGAGCAGTTCCTCTGGCCCGAACAGTATCTTTTACATGGGGTGTTGCTGGAAAACGACCGCTTTTTGAGCATGAGACGCGGTTTCTACCGAGTGCTGCCTGTGCTCGAGTTCATGGACACGAACATTGGCCGGAACAACAGAGAGGTGCCATCCAAAGAGACCAACGGGTCTCCCAAGCGCCGTAGATACACCTCCAACATAGTAGACTGACTACGCTGCTCATTTCTTCGAGCAAAGGATAATACCGTCCTCTACATCAAGCAATATATGCTGCCACTTCTTGAACAGATAAGCAAGCAGCCACCTTGTTGCTCATACTCGCTGTTCGACCGCTCACTTGGTCCACCCAGGTCGTCCACGTACACCCTGTTGCTGGCGATAGGGAAACCCTCGCTGCTTCAGCTGCTGGGTCCGGCTCATCTACAGCCGCGCTGCATCTTGAGCATGCAGCAACATGCTCTTGTCCGGAAATTGCTGCTGAACAATGTAGCCATCCGGATAAGATGAAACTGAACTTTCTTTGACTGGCTGTCAATAAGCGAACGCGCCTAGAAACCAGCTGGATGTCAATTTCGCCAGTGTGTCCGCCAGACGTGCGTCTGTCTCCCCGTCTCTTGACTGCGTTGAAGGGCGTGGCGCACAGCCAACTCCGACCTCACTTCGCTGCTGCCGACATCGTCGTGCCTCGATCGGAGACCAGATGCCAGTTCGTTTCTAGTTGCACTGGACAGACGTCGTGGTCGTTGCGGTATGCGCGGGTGGATCAGGTCGATGGGAACCAGCCTCGGATACGCGCATCCGCACACGCGCGTCGCGCTTCTTGACTTGGCTGACTACGATGTCTGTACTGGGTTCCGATTCTCGCTGCAGGTTAAACATGGAGTCACGTGGAGATATAGAACGTTCGACTTTGTGGCGAACATCGTCCTCATCTCGAACAAGAAGCTGCAAGTTACAGTGAGCTTCGCTGCCTTCTTGCTTTGGGTTGGCTTCGTGTAGATCGATTGGTTTCTTCGAGTTCTGTGGCTTCGCTGACCTCTCCGGTCTCTCCAGACTCCTTGCTACTGTATCACACTCGATGACTGAAGGTGACGCTTGTCCAATAGCTCCTTCCTCAACTTACCAAGCCACTTGCAGCTCACAACATCCACCACTTCAACCCTCACCAGCACACTATTGCAATCATGCTGTCTTGGAAGGCTCTCTCGCTTGTGGTCGCTGCTGTCGTCGCCATGAACGGCGTCGTGGGTCTTGAACAAGGCTACGGCGGTGGCATCTGGACCACCGCGCCCCCTACTGACGCTCCTACCACTGCCCCGCCAACGTCGACTGAAAGCTCTTCCGACCAGCAAAGTGCCTGTGAAGAGTACTCGCAATCGATCGACGACAGTACCGACAGCGACGTCGACCCTGGAAGTCAAGTCGAAGGCTCATCCGGGAGCGACGAAGGCAGCGACGTGTATACCGTCGCGACTCTGAGTCCCGACAGCAGCTACGGTAACAGCTTGAGCTGGGACGGATCGAAGATCAACGGCGGCAGCGGATCCTTCCCGGGTGGCAAAATCACCAGTGGTGATGGCAGTGTTTACATTGAAGTGCCGTCTGGATCGGAAGATGGCAGTCAAGGCAGCAGCGTTGATGTCCCGGCTCCGAGTGGGAGTGGCAGCATCGATGTGCCCCCTGGAAAGGGGGCGATAACCCGCCTTCAAGCGCCTCCGGCAGCGACCGAGACAGCTCCACGGAAGGTGAAGACAGCACCACTGGCGAGACGTCAGCTGGCAGTGGCGACGATGACACCACACACACGGGCGGTTGCCAGGTCCGCACTCGTCGTCTCCGTCAGTGGGAGACCAAGGCCAAGCAAATCGCTTGACGATTCTTCTGTCTACATTGAAGTTGAATTCCGTTTTCGTACGGGTGTTTAGAGCAGAGATGTACGAAGGCAAGTACGATGCGTGTTCGATAAAACTCGAATATTGTTTTCAATCCATTATACTACCCCATGACGGAACAAGTTTCCTTTCAGCTTCATTTGTCAAGACATTGCAGCGATTGAACGTCATGACATGACGGTTATACTGGACACGTGCGAGCTCGCTTAATCCGCCACGACGGTCAGTGACCACAATCCTTGCTCTCCAATTCTCGTCATGATGTAGTTTTCACCCGTCGCCAACCACCAGCACGCACGAGCAATCCCGACGCACCAACCACCACCTGCGTGAGCCGAGTAGCAGCCCATTTCAACAGCAGCAGCAACCGAGGAAACCCGCGCCATCCGCGTTAGAAACGGCTGCGAGTCTCACCATTTCGAGAATGCTGCATTCCCAGCTGCGTGGTGTTCGTGCCGGCCGCTCGAAGCAGATGCATCGTGCACCGTTGATCAATTGTACAGCTTCCGACAGCTCCGAACTTCGAGTGACCACAAGCATTGCCCCACGCACATGTGCGCCCGTCCATTTTCTGGTATTTCCTTGACACCCTCGCCGTGTTCCTGTTCATGGTCGTCGTCTCAAGACGCTCGACTGAAGTCGCAGTGCGACTCGCACCGGATAAAAAAAATGATCGTCCAGCTGGATCTGAGCAACGCGGCAGGCATCGTTCGCGTCTGTGGCTCACTTGTCGACGTTGGGGTCTTTGTTGCAAGGGCTCATTCGGTGCGCCTCATTGACTCGTTCCCGCACATCGATCGATCCGTCCGACCGAAAGCTCATTCTCCAATTTGCCCTGGCATCAGCAGTACAGCAACAAACACTTTATCAATCAATCTATCACAACGATGCTGTCTTGGAAGACACTCTCTCTGCTCGTCGCTGCCGCTGTGTCCATGAACGGCGCCACTGCCTTTGAGCAGGGATACGGCGGTGGCGTGAAGCTGCCGTCGGCCACCACGGCGACTCCTTCAGACGAGTCCGTCGTACAGGAGACGCCGTCGTCGGTGGACGCGTCGTCGGCTCTCGACGTGACCAGTGCCTCCACCTCAACGTCGTACCCGAGCAAGAGCGACACAGCTCTGCCGAGTGGCAGCGGCAGCAACAACCTGTACACTGGTAGTGCCGTGGAAGGTTCGTCGGCCACCGACCAGGGCAGTGACGCCTCGTCCTCGACGTCAACCTCCGGTAAGACGGGCATCACCTTCAGCAACACCGGTAGCGCCGTGGAAGGCTCGAGTGCCATTGACCAGCGCAGTAACTCGGCCTCCGAGACGTCCGAGTCGACCAGCGGATCAGCCGGTGTGACGATCGGCAGCCAGGAGCAGCAGGGTTCGTACGGCACGGACGTGGGCAGCGCCTCGACGTCGGCTTCCGGTTCGGCCCCGTGCGATGAGACCTTCTCACTTGCTGGCAGTTCTGCCACCGGCAGCGACGTTGCTGGTTCGTCGGCTGTTGAGACGAGCACTTCGGGTTCGGAGCCGTGCGAGGGCTCCCTGCCGCTTGCTGGTAGCTCCGTGGACGCAGACTCTAGCGCCAGTCAGACCACGCAGGTCTCAACGACTCAGGATCAAGGCAGTGACGCCACTACTCCGACCAGCGCGGCTGGCAGTGAGACTACTCCTCCTACTAGTGAGGCTGGAAGCGAGGCCACCACCCCGACCAGCTCCACCGGCAGCAACGCGACCCCGACCCAAACGGACGCGTCCGCCGCCACACAGAGCAGCGGGTCGGCCACTTTCCCAAGCACGGGCACGAGCTGCAAGCGTCGTCTTCGCCGCAACTAGATGTTGACCGTGTGAGTTGATCGACGCGAGACGGCGTCGATGTATTATTTGAGCTTTGATGTAGTTTTGTCAATAGAGTCCGGTATTCAATCCACTTGCAAGTGTACAAGTCTTTGCGTGCATTGGTGTTTTATCTTGATGACTACGATAACGTTAGGCACAAGTTGAAGCAGTGTCGTTGGCTTCATTGAAATTGAGAGCAATGCTTGCCTCCCGCCAAATGAAGCAAAGATCTTGCTGGCATTTCCGCAGCACAACCTGTCCTTCCACTTGGTGCCAAGGCAGACAAGAACCCAGCAAGTTGCGGCATTTACTTGAGCCAGCTGCGGAACTCTTGCGAGCCAAGAGCTACCTGGTTCAATGCTGCTTTGGAACGACTACAGCCAGCCTGTTCTTTGATGTAACTTGCTGCGGTTTTCGTACGCAACCTCCAGAGCAGATGCGCCACCCGCTTTGGCGGATCGTGCGGTTCAAGTGTACATATAGCGCCATACGATGGTTCCTTTCCACACAGAACTCACCTACAACAG
This sequence comes from Phytophthora quercina, assembly GCA_014706105.1. Taxonomy (NCBI): domain Eukaryota; phylum Oomycota; class Peronosporomycetes; order Peronosporales; family Peronosporaceae; genus Phytophthora; species Phytophthora quercina. The sequence continues at coordinate 712,363 of JACBOW010000091.1, read as the reverse complement.
CACCTACAGACACTCTAGTTGACATACGGATCGGACAGCAAATAATAAGGTGGACACCTGCAGACTCGGAAGGCTTTAAACTGATACCTTCGTCACCTTCGCCTAGCAAGGTGTTCACTCTCTGCCGTGGCAGCACCTTCGACCAGCATAAGCTTAACGCTGCCAATGCTCTTGCCGCGATCTCTCTAGTACGCACCGCGACGCGCTTCTGTCTGCGACACTCGGAAGCTCATTATTCAATTTGCCCAGGCAACAGTACATCCGACCAACAGCTTTCATCACTATCACACAAATCTCGACCACAATGTTGTCATGGAAAGCGTTCTCGCTCATCGTCGCGGTAGTCGTGACCATGAACGGCGTCGCTGCTCTTGAACAGGGCAACCCTGCCAACATTCCGACAGCTTCAAGTGCCGATGCCTACTCCTACGACAGCACGGATTCTTCCGTTGCAGGCTCCTCGGCGATTGATGAGGGCAGCGACTCGAAGCCGAAGAGTACGAGCGTGTTCACCATTCCGCCTTCCACCGGATCTGGCAGCGAATTCAACCCCAAGAACCCAGCATTAAACCCGACGCTTACGCCGTCGGTCCCAAGTGGATCAAGCAGCACTCCTGGCTCTGGGTCTGACACCCTTTCAACCGGCAGTGGTCTTGATATTGGCAGTGGTTCCTCTCCGAATGGTAAGGGCGGTGTCCCCAGTTTGAGCAGATCTGGAAGCAATCCCGCTGGTTCGACGGGTCTCGATGAAGGCAGCGACTACACCTCGAGCGATGCTGGCAGTAGTGTCGCGGGCTCCAGTGCTATCGATGAGAGCAGTGGATCTGCTCCGACAGGCAAGGGCGACGGCATTCCTCGCAGTGGTGGCGGCAGTCAGACCCAGAGCTCGACTGCAAGCAGCGCCTCAAGATCAAGACCATGCGACAACACGTTCTCACTTGCAGGTAGCTCTGCGACCAGCAGCGACGTTGAGGGCTCTTCCGATGTCGATCAGAGCAGCGCTTCGGGTGACGAGACGATTAAGTTTCCGGGTGGATCGGAGTCTAGCAGCCAGCCCAGCGGATATTCTGGTCAGGGCGAAGACAGCAGCTCTGCATCGTCAGGCAACCCGACTCAGACGAGTGAGACTGGCAGCCAGGTCGAAGGTTCTTCCGATATTGACCAAGGCAGCGATGCCAACAGCCCCAACCAGTCCGATGACTCGACCACCAACGAGAGCAGCGGCTCAGTCGGTACGCCGCCGTCGAATGACCAGAGTCAGACGACCGGCAGCAAGGTGGCGGGATCCTCTGATACCGAGCCAACGTTCCCGGGTAAGAAGACCAGCTGCAAGCGTCGTCTGCGCCAGTAAGTGCTCGGCTGTTTGTTTAGTGTCGTGAGTAGACAGTGACCGCATCGTTGACTGCATTCAGCATATTCAATAACAACCAAGTTTTTCTAGGTTGATGTATCGATGATAATGAATATTCGGGGCCGGCCGTGACCACAACAAGGGTCTTAGTTAAGCTTTGCCGTGCGGCGAACTCTATCAATCTCAAACAAATTCACACAAAAATTCAGTGTCGTGCAATTTTTTTGTGTGATTCGCGCTCGCGTCTAGTTGTATTGTTTAGTATGTTGGCTGGTTGAAGTGGGCCGTACCTATTCATCTGCAGCAAAGCCCCATATAGAGAAGGAAACTCTCGGGGCTCAATTAAAGTTCAGTGTCTTGGTCACCACGTCGAAAAGCTTCTTGATCGTTTTGGCCTGGTCTTCAATCATGCTGTTTTGTCGTTCGAGTAAACCATTTTGCTGCTCGAGAAGCGCCAGCATACGATCACTTTTGAATTGTCTAGTTTGCTCGCTGTCTTCCTGCTGCTGGGTCCGTTGCTGCAGCTCTTGGGTCTGCTGCGCAAGTTCCTGTTGCAAGGCCACTGCCGCGACCGTAGCCACTTGCTGCTGATGGAACTGCTGTAGCTGTTCGTACGATTGTTGTTCCAGCGTATTTAATGCCATTTGCTGGAGATGTCCTTGGTCTATGTCCAAACTTGTATCTGCCTCAACGGCCTGTGCTGCTTCTGCCGGTGCCGGCGCCTTCTCCTCCACCAAAACCCCTGTCGACAAGTTATACCGTTTGCAAAAGTTGTAGTACCACCCGTTCGACGCCTGGAAGTCTCCTAGCCCATACTTGGGCACCAACAATTTCGCTTTCTCCTTGACAAGCGACGGCGGGACCGGTACCTTCCGTGCTTTCAGTCCACGCACCCATTCGAACAGTTCACGCTCGAATGGCACGCTCAAAATGTGACCGCCACGCTTCCGATCGTCTCTAGTCTCAGCACTTCCGTAGCGGTATCGAGCCCGCACCTCGGGGCCCTTTTGCTTGAGCTTTTGGATGGCAGCACGCGTGATGCCGTAGCGTCTCGCGATTTCGGCGTTCGACAAGCTACCGCCGGATTTCTCCATCAAATCTAGGATCTCCACACGCTGTCGATCTGTCAGGCGTTTGCCGACTCCTTTTCCCTTCTTCGTGTGCTCGGTAGACGTAGAAGGTGGAGCGGGGACGATCAAGTGAGTGGCTGCGTGTGGTATGGCTTCTAAGTTGCCGTTGAAGGCCACAGAGGTATCGACGGACTGGGCAGCGAATGCTGAAGATGATACTGGATATGGTGTTGGCTGTGCATTGCTCTGGAGCTGTGCAGATGTCGAGGAAGCGGAGGAAGACGCCATGATTTCGTGTCGACCTACTTGAGCTCAATGAAGCGCACTCTTCCATACAAAATTTCTGTTTACGGACACTTATCCCTACTAAGTACGAATGGGTTGTATACTATTTCAGTTCAGTTCAATCTACGCCCACTTCAACTACGTTGTCATTGGTGCGATGATATCTACAAATTCTCTTTTCATCCAATCATATCACTTCAAAAACATGGAATTGTCTCAATTTCTGAATTTCTATCACATCTCAATTCACTCCCCTTTTCAACACCTTGGACGTGTTCATGGGTTTCTGCGGCGAGTGTGGCTCTTACCTGGCCCCGGATCTACAGGGGGCCTTCTGTCCTGAATGCGGTGTGTTCTCCTCTCTCCATCCATGCTTGAATCACTCTCCAGTTCCCTCTAGAACCTGATAAATTCAATGTTAATATATGTTAATCTATATCCTCAGGTGAAGCGATTCCTGGCGCCGCGCCTGCCCCCACGCGCCACGTGACGTTCGCCGACGCCGCGGACGTTGAAGGTGCTCAGTTCCGTGAGGCGGCGGAGCGGCGCGCTCAGGAAGCCAAGATACACGCCGATACCAGTCAACAAGAGGCGGCACATGCTATTGCTCAGTACGAGGCCCAGCAGCGCGCGCAGGTGGAGGCCCAAGCAGCTCGAGACAATGAAGCGCGCTTCCAGGCAGCAGAGAGCGAGCGCCGTGCAATTGACGCGCAGCGGGACGAAGCGGCGCGACGCCGCGAGGAGGCGGAGCGTCAGGCTCAAGACGCTCGTGATAGAGCGGAAGCTATGAGACTTTCGGCTCAGAACGCGATCTCAGACTATGAGGCGCAGCAACGCGCGGCTGTGGAGCGTGAGAACGCGCGCAGACAACAGGAATTGGAGGCTCAGAGACAGCAACATCTGAGCGTGGCGCAGGCCGCGCGTGAACGCCGTGAAGAGGCGGAGAGATTGGCTCAGGAGAAACTGGCAAGGGCTGAGATACTGCGTGCTGAAGCGCAGGCGGCTCAAGAGGAGCTGAAGAAACAGGAAGCCAAACGTCTGGCTAAGGAGAAACTAAGAGAGGAGGCTAGGAGACTGAGAGAGGAACAGGCACGACGGGAGGAGAACAGACGTAAGGCGGAGGAGGAAGCACGCAAGGCCTTTGAAGCTAAGAGACAGGAGGAGCAATTACGTCAGGAAGCCAAGAGACAGGAGGAGCAACTCCGTCAGGAAGCTATGCGCCTTTCGACGCTGTCGGTGTCGTCGACGGCATCGAGTGCTTCTGCACCTGCTGCATCCAACTCGTGCGTGAGCTGTCATGCCGCGCTAAAGCCTGCACAAAAGTTCTGTCTGCAGTGTGGCACCAAAGCGGCCGCTGCTGCTCCTGCCGCTGCGCCTGCTGCTTTCACACCCAATAACAGCTTCTCGTCGCCCGCTTCGTTCACTCCCGGCAACAGTTTTTCGTCATCGGCGCCGCTGCAGCGCACGAACTCGTCTGCATCAAACTCGTCGTCATCGTCTTCACTTCGTGGCGGTGAACACAACTGCGCGTCGTGCAATTTCACACTCAAGGCGACCCAGAAGTTCTGCCCGAAGTGCGGTACAAAGGTCGCTGCTGTTGTTCCCCCTCCGGCTCCAGTGATGGCCCCGTCTCCCGTGTCCTCTGTCAGCTCGGGGTCTTCCTTCTCTGGACCGGACCCAGTTCCAACAGCTCCGAGTGCCTGCACAAAGTGCAGCCAGCCACTGAAGCCGACCCAGAAATTTTGTCTGCATTGCGGAACCAAGGTGGCTACGACTGCGGCGCCTGCTGCATCGCCCCCAAGTCTGTCGTCCTCGTTTTCGTCAGTCTCGTCGTCATCGTACACCTCCGTGCCGTTGCCTGCGCCGATCCCGACATCGGGATCGTGGTCGGCGCCCTCTTCGCAGCCCAGCACCAAGAACTGTCCGACCTGCAGCAAGGAGTGCAAGGCCACGGCCAAGTTTTGCATGGGCTGCGGCTTTAACTTTGCTAAGAGCGACGAAGAAGAAGTCGCGCGTAACATGGAGGCGGCACGTCTGCGCCAGCAGCAAGTTCGCGACCGTGAACAACAACAGCGCAACCAGGCCTCCCTCATGGCCAACCAGGCTGCGCAGGCCTACCAGCCATCCTGGTAGATTCCATTCAAACATTCAAGCTTGTGGTATGTTTAACTACTGTCCCTTGTAGACACGTTGTAGAGAAGCATTTCAGGGGCAGCCAGCAAGTTCATCAACAATGAAAGTTCAAGCTACGACGACGTAGTGGTCTATTCAAGCGTCTTTGACGTCGTCAGGCTTTGGATCCTGTTGCTGTTGGTCGTCTTGGTCTTCTTGCTGTTGCTCCTGCTGCTCACGTCCGATCTGCGTCAGGTAAATCTTGTAGTTGATGTCGTATTCCGTGTCAACTGGTTCATACTGCTCATTCGGATACAAGTATGGCGCTCCATCAACTGCACCGTCTCCGTAGTCATAGTAGTAGCCGCCCTCGTCATTGTTATCGCCGTAATACGCGTCGGCGCCCCACTCAGCCGCTTGGTCACCGCCGTACTCGTAGCCGTAAGGTGGGTAATATTGGTCTCCGTAGGCTCCCATTTGCTGGTTTCCAGCTTCAGTCGACGACTCCAACTTCGAGCGTGGTTGAAGCGTGTAGTATGTGTCGCCATTTTCCAGTGGCCAAGCTTCTGCTGTCGTGGTGTCTTCCTGGTTGCTGCTATGGTAGCCTGCAGGTGTCGTCCACTTAGCCTCACCAGTCTTGACGTTGTAGAAGTACGAGGTACCGACGTTCTCGTCCCAGTACTCGACCCATTCGCCGGCATTCTCGCTGGCTGCTTCTTCAGGCGTTAATGTCAGAGCATCCATTTCTGCTGGACGATCCCAGACACTTTGCTCAGTCTCCGTGTCGTAGTAGTAGACGTAGCCGCTATCTTCATCGAAGAGTTCGACCCATCCAGAAGCTGGTTTGGCACCAGTGTCGTCTGTGCTATCAGCGTCAACGAGTCGTGCAAGTCTTCTCTTGGCACGGGAGTACCGGAACGCGCGCTGAATCCGTACGGCTGACTGCTTTTCGAGACGTATCCGCTTCACAGTGCGTCGACTTAAGAAACATCGAGCACAACATTGTGCAGGAAGTCGTTGGCGACTTGCAGGACTTGTGATTCGCTCACGCACATGACGCTGGATACAAGTCGCACTCGCCACTTCAAGAGCAACAGCACATTCACGAAGCTGCTCAAGTAAGTTTCTGGCAGCCTGGAGTTTTCGACCGTACAGCTCAGCTCGTGCTTGTCGTCCACGCACCATTGCCTGGATCCGCGTGGCTGCAACGCGCTCGTTCTCAGCAATTTGTGCGGCGACGTCGTTGAGTCTTGTACGCAGTTCCTGATTGAATTTCTGGATTCTCTCGAACTGCAACGCACGTAGCTCACACCTCGCGACGTATCCACGCCAGATTGACTGCAACAGCACCGCTGCATTGTGCTGACGAAGGTGCAGTACGCGTCGCCTTGCGACAAAACCACGAATGTGACGCTGAATGCAGAACGCAGCAGCATTCCGCTGCTTTTCAAGCCGTTGCTGGCGTAGAGCAGCAGCTATACGTCGTGCCAGCCAACCGCGAACGTGGCTCTGGATCACAACCGCTGCTTTGTACACGCGCCTTGTTTGACACCGACGAAATGCGCATTGAATTTTGATTGCACTGTCCCGTTCGTGCTTGAGGCGTCGGAGCGCACATCGAGTTAAATGACCACGAACTCCACACTGTATCGTAAGTGCAGCACGTGCCTCGAGAAGTTGTTGCTGTCTGTGAGCTGCACAAATAGCTCGTGTAACTCTACGCTGGCGGTGACGTCTGTAGCATTCCTGGACACGCTTTGCGGCGGCAGTTTGCTGGGCAAGCCGCAGCTCTGCTAACGTATGTCGCTGAACAAACCGACGATAGTACTTCTGTATCGTCACAGCAGCAGCATCTTCAGCGTACGCACACTTGATATCCTTTCTCTGATGCTGAAGCAGACTCGAAACGCCAGTCAACTGCTTTCGTTCGTGAAAGAGTGAGTCACAAGACCGACAAAATGTCAAACCCACTGCTGGTTTTCCATTGTGCTTGCCTTCGCTTGAGTTGAAGTCGTGGCCATGTAAGCAGGCCCAACAACTTCTGCGCACAGCATGCTTCTCGCATAGCGTACAAGTGCCGAACTGAAGACTCATGCGGGTTTGGAAGGCTCGATAAGCACGTTGGGCTCTCACAATCGGCACTTGAATACGACGATACACGTTCACATCAATAGTCTCCATGAATGCATCACCGAGACTGGCGAAATCGTCACAGCACGCAGCACATAGCTCACTCTCGGCTTCGAAATGGTACACAGTTGCGAGCTGAGAGCGACAATTCCCACAAGCTCCCATACGCCGGATGACTTGGCGACGCATTAGCTCGCGTCGAGCCTGCCGCGCTCGGAACATGCACTGCATCTTCGTAGCGGCACCGTTGCGCCGAGCTAAGTCTCTGATCGCGAGGTATTCACGACGTGCTACCCACGCGCGGTAAGTGGACTGAATTTGCTGCGCTGCACGCTCTTGCTTTCGTGCTGTGATGCGTTCTTGTAGCTTGATTAGCATCCAACAAGCTCGCCAGAAAGCTTGTATCCGTTTGGTCGCCTCTACACGTTGCTTCTCCACTCTCAAAGCGTTAGCCTGTTGACGTGCTTGGTGTTGGCGCGTGAAGCATTGAATGGTAAGTACAGCTTTGTCGCACCGATATTCATTGACCACACGGCGAAAGCCGAGCTGAAACAGCCACCGGCGCCCGGCGCGTTGGATGCGATTTGCCATCGACGTCTCGAGAAGCACCGTCATAGCTGCCCAGCCGAACTTCCTGGCGACGTAGTTGCGGTAGGCCATTCGGATCGTCGTGGCCTTCTCCTTCTGGTCCTGCAGACGGCGAGCTTTCCAGTGATGGTAGGCCTGCTGGATGGTCCTGGCAGCTTCGTCTCTCAGCTCGTCTAACGAACATTGATCTAGACGACGGTGTGCTGATAAAGCTCCTCCAAGACTGCGTTGCAGCTTGACCTTCGCTCGTGCCGAGTATCCTCGCCATACTTTCTGAATCTGTATGGCGGCCGCGCTATCAATCACTTGCTGGCGCTGGCGTTGCACTCGTAGCCTTGTCAAGTACCCCCGAGTCACACGCTGCACCTGAATAGCAGCGAACACTCGAGCTTTATCCCGTCTAATACGACTCACAAGACGACGGGCTAGATGTCCTCTCACGTGGGCCTGCAACTTCCGTGCTGCGAGCCATCGTCGCACTCCATCTCGTCTCCTTTGAGCTTTTTGTCGAGCAACAAACTCTCGCATCGATCGTTGAATAACATAAGCTGCCTTGGACTCGCGACGTATGCGTGCACGCCGCCTACAAACTAATGTGAAGTGACAGCGGCGCATGAATCGCTGCAGTGTTCTTGCTGCATGATCTCGACGTAATCCAGTGACTAAAACTCGGGCGACGTAGCCCCGAGCCACGCGTTGTATGTCTACAGAAGCTGCAATATGCTCAGCTAGTGCACAACCTTCAGTGGCGCGAACCCAACGAGGCCAAGCATGCGCTAGCACGGGCACCACCAAGAACCGACGAACTAGTTTGTATGCAGCACGTCGAGCCACTTTCCGCTGATGGAAACGCAATCGAGCCGCTAATTTCCGCTCCATAGCTCGAACGTCGAAGCCGTCGTCGTCGTTATCGTCCTTGCTGGCGGCAAGTCGCTTTACTCTCTTTCTTTTTGCCCTCACTGGATCAGTGTGAGACGGTGGTTTGGGTGATGACGGAGGGGTGACATGCTCGAGAGCACGGAAGCGGATGCCGCTGGCAGCCTCACCGTAGAGCTTAAAGCAGGTACTGAGTGCTTGATGAGGATGAACACCGAGCTGCAGGTCGTGGAAATTCTGGGCAGCGGCGTTTCGTAGGTCCCATGTTGTTCCGAAGTATCGATGACCAGTCTTCGAGTTCTCCAACAAATACACTCCAGCGTTCACTTGCCGTGCACCTTCCTCTGCATAGCTGTCAAGGTTGAATTGATTCGAGATAGCGTGTCTTCCCCGTCGCTTGCCGCTGGTTTGGGTAAATGCAAGCTTCGGGACCTTGACAACTCGCTTGGAGGCAAGACGCACACCAGATGAAGTCTTGCGTAATGGGTGATATGGTGTTGTAGCAAATAACTGGTTCCGACTCACGTCCTGCTGCTGTTGAAGCTTTTTAGGAGCAGACAGCGGCCCCGCTGGAAGCTGCGCTAACTGCGACCGACGCGTAGCTGCAGCTTTATCCCACACAGTCGACACTGGTCCCGCATCGATGCCAAGTCCTGTTTTCAACCTGTCCGGAACTCCAGGAGAACGAAGTAGGGAACTCACATTGTGTCTGCGATCCATCAGCACGCGAGATCATCCGGTTGAGCTGGAACACAAGAAACAAACAAGTTAACGGGGTAACCACCAGTCACCCCGACTTAAAAAAAACGATGCCGGTGTTGAATTGGGCTCTTACACTCTGCAGCCTCTAGCTACGCGTGTGAAGAAAGCAGCCTTGCTTCTCTAAGATGAAAGTCCTCGCGTGACGGGACTGTAACTTACTTTTCCTCAGTCTCAGACTTGGTCTCCGTCTCAGTTTCCACAACGTCCTCCCCCTTCTTCTCCTCTTCAGGACCATCATGCAGCACGTGGTAGTACTCCGGGTTGGCATCCACACAGTCACGTAGAGCCAACGTCTGGGGTCCGCACTTCTCAATGAAATCATCACCGCTCTTCTTGCAGCGGTCCAAACAGGTCTCCCAGGCCGTAAACTCCTTGCCACACGGACCAGCCTTCATAAACTTGCAGAAGCCACACTCAGCCTTCGGTGCCAGACACTCACCCGTAGCTGTATCAAAGCGTGACGACAGACACACTGTACCCTGCAGTGCCAATGTCTCACTCTGCTTAGCGTCCACCTTAACGATCTTCGCCGCAACGGCAGGGAAGGGGCTGAACAGCGGCAAATGCTTCGAGTCAAAGGCCGGCAACTCACCAGTCCATTGAGTTGTCTCCTCTGTCTCATCCAGCAAGCAGCGCAGCTTGTCACTTGCACGTAGACGTTCCAGTAGCACACTGGAGTAACCAGCGCTCAAACCGCCGGCTGAAGTGGACAGCGTCAGGTGTGCGGGCTCCGCGGCTCCTTCATACTCAAGTGACTCACCCGTCTCGGTGGTCACAGCCACCAGCACCTAAAGTTACATATACACAGCAACAGGTTAGTCTAGATATGTATTAATTAAAGTAATATTCACTAACCGTCTGTGCGTGGTCGTCTTCGACCAATCCCTTGACGTGCAGCTTAGCGGCGCGGCCTAGGATTGGTGCAAATGCTTCTTGCTCCTTCTCTGTGGGCTGGAAACGCAGCACCACAACGAGCGGCTCGTCGGCGCCGCCGAATTTGGCTGGGAATTGCTGGCGCAGACGCTCGGCCGACTCTTTCTCCACGAAGACGCCCACAAAGTCCACGGCAGGTTGCGCGGCGGCGTCGGACTCAGGCTCGGCGGCCTCCAGACGAGCGGAGGATACAGCTAGTAGAGCGGCGGGAGCTGCCAGCGGCGGTAGCAGGCGACGCGAACGCAGGAACATCGTTGACATGATCGGGCAATGATGACCACAGGCTGGCCTAATTTTGATACTACTCTTCTAGTAGTACTCACGAATCATAGTTAATATAGTAAATGGTTGTATTAAAAGACTAATATTTACGCAAAAGTACGATTTGATTAACCTACTCTGATTATGCAATCAAAATGTTTTGTATACCGTTGTGATGAATGTGTTAATTTTTTTCTGGTTTCGTGTTTTTACTCATAACTATTCGAGTCAAGGTAGGTTGTGTGGAGTAACCGGCTATTCAGTGGCCAGTTTCCCAGTTGTACAGCTAGTTGCATTGAGTATTCGACGGATGATACATGTATCGGCATCCTAGTTGCAAGGATAAAGCTTATCAAAGACTGCCTTCATGGATATCATGCCATGCTCGATGGGAGCAAGGATGATATCGGCATCGTTGCTACAGGCTGTACGCCACAGCATCGATTGTTGCCCGCAAATTGCGAAGAACGCTCAAGTACGAAAATATCATGCGTTCAACTTGGTCCAAATATTATCAGGTCATTCCTGGGAATCGGCCGTCAAACTAACACTACTTCTTGCACCCGGGACCTGTCTTCGCGGCTCCAACTCGTGCCCGACACTTGATGCATCGGACATTCCCCTCGATGCCCATAAGAGTGGGTGGTCGGGAATTTTCATTAAATAGTATTTAGAAAATAATACTATTGACAAGTTACTATTCCCCCCGTCTGTGGAGTGAATATGAAACCGTCATTAACGCACCCAAGATGGTGCAATCATTCCGACATATGACCTGTCGCATAAAAATGTTTACGCGAGGTGGACAGTGAAATGGACAGTTGAAGCGAAAGCGACTTACCAGGTCTCCTCACTGTCCTTGCCAGCGGTGGGAAACGCTCTGGCTCGTTCGAGTTTTGATTGAGTGTAGCACCTGCGTCGGGGCTCGTCAGTGGTCGAGTTGCCACCGAGAAAGCAGTGCTTCTCTCGCTTCTCGACGCTTGCCCCCTTTCTCCCACTTGGAGAATTTGGCTACTGGCTCGCAATCTGTCAAACGTCTTCAGATCAGCCGTACGTCAGACTGCAAATTCTCTCACAACGCAACACGCCGAGAGAAAAGGAAACCCATTGGAGTTCAGAATAAGAATTCGTAGCAATGACTAACAGCTCGCGGGTCTCCCCGACGCAGTGCACAGGCACCCCGACGGCCACTACATGCACGGCCAGCAGTGTCAGCACCTGCGATGACAACCAGCAGGACAGCAGCATCTACGCGCGTGCGTGGCGGTTTGTGCAGCGTCGATTGCATCTCCGACCAAGAGCATGTTCGTGTCCTGCCGACATGGAGAGCCGAGTGGCGACTACCAAGACAGTAGAAGACCTACAGGCGATGAACGTCGAGACGAATGTCGTCAGCAGCAGCTACTGCTCCGATTGGCAGCGCGTCTACATGCTGAAGGAGCTCGAGGAGGCCGGAGCACGAGCACAGTGGCGACGACAGCACCAGCAGTACCAGGCACGACAGGAGTGCATCAAGGAGACAGCAGAGTGGACACCCACCGACGTCCGAATGCAACCGACGTTCAGGACACAAGCACAGCGCAAGACTGCACAAGTGATATGCTACAACTGTGGACTGCTGTTCTTCCGTCCGCTGTCTGTTGCGTCGGACACGAGCGCGTTCTGTGGTCGCGACTGCCAGAGCACATTCGAGTACCGTCGCGACCTGCAGGACGCTGTGAACGAGTGCGAAACCTTCCGATCTACAGTGAACTGGACACGGAGCAGCGAGTTGTAGCAGACACGCAAGCGACAACGACACTTCATCCGGTGTAGTGTAGAACAGGTTATTTATTTCAGAGTTTCCGTAAGAGTAGGTCTCCAGCGAAGAAGTGAAGAAGTATTGCTGCGAAACAAGCGGCCAAGGACAGTAGTAGATATACAAGCGCCAGTCTTGGTGGTGAAAACTGAAAACGCGCTCTCTTTTGCAAAATTCGTATCAGGAGACCAGGTCACACCGTCGACGACTCAAAGTACAGTCGGTCATTCTGAAGCGAGATGGCCGTCGGCTTGTGCAGCTGCAGCGAACCGGTCTCATCCTGCTCCAAGTCGTCACACGTCGTGAAGCAGTGCGCGATGGAAATGAGTTCTGCGTCGAAGCTCTGACAGACAATACGTGCACGCACATTGCCGCCGATACCAGCGAGTGCGCGGCCCTTGAGTGCACCGAGCACCACCACGTCTTCATCCGCCATCACCTCGGCGCCTGAACTCACATTGCCGAGCACCACGAGCGATCTGTTCTGCGCAAAAATCTGCTGTCCTGAACGCACCGAGTAACTCACCACCATGGGTGGAAGCGACTCCGCTGCCGTCGGTGCAGATACTGAAGTTCCGGCTTTTTCTTCTTCAACAAAAGCAGTAGAGTTGGAAGTGGCAGGAATCTGCACCTGTGCCTGCTCTTCCTCCACAGCAGCCAGCCCCGCCTTCTGCTGATCTAAGTGCAGCCTCGTGCCAATGAAGTAGGGCAGATTCAGCGCTGCCGCCGCCTTCTTGACGTCTTCACTGGCGTTGGTGATCCCCACCGGCATGTAACCAGCTTCCTACACGTAAGTCACAACAACCACACTCAATATTACAATACATATATCACTAAATAGAACTATTAACCAACCTGTAGCTGCAGAATCTCGTTCCTCAGCTCATGTTTCTTGATCGACTGCGAATGTGGAGAGCCTACATAAAAAATAATAAAATATTTAAGAAATCTAGTAGATATTTTAACTAAAACCTCGTTTCTGCCTACCATCACTGGAGACTTGCTGCATATCCAGCACCACAGGCGTAGGTCTATTGGTTCTGGCCTGGAAGAGCTGCGAGTCCTTGGCATCCTTCGGCGGCTTCTTGGGTCCGTTCACCTTAGTAAACGTCAGTGTGGGCAGGAGATACGAGCGACCGTCCAGCTCCAGCGCCTTGGAGATCGAGGTCTTCACTGTAGATGCACGCCGGCCATTGGTAACCTCCTCCCAGCGCCGAAGAGCCTGTTGGGAGAAGGCTCTGCGCTGCGTAGTGAGTACCGCCCGCTGCATGCAGATCCTGTTACAAAATACAAGTGAACCTTTCTGCCACAGAAAATGCCAAGATGTATGTGTACACTACATCAATTTCCATTTAAGTTCGATCGTCCGATCGTGATGTACCCATCTCACGGATTCCCTGTACAAAGCGATATAGGCGTCCGCCCCCTGATTGCCACGTAAAGACCCACAAAAGCTCGACAGCGCCGAGAAGGATCTCCGCCTGACTTCGAGGCGACATCGCGCAGCACAGAGATCGTTGCACGCAACCCGCTGCATCTCATCGTCTCCGCGCACGTTTTGTCCATCTTCTGAACCTACTCACACCTCGTAATTCCATCATGGGCGCCATCGACGTGCTGAAGAAGTGGGACTTCTACAAGAAGATCCCGGAGGTGCGTCCTGCTGTAGCTCATAGGCGCTGATTCTTGCTCGTATCGCTGGCTAACGTTGCTGTCATTGTGGTACATTGACTCTGTTTATTGCAGGACCTGACGGTGAGCACACTGCCCGGTGTGAGTCTGTCCATTGCCGGCTGCTTCATCATGTTCATCCTCTTCATCCTTGAGTTCAACAGCTACCTCACGGTGGACTACAAGTACGACATCGTCATGGACGAGGGCCTGGACCAGACCATGCGCATCAACTTTAACATCACAGTGCCCGACCTGCCGTGCGAGTTTGCGTCCGTCGATGTCTCGGACATGACGGGCACGCGTAAGCACAACATGACGTCCAACATCTACAAGATTCGTCTGGACCAGAAGGGCCGCAGTGTCGGCCTCGCACAGGAGAATCAGATCATGCCCCAGTTCGCTGAAGACACTGAGTATGGTGATCTGCCTGAGTCGGACGCCACCGTGACCATCCTGGACGAGGAGACCTTCGAGCCGTTCCTGAAGGAGCACCACTACGTAGCTGTCGATTTCTACGCTCCGTGGTGTGTGTGGTGCAAGCGACTGGAGCCCGTTTGGACCCGTGTGGCCAAGACACTGCCGTCGCTCCACTACGGCCAGCAGCTGCGTGTGGCGTCCGTCGACTGTCAGGCTCACCCGCAGCTCTGCATGAAGCAGTTTATCCGCGCGTACCCGACCATTCTGTTCTACAAGGACGGCGATATGTCTCCTGTGGAGATGTACTTTGGTGACCGTACCGTGGAGGCCTTTGTGGACAAGTTCAAACAGCTTATGGCTGGTGAGGTGGACGCAGTCGAGGCCCGTAAGAAGGAGCTCTTCGAGCAGGACAAGAAGGTTGCGCGCGAGCAAGGCCGGGCGATTGCTCGTTCGGCCGTCGGCCCTGAGGGATGCCGTCTGTACGGCCACCTGTACGTGAAGCGCGTGCCTGGCAACTTTCACGTGCACTTGGCAAACCCGGCGTACTCAATGGACTCGTCGCTGGTGAACGCGTCTCACACGGTGAATGAGCTGTGGTTTGGCGAGCACCTGGTGCCTGGTGATATGTCGAAGCTGCCGCGCGAGGCGCAGACGCAGCTGTACACGCACCGCCTGGACAACCAGGACTTCACGTCGTTCTACAAGAACCACACGTACGTGCACTACATCAAGGTGGTGACGAACTCGTACGTGCAAAACGACGGGTCGGACATCAACGTGTACAAGTACACAGCGCACTCGAACGAGTATCTGGAGACAGACGACCTGCCTTCCGTCATGTTCCGCTATGACCTGTCGCCCATGTCGGTGCGCATCTCGGAGGACTCGGTGCCGTTCTACCACTTCCTCACGTCGGCCTGCGCCATCATCGGTGGCGTCTTCACGGTCATCGGTATCGTCGACCAGATCATCCACCAGACGGCGCGTGCACTGAACAAGAAGGTGCTGTAAAGCTGCAGATACTCGATCATTGGGAATGCAGCAATAGCAAGTAGGATGATAACGTAGCGCCCAGCTAACAGGTAGAACTACTGCTT
The DNA here is from genome assembly GCA_014706105.1 of Phytophthora quercina. NCBI lineage: Eukaryota > Oomycota > Peronosporomycetes > Peronosporales > Peronosporaceae > Phytophthora > Phytophthora quercina. Next base: position 697,009 of record JACBOW010000091.1, on the reverse strand, counting down.
GAAGCGTCCACCAATTCACGTTGGAGTTCTGCTAACACAACGCGGCGCGTCATCCGTGACGCGCCGCATATCCTTTGAAAACGATTAGCGATCCGCAGTGGGATGAGCCACAGTTGATGGATCAGGAAGGCCGTATCCAGCATCGAGGCGTTATCCGGCGTGTACATATTGCTGATCGCAACTGTGGACTTTTCCCTGCGCGCTTCAGCATTTAACCTCAATGTCTTCCGAATACCAGCGTCTTGACCGTCGCCACGTCCTTCGCTACCCACGCCACTGGCCATCAACTTCTACGGGATAGTATTGTCCTTACGGCAGCACGACTTGAGGACGAAGCCGCTGTGTACACATAGTAGGCGAGTGGTCCACACTATTTCTGGTTGTACGTCCCTGTTTTGGAAAAAAACCCAAATATTACATCCCCGTCCAAGTCGATTAACGATATTTTCGTATGCGTCGACCGAAATCAGGACGCTTGGTCCCTCCATATTCAAAGAAAAGTCAGCAAGTCCGCGCGCAATGGAGGACGCTCCGCCGCCACTCACGGAGGCGTCGCACGCGCCGTCCAACAACATCTTGAACGTAGTGTGAGATCCTGTGGTACACTGCTGTACTATACTACAGTTGAAGTGTGAGATCCAGTGGTGCCGATCTGAGTGTGCAGCATTGCCGTGTGGTCGCCACACACGGCTTCCAGCTTTGCAGAGCTGCAGTGCGTGATAACCACTACCAAGGACGCGGAGGACGACGGAGAGATGCAAACGCAATGCTGTGCATCCGTACAACAGCACTAATACATCGACTTGCGGCCCTGTGGTGTACTTGGCAACCGAGGTCTGCACTCACTCAAGAACTTGCCCCTTGCGGAGCAAGTGCAGACCTCATCAGCAGCCAAGTCCATCACTTTGCCTGTCGTGGCCTTAAGCCTCGGCACTCACTGTGCTTTGCGGTTACATTCCTCTACTCTCCGCACTATGACCGTGACTTTGAGAAGTCACGGCTGCAGTGTGAACACGGAGGTTCATAATAATGAATCTCAGGTTATGAGCCCAAGGAGAGAGCGTGATGCCTCGGCAAATGCAAGTGATGCAAGTAAAGTTTCGGCCAATGAGGAAGCAAAGGAGAACGATTTTTCACGAATGACGGCCCAGGTGTAACTGCAAGACTTTGGTCGCCAATTGGCTGATATTACAGACGGTACCGGGTTCCTCCGCTGGTAGAGGACAGCTTCATATAAGAGCGACCAATCACCATGCGATAGTTCACCATCCTTTCCTCTTCCACTTAATAAGTTCCGGTACAGGAATGTAACAATCATATCAATACATTTATACCGGTAATACAGTCACCATCTATTTTGTGCATCGGCCTGGATCACACAGCGTCGCTCAGCTTCAGTGAGCGTAGCAAAGCATTACAGTGGAGGCTCGCGTGATGTGCGGACGTGGATTAAAGAGTTCTTGTCAACTCAGTGCAGACCTCGGCGGAATCCAAGAAGGGCTGGTGAAGTGGGTTAATGATGTCTACATGTACATGTATTAATACAAGGAGGATGTTCCTATTACCTCTACGTAGTTAGCGAGAGATCAGGCGCATATTAAAACATCCACACGTTTGATGCAACCTGAAGAAAGCCCTGAAGACCACGCGATGTTCCCATATGTCATCCCAAGATTCAGATTCGATCAGTTCCAGATAGGTGAATGGATCCCAGCGTGCGTGGCTTGCGCAGTTCTCGGTTCTGGTAAGCGTGTACCTCGGGAATCCCAGAGTCTGCGACATGTAGCGCTGAATGATGACACCGTAGTGACGCCAAGTTGGTCCTTTGCCAGGTTTTTCGATGGATGTATCCACTGGTTGCAATGGCGCGAGTTCGCACTTGGCCGGTCGATTTTCAGAAGGCGCGTTAACTTGAAAATCACGACGGATCTTCGTTGGACTGGGACCTTTCCCGGATGACTTGCGGGGCCGCTTGCCACCAGAACTGGGACGCTGAAGCTTACTCTTGTCTGATGACTTGGTCTTGGGAGGACGTCCGTTGTAAGCTTCGTCGTTGTCATCACGCTCGTTGTCGCTGTCTGAGTAGTCTGACGAGGGGTACAGCGGGAATTCATCGTCATCTTGGTCACTTGTTGAACGAACTGGCAATGGATCCCAGCGCTCTGGCGCTCTGGTCATACGCACGTCCGTGACTCTCTGGAAAGCAACTTCCAAATAAGTCAGTTGAACGAATCGCATCCAGGATGTGGTATCCAATTCCTCCCAGTTGATGGCTGACACGAGCATGAACACCATCACTTTCATTCCAAACCGGTGATGAGGAGCTTGTTCCTCCCCAGCGTCCGCGAAAGCATCCCAGAAACTGAGTCCACTCAGAATCAACTCCCCGACGTCTGCTCTGGTGCTCTACCGGGAAAATGGACTTGTTGCGCGTGCCGCATCACGCTCAGATACTTGAGACGGAGAACGGTCCAGAGGCTTGGTATCCATGGGGACGTGACGAGGAGGACGCAGTGGCAAAGCTAAGCGCTCGACGTACGACTTCATAGTCTGAGAACTTGACGTACTGGGCGCTGAGCCAGTCAGGTCCACAAACTCTGGATCCGTCCCGCACTGAGAAGTCATAGTCGACTGAGTACCGCCTTGCTGGGCCCCTCTGGTGTCGGACTTCGAACTTGATTTGCTTGGACGAGGAGACACAGACGATCCCGTTGAAGCTGCCTTGGGTGTGAACTTGGAACCGCTGGATGATGATCCTCGAGGGCCACGAGAAAAACGTGGCGAATTCCCACTCTTCTTGGCCCCGAAAGATATCGCTGGACTCCCTGGTGCAGGAAACGACCGAGATAAGGCCGAATGAGTCTGCGCTGCTTGACCAGAACTCATGGGAATCGATGGAGGCGAGGTGACACGTTCTGCCAATGGAACATAGCTTTCGCAGTCATCGTCATTGCGATCTCAGGCCTCGAGCTCGATTTTGGTCCGGTAATCAGGATTCAGGGTCTGGTCGTTCCAGTAAGCTTGAATCAGTTCTTGGAGCCGAGATCAATGACCCTTGACGTGGCCGTGAGTCATGATGAAATCCAGACGATTCTCTGGAGACCGGTCCTCAGCTGCAGCCAACCGAGCACTAAGATTTGCGATCCTGCGGTTCTGGGCATCAGCTTGATCCTGGGATTGTCGGCGCTCTGGCATGTGATCATACTGCTTAGTTCGCAACTCCTCCAGCTCTCTTCTCTGGGTAGCCACTGTAGAAGTCAAGTTGCCGACCTCAGCAGCCAGCTAGTCGCTGATCGCTGAGACGTTGGGGGTCGGAACGTGTGCTGAGGCACGTGGTCGTACACAGTACGAAGGAGTTCGAGTGTCCTGAGTACCCGAGAAGAGAACCCTTGAACGCCGAAACACTGTACCAGAGGTAGCATTTCACGCTCACACTGTCCTCGTACGCGCATATCCGAGAAATCGCGCAAGCGTTCACCACGTTGCGCACCCGGCGGAAGCAAGTTGTGGTCCATGTCGTGGCCCATGATGGCCCCAAGAGCAACGATGTCGACCGAAGAGAAGTGAGGCACGGGTGTCACGTGGACGAGGCCGTCAGGACGTTGTTCAAGCGACGCCCCACGTACTACGTCGTCCAACGAAGCCGGCAGGCGCACGTGCCGAGGCAAAACAGAGCGTGAAGTCGCGTCAGGTGTCGCTACAACGAACCACGTAGCAGCAGCAGGTGTACGAGTGTCGTGCGTAGCGGAGGGGACTCCTCCAGCTGTCACGATCGCCGAAGGTGACGAGGATGTGGCTGTTACCACCACGGACGACGAGCCGGTTGTCTTGGACGACGGAACACTGCCGCCGGTTGCCAATGGCGCGCTCGAGTGACTTGTGCCGCTTGATCTGGCAGTGGTCGTTGCAGGTGCGCTGTCCGTTACAGTAAATGCCGTCGCTGAGTCTGATGTGGCGCTCGTAGCGCCGCCGCTTATAGAGGGCGCGTTTGGAGACGCTGGATTGGTCATGAGCGTGCGGCGTTGCGCGCGAGATTTGCGCGATAGAGCTTTGGGAGGCGGATGAGGCCGTTGGTTCGGATTGGAAAATCCAAGACTTGAGAGTCCGGGCAAAAGTTGCTGAGGTCGGGACGGGGCTGAGGCGAAGTGGGTGAACACTTTTAGCCGCGCAAGGGGATGTATAGCAATGCTCAGACGAAAAAGTCCTACTGGATGCTGAAGTTCCGTCGAATAGAATACTGGATGAGAAAATTTCCACCCGGTGTCGCGTGTGCGTCCTTGTGGTATCCTTAACGGTCCGTTTAATCCGACCGAGGTGCCACCGAATGACAAGTTGTATAAATGTATCAATCAAGAATAGACAAGCACCAAGTGTTCCCAAACTTACTGAATGAGACACTGGTGTACGACTGAATGAGGATCACAGACAGATCTTCTTCAGACAACCAAACAAATACAGACAAATATAGAGTTCAAATGTAGCACTGAATATGCAGCCTTCACTTATTTGTATAGACCCTTGGACGGTGGGTCTTCAATCCAGTACAACTTCGGAGTCACGCACCCAGGCCACCGGTCAATCCTGGATGCACTCCCACGTTACGCACTCCACCTTCGATGAGGACAAGCTTTATCAAATACTATACGCTTCGGTATCACACAGTAGTAAATCAATCAAGTGCTAGGGGCTAACTACTACAAACCACCCAGCACAGCAATAGGGAATGTGGAATGCGCGTCACACACCGGGAATGGAGGACGTTGCAACTTGGAAATGGAATGCCTCAGATCAAGCCACTGGTCTCCTTGGTAATTTGACTTGGTACGCAGGAGAGCAACTCGACTAGGCTCGCGTGCTAGTGAGGCTTCGAACGGGCCAGATGCTTTGGGCTCCCTGTCCTCATTTTAGGGCAGCTTGTCCTCTGCACAGCTTGAGACGACGGCGATTCGAAGTGTGCCAAAGAGGCACGTGTCTTGTTCTCGGCAAATTGAACTCTATTTGATATCATCTAATCTTAGTTTTCTTCTTCTTCTGTCTTCTAGCTGTCTTCTACTGTCCTTGGCATATTCTGCAGATCTTCGACCTGATTTACCTTGGATTCACTTAGGGGGTCTCGATGTTGACACTTCGGAGCGCACACACATACGATGATGACGGCGGTCCTTCGGGCACTGAGTCCGGATGGGACGTCGTCTCTCTGCGAACTGGGTCTGCTGGGTCACTCAATGTGTCTCCATCTAGTCTGGATCGATTCAGGTTGGATCGGTGTCTGGTATGTTGTGTGGGTTTGTCAGTGTGCGGTGGCGCTGAATGATGAATGCCATCCGGTATGACTTCATCCAGTATGACATTACCACGACAACTTGTTCTTCGGCTGAAAATTGGAATAGCTTCTTGGTTCAGTGTATGTTGACGTCGGAACGTTGTGTGGGAGTCTTGGTGGGTATTTCTGGCACTCGGGCAAAGGCAATGCAGGCAGAAACTCAGGATACGCTCGCTGAGTGCATTTGTACGCCTCGGGCTTATCCTGCAGTCGGGGAATCGGCGGTCCGGACAGGGTGTGTTCTCTCATCCAGTGCGGCCGCACGGAATGAACACCTCCCGACCTGTGGGTTCATCCTTGGCCGTTTCGTCCTCGTCCACATCTCAACCGCATCCAGTCGTTTTCATCAGACTTCACACTCACAACACTTGGTCCTTTCCTCATGTCAGCCGGTCACACTATCATCGTTCATCCGGTAGTTCACTCCACTTCAATCCAGTCCGGTCCATCCAGTGTGATGTCTGTGAAAGTTTCTGGCCACATCTTCACAACCGCCCCTCAGTTCAGGATCTTTCACTGAAGGGCTGACAAGGGAAGGCTTTTGTGAAGAGTTTTGGGGAATGGTCCACATAACTTGGGGCACAAATGACGGCAAGTACATGAAGCTGCAGACGTACTTGTTCCGCTTTCTTGGCAGCAATTCGTAGGCTGAGAGCCTTCAATAGCCCGAGCGATACGGGAGCTTGTGCGACGACTGCTTCAAAGCCAGCAGCACTTTGCAAGCATTTTCCTTGTGTCTTGCCTTGCCCGCAGCTTTTCATTAGCTCCATACGCACGTTCAGCAAGTGTCCCTCATGTCGATAATCGCCTAATCTCTCTCTATGAAGGCCTTGAGCACGCAATGCAATCCCCCCCTCACTTACTTTCGACATATCAGTCGTCACCGTCTATCATTACAAGTCACGAGCAGCACTCGAGTTAGATCAGCACAGCAGTGACTATGAAACCCTCTTGCATCACCTGCATACACACTACGCCCCTTCGTCGTTACCCCCATCCGTCGACAGGTATCCTCGCCTCCACCGTCCGCCGGTCCCCCACCTTTGTGTCTGTCTTCCCCCTCCGTCTGGCTTGTGAAGTGAGTGTGCTCGAGAATGGACGGGAGATTAAAACAGCCAAGTCTTTTGAGGGGTAAATATCGACTTGGAAAGGTTACCGCGTGTATCGATTTCGACCATGCTCCATTCGGATTTGGAAGGGTATTACCTTTGGGTAGACTGGATTTTGATTGGCTAGATCCATTTATTTCCGCGCGGAGTTAGTATGTGCTTTAGGATTAAGGACTTCGAGGGGTTGTAAGTTATTTTCGTTCATCAGTTCCGGTTGTGAAGACAGATACTATAAGGTGCCGTGGACTTCAATTCTAGAGGTCGACAAAATGGATGCGGTTGCCAGTGATAGAATAATGCTAAGAAATTGTGTCCGTTGTTGCCGAATACTACAGTAACAGTCTCGATGAATGCTTACGGAATTCGCTCGCACGGAAAGCCCATCCTTGCGTATTCCGCCGCAATCCTTGAGCCGTAGTGTTTCTCTGCTCTATCCAAGAGCGTATCCACTCCTCCGTACGCAATCCAGATGAAAAGCGCAACCAAATAGCACACCTACTGCGACGCCCCACTCACTACACATACTTTTTCGTCTGTAGGGTTTGCTCCGTGTCAAAGAGCGACTGCGGAGCCGACCAAACTGACTCCAATCGCCAAACATCGAGCTCTGGTGACCCCATTTCTACGGCCTGAACGGATATGTTAGTTAGTATCAGTGCAGTAAAGCACAACTTGTGCTGCACAAGTATGACAAACGCAAACTCACTCTTGTAATGGAGAACTTCTTTCGGATCCTCTGGGATTTCCGCGAGCACATGGACGTCTCCATCACCTGGTTTGAAGTTCTTGCCGAAGTAGTCATCGTCGCTAAGCTTGATGAATTCTTCCAGTAGCAGTTGTTCTTGCATGAGGTCCTTAATTCCACTCTGGAACTTCTTTCCTCTTGAGCACCTTGAAATCGTCGTCTTTCGAGTTCAGCCACTGGACTCCATCCCATGTGAGATACGGCTTCAGATGTGGCGCATCGAATCAAATCAAGTTGGGATTATTCTCCTTGATCTTGTCCTTCAGATCTGAAACGTGTTCACCGGTGCGTATATCCACAGAAAAGAAGCTCGCAACTCCAACGACAACATAGAACAGCTTCATGTTTCTTCTTGTGGGGATCAGACCAAGATTGCGTCTCGCAATTCATTTTACAATTTTTATCAATCTCGTTTGAGTTCGAGACCTATATGTATCGGAATTCTTCCATATACGGTACTACAAAATAAAATACAGATAAACCCTCGCCAATTTAATACCATCCGTGGACGACAACAACTTATTAAATTTTTAGACGTTAAAATCTTAATTTTAGGTATTTAGCCCGAATATGAACTCAAAAATTAGGAAATTATGCTTATAAAAATGATCATGTCCCTATTGTATGATATTTGGGGATGAGAAGGCACCTAAAATGGCAACGACCGGGCAATATTTTCGTATTAGCTTTGAGAAATGGAAGTTCCATAGTAAAGCCTATCCACCGAGGTAAATGTAGTGGATCAGTTCTTGTATTACGTATAGTAGCGTAGCGTAATGGGGACAATGTAAATGATTTGGCTGTCTTGTGGGGCGTTCTAGCCCGCTATTCCTGATGCAGAGCACAACGGACGGCGTCAGGCACTCCGATCGTAACGTCCCCAGCGAGACTCCTTGAGTGCTTCCTCTCTTCGACGATGGGGAACTGGTTGGGAACTATTTGACCCCATTCTTGACATACTGGATGATCCATTGATGAAGAAGCCGATGAGTTCGTGGCTCAAGTGGCGATCCAAATCCAAGAAACAGCTTTTGAGGAAAAACTCCAGCCGCAGGTCGGTCGCTGCTGCAGTTCGACACAAGTCTGTCGCAAGAGCCAGTGTAGTGATACCAGGTCCTGACGGTATTCCACAGATATTCACAACTGCTCGGCCACTGAACCTCAGAGCATCTCCACCGGGGTTTGATAAGACTAAACGTAAATATTTTTTGTGACCAAAAACATACTTTAAGATTGTGGAGGATGGATTTCCTTTTACACATACCGACTTCCCTTTGTCTAGAGTGACTACTCTTTAGAGAGACAAGGTGATTCTAACCAATCACATCACTTACTTTGGTGTCTACCTCGGCCCTCTGTCAGGAGAGACACGTTCGATTTTGTTGAAAGCTCGTTATGCGTGAAATGAGTGTCTTTGTCTATTAGATCTCCGGATCAAATTCTGAACATAACGCGAAATTTCGTTCAAATCACCAAAGGATATACCGCACCACCAAATAGATAAGCATTTTGCCAAATGTTTCCAGAATATTCGATTAGCGGCATTCCTACCAAAGATTCTAGAATCGCTGAGAACCGAGTATCGTACGCACGATCGAGTGCCTGGTGATGATCAACACACTTTACTAGATCACCTCCACATTTTCCAATTCGCTACCTACTTCAGCAATCACCATGGCACCCTCCCAAAGAAGCTCTCAACTAGACCTGAACCAGCTGCTACCCACTTGAGCGAATTGCTCAGGGCGTGTCCACCCTGGTCCAAACCTTCAAGCTCGTCGTCAAAGAAAATTACTTCGGTCGGCTATGCACGTTGTGCTCCATGTGCTCGGATAAATATCGATGGGAAGAGGGAAACTGCGATATGCTCTTTCGTGTGTGTCTGGCACTCACAAACTTCCACGTTCGCCTGCTTCCCCTTCGCGCAGAGGATGGAACGAACTACCACAACTACCTAAAACGTCTCCGTGTTATCGGCCACGATGCCCTCGCTAAGAGAGCTGCTGTACAGAGGCGCTATCGCGAGAAACGACGTATGCGTTTGCGGCGTATGATTTCCGCTCATGTTGCGCGTCCAACGGGCAGACAGTTGAGTGGAGACAACGAGAGTGACGAAAGCAAGGACTTCTTCGACCACGAAAGCACTGTGTTCGCTTGATTTGTGAGATGCGCCAGTAGCTTGGGAGATTTGGTAGTAATTAGCTAGTGCCTTAGTGCTATAACAAAAGACGTACTCATAGGTAAATATCTAAGGAAATCACTGAGACCACTGCGCACTCACGATCTTCGGTGAAATTCTAGAAAATTTACGATAACATAATCTATTCAGAAAACTGGCGACAATTCCACTACATACGCAGTAACTGGTTTGAGACCTATTGCACTTCAAAAGGTAAGCATCCCCAAACATCAATCAAATCGATCGAAAGTTCATCTCCTTAACATGGCTGTCGCGCTATTTTTTAAAATATTAAAATAGTCTGTGTCTATTAAAATAGACAAAGGGAGCAAGGTTAGAAAGTACAGGTTTGTGAGCAAGTTTGAGCAGAAGTCCGTACTTTCTGACCTTGCGTATGTGTAAAAGTCACAATCTTATGTTTTTGGTCACAAACAAAACGTTTAGTTTACTCAAACCCCAGTCAGCTACACTACCTACGGTAATTAGTCTTACTGAGACTATTTTGTGTGTACTTTTTTATATTTGCTCACTGTAATTAATCTGACTTAGACTATTTATTGACTAAGACTAATTATGAATAAGAGAAGTAGCCTTAAATTTTAAAAAAAATTCGAAGTACCGTCAAACTTTTCTTGATAGTTGACTCGATGCCTTTCCTACGTGTAAGTTTTCTTCACAGATCGTCTTTCTCCAATACAAAGTGATACTCTCCTCCAAGTCATTGCTATTGGGACGCAAATTTTTCAGGGTATTGCCGGTTTGTTTGCAGCGGTAGTTCAAGAAAAGGTTATATATTTGTTATCTTACAGGGTTTTGGTGTTTTCTAAACGATTTCCCGTCTTATTGGACATTATGTAGTCGTATGGAGGCATAGTACCAGTGGTCCATTTATTCCAGGTCGGTTAGACTAATTTTGAATACGACTTGGTCAGACTATTTATGAACTACAAGATTTTGCTAACACAATAAATAGTCTTAGTCAGACTATTTATGAACTCAGACTAATTATGCACATATTACCGTAGACACTGTACTATCGTACTGTTGACACACCAAAAGTGTGTTTTGAGCGATAACTTCGCAACTATTGACCCCACAAACACCGCAAGACCACGAAAATAAAGCACAATTCAAATAGAATACAGATCAGCTGGTTGCAACCACACCAGTCGAAGTTTTGAACAAAACAAAGGAAAACAACTGGTGCGATAATCATACCGTTGTGGACGTGTCAAAGTGCCTTTTTCAAGATATCTTCACAAGGGATGCATCAATTAGAGTAAGCTCGGCGCGAGAGGAAACCTACGAATTCGTTGACCATAACTATAACTTGGCGAGGGTTATCTGTACGCCCTATGTACATGATGAATTGCAGGTGAATTGGAAAATGAATTGCAAGACCAGCCCTTAGAAACATGCTGATGGAGGGAATGATCTTTTAGAGTTCATGGCTTTGACTACCTTGAGAGGGGAACTTTCAGTCCATCAGATCAGACCTGAGTACTAGCAGCTCGCTTTTGTAATGAATCACTTTCGAATTCACCAACAGAAACATGAAAAGACTTGAGTAGTTTAGAGCAAAATGCAAAGTGATTGATTTAGGTCCTTAGTTCGTAAACTCCTTGCTACCTCTAAGCCTACTGGATTTCCTACTGGGTATACTCTACTGGATTCTTTACTGGATACTGAGATACTTCTGCCAATCAGTGAGTGCCACGTAGAGCCCATCTTGTACCCACAATCTTGTACCCACCCGTGGCGTAATCGTCCGTCCCATAATCACGGAATGATTGCAGTGCCACTGAGTGAAGGTCATACCGGTATCCTACCGATATACCGCAGCTGGTCGAGGCGTCTTCTTAACAACACTCCCGCTCGACTCGACAGCCTTTGGCGCTTGGATACCGAGATTGCTCCGAAGAACTTCAAACTGCACAGCAGTGATCGCCTTCGTCATGATGTCAGCCAGCATGTCGGTCGTCGAAACATACTGCAGCACCACTTGACCGTCTTCCACCTTCTCGCGCACGAAGTGGTAGCGAATGTCGATGTGCTTTGTGCGCTTGTAAAACTCCGGGTTCTTGGCCAACGCGATGGAGCCTTGGTTGTCCTCATAGATCTTGATCGCTTCATTGCTTGCCATCTCGCCGAGTTCGCACAGGAACACCTTGAGCCACACCGCCTCTTGCGTCGCCTCCGATAGCGCCATGTACTCGGCTTCCGTTGAAGACAGCGCCACCGCCCGCTGCTTCTTGCTGCGCCAGCTGATGCATCCGCCGTTCATCATGAACGCGTAGCCACTTGTACTCCTTCTTGACTCGATGTCTCCGGCCCAGTCTGCATCCGAATAGCCGCACGTGCCGAAGCTGTCTTCCCGTGAGAACTCGAGTCCGTGCGCAGGCGTCGCTTGAAGATACCGCAGCACGCGTTTGAGGGCTTGCCAATGCGTCGGACACGGGTCGGCGGAGAACTGGCTCAGTACTCCCACTGCCGCAGCGAGGTCCGGACGCGTCGCAACCATCAGGTACATGAGTCCTCCGACGGCACTCCGATACGGCACGTTCTTCATCGTGTCTTCGTGCTTGCAGCCGCCTTCGCACATGTTCTTGGCCAACTTGAGTCCAGGTCTTGCGGTGTCTTCACAGGCTTGCTGTCTTGCATGCCGAACTTGGTCAGGATGGACTTGAGGAACTTGGTCTGCCGCACCGTCACTTTTCCGGAGTCGCCATCGCTCTTGATCTCCATCCCGAGGAAATATTCCGAGCTCGCCGAGGTCCGTCATCTCGAAGCGTTCACTCAACGCGCTTGGTCGACTCCAACAGCTCGTCGTTGCTGCTTGCCAGGATCAGGTCGTACACATACAGCACCACGAAGATCATCTCTTGGTCATTCCTCTTGATGTAGACGCAGTAATCCGACCCGCACTTCTTGAACCCGAGCTTGAGCATGAAGTCGTCGATGGTCTGGTTCCACATGCGCGGCGATTGCTTCAGTCCGTACAGCGAACGCTTGAGCTTGCACACGTAGTCTGGGTGGTCTTCGTCGACGTACCCGTCCGGCTGCGCCATGTAGATGTCTTCATCAAGAACGCCGTTCAGGAAGGCTGTCTTGACGTCCATCTGGTGCAGCTTGAGACCGAACTCGGCAGCCATACTCAACACTGCCCGAATCGACGTGAACTTGGCCACCGGCGCCAACGTCTCGTCGTAGTCGATGCCGTACTTCTGCGCAAATCCCTTGGCCACCAGTCGCGCCTTGAACCGCTCCACTTCTCCGTCTTGGTTCGCCTTCACGCGAAACACCCATCTGCAGCCGATCGCTTTGCGTCCCTTCGGCAATGACACCACGTCCCACGTGTCGTTCTAGCGCAGCGATTCATACTCCGAGTCACAGGCCTCCTTCCACTTGACTGCGTCGCTGGATTCCATCGCCGCCTTAAACGTGGTCGGCATTACTCCCACTGAATCCACGACGTACGCAGCTTCAAAGTCTTGAGTTTCTTGAGCTGCGGTAGACATCTCGTCCAGAGTCTGGTGTCGTCTGCGCCGCTTGGCACTCGGAACTTCTACGGCTTCTTCCAGCGACTGTGTCCGAGGGTGTCTCTTACTGCCGGGCCCGAAGTCGTCGTCCTGCGAAACCTCTTCGTCTTCTTGGTCGGCCTCATCCGACTGCGACGAATCTTGATCCGTCATCTCTTCACCTTGAATGACTACTTCACTCTGAAGATAGTCGCGCCTCCCACCGTCGAAGACGTCTTCCATGAACTGCGCGTCGCGGCTCACCAGCACGCGACCACTCTCCTGTTCTTCGAATCGATACGCTTTCTCGTGCTCCGAGCACCCGAGAAAACGGCAATGCACCGACCGAGCGTCAAACTTGGACCGCTTCTCCTTCGGCACATGCACGTACGCGTGGCAACCGAACACCTTCAGGTTCGCCAGCAGTGGCTTCTTGCCCGTACAGACTTGGTGCGGCGACTTGTCGTGGCTGATGGCGCGCGTCGGACACCGGTTGCGGAGGAACGTGGCAGTAATGACCGCTTCGCCCCAATACGCCTTGGATAACCCGGCATGTTCCAACATGCAGCGCGCGCACTCCACCAACGTCCGGTTCATCCGCTCAGCGACTCCGTTCAGCTGGGGCGTGTAAGGCGGCGTGAACTTCTGCACGATCCCACGGTCGCTGCAGAACTTGGCCATCGCACCCGAAGTGTACTCGCCACCGTTGTCACTGCGGAGCGTTTTCACATGCTTGCCGGTCTGAGTCTCAGCGAACGCGACAAATAGGGCGAATTTGGCAGCCACCTCGGACTTGTTCTGCAACAAGTACACCACACAAAAATGCGACTTGTCGTCGATGAAGGTGACGAAATAGCGCTGACCACCAAACGTCGGCGTCTACATGGGGCCACACACGTCGCTGTGAACCACTTCCAGCACTTGCTTCGCGCGGTTGGGCGACGACTTCATGTAGCTCACTCGCGTTTGCTTGCCGAGTGAGCATCCGCCGCACACCTCCCACTGCTTCACCGACGCCATGTCGATGCCGACGCCATGTCGATGCCGACGCCATAGCCCTTCTTGACGATGGCGTCTAGACCACCATGGCCGATGTGACCAAGTCGAAGGTGCCAGAGGTACGACGTGGTGTCCCCTTTGCGATCCTTCGAACTTGCCACATTGGCCTCGACAGGCATCACCGGTGTCATGCAGAGCTTGAACAGACTTTTGCCCTCACGAGCTCCGATCTTCCACTGCATGCCCTTCGTTTCCGCGAAGCATCCGTCGCTCTTGAAGGTCACGGGTCCGACATCCCTCGTGAAGCGACCAAACGAAAACAGGTTGCGCGACAGCTTGGGTATGTGCCACACATTCGTGAGCACACCCTTCTTCATGCCGCGAGGCGTCTTCGTCGTCATCACGATGTCGCCGCTGCCGATCGCCTGTACCGCACCATCGTCTGCGAGGTGCACGTCGACTGGAGTGAAGACCTTGTAGTTCCTCATGAACTTCTTGGAATACGTCATATGCTGCGTCGCACCCGAGTCGACCACCCACCCATCACTCGACTTGGAGGCGCAAGTGTCGTCACCAACCGAGAAGAGATAGTCGCCAGAATCTTCATCCTGCGCGACATTCGCACGCTGCGACCGATGTCGCTCAGCGTCGTTGTGGATCCGCGAGGGGCACTCCGCGATCCAATGTCCTTGTTTGCCGCACTGATGGCACGCACCGGTCTTCTTCACCGGACGCCCACTGCGCTTGTTGTTGTTCGCCATGAATGCTTGACCGTGCGCGGTTCCCTCAGCACCGCCACCTTGTTCCTTGCGCTTCATGTCTTCATGCAGGAGCCGAGACGTCACGAGTTCCCACGTCAGCGTGTCGGAACGCGATTCCAACGCCGTGATCAGGAACTGGTACGACTCGCTCAGACTTCCCAGAAGCGTGATCACCAAGTCGACTTCGCTGACCGGAGCGCCCACCGCGTCGAGCTGCTCCGCCAGCGTCTTGAGCTTGTTGATGTGCTCCAACACATCATCACCTTCGTTCATCATCGTCGTGAAGAAGCGTCGACGAAGAAAGAGCTTGTTGGCCAGGCTCCTCTTCTCGAAGTGTCCTTCCAGTCTTGACCATGCATCATGCGCGCCACTCGCCGACCGGACCAGCGACAGCTGCGAATCCTCCATCGCAAGAAAGATGATCGCCAGCGCCTTGCGAGACTTCCTCTTGAACGCCGCTTGGTCCAGCACGGTAGCACAGTGCTCGAGCTTCACTTCCCCTCTCACGACCTCCCACCGATCGCGCTCCTCGAGCACCATCTGCATCTTGAACTTACACGTGTGGAAGTTGGCTCCGTCGAACTTGTTGATGCGGCTTGGGGCGGAGGTGTCTATGGCGAATGCGAAGTCGGTGGCGGGGGCAGAGTCTGCGGGGCTTGGGCTCATAACCAAAAGACTTGAGTAGTTTAGAGCAAAATGCAAAGTGATTGATTTAGGTCCTTAGTTCGCAAACTCCTTGTACCTCTAAGCCTACTGGATTTCCTACTGGGTACACTCTACTGGATTCTTTACTGGATACTGAGTTACTTCTGCCAATCAGTGAGTGCCACGTAGAGCCCATCTTGTACCCACAATCTTGTACCCACCCGTGGCGTAATCGTCCGTCCCATAATCACGGAATGATTGCAGTGCCACTGAGTGAAGGTCATACCGGTATCTTATCGATATACCGCAGCTCGTCGAGGCGTCTTCTTAACAACAACATGAAGCTGTTCTATGTTGTCGTTGGAATTGGGAGCGTCTTTTCTGTTGATATACGCACCGGTGAACACGTTACAGATCTGAAGGACAAGATCAAGGAGAAGAATCCAAATTCGATGCGCCACTGCTAAAGCTTTATCTCACACGGTATGGAGGCGTGTGGCTGAACTCGAAAGACGACGATTTCAAGGCGCTCAAGAGGAAAGAAGTTCCAGATGGAATCAAGAATCTCATGCAAGAACAATTGATACTGGATGAATTTGTGAAGCTTAACGACGATGACTACTTCGGCAAGAACTTCGAACCAGGTGATCGAGAAGTCCATGTGCTCGCGGAAATGCCAAAGGATTATTACAAGCATGAGTTTGAGTTTGTTGTGTGTTTTACTGCACTGATGCGAACACATTTTGGCTGTAGAAACTGGGTCACCAGATCTTGATATTTTGGGATTGGGGTCAGTCTGGTCGGCTCGGAGCAAGCGCTACAGACGAAAAAAAATGTGTAGTGAGTGGGGTGCCGCAGTATGTATGCTTTTTTGTTGCCCCCGCCGATTTTCATCTGGATTGCGTACGGAGGAGTGCATACGCTCTTGGATAGAGCGGACAAGCACTACGATTCAAGGATTGCCGAGGAAGCGAGGATTCCGTACGAGCGAAATCCATAAAGATTACCTCGAGAGACTATTATTTAACAAAACGGCCACAAATTCTTAGCATCATTCCATCATTGGCTGGTTCATTGAAAGGCTCTCTACGTTGCATCCATTTCGTCGACCTCTACAGGTAGAATTGAAGCTCAGAGTGTCTGTCTTCGCATCCTGGAGGCCGACTGGACCCGTTTGGCCAAGACACTGCCGTCGCTCCACTACGGCCAGCAGCTGCGTGTGGCGTCCGTCGACTGTCAGGCTCACCCGCAGCTCTGCATGAAACATTTATCCGCGCCTACCCGACTATTTTGTTCTACAACAACGGCGATGTATCTCCTGTGGAGATGTACTTCGGCGACCGTACCGTGGAGGCCTTTGTGGACAAGTTCAAACAGCTTATGGCTGGTGAGGTGGACGCAGTCGAGGCCCGTAAGAAGGAGCTCTTCGAGCAAACGAGCTGTGGTTTGGTAAGCACCTGGCGCCCGGTGATATGTCGAAGCTGCCGCGCGAGGCGCAGACGCAGCTGTACACGCATCGCCTGGATAACCAGGACTTCACGTCGCTTTACAAGGACCACACGTACGTGCACTACATCAAGGTGGTGACGAACTCGTACGTGCAAAACAACGGGTCGGACATCAACGTGTACAAGTACACGGCGCCTCGCAAGGAAAGCACTACCAGCCCAATTCTCTACATGTAGTATATAATAATTCAGCATCAGGGGATAGGCTATGCGATGACGCGCCGCGTTGTGTTAGCAGAAACTTCAACGTGAATTGGTGGACGCTTCAAGCAGTAGTTCTACCTGTTAGCTGGGCGCTACGTTATCATCCTACTTGCTATTGCTGCATTCCCAATGATCGAGTATCTGCAGCTTTACAGCACCTTCTTGTTCAGTGCACGCGCCGTCTGGTGGATGATCTGGTCGACGATACCGATGACCGTGAAGACGCCACCGATGATGGCGCAGGCCGACGTGAGGAAGTGGTAAAACGGCACCGAGTCCTCCGAGATGCGCACCGACATGGGCGACAGGTCGTAGTGGAACATGACGGACGGCAGGTCCTCTGTCTCCAAGTACTCGTTCAAGTGCGGGACAATTGGTTTAACGCAGGCTGCTGTTCCAGGGGTTGGAAAAATAATATCGATACAATAACTACGGTATTTTTTGTACGGAATAATTTATTATTGTTCCAAGATCTTCGCCGTATCATTGAAAAAAATAATATGGTAACGTGGATACTAATTCGACTACAACCCAAAATAGTTTCAAAGTATCCGAATAATGAGAATATACATTTGGGTCATCAAAAGTACTTAATTTGAACTGTACGGAATTTATTTCCGTATTGTGGTCGCTTCCTATCTTTCTTTTTGATCTCTCGCTGCAGCTAGATCGGAAATTATTTGGTTCACGAGACTAGATAGAATTCGACCAAGTTCTCGAAGCTTTCTTTTCGATTTCTCGCTGCAGTTAGACCAAAACTTGCAGCCAACACGCGAACGCAAGGTACAAAGCGTCTAACGAGAGGTTAACATCTACGGCAGCTTAGAATATTCAATCGAGCAGAGATCTAGTACGTATTGTTGTGGAATGATGCCTAGAAGAGCGATGTACTGATATGTATGAACTTGTGGTTGGGTTGACAGGGTCTCCCCTTGGAATCGCGTTGAATTTGATTGTCTCGAAGCGAGAAGTTCATCTTGGCGACGCGTCATTTACGATCCGCTTCGCGCAACTTGCGCACCTACGCAACTACGCACCTACATACTACTACTTGTGCAGCACGTATGCGAACTTCGTCGCTACCGCAGCCCCCACCCCTTTTTCAGGGTTATACTTTGCTACTACTGCCTGCAGAGACCTGAAAAAAAGCCCCAGGCCGTCGCCCACGGCCGACCCAACCTGGACTGTGGCATAGATGACAGCCCGAAGTGCGCTTAAATACAGCTCTTGCTCAAAGCTTGCAAAATATAAGTGGGCTTTAAGGCTACTCGTCCATGTTTAGACTGTAACGAGATCGATTCGACTTCACCTTCAACATCTTATCATGGCCTCCACGATGGTTTTTGTTGAAGTGCCTTTGTGAGCAAGATACACGTTTCCAAATTTTAGTATACACATACATTACGTATTCCTACGCGTATTCCAAGATACACGTAGATGTAGATGCGCACACTAGTTGGTACGTCAATCGCTTTAAATCGCTTTAACTTGCAGCTCTGGGAAGTCAGCGGACCCTTCAGCGCATGTACAGAGATGCTCTTCTGTCGGTATGTATGGTTGTTTTTGGCACTGGTTAGCGTCCCTCCTTGCCTTGTTCCCAGAGGTTAAAAATGCCGCCATATACTAGATGGTCGGAGATCGTAAGGTCTTGTCAAACGTTTTTCTTGCTCAACTAGTAAGAGCTAGACATATCTTGTTGCCAACTGTTGAACAAGTTGTTGGTGCAAAAGAAAGCCTGTCTAAAATGATTATCCTAGGGTATCATCTACGCCTCCCATATTTCCTCACGAAAAACCTGCAGTAATTTGAAAACCTCTGTTGTTTATACGAAATATTGAAAATATAAGGAGGGTTTGTATTAGTGCAGTACCTACTTTTCTGTGGACCACATATTTGTCCCCGATTTAATCCTTATTGGGCTGTCACTACAGGATAATACATGTAAGCAATGCAATGTAATGGTTTACGTGTTCGCGTAGCCAATACATCAATGTTTTCTTTAAAAGTTATTACTGTTATAGGTAGATTTTATTTATATTTGGTGTAGTGATGCTTGACAAAAGACCTTAGCGCCTAATGTCTGTCTATTTAAATTACGTTTTCTTGTATTCGGAAAAAAAAAGTCGTTACAGAATTAGGGGATGGGTTTAAGAAATATTGCGTCCCCGTCAAAACCGATTAACGATATTTTCGTATGCGCCGACCGAATCAGGGCGCCTGGTCCCTCCAAATTTAAAGTCGCGCAATGGAGGACGCTCCGCCGCCGCTTGCAGAAGCATCGCACGCGCCGTCCAACAACATCTGGCATGTAGACTACAACGCAACTGTGGCCAAGGACGCGGCCATGGGCTGGCAGGGCATGGGCTTCGTGTTGGGCTTTAACGGCGTCATGTTCCTCGTGGCGTTGGCCATCTTCCAGGCAGGTGCACGCAGCACGCGCTTCAGCCTCTTCCGCTTCGGTTCGAGCTCCATCCTGTCAGCCAGGGCACAGGAGGCAGCCCAGTTCACGCTTAGAAAGTGGGGCGACTTGCTGTGGCGCACTCCAATCAGAAACACGGACGTGGAGATGCAGCTTGGCCCCGAAGGCACCTTCTACCTACTGTATCAGCAATACACGGCGCGCTTCCTGAGCGTGCTCAGTGTGTTTGCCATGCTGGTTCTGCTGCCTCTGTATATCACAATTGGAGCCAACGCTATGCAGCAAGTGGAGGCAGCTGCAGAGGCTGCGGTCAAGGGAATCGAAGCCATCGCGGATGGTTCAACGCGTGGAGCTACGGACCTTTTTGCAGTAGATGATGGAAAGGACCTTGTTGCTGCTGCCAGTGCCAGTGCCATGGGAAGTGGCAGTGCTGCAGCTCAAGATGACGACAGCAAGTGGTGGTCCTTTGCTCATGCGACCATCCGAGTCATGCCGCACGAATCGCCGTACCTTTGGGTGCCGGTGGTCACGTGCTACTTGACGACGCTTGTGTTTTTGATTTACTACAGACAACTGAGTGCGTTGGCGAAGATCCCGACGCATAATTCGAAACGATCGCACAAGTTGGCAGGATTGACGCAACGCTCGTCGTCCATTATGTCCAACGCGACGAGTGTCGCGACGGCGGGACAACCTGCTGGAGAAGGAGAGAATAATGGTAATGGAGGCGAGGAAGCTGTCGCGCCGGAGGTTGTTGTCTCGCCGACGGAGGCAAAGGTAGAATCAGAGGACCCGGAGAAACAGCCTTTACTTGCTAAGGACAAGGAAAGTGATGTGGTTGCACTCGATGAGCAGAAGACGAAGACGCCTGAGCGCTCGCATCTCATCGGAATGCAGCCCTCTGCACTCAGCAACAGGTCGCTCTTTGTTAACCGCGGACTGCCCAAGAACCTTCGAGAGCAGCGATTGCTGCGTTTGCTAGACGAGGTCTTCCCTGGTTACGTGGAGGATGTGAGTGTTGTTTTTAACTTGGCTGAGTTTCACAGCCTGCAAGCTCGTCGCCGTCATGAGGAAACTGAATTGGCACGCATGAAAATTCTGCACGAGCGTGAGCTCAATGGTGAAAAGCCGTCATTGTCGCTTCGTTTACTTCCTGGCGGCGTGATGATTCCATCGCTCCGTTTGCTGTTGGGCAATCTATTTTGCTGCTTCAAGTGGTGCTCCAAGCCCGTTCCGATGGAAGAGCAAGATGAGCAACTTGCAAACCACATTAAGGAGTTGCGAGAGGAGGAAATGACGTGTCTGTCACGTATCTTGCATGAAAACAAGGGCGCCGGACGTGCGTTCGTGATCTTCAAGTCAGCGAGACTCCGTGCTCGTTTTGTCCGCCGCGTTCGTAACCAGAGTATCACTTCGATCCTGGCTCGCTTCCCGGAGCACGCTCAGCCTCGACTGGTGCGTTATGTACGTGAGCTGGGACTTACGCGGTGGCAGCTGGAGGCGGCCCCCGAACCTGATGATATCGACTGGCAGAGTGTGTCGTTCCCATTTGCAAAGCGCACAGTGGTGGTGCTGTTGGTGAATGTGTGCATCCTCGTAGTGCTTCTGCTGTTCACGTCTCCGATTGCCGTGACGTCGGCCATTTCCAGCAGCTCGTCCTACTCGACAAGCGCGGCCCAGTCGTTGTCGGACCTTGTGGCACAACTGGGAGACTTGCTGAAGAAGGTGTCTCCCCGTATGGCGAAGCTGATGGCAAACTACATCCCCACTCTTATCCTGGTGATGATCAATGCAGTGCTTCTGAATGTGCTGCAGATTGCTGGTCGCATCCAGCCTATTTCAACGGACTCGGCGAAGGAACGACTGATCCTGCGCACGGCCTCGGTGTACCTGATTTTTAACACCATTTTCGTGCCTAGTCTGGCGTTCATGTCCATCGACGCCGTTATTCTGTATCTCGAAGATGATGGCGAGGTGCTGGGCATGCTCGGCACGCTTTTCCTGCACAACTCGGGCATCTTCTACGTCGGCTATATTCTTCAGCGCTGCTTCCTGGGTACAGCTCTCGTGCTGCTCCGCGCCACTGAGTACGTCAAATTCTCATGGGCGAAGCCGCGTGCGTTGACACCTCGGGAGCAGGTCCAGGCGGTGGAGGCCGACCAGTTCTACACTGGCACGCAGTCGGCCATGCAGATCAGTACACTGACCGTGGTGCTAATGTTCAGCACCGTCGTGCCGTTGATTCTACCTCTGGGCACGCTCTACTTTGTGATGCAACACGGCGTGGACAAGTACTCGCTTCTGAATGTGCGGCGTCGCATCAAGGGACGCGGTAGCATTGCTCGTACTGCCACCCACGCCACCTGCGTGAGTCTGCTGCTGTACCAGGGTGCCATGAGTGGCTTCATTCTCGAACGTGGCACCACGACGCAGAGTGCTGCTGTGCTTGTGTTGCTCATGGGCACATACATTGTCGTGCTATGGGGATACGTGCGTGACAAGGAACAGCAGCACCACATGATTGCTCGCAGCGGACACAACTCTCTGGAGCACAGCACAAGTCTCCAGAGTTCAGGTATGCCACCCAAAGCGACCAAGTTCCCACTAAGCCTGTTGAACTCGAGTCTACAGCCACTGGAAGAAAGCGGCCCGATTGGCCACGTGGAAGGTGACGATCAAGGCGAACCCGAGGAGCCTCCAGCAGGCGATGAAGAAGCTCCAGCTGCTGCTCGAAGACCACTGGAGACACTGAGCGAGTCCTCGGCACTGTTGATGTTCCCGACGACCAGTGACCCGGACCTATTGACTGGCCTCGATGCCGACTCCAGTGATCTGTACCGTGAACCTGCACTGCGAAAGTCCATGCGCATGAGCTTCGGTCCGCAGGATCTCGGGGATTACGGCACCTGGCGTCAAGTCTGAGCAGCATAACAACAGCAACACGTGAAGTATGTATCCATTTCACTTCAACTTGATGTTGTCCACATTAATTTATGTACAAAGTACATAAATCTCATTGATCCCCTCATTTTTGCTTTCCGCACCCAAGTTCTCGCAGCATGGAGACCGAGTGGCATACGCTGGGCAAGGTACAATACCAGAAATGGTCCGTGTACGACATGAGTTGGGCATCCGAAGGGATGACCGACTTACGTGACTTCATGGCAGCCTGTGCGCCCTTCGGCGGACCCGTAGCGCTACTACGTGACCCTAAGAAGCTGGTCAAAGTGTCGTCAGACTCTCCGCTTACGCGTCAGCTGCTGCTATTCAACGCCTGTGGACACAAACTCGGCACTGTGGACTGGACGCCCTTCGAGGACAAGCGGGAGACGCTCGTGGGCATGACGTGGACAGACGAGCTGCGACTATTGTGTGTGTTCACTAGTGGCAGCTGTGTCGCTTTCAGTATGACGGGCGACGAGGAGACGCGCTTCGCTCTGCTTCCTCCTGGATCTAAGGACAAAATCGCCACCTTTGAGGCCTGGGGAGGTGGCCTTGTGGCGCTTACGGAGAAGATGGCACTTGTTCAGGTACTGGATGTGGACTCTGTTCGACCCAAAGTGTCCCTTTTGCCGGACTGCGGCCTGTCAGATGCCAACCCACCTACATGTATGGCTGTGGTGGAGCCTAAGTTCCTTAAGAGTATTTACCCTGATGTACTGCTGGGTACCAGTAACAAATCTCTGGTAGTTGTGAGCAAAGATGGAGGAGCACAGGATATGAAGCTACAGGAGTCTATTGCTGCACCCATCTCGGCAGTGGCTATTGCTCCTAATGGACTCTTTATGGCACTGTTCACACAGGATGGAATCTTGACGGTGCTGAATACGATGATGGACAAGAAGATCTTGTCTTTTGACACACAGAGCAAGGCGAGTCCACTGAGTATGTGTTGGTGTGGAGAAGACTCGGTGCTCATGTACTGGCCCAGTGCAGGATTGGTCATGGTCGGACCTTATGGATCGTGGTTGAGGTTCCCGTATTCGGAGGGTATTGTGCTGGCTCAGGAAGTTGACTGCTGCAGAGTGTACAGTGCGTCCTCGCACGATATTGTGCTGCGTGTGCCGACATGTGTGGAGAACATCAAGGGTGTGGGCTCGACAGCACCTGCTGCGATGCTGTATCAGGCCCTGGACGCCTTTGATTCGGGTGATGCTAAGGCTGATGAACACATTCGCTTTATTCTGAGTCAGAACGCTCTGGAAGACGCTATCAAGGACTGTGTGGACGCTGCTGGTAGTGAGTTCGACTACGCTTCGCAGACAACTCTGCTGCGCGCCGCATCGTACGGCAAGTGCTTCGTGGACTCGGCCATGGATGCTTCCTCTGCACTTCCTGGGGGCAATGGAACGGGAGGCGGCAACGCTATGATGGACGCCGAATTATTTGTGGACATGTGCCGCAAGATCCGCGTGCTGAACGCGCTGCGTCAACAGGATATTGGTTTTCCCTTGACGGTAACGCAGTTTGACCGTCTAACAGCGGAGGTCGTGGTGAGTCGCCTGGTTGCTATGCGTCATCACTTCTTAGCTCTTAAGATTTGTGAATACCTGAAGATCCCGACGGATCGCGTACTGGTGCATTGGGCCTGTGAGAAAGTTAAAGCGGCAACGTCGTCAAACGTCACAGATGAAGAGCTTGTGGCGCTTGTGCGCAAGAAACTCAAGAACGCGACGCTGGTTTCTTACGCTGACATTGCCAACTGCGCAGAGCGTGTGAACCGGCGGCGACTTGCTACGATGTTCTTGGATCTGGAGGAGAACGCTTCCGACCAGGTACCGCTGCTGCTATCCATGGGCGAGTTCGAGCTAGCGCTGCGCAAGTCTCTCGAGTCCAACAATACGGACCTTATTTACATGACACTTTTCCACTTGGAGCGTACACTGCCATCTATGGACGAGTTCCGCTACGTTCTAAACCGCGAGCCCATGTACGCTGAGGCTGTAAATCTCATGCTGCTGTACTACCGCGCTACGAAAAACTCGGGCAGCCCTGCACTCTGGACCGATGTGGCTAGCGCTGAGAATGATCTGTTGCTTTCGTTCAAGACAACAGACGTGGAGGAGAAGATTACGGCGCTGAAGGATGCAACTACGAAGTACACGAACGCCAAGTTGCCGTCACACGCCAAGCTCACTGAAGAGCAGATTGAGCTGCTGCAAGAGCAAGGCAAACTGGAAGAGAAGCCCGAGAATGTGAAGCGCCGCAAACTTGTGGGTCTATCTATTTCGAACACGCTGAAGTTGTTGCTGCGCGACAGCAAGTACGAACCGAAGCTGCTGCCGTTGGTGGCAGCTTTCGCCAAGAAGTTCAAGGTGCCGGACAAACGTTTCTACCGCGTGAAGATCAAGGCTCTCGCCGAAACGCGCCAATGGGACGCGCTACACAAGTTCTCGATGGAGAAGAAGAACCCACCGTGTGGTTTCAAGGCGTTCGCGATTGCATGTCTCGAGGAAGGCGAGAAGCAGCAGGCCGAGAACTACACGGCGCGTATCACGTCTGTGGACGAGAAGTTTGAGACGCTCATCCATCTCGACATGTACAGCGATGCGCTGCAGTTGGCCATCAAACTCAAGGACCCTGAGAAGCTCACGAACGTGCGCAACCTGTGTAACGACGACAACATCTGTAACCAGGCCGACAAGGCTGCCATGGAGCTGGGCTTTGTGTCTTAGTCGAAGCAAGCGTAGTGTTTTAACACGCCGTTCGTGTCGTGCGAGTTTTATATCGCCGTGCTTGTGTAGCACGACGTGGATAGAACATTGAATAAAGTCCACGAGATTCGCAACAATGGCATATTTCGCTTTTATCAGATAGCCTCACTTGTTGTGAAAGCTTGTCTGGGATCATGAACGAGAAAGTTGTCACCGTGACAAATCCCCTCTTCTCCCTTCTTCAATCCGATCCGCCCATCAAAGTTTGATTTCACCGGTCAAGCTTCTAGCATATTTTCGAAGTTCACCAATACTCTCAGTTGCTCAGATT
Organism: Phytophthora quercina; assembly: GCA_014706105.1. Taxonomy (NCBI): domain Eukaryota; phylum Oomycota; class Peronosporomycetes; order Peronosporales; family Peronosporaceae; genus Phytophthora; species Phytophthora quercina. The sequence goes on along the minus strand of JACBOW010000091.1, from coordinate 671,614 downwards.
CGTACGACTACAACAGCACTCGGATCAGATCGATAACCCTTTAGTCCTACGCAGGTGCCTAGGCACCTCCGGACTCACGAGCGCTGCTAACGGGTGCACGCACCTGAGTGCGGTCTGAAATTCCATGAAGATAGCTGTGCTACTAGCACAGCGCTAGTAGGCCATATTAGCAGATAACATTGGCTGAAGTTACTCGACAGCATTGTCCCTGACAACAAGAAAGCCGCAGTTGTCTGCCGTTTCGTGCGGCCTTCCCCATAGCCAAGACTATTAGACTCGCGAGCATGACCACCAAGACACTCGCTGACGATAATGCTGAAGGTGACCGGAGGATGGCCGTGTTTACTACGAACTAATGCTGCTGATACATGCTTCGCGGTGCAAGTTAGTCTAACACTGACTTACCGTTGGAGTTGAAATAGACTTTCCAGAAATACGCCTTTTTCGAGTAAAAAGGCAGTTTCAAAACCTTAAATGGGCATTGACAAAAGGCATTTGGCCTATTTTCAATTTGCGTAATGCAATCAATCACCACCTTGATTGCTTTTGCCACACTAGCAAGTACCTCCGATTATTAGCAGCATCGTTTTGCCGTCCCTTCGATGCCTTTGAACTCTAAGACCCCCTTTTCGTGGAACCCTCACCACGAGCTGTGGTGCAAATGAGGGTAGCGAACCCCATAATCCTGTACATGTAGCAATCGCGATGTCCTTCAAACTATAATAATGCCTTTCCGACAGAAAAGTAGTGTACATGTATTACATCTACTTCATTTTTTAAAATGAGGGTAAGCTTATACATGTAAGTTATCCCATTCTCGTAAAATAAGGCACAACCCACAAGGGCATTGCTCCCAGTGACCATTTTCTAGTCGACGTCGCAAAGAAAAGAGGCCCTACCCCTGAACCATACGGTCCCACTGTGCCTCCCCAAAGTAATCACGTGGCGCCATCATGGGTTGTACATATACCGCAAGGTACTGTACGAGGTGCCGGCCTCCGCTACGAGCTGCTTGCCACCGCCGCCATGCGCCGTACGAAGTCTAGCGCTGCGCTTGCTTCCTCCTCCCGACCAGCGAAGTCTTCTTGTTCTTCGGTAAAGTGAAGAAAGTCCAGCGTGAGGCACTCCAAACGCTAGTACGCTCGTAGATTGATCTTAGGTAAACTACATGAACTCGCTTGCCCGTCGCCGCTGGATGCACTACACGTGGGCGAGGGCTGCTCAGCCGATGCCTACTGCGTCAGCTGGGTCTGGTATTGCCGCTCGTCATCGGCGACGGCGGTGCCTCCTTCCTGTTGGCTATACCAGGCGTAGTGATCCGTGCAGAAGTTGTTGGTCCGCTCGGACGCCGGCTTGCGGCACGTCTCGATCGAACAGCGCTTGCCTATTATACGTGCGACAATCAAAGTTAGAAGGTGCGTGGACCAGCACCCACCCGTTGGGTGGACCTCACCTCCGCCGTGGGCCCAGCAGCGGCCGAGCGAGACCGCGATCTTGGCGCACCCTTCATTCTTGCAGCGGGTGCCGCCGCCGTGCGACCAGCAGATGCCCCGCGACTTGGCGCGCTTGGAGCAGCCTTCCACCTTGCAAATGGTGTAACCGCCTGCAGCGAAGCATACGAGTGAGTACGTCAAGTGAAGCCACATCCTAGGCGCGTAAACGCACCATGCTTCCAGCAGAGCCCTCGATTTTGTGCGCGGCAATTGCAGCCGTCCACATTGCATCGCTTGCCTCCCTGAACCACACACAGACGGAGGAGAATCCATAAGCTATAGTACAGTAGCACGTGCAGCCACAACTAACAATGCACCCACCCCGTGCCGGATGCACAGGCCGTGATCTACGACGTATTTATCACAGCTAGGTTCCTTGCAAATACGGGCCTTCCTCTTCTTGCGCTTGGGCGCCGCGACGGCTACAGCTTCGTCCTGTGTCTCCTGCAGACTGCGCTTAACGGCAGCCGTTGGGGTTGCCAGCCGTAGCTCCGTATCTTCTCGTTGTCCTGCTCCGGGCACGAGGCTTGGCTCCACCTTGACGGACGCGTGGCTGGCGTCGTCCAGAATGAAGTCGATCGAGCCTTTGGGCGTCGTTTCGGCGGCCGCGTAGCTGCTGAGACCGTCGAACGCTGAGCTGGGCGACAACAGCGACGTGGTTGGCGGCAGACGCGCGGGTTCGACGGACTTGACGAACAAGTCTTGGAACGACATGGCGCGCATGGTGATAGTGGTGAGCCTATTATATTGACGCGACTTCAGGCTTGGCGTCCTTTGCTGATGTGCGCGCTTGGTCTCTTTCTGACGACTGAGCTCGAGTAGCAAAAGCCTCCAGCAGCAAAAGTGCATAGTCAGGCCAAGGTTAAAAGTTTATTTTTGCCGTTTCGAGGCCAACGTCACCAGCTTTGCCCATAACTTGCTCACCATGAGTCTAGTTAACCAAATGAGGCGAAGATGGCGCTGGCCCGAAGCTGGAGGTTGATGCTGGCACCACCATTTCTCTTTCGCTCGTCTCCAGGCTTTCAACTGTCACGAACGCTGGCCTTCAATCGCTCTATACGATAGTCTGTCGCTCCCCAGCGACGAGGAGCGAATGTGTATGTGCCCTATCGTGGATTTGTGCAGACGCAGATCTCCGCGCTGGTCAGCGGCAAGACGCGGATTACGAGTCGTTTGCGCCCGAGGCGGAGTGGACAGCAGATCTCGAGGCTTTTCCACAGAGCAACAACTTGTTGCCAACAAGGGAGCGCGGGCAAGAGCTGGCTCCGCGACGGTGTCTCAAAGTTCGAGCGCGCGCATTGTGCTGTGCACGAACCTCGTGCGGTCGTAGGCAGCCGACAAGGCCGGCTCGTAATGATGCTTGTCTGTCTGCCATTGCGCGCGGCCTCTATAGAGGTCGTGGCGGTACAGCGGCCCCAACCGGAGAAGTTCCCTTCGCACAGTGTTGCATCTGCTGGCTCATCGGGCGCTGCAATGCGGACCGAGGATATCGCTCACCAACCAGCATTATGGGTCTTGTTCATGCTCGAGTTGCAGAGTTTGCTTGCGTCTCTCAAAAATATCTTGAAGTTTGCCGATCGCTGTCGCATCGGTCAACACGTTGCTGTGCGGTACGGCCCGGGCAGTACATGTAGCATTGCCACGCATCGGGACTCCCGACGGGAGGCATCCCGCTGATGAAGTTGGCCGCGCGGCAAGCACGTGCAGGAATGGTCTAAACAGCATTGGCAGCAGTCTCTGCTTTTGGTCTGAAAGCTGCATTTACTGCCCGCACGGATTTATATTGGCTCGTCACGCAGTGGTCGACTAACTCAACGGCTTGCTCATACGTTGTGTTGCACAAGCCATCCCACGCATGGCGATACACCGTTGGCGACTGATGAAGTCTGGCGTGGGCATGGCATTGCTGGGTGCTTCAAGCACCTTGTACAAAAGTAAGAGCTTGCTGCGTGCCGTAGACATTCGCTTGCTCTCTACGGCTCTTATAGAGAGGGCCAAATCATAGCCTGTTTGATTGACACTGTGAATAACAGGTTGTGTGCGGAATCGGTGATGCCATCATGTCTGACCCGTGGCCGCCACGACGCAAGAGCCGCGCTGGCAAAATGCACGCACCGCAGATGACCAGCCAGCAATGAACTGAAAGCCACACCGGACACCACATTCTCACGCTGAGATTATCAAAAGTCAAGAGATACGCAGCCACTGCAACAGTCAGGACCTGCTTCAGTTTGTAGACAGTGGAAACCGATGTTACCGGTATGCTAATTCTATCGGGCATCGGCTACGAAACAAAGGTGTTGGCGTTGCTGAATATGGTATGCATGATCGTGTTTATATATTTTACACGGCGTCTACGTCTACCTTGGCTACTTAATTGGTCAAAGGTGCGGGTACAGCGACAGCAACCTGCTGCTGTGTCCGCTGCGCGCAGTGCTCGGCACACAGGTTGCCGTTACGCTCGTACGCCGGCTTCTGGCACGTCTCCACCAGGCAGCGCTTGCCGCCGCCGTGCGCCCAGCACAGCCCGTGCGAAACCGCGATCTTGGAGCATCCGCCGTGCTTGCAGCGAGTGCCGCCGCCGTGCGACCAGCAGATGCCACGCGACTTGGCGCGCTTCGTGCAGCCTTCCACAGTGCAGCGCGTGTAGCCGCCATGCTTCCAGCAGAGCCCGCGGTTCTGTGCGCGGCAGTTGCAGCCCTCCACGGAGCAGCGCTTGCCGCCGCCGTGGCGGATGCATAGTCCGCGGTCCACCACGTACTTCTCGCAGCCTTCCGACTTGCAGATGCGCGTCTTGCGTTTCTTCTTGGGCTGCAGCTTGGCTTCCTGGGGTTGGATCATACTCGTGGTCATTGGCACCGACGGCGCAGAGTTCGCGTACGGGTGGTACAGGATGGTTGATGGAGCCGACGAGACAGCGGAAGCCGCGTACTGCTGGTGCTGCTGGCTAATGTGGTGGTGGGCGTCCGCGGCTTGACGAGCTGGCGGGTTCAACAGGAACGAGATCGACGACGACGTACGGGTTGGCGACGAGGTGGTCGACGAGGCGTAGCCGCCCTGCGCCGCGAGCGTGCTCATGAGACTGGGCAAAGTTGGCAGGCGGGGTGCCAGCGACGGTAGCCGAATGGTACGGATTGAGTGCGAGGCCGAGTACGGCTCAGACGGCAACGAGGCCGCTTGCAGGAGCGGTGCCAGGCGCGAGGATCCGACGGCAGCTTGCATGGTCTAGTGGTTGATAGAGGAACTTGTTGACTGGGCAATTGACTAAACACCGGCTTCGGAGCTTTTTGGCAAGTGGGCAGAGTGAGAGAGTATTGACAAACACCAGCAAGTCGACCGTAGAGTGTTGTTGGTGGTTGTGACTACGCTTTTGGCGACTGGCAAGATCGTTTTTGGAGATTTGCGAATGTTTGGGTCCGTAGAAACCCCGATACAGATTTGCTACAATAAACATTGCCGGCTGTCCCAGACATTTGAGACCAGATGGGGAGCAGAGGCTTCTCTGTGAACCCCACAAAGGTCTGAGGAAGTCAAGCTTGCATGTACAGTAGCTTGGCCAACACGCAGTTGACGCAAGAAATGTCGTTGCGCTCCGGCTTGGCAACGAAGGCTGCGCTGCGCTGATGTCACCGTCGTTCTGTCTGATCTGGTGGCAGACATGCACCTGAAGTTTTCAAGCGAGTTTTATGTCCTATTTCACTAGCCTGCTTGGGATGGTGGCGGTTAGGGCGTGTCTGCATCAAAGCATTTGTCCTGCTCCTCCTGTAATCGACTGTCACTGGCGAAAACGTTCAAACGAACCAAAGCCAAAAGCTTGTGCAGTTCTCTCCGATTTCGTTGCAAAATCTCTCAAACCTCCTGTTCCTGAGCAACGAACGAGAGACTTTCAGCATTTGACTACATGTATATGTAGCTCTTGCTGTGAGTCAACAACCTACAGTACTTTCACGGCATGTTTCCATCGCGGAAAGCCGGTCTGGCGAGATTATCTGCGATGCCATCTTTCATCATTTCTTTTCGCCGAGAAGGCAGGAACCATTCTGTACATGTACAGCTACAAAATGTACAGTATGGTATGATTACGTGGACACCTAAAGAGGCTGGGGGCAATCTTCTGTTTAGAGGAGAAGCGCTGTAACCGAGAACGCCATAAACTATTACAAAAACACCTGCACTGTACTCACAGCACCCAGGATCATACCGTGCCACAGAGATCTGTGCTATCACCACACCAACTGTGTTCGCAGCACACATGACTAGACCAGAAACACCTGATTTATCTGCTCCCTCGACCTCGCTAATTTTGACCAATCTAAGGAAGCCATGTAGACTACATTTGGCCAATCCAGGGTTACATGGAGGAGTCAAAAGGCCATTTACGAATCCTCCCTCCAGCAACCACCACTGCCACGACGCCAAAAACCGCCACGATGCCCCCCAAACTGCGATGGGTCGCCCTCGCCCACCACCTGTCGCAACTCGATGCTGAAATTCTCATTCAGTCCTTCGTACCCTTCAAGATAAGCAAAAGCTCCCTAAGGCCCTGCAACATTTGTACGAAGATCATGCCGCACCACAAGCGCGTTCAGTTCCTGAATTGTGATTCTCCAGCCTGTGACACTTCCTCTCCCTACGCGCCGTGCCCATGGCGAGGCAAGAAGGATACCTGCGAAGCTTTCAAGATTGTGGAGCTTGCTGAGATTTGATCCCATGTCACTCAAGTGCGCGTTCCACGGAACCCACGACTAACCGAGTCGATGAAAGCGTTTGCCCGGGAGCTGGCGACGCAAGGGCTCAACCCATCTCGGATTCGTCGTGGTATGATGCGCCGCTTCAACTTGGGCGCCAAGAGCTTACCTAAACTGACGACTGTGCAGCGGTTTGTCGGGAACTACAAGAAGCGGCACCTCGGGTTCAATGACTACCACGATCTCATTGTCGATAAGGTTAGCGATGCTGCCTACACTGGAGATGAGGAGGACCATGTGGGCTTCACGTTTGCATGGAAGGAAAGAGCCGACGGAAAGCCGCATGTTGGCAAAGGAATAGACGACGACACGTTCATATTGGGTATTACAGCAAAAAAGCTGCTGTATTGCACCCGAACAGCTTTACACTGCTCATTGACGCCACGTTCAAATTGAACTCGTCTTACTATCCGGTCGTAGTGGTTGGCATCTCGGATCGCCTTCGTTCTTTCCACCTGCTAGCGCTCTTTGTCGTGTCGCAGCGCACCGACGTTGTCTACGTAGAGATGCTTGCCGCCCAGCGGCGTATATTCTACAGAGTGGGGGGCGTACAGATCTAGGTCCAGTACGTCATGGCTGACGCCGAAGCGGCAATGTATACGGCCTTCGAAAGTGTCTTTGGTATTGACAACAACTACGTGCACTTAATGTGCTGGTACCACGTCGTGGCGAAGGTGTATCAGCACACGTGCAAGCTTCCTAAGCTGGCGAGGGCGGCCGCCATGCGTGACGTTTTCGACATGCATTTTGCGCGTGGGCAAGCAGAGTTCGACCTCCTCAAGCGGGCTGCGCTCGAACGTTGGGCCACGAATCCGCTGCTAGCTCACTTCGCTGCGTATTTTGCTAGGGTTTGGTTGACGGGGCGTGCCGCTCGATGACAATGCTATTGGACATCTAGTGGTTATGCAAAAACAAACAACCCGTGTGAGCAGTTCAACAAGGTACTGAAGCGTGACTACACGCACCGTCGACGCCAGAAGGTCGGAGCTCTCATCACCCTCCTGTTATCTTGCTGCGCTGCGGAGTCTATGAAGACAACATCGTTTCGCGAGGCCCCTGGGCCACAAACAAAGCTGAAAACAAGAACTCGAGAAATGACGGGAGCAGGAAAGGTGCATGAGTACGCACCGAAAATGTCGTCCATTGCTTTCCTCGTCGATGAACTGCCGCTGACGGTGTCGTCCGTGTGGTGTCGTCGCTCTGTACCCGCGCCTACGAAGTTGGTAAAACGAAAGAGCAAATATTAGTATCGGCTCACAAAGGTGTTAACACAGCTCGCATGGAGCAAAGAGACATGCCGCCCACCGGATGGGAAGTCGACACCAACCAGCGCGTCTGTCCATGTGGCTACTTTTACAAGTTCTCGCACTGTATTCACTTGGGTTACGCTCTACGACTAAGAGGCATCGCTGAGAGGGATGAGCGACAGACGCAAGTTTTATTTTTATATAAAACGGTAGCGGAACATTCTGTATGTTAATTAAGATATATTGTGAAATATGTTGAAGATATCAGAAAAGAAAATGCTGGCATTAGTAACAAAAAATAACGTTTATGAATCGTTATCACCGTAAATCCAAGGGCTCTACTACCGTGGGCCAAAACGGTCGTGTGGAGAGAAAGAAGCAGCACCTGGAAGGCCAACATCAAACAGGCACGCGTTATATCATCACTAGATCTAATTCAATTTGCTCTCTGGGCCGTTCTCTTTGTCTGCGATGGTGTCTTTCTGCTGGTGCAGAACTCTCCACATCCTCTGGGTAGTCTGCGCAGTTATACTGCACGCACTCCAGGTAGGCAGCGACACGTCCAGGTATCTTCATCACTCAGCAGTCCACGGTCTCGCTGCACCCGGCCGTAGTCAGGCTACCAGCGTAGTTGAACACACCATGTTCATCGGCCGCCACGTTCAGAAGGTCGGCGCACGGCGCCGACGAGGCTGACACCGTAGCGTTCGGACGCACCTGGTCCAGCACACCCAGCTCAAACACCACCCACAGGTCACTCTCACCTTCCACGGCCTTGAAGAACACGCCATTCACCAACAGCGCTGAGCCGTCCGCGTTGCTGTGCACGAAGTGAACCTCGCCGCCCAGGTACTCGCCGTCCAGGTACGCGCCGTCCAGGTACCCGCTGCCCAGGTATTCGCCGTCCAGGTATTCGCCGTCCAGGTACTCGCCGTCCAGAGTGTGCTCCGACGGCACGCTGCTGCATGTCGTCGACGCGCCGTTGTCCGTGGTCACATCGTGCTGCTGGAAGAGAAAGACTCGTCGACAGGGTTCATGTACTGGGTGGGAGTGCTGCTGGCGTCGGGCTTCTCGTCCTGATGTGCGGTGGAGGGATGGGGCTTCCAGTTGTGTCAAAACGTTTGTGCCTTGAAATTTACGATGTGGACCACGCATCATTGCGCTGCGCATCGCCTGACTTTTCTCTTGCTAGAGTTCTCCAAGCACGTGAAGGTAGTGTTTTGAGTATTTTCACGCTGTAACCCTGCCCTCGTTCACTGCTTACGGTTCAAATCTTATCAGCACGTCGTGCGCTCGTTACAGTACATGTACACAGAGCGCAAGCAAGTTGAAGCAGCAGCAATTCTTTGTGAGTGTCCGACGCGATGGTGAAGCCAAGGTGGCTACCCCGTCCTACCCCGAGTCCTAATTTTCTGTCAGAACCATTCCACGCTGCCCAAAACGAGCATAATCGTCGTCTGGAAACGCTGAGCGCCAGCCACGAGTAGCGAGACGGCGTGCCGAGCCAGCGCCGAACCACCGGAGACAGTCGCAGCAGCGGAGTTTACGGCTCCATCGCGCGATCGAAAAGCATCTTCGACAAGGGTGTCGCGACTCGCGGAAGGTGGGCGCTCGCGTTGGTCCCGCTCTCCGTTCGGCAAGGTCGATTGCACTGAGACGGTCTCCTCGTCTTGCCCGCAGGCTCACGTCGTAAAGGCAGCAGGGGACAGCGGGCAAGGGAAGCCCCACACTGGTGCGATGGAGCACCCTCAACAAAGGAATTGTCCGCAGCTCAAGCTCCTAGCGACCTCTCATCTCGATCGTCGAAGAAGGATTTCGCCAATCCCCGCCACCGTCGCTACTTGTACATGTCCAACACTATGTATGGAATTCTACATGTACTGTGCAAGCAATTTGTGGTGTCCGCAGTGCAGACCGCTCTTTCGGCGTTGCATCGTCATCGTCAGTTTATTGTACAGTACATGTACATGTACTTCCGCTGCAATTGGAGTTCATGTGGTCAGCTTACGGCAGCTTTACGCGGCAGTGGGTAGCGAACGCAAAAGACCACGAACGCGGATTCACGGGCTTCAATTGCAAATCAGTCTCGATGTCTAGAGGAGATAGCGGTGGAAACCCCTCCTCCAGACCTGCCTCCCCCGCCGGCGCCATGGATCAAGCAAACAGTACTCGAGTTGCCTAAGAGGCTCAAACTTTTCCAGGTAGCTAATAACGCGTAAGGTTAAATAGACTACTGTACCTTCTCTCTCTCTACATGAACATGTACTTGTTTAATCGTCGAGGCGTCAGACAGATCTAACTGAGTTGCATACGTTCTAGCACCATGCAGACTGAGCAAACCAATGCAACGTTCGACTCGCTCGAGAACAGACCCCAGCTGGGATTGATGTAACACCCAAATATTACTAAGTTTTACTATCTCAATAGTAATATTCGAATTATTATTATATTATCGAGAAAATACCAATGTTACATAAATAATGCGTGGAGAATGGTGTTCGTCGCTGTGTCAATTCGAGACTAGCCGAGCGCCGCAGCTACGCGGCGGTGGGTTTTGCGTTTGTCCCAGTTGTGTGTGCCGGCCCGCCTCCACTTCGCTCTGGCGGGCTCGAGCGAACCATAAATAAAAGAAAAAAAAAGGCTACACAATAGATAATCTTACATACGAAAAAGCCTGTTCCTAACAGGGAGGCCTCCAGAACGAAGAGTCGGTGAGCGACGACTGCATCAGCACAATCTTACACATCTGAACTGAAACTAAAATTATAGCGCAACATAGAATGAGCAAGTTAGAAAAAGGCAACAGATAGCGGACTCGAACCCTCGACTGTTGTCAAAAAGGCGCCTCGACCAGCTGCCGTATACCGGTAGATACCGATGACCTTCACTCAGTGGTGCCACCATCATTCCTGTGATGACGGGACGCTGATGATGGGACGCTGTTGACGCTACGAGGATTACACCACGCGTGGATACAAGATGGGCATCGACGTGTCACTCGTTGATTGGCTGAAGTAACTCAGTCGTCAGTAATGAATCCAGTAGGGTGTACCCAGTAGGTTAGACGACAGGCTTAGAGTAGCTTTGCGAACTAAGGACCTAAATCAGTCACTTTGCATTCTGACATAAATTGCTCAAACGACCTTCTCTTTTTCGACGTCCCACTTGGAGGATCGCGCCACAAACGACTGAGCCAACATGCAGTGTTGTTTCGTACTCAACCAAATTTTGAACTTAATCTGTTAAAAATCTGAAACTGGATCGGGGGCCGAAAATTATAGGGGGTGATAAAGGTGTTGAGGTTTGGAAGCGAGGCTTGGGCTGAGCGGAGTGAGTTCTGCACTTGGTGCGGAGACCGGAGTGAAGACCACTTCAGCTGAAGAAGGAAGATTCGAAGTGATTGATTGATCGGAGCTTACACTGTCTTCACTACCTAGTCTGCATCCAATCATTTGATGCATCCAATCACCAACACTCTGTACTCGTCCAATCATCCTACTCGTCTAATCATCGGTGGCGTAAACAACGTACCGTAACTATCGCGGGATCGTATTGGATCGGTTCGGGTTAACCGGTTAATGGGTACAACTGGTACACAGTACCAAAACCAGCAACCCTCAATAGGGGGGGGGCAGAAAAAAATGGGGAAAGCTGCTGAAAATCGTCCAAAATCAGGCGAAATCGCATGAAATTTCTCCAAAATCGGGTCGGGTCATGCCCCCCCCCCCATTTCGCCACTGAACTCGATAGCTTTCACCATCCATCTTTGTTTTTTTACGAAAGTTTTACGTTCTGTGTGTGAAAGTGTCCATGTGTGAGGTGCAACAAATATATCAATGTTCTAACGATGTAACATAGCCAATGAGACACCATGTACACATACACTCCCTGAGGCAACAAACCGCAAGGCAAAGAGCTTACCTACTTCGAACTCACTAACTTCCTTGACTCAAAATAACTATTTTTGCTATGTGACTCTCTCGCTTTCACTCTATATCTCACTAAATCACTCACTTACACACTCACTCACTCACTAACTCCCTTACGCACTCAGGCCAGCACTCGCTCACTCACTGACTCCCTTATGCACTCACTTAAGCACTCACTCACTCACTCACTCCCTTACGCACTCACTCCCTTACGCACTCACTCCTTTCAAGTTGCCCAAGCGGTCTGCTCGCCTCCGCTTCGCTCCGGCGGGCTTACATCTCAAACAAAACGATTCCCCGTGGGAATCGAACTCACAGTCTAAAATTTGGATAGTTGGTACAAAACGACTAAGCCAATACATGTGCTTGACAAATACGGTCTCCTCATTGAATCTAAAAATAATCCAGTCTGGCTCACTCACACTAATGTGTACAAACACTCGCTCAAAATTAAAAGAAAGCTCTACCACGCGCATCCAGAAATGTATTGCGATGTATTTAGCGTGTGTACGCCTATTTTCTTCCAAAACTATTGAAAGATCTGCCTATAAACGACATTGATTGTGTAGACCCCGTCTTCTTCCTCCAGCTCGGGGTATTCGATGACTGCCTTGAACCTCAATCGAGAAGTCACTCGCGATAGGGCCACGTAAAGCTGCCCGTGTGAGAAGCACGGTGTGGCAAGATAAAGTCCCAGATTCATTACTGTTTGTCCTTGCACCTTGTTCATTGTCATGGCGAAGGCTGGTTGTAACGGGAACCGCTTGCGGCGCAGTTTGAACGGGAATTGCGGATCGCCGTCGTCACTCACAAAAATAATTTTCGGGATGAGTACGTCTTGTCCCCTGCGCTCCCCCGTCATGATTCTTGCGTGGATAACATGGGGCTTGAAATCAACGATCCGTAGCCGAGTACCATTGCACAGTACAAGGTCAGGGTTTAAGTTCCGCATCAACATGATTGGAATCCCCTTCTTGAGTAACAGTTTATGCGGTGGAATTCCATTGATGTTCACCGAGTGCAGCACTTCTTGCTCAAAGAAGTTTATATCGATTTCGTTCTCTACAGCATCTGAAGACAGGTATTCGTGGGCTGTATCTGGTAACCGTTCTGCCACAGCTTCATTGATGCGGTGCACCATCGCGTTGGTTGTAGTTAATATCGTACGGTTGGCAAAATAGTCATCCGTCGCAACATCAGCGCTGTTCAAGTCAGCGTATATGAAATCAATCTGATGTTTCATTCCGCGCGGGGTTGCACCTGGATCAATTTCAGCGTCTTCATCGGGCACTTCAGGTGGAATATCAAGTAGCATATCCCGTGGAATCTTCACGTATCCTCTGCCGAGAGCACGGTTAACCTCGTGTCTACCCTCTCCAACTTCAAGCAGAAATTCAGAAAACTCCATCATTTCTTGTGCGTTCATCTCGTTGTCCGCCGATCGGACACGCATGTTTTCCGTGAGTTGAACCTGCTGGAAATGACGCCACAGCTCCGAAGACTTGAGGCAAGCATTGATAGTCTCCGCAGGTGTCCCCCTCTTGACGACAGGCAGAATTTGCCGGAAATCTCCTGATAACACGAAGACCTTACCCCCAATAGGCTCGCGGTCATTGCTCATAACACCGCGAAACGTACGATCCACCGCCTCAAACGCATGCCGATGGGCCATCGGGGCTTCGTCCCAAATAGTCAGACTTGCTCTCTCGTTTAGTTTCCTCAAGTGAGATTGCTTGTAAATGGAGCAAGTTGAGGTCTCGTTCAATTTCAGCGGAATATTGAAGGTTGAGTGCGTCGTGCGACCTCCCATTAGGGGAAGAGATGCAATACCACTCGACGCGACGGCAATTGCAATTTCAGTACCTTCGCGAGAATATTTCGAAGAAGGGTTGATTTTCCTGTTCCCCCCGGTCCGTCAATGAAGAACAGTTTATTACCCACTTCTGGTTGATTGACCGCCTCAATAATTTTCTCGTAGATTTCTCGTTGCCCAGGGTTCAGTTGGTCTTCGTTTCCAACAATTTCCTCCAATACCGACTGATTGTACCCAGTCAGCTCTCGACGTACGAGACTGTTTTCGTAAAGAGACTCGAGAGCCATTCTCGGGAACTGGTGCAACTGGGGAAGATCAAAATCTTGTACAGCATATCCACTAACTTTAAGAAACGTTTGGATACTTTTCAGCGTTTCAAACTTCACGACAGAACTCTTGAAGGGGTCGAGCGAATTCTCACGGTTACAGTCTCGCTCAAAATCTTCAGAAAGATCGTTGTAGAATCGGTTCCACAAACCGCGTACGTCAGTTGGCATCGAGTACACTAACAGGGTTGCAAAAAGCTGCCGAAGCTGATATGGCAGTTCAAACGACGCTGCTTCGGTCATACAGGCAACCCATTCCGCGTCATCTTCGAGGTACCCCGCTCGCTTCGCTGCGTCTTGATACGTGGGGCACACTGCACCACCGACTGTTCTTAAATCTTCGAATGAAGTGGTACCTTTAAGATGACTTAACATAACGCGAAGGTAGTACCGCTCCATGTCTCTGGGGGACACGTGGATCATTCACCCGATCGATGCCTGGAATCGAGTTCGCCGAACCCACTGTTTATTCTTCCAGCTGAATGTTTTTGGAATGTCTTGGTAGACCATAGTTTTCGCGATCTGGTTTTCAGGTGCATCACTGGCACACATTTTGAAATACCGCGTTAACGTAGTATGGCCCCCGCGTTCAACAAGGTCCCCAGGATTTTCATCCGAGCGAAATACAATCATCTGCGTTCCTTCCAAGCGCTTTTCAAATTTGGAAATGGCGCCAAAAAATGTTTTACATAGTTGGTGTAGACCACATAATAGGTGTGAATCTATCTCAATGAATACTCTTCGGCTGATTTAAATTTTAGGATTCGGTCAAATTGGATGTCCGAAACACACTCAGAACTTCAGGAAACAACACAAAGTCGATGGCCAGGGCATCGGCTAGCGTAGATGTTATGATCGTTAGTTTGTATCGCTGGAAATAATGCGTTGTGCGTAGGTTGTATCCGGTCGGTCCGCTGGTAGAACATACCAAAGACGTAAAAGCCATTTTGGAGAACCATGCAACGATAGGAACTCGAAATTGTCAAATGCCCACACATAGAAGTTCCACTTGTTCTTGTCGGTCCAAGGTCAGTCAGTCCTCTTTGCTTTTCCTGCACTACTTCAACTGCCTTCACTGCTGCAACTACTTTCAATTCTAACAAGGATTCACTTTCTTCTCGAACAAATCGATCCCGATTCACACAAGCTAAGAGCGCCTCAAACACAGGAACTAGTTCGTTCTTAAAACAGCATAGCCGAAGTATAGGTGATAGATGACAGCGAAGAGCAGGAGAAAGCGTGTGAGTCTGAATATGCATATTTAGTGCCTTTATTCTATGATATTTTTTTCAGAGTTAAGGAGCGATCCGAGTGGGGTCTGATTTTCCGTTATGTCATAACCGGTTAATTTAGTTAGATCTGGTTATCGGGAACATGTTTAACGGGTGAACGTACAAATTTACAGCGAAACATTACAGTAGTTATTACACCTGTAATGTTGACTGTGTCGTCTCCCTCTCCCTTAAAAATCCATTATTGAATTGGATGTCATGCGAAGAGAACATAGAAACTAATACCGTCCGGGTTGATACAATTGTGTCAGGTGCATTATTCTAAAGGGACCGTCGTAGTTTTCGCACCACAGTACGGATGCTGCGGCTGCGAAGAAGGCGCAGGAGATGCGCTGAGAGCATTTCGAAGATGTTGGCCAAGACTCTTATCCGAGAAAGGATGACGCCAAGTAGAGGCGGAATGCGACCGCTGCCACGCACAGCTTTTCATTTGTTTTTGGTCAAGACATCAACCGAATCTAAGCTGAGTTCAAATTTCAGACCTTCCTCGTGCAACGCACGACTTTGTATGCGTATGCATATAAGACTTGGGACCCAGTAGTACCGGTACATGCATATTACTTATAACCAAAAAGACTTGTCCAGTTATAGTACTAATATATTTTAGCCCAAATACACACTACAGTACAGTACATGTACAGTACATGTTCCATCAATCCCTGGTCACCAGACCCCAGCCAGCGTCGCATGCGGGCTATCCCTTGCTGGTGAAACCCTGTCGCGGATTATTCTGTTTCCACCTTTAGCTGCGTATTCACAGCCGGCTGCGATGACGACCGGACAGGTGGCGCACGCGACTACAGTCCTGCACCGCGTTTTCGACACCAGTGAGGGCTAATAACCTTTATCAATTTATATATAAGGTGATTGCGCAAGTGGTTTACCCTCCTCCGGGAGGGATGACACGTCCGCCAACTCCGCTCCCTGTGAACCAATGCTGAAGCCTGCGAGTCCTTCATACAAATGCTCACTTTAAATTTTGCCATGTCACGTCGTCCATCCTACACTACCCTGTCCCTTGGCCAAAAGCAGGCCTTGTGCTTGAAGGCCGCCACACAACCTGACCAAATGGGCGGCGGACGAGTTCAAGAGCGTTGTGGGGCGATCGACGGTGGCCGGCATCCTCAAGCGCAAGGCCGACTTCGGGGACATGCCGGAGGCGCTGTCCAACCGCAAGCGGCACTGCCCGGCCGACGTGCGCGAAGCGGACGACCGCCTGCTGAAGGAGATCGAGGAGGCGTACAAGACGTGGCACGCGAACGGGTCCATCAACGGCGACACAGTGCGCTCGATGGCGGGGGACATCGTTGGCGACGGCGCCGCCCCGAGCAGAGGCTGGCTCTACCGGTTCCAGCAGCGAACTGGGCTCTGGTTTTCGGTCCGTCACGGCGAGAGAGGCTCGCTGGACATGGATGTGGTGGAGGAGGGGAGGGAGAAGTTAAGAGCGCTGGTCTCATCCTACCGTCCGCAGGACGTGCATAACATGGATGAGACCTCGTTCTTTTATCGACGAGAGCCGCGCGGCACGCTGACCACGGACAAGAAGGAGAAGGGCAAGAAACATAGCAAGGTGCGCGTGACAGTCTGCGTGGGCACGAACGCAGATGGCAGCGACCAGCTGCCGCTGCACTTCATTGACACGCCTAAGGAACCGCGGCCCTTCAAGAACCACGACGTGTACGCGGAGACGGGGGCTACGTACACCAACACGTTGAAGGCGCGGATGAACACTACGAAGTTCTGTGAGTGGCTGAAGGCTTTTAACGAGACCATGCGGTTGCAACAGCGTCACGTGCTGCTACTAGTAGACAATGTGTCCTCGCATAACAGCGACGACGTGCAACTCTCCAACGTTACCGTGGAAAAGTTGCCGCCAAATACGACTGCCGCGCTGCAACCAATGGATCAGGGCATTATCAAATGCCTAAGGGACGAGTACCAGGCCACGAAGACGGCGGCGGACCTGGCAGCGTTTCGCAGCGGCAAGGAATACGAGCCTGTCGACTTGTTTACCGCTATCAAGTGGTGTGCCGAGGGCTGGAAAGCATTGTCCGCGCGGACAATCCGCAATTGCTGGTGCCACACAGGATACATCTCAAAAATGGATGTGCAGAACATACTGAATTAGTATGAATTAACTCAATACATTTTGTTTGAATTTTGTCTCAATTCAATACTTCGACCTTTTTGTCGTTTCCCATAAAATCAAATGGACCTGGCAGTATAAATAAGGTCCACCCTGTCGAAAACGCGGTGCAGGACTGTACAGCACCGCCGCCGCGCTGCTGCACCACATCCTGGGATAGTCGCGTCGACTCCTGGTGATGGCAAGGTTGTCGGCAAGCGAGTGGCGCGTGACAGCGTGCAAATATTCGGCGCGAAGTTCAACGCGGGGGCAGCATTTCCCGTTTCTGCCGGAGCGATTTGCAGCGGCCGTAAACGGCGACGGACAAGTGGTGAATTGAGCGCAGGTGGCCAATGATAAAATGGAGCGAGGATGACTCTTTCGCCAATGGTATCGTCCGATAATCACCGTTCGCTCGAGCGAGTCGCACCTCATCCTGCAGGAACTGCTTGCTCGACGGATTTTGTGCAGCAGCGGCGCAGGCCCAGCGCGTAAAGCGCGTAGAATTTGAATCCGATGGAGCCAAGAACAGATCGGAGCCGGTGGCGCGTTTGCCCAGCGTTTGGCTAGTTTTGCATGAGCGCGGCCCTAGTACGTAACGAACTTCGGTTTTCATGAGCTTTTGTTTGGTCAAGTGGTGCCGATTGTGATCCGATCGCCATGAACTCGATCTCTCTAGACAGAGCAATCCGAAGCTTGCGAGTTCGTTTGGAGAGGTGCGGCTTTTGGCTTGCAAGACCAACACGCGCTGGGGGGTAGCCGTGTTGGTTGCATGAGACACCGGCCGTGTTCTCCTTGGGATTGGGGTATCGAAGCAGGGAGAAGAGCTCCTGGTCGACGGACTACGCCAGCAAACAAAACGCTGGGGGTTCAGATGCCATAGGTTTAACCACCACGCTGAAGCTTCCGCATGTAGACTTCTTGTGTGGTCTCGAGCGTGGCTGCAGCAACTACATGTACATGTACGCTAAGCGCAGGCTGCACAACGAAACATGTTGACGAGCACCACAACTGCACGATATTTTAGCAGTTTACTGCACGCTGCTGGCGGACGAGCGCAATGATGGCACGCGCGCCCTAGGGCTTTTCCACCGGATGGCTGCGCGTTTCTTCCTACTGAAATGGCAATGCGCGAGCAACAACCCAAAGCCAGCCGGCGGCATGCATGTTGTTTACTCTGGGCGCGGCTAATCCAAATCCCAACTCGGTTCGCCTACGCCTCGCAGAAAACTTTGGGCTGCGCTACAGGTGTTGCCATCGTACCAGTCGAAGCGAGCCAAACGGCGTGGCGCTCTCTGCGCCACTGAAATCGGATCAGCGTCGAACGCGGCCGCAGGTCCGCTTGGTGGGACAGACGGATTGTTTACTTCTTGACCGAGGTCGAGGCAAATCGTCCCCGGATTGACTCGAGTTTTCTATGGGGCAAATCCACCTGTGCGCTCTTGCCAGTCGCCACAGCTGCGGCGACCAACAACTCAGTTCAGCAGCTCGTTTGTCAAGACACTCACGCTTCTGTGGTCACTTGTCAAAACACCACCAAGCGTGCAAGCCGTTCGCCAACAAGCTCAGATAATTGATCCATCCACAATGCAAGCTGACCCCGTCGGATCCTCACGCCTGGCACCGCTCCTGCAAGCGGCCTCGTTGCCGTCCGAACCGTACTCGGCCCCGCAAACGATCCGTACCATTCGGCTACCGTCGCTGGCACCCCGCCTGCCAACTTTGCCCAGCCTCATGAGCACGCTCGCGGCGCAGGGAGGCTACGCCTCGTCGACCACCTCGTCGCCAACCCGTACGTCGTCGTCGATCTCGTTCCTGTTGAACCCGCCAGCTCGTCAAGCCGCGGACGCCCACCACCACATTAGCCAGCAGCACCAGCAGTACGCGGCTTCCGCTGTCTCGTCGGCTCCATCAACCATCCTGTACCACCCGTACGCGAACTCTGCGCCGTCGGTGCCAATGACCACGAGTATGATCCAACCCCAGGAAGCCAAGCTGCAGCCCAAGAAGAAACGCAAGACGCGCATCTGCAAGTCGGAAGGCTGCGAGAAGTACGTGGTGGACCGCGGACTATGCATCCGCCACGGCGGCGGCAAGCGCTGCTCCGTGGAGGGCTGCAACTGCCGCGCACAGAACCGCGGGCTCTGCTGGAAGCATGGCGGCTACACGCGCTGCACTGTGGAAGGCTGCACGAAGCGCGCCAAGTCGCGTGGCATCTGCTGGTCGCACGGCGGCGGCACTCGCTGCAAGCACGGCGGATGCTCCAAGATCGCGGTTTCGCACGGGCTGTGCTGGGCGCACGGCGGCGGCAAGCGCTGCCTGGTGGAGACGTGCCAGAAGCCGGCGTACGAGCGTAACGGCAACCTGTGTGCCGAGCACTGCGCGCAGCGGACACAGCAGCAGGTTGCTGTCGCTGTACCCGCACCTTTGACCAATTAAGTAGCCAAGGTAGACGTAGACGCCGTGTAAAATATATAAACACGATCATGCATACCATATTCAGCAACGCCAACACCTTTGTTTCGTAGCCGATGCCCGATAGAATTAGCATACCGGTAACATCGGTTTCCACTGTCTACAAACTGAAGCAGGTCCTGACTGTTGCAGTGGCTGCGTATCTCTTGACTTTTGATAATCTCAGCGTGAGAATGCGAGGGCTTGTCAAGCGTGCCGGTTTGTACATTTTGCCAGGGCAGCCCTTGCGCTGACAACAACCATGGTTTAGACGTGATGGCATCAACACAATCTGTGAATCAAACAGGCTGTGATTCGGCCCTCGCAATAAAAGCTGTAGAGAGCTAGCGAATGCCTACAGCTCTTATAAGGTGCTTGAAGCACCCAGCTATTCCTGCCCACGCGCTGCTGCCATGCGCGGGATGGTTTGTCATGCACCGTTGATTTGGTCGACCACTTGGTGGGGGAGCCACGGCAGAGGTACTTCTACAGAAATCGCCGTGCATATCTGCCCTTATGTATGGAAATGGTGAGCGAATTCCACACAATGTTAAGCATACAAAAGTCAAGTCAAATCACCTAAATGCAAAAATGCGCTGGAAAATCGGACGATGCTAGAGCTACCGAAAATACACGGCCATTAACTGATATTTAGCGGTACTTTGGAATTGGCTGGTACTGGCTTTGGCTCATAGGAAAACTGGTGGGGGTCGTGTTACCCATTACTTGTAAATAGGGTAAGGAAGGAGAACGCGTGAGAAACACCAACCAGTAGTCATAGATCTGTGTCAGCACCGTAGATTTGTGAAAACACCAAACAGTGCTGTAGCAGCACCATAAGATGTGGGGGCTTTACACGGGTGAGCGTGGCTGTGCACACTTGTCAGATCGGACGCACTGTCCACGAGAATGGATGGCTACAGTCACACAACGGGGAGCTACATGTATTACATGAAAAGCATGCATCCAACATGCTAGTGCTAGAATGAGAACTATGGAGGCAGCATTGCTGGCGCCGTGAGGTCGCCAGCCCTCCTACCCGAGAGTATAACCGATACTAGCAGCTGAAGACGGCCACTCAATTTCAATTGGTAGCTCTGCCATCGAGCGCTACATGTGGAAGCAGCACCTTGCACGAGCAAAGCAAGAAAGACCATCGAGAAATCACTTCTGGCGGTCCAACGCCGCCGCTGAAGGCCATTGATACGCTTACGTAGGCTCATTCATTAAGGGATAGCACTGCCTACAATGATAATGCGAGGATTGCGGCCTAAATGTGTAATATATAACTACAGATCGGAAATTCACAAAATCATCTTTGCTTTTTTGTTAGGCGGTCCAATGCCGCCGCTAGAAGCCATTGGTAACCTTGGGTTGGCGCATTCGTTAAGGTATATCACTGTCTACGATGTTAATGCGAGGGTTGCTGCACTAGCTTTCTACACTTGTGTAGCTGGGCAACGGTATACAGTCAATCCTTTGACCCAGGAGTTATTATTTTATTTATTTTCACATATACCATCGTCCAGAGCTCCAGATAGACACTGCAAGCGTTGGTTAGTGCACATACTAGCTTGCTATTAGTATAGGTTGCATTATTAAAGTGAGCGTTAGTGCCGTTTGCGGGATTTAGGCTGACATTGCTAATAAGTAAAAGTCTGTTCACCCTTTGATATGCTTGGCCGACAGCCAGAGTACTGTATGAAATACTTGGGTAACAAGTCGCGAAGCGAATTTAGATGGCAATAAAGTGGGTAATGTCTTCATTAAGCAATCTAGTGTTACTATTTGTTCCTGTGCAGTAAGTTTGTAATCCTATATATGCCACCATTTCGGTTTATCGGAACATTGTATCTAATCTTAGACAAAGCTACCACACACATTTACAAATCTAGTTTACCTACTGTAAATGCAGTGATGTACACTATTATAGTGTAGGCCCAGTGGAAATCATTCCTGGATTTCTATCGCACATTGCCAAAAGTTGACTTTCCAACCACTCCCCGCTGCTCCATTGACGTCAGATATCGCATACACTCCTTGGTAGACAAAACACTCAGGTCTACTGGGCTCCGCAGCGGCACAGTAGATAACCACTCCATTGTGCTATCTCCACTGACTGATTCTAGCGCACGAAACTCACCGATAAACAGCACTTCTCGACGCGTCTCCTGAGTATTGTCGAAGAGCCACTCTATAAAGCAAGATAAGACCCGTAGGTAGACGTACTTGGTGTTGTCAGCAGTGATGCTCCCCAGTACTTGCTCAACTCGTGCATCGAGAGCCTCCATCGTGCCTGTTTACTGCCTGACTCTTCATGGCGGTAGAAACAAAGTAGAAATACCTTTAGAAATATTTCTAAAACTACCTTCGTTCGTTTTGCACGACGATTTCCATTTATCTATACATTGTACCTACCAACCTGTTCCATCGTGTGCTTGTACATGCCGCATACAGACCGTGTCGTATGCTGTTGTTTGCAGGTTTCGCTAGACGACTTTTGGTCCGACACGTTTTGGTGGCTATATTTTTTTCGGTTCGACCTCTTTACTTCGAGCAGAGTGGGACTTCGAGGATATGCGCTTTTTCTGGGGTGCGTGCAAATGTGACCGACCGAATTATTCTCAAGACCTTCATTTGGACATTAGAAAATTTCTTGATGGAAGTGGTGGATCGCCGCGCGTCAATCTCGGCACCGTCGCCCACACGCCCGAAATGTCCATGTCAATCTACAGAAGTTCTGGCTGCCCTTCATCCTGCACGTCCGTCCGACAAACTCGCCAGTCGAGGATGTTGCGATCGGCGGCTGAAAAACTGGCGACACAATAGTGGCGTCGGAGCCGACGAAGAAGAAAAGAAGAGCCGCCGCACTTGCAAGCTCGAAGGTTGCCACAACTACGTCGTACACAAAGGGCTCTGCTGTTGCCAGGGGTGCGTCCCTGCTTTGAGTTTTGTGTGTGTGTGTGTCGGTTGTTCATCGGTTATGCACGCAAGATACAGCTTCGTTATCACTGCGGTGGATGTGGAACTCACTTTTTATTTCGGACAGATATGAAGCATCGTGGAGTACGGTGGGTACTTGTGGACCGGCGTGGTGTTGATGTAGCAATTCAATTTTGTGCTCTGGTCTATGGATACTTGTGTCAGGCGGATCCGTGGCGTGCAAGGAAAACGAATGCAACAAGAAGCCCAAGGTGCAGAGGCCCCGTGCTCCAGGGTAGCCGTGTCGGACAGATTTTGCTGGGCTCACGGCGGTGGCAAGCGCTGCGAGGTCTCCAGTTGCATCAAACCCGTGTACGAGCGCACACACAATTTGTGTGAAAAGCACTCTGTGCAGCTAGGCAACGCCAACTACTGCGAATTGTACGTGTGACGATGTGTCCGGCGCCTTCTAGCGTCGTTGTTGGTAACTGTGTACATGCTAGGTGATTTGGGACACTAGGTAACCCTCGAAAGCCGATCGAAGGCTGGTGAAGGATTTACGCTGCAGCAACGATTTTGTGGAATGAAGAGTGTCGAACGAAATGATGATCAATTGACAACACTACCAGTATAAGCTGGATCAGCGAAGCTACTCATCATAAGAGCTGTATGGAGCCGTGGAATGCCCACTGTGGATATCACTGCTGCAGGCTTCCAGGGCTGGAACAAATCCGTAGTAGGGGTCCTAGTCTAGCACAAGTATCGAGTGCAAGCATTGGTATCAAGGCGAAGCCAGTTTGTTGACCACGTCATGACACAAATGCCATCGATACACCGAATTCTCCAACATTTTTATCACACTGTCAATGTAGGAGAGTGTATTTTGACGTCCAGCATATTATCTGTACCTCATGCTTCAACTACATCATGTAAGAACGCAAATGCATGTAGCTTGACGTGGTTTACTTTCATGATGCTAATCGTGAGCAAGGGGATTGGCAAACCAGTGGAAATTCACGCAAAGTGTGCATCTCGTCGTCAAGCATCGGACACACACGCTAAAAACCCGAGAACGATGTCGCCCAGCGTTTTATGGAATGTCCCGAGACTCGTATGAAGAGTCGAATCAAGTCCCCAAGTCCCCGGGATGTAGTTTTGCCTGCGGATTGACGGCACTCTCGCATGTGTTTGATAACGTGCACAAAAATACGGGCTGCAAAACTAAATTGAGTTTTGCGGTTTATGATGGGGCTCTATGCCTTCGAAGGTTCACGCAGTATGGTGAATTGAAAGGCATCTACTTGTATTCAGTGAGTACAGTACATGTATATGTACCTCGAGAACCGATAAGCTCCACGATGATTTGGGTTTTCCCAACTCCACCGAGATGCGGGATACTTTACTGATTCAACATTATCGAGCAGCTCTGGGACCCGGTCGGACCTGTGTCCCAGCCGAACGTTGGAAGTATCGTCGCAGTGGCGCCTTCGTCGCTTGACGAAGGATTTGTTGTGGCCCTGTTCGATTTCTCATGTTCATTTTAGTCCGACACAAAACCGCTCGCCCTTTCTCGGTTCTATAACAGATAGTGGGACGACCGGTTGTGTGCAGGCGCGTTTTGGACCTTGAGTCGCAGCCGATGAGATGCAGGACCGACGGCCAAAAACTAATTTCAAGTGAGAGCTCACGAGCCATTAACCATGGAGACGGAGCCGAACGAAGTGGTCTCCGACAGCGGACAGCCCCCAGACTTCCCAGAACCGGAACCAGCAGCTGCTGACGAGCACAAGTTCGGTCTACCGTTCATCCTGAACGTGCCAGTCCGACGAACTCGCCAGTCAGCTCTGTCTTCGGTGGTGGTCGTGCCACCACTTGGAGCTAAGAAAGAGGAGGCACAACTCAGCAAAGAGGCGAAGAAACGCCGCCGCACGTGCAAACACGAAGGCTGCCACAACTATATAGTGCACAAGGGGCTATGTTGTCGCCACGGAGTGCGTAGATGCGATAATAGGATGTCAGAATTGTGTTGTAGTCTCATGTGTGAGGGTCATTACTGATGGTGCTCCTATGTTTCTTGCTTAGGGAGGCAAGAAGTGCTCTCTGGAAGGGTGCAACTCGAGCGCCAAGCATCGCGGACTGTGTTGGAAGCATGGTCGTAGAACTGGTTAAAATCACACTGTACTTTTGTGGAAAACCTGATTTGGTGTCTTTGTTGTTGCTGTGTGCATTAGGCGGCTCGGTCAAGTGTAAAAAGGATGGTTGTGACAAGAAAGCGAAGGCGCGAGGTTTGTGCTGGGCCCACGGTGGAGGAACCAAGTGCCGGGATGCCGAATGCTTGAAGGTGGCCGTGTCGAACGGCTACTGCTGGGCGCACGGAGGCGGCAAGCGCTGTGGGCATGACGGCTGCATTAAACCAGCATACGGGCGCACTCACAACTTGTGTGAAATGCACTTTGCACAGTTGCGCAACGTCAGCTACTATGAAGTGTACGTTGCTTGCTGCAGTGGCAGGATTTTTTTTTTTCTTTTGGGAGGGTAAATGCTCAGTGTGCTGTCTGTGTGTGCACTGATGTTTAGTGAATTTTGAGGCCGAACGAAGGTCGCATGGAGATAAGATGCGCAGCGTAAGCTACAAAGGGACATCGAAAGCTCGTCAAGGTAACGAGCTGCTTGTGTGCAATGTCAATTCGCCGCCGAATGGCAGGCAACCATCGACATGTTACTTGTTGTGTGAATGGTCAACTTCAACATTTGGCAGGCTCATCGCACGACCATAACAGCGCAGCGCCCCTAACCCGATCCAGTGAGACTGAATGACTTCGTCTATCGACTGCGACGGCGCTCCGACCGAATACTTGTACGATCTCGGTTCGTCATTTTTTTTCCGTCTCAATCGGCCTGCCACCAACGTTGAAGCTCCCTGTCGCTCTGTTGAAGAAGATAAGCACCCGTTGGACGTGGCTTTACCAGGTTGCAGACTCTCGCAGGCGACATCCACCTTTGTAGCTGCTGGCTTCGAATGGCTTACCCGCTAGGCTGGTGGATTATCGTGCGCTTGTCCTACTTGCACATTGGCTTTATCTTCGCTTCGTACACCTTCGGCTGAAATAATTGTTCAGAGCAGCTCTCTCGTCGTACGGCTTGATCTACTTACAGTGAGCTAAGCTGCATCTTTTACACATAAGTGCTCTCATTTTTTTTAAAATGAGCACTAAATTTTAGTAGCACAGCAAGCATGATCTGCTGGTCAGGGTTAGCTGCACAGGCTCTTCTGAATAGCAGAGCAATGAGAGTTGGACGCAACTTGTCCTCAATAAAAAAAATTGTAAGCAACCTGCATAAGTACATGTAATGCGTACAGCAAAATGGATCGACTAGCGAATACAATAAATAGAGTGATGCATTCATAACGTTACAGGTCTATCTACAGCATTTACTGGGCCATCTTCATCTTCTTGGCCTGGTGCTTGGAGCAGAAGTTCTGCTTGCTCTGCGACGCCGGCCGCTTGCAGTCATCAAACGCGCAACGCTTGCCACCGCCGTGCGTCCAGCACAGACCCTTGGAGATGGTCGTCTTCTGGCAGTTGGCCACTGAGCACTTGGTGCCGCCACCATGTGACCAGCACAAACCGCGCGACTTGGCACCGCGTGTGCACCCCTCCACCGTACAGAGCGTGGAGCCGCCGTGCTTCCAGCAGAGGCCACGGTCGATGGTGTAGTTGGTGCAGCCCTCGATGCAGCATTGGCGCGCCGCGCGCTTCTCTTTGGCCGTGAGCTTGCGTTTGGGGCTCTTGTGCTGCTTGGGCGACGGCGACTGTGGACTGGCGTAGGCGCTCACGGGTGAGAGCAGCGTCTTGTTGTCGTCCAGGATAAAGGCCAGCGAGAGCTTGGGCGTGCTCACTGCAGGCGTGGTGGGCGTGCTGGCGAGATCCTGGAGGTTGCTGCTGCGAGGGCTCAGCGCGAAGTTGGTGAACACCGCCAGAGGGGGGAGCGCGAAGCTGGTCATTGCAATTGATCGATGGTGCGCGCTTCGAGGTGAATCGGGGAGTGCCTCGCTCGAACAGCACAGACATCGGTCTCACGTGGCGAGATTTTGCTGTCAGGATCGGACCGCACAGCACTGGCCCAGTGACTGGGCTCCAATATGGACGGCACTGTCTAACGCGGGCGGAAAAGATTATCTCAGCCTATCCTGTGGACACGTCGCTGAACACAAAAGCAGCTGGTGCACGAACAGCGCAACATATCCTTTCCACGATCATTTGGGGTTTGTATGGCCCGACGATGTGCTCGGCACGAACAGCATGAGATGACAGAACCCGTAGCATTGGCGGCTACAGCCTCGCATGGCAGTCTGCCAGTGGCAGGTGACCTGCAGCACGTGTCACTGCGATTTACTTAATAAGTGCTGGCCGGCAGCGGCGTAGAGGATCAAGGTGAACGCCACCCCCGCTCTACTTTGCTGAAGACAGACGCCACGCTGCTGAGTGGCCCGCGCACCACCACAAAGCGTGTGCCGCTGTCTGGCTCACCCTCGCTCATTGTTACATGTATCCCGACCTATCGGTGCCTGCACTGCAGTCTGTAGCAGTGCGTCACCATGCTCGCGTGGGAACCAGCGTCGCTGGTCTGTAGGACACGCTCGTGGCTTGCTGAGACTGCTACCGACGACACGTGCGGCAACCGAACGCTGGCGACGGCTCGCGTCATGCATTGCGCGGCAGTCGCGGAAATGTCAGCCGTGTCCTTGCCCCCACTTCAAGTCGAGCGTGCACACGAGATCGGGATAATTTGAGAAGAGCCGCAGCGGCGCTGTGTCGTACTACTCGCACCTGCAAATGTATCCCCCAAGAAAGCCATGCCGCTCGGAGCTGCAGGAAGATACACTGTACTTGTATTATCAGTCATGGACGGCGCTTCGATCTGGTGCTACACGTACATATTTTAGCCTAGAGTTTGCTGGTAGCATTGTGTTAATGTACAGACTGCTCGCCGCAGACATCGTCTTCGTCACATGTACTGCTACAACGCTTTTGCTGTTTGAACACCTCGTTGCCAGAAGAAGGATGAAAACCGTGACGGATTCCTGAGATAAACGGTACGGCACAGTAAGTCGACGGCAGAAACCGGGCGAATTTGCGGGCATCAACATTCGTGGACACGATTACAAACTTTGATCTTACGATGTACGCCAGTGCGATAGGATATCAGGGTGGTTTTGGCTCAGTGCTGACAGCACTGCTGTGCCTTGTGAAATGTATTATTTCAGGTTATCCAATTACAGGGGAAAGTGAGCTATCTGGACCAATTTGGACCAAACTGCACAGAGACAGACTAGTGGAAGCTCGCAGCACGATCAACTCCTTTATAGAAACCTGGAAGGCCAGCTTGCAGCACACGCCAACAACGGTAGTATTCGATCGGTGAGCGCCACTGGCCGCCTTGTCCACTTCGCCACACGCATCTCAGGGTTCGCAGGCCCAGTCGCTTTTTCAACAGTGCAAAACGTTACTGCCTGCATGGTACTGTGGCACTCGGCGCAGCAAGCTCGCTGTCGACCAACACAGCAGGAGCGCGAGCTGACAACAGATCTTCAACGCCACATCATGCGGCAAATATGGCGATAAAGTCGAAGTAGTTACATGTAGTACATGTATTCGATCATGACGATCCGATAGAGTGCGGCAACCGAGGGCACGCTCTAGGATCCATTGCGAGCCCAAAACAGTTACGACGCACAGTACGTGTACTGGCCGACGCAAAATCAACTCGGGGCCGCAGCGACTGAATCCTCTGCGCAATTGGCCGCTGCCGCAATGACTCGAGCCCCGGCATCTTGTCCAGTCGATGCCTGTACTGGGCGCTGCAACCTGTCGAGATCGGATCGGAGCGAACAGAAGAAAGCTCTTCTCGGGCTTGGTCGCCCGCCCTATCATGAGATGCACGAAATGAACAGCAAAACGCTGTCAGGTGGCTGCTTCTCGCCTGCGGAGCCCACACAAAAAGCTCGGCGGAAGGATAGGTTGTGCTGTTCGTGCCGCGAGGCTCTCCGCCAGCTGCCGGTGCAGTCATAGACGGGTTAGGACAGGATCGGCCGAGAGCCTCGCGCTCTTTCTGCACAGTCCGAGTCTAACTTAGACAGCGACGCCCAACACAACATTTTGGTTACTTGTACTTCGCATCGACTAGCGCGGCCAACTGGAGAAACGCGTGCCACGCTCGAGACGAAGGCCCATTCGGTGATTTCCCTTGCGTCGCTCCCAGCAACAAGCTCACCACACAAACAGCAGAGCGAAGCACACAAACATGAGTAGCATCACTCTTCCCCCGCTCCGAGCCTGGGCCAGCCCGCGCTGTTGCCGCACGCCAGCCCCATGGTGTTCCACCCGGAGCCGGCGTTCCACCACGCACCCAGCACTCCCGGTACGCCCAAGCTCTCGCTGTCCTTCATCCTGGATGACAGCCATCCGCTGACCCCGCCGGCCGCGAGCCGACCACAGGAGCCGAGGCTAGCGCCAACGCAGCACCCTGTGACCAAAGAGCGCAAGCGTAAGCGCAAAATGACCCCCGACGAGAAGCGCGCGGCGCGCCGATGCTGCATCGAGGGCTGCACCAACTACACTATCGACCGCGGCCTCTGCTTCCGCCACGGCGGCGGCAAGTCGTGCTCCATGCCCGGCTGCACGGCCAGCGCCAAGCACCGCGGCCTCTGCTGGAAGCACGGCGGCTCCACACTCTGTACGGTGGAGGGGTGCACACGCGGTGCCAAGTCGCGAGGTCTGTGCTGGTCGCACGGCGGCGGCACCAAGTGCTCAGTGGCCAACTGCCAGAAGACGACCATCTCCAAGGGTCTGTGCTGGACGCACGGCGGTGGCAAGCGTTGCGCGTTTGATGACTGCAAGCGGCCGGCATCGCAGAGCAAGCAGAACTTCTGCTCCAAGCACCAGCCCAAGAAGGTGAAGCCCACCGCTGCCACTACTTACCTGGTCAAGCACTGAAGAACGCTGCGACGATTTTGCTGGCTAATGTACCTATCTAATACTATCGAACACTATTGCAAACGAGCTTGCACTTTCCCTCTAGGATCATTGCGCCGTGGCCTTTCTTCTAGCATCGAATTCACGCGGGTATTCGTGCATCGAAAACCATCGTTTACCGCTCTGGTATCGGATATGAACCCCATCCGGTGAATGTTAGATCGAAGCTGTGTTTTGAGGATATCCAGCAATAGCTTCGGCCAATGTGAGCACAATCAAGAAGTAATTCATCTCAAAACTATTTCATCTAACAGCATGTATGACTAAAAACTCATCATCATATCACAGTAACTTGTCATATCGTTTCACAGAAAAATGATCATAAGCTGGGACCAACTTTTTCACATGAAAAAGCGATGACACTAGTACAGCTCAAAGTATATTCCGCACACGGGTTTCACCCAGCGCATTACAATTCCCAACATGAAAACACTGCCGACAACCGGGTTCACAGCAACTGTCGGCCTGGTTCTCTTACTACTTCGCAGCTCCTTAGTTAAAGTGGATGCGGCGCATGTGGCGACCGCCCATGCCCAGCGCCGAGCGCGCGTGCAGCTGCGAGATGTTGTCCATGACCACGAACTCGCCTTTCGTCCACTGGTGCCAGTGCGCGAACTCTTCCGCGTACAGGCGCTCCTGCAGCGTCTCCGTGGCGAAGTCGGCGTCCTCGTCCTTCTGGTTGGACGCCGGGTCGTAACCCACAGACGTCAGGTACGTCGGGTGCATCTTGGTCTTCTCGGGG
This sequence comes from Phytophthora quercina, assembly GCA_014706105.1. NCBI lineage: Eukaryota > Oomycota > Peronosporomycetes > Peronosporales > Peronosporaceae > Phytophthora > Phytophthora quercina. Next base: position 641,486 of record JACBOW010000091.1, on the reverse strand, counting down.
CCCCACGGCTCGTGGAATCGAAGTGCGAGCTCACCCGTGATCGGGTGCGTCATCACCACGGGAGACTTGTGCACGCGATCTTGGTACCCAAACAGCGACGTGCGGTAGGTGAGAGAGATCTTCTTGAGGCGCTCCACCGTCGACTCCGGCAACGACGACAGTATACGACGCGTGTCCGTGATAATGGTGTTGCCGTGCTTCGGGTCGTCCTCAGGCGGGGCGGCCTCCACACAGTGGAAGAACATGAACACGGGCGCGTCGCCCAGCTCCGTAGACTCGGGAGTCTTCTTCTTGAACATGCCGTCGTAGTGGAACGACATGGCCTCGAGCGTCTGTGCGGGCAGAGCTGTGCCGGCCTCCGTCTTTATGTCGAAGATGTTGCCGGCTGCGAAGGTTCCCTTGGGCCACTGCAGCACGTCTCCCCAGCGCTCAGTGGCCGTTTCGAAGTCGTCGTCCTGCTTGAAGCCGCGCAGCGTCACAACGCTGTACTTGAGCACGAGGTTGCGGATGGCCTCGCGTGGCACGTCCATGATAGAGGGGGCCGGGACCCCTCCATGGCCTGTGCGATGATGAACGTTTTAGTACGGATGAGCTGGACGTTCAGCGGGGCCCACTGCGCGACTTCCTCGGGCGTGCATGGCGAGCGCTCGACGTAACCCCACTTGCGGCCGTACTTGTAGACCAGGTCGTACTTGTCCGTGTCCACGTCCTTGAGATCCATCGCGCGCACCGTGCCGTCGATGTCTTCGCAAATAACCGAGTGCCACGGCGTACGGGGAGTATCCATTCGCTTGGCTGGCAGCAAGTGGTTGCCGAACTGGGGTCCAGCGTTGTTGTAGCAGTGGATCGAGACGCGGACGGCGTGGGCATACTCCTCCGCCACGAGCGACGAGAAGCCCACGTTGCGCAGCATCATTTTGCGTGCATCTTCACCGCAGCCCTTGCGCATCTCGGCCTCCGACTTGCCCTGCCAGCGGCCGGCCATGTCGCGCTCCAGGAATTGCGAGAACGAGCGGAAGTTGTTGCCACGTCGGGCTCGTTCGCGATGCGGGCGTCCATATCCGTCTGGTTGATGTGAAAACGTTCCAGCACCTCCTGCACCGGGCTGTCAGTCTTGGTGTAGTTCTCGAGTCCGTCGAACTGGATGTGCGTGTGGCCGGCTTCCTTCACGAGCTCCTTTAAGCCATTCTTGTACGCGCGGATGTTCTCCAGGGGTGCGCCCACGAGGTCTCCGAACACGCGTCCGTCGCTGAAGATCGTGACCTTGCAGCCAATGGGGTAGACTTCCTCGATGGAAGCGCAGAACTTTTCCAGACGCGCGAGCGCGAGCTCCTCAGCGCGGTCGGGAAGTGGACCCAGCACCTTGCCACCGTGGTTCGGCGTCTTGGTCGGGAACCCGGGCAGCACGATCGTGATGGGCTCCTTGCGGCCCACGAAGCGGCTGATCGTCGCCTCCAGGAAACGTTTGCCCTTGGACTCGAACACGTCCGTGGGCGCGTCAAAGTGGCTCTGCAGGTCGGCGAACTGGGTCAGGAAGTGCACCGCGACGGCGTCCTTGTCGACCGTCGTATGGTCACCGGAGTGTGCGGACTGGGTGGTAGCGTTGGGGGCCATGGTGGTTGTGGTGGTTGTGGATGGTAAGAAGCACTACCAGAGGACGAAGCTTGTTGCTTGGATGCGATGTGACTTGCAGTCGCGAAATTGAAGAATGAGCTGCTGGTAGCCGCACCAATCAACAATCGGTTCGGATCTGCTTTCGGTGGGCAGACGTCTCTGCTGTGGGGATCACCTCTCGTCAGTAGTCTTCACGGATCCGAGGTCTGTGACGCGTGTGAAGATGGCGAGCTCGCGGGCTCACCTTTGGTCCCCACAGAGACGGGTCCGGCGTCGTGAATGTTACTGCTGTCCGGCAACACCTTGCATGCGATGACAAGCGCTGCGTTTCTGGGACGGAATATGCCGCTGGAGCGTTGATGCGGCACGATTACCAGGCATCACTGCCGTCCATTATGCAGCAAGTGTCGTCCCGTATGTAAGAGGTACAAATGTAATGGCAACACTGGCTGCGTCCATCCTGCATGTCACGAGCGTACACAAATCGATCATGGGCCGCCGTACCGTGGCCGATAACGTCAGGATTGCTGCTCATCTCCACTCCGGAGCGCTGCGATTGGCGGAATGAACTGTTGACGGGCGGCTCGGATTCGTATGCGCCCGGATCTTCTGTTCGTCACAAGGACACGCCTTCGCGACAGGTCGACAGCGTGTCCAGAAGCAGTCGTCGCGAAGGCAGCGCGAAATATGCAGTATGGCGGAGCTCGCGACTCGGCCTCGACCTGTCTGTTGGGCCCTGCGACTTGTATAGTATTCAGGGCGAGCCCGTTCGTCCGAGATGGCGAACGGGGTGACGTCGCGGCTTCCAGCGCAGTTTCAATGCAGCTGGGATTATGCGATGCAGCGGCGGCGTGGAATCTTTGCTGCACATTCAGTTGAATCAGCGTCAGTCGCTTGGCTAGCCGGAATTATCATGGATCATGAAAGATCGGCATCGGTGAGCTCGCCTAGCGAATTTCGGCAGAGTGCAGATCGGATGGATGCGTCTGAGAAGAGGATGAGGCTCTGCGACGCGCTGGTGTTGGTTGATTCGGGTGGTGGCAGTCATACACTGACTAGTTGCGCACGCGTCGCATCGAATAAAAGAGCGGTGCTTGCTTCAAAGACGCAACGCTCACGCGTGGGGGTCTACTAGAACGTTGCAATGTATCATTCACGACAGAGAAGGTTTGTCGTTCTACTCGTCTTGCTGATAGACCTGGATAACGCGAGCCGTGATGACCCTCACCGTCATCTCTGCTTTCACTCGCTAATTTGGTCCAGGCACCAAAATCGCAGCGACCAGTCCCATTGAGTCAGAAATAGGTTAATTATTGGTTGCTGAGTGCCCAAACGAGAGACGTCGGCCACCTGAAACGCTCGAACAACGAGTGTCATTGTGATGAGCCATCCTTATCTGTTACCTTACCGGTCATGACGTAGTGAACTGGCCCGCGCTTACGATGATGAGTTGACATGTGCATCGTCTGTACCGTCGCATGGATACGATCACTGAAATTCGTTAGGGGGTGACCAACCGACCGACCACCGACCGACCGGATACTGATGCCTAGCCACAAACCCAACACCATTGCATCTTGAACGAGCAACAACGAAATGCGCTTGGCAGTGCGAGGTGGTGTACGTGTACATGTACATGGCGCAGTAAGTTAGTGCAGTATACCAGTACCCAGGAAACTGCAACTCGTCCCGTAATTAACTCCTGGATCACGCGAGGCTTGCAAGCCTGATCAACAACTACGCAAGCAAGACGATCGACGGCACCGAAACAAAGACAGCGAACCAGTGCCGTACAAAGCGAGTCCCTTGATGAGTGAGTGGTGGGTAACCTTCCGCCCCTCGTTTCTGCGGGTCCGGTCGGTTCGCACGCCAGTGACAGGCGTGATGTCGTTGACTGGTGTTGGCGCGGATGGAGTCGAGCAGTTACCACTCCTTGAATCGAGAGGATTCAATAGTCGATCCTCACTAGACCCACCAGAGCCAGGTCGCTGCAGCGTTTGACATGACATACTTGACCCTCATTCCTCATTTTACTTGCCACTCCTCAATTGAACTCCTCCACAACGGGTTCGACCAATCTACATCTACCGTAGTCCACCACACCACCGAAATGGCGCCCAATCTCGACCAGCAAACCTACTCGCGCGATGTCCACCCAGCGTCCGCCTTGTGGATCGAAGAGCAACAGACCAAAGTATGGGAACATTTCCTCGACAAGTTTACCACCATCCAGAGCCGCTTTCCCGCCCCAATCGATCGCTTCGACGAGGAGGGAAAGCCTAAGATGCAGAAGATCGTGATGCGGCTCATCGAGCGCCGCGCCCCAATCACACTGGTGCTGCCGTCGTTCCCGTTCAAGTCGCCCAACTCGACCGACAAAGTGCTGGGTAAACTGCCTGACCGCGCTGAGGAACTGTCCACGGCCAGTCTTGAGCGCTTCTGTTGTGAAGTGGAAGAGGCGTACCCACCAGGATGCAAAATGGTCATCTTCAGCGACGGCCGTGTCTTCAACGACGTGTTGGGAGTGAGCCTGGGCGATCTGCGCGCATTCGAGAACGAGATGCAGGCGATGGTGAAGGAGGCGGGTCACACTCACATCTACTTCGACTCGATGGACAATTACGTCAGGAACGTGGACGACCCGATCCCGGAGATCCTCGAGCGTTTCGACGTGCTGCACATGGATTTCGACGTTCGTATCAAGACGGAGCCAGCTATCCGCGACACGTACTGCTCCTTTTGCAAATTCCTCGAGCGCGACTTAGCTCCGCAGTGGGCGGGTATGTCTCAAACTGCCACGAAACGCAGCTGTGGGAAGATCGCCAAGCAAATGATGCACCGCAATGTGGGCTTTTCAGCGCTAGTCGACGACTCCTATCCAGACGCACTGCGTATTTCCATCCACCAGTACAACAACGCTGGCCCCAAGTTCGGCATTCATCTTATCCCGCAGAAGCCTGGCAAGCCTCGTACCCCCTGGCACTCGGTCGTCTGTGAGTATCTTGATGGAACTCCACACACGGTAGATCTCAAGGACGTGGACACGGACAAGTACGACCTGGTCTACAAGTACGGCCGCAAGTGGGGTTACGTCGAGCGCTCGCCATGCACGCCCGAGGAAGTCGCGCAGTGGGCCCCGCTGAACGTCCAGCTCATCCGTACTAAAACGTTCATCATCGCACAGGCCATGGAGGGGTCCCGGCCCCCTCTATCATGGACGTGCCACGCGAGGCCATCCGCAACCTCGTGCTCAAGTACAGCGTTGTGACGCTGCGCGGCTTCAAGCAGGACGACGACTTCGAAACGGCCACTGAGCGCTGGGGAGACGTGCTGCAGTGGCCCAAGGGAACCTTCGCAGCCGGCAACATCTTCGACATAAAGACGGAGGCCGGCACAGCTCTGCCCGCACAGACGCTCGAGGCCATGTCGTTCCACTACGACGGCATGTTCAAGAAGAAGACTCCCGAGTCTACGGAGCTGGGCGACGCGCCCGTGTTCATGTTCTTCCACTGTGTGGAGGCCGCCCCGCCTGAGGACGACCCGAAGCACGGCAACACCATTATCACGGACACGCGTCGTATACTGTCGTCGTTGCCGGAGTCGACGGTGGAGCGCCTCAAGAAGATCTCTCTCACCTACCGCACGTCGCTGTTTGGGTACCAAGATCGCGTGCACAAGTCTCCCGTGGTGATGACGCACCCGATCACGGGTGAGCTCGCACTTCGATTCCACGAGCCGTGGGGCCCCGAGAAGACCAAGATGCACCCGACGTACCTGACGTCTGTGGGTTACGACCCGGCGTCCAACCAGAAGGACGAGGACGCCGACTTCGCCACGGAGACGCTGCAGGAGCGCCTGTACGCGGAAGAGTTCGCGCACTGGCACCAGTGGACGAAAGGCGAGTTCGTGGTCATGGACAACATCTCGCAGCTGCACGCGCGCTCGGCGCTGGGCATGGGCGGTCGCCACATGCGCCGCATCCACTTTAACTAAGGAGCTGCGAAGTAGTAAGAGAACCAGGCCGACAGTTGCTGTGAACCCGGTTGTCGGCAGTGTTTTCATGTTGGGAATTGTAATGCGCTGGGTGAAACCCGTGTGCGGAATATACTTTGAGCTGTACTAGTGTCATCGCTTTTTCATGTGAAAAAGTTGGTCCCAGCTTATGATCATTTTTCTGTGAAACGATATGACAAGTTACTGTGATATGATGATGAGTTTTTAGTCATACATGCTGTTAGATGAAATAGTTTTGAGATGAATTACTTCTTGATTGTGCTCACATTGGCCGAAGCTATTGCTGGATATCCTCAAAACACAGCTTCGATCTAACATTCACCGGATGGGGTTCATATCCGATACCAGAGCGGTAAACGATGGTTTTCGATGCACGAATACCCGCGTGAATTCGATGCTAGAAGAAAGGCCACGGCGCAATGATCCTAGAGGGAAAGTGCAAGCTCGTTTGCAATAGTGTTCGATAGTATTAGATAGGTACATTAGCCAGCAAAATCGTCGCAGCGTTCTTCAGTGCTTGACCAGGTAAGTAGTGGCAGCGGTGGGCTTCACCTTCTTGGGCTGGTGCTTGGAGCAGAAGTTCTGCTTGCTCTGCGATGCCGGCCGCTTGCAGTCATCAAACGCGCAACGCTTGCCACCGCCGTGCGTCCAGCACAGACCCTTGGAGATGGTCGTCTTCTGGCAGTTGGCCACTGAGCACTTGGTGCCGCCGCCGTGCGACCAGCACAGACCTCGCGACTTGGCACCGCGTGTGCACCCCTCCACCGTACAGAGTGTGGAGCCGCCGTGCTTCCAGCAGAGGCCGCGGTGCTTGGCGCTGGCCGTGCAGCCGGGCATGGAGCACGACTTGCCGCCGCCGTGGCGGAAGCAGAGGCCGCGGTCGATAGTGTAGTTGGTGCAGCCCTCGATGCAGCATCGGCGCGCCGCGCGCTTCTCGTCGGGGGTCATTTTGCGCTTACGCTTGCGCTCTTTGGTCACAGGGTGCTGCGTTGGCGCTAGCCTCGGCTCCTGTGGTCGGCTCGCGGCCGGCGGGGTCAGCGGATGGCTGTCATCCAGGATGAAGGACAGCGAGAGCTTGGGCGTACCGGGAGTGCTGGGTGCGTGGTGGAACGCCGGCTCCGGGTGGAACACCATGGGGCTGGCGTGCGGCAACAGCGCGGGGCTGGCCCAGGCTCGGAGCGGGGGAAGAGTGATGCTACTCATGTTTGTGTGCTTCGCTCTGCTGTTTGTGTGGTGAGCTTGTTGCTGGGAGCGACGCAAGGGAAATCACCGAATGGGCCTTCGTCTCGAGCGTGGCACGCGTTTCTCCAGTTGGCCGCGCTAGTCGATGCGAAGTACAAGTAACCAAAATGTTGTGTTGGGCGTCGCTGTCTAAGTTAGACTCGGACTGTGCAGAAAGAGCGCGAGGCTCTCGGCCGATCCTGTCCTAACCCGTCTATGACTGCACCGGCAGCTGGCGGAGAGCCTCGCGGCACGAACAGCACAACCTATCCTTCCGCCGAGCTTTTTGTGTGGGCTCCGCAGGCGAGAAGCAGCCACCTGACAGCGTTTTGCTGTTCATTTCGTGCATCTCATGATAGGGCGGGCGACCAAGCCCGAGAAGAGCTTTCTTCTGTTCGCTCCGATCCGATCTCGACAGGTTGCAGCGCCCAGTACAGGCATCGACTGGACAAGATGCCGGGGCTCGAGTCATTGCGGCAGCGGCCAATTGCGCAGAGGATTCAGTCGCTGCGGCCCCGAGTTGATTTTGCGTCGGCCAGTACACGTACTGTGCGTCGTAACTGTTTTGGGCTCGCAATGGATCCTAGAGCGTGCCCTCGGTTGCCGCACTCTATCGGATCGTCATGATCGAATACATGTACTACATGTAACTACTTCGACTTTATCGCCATATTTGCCGCATGATGTGGCGTTGAAGATCTGTTGTCAGCTCGCGCTCCTGCTGTGTTGGTCGACAGCGAGCTTGCTGCGCCGAGTGCCACAGTACCATGCAGGCAGTAACGTTTTGCACTGTTGAAAAAGCGACTGGGCCTGCGAACCCTGAGATGCGTGTGGCGAAGTGGACAAGGCGGCCAGTGGCGCTCACCGATCGAATACTACCGTTGTTGGCGTGTGCTGCAAGCTGGCCTTCCAGGTTTCTATAAAGGAGTTGATCGTGCTGCGAGCTTCCACTAGTCTGTCTCTGTGCAGTTTGGTCCAAATTGGTCCAGATAGCTCACTTTCCCTGTAATTGGATAACCTGAAATAATACATTTCACAAGGCACAGCAGTGCTGTCAGCACTGAGCCAAAACCACCCTGATATCCTATCGCACTGGCGTACATCGTAAGATCAAAGTTTGTAATCGTGTCCACGAATGTTGATGCCCGCAAATTCGCCCGGTTTCTGCCGTCGACTTACTGTGCCGTACCGTTTATCTCAGGAATCCGTCACGGTTTTCATCCTTCTTCTGGCAACGAGGTGTTCAAACAGCAAAAGCGTTGTAGCAGTACATGTGACGAAGACGATGTCTGCGGCGAGCAGTCTGTACATTAACACAATGCTACCAGCAAACTCTAGGCTAAAATATGTACGTGTAGCACCAGATCGAAGCGCCGTCCATGACTGATAATACAAGTACAGTGTATCTTCCTGCAGCTCCGAGCGGCATGGCTTTCTTGGGGGATACATTTGCAGGTGCGAGTAGTACGACACAGCGCCGCTGCGGCTCTTCTCAAATTATCCCGATCTCGTGTGCACGCTCGACTTGAAGTGGGGGCAAGGACACGGCTGACATTTCCGCGACTGCCGCGCAATGCATGACGCGAGCCGTCGCCAGCGTTCGGTTGCCGCACGTGTCGTCGGTAGCAGTCTCAGCAAGCCACGAGCGTGTCCTACAGACCAGCGACGCTGGTTCCCACGCGAGCATGGTGACGCACTGCTACAGACTGCAGTGCAGGCACCGATAGGTCGGGATACATGTAACAATGAGCGAGGGTGAGCCAGACAGCGGCACACGCTTTTGTGGTGGTGCGCGGGCCACTCAGCAGCGTGGCGTCTGTCTTCAGCAAAGTAGAGCGGGGGTGGCGTTCACCTTGATCCTCTACGCCGCTGCCGGCCAGCACTTATTAAGTAAATCGCAGTGACACGTGCTGCAGGTCACCTGCCACTGGCAGACTGCCATGCGAGGCTGTAGCCGCCAATGCTACGGGTTCTGTCATCTCATGCTGTTCGTGCCGAGCACATCGTCGGGCCATACAAACCCCAAATGATCGTGGAAAGGATATGTTGCGCTGTTCGTGCACCAGCTGCTTTTGTGTTCAGCGACGTGTCCACAGGATAGGCTGAGATAATCTTTTCCGCCCGCGTTAGACAGTGCCGTCCATATTGGAGCCCAGTCACTGGGCCAGTGCTGTGCGGTCCGATCCTGACAGCAAAATCTCGCCACGTGAGACCGATGTCTGTGCTGTTCGAGCGAGGCACTCCCCGATTCACCTCGAAGCGCGCACCATCGATCAATTGCAATGACCAGCTTCGCGCTCCCCCCTCTGGCGGTGTTCACCAACTTCGCGCTGAGCCCTCGCAGCAGCAACCTCCAGGATCTCGCCAGCACGCCCACCACGCCTGCAGTGAGCACGCCCAAGCTCTCGCTGGCCTTTATCCTGGACGACAACAAGACGCTGCTCTCACCCGTGAGCGCCTACGCCAGTCCACAGTCGCCGTCGCCCAAGCAGCACAAGAGCCCCAAACGCAAGCTCACGGCCAAAGAGAAGCGCGCGGCGCGCCAATGCTGCATCGAGGGCTGCACCAACTACACCATCGACCGTGGCCTCTGCTTCCGCCACGGCGGCGGCAAGGCCTGCTCAAAGTCCGGATGCACGGCCAGCGCTAAGCATCGAGGGCTCTGCTGGAAGCACGGCGGCTCCACGCTCTGTACGGTGGAGGGGTGCACACGCGGTGCCAAGTCGCGCGGTTTGTGTTGGTCGCATGGTGGCGGCACCAAGTGCTCAGTGGCCAACTGCCAGAAGACGACCATCTCCAAGGGTCTGTGCTGGACGCACGGCGGTGGCAAGCGTTGCGCGTTTGATGACTGCAAGCGGCCGGCGTCGCAGAGCAAGCAGAACTTCTGCTCCAAGCATCATCCCAAGAAGTAGGATAGCTGTAACGCTAAATCGAACCGCACTATTTATTATCTTCATTGTGTTTTCACTGATTCCACCGACTGATGCCTGCAGTGTGGACGAGCAGGCTGCTTGTGCGTATGTTGAGGGGAGTTCGCGTCCCGCTCTCAATTCTTCGAACAGCTAATCTTATCGCTTCAATACGCGTACATGCTCACAAGGAGGCATCGATGGGCTGCTGCTGTATATCAAAATTCATAACCGAAAAATATTTCGAGGAAAACTGCAAAGCATCGGTATTCCGCATCGTAGTTCAACGTCGAGCAAAGTCTCTCGCGGAGCGCTAGGTTGCCGAGTAAGCGTTCATCATTTCGTTTCATTTTGCAAAGCACAGAAAAAAATGGGCACCGGCACAATGTAGAAACGGCGTCTTTCAAGATGCAGGATTTGTGTCTTGCCAGTTTCAACCTGGCGAGACACCTGGCAGAGTGTACTGTCATCGATCTATCTATCTGTAGCTACAGCACCAGTACCTCTATTTCAAGGTTGAGTAGAGTAGGTGCGTCCACGGGCGAATCCGTTGTCTTGCGAGGCTACATGAATAGCAGAGGAAGAGGAGGTCGAGTAGATAGCGACCAAAGAACGTAACAACGCAGCACGGGGAGGACCCATGTGCAGCGCGACGAGCGAGCATCGTTGCGTCAACCGCAGCATTTTGCTCGAGTAGCTCGGCGGCGCTTCAAGTGATAACGGGAGCCACATGATTGGTCGAAAAGGTATATCGGAGACCGTCAACTTCAACTTGGTACGTACGCAGTGGTGACTCAGCTTCGTGTCTGCATTCCGTCATCAAGGAAGGACACGGTGTATGTTGGCACAGCAATTCGTTTAGCGAGTGATATTATTCTCTGCCGCGCGCTCAAATTTGCCTGTGTCTGCATGTACTACAACTACATTACATGTACAGTCCTTTCCTTTAAGTTCTCAACAGTAGCAGAGGACTTTAGTTCCTGGAATAACTCGGCGTTTTGGAATAAGAAATGACAGAAACGTATGAAAACCCTCTGCAAGAAAATATTTTCCTGTGGAATAATGCGACCCTTCGTTCTTCCACTGGAACTAAGTATTGGAATATCCACAGGTAATTTATCCGTAAGTTATTCAGATTTTCACGGAGACATTCCAGGAACTAAAGTTTTCTAATGACTAAGAAAATACACCATTGATAATTGATATGAGAAATCGGCTACATTACGATATGTTTATTTTTAGAATGCATATCATAACGATAAAATATAGTATAAGTTGTGATTCATCATATCATATAAGCTCGATCTCATAATATGATCATTATATTATGAGATCATATAATAAAACATATTATGTAACGTTATCCCTTGTAGCAAAATCCTCCGAATACAACCGAGGCTGCATTGTTTTCGTGACGAACTCGGCGTCCTCGTCCTTCTTGTTCGACTCTGGATCGTAGCTTACCGCAGTCACGTGCGTAGCGAGAGAAGATGAGCTTACAAATGAGTAAATGCACTAAACAAACTACGGCTACTGTTGGTTAGTCGTCTTGGTGATCCACGTCTTCTATATCTTGTTCCGGCTCTGGCGGCGGCGACAAATGTCATGAAAATGCCACTTTCCATTGCGTTGTGGCTTGGCAGACCAAGAATGACTCGAAGTGCTTGGACGTTGAAGGAAAGTTGCAGATCGGACGAGCCATTAAGGCTGACAGGGGAGTGTTCGTCGCACGTCTTCACCTCGGTCCGCGGGAGTGTTAGCCGCTCCGACGGCATCCAGGTGCTGCATTTGCCTGAAGGTTGCCGTCTCAGGGACGGCAACGGGCGCTCCTGCTGGCTGTCGGGCGTGTGTCATTTCCCAGTGCGTGAGGGCCATTTCACCTACTTGGACGTCCGCCCGATCAGCAGCGGCCTGTTGAATTCGATTGCGTGTAGCACGGCGGCGAGTTACATCTCCCACTTGGTTCTCTTTTAATGCGAACGGAAAAAGCTCTAAACAAAGTGGCCCAGTATCCTCTTGGCGTCGCTGGAAGTTACCTGTCACCGTGCTCACTACAGTAGGTTCTTGAGAATGCCTTTGCCGGTACGCAGATTTACGTGGTTGACCCCGATGATGACATGGGGAGCTTAAGGACTCCGTTATGTCAGACCTGACGGGCAGTCTGGACTCGGTGAAGGCTACCCCATCCTGGGTGCTCTGGAAGTCAAACCTTTCGATTCGGACGCTCGTGGCTTTGGACGACGTGCCGGTGTTCGGACTAGAGCAAAGAAGTCGATCTTGTGGCCCGACGCAGCATAGGCAAACACGTATGCCTATACCAGTTAGAACTTGCACATCAGACAGCGGAAACCACCTAAAAATCTCAGACCACTTTTACATTTAGAAATTCCAGAGCTTCCTCGTGCGCAGCACGACTTTGTTAGTTACTTAGAGTTGCGCTACATTACATGTAAGGCGTGACCACCGTCGAGTTTAGATGTTCTCATAACGTTTGGAGTAAAGAACTTTAGTTTTTGGAAAAGCGCAGGTTTTGGAATTGAAAAATCTAGATAAAATCCAAATAAATTACGGGTTTTATACGGATGAATTACCGGTGGATGTTTGTTCCACGGGAAGATATTTTTGGAACAGCATGTCACTACATGTACAGTAATTGGATTGGAATCCGGACGACCCATACGTTTTGACTGGGACAAAGCTAGGCATATCCAATCATATTATTCATTCCGGACTAGAGTGTCTCACGCATATTACAATTCAAAGAATTGAACATCCCATTAAAATAATTGTATTCGTCACCAGTCATTTTGCCGACAGCTTCGATTCTCTCTCATTCAGTCTTTTACAGCCCGGACCCCACAAGCAGCACCGTCGACTTCGACATGGTACGCTCCGTGCGTTCTTCACTGCCCCACACACACACACTGGAGTAGCTCAATGGTAGAGCAGGAGGCCTCGCTTCCAGGCTGCTGGTTCAATACCAGCCTCCCGTATCTGTATCACCGTGATGTGTGTTATGGTTGTGCGCTGTGCTGCAGGTATTACACGAGGTCGTTGGCAGTCCATTGGTGAGAAGCAGGTGCACATGCGTCGACAATGGACCCACTGGATTGCAGCAAAAGGTACTGTGCCCCAAAAGCTTGAAATGCAGCGCTGTGAGACGAGCGCAGTGCGCGCCAGTGTTTACGCAGCGATGAAGCTTTAGATGTAGGCTTTTTCCCGTCGAAGGCATGAAGGCGTTCGTTGGCGTTTTTGTCCATGGAGACAGCCAAGGTCCAGAGGTTGTGCTTCCCAGCTTCATGGGCGTCTTTGTCGGATCGATTTGGCTGCACAGGTATCTCGCAGGGCGCTTGGTAAAGTACCTTCATAATGTTTACCGCTGCTTTTGCATCTGCTCATTTGTTTTGCTCCTTTTTGCGTTGCACTGTCTCCCAGATGTGATTGGTGTACCAGTTGAGGAAAGAGCCAGCTAGTGTCGATGCGGTTGCAGGTGCAGCAGCGACTGACGGAGTTATTACAGCGGCAGGAACAGGTTCGACTACAGCCAGCGCTCCTTCGCGGCCCGTGCCTCGCCCAGCTAAAGCGGACATGGCATCTTCAACACGAGCAAGTCGATCGCTGGTGGTGGTTAACTGCACAACCATTTTCTCCAACGTGGACGCAAGCAACGAGTCACCTCCAGTAACGGCGCTACTAAGTTGAGCGTGGTTCATTGTCCGCCATCGATCCGCCAGATGGGATACCCGTTCACAGCACGTCGAGATCGAGATGTTACAGCCAAGCAACGTGTTGGTGGCCGAGATTCCGCGCTCCAACTCATACAGGTAACGCGGTACGTGAGCTGGGGTAGCTGCGCTATTCACGGTTGCTTCTATCACTGTTTTCATGTGCATTAGCAACGCAGCAAAGGTAGCGTTCACCACATCCACAGACACATTCAGGCGATGATCAGGAAAGCCAAGTACGTGCTCGTACAACTGGTCACGCAGTGTAAGTAGCTGGCCAAACTCGGCGGTGGTGAGGCGCTGCTTCTGATCGCCAACAGTAGGGGTGCCAACAGGTAAGTCTGGAGCTTCATACCCAACTAGAACTTTGGCTACGCATTGATCCTCACGTGAAGTTGTTCCGATGTACGCGAAGGCTTTGGTGGGAGATTCCAACAACCACGCGCCTCCAGTCGATATCCACTGGATCGCTGGTTTCGGCGATGCATAGGCGTACGCAGCCGCCCCTCTCCGTAGCGAGTGGCTGGTCATTGAAGGCGTCACAGATTCTTGGATGCCTGGAGGCATCACCTTCACGCAATCATGGATAACTTCCGTGACATAACTAGCAATGTTGGGTCTCTTACGCTCTCGTTTTGCTGCTAATTGCGTCTCAACCTCAACATCGTATTCTAGACTTTCCCAATAAACAACAGCCTCATCTTGTGTGTACGGCTGCCCTCCAGGGAGATCTGATACCGCATAGCGTGGCACCAATGGAAAAAGATATTCCGATGGCTCGTCGTAGCTTACAAACAGCATCCCGAAAGCATGCAGCATGCATTGCTGCCAGTGTTCGGCAGACTTGTAAATAGAGACACCTTGGACTACTGATGTTTTAATCCGCGCAACGTGCAAGAACAACTCACCAGACGCTGCACGTGTGAGCTGCTGCTTCCTTGCAAAGCAGGTATCGATAGCTCGACCGAAAGTATGCCATATTATTGTTAATAGCGCAGCATCGTGAACGGGTTTAAGGCCTGTGGCCACGTCAGCATGCACAACAAGGTGCTTCACCACCACACACAGGTCCTTCAGAGTACAGCCTGGAGCGTCATTGGTCTGGACATTAGCACGAAGATTGCGCTCATCTATAGCGCTGGTCATTTTATCACGAATCTTAGCAACACGTTTTGAGTCGGATAGCGAATCACTGTAGCGCTCTCATAGTAGATTCACAATTTGAGAGAAGTAACCCAATGCCGTTGAATTTGCCAGAAATCGATCGGCAGCACGAGCTTTCCCGCTCTTCTTTGTCTGTAGATATATCGAGAACGCTGTTAGTAGAGAGTAAAACTTTTGCATGGGGAGACTAGTTACTCGTAAGAGAGAGGAATGCATTGTGTCTAGGGCATCACTGCTTAGACCTGTTGACTCAAGACATTCTTTGAATTCTTTTATCACAGCTAGCTCTTGCCCTACCGTACCGCAGGCGTATCAAGCCCACGGGGAGCTCTTCTCATTGTTCTTCTCTGCAACAGTGCCTCGACGAGAATGAGTTTTGCTTAAGGAGGGCGGTCTATCTTTGTCGCTCCTCGTGTAGGATTCTCCGGCACAGACTGCAATTGTCCGATAAGTACAGACAACGACCGGTAAATCCACACGACTCCAAAACACGCCATTCAAATCTGGATCCCAATCTCCTCAGCAGCCAATCAGTGAAGCAAAAGTGAATTATACATGAAGTTGTTGGTACTATGTACAGTATTAGGACTTTTTCGTAGCAAAATGTATGACTTACGATCGATATGCAGCCATTTTTGTTCGAAGCCTAGCCAATCAGAAGTACGAATGCAATGTAAGGGGTGGCGTATTTGCCGGTCGTTGTCTGTAGGTACTTATCTTGGTTTAAGTATGATCTCTTATTGTAAGACAGGGAAATTCCGGACAATTCCAGTAATAAACTGGAACGGGACAACCCTACCCCTAACGAGATATGATTGGCCACAAAAACAAAGCGAGCGGTTATGATGCAGCACCATTGGTTGAGCTCTGTAAAAAACTTAAAACAGGGTTTCGGTATCCGGACCAAATACTCTTATCCTACAGTAATTCCAATATACTTGGGGTATTCCAGCAACGAAGTGCTCTATTTCTTCATCTTGCTGTCGCCCTACTGACAACTTGGACTTACCTACTGAATAGGACCACGAACAGCAAAATCATGCCAGTTGACCAGATTTAGTTCGCAATGCGTCACGTTAAAACGTCGATGTGCTGCACGCTGTGCAGTGCACAAAACTCACCTTCGTGACGACGTCGGTCGTGTTGTTGGGGGAGCGTGAGCCAGGATGTTGTGTCTGTCTTTCCCATGGCGTTTGAATGCACTCCATGGTGGTTTCTACAGAAGACGCTTCCCATGCTTAACGAAACAATGTGTGTGGCTTCGAGGTCTCGTGGTCAAAAACACTCGGAGCTGCTTATATTTTGGCTGCAATGATGCACATGGTGCAGATCTATCTGTGTTTATTGAGGCCGCCGTTCGCCTGCATCCTATCTACAATCAGCTTAGAACGAGGCGGACGAGCGCAGTTCGTTCGGGAGGCACACGGTGCCGTTGTTGAGCTTGGAAACGTAGGCTTCAAGTGCTGAGTCCACACGTTCGGCCTCAGCCTCAGTGACCTTGACAGTGGCGCTGACACCCTCAATGACAGCGAATTCAGTCGTGTACAGGTAGTTGCTGAGAGCCATGACGAACTCGTCCGCGTCCTTGATGTCACCCGAGTTAGTCGGGTGGTTGAGCCACGTCAGGCTTGAGACGGTGCCAGCGCCATTGCCTGTGCACGTGTACGTGTAGTTGAAGCCGGACGGGTGCACGTAGAAGCCGTTCTGTTGAATAACGTTGGCACCACAGCTTGCAGCCATCTCGTGGTTCAGGAACAGCTTGAGCGACGCACCGTTGGTCTGGATAGTCATGAGGGTGTTACCGAACGGTGACCACGACAGCACCTCGCCCAGGGACAGGTTACCGGCAGCCACAACCTTGTCACCACGGATACCACCTCCGTTCATGACGGCGATATCGGCCAAGCCATTGCCGTAGTATTGGCGGCCAGCGTCTGCGAAGAGGTGACCGATCTTACAGTCCTTGGAGCGTACGACACTTTGCGAGAGGTCCAGGTCTTCGCACAGGTTACCAATGACCTGTTCCTCGAGTGCATCCATCTGTGCCTGGTATGTGGCGATGATAGCATCCAGAGTGTTGTCGGTCGGCATACTCTCCACAATTGGAATAGCCTGGTGAGTCAGAAGAGACGTGCGGTCGTTGTTGGCGTCAGCAGCGTAGTATTCGATGTGCGACTTCCAGATCGAACGGAAGTCGAAGTCGGCCTTAAGGTACGGAGTGCCATAGTTGGTCTGCAACATCGACGTGTGGTCGTGTCCGCCGATAATGAAATCAATACCCGCCACCTCCTTGGATAGTCGGTTGTCGTCAGCCAGGTCCTGGTGGGTCATAGCGATGATAAAGTCGACGTTCTGGGCCTGAAGAGCAGCCACTTGCTCACGGGCGGCTTGAATAAGGTCCTCCCAGTACAAACCCTTACTCGTGTCCTTCATGTCGTACATGACACCGAAAATGCCAATAGAGATGTGGCCATTGGTAGCGTCCGTCAAGTTCTTTATAGCGTTAGGCACCGTGCCACGGAGAAGCTGACGGTTAGCGATTTCGTAGCAATTGGCGTTCAACCACGGGAAGTCTGAGGCTAGCGACACGTTCATAAAGTTTTCAAGTCCGAAATCGAACTCGTGGTTACCCAGTGAAGCGAAGTCCAAACCGATAGCATTGTGAGCCTTAACCATGTGCTGGCCATTGAATTGCGTCGACCAAAGCGACGGAGACACCGTATCACCGGCGAAAAGCACGAGAGAATTGGGGTTAGTCTCGCGCATGGCTTTGGCAATAGGGACCACACGCGAGGGCCCACCGAGCTTGATACCTTCGACAGTGTCCTGCAGCATCTCGTAAACGTCGTTGTACGACAGGATGTCGAAGTTGGCGGTCAAGTTGCGAGCCTGAACACCGTTAACGGAGATGACGCCAAGCGCGAAGACAATAGACCCCCAGAGCTGCATGGTTCTGGTGGTGGACGACTGTCGGGGAGGTCGCAAATTACGAAATGCCAGAGAGATAGACTCCGTCCTTGTCTGAGCCGGTCGAGAGGCAGACATACAGTGCATTCTGAACGAGTGAACCTAGGAGGCTAGGCGACTTTGGAGCATATTGACGCAGAAACGTCATGATATTTGTGGGCTTGCCCTATCTTAGCCCGGTGTTACACATCACGAGAAATTGTTAGTCGGATAGTCGGTCCACACAAGCGGACACTAAGAGTTGAAGGCGAGGACAACCATGCAACCAACTCCGAATTTCAACAGCTTGGTGTGTGGATGTTGAACTCTAACGGATGGAACTGCCGAATGTAAATCAGTGGTGAATTCCAGCGTCTGCCCGTTTAGAAGTTGCCATTTTGTCGACGCAAAGTTGGATACATTGTACTTTACCGCACGATTACTTGAGGCATTCAAGTTGAATAAATGAGCCCTTGGCTGTCAACGACGTTGAGGTGTATACATGTATATGTCGTCAGTCGTGCAGTGCAAGGTGGCGCGAGTTGCATTTTCCAAGAGAACGGTAGAATTACACAGACAAGACGGAGGACATTTACAAGTGTATTGTACAATCAAACACATCAAAAGGGGGGCACAGAAAGAATTGTAAAAAATAATTTAAATTAATAGGGTAGGATACAAAAGTTAAACCTAAATGTTTTATTGGATAAGTAAAATTTACAATTTAAGGGCCGTTTAAATAAATCAAAACGTAAAAAAAAAATGGTTTTTCAAAAAGGAAAAGCTGCATTATTTTGTATTGCATTATTTATTTATCCTCTCGTACTAGAGTTAGATTCTTTCATTTTTCAAAATATCTATAGAAGATAGGAACCAAACGTTAGGACATTGCCTTTTCATGGCAAAGATACGAGTTCAATTCTCGTAAAGGGTATAAAAATATATATTTGACTGGAGTTGCTGGATCTTGAAAACCTAATTGCCAAGGTTCTGCCATATCTAAAAAAGTGAGAAATTTTCATATGGGAAATCATCAATTATATAATGTCGATTGAAACAATAGGTCAAATTTTATACAGTTATTTTGCTTCTTTTTTTTTATCTGCTGGTATTATATTATTAATAGCCTTAATAGGTGTATGATCCTTCGGGGGGAGGAGATCCTGTATTGAATTTCGCTACCTTAGGACCGTCAGAGTTACGGCCGCCGTATGATTTATTAGGAATTTATTCTAGAAAAACATCAAGATCAAAATATGGAACTGAAATAATTGTTTGGGCTAAATCTTTAAATTTAATTTCTAAACCTGCACAATTGTTTTTACATTTATGGTTACCTGATGCAATGGAAGGTCCGTGTGGGTTCTTCAGCTCAAATTAAAGCTATGTGACCTACACCTACATAAATACAATATAATTGATTATGTGTATCTTTTTTTAAATGAGGTTCTCTTTGATTAATTAAAGTTTAAAAAATAAAATCAATTTTGATTTTAATGTATAATTAAAAACAATTATGATATTTAAAATCATTGGTATAACAGTATTTAGTAAAGGAATTCCCCAATCATTTACAACAGATTGTAGCGAGAAATCCACAGATGCAGCTTCTAGAATAGAGTGGGTTACACGAAACAGTCTAATCTAGGCTACCGATAACAACCACTCATCCTACTTTTGTAGCAAACATCAGTAAAGAAAGGTAACACAGCCAGAGGGCAGGAGTTCGTGTGGCGGTGACAGCTCCAGCGTGGTGAGGCAGCCAGACGGCAAGAGCTGGTGGAGCACTGAGAACGGATAACTGGAGATAGTTTTGAGACAGTTTTGAAACGCGATGCCACGTGCTACGTACAGTTGGGAGGAGCTTTGCATTTTCGACTCGGAAGAAGCGGCTAAGGAATTTGTTGAGGGGGAGTTTTGCTGTTCCCGAGTGACTCAAACTGATCCATATCGGCATTGCCTCATTTGTCACGGGGTGGATCATCTAATGGTGGAAAGACGACTGAAGTGCACAAGGAAAACGTGTAAAGCCTTTGGCCAGTGAACTATGAAGTCGAAAACTTGGCAATGCAACTAATCCAACCGATCCAAGGTATTCTACAACAGCATGGACCACGCTCGCGATGAAACTACGCTGTGTGAAGGCCCCCACAAGAGCGTGATAACATCTGAAATGAAGAAGTTCATCCTCCAACAAGATGAATGTGGGATATCTCCGCAAATTTTTCTTAGCAACATGCGGCCGTTTCGGACATCATCGAGCCCAAACGTGGCTATCCCACGCTAGCTCAGCTCACAAACTGCGCAAAGTATCTCCGACGGCTCAAGGACACAAAAAAATCGGTGCATGCTGTTAAACAGCTAATGCGGGAGCATGCGTTCGACCCGACGGGAGACCTGAACAAGTCTTTTTCTTTGGAGGGCGTGAAGACGATGACGGATATGCGTACGTTGGAAAAGGAACCGATGAGGATTCATTCGTTATTGGAGTCACCAGTCGAGCGCTTGTCAGCGCGTCCCTGGAGTATGCTTCTCCCAGTCGCTATACTCTTTTCCACGCGGATGCAACGTTTAAACTGAGCGGTCTCGGGTATCCAGTAATTACCTGTGGTTTCTCAGATGCCACGCGGTCGTATCGGCTAGCTGCCATCTTCGTTGTCAGTCGCTAAACCGCTACGGAGTCCGCCATGTGCCTGAGTGCACTCACTCGCGTGATCTAGAAAATTCGGCCAACCGCTAGTTTCCACATCGACGCCGTCATGGGAGACGCTGAAGACGCACAATTGAACGGATTTCAACAAGTTGGTGAATTTTCGTCAGCTACGTACCCGATGTATTTTTTCACGTGCTCTACAACGTTCGGAAACGTACTCGGCATTTGTCACCGGCGCACCGCAGAGCGGTGACAGATGGGATACTACGCATCCACCACACAACTAACAGGAACAGTTACTACTCGGAGAAAGACGAAGTGCTAGCTACGTGGCGAGCCGTTCCTCAGTTGCAAGAGTTTGTAAAGTACTTTACAGCCCAGTAGATCGACAGCAGATTTTGGAAGTGGCAAATATTTCACACGCCAAAACAAAGTGGGTATGCAACGACAAATAACCCCTGTGAGACTTTCAACGCGCTGCGGAAGAGATACACAGGACGACGGCGTTACTACATGCAGCGTCTGCTGCGCGTGAGTCAGATTGTCATCCAAGATGCCGTGGCTAGGACACCAGCAGCTGAAACTCAGATCCAGCAACCGGCCCCATTCAGGGCCCGAGCGACCTCGACAATGATCACTTTGGAGCGCGTTCTCGTTCACAGTACTGAAAATCCCACCTTATTCAGAGTCAAGCAACTTCACAAGGATGAGGCTACGGAGGCAAAAGAGCTGGAAGATCTGCGCTGCGCGCTGGCCTGCCCTTTCAACGCTTCGTCGGAAGCTGAGCGCGGACAGGATAACCTGATATTGGGTCCTGCATTGCTAGTGCGAGAGCTGCGTGCTCGCGCGGCACAACTGTACAAGAGTGTGGTCGCTCTGGTACGCGCACATCTCCGGTATGCCAGAAGGAGGATGGATTGTCGACGTCGAAAAATGTGTGTGCGGCTGCAAGTTTTACAGCAAGCACAAGACATGTTGCCATGTATCGTAGGGCGCAAGGCAAAGTTACTCGGAAAACCTGGATCAGATGATGTGACTGCCAAGCTCTTCAATTGTTAATCCGAAAAGCGAAAACTTCCGCTAAAACACAATCAGCTAAGAAGCAGAAGCGGAAGCACACAGCAGCAAACAATGCTCAAGCCGGTGACCAACAGGAAGACGGAGCCACAACTGGACCGTCGGACCCCTTGCATGGACCCGAAATTCCTTTGCCTTTATTCGAACGACCTCAAGGCCGGCATCCCGGGCCTTGGATGTTCAGTTCATACTTTGCCATGATACGTAGAAGCTTGAATAAAGTTCTTACCAGATTCTTAGTGCTGTGTATTGCGATTCGTCGAATTCCTAGCGTTAACCACACGTCACCGCTATCCTGGTTGTCACCGTTATTCCATATGTCACCGCTTTCCTGTTTGTCACCACTTTCCTGGTTGTCACCGCTATCCTGGTTGTCACCGCTATCCTGTTTGTCACCGCTTTCCTGGTTGTCACCGCTTTCCTGGTTGTCACCTTTGCTATGTATCACCGTTTTCAGGTGTCACTGAACCAGTTTTAAGATTTAAAAGTCCCGATGTCATTTGGATTCAGTGTCAACCGCTCTTACAAAATGTCACTTTCCTCGCTAGTGTCATTGTCACTGCTAGACGCAATATCACTGGAACTTACACTACTTACAGGACCCTCCTCGTCGCTTGAAGAAACAGGTTCCGCGCGGACTGAAGGGCGCCGATACCCGTGATGGCGCCGGATGTGCTGGTTCAACGAGTTACGTACAACGTAGGTGTTGTCGCAGTAGGGGCAGTTGTAGTCGCCGGGTTTGCATTCTCGAAGGTGAGCTCTTAGCTCGGCCGCCGAGTATGTAGTCGCTAGGCAGCCCTCACACCGCCGCGTCCTAAACACCACAGCTTCTGTCGAATTATCCGCTTGTTCAATACCTTCGACGAGAACGTAACAGTGTAGCCTAACGTTCCTCGTGCGATACCAAGCACCAGCGTGCGCGAGATCCCCTCTGAACAATACAACTTCGCCTGGCTGGAAACGTAGCGTACGCCTAGCCTTCATCTCGGCTTCAGCTCCGAAGAAACCGGGGTACACATGAAGAAACGTATCTTCCATTAATGCGACAATAGCGGAAGCTTGTACAATACCCTGGGTGAGTTGCGCTTGCGCCGTCTCAAAAGAGGGGAAGTCCCGATGGACGGCCCGATCCTGGCCGCCGGGATGCGATATCAGTGCGTGCCATCCACCAGCGTCCAACACCCACCTGTCGTGGACAGCTCGCAGCATTTCTTCTAGCAGATTACGGATCTCTTGAATTGTTGGAGGGAGAGGAATAATATCAGCTTGGACTCGATGCGGGTACAAGCCCTCAGCGTATACTTCTCTAAAAATAGGATGGTAATCCAAATCCTCAATCTCCCCCAATGCCCTTTCGCACATATCGGCAGTTATGCCGATTCTACCTACAATGAAGCCATTGCTCCAAAAGGCAGCAACGCCTTGGTGAGACAAACGATTCATTTGTACACACAACACGTACTAATGTAGCTGAATAGCAACGGCAAGCAGGGAGCGGTGGTCAGAGGCGAGTAGAGCGCGACGGCTAGAGACGACTGAGCGACGGCGGCCAGCGGCGAGAAGTGAGCGGCGGCGGTCCAAAAGGAGAATGAGCACGCTGTATCCAGTCGATGACGGATACTCGTTTGATTGGATAAAAGTGTTGAGACAATTACCCCCTTTCCACTGACTCTTTTGCACATCCGTGGATTTCGCCTTACTGTATCTGTGCTTTTCCCTAAACTGTCTGTGCCTTTCTCCTTTTCTCATTTTCCAAGCGACCGCATGGCGCTTAAACGAGTCGCTGTGGCTTCGTTTTGAACATGTCACGGCAACAAATGCAAGCTCTCACACACCTTGAACTATGAAGCGTAGCCGTCCACCAGTGCTTCTGTCGCTGAGTCTGAGGTGGGCCAGCAGTGTAGCGTCTTCGTAATGTTTTTTATGGATGCAGAAATCGCAGAGCACGTTCAAACGCCATGGAAAGACCGAAACACATCCCAACCCAAGCTCCCCCAACAACACGATCAATGTCGTCACTGAGCGCTGTGTTGCATTCATTGCGACTGATGAGCGAGCGAGCGTCGCTAGCCAAGTGATTCTCGAACCGAAATGAGAACCTGCGACTTATGGAATTGGCCTCCGCATCTCCGTACGTCTGACCTCAGTCCTCCTCCGCCTCTAAAATAGACGCTGTTGCGGTCAAGAAGGCGATACTTACCAGCTTGGTTTCACGAACAACTACATGTACAGAATTTGAGTCAACGAACATTGCAACGTTGCCAACGTTCGGACAAGCTTAGTGACGCACACGCCGTGAGCGGTGGCGCTGGTTAATCTGATTCTGTTGGCCCTGCAGTAAACCTTATCAGCAAGGAGGTCAAGGCGTCCTGGAGGCGGCAACATAACACATTTGCTGTCCGTAGTTTCTTCAAGTCTGTCCTATCCTAGGATGGCAGTAGGGCGGCAGTGAGAAGAAGAAAACTGTTCATCACAGTATGAGAACATCTTGACAACAGTGGCAATAAGCTCGGCTCATGCGAAACTCTCGGTAGATGTGTGGACAGAAATCGGAATTAAGTGCTCGTTCGTGATTTGCAATAATAACCAAGAAACAATCAAATTCGCCTACACTGAGCTGGAGCGGCAACGTATCGCTTGTTGTCAATGTAAGTGTACTACTGTAGTATACTTGAGAATACCCCTCTAAGAGCAAAGTACCAGTAAAGCAAGTGTGCAGCACTTTATTAGACATTGCCCAGTCGAATACATGTATCATGCAGTCAATCTGGAAATATTTTGAAATAGTCGTTTCAAAATATCCCAGATTTTTAGTATCTGAGTTGTCTCGAAAATCAAACCTATCATATCGACTAATCCCTGATTTGTATCCATTTTGAAAACCATTGCGATCTTCGGACACCAAGTTCCAATTGAGTGGCAAACTCACAATCCAAGTCTTCGCTACAATGCTGCATCAACTGTTCCCTGTTTTCCTGACAATTTTGCCTCTCACATCTGCATGGCTAGCCCCCATTGTTGCAAAAGGCAACAAACTCTTCGACTCCGAAACTGGACTGGAATTCCGTATCAAGGGAATGGCCTACTACCCACGACCCAACAGTGGAGAGCTCTCGGACGTAACCAATTACGACTGGGCTGCTGATGAGCACGAGGAAGTGTGGGGGGCTCACCTTGAGGTCATGCAGGACTTGGGGGTTAACACTATTCGACTGTATTCAGTGGACCCCAGCAAGTCCCACGACAAATTCATGTGTGCCTGCTCTCAAGCGGGTATCTACGTGTCCGTAGGCATGGCAGCACCTTGCGTAGGCTGCTCGGTGGCCGATGTGGCTGCACCCAAGTGTTACCCAGACGACATGTTCACTCGCATGCAAATGGTGTACAACGCCTTCGCTGTGTACGACAATACTCTGCTCTTCAGTGTGGCCAATGAGCCCAACCTCATTTCGGTAGATGGTGATACAGGGGAAGCGGTGATGCCTTGTATCAAAGCTATGATCCGGGATATTCGGGAGTACGCTGATGGTTGTGTTGGTAGCTTGAGAGAGGTGCCGATTGGGGTGGAGATGGCAGATATCCCACCTAGAGCTCAATGGTTGCAGTATTTTGACTGTGCAGCAAGCAACGACAGCTCAAGTGGCAGTGGAGACGGATACGAGAGAGCTCAATGGGTGGGGTTCAACCCGTACGTTGAGTG
This sequence comes from Phytophthora quercina, assembly GCA_014706105.1. Lineage (NCBI taxonomy): Eukaryota > Oomycota > Peronosporomycetes > Peronosporales > Peronosporaceae > Phytophthora > Phytophthora quercina. Next base: position 616,463 of record JACBOW010000091.1, on the reverse strand, counting down.
CGATCCGACAGGACATACAGAGTACGCGCAGTCGACAGGATTGGTGACTTTGATGAAAGACTACAAGGACGCAGCGTATCCACGTCCAATCATGTTCGGCGAGTTTGGCTGCAACACGGGAGACAACACGATGGGCGGATACGAGAACCAGCGGACATTCTACGATGTAAGTAGAAATTTCAAATTTGGTGACTGCTTTGTGGAAATTCACAAGTTGATTGTTGTTTTTGCAGGCCAAGTGGATGAACGAAGAGGCAGACATGACGGAAGAGATTGTGGGCGGTAATGTTTTCGAGTTCTCGACAGAAATTGCCAACCTCGAAGGGGAAAAGAGTGCGTATTTTGGGGTGTCATGCTGTGTCGAGGAAAAATTAATCCACTTTCCTATTTTGCTTTAGAACTGACGAAGAAAGCAGATAAAGGCAAGTACGGCGTAGGCTACTTCCAGCCGGATGATTGCGACAATGAGAACTCTACATGCGAGTTCACTGCATATCCTGAGTACGACAACCTCAAGACGGCATACACAACGACTAAGAATTCGACTGTCGAAATGGATTCGTTCACGCCGACGCGAACTTCCGTGCTCAAGTGCCCGTCAGCTCTATCGATGGATCTGCCAGACACACCGGACGGTACGGGCGTCAATGCAGTGTACATTGTGGTAGTTCCCTGACAACTAATGTATTGTACGTAATGTATTGCAGTCGAAGCCCTGTCGTGCTCAGTGACACAACCAGTGTGTGACGGCAAGAAGTCGAACAACTTCGACTCCAGCACGCTGGCCGACCTCAATGAGGGAAAAACAGCATCGTCGTCGACTGGAAGTGGCTCCTCGACGTCAGCCAAGGACAAGGACAGCGCTGGCACTCGCATCATAATTGCCTCGTCAGTTGAAGCTTTCGCGCTGCTTTTCTCTGCATTCCTGGTGCTCAACTGAGCCCAGAAGCTCTGTTTTCGTCGTAGTAAAGCAAGACGCAATTTACGTCATATATTAGTTGGTAAAAATGTTTGCAAGTGAGCAAACGAACAGGAAACGACAGACTCAGCTGTCTAGAGGAAAGTGGAGTCCATTTCCCCGCTGCTAAGAGGTGCTTCACGGCGCTCACCAAAGACGTAGTGGCCTACCACATAGCCAACAACTACCCACAGTAGCAGCGTAAAGTCGTACGTCATGGACACCAGCATGAGCATATAGGCCACGAAAAGCGTCACACCATGAAGCAAACTGTGCACACCGTGCTGCGTCTCTGGAGACAATGTACGGAACCACGTTGGGCCACAGGAATCAGTCAGTGGCATGTTCTGAGCTGTCGATCGCAGCAACTGGGCATTCTCCGTCGCATGCGGCGCATTGCTACTTAGCAGACGCTTCACACTGCTCTCCTTGCGTAGCACACGGCGTAGCTGCAGCAGATACTCGTTGAAAACAGCCACAAGTGCCACCAGGATACCACCAAAAATGTAGCGCACACGAGAGTCCAGTACCCATCCAGGGAACCACAATAAGATGCACGGCGTGGAGCCACCACTGAGCGAGAATCCGTTGAGCATGGTAGTGCCAGGTCCAGAGCAGAATCCATGCTCCTCCTTAGCAGCAGCGGCACCTTCCTCCACAGATTGGAATGATAAAATATCTGTGTACACTTCACGTGCGTGCATCATACTGCACGTGTGCACTGCCTGATTGCCGTGCATCATCACCACTTCCGGTCCACTGGAGACCGACGACTCCATGCCGCATACAGGACACAGCACGCTCTCCTCTTCCTCATGATGATGTTCATGCGTTGCTGGCGGAGAAGCCACACCTTTTAACCCTATTTTCTGCAGTAAATAACAAGAGAGAAACACCGTTAGAACCCTCTTTACTCTTTAATTATCGGACTAAAGGGGCCGTACCGGGTCTTTAACGAAAGTTTCGAGTGTGTCCTGGTTAGCAAAGCGAAGTCTCTGGCCATTCTTGAGCTGGAAGTTGTAGGCCTTGCTCATCACCATTTTGCCGCTTACGGGGTCGTCCTGGGGTGTGCAATAACGAACGTCAGTAGGTGCAAACAGGTGAAGAATAACGTTAATAGGGTCGTACGGGCATATCGTCCATGTCCATGGCGTCGGCGCTGTAGAGGCCAAAACTCGATGTGAACAGCAAGACGAGAAGTAGTAACAGACGACGGGTTATTCCGGCCATGGTAAGCGAGCGGTGGCGAGTGGAAAGAGCGTCTGGAACTGCACTAAGGTCTTGCTTCCTTTGGAGCTCCTGACAAAATGCCGACTGACGTAGAAACGTGAATGGGCTAAAAACCTGAGTAAAGAGATCAACGTAAATGAAGGGTTATCTGTAATATCGTATAATGGACGATTTCGTTGGATACGCTAAACATCTATACTATGGGAGCTACACTTGTGAAAATAAATATGTTAAAACGTAGCACCAACAGCTTGGTGCCACTCGCGTTTGTCGAGTAACATCAGCGCCGTGCCCACCTCACGATGGTGTACAGTAGTATGCATCGCCTTGGAAGGCACTCGCGACGCAAGCAACAACGGTATCATCCAGTTTTGGTGGTCACTTCCAGTCGGTAATCCTTACAATTCGGTTTGTGTTTTGGGTATAAATAAAAGTTCCCTATGGATTCGCCTGATTTATCAATAACTGGGTCCATAAAATGAGTCTGTTCATTCAACATTTAATAAATGGGTCCATAAAATGGATCTGTTCATTCAACATTCGCCATGTCATCACGAATTTCCATCTGGTCAGTTGCTGATTCCCACCGAGCACTCATAATTCTCGACTGCAACGATGCAGCACACCAGCTTCTGCATGGGGCCGGGCACGCTCATGGGCACGGCCGGATTCAAGTGGGCGGGTCGGGATCCAATGGACGACTGTTCCCAGCTGTGGCTCGTGAGCTGGGGACTCACGAGCTTCTCGCGTGCGGCCATGGCGTGTGTGTTGGTCTTCCTGCTTGCTGCGCTGTCCCAGTACCTGACAACGACCAACGGCTGCCAACTGCAGCTGTCTAAAGCCTTCGCCAAGCGCCGACTCGCCGTATCAATGCCACAGAATGGAGTCAGCATCAGCGGATTGACGTTCTACGACCCAGAGCTGGGCAACGACTGCAGCAACAGCAACAAGACTTGCAAGCACGCAAAGGCAGAGGAGTCAGCAGTGCATCCAGAGAGGCTGGAGTTGCTACAGACGCAGGCCAAGGCTGCGACGCTCTCGACGGTTGAGCGAGCGCATCCGACGTCGGTCTCTTTGCCTGTGAGACCGACGCTGCCGATGTCCGTCAAGGTTGGCAACTGGACGCATCTAGGTGACGCTCTGATGCGTGGTGTGAGGATCCTGCTTGCGTACTTGCTCATGCTGGTGGTCATGACGTACGACTTGACGCTCATCACCAGCATAGTGGTGGGCTTCATGACCAGCTTCTTTGTGTTCGGCAAGGATACGGCTAAGGTGCCAGTGTCCGCCGACCCGTGCTGCTCATAGGCGGACAACCGCAGTATTTGCTGTCTTAATTTACTCTTATGTGTCATCGTTCGTAGCGTTCTGCTTGTTACAGACGAGGAAAAGAGTTGTGTATTATGCGTGTAGATAACTGCGAGGACAAGGCATACTCCTGCCGATCGTTCGCCACGCAATAACTGGTCGCACGTCGGTGGCTTTTGCCCACTTTCGTGCTATCCTCCGCCTACTTACTGCTTCTTGACCGCGCTGGCGTCGAAGTCCTTGGGGAGGATACCGTCGCTGATGCCACGCGCCACAATGTCCTTGAACAACGCGGCCGCGTTCGGGATGTCCAGAGCGACGTCGTCCAGTACGAGTTTGAAGCGCTCAAAGCCCTTAATCAATTGACCCGTGGACACCACCTCGTGCGAGACCAAATAGGCCAGAAGCGACGCCATGGCCGCACTGTTGGCCTCACCACCCTCTTCGAGCGAGTTCGTGATGCCACGCTTGACCACCTCGTGGTGGAAGTGCGGCACATTCAGCTCACGAACACAGCGCGCAGCCTCCTCGAGATCGCGCGACAACACGTACTCCTTGGTAAGCTGGTCGATAGCCACCTTGAGCTCCTCAACGGGGCGACCATCACCAGGTCCCCAAGCCTTCTCCATTCGTGCCGTGGCGTGGTTGATACTCAGCTTCTTGATCGCCTCCGCCGCAATCTCGGGGGCGTATCGCGTGATGAACGGGTCCTCCAGGAAACTGGGCGGCAAAATCTCGTCCACCACTGCACGAGCACAGAAGATAGCCAACATGTTCTTGGCGGTGGGGATGTCAATCTGCAAGTCACCAGCAAGCAGCAGCACGCGACGGAAGCCCATAAGCACCTGTCCAGCGGTAAGTCCGTCCAAGTACAGTGCTGAGAGCAGACGTGACGCCAGTTCACGCTCCTTGTCGTTCTTGTCCATGGCCATAGTAATAGCACGTTTGACCACTTCATAGTTGAACTCCGGCTCGTCCAGATCATTGAGTGAGCTCAGCACCTCGTCGGCGTCGCCACTCGTAAAGTACTCGTCCAGGATCTGGATGATGCGCTTCTTAATCTCCGGCGACGGGTTGAGCGCCAACTCCTTGGCTGCCAACTCGTCCGGCTCGAGTGTCGGCGTCGACTTCTTGGGCGAACTGGCCACTGTGGACACGAGCACCACGTTCTCCTCCGCCTCACTGTCGTAGTTAGGGTCGTGTTCGTCCGAAGGCACGGCCTGCGGGATCTCCGTCACTTTCCAGGACGCCTTCTGGCCGCCGCCCATGCGCTTGCCAGCGTCGCGCGACTTGCTGCGTTCCTTGCGAGGCGGCAGCGGCTTGTCACCACCGCCAGAGCCACCGGAGCCGCCGCTGCTTGAAGCTGCGTTGACGGGGGTCGGCTGCACCAGAACTTCCTCCATGGCAGTCACGGTCTCTGTAAATATAATAAGGTTAGTGAATGGAATACATGTAGTAAAATATTATTAGGCTGACGTGGCGTCACCTTCGGGAGCGGCGGACATGGCGCGGGGTAGTGGGGAGAGGGGAGGAGAGGAGAGGACGAGGTGAAAGTAGAGAAGACGACGACAGGGAGTTGGCTGACGTCGGGCTGCTCTGCTTCCGGGTGTCCTTCCTCCAGCTTGCTACTTGCTTTGGCTTTTTGCTTCTTGAGCTTTTTGGATATGTTTTTGTTCCCCCTTTCGGCAACATAAATATAGTTTCACTTGGCGTTTGTATGCGTCCACTTCAATAGTCGCTATAAAACCTCGTTAGAGTGACATGATATCAACGACAACTTCTGTGCGCATCATGCCATGACGCTTACGTCGGAATCTAGTACGACGCGAGTTGGCTTGCCCTAATGAGTATGACTCGCCCCGCTGCACGGCATCAGCTGGTTATTGCTTGTGGATTTTGTTGTTGTTGTCAGAGTGGGTTTTGGCCGGTCAATTGCTCGATTGATGATTGAGCTCACGGAACTGCACTTATGGTTGAACGAGGCTGATTGCAGAACCGCTTTCGTTGGCATTCAAAACTGTTCGGACCGGTCGCATTTCGTCGTTCACTACTGGCATTGGCAAGGCCCCGCGTTGCATTTCTCCCCTTACATCGTCTTTTAGTTCGCTTTGTCGTTGGCCACGCCGTTTGTTACCCCCTTTCACATCAAAAGGACACTCAACGCTCACACACCAACACGCACACACTCAACACGCACGAGACGCAACATGCAAGGACGGACAACTCTAGCTGCTCTCGTCTCCCTCCCACTTACGTCGGTTTGTTCGTTTCACCCCGTGGATAAGTGGCGTCAACCCGGTGTAAAGTGCCTTGTCGAGCGGTATCAGGACGCGTAGAACGTCGAGCGGTCTACTTCAGGCAGTGATTCCTTGCAACCGAGGCAAATTGTGGAAAATGAATCGTTCGCTGTGAGGCAGCTGTGAATCCAGCAACAAATGGAGTTAGTGGTAGCGTAACGATCGCGAGCGCGCCATAGTAGAATACTCACAGCGAGCACAGCCAGGATTCAGCTCCAATTTTGATGTTGCTCGGCCCATACACCCGCGTTTGACCACATTTGTCACACTTGGCATTCCAAATGCTTACGTCGGCGCGGCACTGCGTCTTGGTACATTTCCATGTATCTCGCACTGACTGAAACTGCGCCGTGAGAATGCGCTGTGTATGTTCATCCATTCTTCGCACTCGAATCATCGAGTTCTTGATGTTTTTCGCTGTAAACGGGGAGATCAGTCACACATGAGTTCATCGACATTCAGCTTTCAACAGATAGATTGCAAAGACGTACAGTTGAGCTCCTCTACTGCTTCTTGAGCTCCCTCCTTCGTTTCAAATGTCACACAAGCATCGCCACGCCCGAGATGGTTGCGCTGGCACGGGAAGATGTCAATAGCAGGAAACCCAGTCTCTCGGTCAACCTTCAATCAAAGTCAGTCGGAACCCATGACACAAGTCAGTCACTTTCAATTCAGCGAACCTGCCAGAAAAGGACGTGGAAGCTCACTTACCGCAACACCAAAGCGCGCCAAGTCCTCCTCAATCTGTGCGGCAAACACTGTCGGATTTACCCCCGTCACATATACCTGCCTCGCCATCAAGGATTCATCGACAGAAATGCTGTCCAGATCGAAGCGAATATCTTCAACTTCCTTTATCAAGGCATTTACGTCGTCGTCCGAGTCCGAGATGAACATGTTGTCACGATCATCGTCAAACGCGGCCAAGGCGCCTGGTGAAGGAGGTGCTTCAGTGTAATGATAGGTCTTTTGCTTCTTCGCGGACCTATCAGTGTCTCCAACTTTACCGTTTTGGCGGACTTCACCCAACTCGGGCGGTTCAGTCGGTCTCTTCTTTTGGCTAGAGTCACGGTTAACTGGCGAAAGCGATCTTCGACTACCATTCGTTTGTTGATCTCGATCACGGCTACTGGACATCGAACGCTCCGAACGGCGATGATCACACTCACTCGACCTTTCCCGCGACCGAGACCTCGAGCGCGAACTGCGACGGCGATGCCGACTGCTATAGTCCCGACCCCGGGGGCTTGGTGAGCGCGACCTAGAACGAGACGACCCTCTGCGCCTACGATCGCCACGTCTATCGTAGCGATCTCGATCTCTAGAGTGTGGCGATGGTGACCGTTTCCTTCTACGATCATCATCGCGCCTGTAGTTGTTATTTTCCCGGCCACGGCGTCCACGTAAAGGCGCCTCATTTTTGTCTGGCGTCGCCAACTGCGCTGCTTGCGGTCCATAGTAGCTCGGCCCCGAGTTTTTGATCGATGATCCTAAGCCTTTCTTACGACGCTTGTTTTTAGTCTTACCTGCAGCATCCTTATGCCCATTGTCATTTGTTTTGTAGGGTGCAGCTTGCGTTGACTTCTCCACCTGTGGTGCTTGCATTTTCTTCTTTGGAATTGGAACCTTGTCCCAATCTGTATCCTGCAGCCGGCTTTTAACCATCGGGGTGCCATTTCGCGCTGCTTCTTCTTGCACTTTTTTAAAAACATTGGGACGCTTGAAGCCGGTCCCTTCGCGAATATCGCTAGAACTCTCTTGTCCGTCCATGTGCAGCGCATCATAAATACTTATCTGAGGCTCTCGCCTGTATCCCTTTTGAGGGACATTTTTATCGTGCACTTGCGAATGCTGTCCATTTGACGCCGCTGGGAAATTTTGCGTTGCCGGCGAGATCGGGTTGAGTCCACTGCCTCCGCCAAAGCGAGACTTTGGAACAATCCGGGGCGCCTCTGCTTCATAAGTGGGGGCGTCCTCTGTCTTCTTAGCCCCAGCGTACGAAAGATACCTAGATTGGGGTTTATCGTCTGGCTTCTTGGTCAATTCCTTGGCCAGAATAGTCAACGGCACATCATCGAGGTCCTTCGTCACGTTGCTGTTGGACTTCTTCGTAGGCACCATAGTGTATTGGCTTTTCGGCTGACGCTTTGGCCCGGGAGTATCCTCTGGATTCAGCATCTTAGTACTGCGCCTCGTCATCGCATACTTGCCCTTCATAGTAGTGGTTGTAGCGATAAGTTTTTTGCTTGAACGAAGTCCGTTGGAACCAACTGACGACTTTGTGGGCGTGCCGGAGATTTTCTTGTTTTCGCCTGTAGCTTTCTCAGAATCATTGCTCCCTTTGTTTGAATGAGTTTCAGCGTAGGCGTGCACCGGTAGCGGTATTGGGGCAGAAGATGTCGTAGTCTTGGCCTTGGGCTTCAATTTAAGCGGTGTAAAATCGAAAAATTGCTGCACTCCAGCTGTCGAAGCGTCTCGCTTATTATCTTTCTTGTCACGTGGTGTTTTGTCCTTGGAGTCACAGCCACCGTGTTTTTCAGATGTTGATTTTTGCTCGGATACCGCGCCGCCCTTCTTGCTGTTGGTGGTGCCGATCTGATCACCTGTTGAGTTCTTCTTATTGGTCACGGGTTTACCTCCGGAGTCGCTGTCGTCACTGTAGTCGAGTCCCAGGTCGTCTGTATCTGGCTCGTCATCTTCCAGCATTTCCGTTTCAGCTTCCGAAACATCTTCATCGTCCCCGTCTGCACTAGGCTCCGCTTCACCTGTAGTGGTTTCAGCCCTCTTTGGCTCCTCGTCTGTGTTGGCCACGCGATCCATTTGTTGTGCAGCATTGTCGCTATCAACCACCACTTCAGTCACCGCAATATCTTCTTCAGTCTCAAGTGACAAGTCTTCTCCCTCCAAATCGACTGTTCCTGTATCGGAAAGATCAGCATTATCCGCGTTGGCATCTGAAGACTGCTTCACCATATTCACCGTATCCACAATCCCAGACGAGCTACGAAGCGTGTCGCTTCGCTGAATCTGTCCAACAGCAACACTTTCGGTGGAAACTAACCCGCAAGATACCTCTCCAACTACGGGGCAACTATCCACCGTACCAGTTGCTGGGGCTGTCTTGGTCGCTTCTGTTTGCGTGTGCTCCTTTTCCCGAGTAGCTTCTTGCTGAAAACGATCTCGGGGACTTTTGAAGATTTTAGAAACCTTCGGTCGCACCTTCACTTCAGACTCCGTCTTACTGGCTGCATCATCGCTGTTCTTTGACGGGTGTACCACAGCTTTCGGAGTGCCGCCCTTGTCACTGTCCCCTGTTTCATCTCCACTCGACAGAAGCTCAATCGGATGATTTGACTTGCCTGTTGTGTCGTCGTCCGAGTCTTCTATCGATGCACTTTTCGTCGTACCTGCTGGCGTATGACTAACTTCGCTTGCTGCAGAATTACCTGACGGTTGTGCTTTCTGCACGCTGTCTGGTGAAGGCGTGACTTTACTGGTGGAATCCTGCTGGGTCAATTTTCGCGTGACAACTGGTTTTCGTGACCGCGTTTTCTTCTTCTTTGTCGTTGACTTCGCCTGACGCAGTCGTTTCCTCTTCCGCTTCACGGGTTGCTTATCCTCGTCACTATCCAAATAGTCGTCGCTGAGAAGATCCACCACTTCGGGTTCATCTGGTTCAGGCACTTCTTCATCTTCTGCTGGTGAGTAGTCACTGCTAAAGTCATCTTCACTGTCACTGTCACTATCGCGTGACATCTGCAACAAAACCTGACGCTGTTCATCCTCCGAAGTCATACCGTAGCGAGGAGTATGCATTCGTTTCCGTCGCATATTTTCCTTACGTCGGATCACGTCTGGATCGCGGTATCCCGTCACCCAACTCAGCATTTCCTCGGCAACATCATCGTCCCGCTTCGTCGTAGCCACCTTCTTCCTGTGAGGATCCTGTGGACTCTTGGACGATACCTGCTGCATATATTTGGACTGCTCCGACTTGCTAGCCTTCACTTTCAGTCCAGTAGTCCCCACCTTTCTACTTTCTCCGACTCTTTTAAGTAAATGTGGCGGCGTGCTCTCCTCCGTCTTAGTCTCTTCAGTATCCGAATGTTGCGATTGCGTCACGTCCAAGTGCAAATCTTGCATCAACGCGTCAACCACCGCATCAGTCCCTAAAGTTGCGCTAGTCGTCATATTTGTTGTCGCTGAAGTCCTCAATGCCCTCGGATCTAACTGGGACATAGGCACCGCTTTAACCTTGGGCTTCAACTTGGGCGATGCCAAGTTCAACGGCATACCCAGTGGCTTAAGCTCTCCGGCACTTGGCATACTGTTCTCTACAGGTGGCATAGTCTCCACAGTTGGCACTGCTGCCTTGGCCGCCTCAGCCTGCAACAGCGCACTCATATCCGCCGCATTGACGTCGCCCAGGAAGTCCAGCGCCGTGTCATCTTCGTCCTCACTGGCCGCCACCTCGCTCTGTAGTGAGCGTTGGTGATCCTTGTAGCTGATGTGGGCCTTGACGCGCTGAAAGAGCCGCTCGCTCTCTTGCTGCTTGTCTCTGCGCGTGGCTGCGAGCCACTGGCGCGCACGCAGCAGCTCGCTCTCCCAGAGTGCCGCCGCGCTGTCGCCCATGGCGCGATCTTGTCGGTCTCTGCACAAGTGGCAGTTAACTTTGTGAGTGTGGAATGCAGAGTGAAGGTCACGTCCGAGTGCACACTCGGGTCGAATTCCGCACCCTGTGACCAGCGTTTGATGCGGCTGATTCCCGTTGTAAAATGCTCTTGGCGATTGTATGGTCAAAGGAAACCTTCTGTGATTGGCTACAACTTCAAACTATGTGCACCACCCCACAAAAATAGATAGTTATGTGCGTCACACCACGAATAGAGATGGCCAATCACACGGCACTGCACCAAATGGCGGAAGAGCAACAACGGAACATGGTGAAGCTGCGCGGCTACGACTTCTACCGCGCTATCGGATCTCCCAAGCGCATCGTAGCGCCCATGGTGGACCAATCGGAGCTGGCCTTCCGTATGTTGTGTCGGAAGAACGGCGCGGACTGCGCTTACACGCCCATGCTACACAGTCGCCTGTTCGCTGAGAGTGCCGAGTACCGTGAGAAGATGTTTGAGCGCCACATTCAGGACCGACCGCTCATCGTACAGGTCTGTCGTCTTCTATAGGAGTTTATTAAAGATTATTATTGACTTATGGTGTATGTTGTTGTGGGTCAGTTCTGTGGTAACGACCCGAAGACGGTGTTGGCAGCAGCCAAGATGGTGGAAGGTCATTGTGACGCTGTGGACCTGAATCTGGGCTGTCCACAGGGCATCGCCCGTAAAGGCCACTATGGGTCCTTCTTGATGCACGACAAGGACACAGTCAAGGCTATTGTGGAGACGCTGAGTGCAGGACTTAACATCCCTGTGACAGTCAAAATCCGCGTATTCCCTGATGATAACGAGACGCTGGAGTTTGCTGACATGTTGCAGAAGGCTGGATGTGACTTGCTGACAGTTCATGGTCGCACTAAGGAGATGAACAAGACGGCGGTGCGTGAGGTTAACTGGGACATCATCCGACGCATTAAGGAGCGGCTGACTATCCCTGTCATCGCTAACGGGGGCATCGAGACACACGAGGACATTGCTCGCTGTCTAGAAGCGACAGGTTGCGATGGCGTCATGAGCTCGGAGGGACTACTGGAAAATCCGGCACTGTTTGCGGATACTATCAATACACCTGGTGAGGACACGTCATTCTTGGAGCTAGCCAGACAATACGTCGAGAGCGCGACGCTGTATCCTCCTGCGAGCGACAAAATCGTCCGCGCGCACCTCTTCAAGATTCTGTTCCAGGACCTCCGTGTACACTCGGACTTGCGCGACGCACTGGCTGCTGCCAAGTCTCAAGAGGAAATGGTGGAGATCGTCGACGAGCTAGCTGTGCAACTGAAGGAAGCAGAAACTGATATTACAGGACCCGAGGTGAAAAAGGTGACGTACGCGGCCGAGACGAGCTGGTACCGCCGCCACCGACAGGGCCAGGAGAAGCTTCGACGCCGCGACTCATACGAGAAGTGTCTCGACACTGGTTTTGGCAATCTATTCGCATAAGCACGAATTTTCTGTTCGCGAGCTGAAGAGAGCGCAGCTTTGCTAACAAATAGAGTCTATTGATCTTTTTTCACATGACACGGTACTTGAGTTTTGATCTGCTTGTCGTTGTCACGCCATGTTGCAGAAGGTGTTCTAGCGCAGTGACCTAATATCCCGATGTTCGTATCATTATTCCGAGTTCAGCCCCATACCCCAGCCAAGCTTCACCCGCTTTTCACGTGGAGGCAAGTTGTCATCTATCGGGCGCGAGGGCGAAGATCCAGCAGAGGCAGTGAAACTCTCCGGCAACGGGACGTACTCGCTGGTATCCTGCATCTCCACATCCTCGGTAACATCATTGGCTATGTGCTTGACATCTTGTCGTGAAGTAGACAACGATCTTGATTTCCGCTTGTCGCTTCTGGACCTGTGTCGGTCGTGATGGCTAGATCTGTCCCCACCTGAAGTTAATGATGCATCATGGGCCGAAGACGATGATCGCTTGTGACGATGGTGCTCACTACTGCTGTGTCTGTGTGAAGAGTGGTGATGTGATGGTCGCGCTGATGCACTGCTACGGCTGCTACTGCCAATACTGCGCTGCTTCTTGGCCTTCGACTTCAGCAAGTGCTGTACAAGCTTCTTCTTCTGAACAGGAAACGTCGACGGCAGTCCACTGAAGTCATACGTCCGCTCGCTGCTGCGAACACTGTCGAAATAACGCATGTCGAGCAGCCTTTTCACCGTGCTGCGCCGTGCAGGATCCAACTGTAGCATCGCCTCGAGCACTTCCACGGCGTCCTCCGGAAAGTCTGGAAATTTGGAGCGCTGCTCCAACAGCGTTTTGCGAAGACGCATTTTATACTCGTGCTTGGGCCGGAAGCTGTTGTACAGCGGGAGCTTGTGCGCGCCTTCCCACGACATGCTCGGTGTGCCGCACAACCGATAGATCAAGTCCAACTGCACCTTGAGATCCTGCCCTTGCAGGAACGGGACCTTCTCGAGAAGGATGGCAAGCGTCACACAACCGACCGACCACACGTCGGAGCGCCACATGTACTTGGTCTCGCCTAGCAGCACTTCAGGAGCAGTCACGTTCAGCCACGCGCCATAGCAGTGCTCTTTACGTTCGCTATCGGTCATTTCATAGGCGGCAATGGAAGACCCTTCTCCGTCCTTTGGTTTGATATTGGCGATCTTGCGCATCGCGTGAAAACCTCCAAGCTTGATACCGTTCCTGAACACCAATAGATGTGAGGGAGCAACAAAGCGGTGCACGTAACCTTGGTCATGAACGACAGAAAGACTCTGCAGCATATCAAAAATGGCCTTCTTGCGTAGCTCCGGTGTGAGTGCTACATGGGCCTCAAATATACCCGAAAACATGTGCAGCGGTTGCTCAAACGCCAAGTAGTGCTTTTGTCGGGCCAGGCGGTCCATTCCTTCAGGCAGCGGGTTGCCGTCATCATCAATAGTAGCTGCGAGCAAGTCTAGCTCATCAGCGTCAGCGCTGTTAGCCGCTGAATCATTCGACTGACGGTCCTTCCGATCAGCAGGAAAAACAATTCCGTGCAGCTTCATAAATCGATCAGGTAAGAGCGACGAGAGGGTGGTCGCCGCAGACAGCTCACGCAAGCACGCCTCGTTAATGCCTCTTTCCTCCGTGAAAAATACCTCCTGTTCAAGGTACGGCCACGACTGCAAATACACAGGCTGCCCAGCCAGGTCGAGACTTACCTCACTTGAGATGACTCCCAAGAAGGCCCGTTTCCGGATAGACTCGACCTTAATGATCTCATCCGTGTGTAAGCGAATATCCCCGACACTTGTATCATTTGTACCAGCTGCGGATTTCTTGGGGAAAATCGATAATGCCGAGATGATGCCCACATTTTCACTATTTTGCCCTGTTGACGAGCTGGGAACTGGCACGGAGCTTCCCATTGCCTTGAACGTGATAAAACTCTTCTCTCGGTTATGTGAGGGCACTGCAGTCGAATACGTTCCCATTCCCAAAGATGCAGCGGCCATCACCGAGATCGAGCTTAAAGCTGATGAACTAGTTGGCAAGCTCGATAGAGTAGGCAGACTAATCCACTGCTTCAGCAACCGTGCTATCCGATCAGATATCTCCACATCCTTCACCTTGTCTTTGGAGACGTCAAATTGCTCCAAGTCGAACTCACTCGAGTCAGCATCCTTCGGTTGTTTTTGCTGTGCTGCCTTTGACTGTTTCTCCAAGCGCACCCACCGATCTTTCAGTTGAGAGCAAATTGACAGAGAGCAATCCAACAGCATGCGCGCTTCGCTGGCATTCGACTGTAAGTCTAACTGGGGCAAGAAAGCGGGGATTTTGCTGATGGGAGAGGCTGAACTCGGGCTCAACGCTTCAGTTACAGCAGCGCTTACGTACACCACACTGAGCATCACGCATTCCACTGGGGTGTGCGTCCAAATCGGCAACGGCAACGCCTCCGCCACTAAATGTTTCGCTTCCTTTTGCACCTCTGGGGGAGGCAGCGAAGTGAGGCCTGGAGTCACGTGATGACCAAAGCCATTTTGAGACAATGCCACGAGCTTCTTCGAACTTTTGCGCGTTGTGAGGAGGTCCAGCAAAGCGTACGGGTCTTCACTTGTTACGTCATAATGCAGTCCTTCGAGCAGTTCGCCTTCCGCTTTAACAAGGTGGCGCTTGAGAACTCCCAGCTCCGGAGAAGCAGCTGTGAGGCGTTCGGCGGCTGAAGCGCCGTGCTTAGCCTTGTACACTTCCTTCACAAAGGCCGTCCACATCACTTTTCGAGCATGAGCCTTTAAAAACAAGTGCAGCATCGTTGCAGCATAGATGTCAACCTCCATAGGCATAACGTGAAAGGTGAAATACCTGTTCAGCGCAATGATGGCACTGGTGGCATCCTCCCGGTCGAGACGCAGCCCCTTGGCGATGTGAAAAATACTCTTTACGTACTTCACTCGCAGCGTTTCTTCTAGAGATGCCGATAGGACTTGCTGAACAGACAGATTCTTCAGCTCCTCTTCGGTAACAAGCCAGTTAAGCTTGCGTCCGAAACAATATGGGACTTTCCTCTCCACGACCTGCGCATTTTCCTTCTCTTCTGATGGAGACGTGTTGCTCCTGTCCGTCATTCCCTGCTGGCGCATCATCTGCACCTTATTTTTCTGGTAACGATAATTGTCGAGTTCCTTAGCACCCGCTGGGTATACTCGCAACATTTTGTCGCCAAGATTACGGCGGTCCAAGGTGTGGCGAAATGACGCTGCGAGCTCGTCGCTTTCCAATTCCACAAATGCCCAGCCGGTACCGTCCAGGAAGTGAAATACGTCAGCATCCACCAGTGCATTTGGATGCTTTCGGGTGACGAACAAACTGCGCAGACCACGCTCGTCGTACTCTTTGGGCAAAAACTTGACCAGCAGCTTTTTGGAAACAACCTTGCCGTCACGGTCGAGTAGTTCGCCCGGTTCGTTCCTCTTCTGGGTATTGAAGCTGCTCTCCAATCTAGCCATAGCTACTGGCGAAGGTGTGCGCACAGGCGACAGCGACATTGTTTCACGCTTGGGCGACGGATCTCTGCTCCCTGCTGCACTTGACATCCCCGACGAGGTCGGCAAAACACGTTTCTTCGGGATGGCAAACACTTGTTCACCTTCTTTTTCGCCTGGAGGACAGTAAAGCTGCCATCCGTTCTCCTTAAGCTGCACATACTGTTTCTCACCAACATCCTGTTCCTCTTCGGTGTCATTTTCATCGGTCTCATATCCTGCAGGCTCCAGCAGATCTTCCACCTCATAGCGATCCTGGTCCTCGTCATAAGCCTTAATCAACTGAACGTCGTACTCCGTCTTGTCTTCAGGTGATAGGAAAACACGTACACGTTTTCCAACTAAAGCTTTGCCTGTATCTTCTTTCTCTGGGTCACGGAAGTATCCTGTCTGTGTGTCAACATTCTGCAGTGTATCACTCTGTGTGCCAATAACCCCCTTACAGCTTTGTGCTCCACAATAACACTTAATCTGTCTCGATCCGAGAGCTTTCCACTTATAATCAAATGTGAGTTCATCTCCCACCTCAATATCTCTCAATGCAATGACTGCAATCCTCGTCTCCCCTTTAACTGTCCACTTCTCCGTCATACAGTTTGGTGCACAACTGTGATTGACAAATCTGGTAAAACTGCCTTTGTTCCTGGCGTCAATATAGACACCAGGAGCTAATAACAAGTAATAAAAGTTAAGTTCATGTCTCGGAACACTCTTCAAGCGTCTCGCCAGTTCCTTCTGGTCGATGATTTCACCCACATATTCCCCCACAATACTCAATTGAGGGATTTGTTGCTTTGTGCGCACTCCGTAGCCTTTAAAATCGGTTCTAAAAGGCTCTAGATGTGGGTATTTCTCTGGATGTTGTAGTCTCTGATTACGACAGTATTGACCTGCTGCACAGGACGGAGAACACTCGACGTACGTGGCGAAGTTTAGACACGACACGTCGTCACAGCGTCGCACTTGTTCCTCCTTTTGTTCGGCGTCATCTCGCTCTACTGAGTCTGGGTATGTGCAGAAGCACAACGCGCCTTCGTCATCATCTTCTTCGTCTCTTCGACTACGACGTCGCACCTTCTCCTGAGCTAAATGCTTGAGTGGATACTCGTTGCGCTCGATGAGCTGCACGTTGCGTAGCGCCTGGAGCTGGTCGAAGCTCGTGGTCTCCGTCTCCTGCGCGTCTAAAGCCATGACGGATTTAGGATTTAGTAGGCGGTTTTTTAGGAACGAATCGAGTGCGGAGTGGGGTGGGGTTGGTTTTGTCTGGTGGTGGCGTTTTAAACTTTGGCGCTTCTGGGCGAGCGGACACGTTGTCATTTGTAAGGTTTTGGTACAATGTACCGTTTGGATATGATGGAGGATGTTAATTAGTTAGTAGTTTATAAAGTACTGGAACACCGTAATCCGTAGTGGAACGTTCATTTTTTGAGTTGAAGCACTACAATTACACGAGTGCTACCCGATATCTACGCTATTGGCAGCTATATGTTGGATAGAGTGGTGGTGGCAGCCATTGCTAGTGAAAAGAAGATTGCAGCAGTGGAAGTTGCTGTGGTGGTTGCAGTTGACTTGGTGGTGTTGCCACTGTTTGACGAGGTTTGAGCTGACGCGTCATTCGACGGTGTGCGTTTCTCGCCTACGGATGTGCTGGAGTCTGTATGTTTGTATGAGTTGGCAGCGCTGCCCGCACACACAGGTTGCAACGCGGTACACTCGAGGATGGTCACTGTCAAGATACAGTGCCACAGTCAACTTCAACATGTGTAGACGCATAAGTTGCTGTTTAACACAATCGGACGTACCATTGGGTGTGGTGGGAAGGTCAATGGACATGGACTTAGGACAGGACAGGATCTTGGTACGAGTTGGCTTGTAGCTATCAATTGTGACAGTCGAATTGGCTGTCGTAGTGTACGCCTTCTTGAGGTTGTCGTACTCCGGATAAGGTGTAAACTCGCACGGAATTGTTTCGTGGTCACAGTCTTCCGGCTCAAAGTACCCCACGCCGTATTTGCCGGGGTCTGCTTGCTTTGTAAGGGCTACATAGGGAGAGATTATGAGTACAGAGACTTAAACGTACATAGAATGCAATGCTAACGTACCAGTTTTGTCGACCAAGTTGGCGATTTCAGTAGAGAACTCGAAGACGTTGCCACCCACGATCTCGTCCGTCATCTCCTTCTCCTCGTTCATCCATTTTGCCTGCAATAGGAGAAAGGAAGGGGTTAATACTCCTCGACATTAAGCACTATTAGCTGTAGAACGTACGTCGTAGAATTCACGCTGGTTTTCGTAGCCGTCGATGGTGTTTGCGCCCTTGTTGCAGCCGAACTCACCGAACATGAGCGGCCGAGCATACTTCACCTCAGCGTATTCAGCCATGAGAGTTTGTAAGCCACTTGACTGCGAGTATTTCGTGTGAGTCGCAGGGTCGCACTCGACGTACGGGTTGAATCCCATCCATTCCGCTCGACTGTTTTCATCGCTGTCCACAGCGCAATCGTAGTAGGAAATCCACTGCCAACGCGGCGGAATATCAGCGATGTCTAGACCCATAGGCACTTGACGGACAGCACTGGAGCAGCTAGCAGCATAACTTCGCATATCACGAAGGAAAGCCTTCACACAAGGTGCTGTCGTTGTTCCATCAGCTCCATTCTTGACCTGCAAGTTGTTCTCATTGCCGACACTGAAGCCGAGCGTGTTGTCGTACACAGCGAATGCGTTGTAAACCATTTGCCCTCGAGTAAACAAGTCCTCTGGGTAGCAGTTTGGAGGCACGAGGTCTTGAATCGAGCAGTTTTCGCATCTACGAGCAAAAGAGATAGTGAAAAAGTGTGTTAGGATCTGTGAACGTTCAACAACATCATCACTTTAGGCAAAACAAAATACTCACGGTGCAGTGATACCAATGAGCACGTAGATGCCTGCCTCTGAGCACGCACACATGAACTTGTCGTGTGATACGCTCGGATCAATAGAGTACAACCGAATCGTGTTGACGCCCAGGTCTTTCATCACCGCGATGTGAGGCTTCCACACTGCCTCGTGTTCGTCAGCAGCCCAGTCGTAGTTGCTAACACCGGCCAGTTCTCCACTGTTTGGACGCGGATAGTAGGCCATTCCCTTCATACGAAACTCGAGACCCGTCACTGAATCGAAGAACTTGTTGCCCTTGGTGACGATCGGATCGAGCCATGCATCGGTTTGGGAGATAATAGCAGCCATGCATAGTGCAGTGAAGGCACAAAGGTTGCGAATACGAAGACTGAAAGTCATTTCGAGTAAGGTAAAGAGTACTTTGCGTAGCTGCAGCAAGTTGAGAAATGAACATCCTGCAGATCGAGTCCTTGGCGAGAAACCACGAATGACACCTCCCATGTAACGTTCTGGGATTTGGTACGTGTTGGCCGTTAGCTACTGTGTCTAAATGTTAGACATAGTTGATCACTCAAAAGATACTTCATCTCATGAACTGGAAGGATGCTAGCTTCAGCCGTGTTGAAACGAATGCTGCATGGAAGTTCTTGAACCGTTGTCACGCTGCGATCGTGCAGTGTTGAAACTTTCGGTGACCACTGAGCCCGATATCAAAAAAATGTGTATATGATGTTATTAGCCGTTCCTACTTATCCAAGTCGCACGGCTAAACATTTCAAGCATTTTAGAAGAACGAGATCACTGTGAGAGCGATACTCGCTACCGAGAGCAGGAGAGTGGTGACTGGCATTGCTGGGGCGGTTGATGTTGTACTGTCCGACGAGTTTAAGGCAGACGCAGCACTGCTTTCGCCGTTTGTAGGCGTCACCTTGTCACCAACTTTTGTTTTCGGCGTGAAATGCACGTATGAGTTGGCCTTCTTGCCGTTGCAAACTGGTTGCACCACCGAGCACTCCAAGATCGTCACTAAAGTTCACACAAACAACCCAGATATTAGAAGATCTGCTTACTGCATATGTATCATACGATACAAATCTCACCCTGGGGGGTAGATGGCAACTCAGTTGACATGTTCTGTGGACAAGTTAAAATTGTATCACGTGTCGGCGTATAGTTGTCGTGCTCCACAGTCGAAGCCGTCGTGGTAGTGTACGCCTTCTTGAGGTTTTCGTACTCCGGATACGGCGTGAACTCACATAAGGTTTTCTCATTGTCGCAAGTGTCTGGTTGGAAATATCCGACGCCGTATTTACCAGCATCCGCTGCCTTTGTCAGAGCTGCAGGTATAGCACTGGTTAGACATTTCAACACGAAGTACACAAACCTTTTATCGCGAACCTTCATACCTGCGCTGTCTAAGAGATTGGCGATCTCCGTCGAGAACTCAAACACGTTACCACCCACGATTTCATCCGTCATCTCCTTTTCCTCATTCATCCATTTTGCCTGTAACAGAAACACAAAACATCACGTCAATTCTCGGATACAGCACGGAAAAATAGTGCCAGTGAGTTAGACCTACGTCATAGAATGTTCGTTGATTCTCGTAGCCATCGATCGTGTTCTTGCCCTTGTTGCAACCGAACTCACCGAACATCAGCGGACGAGCGTAGCCAACCTTCGCATATTCTGACATTAATTTCTTGAGACCCGTAGATTGCGAGTACTCCAAGTGAGTGGTGGGGTCACACTCGACGTACGGGTTGAATCCCATCCATTCAGCACGCGTGTTTTCGTCTTCGTCCACTGGACAATCGTAGTACGAAATCCACTGCGAGCGAGGAGGAAGGTCCGCGATATCAAGTCCGATTGGCACCTGACGCACAGATCCCGTGCAACTAGCAGCATAACTTCGCATATCGCGGAGAAAAGCCTTCACGCACGGGGCCGTCGTGGTTCCATCAGCGCCGTTCTTCACTTGGAGGTTGTTTTCGTTGCCAACGCTGAATCCGAGTGTGTTATCGTAGACTGCGAACGCGTTGTAGACCATTTGACCTCGAGTGAACAGGTCATCGGGGTAGCATTTGGGAGGCATATAGTCCAAGATGGAGCAGTTCTCGCAGCTGTAGGTACAAGTAGATCAACAATTTCGTTAGAATGAGTGAAATGCAAAGATACACCGGTCAATTTGATACTCACGGAGCGGAGACCCCAATCAACACGTAGATGTCTGCCTCTGAGCACGCACACATGAACTTGTCGTGCGACACACTCGGATCGATCGAGTACAACCGAATCGTGTTGACACCCAGGTCCTTCATCACCTTCAAGTGAGGTTTCCACACATCTTCGTGTTCGTCTGCAGCCCAATCGTAGTTGCTGACGTCGGCCAGTTCTCCACTGTTGGGTCGGGGGTAGTAGGCCATTCCTTTCATTCGGAACTCGAGTCCCGTGTCGGAGTCGAAGAACTTGTTGCCCTTGGTGATGATCGGAGGAAGCCATGCATCGGTTGGAGAGACGGTGATGGCAGTCCACAGACCTATAGCAGTACAGAGGGAGCGAATTCGCGAACCGAACGCCATTTTTCAGGTTGATAACGCGTTCTCGAGTACCTGTATCGAACAACAAAATCAGAAATGACCACACTTGTCAGAAATCTAAGCACCTCATTGATCTCCTTCCATCTCCGTAGTGGCTCTACAATAGGGAGCAAGAGAGCTTTCACCAGGTTCGAACAGAAGTATCTGAGGCTTCAAGACCTGCGACCAACAAGATATCCCCCAACTGCATTGGTTGCCTCGAAATGCGTGGACACGTATTGCGAAGTAGCACGTTCAAGCGTGTATTCACCACTAGGGAATTGTGCTCGTATTGCACAATTCCTTTTCCTTGGATACATGTCGATCACCATCAATCATGTTATACAACAATGACCGGAGCAGTTGCGACTACCAGCACTTAGGCATGTACTGTATTAGCTGCAGTTTCTTCCTTTGATGGGATTCATTTGTCGCCCACTGCCGTCTACGTGCTTGCACGGTGTCACCAACCTTCGTTTTCGGCCTGAAATGCACATACAAATTGGCCTTCTTGCCTTTGCAATCTGGCTGCGCAACCAAGATCGTCACTGAGTCACCTTAGCAAGCCGCCAAGAACACAAACAAAACAAAACAAATATTAGATAGATACGTATCGTACCATAAAATCTTACCAGGGGAGTGACATTAGATGGCACCTCACTCGGTTGGCATGCGGGCAAGTCAAAATTGTATCACGTGTCGTGCTCCGAAGTCGATGCTGTCATAGTAGTGTGCGCCTTCTTGAGGTTTTCGTACTCCGGATACGGCGGGAACACGCATTAAGGTTTCTCTTTCCCGGTTGGAAGTACCAGCTGACTTAAAAGTCTCAGCGTAGCTCCAGTTAGAATACTCGCAATCCACTGCCCTGCCGTACTTCCACACTCAGCACATGAAGAGTGGGTACTTGGCGCCAATCTTGCTCATATTGCGATGTAAAGCCTTCCGCAGAGGGATCAGGTAAAACTCAAGAGGTGGGTGACTTGAGCTCGAAGTAGAGCCACCAGTGGATAACCCAGTGATACTGAAGCCAGCCGGAGACGACCCCGATGAGATAGGGGACGTTGTCGCAGAAGTCGCCGGTGTGGGGGCACGCGATCCCGACCTTGGTGGGTGGTCTGACAGATAGAACCAACAACTGAAAAGAATCCCGCGAATATCGGCGGGCGTAGTCAGCGGAAGCAGCTCAGCAGTCTTGCCCAACTGCGTAGGCAGCCAATTTGTTGCGTGCAGTAGACGCATCAGCTCGCAGGTGAGAGCTAACTGATTCTGGTTGCGCATGTAAGGCGGTACATCCACGTTCTCCACACTCAGCTCGCCCTTGACACTGTTCCAGTGACCCAACAAAACGATTAGTGCCGATTTGAACACTGGCACCAGGCGTAATAACTGAGAAGAGCCCAGTGCCGTCGATGTCGAGATTACAGTACGCAACAACGGCAGGAATGCAGGGAAATGATTTAGCCACTGCTCCACGCGCAAGTCCACATCAAAGCTGGAGCGGTTTGGCAGCATGTCCTTGTAGACATCGTCACTTGGAATTCCACAACACGGAACCACACGTTCCAAAAGCATATCCACCACAATCTTCATCCGACGCTCCAACTGCTCGTCCTCCTCGTTGTTCGGTATTGTTTTGGATTGGGCGTCAGCCAACAGGCTGGCGGCGGTTCCCGTGGATGCAAGAATCTGAGAGAAAATGTCTGTGGCGTACACGCTGCATACATGGGCAGTGTGCATTTCACGCTGCCAGGAAGAATCCACAGTTTTCCGATACACCAGTTTTGCTTCGGGAACCTTCGTAATTACCTGTGACGACTGCAGATTTGTGCACTTAGAACTAATGGTACGTTCACAGCGAATGATCTGGCGCTCATCATCGTCAGTGTCCAGGTCGGCGAAGTTCACGCCGTTCGGGAAATGTGTTGGAATACTTGTCGCTGACGTCGTACTCAGCAGGGCATCCAGCCACAACGACGCAAACATACTGTAAACAGAGGAAGGATAGTGCGCGACACCGCCATCGAGCGCTAACACGCGGAACAAGACCATCTTGAGGGTTCGCAGACGACTCTGCAAAGCACTATCCTCGGGCAAACTCGAGGTTTTATCTCCCTGCAATACAAGGTCCGTTCGATATTGCCGCAGTAGCGAGAAAAACACGCCCGTAAGCTTCCGTACACAACGGTATTGCCAAGTCGGGTTCTCGAGAGATAGGAATGGTGTCCGAGAAACGAGAGAAAGCGCACGAGAAGCAACTATCGGATCCTTTGAGCGCGCCAAATCCAGAAAACTCTCCCAGAACTTTACCCCACGCACTCCTTTCCACAAACCGAAAGAGTCCAGGCTCTCACTCCAACTCTTGGCATGAGCGAGTTGCTCGATGCATGAGCCACCTAGTTGTACACTCAAATCAACCGGGAGATCATTATCGGTCGTGGTTATGTCTTCCGTGTCGTTCAAGTTGAGTAACGTGTGAATAACACCGAGAATGCGTCGTCGAGCTCGCGGAGCAGCAGATTGGCATTCATGTATAATGCTGCGCACAAATGCGACGTACTCAGGTGACGCTGGAGTCAGCAGCGCTGTCAGCAACTCGCAAAGTGCGCGATCTGCAGGCTGGATAGTTGTCAGCGGGAACACGAGAGATAACTCGTTAAACTCTGCCAGCATCAGCTCGGCCTTGATCAGCTGCTCCGTCACCTCTTTCCGGGAAATCGAATTCGCCAATAGACATAGCCATTCCTTCCACTCATCGAAACGCTGTCGAGCTGTGTTTTTGGACATCTCTTCATCAGCTCCTGTCATGCTAACGTCAGTTGTATCTTCAGCTGCGGTCATCGCCTGAAGAAGTCGAAGCGTGCTCTGACAAATATACGGGAGGAAGCGGTAGACCCCCTTGGCAAAAGCACATGACGACTCCGATCCAGCGAAATCAAGCATCTGCTTCTGAAAGTTTCTCACGGATGTCGCGAGTCGCGATGGCAAGTCCAATGCAGACAGGTTTTGCAGCAGTAAGAGCAGCTGGAACCCCGAGTTCGAGAGCTCAGCGCTCCGTTTGCGGAGAAACTTGAGCAGCTGCATTTCCATTTCTTCTGCTCGCAGACTCACACTTCCATTGCCATTGGCTTCTCCTCTCTTCTCGAACTTCTTGGTAAGTGTCGTAACCAATTCCTCCGAGACGATCCACTGGAGGTTGTCGTCGCAAACAGTCACCAGCACAGCGGAATCACTCGCCAACGCCACAAGTCGACTCACTGTCTCCACCGTCGACAGTCCTCGCTGTTCGTCTCTCGACACGCAATCTTCCAGCACCTCCGTCAAAATATCCACCATTTGCGCCGGGTATTTTGCCGCCAAGAACTCCAACACCGGGAGAAAATGCTTCACCTCGTCCTCTACTTGAAATCTTTCAATAGCTTGTTGAAATAGAAATTTCTGAACACTGTACGAGTTCATCTGAGCAATTGACACCATCACCCACGTCCAATTCTCATGTGTAGATTGTGTCAAAAACCACTCCAGCACTTGTGTCAATAATTCCTTCCCCTTGATCTCCCCTGCACTAAGTACCGCTCGTCTAATAACCCCCACCAATTGTCCATAAAGAGGTTTACTCGGCAGATTGCCCACCGTCTTGTCAAAATCAACTTTCTTGTGCTCGTCCAGCACCAAAAGACTCTGCACCGAATCTTTGTCGTCCAACAGCTCACAGAAGTTCAATGAGAGCTTCACAACGTCCTTGAGGACATTATGTTTAGTAAATTGTGTGTTTACAGTGCGGTGCAGCTGATCCAGAGCCTTGCGCACCTCCAGCTCCTGTGCTGCATTATTGACAGCTGCAGCTTTAGCTCGACGGTTCTGCTTGCCCTTCTTCTGGCGCTTGGGAGCAGGTGCAGTCTCACTCCATAGCTTAGCTAGAGCTGTGTGGAGCTGCGTCTGCAGCGTCTGCAGCTCTGGGGTCTGCAACTTGGTCATTTTTGACATTTTCGACACTTGCACCATTTCGACATCGTCGACTTCATTTTGGACAGTGGAATCATGGGATTCCTGACTAAGTACGATTGCTTCGACAGTGGCTAGGGGAGAGTTCATGAGGCTTGAGAGACCTGAGCGGGACGGGGACGGGTTGGTGGCATCTCGAGGCGTCCCCACGTCGTCTGAGAGCAGAGAGGACATGGGAACGGCATGTGAGACGCTCGGGGACGCCTCCTCCTCGGACTCAGGCGCGGCGTTCAGCTGGATCTCCATGAGCGCTCGATAATAATTATTTTTATATGGAAAAATGTATTGGGATATTATGGTGTGGTGCACACTAAGTTGTAGATTGGAGTTCAAAGTGTCCAATCTCGGAATTTTGACAGTTTGGTAAAGGCTACAGGTAAATTACTGTGTATTTACGGTACATCATCGCAACAGAACAAGTGTCATCTTTCCTTGCATGCTGCGAATCATTCGTACGGTGGTATTGATGTACAGGTTGCAGCCACGATGATTACGATCGGGGAATACTTACTCCAGGTAAAGTCAGTTAACGATTTCCTGTCGAATCCATGCAAGTCAACACGCTCCACCCGCCCAACCTGCAGACGCTGAGTGAGAACGTCATTGGGAGCGTCATGCAGCGTTCTCGAACTTCTATCCGTGTCACCAACAATGTCCACGCTGCGAGGTCTCAGTTTCTCATCCAGGGTCCACAAGATGGACTAACTAGTAGAGCAGCTACAGGGAGAAAATCTTCGTCGCCTCAGCAACCAACCACCGGAAAACTCTCATACGCGGACCACATACGAGAGAACATCGCGGCATATCACCGAGAACGTCAGGAGCGCTATAGGGCGAAACAGCGCCAGTTGACTGCAGACCTCACGGTCACCAATCATGGACTCAAGCAAGAGATTGACCAGCTCAGGCAGAAACACGAAACCCTCTTGTTCGGGATCACAACGACAAACAATGTGTGGTCCGTCGCGGCGAAGTATTTTCGTGTGTTCCGGTGTGGACTACTTGCAACAGAGGGCGCGTATATGCTCGAGTTGGATTTCCTGAGAGCGACGATGGCGCCGGAATTGGATGCTGGAACGGTGCATGGCCTGGAAGCGTTGGCGAGGAACTGGGAGGTCTTCACGCGATACTTCGACGATGTCCAGATCCGACTCAGTCGACTGGACCAAAGTGGGGAAAACTCGCTGGTCGCCACCACTACGACGAGTATCACCATCACCAGAAGCTCAATCAGCAATGTCTTCCCTCACCTGATGAACGACAAAGAAGCCGAGTCTCGAATTGTTGACAGGCTGCTTGGCCAACGTCTCGTCATGCGCGGCTCGGTGCACTTCAATTGGGACAGCTCCACCAATCGTGTTGTAAGTCTTATCACTCGAGCCGACATGGTGTCGCCGTTGCTGCAATTACTGGGCAATTTGGAGGACGTCTCGCTTGTATTTAGCCAAGCACTCGTCAACCCCGAGTGCAACGTCGTCGAGAAGTTCAACTTGTGTTACTACATATAGTTAGCCCGCTATGTAGGTACAATGAATCTTGTGCGACTGCAAAGATCACCATCTTATCTCATGGCAAGTAAGGTAAGCTCTACAGTAGACACCAAAATTGTGGTGCGCGCTTCAAAGAATGCTTAAGCTTCTTGGTCGGAGTTCGCAACAGAATAATAAGGCCGCTCTCTATCGTGAAGAATCTCATCTGGCGTTGTAGTACCCAACGTTCCATTGCGTCTTGCCTCCACATACTAGTATAATAAAGCACGATTGCAATCTCGGTGAGCTGCATGAGCTGCAGTGCTGTGCCACACGTTCGATCTGACCTGAGTCTGATTAGTGTAGCGCTGTGGCTAATTTGCCGCTGTCACTTCGAGGACGAGCGGACGATTCCGTGTCAATGTTGTAGTTACAGCGACTCGACGAGTTTCAAGCTGCTGGTGTCGTCAGTCTCTACCAACTGGCCTATGGCACTCTCTGCGTTGCAGAGACTGTAGCGAGCTGGCTCGAGCCGAGTCTCCATTCACAGATGTCGTCCACACGCGAAAGAGATGACCAGCTTATGTCGTCCAGATGGGATTAACTCTTTAATCGCTACTCACAAACAGCAAAAACGACCACTGCAAACCTACGAAATATCCAGCCTCCCCAAAAATTATTGGTCAAATCCTGACATGAGTTCATCGAGTTTGGTCGAACTCTCCCGCTATTTGCCACTTCATTCTCCAATTTTGCTTCTCGCCAAGCAACCGGAACCTACTGACGCCCTAAACAGGACTTCAGTACACTTTATTCCTCTTTCGAGTTCAACCAATTCCAAAAAAATGGTTTTCGGTTCCCGTGTCCGTGGTCTTTGCGCCGCTACTGCCTTGTGCACTGCCATTGTCATCTCTCCGACTGATGCGTGGATTGCTCCGATCATCACTAAGGGCAACAAATTCTTCGATTCTGAGACGGGACTCGAGTTCCGAATGAAGGGAATGGCCTACTACCCCCGACCCAACAGTGGTGAAATGGCAGATGTCAGTAATTATGACTGGGCTGCTGATGAGCACGAGGCAGTGTGGAAACCCCACCTTGAAGTCATGAAAGACCTTGGGGTCAACACGATTCGTCTTTACTCGGTGGACCCAAGCAAACCCCACGACAAGTTCATGTGTGCATGCTCGGAAGCTGGTATCTACGTACTGATCGGTATCACTGCACCGTAAGTTATTTTTTTTTGTGTATTTTATTTTCTATGGTTACAATTGTTCTCACATTTTTTGCTCTTGTAGATGTGAGAACTGCTCGGTGTTGGACTTTGTGCCACCCAAATGTTACCCGGAAGACCTGTTCACTCGTGCGCAAATGGTCTACAACGCTTTCGCTGTGTACGACAACACTCTCGGTTTCAGTGTCGGCAACGAGAACAACTTGCAGGTGAAGAACGGTGCTAGTGGCACTACCACCGCCCCCTGTGTTAAGGCTTTCCTGCGCGATACTCGTAGTTATGCTGCGAGTTGTTCGGGATCTGTCCGTCAGGTTCCAATTGGTCTCGACATTGCCGATATTCCTCCTCGTGAGCAGTGGATTTCGTACTACGATTGCGCTGTGGACGACGATGAAAACTCACGTGCTGAGTGGATGGGATTCAACCCGTACGTCGAGTGCGACCCCACCACTCACTTGGAGTATTCGCAGTCAACGGGTCTTAAGAAACTCATGTCCGAGTATGCCAAGGTTGGCTACGCTCGTCCGCTGATGTTTGGCGAGTTCGGTTGCAACAAGGGTGTCAGCACTATTGAGGGCTACGAGAACCAGCGTTCGTTCCTCGATGTAAGTACTTTTATCAACATACTGCTTCTGTTACTTGAGTACTAACCTTGTGTGTTTTGTAGGCCAAATGGATGAACGAAGAGAAGGAGATGACTGATGAGATCGTCGGTGGCAACGTGTTCGAGTTCACCACTGAAATTGCGAACTTGGTTGAGAGCAAGAGTACGTCTGTGGTTGCTGTATAAAATGTTGGTGAATTGTGTCCTAATGGTGATATTTTATCTGCACTTGTAGCTCTTACCAAGACCGGAGATGCCGGCAAGTACGGTGTTGGTTACTTCATGCCAGAAGACTGTGACAACGAGCTCAGTGAGTGCGTGTTCACCCCCTATCCGGAGTACGACAATCTTAAGAAGGCGTACACAACCACCAAGAACTCGTCGGTTGAACACGACAGCTACACTCCTACGCGTGACGCTATCCTATCGTGCCCCAAGAACATTTCGAGTAAATTGCCTCCTACGCCCAGTGGTAAGCTATCAGATACAAGTCTGAAAGTTGAGATTCAACGTAAACTAACTCATTGTATTTGCTTGTAGTCCCCGTTCTGGAGTGCACGATCTCGCAGCCGGTGTGCAACGGTGTGAAGGCCAACAGCTACGAGCACTTCACCCCAAGCACCGCCGTCGGTGAGAAGCGGTCGCCCACAAACGAAGAAAATCCTGACACTGCTGTCACGGACACTACTACGGGTAGCAGTGGTGCCAGTGCCACGGCTTCTATGGCTGCGCTCGCGCTGTCCGTGGCAACGGTTGCTGTCACCGCCCTGTCCGTCTTCTAGAGAGTTTACGGACAGGCACGTCATCTACCGACGAACGCCTTTCGTAACGCACCGCTGAAGTTTGTTGCCCATTAATGATTGAAATGTACATGAATGTGGTTGAAAAACGAAGGTCACATGCTGAAAAGTACATCGGTGACGTCTGTTGAAGGCATGTCGTGCTAGCAACGAGACTAACAACCTTCATCGCCTGTCCCTTTATTCTCGTACAGCTTACGGAGACGAGCGGACTTCAGTTTAATTTCAACTGTGCAGGTGATAAACACCCAGCATTCTTTAAGATATGACGTACTGCTCTCGTGTTCGTGCCCTCTGTGCTGCTGTAGCTTTGTGCAGTGCCATTGTCGTTGATGCGTGGCTTCCGCCGATTGTAAGGACAACAAGTTCTTCGACTCCGACACGGGACTCGAGTTCCGAATGAAAGGAATGGCCTACTACCCCCAACCCAACAGTGGAGAACTGGCCGACGTCAGCAACTACGATTGGGCTGCAGACGAACACGAAGATGTGTGGAAACCTCACTTGAAGGTGATGAAGGACCTGGGTGTCAACACGATTCGGTTGTACTCGATCGATCCGAGTGTGTCGCACGACAAGTTCATGTGTGCGTGCTCAGAGGCAGACATCTACGTGTTGATTGGGGTCTCCGCTCCGTGAGTATCAAATTGACCGGTGTATCTTTGCATTTCACTCATTCTAACGAAATTGTTGATCTACTTGTACCTACAGCTGCGAGAACTGCTCCATCTTGGACTATATGCCTCCCAAATGCTACCCCGATGACCTGTTCACTCGAGGTCAAATGGTCTACAACGCGTTCGCAGTCTACGATAACACACTCGGATTCAGCGTTGGCAACGAAAACAACCTCCAAGTGAAGAACGGCGCTGATGGAACCACGACGGCCCCGTGCGTGAAGGCTTTTCTCCGCGATATGCGAAGTTATGCTGCTAGTTGCACGGGATCTGTGCGTCAGGTGCCAATCGGACTTGATATCGCGGACCTTCCTCCTCGCTCGCAGTGGATTTCGTACTACGATTGTCCAGTGGACGAAGACGAAAACACGCGTGCTGAATGGATGGGATTCAACCCGTACGTCGAGTGTGACCCCACCACTCACTTGGAGTACTCGCAATCTACGGGTCTCAAGAAATTAATGTCAGAATATGCGAAGGTTGGCTACGCTCGTCCGCTGATGTTCGGTGAGTTCGGTTGCAACAAGGGCAAGAACACGATCGAGCAGGCGACCATCGAACCAACGGTCCACCGGCGTAATGATATTGTTATCGAGGCGCGTGTTACTTACTATGTGGCTATGAGCAGCAGCAAGTCGTTTCACTTTGTTCTCTAGCTTGTAGACGCGCTTGGGGTATTCGCCATACATCTTGTAAACAAACCTGTACTTCTTGTCGATGGCTGGGCCAGACCTGAGAAGTAGAGTAATTACTTTTGTCCGCGTGCCATTGCTGGAACAAGGATAGCTGCAGCTACTATCAGGGCGTGGCACTCACGCATTCTTGATCAAAGGTTGGAATCGGAGCCTCAATCTTGCAAGAGAATTTAGTATTGGCGACTGTCTCGCCAAGAAATCAATTGGGAAGTCAATATTTTTACGCCTTCCACGAGCTCTCAGCTGGTCCAGATGGCGTCGTCGTCCATACACTATCTTTGTGGTTGGGTGGTGATGGCTGGAAAAAGGTGTTGTACATGCCAACTAGTCCCGCTGTAAAAGAATACTTATCGTTTCTACATAACTAAGGGGTAAATAGACTACTCTCTCTACAAGGAATAATTATCGTTTCCCAAAAAACAAACCAGAATGCCATTCAGGTTTTGATTTAGCTTGACGTGTTAGCTTCAACGGCTTACTTCACGATCCTACCAACGTACTGTCAAAGATGGCGGTCTCTTAATCACTGTGAGTATGTACTTCTGGTAAAGTTTACTCACGAGTGATTTTTATTGGTGTTACATGTAGTAGCGCTCTGCTCTCTGTCTCGCGAGCAGGTCTCGAATCCTGCTTTTCTCCTTCTCACAATACAAGTACAACACCAACACTGGTCTTCTTTCAGATCGAGACTTGAAGTTCCTAATAGAAGAGCCGACGGTTGAGTTTCTTCCGCGAGCTTGAACGAGTCGTTGGCTTCTCGTAGTTGTTGATGGACGCTCCAACTCGAGCTGTCGTTGCTCGGTGACGAAAAACTCCGTTTCGAAGCTTCCGAGGAGTAGTTGATGCATGGCTTGGAGGCCGGGTGTTGGGTTCGGCTTTTCCAGCAACCTGGGCGTCTTCCAACATCTCACAAAACGACATCGAAGGTGATGGTACTGCGACTTGTTCCTCTCCACGTGCCGATGAGTCTTCGAGCTCCGAAATCACACCCAAGACAAACGGCGTCAGCAGGAGCGGAGAACGGCGGTGGTCATTCGGACGAAGCGTGATCGGTGAGTGCTGCGTGAGTAGGTGGTCCATGTTGTCGAAGAAGTGCTGGCTGTCAACGTCCAGCTCAAGCTCGAGCAAGTCACCGTCGTATTTGCTGAGGAAGCGGCAGATCCATCCGTAGCCGTCCTCACTTTCGGTAGTGCTCGGGTAGGTGCGCCAGCTCATATTTCTCCGCTTCTGTTCCAAGATGCACCGGTGGTTCTTTGAGTCCCGGCTGGCGTCTCACAGACAGCACAACAAGGGAGACTCACTCACGCCGAGACTTTTCTGAACTGGCAAAAGATCATGAGTCGGAAAGTCCACATGTTCAAATCTTGAATACTATGTAATTCTTGTTTACTGTAGTGTTGATAAGTGCTGCTCGATTCTTGGCTAGAAGATGGATATCCTCGTGAAAGAATTCTGGATACGATGAGCAATAGCTTCAGCTACGTAAGGTCTGGCAATCGAACCCCAGAAATTGCTGATCTTATATTCGCTAAATATGCTCCTTGGATCTCACGAGTTCGAAATAATGCATTCAACTAGTACTGCGAACACCCAAAAAGTTTGACAGGTTGGTGTACATGGCGGAGTTGCTCCTGCGTTCTCTGGAGGATTTTTTTTTCAATCGATGTCATGTTGCGGCGCCTTATCGGTAGTTTCTTCCAGCACGACTTTGTACGAGATTAAGTGAAGCTGATACCACGTCGTGCCACTTGAAAAAACATGGAACCTCACTGCCACTTTAAAGAATAAGTGCGGTCACCATAATAGTTGTAGGAAACGGTCAAGGTTGGTTGCTGAAGACTCGGTTTCACGTAGAACATTCAAGATCAAATTGTCGAAGTAGCCCTCAAGAAATTACAGTTCCACTCGCGCGCGACACGATCACGCATTGTCTTCGGAACATTGCGTGTCACCACGCCGGTAACACGCTACGAAGTGTTTCCAAAATCGGCTTCAGAAGTCGCAGTAAGGTAATCATTACTCGTCTTCTTCTTCGTCCTCGACGTGGCCTTCGGCATCGATGTCTTCTATCTGCTCGGGCGGCTGGGCCAAGCGCTTGAACCACGCTTTCTCGTGCATTGTAGTGAACTCCTGTACGTCAAACTCGTCCTCCAGCGCTCCGTAACTGTCTGCCGTCTCGAGCCATGTCCGGCATTGCTGCAAACAGATAACCAGTTCATCAGCATTTCAACGCTAAAATTCATGCACTCCACACAACACACTCACCTCTTCATCTTCAAACGCTGACGATGCGTACAAGCACGCCAGGTAATAACCACCAAGTTTGTCGTGGAAGTGGTGGGCAGAGCGTAGCACCTCGATAGCATGGGTGAAGCGTACACCTCCTGTCGATTTCTTTCGCTTTTGCTTCTGTTTCTTCTGCTGACCTTCTTGCTGTGGGAAGGCCCGCACAAACGCTGCCAGACCCTTGCCCAGCGTGTTGAGCAAATGAGGCACCCGCTCGTCAATCTCCTCCTCTTCCGGCTCCTCCTGATCATGGGTGTCCTTCCGCTTGCAGATCTCATGGCACTCTTGAATATCAAAGCCAGCGTCAGTCAGTAAGCTGATGTACTGCGCTTCCAGGTCGTCAAATAGCTTGGTCCACTCGTCAACAGTCGGCTTCGCACCCAAACTATCCTTCGCCAGACACCTCGCAGCTAGATAGTTGGTCATCTCCATCAACGCCTCTGCGCTACCAGGATTCAGCGCTGCAAAAGCAACACGCAGGAGGGTCAGTACATTCCAAAAGGGCACAATAAGTGCGTAAAACTTACAGATCACCTTCTGATAGAGTGCAAGAGTGCGGTGGAAGTCATCCACACTGGTCGAGTCCAACAATCCTTGTAGCACTGCCTCCAACAACTTTGCTTCAGCATAGTCCTCTGCCGTCACCTTGTCGTCGTCAACTTCCTCCTCGTCATCCATTTCAACAGGTTTCTCATCCTCTTTCACCGACTCCTTCTTGTAGATCTCCTCCAGCTTCACGCACACCTGCAGTGCTCTATTATAGTAGTCCTTCTTGGCATGTCCAGCTCCGTCCTCCTCCAAAAATGCCACCAGATCTCCTCCTTCTTTCAGAGCTTTTGCATATTGGAATCTGGTCTCAAATGTGGTGCCTCCGTCCACCTCCACAGCTCTCTGGAATTTGGCCAGAGCCTGGTCCAGCACTTCTCTGCTTTGAGTCTCCGTTGCCACAATGAGCAGTGACGAACCCCATAATGAGAAGCCGACAGGTCCAAGAGCTGCATCTGCAGATTCTTCATCCTCTCCGTCCTGACTCAACTTCAGCATTTCCTGGAACTTGTCGGCCGCAGCGTCTGCCAATGTCGGATCTTCATTAAGTGAGGCAAGTCGAGCCAAAGCTGTGCCCCAGAGGAAATAGGCGTCTAATTGTTTGGCAATTGGTAGGTTTTCGTGCCCTTCCAGTAGCTTCTTGACACGTTTGCCGATCTGCCAAGTCTCTGATATCGAAAAACCAAAAGCAAGTAAATACGTAAATGCATAGTTCTGAAATCCATAAATAACTAACATATGGAATATTACGTTTTTGAGACGTCTCCTCCTCTTGCAGCAAGTCGTTGATGCTGGAGAGCTCAGTCTCCACTGCCGCTACGACAGTGGGTTCATTCGCATCTGAAGCAGTGGCTGAGCGCTTGCTGGGAGCGTTGGAGTCTGCGTCGTCGCTGGACGCGCGCGGCCGCTTTCGGTCCTTGGACGCCATCAGTTAAAAACGGAAATGGGTTGATAAGTTGCCGTTTAAGTGCGATTAAACGGTGGCATTAGCCACTCTCAAAACACACATTTCGTCACCGACCAATGATGTTGGATCACTATCAGTATGGTGGTGTGTGTTACCTCAGACTTACAGTTAGCTTGCTTTTCTCGGTTCTCGGGATGTATTTGCAGACAAATGATGACACCTTAGGTTTACACGACGAGCATTCTCAATGTTTGATGGGGTCCAGGTGCCGCATGCTCATCAAGCTATGGAAAGCGACACAAGTGAAGCTGACCGGCAGTTATTCAGCCGAATGTGTTCGCGAGGCCAACCTGTGCGCGTGGATTGACGAAGCGACACGAACTCCAACCCAACCTCATTTCAACGATATACGACCAGTCCTTGCCAGCACCAAACAAACCCAACGGCAACCTGCACACTGACATTGTATTCCTTGACAAGGTGTGTATCCTGGATCGAGTTCATCCAATATGTTAGTGTGCCTTCAAACATCCTACTAGGATCTAGTAAAACTCATGAACATGTCCGTGATTGATCACGATTGTGGAGGCAGTGTAGCACTCCACATCGCTCGTAATTGGATTCCTACACTAGGTTCTATGTGTTCATCTAAAGGAGTTAGGACCTTAAATTAAAAAAAAACGCTACTAACAACGATAATCTAGTTAGTTTTGCTGAACAATGTTTCATCTTTTATCTGCCATTCCAAGTAAAAAACGTTTTTTTTTTACTATCGAACGCAAATCCTTGAAAAAGCTGCAATAGAAGAATTTTAGTCAACCATTCGAAGCCCCTGGCATAGCTTGCATCCGTCGTAACTTCTTTCCAGACGCACCATTGCTCACACACGCCGCAATCGGTACGGACACGCTCGGTTGTAGTCGCCCTTGCACCCGTCTTTGTAGGGATCGTAGCCCTTGTTTCGGGGCGGAAGGTCGGAATGGTATTCTTCAGCGACGGTTTTGACCCTCCCCAGGCCGGTTGTTGAGCCTGTGCACAGCACAACGGCTCCGATAGCAAATGCCACGAGTTGGGTCAACTTCATGGGTATCGCTCAGGGTTGCTGGAAGGGATAATGAAGAGTGGCCTAGGCACCTCTAGACCGATTGTGGAATGAGAGCGGAGAAGCAATACTCTACAATAACTCCTGCTAATAGCAATTGAACGCTCGCCTCTCGTCGTCAACGTGCGTATATAAGAAGAAATATCGTATACATGTTGAGAGCTGGATAGTGTGACGAGTTACTGATGCTGCGGCTATTTTACGATCTCAAACTACAATCTCTGCACGAAATGAAAACCATATTCGCCAGACAACCCGCTGGTACACTATTTGCTTGTAGGGTAGAAGTACATGTATGTGACAAATCTAGCCAACCTGTGCTGGATGTGGTGCAAGGCTGACACGAATTCGAGCACCAACCTTATTTCATGTTTTGCTAAGCAGTACTTGAGCAGTATACCACGACCCGTACTTCCCAGCATCAAAGACACATGGCAACCTGCACACTGACACTGTATTTCTTGACAAGGTCTGAACTACGACTAACATTGTAGTTAATCCAACATGTTAGTCCAGCACTAAATGCGATACGCTTACTGTACAAACGCCACTAGGGCCTAATTAAACTCACACACATATCCGTAGAGCTCAAATTGATCATTGATCATGATCGTGCTGGCTGTGTAGCACTCCAAATGGTCCTCTCGCTCGTAATCTCTTTCATCGGTGCAATCTAAGCTCACATGTCAACGACAATCTCAACCACGTATCATTTTGCTCTCACATTCCCGATCTACAATTTTCTCTCAGTTGCTTGGCCCGTCGGTATAGCTTGACTACGATAGGGAAACTTCGGCAAGATCTTACACCCTACTGTTGGGGTCGCCGCAGAAGTACGGGTTCTCTGTTGGATCCCAGGTATGGTCCTTGAGTGCTTCGGTTTCTGCATTGGCTTGGGCGCAATAGCGATGGCGGAGATGAAGGTGTGGACGAATTTCATACTTGGGCGAGAGAGTGATCTGGTGCAGCTCGGGCGTTGCTTGAGGACTACGCGTCAAACTAATAACTGTCCTGTTGAGATAGATTTTTGATATAGGGACCACTCAATTGATGTCTATCTTCTACTACATACTAGTACGCCGTATCGTCACCATGAGAAATCCGGGTGTCATCATCTGCGATAACGGAAACTGGCACCAGCTTTTTTTTTATCCTTTTCAATTTAGACTCGATCAACAAGTTATTAGCAAAGGTTACTAAGTAAATGCACTATAGTGTACCTACATATCGTTCACTTTTAAGTACATGTATCTCTTTATCCACTTTGGAGAGATGCAAAAAATACTGTATGTAGCAGGTCCGATAATTTATTTGGCACTCTTCTCCGCACTTCGTGATACGTCCAGTATTGTTGGAAACATGTTTCTAATGTACCAAGTAGTAATATATGTAAGTTCTTCTCCATGTTGTTGAACAGGTTGAAGAGACGGAGTACACGAATGATCGGTAGCCATGTGGCAACGGCATCATCACAAATTTCGTTAATCACGCAAATTGTGATGGTTTGGCACAACAGATTCGCTACTGTGGAGTTGACGCACGTTGAGGTTGAAGAAGCACTAGCATAATCGCTCGGATTCTTGCATTGTTGAGATCAGCAACAGTTTTCCAATGTACAATATTTTTTTACCATTTGAACAGCGAAAATCCGCAAAATTCTGAATAACTTACGGATAAATTACCGGTGGATGTTCCAATACTTCGTTCCGCTTGCCGTGATTCCACTGGAACTAAATCTGAATTTTTCGTTCCAAACCCAGCAATGAAAGTGCTTTAAGACAGGTATTTAACGCGAGCTGAACGAGAATTCGAAAAATCACGTTTGTTGGATTCCTACTCCGTTTGTCCTTCTGATACC
The DNA here is from genome assembly GCA_014706105.1 of Phytophthora quercina. Taxonomy (NCBI): domain Eukaryota; phylum Oomycota; class Peronosporomycetes; order Peronosporales; family Peronosporaceae; genus Phytophthora; species Phytophthora quercina. The sequence continues at coordinate 579,369 of JACBOW010000091.1, read as the reverse complement.
GCTTCCAGCATGGGCGACGCTGGCTCTGCGATTCAATCGGGTACGACAGTCGAGATATTCATCGACCTGCGCAAGCTGTGGCTGCGCAACTTCATGGTAGTCGTCATTTATTCGTCGCTTCAAAAATTATCAGACGAAGTACGCCAGGCCCTTGTTTGGCTTGCTTTGACTACAACTGGCGCGAAATAAGCGATCGTAGATTTCCTCACTCACACACACACATGGTCGAACACGAAAACCACCGAGATTTCCCTTTCCTTTTACTCTACTGTTTTAATTAACGACTGATAAGCACAGATGCGTAACAATTCTCCACGCTCAAGCGCATGTAGACCCTGTCACCGATCCAACAACTGGTGTTCGTATTGGAAGCAGGTCGGGTGGTTTCAGTTGACAGTGCTGTATTAAGTTTTACAGATCTCGCTACAGCACTCAGGTTAACCGAGACCAATTGCCCAACGATTGCAGTGTAGACCATACTGTCTGATAATCTGTCGTGCTTCACACGTCACAGTATGACAGGTTGCTCTCAATAGTTTCGACGCGGATATCTTGCGACTGACGACTTTGCATTTTCATTCTCCAATTCCTCCAACACATAACACAAATATCCAAACATTGGTTTCGGATGTTTCGCGTGGTGCTTGCCGCTTTTGGCACGATTTTGCTGTCTTTCTCCTCGATGGCACAAGCCCACGGCTACCTCTCCTTCCCAGCCGCTGTCTACCGAGATCCGTACACGGCCACATCGTTCCTGACGACGATCTCGGAGAGTATCAATCCGACAGTTTTTGGTGGGAAGAAGTGGAACGACAGTCCGGAACGAAATGCTGCGATGTTCGCCACTGCATTTCACAACTCTAGCTATTCTTCGCTGCGTGAGATTTTCGATCTCGTCGTGCAAGGCTGTGGAAGCACTCGAGTTGACATTCCCTCAGTCAATGTCAACGGTTCTACTGAAGTTCGCTGGCAGAACGATCAGGAGCATCGAGGTTTCGTCGACTCGCACCACGGACCGTGTGAAGTTTGGATCAACGGCCGCCTAGCGCTTCACAATGACGACTGCCGAGCCGCTTTCATGACGTATCCAGCGCACCTGCCTGTCAACTACAACTTGCTGTGCAAGGGTGAATGCCTTCTCACCTTTTACTGGCTGGCACTCCATGAACCAGCGTGGCAAGTCTACAGTAAGTGTGACGACCTCCTTGATTTTACACTCGTGTGTACTTCTAACAAAATGCTTTTATGACCTCTTTTCAGAAGCGTGTGTGCCCATCGTCAACACAAACTGAGCCACGGAATATTGAAGGTAGGAGTATCACAACACACGCGACACGGGGGAAAATTGCATCATTAACTGAGAATAAAATGGTGCCTGAGTCTTTTAACTACATGTAGCTAATATCCTCACAACGTGTTTTGGTGAAGTAGTCGGATTAATGAGCAGAAGTTTACTGTCGCAATCGGTGCTGGCAAGCGCGGTCGTAAATGCTTCCTCTGCACTCGGGGTGAGAGTTCCAGTCCTTGTTGGGGGGGGGGTGAATATTGGACTCCTTGATGGTGGCCGCGCCACTGACCTGAGCGATGCATAGGACAGCTATAGCGAGCACGACCGGGAAGACCTTCATGTCTGGGTACTCTGAGGCGACTTGTGGGATGTTGGACTTGTTGGACGAATAGAAAATGAAAGAAGGCTGGAATCATTGTAAGGTGCAAAGAGTGTTGCAGATTGTATTCTGCTGCTGTACCAGCGAATATTAGGAGAACAGAAGGTAGGAGGGACTACGGCAAATCTAACGCTTTTTGAGATGTCGATAACGAGAACGAGAATGTTGCCGTTTCGCACTAACGTGAAATCCGTGGATGAACACCGACTAAGAATACTACTTGCTAGTTCGAGCTCGGAGATTCGTAGCTCCACAGGTTCTTGCGTATAATATATATTATATGGTCCGTTTGGCTTGGATTCCGAGACGATAGACATTATGAGGGGAAAACTACGTTTATCCACTTTTGTAACGGTAGCCTCTTACCACGTAATCTCAAATAGTTTTGATAATGCCCATTACAACTAGCTTGCTATCGAATTTAGTGCGTTTAGCTTTCTGCGCTGCCATATCAAAAAACTGAAATCTCCTGATTAATTACTCCAATGTGATTTTTGGAAAACTTACAAATATCTCCAGTAGTTGGCTAAAGGAGCGAATAGCAATCACTCAATGGCGTCGCTGTAGCTAGCTGTACACATTCGAACGGATTCAACCAACAAATACAGAATCAGCCATATACTTTAGTTCAATGGAGGAAGTAGGATAAAATGCCTACCACAACGTTTAATATTATAATATTTCTACAGTAGTAGCGTAGCACAAATCAGTGTCGGTGGATAACTCGTTTAATAAGGGTCTTTCGAATATGCAAAGTGAAGTCATAGAAGAAGAGAAAGGTGGCTAGAAACGACAAGGATTTACTGGCAGCCTGATAGTCTGAATTTGACATTGCTCGAGTTATACCTACAGCTACATTAACTCCTTGGTGGCGCGTGCACGTGTTCAATGTTTCATAGGATTCTTCCCAAACGTCTCGCTCGGGATAAATCATAAATCATTTGACAGTTCAAACATTCGTTGCGATTTGGAGTCTTCCTTAACGTTGCAAGATCCCATTACGTTTAATGATGACAATTGCGGTTGTAGGCACCACCTCGGCAGTCGGGGGTGCGAGTTCCAGTTCTTGTCAGGAGGCGGCAGGACGTCAGATGCCGTCGCAGGAGATTTTACTTCGGATTCGGCGCTTGAGAAAGCGACATATAGTATAGCAACAACGATACAGACTTGGAGCTGTTTAGCGTCTGTTGTCGGATGAATCGGGAACACTGTTCAAATTGAATTATGAGTAATAGTGGGACAGTTGTATCGAAGTGCGAACGACGAATCACGGCAGTGACACATACATGTATTAATACATCTATGGAATGGTATTTTTCAAAATTTCGCGATTCAAACCGAATAAATGTTCGCTACGTAAATCTCGGTCTTTTACAGACCAACGTATATGATCGGTTTTGAATGAATATGGTCGTATTTGGATGTATATGATCGATTTTGGATTGTTTTTGGATGTATATGATCGTTACCATCATCGCTTTCGCTTCCTTATCTTCATTTAAAAAATTAAAACTTTACCGTTGACAAGCTCAAATGAATTGAAACCTGAGGCTAAGAATAATAGACGTTTTAAACCTCGTTTCAAACACAATTTTTTGTATCTGATAGAAAACCAATCTATAACGACACAGATCACAGGTTGTACAGTACTACCATAGTAGTACAGTATTAATGAAGATAAAAAACTGACATTTTCTTTTGCACGCATTGAAACGTTATTCTGGAATGACGACTGGGATCGCATAACACATCATTCTTGTGCGAAACACTGCTGTAATGCTAACGCGTATTCTGATCACGGGAAGGTATCGTCTCAACGTTGTGTACCGTAAAAAAATGCGTTGTTTTCCGTCCCTACATGTACTCCGATAGTACAGCGCTCGTGCCAGACGTATTTGTAAAAGATTGGTGCACCGTGGCATCAGTTTTATCGTCAATAGCCCCAGACGCCAGTGGCGGTATGTGGAGTATGACTGAAAAGATCTACATGGAACCCTAGTGTTTTAATGGCAAAAGCAGTGCAAAACAAAAAAACGCGGTACATTGTTGGACTTTTACACAAGTTGCAGAAACTTTAACGTGTTTCTTTTGGTCATTTATTCAGCCGGTTACTACGATTTTGTACCAAATGGCTTCAGGCTTAAATCAATGATACTGGCGTTTACTGGCAAGTGGGTCGTCACTGTTGGTGCGGGTTGTGGTGGTGAATACTTGGGGAGAAACTAACGGGACCATTATCGCTGCCGTCTGGTTCAGGAGTAACGCTGGCTTGGGCGACGCATAGAACAAAAGCAAGGGCGATAACTTCCACGAACTTCATCGCAGCAATTTGTTGGGCGCTTGTGCTAAAGGCTTTCGCGCTCCAATTCGAAAGTGAGAATCTGGTACTGTAGACCATGGACAGTTCGAAATGACCATGATAGAACTCTTCACGGCATGGTACTGTACGTAGATTCCGTTCTATCATCACACACTAACTCGTTGTTCGAGCAAAGGGATTGCAGAACTGGATAGTGTGACGAAATTCTGATGACATGGTGCACAGAAGCATGGTCAAATCTGATGACCACACCTGGTAGTTTCAACGCTGGCATCATCTCAAGCTTGTGAGTTAAGATAGGGTAACACGTACACTGCACAAATGTCCTACTTGAGGAATTTCCATAATCCAGCTGGATCTGCCCCGACTTGATACCCGAATTTCCAAAATACCGTACAAGTTTGTTAAGTTCGTTTAGCAATCAAGGGCCACACAAATAGCGAACTTAGTACCTATTTCTGGGACATCTGCTTCTGTTTTTACCTGAAATCTTCACTGTACATGTGGCCTATCTTATTACCATTTTATACAGTTCTTTAGCTTTCGCCTCTTGGTCAAGCAGAATGCTTGCTCTCTCAAGTATTGTCGGTATTCTGTCCCCCAGGCTGATATAGCCAACAGTTCCAAGATAACTCTTCCACTTGTACTCACTATCAACCTGTCGCTCCAATTCGGCCAAGCCTGCTCGCGAGTGTTCAATTTCCCTCAACGCCAACCCCATCATGACATGTCCGCCATCATAACTTCCATTGTCGTCCAGAAAGATGGCGCACTTTGCATTCAATACACTACAAACAGTGAGCCAAAGACATCGGCGTTGAAAACGACCAGTTGAGGTGTTTCGTCGCTTAGATGGTTCACTGCTCTTGCAAAGAGATTTTTCATGAGCAACTTGATCACTGGAAGTAACACAGTGTACGCCATTTGACTCTTAGGAGATAGAGTTGTGAAGATGTAGAAGTACGGAGGGTAGATGAAGACCAGTAGAATGTCGCAACACCACAGCCGAAACATACCAAACAGCATTTTCCCAGCTTGTGGAGTTGTTTTCACCTTTTTCACCCACTGAATCGCATACCATAGTAGCTACAGTTAGACCCGCCCACGATCCAATCGTTGTCAGAATCGTAAACGGTAGCGGGAACCCGATAACTAGCGTCATCCCGTAGACACTAATGACACTAAATGCTGCCACAACGAATGTATCTCGGATAACCAGCCCCCTGGGGTACGGAAGGACTTGCACCCCTGTACGGAACTGCTGTAGTGCAAGGAAAGTGATGACAAGATAGGCGTAATATTCCCGGATGAAGAAAAACTTGTTGGTCTCGATCCCTTCGTATGGATTTGACAGCGGCATAATGTCGATCAGCAGTGTCACTATCAAGCAAAGCATCGGAGTAGCCACCGCGACGATGATAGCACTATCCAGCTCGTTTCACGCACATATTTCGCCAAATTAAGTAAACGCTTTGAAGAATATCTGCCATGCAGCTCCACTTGAACAGCCTCCCAAGCCTTGACCAGCGAACGCCGTTTTGGCTCCATGAATCAAGTAAAATGAAACGATAGTGACAAGTAGGAAGTGCAGAAACGGTTGATCGCGACAAAAGAAGCGCTATTTGTAGATCAACTTGTGCTGCTGCGAAAAAATAATTGTTGTAGCATAGTGCCCATAAAATTATTTTAATTAATAGCGTTCGGCCCAATGTATTTTTAATGCCAGAATCTGAACCAAAAGATTGGACGTCTTGTGTCTCCTTGGATTATTATACCACGCATGGAAAATTTTGGTAAAACCCACAATACAACACAAGCATTAGCGATCAAAAATGAGATTGCATACCCATCTGTTGATGCGAGCACTGGACATAACATGTTATAACACGGCTTGAATCTAAAAAAATACATTTGCTCGCTTCTTGAGCCAATTTCGCCCACTGAATTGCCATGGCCGATGATAGTCAACGTCACCCGCGCAGGCATCATCATCACGGTACCGGAAACCCAATATCAAAGTGAGTCCATAGTGCAATTTAACACTGAGCGCAGCTACAATCAACGTAGACAACCCACTATTCGGGTACGGGTGATCACGAAGAACCACCCACTTGGTAACGACAACACCCCCCGAACGGGTTCGCGAGCGGTAATGCATCAATTTTCAGCGTCACCACTGTCAAGGCCATTCACCACAAGCACTGAAACAGGTTAGGAGGGCACGAAACGACGCCGAACCGTCGTCTGATTGGCTAGCGAAGTTGAAGTCACGTACGGGTGCCTGGTGGCACACTACAAGATCGCATTATAATGAACCGAGACGACGACACCATCCAAGATGACGATCAGGACGACACGACGTCCACTTTGAACGGCGATGAAGGTCAACAAGTCGAGGAAGATTCCAATATCCGAATCTTCCTGCGTGTGAAGCCATCCAAGAAACCTTCGGGCTTCTTTTCGTGGGATGAAGACACAAGCATGATGAAGTACGATATCCCGAGAGATATAGCAGCTGGACTCATCAATAACTCCCGCACGTCGTACAAGTTCCGCTTTGACTCGGTCATTGGCATGGAGGCCAAGCAAGAAGAAGTGTTCGATCGAGTCGGACGTCCCTGTGTAGAGAGTGCGCTGAATGGCTTCAACTCGACGGTATTCGCTTACGGTCAAACTGGGTCAGGTAAAACCTTCACCATTACAGGCGGCGCAGAGAGATACGATGACCGCGGTCTGATTCCACGTGCGCTCTCCTTGATCTTCGAGCGGATGCGCAACACGAGCCAGGAGCAGATCATCGCGCAGATTTCGTACCTTGAGATCTACAACAACCAAGGCTACGATCTGTTGGATCCAAACCATGAATCAACCAAGGCACTGGAAGATTTGCCTCGTGTGGCGATGTTGGAAGATGAAGACGGTAATTGTCATTTGAGAAACTTGTCGATGCATCCAGTCACAGCGGAGGAAGACGCACTGAATCTGCTGTTTCTTGGAGATACAAACCGCGCTGTGAGTGAGACGGCAATGAACTTGGCGTCTTCACGATCACATTGTATCTTCACAGTGTCGCTCGAGACGAGAAAAATAGGGAGTGAAGTTGTACTGCGTTCAAAGCTTCATCTGGTCGATCTTGCTGGGTCTGAGCGAGCGCACAAGACTGGTGCTAAAGGTCAGCTACTGCGTGAAGCTGCGTATATCAACACGAGTCTACACTACCTTGAGATGGTTATTGTGGCGCTGCATGAGAAGAATACGAAAGGCCGAATGCACATTCCGTACCGCAACTCGATGATGACGTCTGTGTTGAGAGATTCGCTTGGTGGGAACTGTAAGACTGTCATGGTTGCCACTGTGAGCCCGGAGAAAGATCAAACTGACGTGAGTTTCTCGACGTTAAAATTTGGATTGAGTAAGGACTAATTCCTGTCTGTTATGACTAGGAATCTGTGTCAACGTGTCGGTTTGCACAGCGAGTGGCACGCGTCAAGAACGACGCACATTTGAACGAAGAAGTGGATCCGGCAGTGATCATCCGTCAGCTGAAGGCTCGAGTTGCCACTCTTGAAGAGGAATTAGCAATTCTCAAGGGCGATGTGGTATATGAAACTCTGTAACAAGAGCCTGCGTTTATTGTTAATAACGCTCCATGTTGCTCTGTTGTGTTACAGGACGAAGGCGCCGAGTTAAAAGACTACGAGATGGACAAACTACGACAAAAATGTTTGAATTTCGTTGATGATTCCGAGCCGAACGCTCACTTATCGATGGGCGAGTTCACATATATCAAGATGAAAGCGTGTTTCGACATCCTCAAGAGTATGGCTAATGCAGCAGGTGCAGCTGCAGCATCAGGTGACGGCAGTTCAGCAATTCCTGGTGGATCCAATGGTGTCAAGCTTATTTCAGCAGGTAGTGGAGGCAACAACCAGGAACTGGAGCAGCGTGTACTCGAACTGGAGCAATTAGTTCAACAGCGTGACAATGAGATCGCCATCATGGTCAACATGATCCGAAAGGAGAATGGAGCTAAAATTCCCTCAGAGTTATTGACACGAGGGTTTGTCGATTATTCCAGCAACCAACAAGAACATCTCGAAGCTAAACCCCAGAAGAAGCCGATCAAACTACCTAGTGACTACACATCGACGTTAGTGGTTGATCCTGCAATACTTGAAGACCCAGCTAAAGCATTTGAGGCTTTCAAAACCCAATATCCCAAGAACGATGCGATCCGAGATAACAAAATTGCACTCAAACGCAAGTACGATACCGCCAAAGCTCTTGCCACTGAAGTGAACGATGCCCGCAACCAGATCAAGGCGTTAACTGTAAAAATCGAGAAACTACGGAAACAACAGGCTATAGCTGACGAAGGTCTCCTTGGTGCTGGAGGCGAAGATAACATTTCAGACCCAAATTCGGCTGCAACTTCAGCAGATCGAGCCGAATTCGAAGCTGCTGAGCAGAAGCTGAAACAACAAATTGACACACACAAGATCACGTACAAGAAAGGGTTCAACGCTCTCAGTGAACTCAAAAAAGAAATCCAACACATCCAGAAAATGCTGGAAATGGGGCGTATCAAGCTGCAAAAGGATTTTGACTTGTGGTATCAACGGCAAGGCAAGGGTGCGTTGTTGACGGAGACACTGCTATCTCAAATCAAGCCAGATATGAACCAATCTGCAATGAATAAAAACCAAAAGTCGGAGTTGGCTAGGCCATCCAAGTCAGCATCGCCAGAGAAACCTGAAAGTACTTCCCGAAAGCCACCAGCATGGAAGTCGGAGACGAAAGTTTCTCGTGATACAAAGCGCGTGTCTTCGTCACATTCTTCAGCGGCAAGGCAAAGCACTGCAAGGTACGGCAGGATATTTTGTTTTGAGTTTGTTGTACGATTTGACGTTGACGTTTACTTACTGTGCAATTGTTTCCTCCACAGCACCGTCGAAGAAGATGTGTCCGGATTTTACGAAGCGCTGGATCTACTCAAAAGACGAAACAACGCGAGGAAGTAAAGGTTCGCGGTTGGCGCAATGCCCCTACGCCCAAATGGTGTGCTTTGGTCCACAACCGGAAATTCGACTGTTGCATCCTAACATGTTGCATTTTCACATGGTTGATGACCCTGCTTAGGTTGGTAGGATGTGGGAAAGTGGATCGGTAGCTACATGTGCTCAACAGACAGGTACAACTACAAATCCTCCAACGTGGGTTAGATGGTACATGTCCCGTGATCGTGGATATGATGCATCCATATGCAGATGACGTGCGAAGTGTACCATTGTTTTAACTGAATGCTACATGTATAGATACTGTAGCCAACTGCGTGGCTTGCACTTCAAACGAGGATCGGACAAATTCCAGCGTGAGCATTTGTCCTCAAATTAATCCTTGATTCATTGTCTAGCTTCAACGTGCTGTGAACCTTGTGTTGATCAGGGCGTTATCGTTTCCTGATAATGTGCGTATTGGATACCGGTAAGTGGTCTTGTCGAATTCAAAGCCTTGTGATTCGTCAACGACTAGCTTTAGCATTGGGCTGAACGCGTTGTATGGAAATATAGCAAAGTGTTGAACATCCGCAATGACGATGAAATTTAATGTCAGTACGATTCAATTCATAATTCAACTAAACAATTACAACTATGTTTCTAGTAATTGTTTTACGGCGCCATCACCATTTTTAAGCAATCTTTAAATTATGTGGAAACGTCATCTGCTCGTATTGATGCGCCATGTAATTGTCAGCGCTACCACTAGCCCCGACTCTGTCTACGAATAGTGTCTAGGATCGTACCACGCCCCGTAGGCTGTCCAGAATCTAATTCTCACGCTATCATCAGCAAGGTTAGGCCCGCCCAAACGGACGTAGGCAGCCCGGGCATCAACATTGTTCTTTTTTGAACGCCCTCAACTTTTTGGCTTCATCGTTTAGGTACTTTTCCAGTTTCGTGTCCTTGATGGTCTTGAGGTTCATACGGAATCGCTCGTCTGGGCCAGCAGCAAGAGTGGATGTGTAGCTATCATCGCCAACATCATCTTTGTTGTTGAATGTCTCGATCCCGCCCCTCAGCGACCTCTTCGACGTACTACTGTCGAAGCTTTGGATAGGAGAGCGTACCAGGCAGGTTGACACACCATTCAACATCTTGACGCCCCCAGTCGCCGAGGCAGCAGACATGTCTGCGATGAGAGCGACGACAACTACCAAGAGGGTACAGCGGAGATGGAGCATTGCAGGTCTTGAAGCGACGAAACAATGAAGTACTTGAGAGACTGGAAGTAAATTGCGAAGTGATCTCTGAACTGCCCAGAACGGGATGCATGCCTTACAACTGTCAGCAACTGCCAGCTCCTAGTGCAAAGCCCATTTGACCGCATCGTTTACGCTCAATACACTGAACAAGAACTGGATATAAAAACTCGCCGCCCTTCCTTCTACCTATACCTACGGTATGTGAAGATATACAAAACACAGGTTTACAGTTACATGTACATGTATTAAAATACACGTACATGTAATTCCTTATTGATTACTTGTAAGGTTACGATTTTTTTTGTGATACACGTAATCTGTCTCGTAATCACAAAAATGCATATAGTACATGTTATGACGTTTTCCAAGCAGCAGAAGAAGAAATTGATTAATCAGTTATAGGATGGATCGATTTACTACATGTAGGTACCGGTACTACGTATGTACATCCGTTTCAATCTGAAGTGCTACACGTAGTTATGGATGTGGAATCCAAATATGAATCGCCGACAGCAAGTTCCGTGGATCAGACGGGACATAATCCAATCGTTCCAGGATGAGATCTTCTTTGCCGGTTTCACATATTTTGGTGAAATTCATTAAAATGGATCGAAACAGCTCGTTATCGGTCTAAACTGACTTAGAAATGCTATCTAAAATATCTCTTGGGCTATCACTAGCTTTTTTACTCGGAACATCATTCCAATCTGATGGAGTTTCATCAAGTCCCGATTCTAAAACCTGATGATCCTCCTTCTAATGGGGACCCATCAAATTGACGAGGATCTCTACTAACGCTCTCAAGGCTTCGCTGTGACACTTTCAGGTACCAAGACGGCAACGATCTTTGCAGGCGGGACTATTTTGTTTGTATGGACATGTACTTACCGTAGAATCTATACACTTTAATTGTCGAGCTGCAGACGCTCTTGTTCGTTTTCAGGCTGAAATAATTGCATACGTTCCCTTTCGGTTTCCATTCAGCTGATACAGGTCTAGGATCGCTTGACCGCCAGCGGGTCGTTGGCTACACGTTGTGTTCGCTGCTTACGTCTTCCAAGGTTCTTCGCCGACCGAACTTAAACACCTAGTAGGCTGCTTCAAGCAGCCGGAACGTAAATTCCTATTCATTATGTTCGTCAATACACTAGCTAGCGTCGTTCCGACACTAACGCGTGCTTCTTTGTTCTCCGTTCTCCGTTCTCCGTCTCCGTACGTCCGAACAGCACTCCGTGCCGTTTTCCAGCGCCCACACCACACGCTATCAGTCGTACCGACTGGAAGCTCGTCTTCTACGTCGGCTACTACGCTTGTTGTCGTCTAGACCTCCGACGCGCTCTTCTGTTCGTCCGCTTGGTTGCTTCCGCCTTCGGCAACTCACGTCGCCGGCTTCTCTCCGTTGTGCAACTCGCTCCCGAGTCGCTGGTTGCAGGAATCGACTTGCGTCCCAAGTCGTGAATCCAAAAGTGAGCTCCGTTCACTTCATTCGACAGCTCTCACAAGTCTATCCGCTCCCACACGACCGCTGTCGTGCTTCTCCGTCCCCTCCCGTCCCGTTCTGAGCGAGCTCTCAGCTCGACAACCCGCTCGCTATCTCCACGCCCATTGGCCACTGCGTCGCAGAAGCGACCGTGTACCACATTGCAAACGTCGTCTGGCGACCGCACTTCAACCACACTGCTAAGTTCGCCGGCTTGGGCCGATCGTGGACCACTCCGTCGATCTTCACGTCCGTCTCGCCAGCCGTCACCGACGTGTTCATCACCGCGTGGCGTCGATACCGCCAACCTATTACACGCCTTCCTCCCCCTCAAGGTCTTCCACGACCTTGCCGGCATCGAAAGCTGCGTTGTACTCGGCAACAGATATCCATCGCCGTTCACCGTCGTCTCCGTCTCGTTCTCCGTCTAGTTCTCCGTCTCGTTCTCCGTCTCGTATAGGTCGGAGCTCGTACTCAAGTACGTAACGTCCAGCCTCGTTCCTCCGTCTTCGTCTACGTAGCTCCACCAGTCGTGTACTCGGTTCATCGTCTGCGTTCTGGCCAGCCACTGTTGCTCGACTTCGTTTCGTGCTTCCTCGCGGCGTGGTTGCTGACTGTGAAGCTGTCGTTGCACCAGCAGCCGTTCTTGTCGCCGCGACATCTATTCGGTGCTCGACTTGATCTTCATACTCCAGCTGTGCTCCAATGTCGTCTGCAGCTTTATGTAACAGCTCCGTAGAAGAATTGTAGGTAGCTAAAAATGACACGTGAGTTATCAACTGCTCTTTGCGTTCCCCGCCTTCTCGTTCAATCGGGAAATCCTCGTAACCAACTGAGTCCTCAATACGCATCGGACCAATCCAAGCATGCATAAACTTGGACGCCTTCGGGCCTCGTGGTGGCCGATACATCCACACTCGATCGCCAACACCGAAACTCTGCTTGTCTCGCGCCTTACGATTGTAGTATCGAGCCTGCCGCTCCTGCTCACGTTTCCTCACCCGTTCAGCACACTGGTGGCTGCTCTTCATCATCGCCAACAGCTTCTTGTGGTACGCCGGTAATTTGTCCCCTCCGTCGCACTGGTGCTTCGGAGTAGCTTGTTCGGCGTCCTCAACCTCCTACCCATCGTCAGCTCGTTGGGCGTCAGCTCCACGGTGGAGTGCCGTCCCGAGTTGTAGACGTACACTGCCCAATCTACCCCTGCGTCGCAATCGCTCTGCACGTTGGTGTTCATGTAAGTCGCAACAAGATCTTTCCACGTTCTGTGGAACCTCTCAACAAGCCCAATCATCTGAGGCCTGTACGGAACTGGGTTCGTCTGTTCCGCCTGCAACAACTCCACCAACTTCTCGATCGCTAAGCCCGTCAGTTCAGGGGCGCCATCCGAAAGTAGCTCACGGAACGGTCCGAACCGAAGGACGACGTTCTTCATCAAAACGTCCGCCACCGTCTCCGCCGTGTGTCTCTCCACTGACGTTGCTACCGCATATCGAGTCACGTACTCGACGGCAGCGATCACATAACGCTGTCCACCTCCGCTGACTGGCAAAGGGCCGGCAACAACTAATGCCCATCTGTCGCCAACGTCTCCGCCTCGCAAACTCCGAAGTGGAGGGATCACTTCCCTCGGACGTGCTTTACGGATGCCACAGTCTTGGCGTCCTGCCACCCATCGTCGTACTTCACGTTGAAGTCCTGGCCACCAATACACTTGCGCGATACGTGCGTGTGTATGCGACGCTTGTAGATGACCCGCCCAGATGGAGTAGTGACGCTCCTTGAAGACCGTAGACCATGACTCCGGCGGTAATATAACTCGTCGCCCTCGTGGCTTATTGATCGTCACTAGCATGTGCGTCGTCTCAACCTGTATTCCTCTGTGAGTGCCCGCCGTCAGAATACGCTGTACTAATCTGCTCCTCTGCTGCGCATCGGCGATCTCCACGTCTGTAAGCTGTAACGTGGGCTCACTAGTCCGTCGTTGTCGTACAGCGTCGACTTCTTGTGCCTGCCGTCGCTCGTCTCGTGGTACGTCGTTCACGCTGGGACCGGACACACGTAGTGTGCCGTCACCACCATGTTCAGCTCCTCCACGCCGGTCGTCACCTCCGCGTGGTAATACAGGGGCTTTCCTCTTCACCGGGGGTCGTGGTTTTGCGACCGGTTTGTCGTTGTCTACCACGTCACTCGCCCACGTCACTGCCTTCTTCGCCACCCGTGTTTCCGTCGTCGTTCGTGTCTCCGTCCGTGTTCCAGCCGTCTTCGTCTTCGTCGACTTCGCCCGTGGATGCTGGTGCGTCTCGTGCTTGGCGTCGTCGACGTTGGATTCGTGGGTTTTCGGCAGTACAGGGGCTTGTGAGCTGTTCATTGTCGTCGTTGCTGACGTGTGTTAGGCCCACCACGTCGCCACTCGTCGGTTGCTGCTGCGTTGTGGCCCGCTCCGTGCCGTAGTCACTCGCCGGTTCCACGTTCTGCCCGTCGCTGGCGGTGCCTGCACCAGCCACTCCAGTATCCGTAGTCTCTGTGCTGTGCCGTAACTGCTCATCCGCAAGCCGTTTCACCGCGCGCGTCAACGGACGCGACTCTTCCTGCGCCGCCGTACGCTCCTTACTCCGTCGTGCACGTCGTCTTCTGTTGCTCACCATAGCTTCCGTCGTCGTTGACACGTCGATACCTGGTCCCATCGCGTTCTCCACAGTCGTCGTTGACACGTCGATACCTGGTCCCATCGCGTTCTCCATCGTCGCCCCACTTGGTCGTACAGGTTGTAACGTACCATCACCAGGTGTCGTACCGGCCGCCACCGCTTCTACCATCTCGTCAACGACGGCTTTCCCGTCTCGCTCACGTCGCCGTCATCAGCTCCGTGCTGCGTGGCATCTGCTGGCGTCGCAGGTATCGACACAGCCAACTGGTTGCTCGTGACGCTCATTTCGCGTTTACCGCTCTCAGCAGCCGTCGACTCATGCTCCTGGACGCCACCCGTCGGCTCGTACGTTGTCTCATCGTTCACCAAGCCACCGTTGTCGCCGTGACTCCTGCTGGCTGCCCAGCTGCTCGCCGGCTTGACCGCCGCCGCCGCCCAACTGCTGCTTTCGCCGTAGCCGCCACTGGTGCCCGCGATAAGACATCTGCCACGACGTTGTTTCTTCCGGGTCTATACTGCAAGTCGAACTCGAACTCCTGCACCTGCAGCCTGGCTGCCATCTCGGTCAGGCGCCGCTGAGCCTGGCCAGCCTGGGCGGAGAGCTCCGCGGCATGCTTTGCGTTGGTTTCGGCTAGCTGCTGTTGGAGATACCCCGACGCAGCAGCTTCCACACGTTCACGCTCAGCCTTCGCCGCTTCTAGGCAAGCCGCTTGGACAATCGCCGCGATATCGGGTGGCTGCTGGGTGGCTTGAGGTGCCTGGGCGGAGACCTCATACAGGCGCCGCTCACGTTCCTGAGCGCGCTGTTCAGACTGATGTGCCTACAGATGAACTTCTGCCAGGGCCGCTTGGACATCCACGTCCAGGGCAGGAGTTTTCCCGACGGATACAGCTTCGCGCAGCCTCGACAACTCGGCTCCCGAGTTGCTGGACTTGGTGAAGAGTGGACACTGCAACTTCGGCTGTTCCCGACCGGGATGATCGACTTGACCGTCCGGATCGACTGGAGATGTACGAACGTCTTGAACGACTTGAGAGCCTGGATGGAGATCGGTCACATGAGGACCTCTTGGACGAAGACCTAGGGTGGGGACGACGACTGCCATCAGAGCTCGAATCACTCGGAGACGATCCGCGTCTGGGATGCCGATGTGACCTGGGTCTCCTGGATGTACGCGTTCGGGATGTCGCCATGCTAGCCACCTCGTCCGGGCTGGACATATGAACGTCGGCCTGGTCGGGCAAAGCTCTCCGCTTGGGGACAACCTCACGCGTCACGTAGAAGCCCATATCTCCGGTTCCAGCAGACACAGCGGTCGGGCCCTGAGCGGACATCACCATCGGACCACGCGTGGACAGCGGCATGTGTGCCGCCGCACTGTGTCCGACCGTAGATGTCGACGAATCCGAAGTCGTGTTCCTGGTTGCGTACGACCCCGAAGCCGTGCCATAGGATGTTTTATCCGAAGTTCCAACCATACTCAGGACAGGGTCCGAAGTTGTTGCCCCAGATGGAGATCGCCGGCCGGGCTCCTCGGCCGACGGGAATTCCGACGGTAGTGACTCGAAGCTCGAGGGTGGAGATGCCGTCGAGCTGCCAGCCAGCGGCGGTGCACATTGCTGACGCTTGGGAGCAGGCCCACTAAGGGACGACTCATTCGACGCGCCTGGACTACGGACAGGACGAATACCAGTCATGCGTATGCGTAAGCCGTAAGTCCGGCCCAGCAGTTCTCCGTAATCGTTCATCAATAGATCTCCATCCGTTTCTTCAACATGGTAGTCCAGGTGTTCCTTCGTCTCCTTCTCCGCTTGGGCCTCCAAAGGTTGCACAAGTGTGAACGTCGCTCCAGCAACTAGTTCGCGCCACTCGATGAGTTCCACGGCCAGGAGTCTTTGGACATCTCCGGTCCGGCTTTGGTCAATCTCCACCGGGACCTTCGACACTTGAGTCTCCGTCCAGGCCCGAAGCACATTCACGAACTGGAATCCAGCTTCGAACAGGAGTGTCTGCATGATCGCAACGCACTCACGCGGATCAAGAACCCCGGTTGGGACTTCGATTCCGACAACGTCTTGGGCGGTGGCTGGGTCTCGATGGTTAGGCGCCCGTTCAGCCAGCCAAGCTTCAGACGGGTATTTCGTTGCCATCCTCGCCGACAGGTACTTGGACGTCGCGAGTGTTGTGGTCAGCCACGGCAAGGAGTCCGGTTGGGACCCCGGCCAGGCATATTCCACGTTCGGCGGGGACACCAGACCGGATCCAGCTCCTGCCCACCGGGACACTTGAGACGCCGCGTATGCCTTCGCCGCTTGATCACCTGGACGTTGAGGCGCCAATTGCTTGGCCTTTTCTGAATGGACTTCAACCGAAAATTGAGTCTTCGGTTGGGCATCAGCGGTCGGGACGACAGCTCCATCAACAGTTCCGGCCGACTTGACATCCGGGGTCGGCTTCGCAGCCTCTTCCTGGATGGACATCTTCGCATCCGGTCGCACATCTTGGACGACCAGAGAGGAGTCCGAAACTCGACTCTCCGTCCGGGACACTTCCACGTTGGTGCCTCCCACAGACGCCGGGTTGGGCTTATCCTAAACGGACTTACCCTCAGCGGTCTTCGACTCGGCACCGGCGCCAGCACGTCCGGGCTCACCACTCTCCGACACTTGGTGCGCGCCGTCTTGAGCGGCCGGCTCGGGCGCCGGCTGGACTTGGTTCGAAGACCCATCTCCGGCCAGGACCGCCTTCCGCTTCGCAGCGTTTGCCTTCCGAGCGTTACGATTAACCTCGTCCAGGCTCAGTTGCTCCTCAGGTGGCAGTCCCGCCGTTCTCCGTGACCGGCGCGTCGCTTCACCGCGACCTCCGCCATCACGTTCCTCTCCTTCGCGCATGTTTCCTCTTCGCTTAGCTGCCATAGACGCTAGTTAGAAGGTTAGTGCACCTCGCTCAATAAACCAGAAAATATAAACAACTCCGGTTAGGATCCTTAGTTCGAATCCGGGCACGCGCACCAGCTGACGCGAGGCGGGGAACGCCTTTATTGCCCAGGTAGTATAGCTTTTGTGCCCCTTGGAAAGAACAACCCTGGCCGGTGATATAAGTATCTCCGTCCTGGGTGGCGTGTGTCCTTGTGAACTGTCCTCTTGGGTTCGTTTACCTTCGAACCTCGGATCGCCAACCGTGGATGAGTTGTTTTGTACTATTCGGTTTTGAAGCGTGAGGCAGAACGTAACCTTCGGGACGTTTGCATTTAACAGCTTTCGATAACCAGATAACACACAAATACAGAATCCACACAATATGCAGCTCTCCCTTATTCTTCTGGACCGTGGAAGAGTCGGTCACTAACTCTAGTCAGTTAGCCTTACCCCAGGATACTGGTAAATCCTGGGCGGCCTTACAATCGCGTACCACCTCAGTTGTACTGAGGATAGTTAACACAACTCAATACAGTCGAACCACAAAGAGCTTTTAAATCAGAACTCAACCGGAGGCAACTCCGTCCGGGAAGAGCGGTAAACGGTAATATGAAATGCGAGACCCCTCTCCGGTATCAGTCAGAATGGGGATATGAAATGAAATGGATCAACCCTGGGCTCCACACCCGGTACTCACCTCAGTTTGGCTTGGACTCAGTATTGGAATCCCACACTCAGTCGTCCTGCTTCTGAGTGGCCTTCACACCGTAGCTTCTAGTCGGGCCCCGGGTATGTCTCTTCCTGTCGGGCTTGTCCAACGGTTTGCGGGTGTGTTGGTGAATCGGATTCTGTTTGTCTGTTATCGTTTCTGTCTGCTATCTGGCTATCTACTGCTAGGTCTCACATGCTCTCTCTGGTCTTGACTTGGTCTCCCTATGGTCTTGTTGACGTCGACGTCGGTCAGGATCTGCATACATATAAATGCACAGTGTAGAGTCTTTGGATACCTCGACTGATGTTCAAGGTACCACTCATCTCTGCAGATCCTTGACCGGTCGGCTTGGTCGGTCGTTAATCACTTGGGTTTAGTATACTGGATTCTTGACGTTCAGGGTTGTTGGGCATATCTCCATTCAGGATCCAGGAATTCTTAGGGGTCTCCATTCGAAGTTCATGTGTTCTTCGGGATCTCCATTCAGGATTTAAGGTCACGGGGAGATCTCCATCCGGGATTCTTGGTATACTTGGGGTGTGTTCTTGAGTTCTTGGCAGGTCGGTCAGGCTTCTTTCCAGGACGGTCAGGCTTCTTTGCACTCTAAGCCCCGCCAAGAGAAGGCGGCTCTTACTTGTAGAAGCTCTTTGTCGCACCCTAGGGCAATTACCTCTCGTCGGGTTCATAGTTGCATCTGGGGGTCCCAGTCGGGGATCTCCATCCAGGGCTACCATGCCCATGCACGGCTAAGCACAAGCTCAGTCGGCCTCCAATCACTCCAAGTCACACGTCCAGGTACGTACTCTTGTCCCAGAACTGGCGCTATCTCCAGCCAATCACAGCGTCGACCCATCCGCACAAATTTTCCAGATTCCCATCGTGTCAACCCTGCTCGAATCTGCAACGCCAAGCTTCACGCACTCAACATCAACTTGTTCTTCTTACTGGGCTGCAGAATGGGGAATGAATCTTCACGGTTCTCCTTGCCCTTTCCTACGTATCCATGTCACCTTTCGGCTACACTGCTTCAGCTGTCTCGTCCCTTATCTTCGTTGTAGCCATTCACTCAGCCACAGTGTGTCATGTTTGCCAACACCCCTTCAGAATAACGCACCTAACATAATTGTATCGACCCACGGGTTTTAGTTTCTATATTCTATTCGCGCAACATCCAATTCAATAACGCGCGCACTTAAAAGATAGGGAGACGACACAGTCAACATTTTCGTTCTTAATGAAATCTAAACTGGTATAAAAATTGTATAGTAACTACTGTAATGTTTCGCTTGAAATGCGTACGTCCCCCCGGATAACCTGTTTCCGGTAACCGGATCTAAATTATCAGGTTATGATTTCACGGAAAATCAGACCTCGCTCGGATCGCTTCTTAACTCTGAAATAAATTTCAGAGAACACATTGCTAGGATTATCTCTAGTGAAAAAAACTTAAGCAAACCATATCTGCGAAGTAACAACGCACTTGCGATTTAAGTACAGGTACTTACATCGATCTGCCCAAAGTATGAATTGAAGGCTGGGTCTTCCAAGTCACCTTATTTTCTAAAATGCTGAAATGTTGCAGAGAGATCCTCGAAATGTTTTTCGTGAATCACCAGCTTATTGAGAAGCCTAAGCATTTCGGTTCGGTCGAATTCAATCCTTATTGTGCAGTATCAAGCGCACCCTGACCATACAAATTGAAATTTTCAACACCCCATCGAAAAAGCCTTGGCAAGCCGCTGCCATTGTCGAGACAACTACATGTAGACAGATTCGGTAGTTTACATACCGTGCATGTAGTATGGCATAAATCGACAACAACTCTGTCGGGAATTCAATCAATTGATTTATGGTTCTTCTGGTCGTTTCGTCGAGCGATGACCTGTTGGGACGCAACTCATTCGACGGTCTGTCTTCGAAGCATCGCGTTACTCCCGACGTCCGAAAGTGGCAGCGTGGCTCGGAAAAATGTAGCCTCAGCGGCGACATCAAGGAACTTGGGCGACTGGATCATGAAAAAATGGATTGGATTGGGTCCCGGTTGTCGTGGCGATGGCAGATTTTGTGGCTAGGTGCTCGGAAGAATCCGATCGCAGCCCAACCTTGATGGCTCGAGTAGGGAGTTAGTGTAGAATCGAGTTGGTGTGGCGTGAAGGTTATCTTATTAAGATGAATGGGCGTGCCTGAATGCCTGTACTAGATTGAACATGTATGATCCGCTGCATGTCGGCTTTCGGGAACGTTTACACCGTGCAATGGACAATAAGAATGCAGATAGATATGGATGTCTCAAAATTCTGTGTGTGTGGGGGGGGAGGGGGGGGTCTGTCCTCGATAATGGATCGATTCTCGCAGCCATTACCGGTATGGACATCTCAATAGAACAACATACAAAAAGTCAATATATAAGGCGACTCAATACTTTTACATCGTAGATATTCGCACTCTCTAACGCTGTGGGGGAATCACCAGCTGTCGCAATACGCAGTACAGCGCAAACGGCAATTTAGCCAACGCTCCCTAGCCCTGTAACGCATTTGGCACTAGAAAATATGTTATCCAAGACTCCATATTCGCCAGCAGGGTTGAGCAAAAAAACAAATTGGTCATCAATTATTTCAATTAAATTACACTAAATAAACAATTGAGCAAGAGTTCAATCGCTGACATCCCATACCAATTCCCTATATAAAAATTGAGCAACCCATTCCAGAAGCCTGTGGCGGGATGACAGGGTAGAAGTTGATGACCAGATCATATTTAAAATAAAATAAAATTTATTACGATAAATTAATTTGCTATTGCTATCAAGTGTCATCATTAGTGGTTGT
The DNA here is from genome assembly GCA_014706105.1 of Phytophthora quercina. Classification (NCBI taxonomy): domain Eukaryota; phylum Oomycota; class Peronosporomycetes; order Peronosporales; family Peronosporaceae; genus Phytophthora; species Phytophthora quercina. Next base: position 558,528 of record JACBOW010000091.1, on the reverse strand, counting down.
CAACTCGTTTCAATTGTCCACACTTGGCGGTTAAAGACACGGTTCTTGACTGCAATAAACAAATTGTTGATTGACCGAAGGCAAGGTCCTCCATTAAATAACAATCAGATTTTGCGCAACCCTGTTCGCCACCAGTAACACAGGTTTTTAACAGACGGTGTCTGGAAGAAGAGGCCAAAACCGGGCAAAAGGTGGAAAGTGAAGAACCAGCTATATCCGGTATTTTCAGTTATCCAACAAATTTGTGGTCATTTGATAGCTTAGTATTTCAAACTTACTGCTGTGGTCATCGTAATTGTCCCTGAGTCTTGCACGTCTTCCTAGCTGCGATCAACTTAAAAGTTGATTGCGCAGTTCCAAAGTCCATTTTGTTGCGGGTGTACACTTCCCAGTATGGTTGGTGCGATCGCCAACGCTGGCGTGCAGCAGTGGTGTTGTTACGATAGGAACGCATCGGTGCGGCCTTGCGGTAATATTGTCATTTGATTGGTTGGTCCCAATTATAAGGCGATTCTGATTGGCTGAGGGAAGGTCAAGTTGAAGATGCCTCTAGTATAGGATCTGCAACCATATTGAACCTTTGAAGAGGTACCTTCGGCACATGTATACGAGTTAGAAGCTAAAACTTCGTGAGGTTGTTCTTAGGGCGTTCTTAACCGGGATCAAAATAGGTGGCAGCACTCGCGGTCGTGATTCCGTTGTTCTTAGGGCATAGTAGAATCGTTTTGTCAGAGGATATGTCCTGATTCAATCTCAATCACCTTCAAATCTACTTCCTTCTACTCACATCGACTACAAGCTTCGTTCGCCTACACTCCGAATTGGTATAGAGCCCAAGTTACGCTGACACCGTCAAGCCCGTTGAAGACAACTACTTCCACTGGGAGTTCAACATGCGGATGAAGCTCTCTCGCAAGGGACCGCTGTCCCACATCGTCAAGCCCGAGTACAACCAACTGAGTGATCGCTCCACGGCGGAATGGAAGACCAATGACCTGAAAGCCCTTGGTGTAATCGCAGGAGACGTGAGTCTCACATATCAAGTCTACATCCGTGGAGCGACTTCGGCAGCAGACGCGTGGCGCCTGCTGGAAGATCAGTTCAACCGCAACACGCTCAAGAATCGCCTCCTCGTCACCAAGAAGTTGCACAACTTCAAGACGGAACCAGGCATTCGGTTCGCCGTCCACGTGGACCTTTCAAGGAACTCGTGCTGCAGATGGAGACGCTTGGATAATCTCTGAACAAGATCCGACAGCTCGTGTTGCTACTCGGGAACCTGACGGACGAATACCGGATGCTCAGTACTGTCCTCGATAACACGCCAAATGTGACCCTCGCGTACACGATCCAAGCACTGGCTGGTGTTGAGACCTCGGATGAAGTGTCATCGGCTCAACAGAAGGCGTTCGTCTCGAAGAGAGACAACAGCAAGCGTAAGTTCGACGGCAAGTGCTTCTACTGCAAGAATACTGATCACAAGGAATTGAAGTGTCGCAAGAAGAAGGCCGATGAGGGACGTGGGCAAGTCGCGCAAAACCAAGCGTCGGACTTCGCGTTCACGGCAACGAGTGCGATGGCCAAATCGGAATGGCTAGTCGACACTGGTGCAAGTTCGTGTCAATGGAGGATCTGAAGACGCCAGTCCGCATTACGATCGTTGATGGTACAAAAATCGGCGCAGTTGCGACGGGCACCGTCGGTATCAAGCTGATGGACGGAACGTCTGTCACGCTGTCAGATGTCCTGTACATCCCTGAAGTTGAAGGAAGCCTCATCTCAGTGGCGAAGCTGGCCGAGAAGAACATCGTCGCCCAGTTCAGCAAGGGCAAGTGTGTCTTTCGCTATCACGATGCTGCCGTCATGGAAGCCAAGCGCGTTGGAAATGTCTACTAGCAGAAGACAGTGGGGACGAGGTGTGCCATGTCGCGACGACACTTCGTAAGGAGCCATGGGCTGTTGTGCACGCCCATCTCGGCCACTTCCCATTCAAGCGCTACGAACAGCTGTTCACCATGGCAGATAGCGTACCTCGCACTACGGACGACGGGTCGACCGATCACGTGTGCGCAGGTTGCTGCATGGGCAAGATGACAGCTGACGACTTTCCGCGACACCCGGTTAAGCTCGTTAAGAGTGCAGGTGTGCTTGACGTGGAGCACTCGGACTTAATGGGTCCGATGCAGACAAAGACATCTCGTGGCTGCACGTACGTCGTCACGTTATGGCGATTACCCACGCCACGTGACTGTCTACTTTATGAAGGCGAAGTCGGAGGTGCTGTCGAAGTTCAAGATCTTCGAGGCAGCAATGAGAACGCAATAGGCAAGACGGTCAAGCGCCTACGTTCTGACAATGGCGGTGAGTACACGAGTCGACAGTTCAAGGACTACCTCAACCGCAGCGGCATCAATCAAGACGGTGCCGTACACGCCTCAGCAGAACGGTCTGGCTGAGCGGATGAACCGGAGCCTCGCGGAGATGGATCGCTGCATGCTCTACCATGAAAATTTGAGAAGGAGTGATGGACTGAAGCTGTTAACACGGCTGCTTGGATCATCAACCGGATTCCCGATTCCATGACGATCAAGACGCCCTACGAGATTGTGCATCGAACCAAGCCGCAGCTGAAGAACATGAAGGTGTTTGGTGCGCTACGCTACGCTCCCATCACCGACGAAAAGCCCGGAAGCTCGACGCGAAGGCGTTCAAGTGTCGCTTCATAGGCTACGAGGACGTCGTGAAAGGATACCGAGTCCTCGATGTGGCGATGGGGAAGGTGCTAATCGTGCGCAACGTGATGGTCATGGAGACAACAACCCCCGAGCTCATTATGGCGAACCCCGAGGGCGGCAACGACGAAGACGCCGTTTCAGAACCACGCCGAGATGTTCGTCAAGAAACCCAGGTCGTCCCGACCGTTACCCTAGGTAGTGACGTGGATCGTACTCTGGTCATTCAAACTCATCGTGGTTTTGATGCTTTTAATTGCATTTAAAAATGCAATTTAAGAATTGCAACTTCACGCAATTCATGTTAGGATATCTGCAGCTCATAAGGTACACACCAAGCGATAATAAAAGGTGCATCCATCCTTTTGAAAAAATACTGCTGTCCGGTGAATTTCCACGAACTTGAGGGGTTTCACATATGTGGCTAAAAACAACAACATGAAGTCCTCGTAGTCCGTTACCACTTCTCCACTCCGCTTGCCAAATTTCTTCATTCGAATCCTTGAAGGAGAAAGCTCGAAAGCGACATCAATCATGTTGGTGAATGGCGTGGATATCTCCATGCTGGAAGGCTGGATGATCAAGATCAACAGCAACCCCAGCTTCTTCGGCAAGAACATGAACCGTAGATGGTTCAAAGTGGGCTTCGTGCCCGGCCCAGGCTCCGAGAAGAAACTCGTCATTTCCTACTCCACCAACAAGTGCGTCCACACCTGCTTGTTTATTCTTTACCTGTTTCTTGGAACCAATGTCTTGCCTGTCGAACCGTAGGACTGCAAAGGATCCGCGCGGCTGGCTTTACGTCGAAGATGTTAGCGGAATCTACTGTCGCCGGGTAAGCAACCTGTTCACACGTCTCGGGTATCTGCTTGTGCTCACGTTGCTGATTTCATTTTCATCTACAGGAGATGATTGAGATCGTGTCTCCGTCTCGCACTCTGCGACTGAAAGGTGAGACTGCAGTCGAACACCGATTGTGGTCCGACAGTCTCTACAAACTGTGCAATCCACCACCCAAATCTGCGACTGCCGTCGTCAACACCACACCGGCACCAGCAGAACCAAGACGTGAACGCACTCCACATAGAGAGACAAAGCACGTGGATGGCGAGGACGAGGATCGGGCTCCACGTAGACGCCGATCTGACCGTGAACGCGAGCGCGACCTTGATCGTGATCGTGAGAGAGAACAAGAGCATGAGCGGCATGAGCGTGAGCGTGAGCGTCGCCCTGCTCCAGAGGAAGACAGAGAGCGAGGAAGTCGCTCTGCGCGATCGAATCGACGAGAGGTTAGCGACCGTGAAGACAGGGACAGTGACAATCGCCGTCGTGGCCGCAACCGCGATCGCAACTGTGAACACAGTCCCAGGGACGACTACGACGATCGCGATACACGTAAGCGCCATTCTCTATCGCCAAAGCAGCGCGAATCCTGGCGTGAAGAGCGTGAGTCTTCATCCTCACGCTCTTCACGCCGTTCACCACGATCCTCACGTCACGATCAAGGGGAGGAGATCGCTAGTAGCAGAGATCAACAACCCTCGCCAAGTCGTCCCAGCGAATTTGATGCCAGTGACGATGACAGCAGTGAAGATGGTCGCGATAGTTCTCGCCCCTCGACTAACAGCAGCACTCGCAGCTTGCTTGTGGCTCAAATCAAGTCCGGGTCTTTCGAGACAGACATTGCTCAGTGCAAGAACGTGATGTCCGACAGCGAGGAGGAAGACGATGCTAATTACCACTACGAGAAGAAGGAGGATCCGGAAGAAAGTCCTCGCGAACCCCTCACGTCCTCGACCGACCCCATTGATGACGAGCCGCTCCATGACGAACTCGAGCAAATGAACCCCGAACGAATGATTGTTGCTCAGCCGTCAAAGCGTAAGAACTCCGAGTATTTTGATTCGGACGAGGAGGAACACGAGCTGAAAGTGTCCCCGCCGGTGAAGCATTCTCCTGTCCACAATGACCGCAAGGCACCGGTATCCAGCGTCACAGCCGACAACAACTTCGTTCACGATGACTGGGACACCGAAGAAGTGGGACCATCATCACCAGCACCAAGGGGCAAGACTTCATGTCCGGTATGTACTCTGGATGCTAGCACTTGAACTGTCGTTGTCGTTTCTAACTTGGTGTGTTCTCTCTTGCAGTCTGGAGCAGTGGGCAGCGGCGTTGCTGCGGATGCTAACTTCGTGCATGACGACTGGGATGATTAATCGATCGGCAGTCGTCAAAATAGTTGCTTGCAGCTCCAATCGGATCTGGTACGAAGCAACGCATGAATAAAGTTGATCGTTAGTTGAAAGCGAAGCCCACACGATCCTTCATCAAGCAAAAAAGGTTATTGGGATAGTTACCACAAATCAAGTACATGCATTGCTGAATCGAGAGGCACCTTAGAAAGTGCCGCGGGGAAATGATCCCGCCCAGCGTAAGTTAAGACCACACGTCTTTAGAGACGAGAGTTCGTGATCACTTGATGATAGGTTTCGCTTGTGAGCGGCTCATATTTGTCCTTCGCTCGGTTGAAGACCCAAAGCTTGTCTGAAATCTTCGACGGATCCATGCCCTCTTTACGCAGCTTGGCCTTCTCCTGTTTCATCGTGCCGGTAACAGACATGGTCTCCAACTTTCGGATGAATAGCGGCATAGCAAAAGACGGTAGCCGCTGCTTGACAAACTGTGCGAACTCATCCAAGTCGAACGATTTTTCATCGAACACCATCGCAGCCATGCACGCACGACCCTCATTGCCCGGCACCTCAACGCCGTAGATGCAAATCTCACTGAGACCAGGGAACTTGGAGACTGCCTCAGCGACCTCATTAGTGGCCACGTTCTCTCCCTTCCATCGAAACGTGTCGCCCACGCGGTCAACAAAGTGCCAGCAGTGCCTCTCGTCTTCCTTAAACAAGTCACCTGTGCGGAAGTACATGTCACCTTTCTTGAACACATCTGTCAGCACCTTTTTGCTCGACTCCTTTGTGTTCTTATAGTAGCCCTGGAATCCACGTGCCGGGTCCTTCCTGTTAACTTTTACGATAAGCTCACCAGGCTCATTAATCGCGCACCTCTGCAGGAACCCTTTGTTCGACCGGATGTAGTCGTCCTCCTCAACGTCATATCTGACGATCGCCACGCCCGTGACTGTGTTATTGATAAAGCCACGACGACCGAGATGTCCTTGGTCTGCCTTGGTCGTGCAAGCGTTCAACATGCCCATAGGTCCTTCGGTTGAACCATAAAACTCGTACACGGACGGAATACCGAAGCGCTCTTGGAACGGCGCCCACACATCAGGACGTAGTCCATTTCCAAAAGCTGCACGCACGTGGTTCTCCTTATCGTTCGCCTTGGTGGGTGCATTAAGCAGGTACCGACACATCTCGCCGATATACTGGACCACCGTGCAGTCGTACGCCCGCACTTCGTCCCAAAACTTAGTTGTCGAGAACCGTCGTGAGATGCACAATGTAGCACCTGAGAATATCATCATACCCACTGCCAAATTGCCACCTGATGTGTGATACAGCGGCAGTGCACAGTACAACCGGTCATACATAGACAAGTGCATCGAGTACTTGAACGCCAGTGAGCGTAGGATGATACTAAAGTGGTTGACCCTTGCAGCCTTGGGCAGCCCCGTCGTGCCGCTTGTATAGATGAGCAACGCCATGTCCGACGTCGAGATGTTCGCGTTGCGTCGAATGGACTCGGGTGGTCTCTCCGTCGTCATCTTCTTAAGCTCCACGTCCAATGAGAATGCTCGCGGTAGATAAGCGGCTGCAGTCTCCGCCGTCAACTCACCTGTACACAAACACAATGGTCATCATTAGTACAGTTGGCCACATAACAACAAGCCTTTGGCCAACATGGCCAGCACCTTCCTACCATCTCCGTAGATATGGAAGTCTAGATCAGCTAATTTATCATCCACATCCTTCAATTTCCCGGCCAGTTCTTCACCCACAATCAGCCACTTGGTGTCTGCGATCTTGGCACAATGGATAAGTCCATCTGGCTGCAGATGTGTGTTAAGTAACGCTGTGACGACTCCGATCTTGGCCAGGCCGAGCCACACGACCACGAACTCGGGCCGGTTCTCCATTAGCAAGGCCACAGTTTGGCCGGCCTGTAGGTTCTGTTGCAGGCCCCAATGGGCCACGCGGTTGGCCGCCTCGTCCACCTGTTGGAAGCTCAGTATACGTTGGCCGAACTGCATACAGGGCTTGTGCGGCCACTTGGCCACGCTCTGCTCGAACAGGTCCGGGATGAGCGTGCCGTTGTGTGCGTGACGCTTGGCCTGAAGCAGCGCCACGGCCTGCATGCCTGAGTGGTACAAGTCCGACGAGATCAGCAGCTTCTGGTCCACGTAGTAGCCAAGAGCGGCGACGCCGGCCACGGCCAGGAACTTGGTGGGCACGCCGAAGGGAAGCTCCGGCAGTGCGGCCAACGCCTCGGCCACGATGGGGACGCTGCATACGCTGGACCAGGCGCTGGCCATGGACGCTGGGATGCTAGAAAGCGCGTCCTTGGGCAGTAGATCCGCCATCGATGTGTCTCTTGGCCGGCGGATTGAATTGTGACGTGCGCCGGATGCGGAAGGGAGTAGAATGTTGGGCAAAGTATGTGAGTGGGACGATATGATGGCAGCTAATGTCACACGGATCCTCCCCGATACATTCTTTGCTGGCATTAGGAAGATACAGTAGTGGTGAAGAACAGCATGAGAGCGGAGTGTGCAACGTTAGTCCGTGCGGACCAGGTTCTGATATGCAACTTTCTTATCGAAGTTGTCTTCAACCAGGTCAAGTTACATGTATCATCGGATTGATAAGCTCAAACTTGAATTTCATTATTCATTTTGAAATATTACATAAACCGGATATTTATCCGGATGGATACACTCAAACTCGATTTTCATGTTTCCCCATTGTGAAATATCACACTTTGCTCACTTCAACGTGCTCATCGTATCCAGGCCGTGGATGAATTGCCGGCAGAGTCTGACGGCGTAGAGAAGAAGAAGATATAGATAATTGCGTCAAGAACGATCAGCATTAATGTTATCAGCGGGGAATGCAGCAACGCGACGGAGACTGGTGCAATTCTCCTTTGCCTGCGTTGCTACATCCTGACTACAATTGAGGAACACTGTACATCACTCTATAGACCATTTCAATGCACCACTACAAACGACAACCAAAGCATTACGAAGCTTTCAAAAAAAAGTACTGTATTCTCTTCTTTCACTAAGCATATATAGGAGCCTCTCGACAGCAATAACAGAAGTGCTGCCAACAGCCACGTTAACCGTAGACTTACGCCTCGTTCAGGACCGTCGTCTTGATGATACGGCTAGTCACCACGTACGGGTCCATGTTGGACGCCGGGCGACGGTCCTCAAAGTAGCCCTTGCCCTCGGCCTCCGCCACGCGCGGAATACGAATCGAAGCTCCGCGGTTGGCCACGCCGTACGAAAACGTGTCCATGCTGGCCGTCTCGTGGCGGCCCGTCAGACGGCGCTCGTTGCCCGTGCCGTACGCCGCGATATGCTCCTTGTGCTTCAGCTTCATCTTCTCGATGGCCTCAATTATCGCAGCCATGCCGCCCTCCTCGCGCATCGCCTTCGTCGAGTAGTTCGTGTGGCAGCCAGCGCCGTTCCAGTCGCCAGGGATTGGCTTCGGGTCCCACGACACGTTCACGCCAAAGTCCTCACACACACGCAGCAGGATGTAACGGGACATCCACAGGTGGTCACCCGACTCGATGCCTGTGCACGGACCCACCTGGTACTCCCACTGGCCAGGCATCACCTCGGCGTTGATGCCAGAGATATTGATGCCAGCGTACAAAGAAGCACGGTAGTGAGCGTCCACAATGAGGCGGCCGAACACCGAGTGCGCACCGGCACCGCAGTAATACGGACCCTGGGGGCCGGGGAAACCTCCCTTTGGCCAGCCGTACGGGGTCACGCCGTCCTTCTCGAACAGAGTGTACTCCTGCTCAATGCCGAACCACGGCACCTCAGCCTCAGCAGCCTTCATCACACGGGCAGCGTCGGCGCGCGTGTTGTTGGCAATGGGCGTCATGTCGGGCTTGAGACAGTCGCACAGCACCAGGATGTGCTGGCCGCGGCGGAACGGGTCCTTGAAGATGGCCACGGGGCGCAGCAGCACCTCCGAGTCCTCACCAGGAGCCTGGCCAGTGCTGGAGCCGTCGAAGTTCCAGATGGGCAGGTCAGCGATGGACTTGACAGACTTGGTCAGCGTCTTGGTCTTGCAGCGCAGGTCCTGGCCAGAGCCACCGATCCACACGTACTCGGCGAGCGTGACGCTCTCGGAAACGTCGAGGGTCATGTACTGGTCGTACACAGCGCGGTCGAGCTTGCTCATGGTGGTGAAGAGAAGAGGGTGGAGCTTGAAGAGGCTTGGAACTTGGTAGTCCACAGCAAATCTGACAATGGCGAGGACTTGGATGCGTCCGGAAGCGACAAGATCGAAGCTATCGGATGAACAGCATCACCAGGCGAGGCGATATCGGTCGTTCGATAGAGATAGCAAGTGTTTTTCGGATAATGACCCTAAAGGTGGTATGCCCTCCTTTTTACGCCTGCGTCGGAAAAGAAACGTGTGGTACTCTGAGAATTAATACGCAAGGAGAGGTGCATCTGAGCCCGGCAGCAAGCTGTTGGCTGGACGTCGTTGCTCGGTCTTGACGCTGCGGGGCGGTGGCGAACGACTATTGTAAGCGCTGTCTGGGAAGGCAGTGACGACGTAGCATAATCACCGATGTGCATACGCATAGCGATCTGTGCCTCGGCCGGAGTGAGCATCGGGAGATTCTGTGCTGTAAACCGTAGTTTGAACAACAGCTGCGCTGCAGTTGGTGTTCTCCGTCCAAGCACGTGTTCGTGGTGTTTGTGCATTGCCGGAAATGAGATGCCCGAGCATTTGGTGGTGCTGTCCTGGAAGGAATTGAGGCGGTGCAACGTCATATCCATCCACGAGTAGTGGACCACGACAGAGCCACGAATCGATGCAAGCGAACTGCAGCCAACCAAGCTGTCCAAGTCTGTGGGCTTGGAAGTTCCAAGTTGGAACCATCAACGCCCTTTGCGTGGGAGATGGTCAAGCGATGCTTGCCGGCGTTTGCGCACTCGGCCAACAAAGTGCGCAAACCACTTCAACTTTAGCACTAGGTTTGAGTATGGTCTCGTTTAGGTGCGAGTATCTTCAAGCCTGCAATATCTTATGCGTCGCAACAGGACCGTTTTTGATAAGATCGACGCGCCAAGCGTCACGCCAATAAAAATAGAACGGACCGACTATGCTCTCTGAAGTGGTGTGTGGTACACCAAACCCTGCATAGCACGTCCAAAATGACGTGGTGCAGTTTGCCCAGATTGCTGTTTAGATGTGCTCACTGGGTTGCGGCAGATTGGATGCCGACGCCATGAGCGATTTCCAGCCTTTCGTGGACTGCAGACTGCAAGGAATTGCCGCACTGCAGCTCGGCGTCATGGCAGAATCGGTTGAAACAATTCGTTCCCGTGCACGGCCGTCCGATTGAGACACATGAGGACTCATGTGAGTCGCTTTCTGGACGGCGCTGAAGTTTTGAGACGAGGTCTCTTCTATGCAAGTCCTGCAGTGCTGGAACACGTTGAGTCCGACGTCCAGGACGACTTCGCTGCGATCGTCGCTCGCTTCGACATCGGAGACTACGGATACAGTACTGTACTGAGACCGGAGCCTTGCCCGCCGTCTGGCTGCAAGTCGATCAGTCTTCAGTGCTCTCTCGTCGCGGAAGATGGGTTTGAGGCCTCCGCGAAGGGAATCACTCCTGAAATAACCCACCACCAGTACGCCTCATTCTGCAGTTTGCACAAACGGAGGAGGCAGTACCGGTACACCATCTGCCGCGCGGTGACGACACTGCCTCTGGACGCCGGCCATTGCGCTTCGGACTGGCGCTCGCGTGTCTCCAGATCGTGCTGGCGTGTTCGCCGTGAGCTTATCCTGTGGGCGATCCAACTTGGATTCCAAGCGAATCCTCAGCGGCAGGGATGATGATCTGGAAGAGCCTACAGCGCTTTGCGGCTGAATCTCCACAATCTTCGCTCGGCACCAAGCAGCGCTCGCCATCATCGTGGTTTTTAAAACTTTGCTGATGTCTGGACAAGCAACGAGCAGGCAACAAGATCAAGAGCAGTTCTCCAAGCAAAGTCCTGCCACGTAAGTGCTCCGTCGTGATTGGCAGTTCAAGTTGAAGTCTCCGAACTTTCCTCCAATGGGCACGCACTGTCGAAATCTAACAGCGCCTTTTCGCAACGTGTGGCCATTCTTCGATTTGCCTTCCAGCAGCTCAAGCACCAAGTCCTTATCAACCTCTCCACCACCATGAGCAAGCTCGACCGCGCTGTGTACGACCAGTACATGACCCTCGACGTCTCCGAGAGCGTCACGCTCGCCGAGTACGTGTGGATCGGTGGCTCTGGCCAGGACCTGCGCTGCAAGACCAAGACGCTGACCAAGTCTGTCAAGTCCATCGCTGACCTGCCCATCTGGAACTTCGACGGCTCCAGCACTGGCCAGGCTCCTGGTGAGGACTCGGAGGTGCTGCTGCGCCCCGTGGCCATCTTCAAGGACCCGTTCCGCCGCGGCCAGCACATCCTGGTGCTGTGCGACTGTCTCAAGCCCGACATGACGCCCATTGCCAACAACACGCGCGCCGACGCTGCCCGTGTGATGAAGGCTGCTGAGGCTGAGGTGCCGTGGTTCGGCATTGAGCAGGAGTACACTCTGTTCGAGAAGGACGGCGTGACCCCGTACGGCTGGCCAAAGGGAGGTTTCCCCGGCCCCCAGGGTCCGTATTACTGCGGTGCCGGTGCGCACTCGGTGTTCGGCCGCCTCATTGTGGACGCTCACTACCGTGCTTCTTTGTACGCTGGCATCAATATCTCTGGCATCAACGCCGAGGTGATGCCTGGCCAGTGGGAGTACCAGGTGGGTCCGTGCACAGGCATCGAGTCGGGTGACCACCTGTGGATGTCCCGTTACATCCTGCTGCGTGTGTGTGAGGACTTTGGCGTGAACGTGTCGTGGGACCCGAAGCCAATCCCTGGCGACTGGAACGGCGCTGGCTGCCACACGAACTACTCGACGAAGGCGATGCGCGAGGAGGGCGGCATGGCTGCGATAATTGAGGCCATCGAGAAGATGAAGCTGAAGCACAAGGAGCATATCGCGGCGTACGGCACGGGCAACGAGCGCCGTCTGACGGGCCGCCACGAGACGGCCAGCATGGACACGTTTTCGTACGGCGTGGCCAACCGCGGAGCTTCGATTCGTATTCCGCGCGTGGCGGAGGCCGAGGGCAAGGGCTACTTTGAGGACCGTCGCCCGGCGTCCAACATGGACCCGTACGTGGTGACTAGCCGTATCATCAAGACGACGGTCCTGAACGAGGCGTAAGTCTACGGTTAACGTGGCTGTTGGCAGCACTTCTGTTATTGCTGTCGTGGCTGCTACTGCTGGTGCCGAGGCTTCTCTTTAAAAGTAGTGGAGTACGAGGCTGTAATTGAAGAACTTCAGGGGGATAGCTCCTGGTAACAAGGTCATACATAATCAAAACCAAAAATGCTATGCTTCACTCTATTCTGTGGCCCCTCTGTCGTCTACTCACTGCCACTCCGACTGCGTTTGTGCTTCTTCTTGTGGCTCTTCTTGTGGTGGCTGTGCTTCCGTCTCTTGTGTCGATGGTTTGAGTCGTCGCTGTCGTCGCTGCTGTCGTCACTCGAGTTCGAGTCGCTTTCACTTTCACTCCTGGATCTGTGTTTCCTCTTCCTGCTGGACGATGATGAATGTTTATGCTTCTTCTCCTTCTTCTCCTTCTTCTTCCTCTTGCGTCGCTCCTTCTCGTCCTCCGAGTCCGAGTCATCGCCGTAGATGGCGGCCAGCGCCTGCGGATTCAGGCCGCTGCCCGTCACGTCCGCCTTGGCCAGTTTGGATCGCGACTTGTGGCTCTTGCGCAGCGACTCGTCGCGCGACGCGTCCAGCTTCTTGCGGAACTCCTTGGTGTGCTGTTTGGACGGGTCCTTCTCGGTCTCAGCCTGCAGCTTTTGGAGTTTCGAGCCCACGAGCTGGTCGTACATCTTCTGGAGCGTCGACTCGGTGTTGACGCTCTTGACCATCGAACGCCCGTGGTCCTGGCGCTTGTGGCGCTTACACGTGCCTGTGTAGCACTGCGGGCATGTCGACATGAAGAGAGCGGAGACAGCGACGAGCGGGTGGCCTTCCTGAGTGATGACCAGGCTATATGGTGTGGTGCACATCAAGATGTGTGTGCTACGTAATTATGATGGCAACACCACACTACGTTTACACCACATGGGTGTGACTTACACATAATCAGTGTTTCGTACATAATTTTGTAACGGTTATAACTGAAACGTCTACTCACCAATAACGGTTATTCTGTAAGTAGTCACCGCCCCTGACGTCAGATGCAGTGGCATCCATGTGCGCGCTATGCGAAAGCGGTAAGTAAGTTTACTGCCCAATGCAGCCCGTAAGCCCCTTGTTCTCGGCCCCAGGCGTCACATCGAGATTACTGCCCCGATAGCAGCTCACAAAAGTGACCAGTGGTGGTGGCAAACTGCAGCTTGTAGTCGTCTACCTTTGGTGAGCGGCACGGCCATCACGCCGGTGTTGTTGATGAGCAGGTCGAGCCGGTCATGGCTCACCTTGAAGTCGTCGGAAACGTACGCAAGTCTCTCACGTTTGGCATCTTAACTTGACACTGCCACGTCGGGTGTCGTTACCAGATCTTCACGGATTTTAGTATCGGCATTTCTTGCCTCGGCTCGTCATTGCGGCACGCACTGCGCCGTTGCTGTCTTGTTGCCAATGCCCGATGATAGTGAACACTTGAGTGCAGAACGAGAAGTGGATAGCATGTGATGACGGCGTTTCTTGAAGTGAACGGCACATTCCGTTCATCAACTGGCTAAGATTAGTTGTAGTGCTTCGTGATGTTGCTGCAGCCTTGTGCAGCCGCTGGACATGGGTCGTTACGTGCCCGAAAAAAAACGACCGACCGCCTCGCGTTGACTTCTCCGCCCAAGAGTTTCAAAAGTGCTCTCCGTCGCTTACTTTCCGAGTGTTGACCATGTCGTGGCAAAGCCAATGGGGAACTGTCAAGGCCTCGAATGCCAGGGCCGCTGCGCTCTACTATGAGGTGTCCAATGTAGGCAAGACCATCGAAAGCTCCAAGAAGCGCGTGATTTGGCGCTTGAAAGTTGAAGAGGGACGTGAATTCGAGATCTCGCTCACGCACTCGCTGGCGTCAGGCAAGAAGGTGCTGCGCGTCGATGGAATCGTCAAATACACATCTCAATCGGTAAGTCTCACTGTAAATTGTGCCTCAATCAGATATCTCACCTTTTTCCTGTTGTAGCTCTCGTTTGGTGACTGGGACTACGTATTCAACTTGGCTGGAGGTCACTGCGTACACATTATCATCAAGCCGTCCGTGGACCTCAACGATATGTATGGTGAGTACAACAGGGAGCTCCACAACTGACCCAGGTCGCTGACAATATGTTGTGCTTGCTTGACTTGTAGACTTGATCGTCGATGGCATGTCCTTCCGTCGTCTGCCGAACCGTTTGGACCCTACCAAACTTCAGAAGCAGCAGGACAACGTCGTGACGTCGGCAACACGCACCGGAAGCTCCGGTTCTCGCAACAGTTCATTCACGTACAACTACTCGAATGGTGGCTATGGCAATGGTGGCAACTCGAACGGTGACAGTCGCAACGCGTCACGTGAAAACTCCTTCTCGCCGTGGGAGTGCTCTCAATGCACTCTGGTGAACGAGAAGCCGCATGCTCCGATCTGTGAAGCTTGTGGACACTCGAAGCCCGACTACATTTGTACGTTCTTGTCCATCTTGGTATCGCTGTTGACGGCCTTAACACCAATGTGATTGTCCCCTATAGCCCCAGAGTCGCGTCAACGTGCGAAGACTGTGGCTGCCTCTCCTCATCCACCACCGTCACCCTCTCGCCCAGCAGCCAAGTCTGCAGCCGAGGCGCCTGTTGTCTTCGATATGTGGCAAAACTCACCGACTTCAAACGCCACTTCCTCGGCTGCGTTCCCTGCCTTCACCGATTCCGATGGATTCCCAGTGTCGTCAACGCCTGCTACCATGTCGACGATGCCTGCAGCTATGCCTAGTATGGCTGCCAGGCAGCCGTTCCAGCAGGATATCACGTACATGCTGTCTGGACTCGACTTCACGCCTCCACCTGTCGAGGAGACCTCGCCACCAGTGGAAGCAACACTCGAGCAAACCCCAACGGAGGAAGAGACGACCGAGCCCGGAGACCTGTGGTCCTCCGGCATGGTAAACCTCAACTTGAAGCCTGAGGAGAAGAACCCGGTGCAAAGGTCCGCCAAGAGCTACCAAACACTCGAGCAGGCTCGCCAACTTGCTCCGAAGGAAAAGGTTCAGGTTCTGCCGACACCTCCTCCAATGGCGTTCCCCACGTACAATGCACCCCAGGCACCTGGAGGTTTTTACGGCGGAATGCCTCCTCCAGCGCAACCCATGATGTACAACACTGTCGCTAACACCGGAGGTTACGGCATGGCGCCTACTCCGATGGGTTTTGGTGGTCCGCAAACGAACGCGATGATACCGTACGGTTTTGGTGGACAACAAGCTTCTCCGTTCATGACAGCGGCTCCGATGAACGCACCGCCCAGACAGTCGTCAATGCAGAACTTTAGCAACGACCCATTTGCAACGCTATCCTAGTTCTGCATAGAGCCCAGTAGTCAACAGAAGACGAACAGAGCAAAGAAGGAGTTAGTTGCATCAAGAAAGTCCTCCGCTGCACATTACCTTATCTTTGTTTGGCAACTCCATCAGGAACGCCGTTTGTCTGAAGACCTTGAGCTTGATTTAACGTTTTACATTAAACGCGATATAGGATCTGCTGTACAGCTTGTATGATCATGTCGGGCCGCACAAGCATCGGAAGGACGTCTTCTGGTACAAGCAGTTCCGGTTGACTGGGTGTTCAGAATCAAATTCCCATCCATTTGTGTGTTTGCCGTTGAAGTAGCAGTTCGGTCCATCGCAGTAGCACCGGAAATTGCGGAAATGGCAATCATCGTCCGTTGAGCAGCCGTCAAGATGGTATGTCAAGGGATCATCATCCTTCCCTTTACCACGTGTCACTGGGAACTCGAACTTCGCGTGCACGGGATAATGGTCAGAGAGGTCGACCAACGCCATCTTCCTGTTGCCTTCCGGAGACGTCCAGTCGACTGTAAAATGCTGAACCTGGTTTACGTGGGCTTCAAGAGTTGGAACAGTAATGGGCTGCTGGTAGGGGGCTATAATTCAGTCAAGTGTTTATCAGTACCAAATACATTCACGCCTGCAGCTTCTTCGTGTGATGCTCACCTTTGCCATAAAGAACGTAGTCTAGCCACTCCAGTGGACAGCACGGGCAGTAGCACATAGTATCTGGTTCAAGAAACACGAGCCAATTCGGCTCGTCAATCTCGGAATGCATCCCACACGTCGTCCGCGTGAGTTGTGATGGGTAGAAAACACCATCCTGTTGCGAAAAAATCGGTGATGATGAATAAATGGTCAAGGTGAAGCGACTAACGCAACATGCATCGCAAAGCAAACCTTTGCTGGCCCCCAGTTTGTCACGTATTGTACAGAGCATTTGTTGCTGATCGCAGCACCGTCGCGCCCAACTAAAACGTTCGTGTGCGGGCTGAATCAGAAGCATTGGCGCCCGACATATTAACGTTAGTTGCCAAACTGCACGCAGAAAGATATGTATCACTTACTCGCTCGTGAAAGCCTGTTTGCCGGTCTGGCGAGGTTCGTGTGCTTCGAGTAGGTCCACCAAATGTGCCACTTCATCACCAAAAGTGTGATTGTCCACATTGAAGTCCCCCGCAAAAATTAACGGCTAGGCAAACAGAACAACATCAAATGATGAAATCCGAACCACACAATATCGAGCTAATACTCACCTCGTGGCGCGGGATGTCGATTTCATCAATAAACTGCCGCATCTTCCATCGCCAAATAGCCCGACACATTAGCTTCCAAGCGTCAAAAATGACAAACGAGAGAGAAATTCACCTGTTTAGCTTGTTGAATCCGATCCGACCGGCCTTCTGGTGTCGACCATGCCTATCAAAAAAAAATATTATCAGCATCATGGTCCCAATCTCCGATTAAAAGAGTTCATACCTGCATGTGCGTTGCAAACACATTGAAAATCTTGGACGTGCCGTTAACTGTTTTCAACAACCTTGCATACTTGACCCCCTTTGCCGCCAAACAGTCGGAATAGTGACAAGCACTACGGTACACATGTTGGGCCTCTCGGATGATCGGCCACTTGGACACCACCATCACTCCCCCATTCAATAAACTCGTGAATGGGTCTGGATCGTGCAGAATCGTCGTGGAATAATTGAATCCGAACTTTCGGAATTGCTCCAGCATTTCGTCCCGTTGCGTTCGGATATCCGCTTCTGCGAGAGTCACAACGTCGATATTAGTTGAGATCCGATTGAGGGACTCGGGGACTCGCTGCAGTCGCTCGCTTTGTCCGTCATTGGACACTTCGTATGGTCGACCGAAGAGATTGTACTACCGATGACAAGATATTAGTTTTTTTTTTTACTATTGTTTGAATGTGTCAATGTATCAATTGATACCTGGAGCACCTCGAAGTGCATACTGTCGACACTTGCAGGGGCCACATTATGGAGCATTGGGAAGTCGTTTCCCCAAACATTGACGGTGATGTTTTTCCCGTGGACTGCCAAGTGACCGAGAGCTGCACAGAGGAGCACAGAGCCCACGAGAGCGAGCATCATGGCCTGATGAACTCAGGATAAATCTGATGTTAGAGTGGTGTGGTTCGTACACTCGGATAAATCCGATACAACTTCAATTCAAATTGTAGGGATCGTTCTCTTTATTCCCATCAATTGTCTACTGTAAGCCAGCACAATTCTTTAGTAAGTATTTCCTAAGGCTTTTTCGTCATCAGTTCGCCGGGCGCGTCGCAATCCAGTACAGCGAGTTCGTTCGCGAACTGCCGTCGTCGAAGAACGTCATGTTTTGGACCTTCGTCCACGCATCCGTCGGGTCGATGATGGCCAGGTCCAGATACGCGTAGCCCTTCCAACGATCGTCGATCGGGTCTTGTGCACGGTCGAACGCTTGTTGCTGCAAAATTGGGTACTCCTCCTGGACGTACTCGGGCTTTAAAAATGCATCCGTGATCGGCGTGAACGGGATCATGTTGATCAGGTGCATGTGCTCAATCTGGGGACCAAACCACGTCGTGTACGAGACCTTCGTGGCAGCCACTTGGCCCGTCATCTTGTTGGTGGCGTAAATAGGCTCGTAAATGTCCGAGCTAGACGGCATCTGCCAGTACGTCTGCGCACCGCGGATCTCGAGGGCAAGCAGGAGGTGGCCCATGTGCTCCACCTCGGGCACCTTGAACGACTTGCCCACGAGATACACGCCGTAGTAGGCGTTAATGGCTTCGCTCACGCTCTCCTGGGACTTACCGCCATCCAGCGTGTAGACACCACTGGCAAAGGAGTGGCTATCGAACCACGAGAAGTGGCGCGTGAACGGGAAGAAAGTGCTGCAAAGCAATAAAAGAGTATCAAATCAGTACCGGTGTGTGAGAGGCTTTACAAGTTGTGAGCTGCAACTTACTCGCTCTGGTCTGGACTAGCAATGTCACGAACAATTGACACGACGACGGCTTTGTGTGTCTTCACGAAATCCGGGCGATACTTTCCCACGACAGCGACGGCGTACAAGAAATAGCCGTAGTGGAAGTGCTGTAAAACGCATAAACAATACAAATGTAAGTTCGTCTGAATCAGCACATAAGGGTCTACAGGATGATAAGTACGTACGTGGTCATTGTACCAGCCGTTGCCGAAATCCGTCATCCAGAACACACCCTTAAGTCCATTGAGCGAGCACAAGCCGCCCCAGCTGCGGTCATACACGAAGTGATCACTGTTCTGGCCAAGCATCCACGGGGTCAACCACTCCTCGAGCTTGTCAAGAATATCGTCACGGAGGTCATTCTCGTCAAGCTTGTCGGCAATGAGAACCAAACGGGCTTGACGGCCGATCTCCTTGCCGAAGTAGTACGGATCGTCAGCCTCAGGCGTGTAGTTCGAGTCGTTGGCCAGAGCAACCTTGATCGCCTCCAAATATTGCGGCTGAATCTGCACGTTTTCTTCTTGGAACGAAGCCGTCGGCAGCGTCTCTTGCATTTCCCAGCAGCTACCGAGCACTGCCGTCATGTTCGACTTCAGCGTACGATGTCCAAACTGTCCAAGCACCTCGAAGGCGTCGCTGTCAGGCTTGAATGTCGCGGCATGGTGCGGGTTTGCCAGCATAAGAAGTTCAGCAGTCGACGTCGAGTTCAAATTCGGCTCGCCGAGGTCGGGGAACCGCTTGGTCTTCCAGCAAAATGAGAACGCGGCGTTGACATCGTTGACGTCCGTTGTGATCGAAGAGCCAACGGGGTAAATAGCAGCAGCTTTGTCGAGCGCGTCCACAGCAGCTTGTGACGCTCCCTGCGGCACAATCGCCAGCCGAGCTGCTCCCGTATAGAAGTCCGTGTCCACAAGACGAACGTTAGTGGGCGTAGTCAGCTCGCCCCGCCAATTATACGGCCGGTAGTCCTTCTCGTTGGCGAACTGCAGCTGCAGCGTGCGCACCTTGTCAAAGTACAAGATCCACTTCTGCTGGGACTTGCCGATACCGTGTGCACTGTCACCAGCACCGTAAACTTCAATATCAAGTTCAAATCTGTTGCTAGTCCACGTCTGCAGTTCGTTCCAAGGTGCCAATGGGTCCTTCTGCTCCACCTGCTGGCTATCGATAGCCAACACTGTAGCGTTGAACTCAAGCACAGGAAGCACGTTCTGGTACTCGACCGTAACGTATGGCGAGCCACGCACCATCGGCACCTTCATCCACTTGTTGTCTTCCTCGTAGTAGTATTGCAGTAACACCGACAGCACATCGAAGGCCACGACGTTCCTGGACGTGCTGTTACCATCTCCCAACAAGGCACTGGATGTATCATTGCCGGCCAGCACCTTGTGACTGTAGGCCGTGAAGCTGGCGTCCACGTTAAAGTACTCTGTGACTGCGTCCTTGGTGGCCACACGACGAGAATCTCCGTATGAGATCTCGAGTCTCTTGGGCAGACTGCGCACCGTGTAAGGACTGAGTGTGACTTCTCCACCGCCAGCGTTGAGTCCGTGACTGTCGGCCACCATGAGATTGGACCAGAACTCGTTGGTGGGAAGTGAGCGGCCGAAGTCGTTGCGACGCACGAGTTTAGGCGGAATCGGGTGCAGCTTCTCCACGAATGGCGGCCGCATCGTCAGCAGCTCGGCGTCTGTGAGCTCAATCTCGGCCGGAGCCTCGGTGGGCGCAGGCGTAGGGGCGCTGGACGTGACGGCGGAAGACTTGGAGGCGCCGTCGCTGATGATGAGGACGCAGATGGTCACGATGGCCACCAGCGTCAACGGCACGATGACGTACAGCGCGCGACGCAGCGAGGGGCGGCCGCTTTGTTGGCCTGAACGGCCCTGAAGCAGCGGCGAGTTCTCGTTCACGGCCATCGATTGACAGGGTCTTGTGTCTTGCGCGTCAGCCAGCAAAATAAAGAATGAGTCGATCTGATCCTCGCTCCAAACGTAAGATACCTGGGTTATAGTGAAAACAAGATGTCTGCTTGGAGAGAGATGGTACAAGGTACCACCAGTACGTGGTCAAGGGCTCACATGCATCAATGCTGGCGTGGGCATGGCGTGCGTCTCGGAGACAATGCTTGTAAGCCACAGCTATCTGAGTACAGTATCTGCATTGTACATCTACAGTAGTCGCACATTGCCGAAGTTGGCATGCGAGTCCTGCATAACCGGCTGACAATCGAGTCCTGAGCGAAAAACTGCCACTGAGCAGCAGAAGGGTATTGAGTCGTTGCTGGCGTTGCTGCTGTCGGACGAAAAGCGCCAGGGACAACAGCAAGGTGCTCAGCATGGCCAAGTCTGAGGACTTGAGCTCATCCGCTCTGTAGAGTGTACGCGAACGACTTGTCCCGGGCGTAACACAGGCTGCAGGATGCGCAGGGCGCGCGTACTCCAATAAAACGGCTCGTTCGACAGGCCGCTGTGATACGACAACGACGCGCCATAGGCTATGGCCGCCATAGCTGCAGGAGAACCAACGATACTTCGCGCGCTGGGTTCTTGGTGATATCGGCAACAAACATACATTGGCATCGATGCTTCGCGTTTTCTTGAGGAGGTGAAACGCGGCGCCGCATGCGTCGAAGTGGATGCCGTAAACTCCACTGTCGCGATGGTCTTCATGTGCGTCTGCCACGGTCACGGTTAGTTAGTCATACTATATTTCATCCGCGCTGCCCCATGAGTCAGCACCGCGTAGCGCTTGCAACGAGGTGGTGATTGATTAATGTCCGTCGATATTGAGCGGGTATTACCAGCGATGTTGGAGCTCATCACTTGCAGAAAATGGTAATGGGTATGGATTTACCTTCGTAGGGCTTTTGCAGCTACAAACGCACTTTCGGTACACACAAAAATGCAAATACTACGTAGTAGGACATGCTTTCGACGACCGCTCACCTTACTCGAAATCGCAGGACACGCGGATCGTGCCAGCCTTGACGGCGTCGGGCGGGAGGTTTGCCATGTCATCTCCTGCCGACATGAGAGAGTGCATAGACAGCGAACGTGAAGACGTGGCTGATCCGGTGACCTCCACCTTCACGGTGAGAATGCCGATGGTCTTGCCGGACTGGTCGTTCAGTACCAGCTCCTCTGTCGTCGCCGGGGTGTTAATCCTTGTCGCGTCGATCTCCAGAGACGAGGAGCCGAGGCGCGCGTCCACGAGCATACTCTTGTCCTTGAGCGAAACTACCAATCTCGAGTCGGCGCCGCTGCGGTGCAGCTCCTTCGCGGTCAACGGGAACGTGAAGCTCTCGCCCCATGACGCGCTGCCCAACTGCTCCTTCTTTTTATTCTTGGTGAACAACATCTTGGTGGTGTTCGTGCGGTTCGCGTTCTTGCCAACGTGCACCGAGATGTACGGCGAGACGTTGGGTGTACTGCTTCCCAAGTTGCCCAGGCCTAGCATTCCACTGCCAGTCGAACTCGTCACCACCATGTCTCGCAAAGACAAAACCGTCACCAGCACCTGGTGCTTGTCGTCACCCAATGATGCCGCGTGCGTCGCCTTCTTCGAGCTATTCTTCTTGATCATCACCAGCGGGTAGTCCTTCTCCTCGATCACGTGGCTAACATTCTTCTTTGTGTTTCCAGGCTTCACCTGCGTATGCACCCACTGGGCCAAGTCCGACGAGTACTCGGGCGGCTTAAAGTCTTCTTGCAACTGCGCCATGCTCAGGATACACTTGCCGACCGTCTTGGCCACCGTGCCGCCGTAAGAATCCTTCACCACGAACTGCACCTCGTTCTCCTCACCCGTCAGTGCCAACTGAATTTTCTCTTGCCAGACAGGGTTCACCGTGTTGTAAATCACTGCGGTCTTCATCACATCCACACCGTCGATGCGCACAACACACAGCGGGTCACACGACTTGTCTGAGTCTAATCCATTTGCGGCAAGCACCTCCAGATTCAACAGTGTGGGTTTGTAGTGGGTTTCGTCAAACTCCGCGATCAACTTGCCATTCTCCACAAGCTTCGGCTTGCGGCGGCGACCCCCGAACGGGGAGCGATCCACGACTGTCGATTGAACACCCAGCGCAAGGTTGTGAGACGTCGACGTAAGACCCTTAAGCAGGACTACACCAGGACCTGTGATACCCTGTACAGTGCCCTGCACAAGTCCCGTTACGCCGCCCTTAATGGCCCCCTCCACAGGCTTCGTGAAAATGCCCGTGAAGCCTCGACCAAGGTCCTTGGCAAACTTGATGCCAGCATTGTCGGTTGACGTATCATCACCGCCAGATGTGTCAGCACGGTTGTCATCGGCAAATTCACCCACAAACTTATCCAGCGAACCCGTGATCTTCGCAACAGAAGATGCCCCAGATTTCACGATGGTCTTGCCCAGCACCTTCACTCCCTCGCCGCGAGTCTGAGCATCGCCAGTCAATTCACCCTTCGTGATCTTTAGGAACTCCACCACACCAGAGCCCAGATCTTCAACAAGTCCGATCGGGTTGCCAATGATATCTGCGCTGCCAACAAGACGGTAAGCCTGCATTACACCCTGCTGGACGTAGTTCGCGACCAACTGGCTCTGAAGTCGCTGTTTCGTCGAGAAGCAGCGCACAATCACAATCTCGCTGAAGCTGAAGGTCGGCGAACCACTTAGATTTGATCCGATAAGGCCGATAATTTGGCTTAAAAAGCCGAAGATCACCGAGTGGCCACCACCCGTAGACGATACAATGTCCTTGCGCGTGATCGAGTACTCCAAATCCACAGACAACGATGAGATGCGTAAGATGTCGAAGTAGACCAAATCTGTCTGGATGCCACCATCCTCTGTCACCAACATTACAGGCATTGGCGGAGCACGACGCTGAAGCGTGCTCTCAAGCGTCAATCTTGAGCGGTGCGCCATGGTTGCGTCTGACACCAAGTACGGTTCAAGCAGCTTGACGAGGTTCACCAAATAATCAATATCCACCTTCACTGCCAGGTCGCTCAGACCAAATTCTAGCAGCTTGTATGTTCCCATACGAGCCTCGAGATCAGCATCAAGCACCAGTTTCAAGAACGGCTCTGGTTTCTTGCCCACAGACTTGTCACTATAGCCGGTGTTCACGGGGTTCATGATGACAGGGAACTTGGCAGTCGCCAGCATGTTGTCCACTTGGCAGTGCAGCACCGAGAACGTCCATTCCAGGGAGGCAGGAGCCTTTTGCACCTTGATTACATCCACTGATGAAAAGAACACTTCCTGCGGGAAGCCATCCAACAACGAGAAACCAAAGCCTTCAAACGCAATATCAAACGAGGATGCGTAGAGCATTCTCCGGTGCTGGAAGTCGCCTTCGCCCTCCGAGTCCTGATTTTCCAGGAGACTCAGCTCCAACTCCTTCTCTGCGATCTTGAGAACGCGTGTGCTTTCCTCAACGACAACTTGGACTGTCAACTCAACAGGATGCTGTTTTTCGCCATCACGGGACACCCACATCGTAATGGGATCCAGATAGCCGACGTAGTCAATGTCGTACTTCTTCGTCTGCGCCTTAGGGGCATCCAAATGCGAAAGACGAAGTTCGACGTGGCGTTCCTTCGACAACGGATTGAACCAGGCAAACGCGTGCCATGCACCAGATTTGACGGTAGCAGTCATCTCCTTTTGACCACGGCTGAAGATGGACGATTCGCCCAACTGAGCACAATCCATCGTAAACGGCGTGTAGTTTTCAATGCGGTACGGCGGTGCGCAGGACACATCCGTCAGAACCACATACACGTACATGTCCACCACTTGCACGCTTGCTTGACAAATCAGATAGCGTTGACACACAGACGAGTAGACCTGCAAGTAGAGATCTCCCGCCGTATTAATCGGGATAGCAAATGACCAGTTTCTCTTGTCGGCATCGGTGCCCCACTCCTCGGAGAATGAGAATGACACGTAACGCTGGCTCTGCTCCACAGATTCGCCCTTCTTCAAAGACCCAAAGTGATACAGTGGCGTAGTCTGGCCATCCTCCAGCGCCAAATGTAACTGTTTCACTTCATCCACGCTGCGCTTGTGGAACATGTCATCGACCTTTTGTGGGTCATTATCGTGCGACGCGAAACTCTGGATAAACAACTTTTGGTTCAACCGATTCTGTACGAAATACCGCGGGCTCAATGTGAGCGAGACTCCCGGCTCGAAAAGGCCGTAGAGGCCTTCCATCTTCACGCTGAAGACGCTTGGACCGCACACGACCTCGCCCATCGTATTGATGGCAGTCGTGTTAATTGGCTCTGACCACTCCGCGTTCTTAATTGCATGTTCTGAAACAGCAGAAGCCTTGTAGGCCGTCTCGGGCATGTTGCCAAGTTCTCCCCACGCCTCTGGCCGGCGGTTGAGGTTTGAACGTGGCTTCAAACTCAGGCGATCCTGTGGCAGCGCCGCCATGATCGGGTAGCTGAACGGTGCACATACGTCCATGGCCTTGAATGAATGCCGCTTTGCACCAGGCTCGGTTGATGCGAAACTAAACGCAAGCGAGGTGTTGTCCACAATCCAGTAGGGGCTCGAAAAGCGCACGAGCCGAGGGAAACCAGGAAGAGTGATTCGGTCAATGTTAAACTTGAGACCGGCTTCCGCTTCCACATTTTCTCGCGACGTCGTGAACTGCTCTACACCCTTGTGGATCATCATCAAAAGAGGCTTAGACCACGGAGATGCCACATGCTTGCCCGTGCTTTGCTTCTTGGCAACCAGCCGAACAGACAAGTACCCAGGGTATCCTCCAGATACACCAGATACTTCAGTATCGTGGCCAGATTCCACCACGCCGCTCAATACTCCATCGGATGGCTCAGGTGCGTTTTCGCCGCGCAAAAGCGTTTCTACCTTGGCATACTCAGACTTCATGTCCTTCGATGAACTCGTCTTGTACTCAATAAAACGGTACTCCATCTCATAGGGTAGCGAGTTACGTACCACGAACGGAGGTAATAGCGCTAATTCCCACTCAAAATGCGAACGAAGGTACCAACGACGCACGATCATGTTCGGAGTCAAACTCTTGATAACCTTCGTGCATGTTTCCTCGGTCTCGCCATACACAATTGTGCCACCTCGACGCTGCTTCTTCTTCAGCTCGCGTTCAACTTCGTGCTCCTCGAGCTCCTTGATAGCCTCAGGCGATGTTAACACGTCGTTGTTCAGTGAAGTTTTCACGATCCAGTGTTCGTAATTTTCAGGGCGAGCATAGAACTCAGTGATTCCCATCAGAAGCGAAAGAGGCAGTGAAATACGCTCATTCGGTCGCAGCTTGATAACGGGCGACTCTATAGAGTTTCTGCCCTCGCTCGCAAAACTCAGATACTTCACCTCGTAACACTCCGAGCTGTGGTTGCAGAAGTACGTGTTGGATCTGAGCACAATGAGCTGTCGCCGCGGATTCTCCAGCCGCGAAAACACCGTCACAAACAGAGTAGACGGCGCTGCTTCGGCAGTACTCACACCAACGCTTACGTTTCCAAAAGAGGGCAACTTTACAGCGTTTTTGCTGATGCCCCACTGATCGATTTCGAGTGCATCAAGAGTAGCCTCGCCATCCTTGAGGGCTCCGTTTTCAATGTGGGTGCGGTTGTGCGCTTCGACCGTAATTTCTTCGTCGCTGCCGTTCAACTTCAAGGTGACCTTGCATCCCGTAAAGTTCTGCACGAGGCAATCCGTCTCCTGGTGCTTCTTCGCAGCTGCAGTGCTCTGGAAGCTGTCCTGGTGTTTCTGCAGAGAATTCTGTTGGGCCTCGCCGTCAAGAGCGTCCATCAGAGCACGGTAAGTCTTCAGAACACTAGGAGTCACATTGATCTGGAAACGCTTGGCAGCCTCCATCAAAACAGAGAATCCGTTCTCACCAGCGTCAGAAGAAATGCCGGCTACCAAATCCCAAGGCTCGATAATATTCTCCATGTCATTCGCGATGTCACTATAGCAGGATGAGGACATCTTGAAACCAAACAGTATCGTCCAGTCAGAGTGGCCAGAAGTAGCTAAAGCGACCCAATCAACGGGACCAATCTCGCCGATTTCCTTTCCGGTCAACTCCATCGACATTTTCACGTCCTTGATAACAAAATCACCACGACAGAAGCGAGCAGGCAGTTCTGTGTCCGTAAGAACAAACCGCAGGTTACCCATCTTGACATCTGTAGTGAAGTGCAGCTCCTTCTTCACTGGGTTTGCCTCCTGGGTGATCTTGCTCACTAGATGCTCCGCCTCCTCCAAAGCTGCACTGAAAATACCGTCACGTTTCTTCTTGGCAATCACCTTCGCTGCACTTTGATACTCACTGATGCCTCCGCAGTGCGTAAATGGCTGCAGTAACCACTCGCACATCACATGATCTGTGCAGTTATCTTCCATGGCGGGCAATACCAAAGCATCCCAGATAAGGTTAGCCGCATCATAATTCTTCAACAGACGGACCAGCTTCTTCTGTACATCCACGGGATTCTGGTCGCCGAGCGAACGGATCGTAACGCGAGCTTCGCTTTCAAACAGTTCCCAGAATCTTCCTTCAAATGCTGGACGCTTGATCCACTCAGCAAGCTGCTCAGATGAAGTTATCTTCGTCTCACACATCTTGTTGATTACTTCGAACGAATGGTATTCATTACCACGCAAATTGAGAAAGCCGTTGAGCGCATTGCTTCCGTTTCCTGACGTCGAATCCGAAGCTGCTGCGGCTTCATCCGACAACAGGTCGTCCCGCAAGAACGCTCGCAGCTCTTGAAACTCCAAGAACCCATTGCCATCCTGGTCGATTTCCTTAAACAGCTCACGAACAAAATACTCCAACTCACTTTCAAGCAGCGTATCACCAACCTTCACGCGGCGCAGAAGGAGGAGAAGCTCAGCTAGTTCAATACGGCCATTTCCATTTTCATCGATTTCGTTGAAAAGACGGTGCAAGCGGTCGAGGACTGCATCAACTTCCGCCTGACGCCGAATCTCTTCTTGTTTCATACGACTTTCAAGTCGGAGGCGGGCCTGGTCGGGCGTCGTCGTCTGCATATTACTAAGGGCCTCTCCACAAGACGCCAATAGCGACAAGCTGAGGTCTGACCCGGCAACCAAGACATCTGGCATGTGCATCAACACACTTTGGTGGCAAATCAATGGGTCCTTGGCATCTTGGTCGAGCGTAAACTGGAACACAATACTGGTTGGGGCCAAGATGGCTTCCACCTCCTTAGCCCCTTCGACATATTGGGCGCCAATACTGAAGCTGTGAACGTTGAACTCCATCATCTCCTTCACCTTCGAGCTTTCGAGATGAATACTTAATGTGGCCGGCATGTCCACGCGGCAATCCACCACGTACTCGCTTTGCCACGTTTCCACATTGATATCCGTGAACAACGACTTCGCGAAGGATTGCGTAGGTAACAGGAGGATGTGGCAGTCATTCATGGTTACATCAAGGTTCAGCAGCATTCCCCCCAGTAGACTGAACGGAGACATCGACACTTCCTTAACCACCGTCTCCAACTCACTCGTGGCAACCTGCACCGGTGCAGGCGACGACTCAGAGTGAGCAACTGGTGTCGCTGAAGGGCGAGTTGTCGACAATACTTGAGTAGTTTTCGTGCTCAGTCGATCCACGTACAGCAAGAAATGCTCTAGGGCAGCAGCTGAGAACACCAGCTTCACATTGTTCACCGCAGCATGCACGTCCTGCTTGCCACTTTCAAACTGGCTAACGTGGGCAGTTAGCATCTGCGGCGGAGCAATTGCGTTCGACTCTGCGGCCATCTTGCTGAAATCCGCAAACATTAAGTTTGCTGTCGGAGAAACCGGGTTCAGAACTGAAGTTCCAACGTGCACAACAAAGGTGGTCTGACCCAAAACCATATCCACATCAAGTTTCTGCTTCTCGTCGCCTTCTGCAATCGCAAACGTCCGCACATTGACACCGAAGCCGACCACCACCATCTCGGCTACATGGCGATCGCGTTCAACGAACCCAATGCTCATGTTTTCCCAGCGCAGTGCGATCTGCATGGCCCTGAACATGATGTTGCTCGACTTGGCAGCGTTCTCCTGTACAACTGCAGTGTAGTCTGCCAGAGAAAGCTCCTCTTGATTGTGACGGTAGTACTTGGCCAATCTAGTGGCGCGACTGCGCAGCTTCAGAATTTTGTTCAGCGTCATTGCCGCCTCCAACGCGTGCAGTTTTTCGTTGCGATCTCTTTTCTCCTGAGTCGAAAGCGACTTGTCGGTGTCCATTTGGTCGTAGTTGTCCACGTAAAAGGCTTCGTCCTCCCGTGAGATCGGCTTGCGGACAGTCTCATCGTGTTCCAGCGTACGTACCGACTGTACGAGAATCTGGTGGTCCGTGTATGGCACAAAGAGATCACGCAACACTCCAACCAGCAGTTCACGCGTGACTGAGATGTTGTTGACGGACGATGATGTAAGCTCCACTTGCGCCAGGCGGTTTTTGATCGAGATGGGAGCAATATTCTCCACAATACCCAGCAACCGAGGCATGGGCGGTACCTTTAGCTTCAAGTCAAGGCCTGGGAACGACAGCAGCGGCGTCTCGCCAGGACCAACACCTCCGTTATCTTTCAGCGGGTCCTGCTTCTTCTCTTCGGCAGCCTTGTCGTCCTCTTCATCGACAGTAGCAGCACAAATGTTCATGCCCTTGATGCTCATAGCGTACTCCACCAGAATCTCCTCCGACGTCAAGACAAGCTGCAAGGCCTCATCGGCGTTGTCATGCAGCACATCTGTCAGCAAGTCGTACGACTTGATGGCGAAACTCACTCGTGTGGGTTTAAGCACGACGGGGATTGAACTGGTGGTGGCCACTTCAACGTCCTCGTCATCTTCCTCCTCAGCTTCATCATCTCGGCCATCAATGGCCGAAGTTCCAGGCGTCAGGCCCGTGATGGCCACCTTGACATTGTTTACATGGACGTCCACTTGGGCCGCGATCTGCTGCAGCACGCGGTCCTTAAAGGAGAATGTCTTAGCTGCAGCTCCATTAGTTTGTTCCTCCTCCTGCTTCTGTCTCAGTTGAGTATTAGTGCGTTCAGCCACCAGCATGTTGACCCAATTGGCCGCTTCAGTGAGCTTCATGGCCACAGCATCTTGCAGTTCAAAGACTCCCTCTACATTGGGGTCCACTATGTGGCCATCAACGGCCACGCCCTCCACTTTAACCACCACTTTCCAGGTCGTGGCCAAGTGGATAACAACCTTCTTAATGCTTACACTCTGCAGCTCCACGGGGGCCAGACCTTGTTTAGCGAAGGCCAGCGTCTTGAGGAACTCACGCTGCAGCGTCACGAAGAAGAGCGAGATGGTAACGCCACGTAGCAGCTCTGAGGCTGCACCGCCTCCGCGTCGGCCGCGCACCTCGAAGGAACCGAAGGAATACTCGACTTGGACGCTGTCAGTCAGGTAGGCGGCCCCGAACTTGTGTACGAGTCCTGAGAGCAGCGGGAAGACCGTGAAGCGCGCTAGGGCGGGCACCACACACAGCGAGAGCGACACACAGACGCTCAGTAGCGCCACCCCCAGCACCCCGAGCATGGTGGGCGAGCGGTTCGATAGATACAGCAGCAGCTTGGCCAAAGGGGAAATGAGACTTGACCTAGTGCGCGCTTGGTGGCTTCTCTCTGTAAATGAGGATAAGTACTGAGAAGATACGCTTCCAGTCCTTAACTTGATATTTGTATAGTTTCGGTTTAAGGACAACGGTTGGAAGCCACCGTAGTGCGGATTTTTCCACAAGTAGTTTAATGTCAATATGAGGAGATATGATTTAGCCAGATACGAACAAAATGTCACTATAATAAGGTCAGATCATGGGTTATGGCAGCCATCATTTGACTGACAAGCATGGTTTTGCCGGTGCCGCCACTTCCGCGCAAGTTGCTCACGCTGGCGTTCATCGTGCGTGATGGCGCGGCGTCGCAGCAGATTCTGCTGGGTATGAAGAAGCGCGGCTTCGGCATGGGCAAGTGGAACGGCTTCGGTGGCAAAGTGGAGGCTGCAGACGCCAGCATCGTGGCCGCCGCAGTGAGGGAAGTGGAGGAGGAGGCCAATGTGACTGTCAAGACGGAAGATCTGCAGCCCGGTGGCGTGTTGCTCTTCTCGTTCGAGCAGGCTAAGGAGGTGATGGAGGTGCATGTGTTCCTGACGCACAAGTTCTCAGGCGAGCCGTCCGAGAGCGACGAGATGAAGCCGCAGTGGTACAACGTTGACGAGATCCCGTTCAAGAGCATGTGGGCTGATGATCACTTCTGGCTGCCGCATGTCCTCAATGGCAAGAAAGTGCAAGGACACTTCCGCTTCGCTGCGGACGAGGACACGCTGCTGGACCACGAACTCGAGGTGACGCCTATGCAGGCTTAGACACTGCAGTGCCAGTTTAGATGATGTAGTTTGACTCGGATCGATCAGAGAATTGTAGTCTATTGTGGTGGTCATTGAATATCTCCACAATGGTCTTTTTCTTCACTTCGATCTCCAACATGGGACTAGCTCTTATGCAATAAATATGAATTGTTTTGACAGGCATGTCACCACTCTTAAGACCATTGCGCCCACTGACTCCTTGGAAGAGATGGACGCGGCGGTGAGTTATAGAATGGTATTGCTCTAGCAAGTGAAAAAAATTGGACCTTTCTACTGGCGAAGAAAAGAACAGAGTGTATCTTGCAATGAAATGGGACCCAAATACGCACAAGTGACGGACATGTACGACCGCCGCACCGACTTGAACGGACGACGCCGCACCATGCGACGCAGCGGTGCATGCGGCTTCCGGACAGCGGAGATGCACTCCCCGCCGCCTTCGCACCGCAACGCTCGCTTTCTGCTACATACTATACCCACTCGCACACGTGGAAGAGTGCAAGCGGGCTGTTGGATGAGCATGCCATGCATGAACACGCTCTGCTGTCTGGATGAAGAAGGTCTGCTACGCGCGCTCGCCGTCGAATTTGAAACTGAACTTGTTTGCAGCTCCACTCGGTCAGACAATCGAAATGACTGGTGTTGGCGTGTACATGTGGTCCACGTATTCATTTGTGGGCCACATATATTGTATGTAATTCACACAAGTGATCTTTTTGGACTATATGGGACTATATGGAACTATTCGAAAGTGAGCCAAAGGTGGGACCTGAGACCGTGCGCAGGCAGCTATAGCTGGAGTGGCGGAGGCGTCCATAGGCCGAAAAGGGTGGGAATTCATCGGGAGCAGCGACTACGCAAGTCATGACAACCACCAACTCGGAAGTGAACGGTTCTGTTCGCCCAGAGATCCGTACGCGCTTCGACTCGCACGACGAAAGCCTCGGACTGCACCTGGTACCTCCGTCGTCCGCGGACCGCTCGCCGCTCAAGTCGTGGCGCAACCTACCGAGTCCACTGGGCCACCACCACTTGCTGGAGAGTCAGTTAGAGTATGAGGAGATCGAGGAGCAGGCTCGGAAGCAAGGACGCACTAAGGCGCGCACTATTAATCACATTACGCTCGGCTTCATCGCCTACTTCGCAGTGGCCGCAGGTCCGTTCGGAGTCGAAGATGCAGTGCGTGCAGCAGGAGCGTACCCGGTGCTACTGGCTGTCGTGTTGTTGCCGTTCACTTGGGGTTTGCCACAAGCGCTGATGACGGCAGAGCTCAGCTCCATGATCGACGAGAACGGCGGCTACATTCTGTGGGTACGACGTGGCCTGGGTCAATACGCGGGCTGGGTCAATGCCTTCAACAGCATCGCCAGCAACGTCTGTGACTTGCCCACGTATCCTGTGTTGTTCTGCAGCTACGTCGAAGCGTTCTTGGCATCCGGATACGGCTACACGCTGACGAGTACGGAGCAGTGGCTGGTGAAATGCTCCGCTCTGCTTCTGGTGTTCACATCCAATGCTGTTGGCATGCGCGCAGTGGCGATGGCATCGGTGCTCATGTCGCTCTTTGTGCTGGCACCGTTTGTTCTGGAACCGCTGTCGGTGGAGACCTTCAACCTTGCTACGTGGGGCAGTGTGGCACCGCAGATAGACTGGTCGCTGTTCCTCTCGACGATCTTGTGGAACTACCAAGGTAGGTCGTGTGGTTGAACGAGGGCGTCATTCTGTACATGGCTAAGTCTTGGATTGTAGGCTGGGACTCGCTTGGCTGTGTTGCCGGTGAAGTGAAGGACGGTGGCAGGACCTACCCGATTGCCATTATGATCGCAATGACCCTGATAACGATCAACTACGCGTTCCCAGGTCTGTGCTTATATGCTTACTATACAACACTATCACGTGATCTGCCCCCTACTTACATTAGTGCGTTGATATTTCCTGTTCTGCAGTTGGTGCTGGGATTATGGTGCAGTCCGATTTCTCTCAGTGGCACGAAGGTTCTCTGGAGACCATTGCCATGACGATCGCCCCATGGCTGGGCGTCTGGGTCGGTATGGCTGCAGTCGTTGCGACGCTAGGCGAGTTCAATGTTGTGATGGCATGCAGCTCGCGCGCGTTGTGGGCAACGGCGGACTACAAGATGCTGCCCTCCTTCCTTGCTGTCGAGTGGAAGCGCTTTGGAACGCCGATTGCCGCGGTGATTTTCCAAACCATGACCACGGGTGTGCTCATGAACTTCTCGTTTGAGTTCCTGGTGGTGCTCGACACCTTCTTCAACAAGTACGTAGCTCTTGCTCTTGATGGTATCGTGCACAACGTAGCGTTTGACGTTTTATTTGTTTCTTGACAACTGTAGTCTCACGCTGCTACTGGAGTTCTTCGCGTTCCTGCGCCTCAAATACGTCGAGAAGGACACGGAGCGCCCGTTTGTGGTGCCGTTCGGCAACACCGGCGCATGGGCCATCACACTTCCTAAGATTGTGGTGCTCTCGGGCGTGCTGCTCGCGCAGAAGCGTCATGTGTGGGTGACCTGCGGATTGTTCAACCTGGCCGTGTCCAGCGCGTACCTGGTATGGCGCCGCTTCCAGCCAACTCCGCAGGCCACGTACGGGTCCTCCACTACCACTACCTCCTACGGTACTGGCCAGCTTTCTTAGCGCGCGTGGACACCGCCTTTGCATTTAGCTCTTAGCATTTTCTATCGACACCTTCTCGATAGCACTTGCCGATCCGAAATTATTAAACTAAAATGCCAAACGTGGCACCTGCACTGCAATACGGGCGGGTTTGGTTTCCCACTTCGCAATTTTCTCTCTGGCAAATGATCCCATCACGAAAAGCACTCGACCTTAGAGCATGCGTCTGCACTGTGCCATCTTGCACCTTGCGAACGGAGCCAGCAGCGAAAATGACGACAACGACGAGAACTGGATTGTCAGGGATAGCAAAGATGGCCTTTTAACTTGTTGCTGAAGTTACAAGTGCATCCAATAGACCTTTTTTTCTAAAGAAGCTATGAGGCTGGTGTCAAGCTCAACGATAACCCGGTCTCCGGTCAGTGGCAAAACAAAAATCACTATCAGGCTACAGCGTCCTCAAGGTGCTGCGGAGACAAAATCAGCAGAAGAGCCAATGGTGCCTTTTCAATCAATGAGGTAAATCCCAAGTACGAAGAATCTCGCAGAACAAACGCAGAGATGAATGTTTTGGACATCGTCAATCAGCTACAAATTAATGAATGAGGCGTAGCTCACGCCTTGAGAGTATCCCAAGGATGTTGTCAAGTTTGTATGTCCGAAAGAGGTGTCTTCGAGGACGATAGTCACTATAACCCGGATGCACAAAAGGCGTACAAGTACAAAGCAAATGGGGGATAACTCGTTTACAGACTTGCAAACATTGGAAGTGCACAACTGGGGACAATAAAAGCGAAATTCGGATTCCTCTTCCAGTCCATCAAGGTTGAGCCACAGGAAGCCTGGTAGTCAAATTATCACGGCTCGTGGAGATCAGTTGTGGTGCTGCTGACCTTGGTGGGACGTCTGTGCTGGAAAAAGTTCAACAAGAACAAACCTGACGCTGCAGAAGATTTAGTGATGACATGAAAATGAGATAATTCCAACGTTTGTATTAGAGCTGAAAACTTGTGTCTGATCACTGAAATTTCTCTAAGCACTTGAAATCCTCTGAAATTTATTTCAGATCACTCAAAACACATGTAGGCCCAAAAAATTTGGAAATCGCAATAACAAGAAGCTCCACAACGCACTGCAATTTTGAATTCACAAGCCGAGCGGAGCCCCGCAAGCGGGGCTCTTTCAACATGGTTAAGCCGAGGAAAACAGTACATGTAAGTATTGCGTTACAGCAACGGACTGCCAGTGGGAACACACTTGCCCGACCCGTCCATACCATTATTTATAAGCGGCGGTTGTATTAGAACTAAGGCTATTGGTTAAAATAACAATTTGTAAGATTTGCGGTGTTTTGCTTTGACTTACTTTTAGCATGCATAGAAAATCATTAAACATTTTGTCGACTACGATTGGCTGGAATAAAACTTATAGTGATACAGATGGTACAACTGGTTCCGGCTTTTTGTGCAAATGCCGAAGCAGTGGCAGTTATGGTGGCGGCAGTTGTATTCTGTCCGTTGCTGTACTGTACCTACTATTGAAAGTGTGTATAGAACATAATTTTCTACTAAAATAAGGAATTCTTTAAGTCCTGAGAGCCAATGAGAGCCAATCAGAGCAGGATTTACTTATTGCGTCCATGAGCGTCACTTTTCGAGAGCCAATCAGAGGCTACCATTTGCAGATCCCATGCTACAGAAATACCATACATGGTATGTATTAGATACACAATATTTAAAAAAAAACTTTGAGGATTATTCGGAAATTTAAAAAAGTTAAAAAATGAAGTTAAAACTTCAATTTGTAGATTCGAAAGATCTCGACACGAACTCTTAACAAAATACACCCACTCTAGCGATATCTTAATCACCCAGGCATATACAGCTCACTCGACATTACGTCAAGATTTACGTCACAGACAAATATGACGGTAAGGAAACCAGTGTTTCGTACTGATCTACCTACCCAGTGGGAAGAACCAGGAGAAGAACCGCAAGCTGAAGTGCACAACAAGAAAGTCGTGGTACCAATGAAGCAAACTTGCTGCGTGAGTCTATACAGTAGCGGTACCGACAACAGCTAGGATTCAAAGATCTTGAGCAAACCTGCGACGAACGTCAACAACGACGCTTGGTGTTTCTCACCGGTATATTTTTGTGGCCTCTGGGGGTTTTACATTGTGGACTATGGCCCCATAAGGATGAACGCGAAATTTTGACCTTCCCATCGGTCCATAACCTGGTTCGCGCCAATACGGTACAACCTCAATCTTGTGGTGCCGATAAGACGGCAACAGCGAACAGTGACGGATAAAGCATGAGGACTGTGTTCCACAGAATTTGAGTTAAAAAAATTCTTTAAAAAGATTGAAAGTGTTTCTTGCTTGCTTATTGTTGCAATGCTTTATCAAAGAGAAAGACGACGTCACTTACTTAACTTCAGCAGGTTCGAAGCGACTGCAATTGCTTTGGCAGGGTTGTTATCAGCGTACAATGATTTCACTTCCTTCATCACAGCCTCGTCACCATAATGTT
This sequence comes from Phytophthora quercina, assembly GCA_014706105.1. Classification (NCBI taxonomy): domain Eukaryota; phylum Oomycota; class Peronosporomycetes; order Peronosporales; family Peronosporaceae; genus Phytophthora; species Phytophthora quercina. The sequence goes on along the minus strand of JACBOW010000091.1, from coordinate 522,410 downwards.
TTGTGAACTGCAGGGTGTACGTTTCCAAAGCGGTGAATCTTGGATCATTCGTACGTGGCAGCACAAAACCCTCATACGGCACCCCAAAATGCCCCCTGGTCACCTCCGGCGTCAACTTCTTCTTTATCACACTCTGGAATAGGTAGGTCTGCATGTTCTCAGCAAAGCTTCTTCAGATCCGGGTTCTGAAAAATTATCGTTTGGAACAGTACCGCCCATCCCTCTTCCGACTTTGTCTGAGAATTGAATAACAATTGGACAGTTTGAATGTCCGAAAAGGAAGTATCCCCCATCTTAGCCCTGTACATCTTCGTGTAACGTAGCCATTGAAGAAGCACCGCGTGGCCTTGTAAGGTATCCATACTAGCATCTTGCAGACGTAACACGGCGAAAACATCCTGCGGAGTTTCCTGAGACTTCAGCCACGTTTCACGCATCAGCTTGTGACTAGACTGCTCCGGGGTTTTTGAGTGCTGGGCGAGCATTGACACCAGCAAGAAGGATGACGACCAAGAAGATGACCCAGGATAACTGCATGCTTGTGAGAGAATTGCAATGTGAGAACTGAAAACTACCTGCACCCTTCGTCCAGATACAGTAAATCATACCCTTCGCTTGGCATTTCCACTCCACGTGCTTGCTTGATGAAACATAATAGGTAGCCCAGGATAAAAGTTAAGATCGGGTACAGTAACGTCGTTTTGCATTCTACTATGATGACGGTGGCCTTGAGGCTCAAGTTGAGGAGGTGTCAGCTGACCGTAATCTTCCGGCATGTATCGAGATGTCCTTCTTGCAGTGGTTCTAAACGACGAGTATGTATACTGTCTAAAACCTGTAGATGTCCAGAGGAAATGATATGTCTTTGGACAAACTCAAAACACCATTCGTCAATATTAGAATATGTTTAGCTTTTCACTACTACATGACTTGAAGTACAAGCATTAGGTTTTGTGGAAATACAGCTTTTACTTTCTTGAATTATGCTCAAGAGGTGCGCCCACTCCTATTAGTGTTTAATTAAGAGTTTGGCGATAGACCGAGTGCAAATTGAGACTGATCAACAATTTTGGGTGTTTCAGACCGGTGTTCACAACGGTCATTTTTAGAAGAAAAAAAAAGCTACAGCATGGCCACAACTATACGTTGGTCACTCATCGTTTTCTTGTCAATAATGTTGTTATCCCTGTGTCACGGAATACGCGTGAATTTCACGACATGAAATATTTCCCAAGTTGCTAGCATCGGTGACACCATGTCGATCTTGGCAAGTAGGTCCACAAGGTAGGTGTTGTCCCAGTGGAAATATATCGAGACGGATTTTTTTTTTAATAAAAAATAATAATACCGAGACGGTGGCTGACAACGTTTTAGCCTAGTGGGGTGCGAAAATATGCCACGGACTGAGGACTCGATTATGATGATACTCGTGGTAGTGGCGACTCACCATCCACTACATTCATGATAAATTTCCTGAATTATGGTTCGACTTTGACAGGCAAACCCTGCTTCACCCTATGCCACCCATTTACCTGATTTCTTAGTTTTCTCTCGTTGGATAATATTGTGCGTTCTACTCAAATTTATATGGGCGGTTCTTTGAATCGACCGAATCACCAGCGATACTTAGTATTATTTTGTATAGTTGCCGTATACTAAGTACTTCGTATTTATTTTGTACGTTTCCGCATTAAAAACGAATCGTACTGTACAGTACGATGTAACCTTTGATACGACAAAATATGTCTGAGTCTTTTCCGATCTTTACGGCCATTTTGACTAGAGCCTCTTAAAGATAACGGCTCATGTGCCCTCAATTCCGCACTGATTTCACAGAACGACAAAAAAAACAATGTCGACTCGCCTTCTTTCAGACTCTCATTTGATAGAATTTTAATACTTAAAAGAGTGTGAATTAGGGTAATGATTAGGAAAAAAATGAAATCGATTTATACAGTAATACTTTTGAAAATGTGATTGTTACACCTGAGAGAATACTTTTGAGCGAACCAGACTGAACTTTTGGCTGAAAAAATGGCTCAAATTGAAGTCAAGACGGAGGTTTTGCGTGGTGAAAAACCTCAAAAACGTTAACGATCGTTTCGTTTGGAGTTAACGCAAATTTTGCTGCAATTGCGTGCGTGGATTGATCCTGAGGTGACAAGCTTGAACGTAATTTCCGTGATCAGAGGAGCAGAAACCTGCGTTCGTTGAGTTGAACAGGTGGCTTAGGCTTTTACTCACACCAAGGCAACATGCACAGCAAATCTTTTTTAAAAAATAAAAAAATACCAGGTATAGCAAAAGAAACATAAAAATCAAATAGAAGGCCAATTATCATCTTCGAGTAACAAATTGGTTAACATGTGAGCTGTAGCATCTGATAATGCTAGCAACGGTGCTGACACTAGGTCGAGCCTTGTATTTGATGGAGACACGCGTGTCCAAGGACCTGCACAACGAGTTGTTCCGTAGTGTGCTGGCTGCTCCAGTGAACAGCTACTTCGATGTCACACCTGTGGATCGTAGGTCAACCCATAAAAAACTTTATGAACGACTTGCACGAAGCTTGTATAGTACTTCAAGTAAAAGAAATTTGTAAGGCTTTCACCGGTAATCTTAGCATAATTTCTATGACGCGATCTCGCCGTAAAGGGGGCTCATTTTTGTTGTCCGTGAAAAGACCGCAGCTTTGAATCACGCTGGCGCGGCCCAACATCGTCGTAAAAATGTTGCCTTGTAAACACTTGTGTATGTATTTTTGCAATGTCGGGCCCCAGTCAACAATAAAATTATTATTTCGGAGGGCCTGGGGCAAATTCGTTGCCTGCCTATGAGCTTTCAGCGATGGATCGGAAGAGATTCACCATTCGCTCCAGTCCGTTGAAGCTGCGTGTGCGTCGATCCTCGATATTTTCTCGAAGACGTTCGGCTCGCTTGGTCACGACGTCGGTCATGCTGGCTCCTGAGAGTGAGGACGACGACCACAGTGAGTTCGAGTACGTGTCTCCAGCCAGACTTGGTGGCTGCGCGAATCGCAGTAGACGAAAGGCTTCCGCGGCAGTATACAGACGGATCTTTTGGTTACGAACTTGGTGCTTGGGGCCGCTGGTGAGAGTTTTGGCTCGATGCCACTTCCAAGCTTGTTGCATGAGCACTGCAGCTCCCTCTTTGCGCTGGCGGACGTAGCGATAGAAGCGCGCGACATCAAGCACCGTTTGTTCTTGTGGAGATAATTGTAGTGCGTCGATGAGTACAACACGCAGCAAACATGCAATGATCATACCGCCGATAATGCCTCCGGTCGCGATGACGATTTTGCCGCCTAATGTCCGCGGGAAGGTGTCGCCGTAGCCAACACCAGTGATGGTGACGATTGTCAGCCAGAAGGCGTCACTGGCGTTCGTCTCGGTTGGATTACTTGCCCTAGTAACACCAACACAACGAAAGTCGATAGGTGAAGTTTCGCTTTAGATACCAAGCAGAGCAAATGTGCAGATGTCTACGCACCGTTCAAAGAAGTTTAGCGCGGCTGAAGTGACCAACCAGCCGATGCTCAGAAGAGTCAAGGCTGACTCAAACGGAAATTTCTGGAAGGAGAATTTGGTCGTGAGCCAGATCGACGACAAATCTACTTGATGAATGGAACCTGTACACGTTCACGTAAGTAGGAACCCAGTATCAAAATTGAGTGAGAGAATAAAATACAGGAGATGGATAGCATGCTTTCTTTTATCCTTACCGATAAGACGTGCTTCGTGTGATGCGGAGTTCAAGCCCAGTCTGTTTCTCAACACCCGACCTAGCAAATAAATGCGTGTGAACACCACAACGTCTGTTCTCGAAGCAACCAAGCGTTAGATGACAGGGTACATGTAGTTGAGTGTTGATCCAGGTTTTACTCACCCAATTGGTCGAGACACAAGACATCGTACTCTTTCCAGCGCCATATTCTGCGATCGGCACTAAGAAGTGGCATATGAAAGATACACACCAATGCTTCCAGCAGAAATCGACTACCAGCAGCGTCCTAATAGTTAGTACAGTATTTTTCACTTCTGCTATACCAAGTGAAGACGCGAATTACAAACCTTCGTAGCCCTGAATACGCTCTGAAAAATGTAGCATCGGGTGGCAGTTGTTTCGCCAAAATCTTGATCTTGCAGACGATTCCTGAGGGTCAAAGAGCAATTCACTTTTCCAACTTGGCACACGACATACTTTGCCAGCTAGAAAATAAACGTACGGTAACGCATGATCAGAGCATAAAGTAGCAATCCCGATGTGCCCGAGAGCACACCCTTCAGCACGATGAACACTGTTGAGTAGGCGAGTGAGTTCGTCTCGTTCGACGACGTAAAGTTTCGTCCCTCTTCTACCAACTGCGCCAACTCGACTCCAAGCAGTTCCCCCTCCACACTCACACACACGATGCCGATTACTGTCAGAAGAAGCATGAAACTCTCCCACAATTTGCGTTCCTCTGCCAGCTACACAACGATTATTGCTTTAGAATTATTGGAATGCTATTAAATATTGTCATCAATTGCTGGAAATTGCCACCTTTCGACTCCGATCGAAGCTTTGAATTGTGGCGACAGTCGTTTGCCACGAAGTGTCATTGGATTGGAATTTGTGTCTCAACTGAGGGAGGAAAAGGGTTGGCAATCTACGAAAGGGACCTAGTGCAACTGCAACTGGACGGACCTGGTCGATGTAGACAGCACAGCAATACATTGAGGCGGACCTTGGCGACACGTGGACAGCCACATGCTGCGCGGTCTCCGAAGGTGGTGGAATCATTTTCCAACGTCGGATTTGAGCCAAAAATGATTTCCTAGGAAAGCTTAGTACACAGAAGTTACACAATGCACATGAAGCAGCACCGAAAGTAACAATTCGTCTTGTGGATCCAACGAATGGTCTTACTTCACAACAATTGCAACAACAGCACTCGCATTCTTCATACAAATCCAAATTCATGGCTTAACACGGTACTCAAACGTACTACACCCGGTTCTCATCAACAACCGTGTCGACTCGCTCGTTCACACAGGAACCGCACTTGCTACGTAGTTCACCGCCAATTGATCTAAGCGGAGGCGGGGGTGGCCACGCCGGTTTGCACCACGTGCGCGCCGTCGCCAATGAGCGTCAGGAAACTTGCGGGCTTGGGCAGCTCCGAGCCGAACTTGTCAACCGGGTAGCCGGCATCCAGCGTGTCCATTAGCTTCTGCGCGTGTTGCTGCTGCACCAGCGCCACGATACAGCCACCGAAACCGCCGCCCGTCATACGCGCGCCGAACACGCCCTCGCAGCCGCGAGCCGTCTCCACCAGATAGTCCAGTTCGGGCGTGCTCACCTCGTAGTCGTCACGCAGAGACTCGTGGCTCTCGAACATGAGTTTGCCCGCCTCGGCGTATTGGCGAGCGCGGATGTGCTCCACGGCGGCCACCGTGCGCTCGTCCTCCGTGATCACGTGACGTGCGCGCCGATACACCACTTCATCGACTAGTGCTTCACGCACCGAGTCCAGCTCAGGCACAGTCGCGTCGCGCAGGTGCGTCATTTGCGGGTGGCCGTGGGTCTGCAACGTCTTCACGGCCGCCTGGCACTGCAGTACGCGCTCCTTGTACTCACCACCGTTCAGCTCGTGCTTGACGTTCGAGTTGCAAACGACGATGACCACGTCCGGGTCCTGGAATGCCACGGGCGTCGGCTCTTTAGTACGGCAGTCGATCAGCAGTGCACAGTCCTTCTTACCGCATGAAGAGATGAACTGGTCCATGATTCCGCATGGAACGTTGCAGTACTCGTGCTCTGCCGCCTGGCACAACAGAGCCTTCTGGATGGCAGACACACCCTTGATCTCGAAGAGGCTCTCCAAAAAGGTGGCAAAGCCCACCTCCAGTGCCGCAGAGCTGCTTAGACCGCTGCCGAATGGCACCGTACTCACAATGGCTGCGTGGACACCTAGAGGCTCCTTGCGGTTCAGGTGCTTGAGATACTCGGCCGTCACACCCTTGGGGTAGTTGCCCCACGACGGCTGCGTCTTGTCCAGTTGCTCCGTGTTGTCGGCCGGGAACTCGAGCACTTGGCCCGGGAAACTCGCGGACACCAGCTTGGTCGTGGCGGCGGACTCGGAGGGCGCACGCACGCCTACCACCACCGTCATCTTGTCCAGCGCCAGTGGGCACACGAAGCCGTCATTGTAGTCCGTGTGTTCGCCAATGAGATTCACGCGTCCGGGCGCGGCCGCGATGGTCAGGGCCTCGCGCGGCACGTTGGCGTACTGCTTGAAAGTGGAGTAGAAGAGGCTCACAGCCTGTTCCACCACGTCGACGTCGTTAGATCCGGCCATGGTTGGTGTTGGGAGGTGAATTGGTGGTGTGCTGCTTGGAAGGAGACAATTGCAAAGTGAGACTGAAGCGCGGTGAGGTCTTGCAGCGGCGGGCAAGGATGATGAGTCAAGTTGTTGGCAATTGCGCTGACGGCGTCTTGGAGAGCTGCCCGTACGTGGCGTGTGCTCTGCCTACACGGCACAAGAGCGTAGAGAGTTGTCCCCGCCCGAAACCTCAACTGGCGTTAACAAGTGTCGTTTTGAGGAATAATTGCAATAATTGGAATCTATTGCAATAATAATTACCTTAGTCTCACAACAATAATTGTTGTGCACAAACTTTATTTTTTGTCAACTTCAAGATGCGACTGATAAGAGATAGGCGCATGCGACGTGTGCAGTCTTGACTCTGGTATGCCCCCTCTTTGTTTTGGGTCGCATCCCCCCAAAATAAGGAGAGAACCCCGACGAATAAAACGCCACTTCAAACACGGTCACTTTGCTAGTCGCATCGGATAAGTTGCAGTAACGAGACTTGGGTATGCAATGTGCCATCACGCTGCAAAATTACGCCGGTCGCAACGAAGCTCACCTTCCTCTATGGAACGCCAACAGGATTTCGAGGTCCCTTTCGTGTGCGGTACGCTGGCCACGCGAACGCCAACAGCGATGAGTTTTTGAAGTTCACGCGCAGGCATCCTTGACCTTGTTGGCGTCGCCGCGCGCACACAGTGCACGCAATGCTGGCGAACTTCCTGAAGTTTTTGCCGCTTCGAGTGCGTGTTCGGCACTTCTTCAGAAAATACTTGTCACCCGTGGCATTCTGCATGGACTAAGTGGAAACATTAGGTGAACTTCCGCGGGCCGAAGTGACACCTCCTGTCTGCTGCGGACATCGGGACATCGGTGGACACGGCAACACTCGCGGCAGCGATTGTGTACGTTGATTCGGGATTCGACTATGCATTTTGTTACGAGAACCTACGCTATTACTTCTACTTTGTGCTAAGACGAAGTAGCCGCTCAATCTTGTCATAACTCTGTTGATGCGACGGCGCCATGCCCACCGATCGTAAATTTCCAATACATGTATAGCACATACTTCGTATTGAAATCTACAAATCACGGTCTGCCAAATCACTTGAAAACCAGAAGGGTGAACCACATCTCTTACAACCTACTAGGTACATGCGCTGATGAGCGGAGGCTGCGTAGCTGTAAAAGAACAACTGGCTATCCAGTGAGGTGGTGTACATCCGCGAGTGTCCAATGCGCTGTATTGCTTTGACTGCTACAGTCAAGGCAACAACCCCGTCGCTGCTAAAAGATTGAGCTACGTCGCTACGTCAACCGTAGAAGCAACCACTGGTGTGTCAGTCGCCCCGTGCAGATTCCAAGCATCGCGAACAATACCAATTCAATGCACAAAAAATAACCTTAGTCCTCACTCCGTGCTGGTATGGCTATGATAGTAATCTCCACAAGCCGCGTAATGGCGAGTACAGTAGCTCGCTCAAATGACTGTTGTGGTGTTCTACTGTACGCTGGAGTTAAGTCGGAACGAAAAGTGGCTGTGGTTGAAGTTGCTGAGGTACTGCTGAGGTAAACGTTTTTTTTTTCGTCTACAGCGTACCGTTCTAAAACCGGTGTATTCCTTTGGTACGATGCATGTGCAGCTCTTTAGGCCTGCATCCACGGGAACACATGCATTGCCATCTCCATTGTGTCCGTACGAATAGCAGAATTTCTGCAATACAAAAACAAGTTGAAGTTTGGCAATTATTACGAAATACGTTCGAGATCCGGTTCCAATTATTGTCGAACTATTGTGAGCTTTTCTGTCCAGCGACGATTCCAAGGCCCACGGTGGGCTCTTCAACTCTTCAACCAACCAAGCAGCAGCATAAACCCAGCTCTTACAGGCAACTCTAATCCATCCTCCTCAACGTCAGCATTGTCGATGTCATTGCAGTTGACAGGGTACCCGCTTCAACCGGTTTCCTCATCAGCATCTCAAGACACAGTGCACTTTGCAATTGCCTCCTTCCAAGCAGCACACCACCAATTCACCTCCCAACACCAACCATGGCCGGATCTAACGACGTCGACGTGGTGGAACAGGCTGTGAGCCTCTTCTACTCCACTTTCAAGCAGTACGCCAACGTGCCGCGCGAGGCCCTGACCATCGCGGCCGCGCCCGGACGCGTGAATCTCATTGGCGAACACACGGACTACAATGACGGCTTCGTGTGCCCACTGGCGCTGGACAAGATGACGGTGGTGGTAGGCGTGCGTGCGCCCTCCGAGTCCGCCGCCACGACCAAGCTGGTGTCCGCGAGTTTCCCGGGCCAAGTGCTCGAGTTCCCGGCCGACAACACGGAGCAACTGGACAAGACGCAGCCGTCGTGGGGCAACTACCCCAAGGGTGTGACGGCCGAGTATCTCAAGCACCTGAACCGCAAGGAGCCTCTAGGTGTCCACGCAGCCATTGTGAGTACGGTGCCATTCGGCAGCGGTCTAAGCAGCTCTGCGGCACTGGAGGTGGGCTTTGCCACCTTTTTGGAGAGCCTCTTCGAGATCAAGGGTGTGTCTGCCATCCAGAAGGCTCTGTTGTGCCAGGCGGCAGAGCACGAGTACTGCAACGTTCCATGCGGAATCATGGACCAGTTCATCTCTTCATGCGGTAAGAAGGACTGTGCACTGCTGATCGACTGCCGTACTAAAGAGCCGACGCCCGTGGCATTCCAGGACCCGGACGTGGTCATCGTCGTTTGCAACTCGAACGTCAAGCACGAGCTGAACGGTGGTGAGTACAAGGAGCGCGTACTGCAGTGCCAGGCGGCCGTGAAGACGTTGCAGACCCACGGCCACCCGCAAATGACGCACCTGCGCGACGCGACTGTGCCTGAGCTGGACTCGGTGCGTGAAGCACTAGTCGATGAAGTGGTGTATCGGCGCGCACGTCACGTGATCACGGAGGACGAGCGCACGGTGGCCGCCGTGGAGCACATCCGCGCTCGCCAATACGCCGAGGCGGGCAAACTCATGTTCGAGAGCCACGAGTCTCTGCGTGACGACTACGAGGTGAGCACGCCCGAACTGGACTATCTGGTGGAGACGGCTCGCGGCTGCGAGGGCGTGTTCGGCGCGCGTATGACGGGCGGCGGTTTCGGTGGCTGTATCGTGGCGCTGGTGCAGCAGCAACACGCGCAGAAGCTAATGGACACGCTGGATGCCGGCTACCCGGTTGACAAGTTCGGCTCGGAGCTGCCCAAGCCCGCAAGTTTCCTGACGCTCATTGGCGACGGCGCGCACGTGGTGCAAACCGGCGTGGCCACCCCGCCTCCGCTTAGATCAATTGGCGGTGAACTACGTAGCAAGTGCGGTTCCTGTGTGAACGAGCGAGTCGACACGGTTGTTGATGAGAACCGGGTGTAGTACGTTTGAGTACCGTGTTAAGCCATGAATTTGGATTTGTATGAAGAATGCGAGTGCTGTTGTTGCAATTGTTGTGAAGTAAGACCATTCGTTGGATCCACAAGACGAATTGTTACTTTCGGTGCTGCTTCATGTGCATTGTGTAACTTCTGTGTACTAAGCTTTCCTAGGAAATCATTTTTGGCTCAAATCCGACGTTGGAAAATGATTCCACCACCTTCGGAGACCGCGCAGCATGTGGCTGTCCACGTGTCGCCAAGGTCCGCCTCAATGTATTGCTGTGCTGTCTACATCGACCAGGTCCGTCCAGTTGCAGTTGCACTAGGTCCCTTTCGTAGATTGCCAACCCTTTTCCTCCCTCAGTTGAGACACAAATTCCAATCCAATGACACTTCGTGGCAAACGACTGTCGCCACAATTCAAAGCTTCGATCGGAGTCGAAAGGTGGCAATTTCCAGCAATTGATGACAATATTTAATAGCATTCCAATAATTCTAAAGCAATAATCGTTGTGTAGCTGGCAGAGGAACGCAAATTGTGGGAGAGTTTCATGCTTCTTCTGACAGTAATCGGCATCGTGTGTGTGAGTGTGGAGGGGGAACTGCTTGGAGTCGAGTTGGCGCAGTTGGTAGAAGAGGGACGAAACTTTACGTCGTCGAACGAGACGAACTCACTCGCCTACTCAACAGTGTTCATCGTGCTGAAGGGTGTGCTCTCGGGCACATCGGGATTGCTACTTTATGCTCTGATCATGCGTTACCGTACGTTTATTTTCTAGCTGGCAAAGTATGTCGTGTGCCAAGTTGGAAAAGTGAATTGCTCTTTGACCCTCAGGAATCGTCTGCAAGATCAAGATTTTGGCGAAACAACTGCCACCCGATGCTACATTTTTCAGAGCGTATTCAGGGCTACGAAGGTTTGTAATTCGCGTCTTCACTTGGTATAGCAGAAGTGAAAAATACTGTACTAACTATTAGGACGCTGCTGGTAGTCGATTTCTGCTGGAAGCATTGGTGTGTATCTTTCATATGCCACTTCTTAGTGCCGATCGCAGAATATGGCGCTGGAAAGAGTACGATGTCTTGTGTCTCGACCAATTGGGTGAGTAAAACCTGGATCAACACTCAACTACATGTACCCTGTCATCTAACGCTTGGTTGCTTCGAGAACAGACGTTGTGGTGTTCACACGCATTTATTTGCTAGGTCGGGTGTTGAGAAACAGACTGGGCTTGAACTCCGCATCACACGAAGCACGTCTTATCGGTAAGGATAAAAGAAAGCATGCTATCCATCTCCTGTATTTTATTCTCTCACTCAATTTTGATACTGGGTTCCTACTTACGTGAACGTGTACAGGTTCCATTCATCAAGTAGATTTGTCGTCGATCTGGCTCACGACCAAATTCTCCTTCCAGAAATTTCCGTTTGAGTCAGCCTTGACTCTTCTGAGCATCGGCTGGTTGGTCACTTCAGCCGCGCTAAACTTCTTTGAACGGTGCGTAGACATCTGCACATTTGCTCTGCTTGGTATCTAAAGCGAAACTTCACCTATCGACTTTCGTTGTGTTGGTGTTACTAGGGCAAGTAATCCAACCGAGACGAACGCCAGTGACGCCTTCTGGCTGACAATCGTCACCATCACTGGTGTTGGCTACGGCGACACCTTCCCGCGGACATTAGGCGGCAAAATCGTCATCGCGACCGGAGGCATTATCGGCGGTATGATCATTGCATGTTTGCTGCGTGTTGTACTCATCGACGCACTACAATTATCTCCACAAGAACAAACGGTGCTTGATGTCGCGCGCTTCTATCGCTACGTCCGCCAGCGCAAAGAGGGAGCTGCAGTGCTCATGCAACAAGCTTGGAAGTGGCATCGAGCCAAAACTCTCACCAGCGGCCCCAAGCACCAAGTTCGTAACCAAAAGATCCGTCTGTATACTGCCGCGGAAGCCTTTCGTCTACTGCGATTCGCGCAGCCACCAAGTCTGGCTGGAGACACGTACTCGAACTCACTGTGGTCGTCGTCCTCACTCTCAGGAGCCAGCATGACCGACGTCGTGACCAAGCGAGCCGAACGTCTTCGAGAAAATATCGAGGATCGACGCACACGCAGCTTCAACGAACTGGAGCGAACGGTGAATCTCTTCCGATCCATCGCTGAAAGCTCATAAGCAGACAACGAATGGCTATTGTCAAGTATTGCCCAATGTCTCCCTACCACGCCATCGCTGCACTTTCGTAGCGCAGCAGTCAACAGACCACGTTTATAATGCCACCACTCAATATCGCTTGTAGTTTAAAGACAAAGTGCGATTGAGCACGAGGAAATTAAAAATTCAGAGGATTAGCTCAGTAGACATTCGTCTACATCTGTATGCCACACCACGTTACACCATTCCTATCACGTCACAGATTCCACATTTCAGCCAATCCCAGCCACTCAGATTGGTCATGCTGCGACGAGGAGCTCCATTGCGACGGACTGTGCTGCGTCGCTGCCTGTCGACGACCCGCCGCGCCAAGGGACTAAACCTCACACCATACGTGTCTCCTCTGCTGCTGCGGTTGCATCCAGACACAGTGCAACGTCAAGCGCCTGCTCTAGCGCAGGAGAATGAACAAGCGCTTAAACAACTCAACGTTTTTCTGGAGTTGGCCACATTTGGCTGCAACAACGACGCATTTAATGCCCGCAAACAGGTTTTGGCACTTAGTGATAGCCGCCACTCAATTACCGAAGATCCGGTGCGGTTTCCACTGGTTTTTCACGTCCCGGTGGACGATTTAGAGGCCCAGGAACACGTAAACGGATTCGTGGAAGTCAAGTACACGGTGGAGGTGCCAGGGCGTCTGGTGAAGCGCACGCTTTCCAATCTTGGACGGTCGGTAAGCGCCAGAAACGACCCGGAGGCTGCGCTGCAAGCCCCGTTCGCACGGGAGTGGCAACGCACCACGAAACGGATTCTACAGGATCTGTTCCAGGTGGCTCAAGTGCCGCTTGCAGTGGAAGAAGGCGAGGAAAAGAAGATAACGGCACTGGCTGAATGGCTTGCGGAAGAAGATACAGTGGCCGATCAAGCGGATATGCACGGCATCCGTGTCGGAGAAAAGAACCGAGCGAAGAAACGGGAGCACGAACAGTTTGCAAAGATTTTCCACGAGATGCTCACGCTTGAGAAGAACATCGTGCAGGAAACAACGACGGGGCTTGAAGACGGACCAAGTAAGTGCTTACTAGTGATGGAGGTATCATTTATTGTATGGAACTCACGATGTTGTCGTTTATTGCCCTTTTGTAGCATCGCAGCATGCTGTGCTGACTAGTCTGCTCCACTCGAGACTTTTCCTGCCAAAGTTCGACGACCCGCACATGAAGAAGAGCGCATTTCACTGGATCGCCAACCTTTTACTTGTCAACTTCATGGAGTTGCGTCTTCACAGTCTCGTGTGGAACAAGATCACGCTTCTAATTACTGTCGACGGTGAGGTGGAAGAACCACAAGTGTCATGGGACGAAGAAGCTCCCGAACAGGGCATGGGAATTCTTATCCCTGTTGGCATGGATATCGACACCCTGATCGATTTCATTTACGAAAACGTTGAAGACCTGGAGTTTGCACTGGAACAGAAAACCTCTCAAGCTGAAGCAGCAGCGAAAGAACAACAGCGACTACGACGAGAGAAGAAGAAGAAACAGAAACGAAAGCAAAGAAGACAAGGTCACTTTTACCAACATGAGGTGAACGCAATATTCCAGAAGAGATAATGCAGCATCCGTGCTGTATTATTTCAGAGCAGAGCAGAGCAGCTCAACGCAATTGCAAGTTGTCTTTGATAGAACCTTAAAGTCCCAAACGGCCGACGCCGTTCTTCAACTTTTACCGTTCTGATAAAACTGGTGACGCCGATACAACTGACACAACGCTAGATGTTGCAACCAATGCAGGTAAGCTTCTATTTGTTTTACTGCTGTTGAGTTGCTTCCTCTGTGATGAAGTTCCCGTCGGGTGTGATGAGAGCGCCACTAAAGGCAAACGAGACGTCCTCCAGATTGCCGAGTAGATGTAACATTGGTGAAAACATGTCAATGCTCGTGTATAACCTGACCACGCGAGTGCTGGTGCTGTCCCAGTCAAATCGCACCGATCCCCGCACAGCGATACGCTGATCCAGTAATCTGGCGACGATGAGCTTTCGACCCACATTCGGGTTCTTGCTGTCCTCTCTCAAGTTTGGGGATATCGCTTGAAGCGTTTGTTTGGTAAGAATGACACTTGTGTTGGTTGTAGCAACGAGAGAGTCATTTGCCACTCGTCTTAGATTCTCAAGCTGGATGTGGCCACCAGGAAATCTTTGCGTGAAGATCCTCCAATTTTGCGTTAGCACATCGATACCAGAGGTAATTCCCATATCTACGTCTGGTGCCATTGTTGCGCGCAGGAAGTTGACAGCGTCCGCTTGGGATGCCTCTAGTCAGGTAACCCGTGCTTGAAAACGCGAAAGTACTCGATTGCAACAGACCAGACAGTCTCTTTCAGCAATCTCCTACTCAAGATATCACGCTGGAGTTGGAGCTGCTTGACCTCGCTTCGAAGCTTCGGAATGGACTCGACCAGTTCTGCAACCATCTTCTGCTTCTTCTTGAGGTGTCGTTGCTGAATTATCTTTCGATGGTCTCGATAAGCTTTCATGATATCACTTAGTTCGCTCAGCGTGTCTTGGTCAGCTATAGCACGAATCTCTTGCATCGACAGCGTCCGTTGACTCGTAGAACTCATGGCGGCAGGATCCGCTGGGTTACAATCGGACACACTATGGTAGTTTCGTTGCTCCAATCCAATATTTGTGTCTTCTAGACGTGCATTGACGGTGAAGGAGTCATGTAGTGGCTGTTTCCGCTGGATCACACTACCAATGACATCTTCACTCATGGTTTGCGTGTTGGGAGGGTGGACTAAGTAGCTTTGCATGGAGATTGCGCTGGTAAAACTGGTTTCCACTTGTTCGCCACGACGAAAGTGACAGAATGGTCAACTGAAAAGCCTTTCCAGCAATGTTGATTCACATGTCAACACTGTCGATTGCGTGCAATCACCTGCAAATCGGAGGAACTCATGCCCGTACCATATGTGAGCTTCACATATTGTGAATCACAACCGAGTAACTTGGCCACTTGAGAATCTATTACTTGGTACAAGTCCTCGCAACGTGCTGGTTAAATACGACTGCCTTTGCCTGAAGACGATGGTCGTTGTAGAATTTGGCCAGCCGTAGTGTGGCTTCCGCTGGATGGGAAGCCAGTTGAGGACGACGTTGATGCTGTCGTAGCCGTGGACGAAGACATACGCAGCGTTGGGGCGATAATACTCTTTAGAGTGAAGGCCACTTGCATGGAGCTTGGCCGTGTATCCGGATCCAGCTCCGTGCAGTCCATGACCAGCTTGCGGAGATTCGGCGGACAGTCCTTGCGCAGTGACACTCGAATTTTTCCCAACCGCACGAGTTGAGCAAGTTGCATGCCTGGTAACCTCTCACCCTTGTCGGAGGTCACGTCTGAGAACGGTGCCTCGCATGTGTCCATCTCCGATAGCACAACACCAAGTGAGTAGATATCAGCCTTCTCGGAATACTTCTTGCCTTCGATAATCTCCGGAGCAGTCCAGAGCAACGTGCCTACACCCGACGTCATGGTCTCGTTGACGTGCGTCTTGCGACTGACACCAAAGTCACTCAGCTTAGCGTGGAACTTGCGGTTGAGAAGCACGTTCTTGGACTTGAGGTCACGGTGCACGACTATAGGCCGCAAGCAATGTAAGTATACCAACCCTTCTGCGATATCCATGGCGATGGATATCTTCTCGCGCTGCCACGTGAACTTCTCTCGGTTCTTCTTCAGCACTTCGTCCAAGTCGCCTGCCTCCATGTACTCCACCACAGCGCACAAATTCTGTAGCCGGTTCCAGCTCACGCCTACGAAGGAAACGATATTACGGTGCTGAAGTGTGCACATGAGCTGGATCTCTCCGGCAAACTGCTCCAGGCTGGCTGTGAACTGGCACTTCTCCGGTAGCAGGCGCTTGATGGCCACATGCCGCGTTTCCAGTTGCCCAAGCCACACTTCGCCGTAAGCTCCCTTCGATAACATTCGAAGAAACGTGAGTTCGTCGAAGGCAATGCGCTTCGTAAACACCTCAGGATCCTGCATGAAGTCCGTCAAAATCTCTGACTCATTGCAGTACTCGCTGACAGTCTTGCCGCCGCCTGCGGCACCAACCCAAGTACCAGCCATGGACGACCGACGTCCATACGCAGATTCACGGTTGCTAGCGTTGCCAAAGGTGTACCACGACGATCGTCGTCCCCTGTTCGTCTGCACGTTCACGTTTGTAGCAGCATTGGACGAGGTTTCGCTGCCGCTATCGTTGCTTTTCGGGCGTCGCCCGATCACTCGAGGAATAAATCCCAGTCCTGACCGCGTTGCACTGGAAGTCTGCTCCTGTTCCTGTCTCGTTCCAATTGCTGCACTCTCTGAAGGTTGCTCAGTATTCCGCATCTGCTTCTTGCGACAACAGCAGCAAACAACCAAGATCACGATGACCAGTACGACACCTCCGCCGATGGCAGCACCGAGAATCAGCGTCATGTTGCTGCCACCATTAGAAATCTCGCTTTCGTCCGACTGTTGATCCACCTGAATAGTACCCACTGACGCTAGAAAGTTCTTCACCGTAGCTTCATCCACCGTCGGCTTGCAGAACCCACTCGAAGACGTCGTCACATCCTCCATCCTTAAACACGGGATGATCGTATCCAGTGTGTTACCACAGGAATCACCTGTATCTCCATTCCTCATGTGGATCGAATAAACCTGCAACGTCTCCGCTGTGTCGCTTAAAGTGATATTGTGTTGATAAGCCTGTGGGTACGGGATAGTACTGGATGACGACGCTGAGGACCAGAACGACACACCACTGGTCGTTGGCAGCGTAGAAGATGCTCCATCCATTGCACATTGGATGGAACTTGTCATAGTAGCCACACACTTGGTGTTTGTGGCCTGGTAGTACGAGCCACAGCTCGCAGCTTCACACTGACTGTTTTGACCTGTAAAGTCGTCGTATGAGACCCCCACGCTCGCCATTTCCACACCAGTTGCAGCTCCATTAGAGCAACGAGTATAGACCTGAATTACGGTTTCTCCAGCCTTGTCCCCATTGCTGAATCCACCTGAGAAGACGTATCCGTGTACCCAGAGCAGTCCAACCTTGGCGACGTCGTCCAGATCGTTCCAGGACGCTTCAGAATACGCGGAAAGCATGGCTGCAACGTCCGTCGGTAGATCATTCTCTGTAGGGGTCGTGAGTATAGCAGTATCGCTCTGGAGGCTCTCGCAACGCGCAAGAATATCGCTCCCTGTTGATGAAGCCAGTACTAACACGTTTCCACCCATTGCGAGGGCTGTAGAGACCGCCAGAAGCTGCAATTTGCGTCTCCTTCGACGCAGAACAATGATGCTCATTATGGAGAAGGCGGGGAGGCGACAGCACACGCACACGTGGAGAACAAGACGCCCGACCGATGAGTTCCTTCACCTTACCAAGTCCGTAGTAAAATATCAGGTGGGAGCACCTGTGATTGGCTGGAAAGACACAGATGGGTTCATCGTGCTACACTGAACTGTACCGTAAAGAGAAGTTGCTGTCTTTTAGAGTTACTCTAATAGAGGGTTGATATTTACTTCATAAGAGTTCCTCTAATAGAGTATCTCTGGGAGCAAAATAATGGAAATGATGGCATTTGGCTCATGTCTTGACCCTTTCGCCAACGAGGTTTCCATCGGGCGCGATGAGAGCTTCGTTAAATACGAATTGACGTCTTGTGCGCTACCGACCAGCCGCATCATTGTCGAAATCATGTCGAGTTCTGTGGTAAGACTCACTACATAGTCCTTGTCCCTGTCCCAACCAAAGCGTACCAGGCCGTGCATGACGAGACGTTGTCCCAGTAGTTTTCTAGCAATAGCCGGCCTGCCATCGCTGCCGAGGAGGTGAGGGAAGAGTCGTTGCAGCGAGTGCTCCGATATTATGATGCTAGTGATAGTGGAGGCGACGAGCCACCCTTCCGAGATCTGCTCCATACGTCGGAGTTCGAGCTGGACGTCCTGGAACGCATCTGTGAATATTGTCCAGTTCTTCACTAGCGCGTCAAGTCCGCACACTGAGCCGACGTGCACATCAGGTGCCATCTTTGAATACAGGAAGTTTAATTCTTCCAAGTGAGTGCCTTCTGGTGCGAGTAAGCCATTCCAAAAGACACGGAAGTACTCTACTGCAACCGGCCACACTCTCTTTCGTCGAGATTCCAGACATGAGGCTATCGTGTCGGCGACTGAGACGTTTAATCTCTTCTTGTAATTGACTGGTGGCTTCTTCAAGCTCCGCCGTTCGCTTTCGCTGCTTCAGCCTGTATCGTTGCTGGTTCATTCGGTGACGATTTCGGTGCAGTTTATTGGATTCGACAAAGAGAGCAGCAGCGGCTTCTACAGAAAGTTGTTGGTCTCTGTCACACGCAGGTGTTGTCTGTTTGCCCTCGAGCAGTTTGTCCGCCGTTTGCGGGTAACGTTCTGTCGACGCGTTTGATGCTTCCACTGCCTCCATACTATCAACATACTGTTCCGTCGCGGCATGAAAGCGTGGCGGGTCACTCTGCTCAACGGCGACGATGGAGGAGCTCAGGGCGGTTCGGTGGCGTGACTCAACTCGTAGCACCACATTCGCGATGGTGACTTCGCTGAGTGCTCGGACGTTGGGCGAGAAGAGAACACCGGTTTGCATCATGTACTGTATGGATGATCTAATTGTTTTCCCAAGCCGATTTTGGTGTTATCGGTATTCACAAAGTTGGTAACTGACTGCTCGATGCGGTAATTATCTCGAAGCTTTGGGCGTACAAATCCTAGGCTACGAATAACGTTAATACCGTACGAACCCGCACACATCCGTGGCTGTGATCATTACCGCAATCCGAGGCCCGCCAATTTTTACTTTGAAGTACTGTACATGTATTTTGTACTAGCCGCGCAAGCGGAGCTTTGCACAAGTTTAAACTGATGAGTGGGCGCTGGGTTTCGCTCGACTTTTTGATTGATTGGGAGCTTATACAAATACTTAAACGTATTTGTATATTAAAATACTTTTGATGCAACAAAAATAAGAATTGCCAAACTAAGGTAAGTTATCAGTTTCGTAACTCCGTGTCAGTTTCTTGTCCCGTCCATATTACGGTAGCCAATGGAAGCGCCAAATAGGAATTTAGGCAATTAATATAATCCAATATACTTTTGAATATTGAATTGCGCGTTAAACTCAGCCAGAATTCGCACAGATCTCGTACAGAATTGCATAGAAGATATACTTTTGGCTATTTTTGGCTTTGGCCTGCTCGACAGATTATGCTATTTGTCGGGGGTAAACCTGAACAAGCTCGGTTTCACTATGGTAATTCCAACCGGTTACATTATGAGTCATAATGTTCATAATTTATAACCGATTCTGCACACGCAAACCAACGGTCTGTACGAGATCTGCACATGAGTTTTTCAGACGCAATATCTGTCGGATTTTATCTGCGAGAAACGGTCCATTGTTTCGAAGAATTCCAATAATGAATATTTTATTGGAACTCAATTATTATTTGTATTATACCGTATTGCAATATCGTTTTCCGATGGTCGTATAACGTGAATACGGGGGACCCCGCACAAATCCATCGCAGGGTTCCTTATCGCAATCTGAATACAGGTGGGACTGTATATCGTGCGGGTCCTCTCGCACAGAAACCTGAGTTTGGGCTTGAGTTTGGAAATCGACTGTGCGTTGGGCGTCAAACCGTCACGAGGAACCTCGTACAAATCCATGGCAGTGTCCCTTACCGCAATCTGAACACGTACGGTAAGATGGCCCAGGGGTCCCCTCGCACAGAATTTTGAGTTTAGGTTTGAGTTTGGAAAAGGGGCTTGTGTGTATCGCTGCACGTTGCGTACAAATCGGTACAGTAAGTAAGTCCCTTGCGGGGGAACCAGGTGTATTTTTAAAAAATAGAATGTGAATTTGGGGAATTCAATCTGTTTTTTTAAATTGAGAAAAAAAATACCTTAGGAATTGATTAATGGTTATTCCTCGTTGCTACTACATGTCGCACTTGCCTTTTGTTACAGAATCCTGTACTACATGTAATTGACATCAAGGGTGCGTTCGCTTTTGCAATATTTCGAATTCCGTCACCGATGAACAAAACGAAAAAAGAGGTGTGGCATGCGAACTGCTGACCCGCCCGCATCCAGAGCGGTGCTGTTACGTACGTAAGGACGTGGTTAGTCTCCGCCCGGAAATAAACGCAAGACGCTGCGCGCGAAGACCCCGCACGGGCCTGGAAAATGCTTCAATGTGAGCACCAATTCTAACCTTGTTTGTTGTTTTGTTTTTGAGTTAGGTACATTGATGTCACTTAGTTCACTAAAGGTCTAACCTTGTGGTGCATCCAGGGTACATGTAACGTGATAGTTCATTTTGCTACTCAGAGATACGGTATCTCTGAGTAGCAAATTCTCGTCTTTATAAATTAAAAATTACCACGCCTGACGCATTCACGGTGATAGAATACACGTATCAAGTTATACTCGCTTCAACTTCAACCGATCCAAACTGTTTTCCCGAATGGTAGTATTGCGGCTTCACTGCATAAGATCAGGGATATCCAGGTTGTGCGTAATGCATGCGGACGTACGCCGACTTCAGGCACAGGCTTGTGTTCGGTGGATCATGTCGGGCGGCACGTTCAGGTTCCACCACTTCAATATCAAACTCCCGCTCGGAACAACACACAAGCTGCTCAACACTTTGGTACAAGAGTATGATGTCAAGGATCATGTTCAAAATGCTGGCACTATCGGCGCTCGTGACTCGCGGAACTATTGCCTTGGAAGACGGCGTCCTATTGAGTGAGACTTTCGGCGGCCCGCACGGCACGAAATACTCTGACCTGGACTTTGCTTCGGCAGGCCAAACCGTGCAAGCCATCACGATCCGGGCTGGCGAGCGTGTCAATGGTGTCGGCATCGACGTCACTGATCCTACGGGGTTGAAGTCGACGCTGTACCACGGTGGTGGCGGTGGAAAGCCGAACACGCTCACGCTCGGCGCAGGCGAGTACATCACGGGCGTGGAGGCCCATTGGGGTGATAAGGGTGACCATACGCGCATCAAGTTCATCCGCTTCACCACGAGTGTGGGCAATACGATCTCTGGAGGAAACCCCACGAAGAATATCGGGAATGACTCGGCGCCTAAGGGATACCAGCTGGGTGGCTTCTTTGGCACTTGTGGCAAAGAGCTGGACTCGGTGGGCGCCATTTGGACCAGCGTTGAGCCCGTGGAGGAGGCTTGAGTATCGGCGGTTGCTGATAGTGTCTTGGGGCGAAGTTTGCCCAGCGTTGGTCAAGGTAGCAGACGTCTAGGTACTAACCTTGGCGGCGGGATTCGCAACAGGGCGTCAGGTAGCAAGTGAGCAATGACGAAAGCGTTCCAATCAAAGAAAAAAGATTAGCTACAAAACCTTCGTATCGTACCCGTTGAGTTGCTCTTGTCGCGAATGTTCTGCGCTGAACTGGTATTTCTTCTTAATTTTAACGCGAAGTTGACGCCTGCGGCTTTCATTCTCAAAGCAGGAACCTCATGCGTGCTCGTGATAGAGAATGACAACTTTGCAGCGTAACTATGCAGCACTACAGCAGATAGGTTTTGGTTTTCATGCGATGACTTTCGCTCCGGTGAATCTTCGTTCCCTCGTAGCGAATGAGAATATAATCGTTTGTTAGGATCGATTGACCCCACCTGTAGAGTGTTAATGTATTATTATGGTGACGAAAAGGTTAACAGGGAGAAATCTTCGCAGCAGCATCTAAGTGGACAGAAGACTACAACGTCGAACCAGTTAATGCAGCTATCCAGTCACGAAAGAAGTACTACTCGGAAGTTTACAGGTAGAAAGGAAGGCCAAATGGGGCTGTCAGTATCAGATCTTTCTAGTTTATATAGCCTAGAATCAACCTGGTTGTGGTGGTGTTACATGCATGCATCATGGGCTACTGTACACAAACATGGAGAGCGTACATGAACTTGAACGACTTACTATCGGTAAGAACATGTTAGGTTACGAAATAGCGATACGTTAGCGGATCTCGTTTTAAGATTTTTTTCGGTGTTTTGTCTTTGCCCCCCATCATATCATTTTTTTTTAAAAAAAGTGATTATGGAATTACCCTGTTGGCACTATCTGCAAATCGAGTTCCGTAAACCACAATCAGGTGTAATTTACACCGTGTAAAACATGAAAATGATTGCGCATTCGACAGCCGACTGCAAACCAACTACACTTGTAATAAAAATAGTGATAAAATTCTGCTTTAGCGGAATCGCAAGATCTTGGTTGGCTCAGTTCATCGCAATCCGTCCGACCCGAACAATCAGAAAATAGATCAACGAATCTCTGGAAGACAGTGATGAGACAGCTGAGAGCGTCAACAGCTCAGGACTGGAAGATACCGGAAACGAAAATAAGGGGCTGTACAAGTGTCAAATGCTGGACAGCTTCGAATACATAGAAACAGAAAGTTCCAGCAGCACATCGCGGCCAATGAAACGAATCACGGATTAGGAAGTGGTTTGAAAAGTTTCAAGGATCAAGCAGTTAATGGCCACCTTTCGCTCTCTCGACACAGATAAGCGAATTTTGTACGCTCACAGTGGAAGGAATTGGTCTCGCTGTGACGGATATTGCATTTTTTTAGTATTTTTAATATTTTTTTAAAGCATTACTAGGGTCCATATTAAAAAAATATATTTACGGATCTATGGTAGGGAATTGACAAAAATCATTTTCAAATGGCGCGTCATTTCGCCGTCATTTGGTTTTATTTGTGTGGGTGTCAGAATTACCAAAATATCACAACAGTGAACTAACAAACTTTGAAAACAGCTATAGACCTTGTTAGTACGCCGTTGGGATCGCGCTATTTTGCAGCGAATTGGCATGCTCGTTGAAAACGATTTTCGTCAATTCTGAGACCCCGAGTGGAATCAACATGGATTGGAACTTTCAATACGCTGGATACAGTGAAGGAAGAATTAGAGATACATTTGCTGCATCACGTCCTGTCTACCTTTAGATTAATGAAGATAATATCTCGAGATATTATATCTGGAGTTTATTTACTTCAGTTGTTGTCGCCAAAAATGATTGCGGAAATTTATCCCTCCGTTCCAGCGGGCCACACTGTGCGTCGGCAGGCCGGCCCATTGACATCCACTTAGGTTCATCGGCACTTCACAATTTGACCTGCGTCTCTGAAGCTCCCTACCAACCTCTATTATGCGTCTACCTTACATCTTCGTGGTGATAGCAGCTGCGATCCTGGCTACCAGTGATGCTCGCGCGGATTCCAATCAGGCCAGCCACCGTCTTTTGAGGGCCTACCACACGACCGCTACCGACGAGGAAGAAAGACTCGCTCCTCTCGAGAGAGTTAATTCGCTGATGAGAAAATTTGACATTGACCCTCACAAAGCCGCAACCCAGGCAGGGTATCTCTCTTCTCTGGATGAAGCCCCCGTGAAAGCATACCAGAAGGCACTCAACAAGTTGAACAAGCTACACAAGAGTCAGAAGGCATCCCGTATCACGTACGAATAAGATGCATCTGCTCATCAAGCAAATTTACCAAAACAAGCCTCATGTCCGTTTGAAGATCGCACATTTGTTCAGTTAAAATGAATATCTTTTTTTTTGTGGTAATATCAAAACGTCTATCACCAGAAAAAAACTGTTTAATCACAACGCTACTCCCGGGTAGTCAAATATTTATCCCGATTACGTCAGTGTTAAGGTGACGAATTGCATTCGCTGTTATTACCGGTAGTGCGATTTGTCACTGCTTTGCTCATGTTGACAGGGAAACTTGTCGCGCCTATCCCATCCTATTCATGAGCCCAGATGCCATGTGTAAACTGAATCACTCGGTGGTGGTTGGAACGAGTTCACAACCAATTTTGCCGTGATGGCGAGTTGCAACGCAGTTTTTCTCGAGGAGGTGGAGCGTTTTCTGCAGGAAACCAATTTGTCTACCAATGAGTTCCAAGACCAGGAGATTGCTCTCCCCATTGAGGATCTACCAACCATACCCAACAGTCCAGCCCTATTTCTGGGAGCAACGACCACGCAACCGCTAGGCCCATCAGCCGCTACTCTGAGGTCTGACGAAAGTACCTCTAGTGAGGTTGAACCAATTAACATGAATGCTGAAAGTCTCTGGTCATCGTCGTGCGAAGGATCAAAGAGGAAGGCAGAAGCGGTTGCACCCGGACCATTGAACGAGTCGAAGCGATGGCGTTTTAACCGTCAACGCGCACAGAAGGAGGTGTAGACCTCAAGAAGGAAGTGACCCAACTTTCGAATCAATTGGCGGAGCTGACACAAGCGTTGAAAGAGCAGAATGACGATGGCTACGAAGTCGTAATTCAATTTCGATGTGGCAAACAATTGCAAAGTGTCATCGTGAAGAACGTCACCAAGCGGAGAAGGAGCAGGAAGGACTGATCGCCGCCGTTGCGAATCAGAGGAGTTTCATCGAAGAAGTCATTGCATTCGTAAGCAAGCAACATTCAATTTTGCCTGTAGGACAACTATCTCTTCGCCGCGGCTCCTGCATAATGGAGATGCGGAAGGATGCCCTGTTATACCGAGAACAGTTGGCTAGGCTGAATACGAATTATGCTCGAATCGGCGACGTCTTTACTAAGAACGGATTCGACCATATGGAGGAGGGAGTCCTCAAGACTATCTGACGAATCCTGATGGTACCCCAAAGTATTCTCAGTACCGAAACAGAACGGAGTACCAAATTGAGTTTGGTCGCGTGTGCGCCTCGATGTGGGAACTGACGCATTTGTACGGTCAATTGTTGGGTTGGTGTGGCTAACCCCGAGAATACGTACGCAGTGAAGTTTCGACTAGAAGGATCTATACAGACTGGGGGTCAAGCGTCGATTCGTATCAGAGAAGAGCATGATTCTTGTATGGAGAATCTTCGTTGAGGGTGAGGGAGCGTTCTGCGGGATGCATTCGACGGAGTCGGGGTGGTGTCGTGTTCGCCCGAGCAAAGCTGGTGCATCGATGGAAATGTATTTTACCCAGATGCCAATGTGCTTCACTTCCGCTGTGCCTTGTGAACCAGTTCGAGATCATTTCTGCGAGTTGGTGTTCGATTTTGCTCGAGAAAGAGGTACAAGTATCCTGGATGGGATGGAAATGCTTTCGCTTCACAACCACTAAACCGTGACCAATCCAAAATGATGAAATGAATATATGGAAATGGCTGGTGGTTTGCTGTCTGAAGGTGGTCGTGACACTAATGACTTTGTCTCGTACCGATACTGTAGGTGTAACAAACAATAAGATGAAGTTCGAGACAGTTGGATGCACAACCGGTGTGATGCTATCCTAGTTTAGCAAACAACAATGTTTGAGGGCACCTCTGTAGCTCGTAGGAATGATTTATTACTTCAAGTATTATTGCTTGGTTTCGAACATCAGAAACACCATCGTGCATGGAAATTCTCTGTCAAAGCCAGTATGTTGGCTTAGTTTTTGCTTTATGAGTTTTATTAGTAAGAAATTAATCGTTTCTTCATATAGCATCCTTGACGGGATGGCAACTCTTTCGCTTGACAAACCACCAAACAATGACCAACCCAAAATGATGAGATAGGACGCAGACATGCTATGGGCTGAAGAACGGACGGTTTGCCGTCTATCAAGCTTATCAAATTCCTAATGGTGGCTGTGGATGCTGCAGTGGCTTCGTCACCGCACCCATAGGCGCAGCGAAAGACAAAGCTCTCAAAAAAGTTCTGAAATCTGAAAGCATAACTGCAGTATTGTTGTTAAACAGCAACGTTTGAGGCGCATCTGTAATTTGCTGGGATTTTATTTTTATTTGTCGGTTCTAGCATTTAAAAATGCTAGAACCCTACTTTGTCAAACTGCACGTTGAATATCTTTATGTAAGAAACAACTCATTCTATTGGCCAATAAAGTATGGTTAGGGTTTTCAGTTCCCAAACCAGCCAATCCCACGCCGATTTACGTCTCCGTCGGAACCCAAACCACAGCACTGATAATATTCCCACGAATGCAGACGAAGAAGGCGCTCATTCCTCCGTCTCCGCATCCCTCTCCACGTCCACACAGGGCAATGATGTCGTCCGTACACTAATCAAATGGAAGCCGGACGTCTCACACTCCGTCCCAGCAATTCTCAGCCTCAGGAGGTCGCTACAACGCTCGCTATGCCGCACCGCCTCCGCGCTCTTCCAGTACGTCAACAACTCTTAAACTATATTATATCATTTACTTAACTTATATTATTCCTTAAATATTCACAGCAGGTCGAGCCAAGACGGAGCACGTCGTACTTGAATTCCTATACAAAGCAGCAGAACTCATCGTCCAGAGTCGCGTGAACCTCCAGGCCGAGCCAGACTTGAGACGTGGGAGTCGCAGAGCCAGATTCAATCTAGATATCGAGGAGATGCAGCTAGTAAGAGACTCCATGGCAGCCTGGAAGGAGGTAGTGAGGCTACCATTGGCTATCGACATCTACTGGGACGCTGACGGCCACAAACTTCTGCTTGAACGCTGGAGCGTCATGATGACGCCCGATCGCCGACACATTAGCGATCATAAAAAAAATGAACTTGCACATTTCTGAGTACGGAGTTCATCAATTCTCTGCATCTACTCCTAGTAACACAAGGTGTATTGCGAGAGATAGTCACCTACAACGAGGTTGCAGTCAGGTTTAACGAGTGCCTTACTGAATGCCAGAGAAACATCCTCCAAACTGCCAAGTACTTGCAACATCAGTGACACCATGCCTCCTTGAGAAATCAAACTTACCACACGATTGTTGGTACTGTCCCAGTCGAAGCGCACGGAGACTCGCATGACAAGGCGCTGGCCTAGCAATCTCTCACCAATTGACGATAGAATCTTGTGCTTGGCACTAACGAGATGTGGGCACATGTTGTGAAGCGAGAGTTTCGAGATGGTCACGTGCAAAGTGGCCGTAGCAACGATTGAGCTCTCTGCGATCTGGTCCAGACGTCCAAGTTGAATCTGTACGTTCTGGAAAAACTCAGTGAAAGCGCGCCAATTCCTCGCCAACGCCTCTAACCCGATGACAGTGCCAGCGTCCATGTCGGGGGCCATTGTTGCTCGTAGGAAGTCTAACTCGACCCGCTCTCCGTCCGGAATGGGCAGACCACGGCGGAAGACACGAAAATATTCCGCTGCAACGGACCAGATCGTCTCAGTGGTTGAGACCCCGTACGAGAGATTGTTGCGTTGACGCTCCAGCCTCTCGATCTCGTCTCGTAGTTGTTGGCTGTCTGCTTCAAGATCCGCTGTTACCTTTCGCTGCTTTCGTCGGTATCGCTCCTGGTTCCTGCGTCGGCGTTCTCGGTGATAAGCCTCCAAGTCGACATCCCTTAGCTTTTCAAGAGAGATTTGGTCCTCTTCGTCTTCAGTGACGCGTTCCTCTGCATCGTCCAGCGACAACGGGCGTTTAGTGCGTTCTGTCGACGAACGAGACTCCGCTGAAGGCTCGAATTCATTCTTCCGTTGAGACCCACTTAGCTCAGTTATGTCGGAGCGACGAGATGACCACGCACGTAGCACTACGCTGCCAATGACGTCTTCGCTTAGAGCTTGGGTGTTAGGCGGGCAAAGAGTGTCGCTCAGCATTTCTTGAAAGCTTTAGGGCCGTGGGAGAAGATTGATCAATGCGATAGACGACGAGGTTTAGGAAGGCCGTATTACTTGCCAATGCGGACCTCGTCCCGCTGTAAACCACCGGTTGAAGACGTAAGTTGGTTTGTCACGTGTTGCAGACCTCCACGATCTTTGCGGAAAGTCTTGTCATAAACAGTCATCAACAAACGCTTGATCGTGTGTTTTGTCCAGTGACTAAGTCCATAGTACATGAACAGTGGGGTGGTGAGTCAAAGCGACGCGTCTTCGCGTCACCGCGATGTTGTGGAGGTATCAACCACGCAGCGTGAAGTTGTTCAAGGGTTTGCTGGTAACAGACTACTTCGAGAAGGTCTTCTACAAACGACTTTTCGTTGTCAGAGTCAAATCGTTATTGTCTGAATCAAAAACTCACGACCTATTATGGATATAGGATACATAAGCCTCTTGTTGGTGATGATGCCCAAGCGGTCTTAGGGTCGTTATTAACGGGGGAGAATTTGTAGTAGCGTTCTCCTAGTGTTTAGGGGTGATCGAGACGGGACGGTAGTATATTCGCTCTCGTGTTGAGAATGGAGGAGAAGCTGGATCTGCACTGTGATATCTGCTCACTCCCACTTCTCATTCTCTCCCACGACGTCCAGCATGGGCGCGATTCCGATACGTTTGACTTGTTTGACAGCAGTGCTTCCGACGAGAACCTCGAGTGGGAAGACGCGATGGTTTTCTTTGTGGCAGCTACGTCAGTGCTCCAGACGAGAGACTTTCTACTGCAGACAGCGACTCGTATGGAGGCAAATAGCACAGTGCTACACCTGTGCCAGGTGATTACGTTTGCGCGGACATGTACTTACCGCGATCTTAAAATGATCGCCTTTGTAAGGTACTTTGCCGTTTCCCTCGATTTCCCGTACACCCCTACTACAATGGCCAAGGTGAAGCTACTACCAGTGCCCGCATCTATGTCATTTGCCTATTGCGTAATCGGATCTGCAAGCGGTAGTAGGATACTACAAATACTATCGATTCTCTAGGGGAGGGGGGGGGTAAAGTAAAGAGAGCCTCTATTTTGTTAAGAATTAACTATAGAGTCCTGTAGCGTCATGCTCAAGCGGTCAATTCTTACGTATGCTACCCTTTCAAATCTTCATTCCAAGTCGTTGTCTAGATTCAGCTTTGCCTCTGCCAGTCGTAGAGATGGCATCATAAAACGCAGCTCCTGCAGCTTTTGTCGACGACTCAACAGTTCCTGGCAAGTAAGCTGCGCCTGCCTGTCGGAGATGTGGCTGGTGGCAAAATCTGCGACTCGACTGGCCACTTCATCGGGAAGATAAGGGATAGCAGGACTGCAACGCAACATGTCGACGTTGGCATGAACAAAGCGCCGTGTCTGCTGCCATTGCTTCGGACAGACTGTACGCGTTGAGACGATAGGTTCCAGTGTGGGGTCCACGAGGTAGAACGTTGCTATCGTCAGCTCTCCACCCTCGGGGTCCGCAGCATCCAACATAGCAAAAGGTTCCAATCGGTGGGCGAGGAAGCTGGGAACTACGATAGAGCGACCTTCTTGCAGTGTCAATGACCCCCAAGGCTGCAGGAACTGCCGCCCATACCTGTCACAGTAGAATGCCGATGTTCTCTCTCCAAAGGCCAGGAATGTGTCTTCTTGTGACGTCAAACTCGATACGTCCGGGCAATGGACAAATGAGCGAAATGCGAGCTTCGGGAGGTGTAATATTTCTTGACCGCAGTACGTGGTAACCTACAGCAACGATGTGCTCGTGGTTGTCACCGTCGAGCTGCCAGCCTCGGTTGAATTGCGTACGATCTCGATCATTGGTAAAGATTGATTGAGCTTCATCGAGCTGGATGGTCGACATCTTCACAACAACCTGAATCTGTCGACCACGGAGTTTATAAGGTTTATTGGAAGGAGGAAGTGTGCGGGACTTCTTGATACCTCCCGTGTAGTGAATCGAGCCGAAACCAACTTGATGGGGCGGCGGTGGATCCTGCGTTGCAATGCTGCCAAGAACGCATTCAAACAGTGGCAGTAACTGTCCAAGAAGCTGTGGAATTACGGTGTACTAGCCTGGAAACTCGTGTGGGTGTACTGACCCGTCCAGTGGCGATATCCCCACCACATCTCCATTGACTCCAACGTAAAACTCAGTGGGAAGCCAATGGTACTTCATATGACCGTTTGCTTGGTCTTCACTGTCGTGGTAGGCCCGACACCGCAGAGAAGGATCCAAAATGTCCTTCCACATATCCGCCCTTGAGTTATCATCACTACAGCGAGTCTTCTGGTACGAAGTCCGTAGCTCATGAACTTCGTTCATGAACGACAGTGTCTTGGTCAGTATGTTATCTCCTCCATTTCCAATGAAAGTCTCAGGAATGTGCGTTGCCATGGGTACTCCAGCCGTTGACGTCTGCTTTCCCAACGCATACAAGAAGTCGGTGATGAACACACGCGTATCTTCCAGCTCTTGACGCACACACAAGCGAAGCTCGTCAAGAATCTTGTGTTTGGCCCCATAAATCGACATAAGTTGCTGAAACCCTTCACCATTTCCATCAAGTAGCCACGAGACAAGCATCGGTAGCGCCTTTTGTTTGGTACAGTACAACATCCTCACAAGCCATTCAGGTCTCATTGCAGCCTCACGAAGTTCCCCATAGTCGATAACACCTTGATGAATTAATGCGAAGACAGTGTAGTGAATCAACACGTTGTAGTCGTCCAGTCCTTCGTCAATAGTGATGTCTGACGGATCACTAAGAAAGTGTTCACAAGTTTCGTCAAGTGATGGAGAAAACTGCAGCAACCGCGTCAGGTGACGCTCCAGTAGAGCTCGATTGATCTTACACAACCAACTTGTCCGTGTATCTTCACACTGTATGAACCGAGTGACACCACGACCTCCCGAAGCGTTAATGACCGAGCCGATAGCACTGAGCACATCCAGTTCGCTCACTCGACGAACGGTGTAGCTGGATCGGTCGTTGACAGCATTGACACTTCGGTGGCACTGGAGCTCACGACGACGGAAAACTTGATCGCTGGTCATACTCGAAAGTCGCTTGATCTCCTCGACGCCAATGCGGATGTGAGAACGGGGCTGCATTCACTACAGCAAGCTCTATGAATTTGAAGTGCAGTGGAGCGCACGTGCACGTCATCTACGTCCGTTGACAGCCACGTTGAAGCGCAAGAAATTTCTGCCGAGCAGGTTGTGCTATTCCGGCGCTGACGCGTCCCGCGTGTATCGGTACTTCTGAGCTGACCACTTCAACGTGCTAACCAAGAGTTCTCACCATCATGACGGCAGGTTTTCAAGAGCTACACGCAATGTCGCCATCGTGGATACTTTTCAGCACGTTCATGCTCAGACACCCGCCGGAGTCGCTTCAAAACTACTAAGTACTCGTGGAAGATGGTAGAATCGAGAATACCAAGTCCTAATGACCTGGGAACGCTTGTTATGACGATGTACTGGAAAAGTTATGGCGAGTGCTAGCAACAGTCTGCTGCACAACGTTGCGGATCCAGCGCAACCGAGTTACAAGAGACCGAGACAACGTCAAAGGAGAAAAGCTGTGTCAAGTTTCGAACAACAGGAATTCAGCAGCGGTGAGAAGAAGTCGCCGAAAACAGCTGAGCAAGGAGCATTGTTGGAGTATTGCATTGAACCATTTCTGAGTACACCAGGCCAGCAAACACAAGTAACAGCTAGTGAAACTAGCCAGGGAATCGCCGTTAGTGGTGATGATAGAAAAATATGTCAAGGTTTTTACTGGTAACAACCAAATAAAATCTTTCGCAACTCCTTGAAAACAACCTGTCTATGCAGGATCGTAGTGTAAGGACATGTACTTTAGGTGCGTTTTCGCCGCTTATGACTCGCTCTCTACCTAGAATATGAAGATCTGGTTCTCCTTGAATCCGATTTCCTTCAGCATCCCGCTCACAGCTTCATCAAATGCCGGTGGGCCACAGTGGAAAGCTGCCACATCGGGTGACGCCTTGGGCAGCAACTGAGCCAGCATTGCCTTATCCAGACGTTTACCAGTTTGAAACGAGCCCAACTCTCGAGAATCGTCTTCACTGGCCTCGTGAATGACGTGATGCACCTTGACGCGGTCTAGGAACATGTTGGCGAGCGGTTCGAGCTGCGTGAGTGCAATGATGTGCTTTAGCGAGTGGTTACAGTCCACGAGCGTAATCTTCGCTGTGTCCTTGTTGCTCTCCATAATTGCACGGATAAGCTGAAGCATAGGTGCGATGCCTGTGCCCGCTGCAACCATCACAACATGGCGTACATTACTCAGCTTCGGTTGTCCACCAATCGTCACCACTCCTGCCTCAGGGTAACCCAGCACTCCTTGCGGTCCCAATATCTCCACTGTGTCTCCAATCGCCAATTTATCCAGATAACTGCTCATGATACCATCCGGATAAACTTTGACAATCAAGTCAAATGACGCCGGTTGGGAGAACTTGGACGTGGGGGTGAACGCTCTCTCAATCATCTGGCCATTAATCCTCGCCCGTACTTTAAGATGTTGTCCTGGAATCTCAAGTCCCAGCAATTTATTGCCGGATAACTCGAACGTCAACTTGATTGTCTGATGACTCACCGTCTGTTTAAAAGCCAACGTGAAAGGTCGCCATTGGGTTTTATCCAGAGCGAACTTGGACTCAGAAGACACAGTTGTGTCAGGGTCTAATTGCCCGATGTAGCACTTCTCCAACATACTGTGGCCATTAACCCATGGGTGTTTTTCATTGAACAGGTCGGTGCAGTCCCCACCAGCTGATAACATGAGGTCAGCGACGCCACCAGGATGGAACTTAAGGTATGGCGTCATATTGTACACTTTGCCGTCCAATACACTCCAGCAATCGTCCTCAGTGTTGTGAAAACTCACTTCCTCCATAGAGATGGCACGACGTGGGGGTCCACCACGAAGTCCAGAGAGGTCCTGACCTGATTGACACAGACGCATCCAGTGCTAAAGACATAGAGTTAGTATGAGATGTAGAAGAGGGGGGAGACGCACGTACCAATTGGCTGTAGCCTGGAGGCAGCGCCACCTTGTTGCGGCGCTGGACCATCGTCGGACACCCGCCCATCGTGAATGACACAATGGAGAGCTACGAATACTTGTGATTGGCTAGAATGAACTATTTTTAGCCACTCATGAGCGTAATCAGAAATAAAGAGGAACTCTTATACAGACTACACTCTCACTTCTGATATCAACAGTCAAATCATCTTATAACGGGTACTGAATTAAAGAAGATACAGCCACTATAGTAATATAGGTGTCGCGTAAGTAAAACCAGCTCGTCGTGAGGCCAAGCTCTTATGTAGGCTCATCTAGCTCTTTCAGCATGTTGTTACCCTTCGCTATTATCAGGCCACGCGACAGCTGGATCTGCTTAGTCTCCATCTCCACCCACACTTCTAGACCTCCCTTCAGGCGCGGCGACATGACTTTATTGCTTCTGTCGCCTCTTGTTGACTTCTACCTTTCATGCTTCTTCCTTTTCTTGCTGTAAAATCCTGGATATGGTGCTCTGAACTGGAGTGGCGGTTCTCTTTCTTCGCCCAACAGGCCAGCTCACCTTGGCTCATGTCAGGGTTCTTCAGGCTATTCTCGATTGCCTTCCTCAAAAATCATCCACTTAAAAGGCTCTGTGGTGCGCACGGAATTCATCTTCAACGTTGTGACCATCACTCATGCCCACTAAACGAATACTTAAGTGGATGTAGTTTCTATTGTCTGGAGCCGATGGCAATCGCACCAATAATCCCAGCAAACATTTTAATGTTTTAAATAAACAAAAAGATGAAAAATATCGGTGCACTCATGTCCCCACCGGACGTAACGGATCGGGTTTGACCCCATGTGAAGTATCGTTGCAGCTTATTGATACTTTTCTTTGTAGGTTCCTTCCGCAACTTTTCCATCATCTTGGGATTCTTCTCCAAACTCTGCAGCTTCTTCATCATTGCAGGATTTTCCTTGAAGGTCTTCACCCCGTTAATGTTCACGGGATTTTTCTTCAAACTCTCGACTGTCTTGACAAATGCAGCATTCTTCTGCAAGGCCTCGATACTTTGGGTATTCTTGTAAAAAGACTCGTCAGTGTACTAAGACTGGTTCTCTCTTCGATTTCGTTTATGGTATTGGTGGTCTCATCTTCAGCCTCAGTAGTCACTGTACTGCCCTTGAGTTTCCGTTGTGTGTCATCAATACTGACGCGAGTGAGGCTCGAGTCGGCGATTTTCTCGGCATACGCAAGATTGTAGGGGCATCCAATCAAGGTAAGCAGAAGGAGAACCAGCAGACGTCCCATGGTAGCGATGACAACTTGGGGTGAAATTGAGAATGCTTCCCAAGCGTCTCTGACAGCCTTTTGGGCTGTCATTTACTTCGAAGTAAGATATACAACGGGATCTGTTAGAGTTTGTACATGTCGTTCGAAGCATTTTATTTCTGCAATTCTAGTGTAAAAATGCTGTCATAATCTTCGAGCTGCTCGAAATTCTTGTCACAATACATGTAGAAGGCCGTTAATACGTAACGCAATGCTGCAACATAATGAATTTGCGCCTGATACTGTAGCTTTAAAGTAGAGAGTAAAGTAAAAGCATACCAGAGAGTACTGCCAGTACTGTGTCATAAAATCGATTGAAGAGACCGGGGATCTTCGTTTCTACGAAATACTTCTTCAAAAGGCAAATAAAAACTACCGTAAGCAAGCTATTTTCCACATCAACCATTAACCCTTCTGCGTTATCGAGTGCAGGTTTAAATGTGTGTTGCTACTGCTTTCGTGGAGTGTGGGCAGCCGTTCGGATGTGGCGTTTGTATTCGGATCAGATAAAGCAAGAAACGCCTGTTGCTATCTCTATAAATTTGAGACGACAACAGCAACTTTATAGCATCTGCATTCTAAGCAGATCTGCTGCACGCAATTTATAAACACGCCATAATCTGATCGCAATGATATTGGACTGACGCATTGGTTGTTGGTGTTGGGCGTAGATTGTGCTGCACAATCAGCATCGTATACGTTTAGGGTGCAGGTACTTACACAAATACCTACGCAGTGACAGCAACAGCGATCATAGAAGGGTTTTAGCCACCAACGGCAGAAAACCGGTTCAGATTCAACGAAACTGCGCAGTATTGTAAGGAATAATATTTTTCTTTTTATGATTTCGTGCAGGGCACGTCATCCGACACGTTCTGGTGTTCATCCTCGCAGAAATAAGTTTATGCTCTTTCGGTCGTCGATTTGCAGTTTCCGGTAGCTTCAATTCTGTGCCGTACATCATTGGCGGTGCGTAAAATATTGAGTGCGTGAGACGAATTCTCTTCGAATGAAGGTGTGGGCAAGCTCAATTGCTCAGTAACTTGTTCATTAGCTGTGGGTCGCACGATCCTAGTAGCGATTTCATGTTTCGGATTCCTCATTTATTCGAGTAAGCGATGACGCATTCGAGCGTCGACATCTCGTGCGAGAACATGGCATGGGCATTGAAGCGATTGAAGCGTGGGACTGCACCAATTCAAGTAGAAGAGAGGGATCTTCCTGTTTATGAGTCAGTTACCTTGCTTCCTCTTTGAGGATTGGTAACATCTGACAAATGCTTCCCCTTTCATTTATCTGTCACATTTGCGCATAGATTATTCGGTTCATGAATCCTGCACCAGCACGTCATCTGACAGTCTACTGTTTGCATTTGTGTCTCCGTCGTCAGTTCTCGATTTCCATCGCTTCGACCAGATCTCCACCTCCTCCACGCACCATGCCAAGTAGCAGCACTTTTACCCTCCAAACGACCGAGTTCTAACCGAGCAGGTCATTGGCCACGTTCTCCAGCGTTCGTGTCTTCCTCACCGCTCCTTCGTCGCCGACACCATCTTCAGCGGACCGGAAGTGATTGACATGTCATCCAAACCTTCGGATACGCCCAACATCAAGAGAACTCGAGCTACGAAGCCACTCGTGTCAAATAAACGCGCCAGGATCAAGAGTCCCATATATTTGGAGCAGCTGAGCCCACAAGAGGATGAAGGCGATGCTGAGGTAGAAGCCTATCATCGAGAACGCCGTCGAAGAAACCAAGAACGCTGATGAGGCAACGCAAGTTGAAAGATGATCTCGAAGAAGCCAATCAACGGCTACGTGAAGAGATCGAGAGACTTGATCGTCAACGCAATAGTCTCTTGTGTGGAGTCTCGACCAAAGAAACAGTGTGGTCAATTGCAGTGGAATATTTCCGTGTCTTTAATCGCGGTTTACTCGCCTCAGAAGGTGTTCGTATCGTCGAGTTGGACTTCCTACGAGCGACAACGACGCCCGACATGGATGGGGGGACAGTACGCGGCTTTGAGGCATTAGCCAGGAACTGGAATGTCTTCACGCAGTACTTCAAAGATGTGGATCTCCGTCTAGGCCGACTCGACCAAATCACGGACAACTCGCTAGTGGCTACCACTACAACAAGCTTCACCACCACCAGCAATACCTTGCGCTACATGTTCCCACATCTGTCAAGGGACATCGTTGATCGTCGCAAACGAAGTCGTTGGGCTCATATCGCTGACAAGCTGCTGGGTTATTGTCTTGTGGTGCGAGGCACGGTGCGATTCGAATGGGACAACGCGGATAGGTGTGTGGTGGCTCTGATCACCCAAGCAGACATGATGGCTCCGCTACGGCAGCGTCTAGGGAACTTGGAGTACGTATCGCTCGTGTTCAGTCACGCTCTGATTAAACCTGACGGCAATTTGGTTATCGGAGAGTATCTCGACCGACATTCATTGTGCTCATAAGTGAGATTCGTCCAAACGAAACGATCCTGTTTAGTAACAATTGTTTTTGCAATTAGTTACCGTAGTTGGATTCTTCAAAGTAGTTTATATGACCTAGGACAGAGAAATTTTGGTTTCTAAGTTCGATGTGCTCAATCAGTGTTGTACCTACGATCGTAATTTCCATAAATATTCGCCACGAAATGTCCACCAGCTACGGGTCATTGTAAAATGCTAACCTCCTCGGTTTGGTAATAATCTGTGGCTGTCTGGGCTATAGGAGCGTATCACGCTGTTTAATTGCTTCACGTTGTGTGAATGGATTCCGCATTTGAGAGTAATTTTTATCTCGTGATTATGTTCTGGAACTATTAGCGACTTGCACGAATTTCGGCTCAAACTGAGTAGTTCATCTGTTCATCTATCAACTTGCATGCTGTTAACCCCATTGAGTGCGATTGTCCAAATGTCCCTAATTTTCATGAGCGGAGGAAGTACTACAGTGGTTACAGTAATTAGTCTGAGTTCAAAATTAGTCTGTATTCACAATTAGTCTTAGTTAGATTAATTCATGTGAGCGAGAATATGCGAAATTCATAATTAGTCTGTGCACGAATATTCAAAATTAGTCTATGCAAGCTCTGGGCTCGTCATTTGTGATCGCGAAGATCAAGGATGTTTGGTCTCGCATGTGGAATGAGAAGAAGATCGAACTGATTGAAGACAAGGAATGGCAGAATAAGGTACGCAAAGACGGCAACTACTCCGGTAAATTGAAGAATCCTGGTAAGCGGTTTTTCCTGGAGTTGGCGGCTGCTGCAGTTCGAGAAGTCAACGCTAAGAGAGACAATAACGGCATTAACTATGCGCGCAAAGCGATGATGCGCTGCGGCTTGTCTTTGGGGGTCGATGGAACATGGTCCACGGAGCAACTTTTCCCGCGGTTGCAGGAAATTGTAAAAAAGTATCCGTTAGAATTCGCGGGTACATGCGAGGTACAGAACGAATTCGAGGCCAGTTCAGCAGGCGAGGAACTGGTAGCTGATGATGATAGTGTTCGCCTGTAGACCAGTTCCAATGCTTGTGCGTTGTAGATAATGCGTAATCCATACATACATACATACCTGTGTGAACTCAGTGTGAGACTATTTAGTGGATTCATAATTAGTCTATGTTCAAAATTAGTCTTAGTGAGACTAATTAGTGTGAAGCAGAAAAAAATGCTCACATAAATTAGTTTCACTAAGACTAATTACTGTAGCCACTGTACTGAGCTAGGGCTGAGTGTGATCCCAAGCGTGCTATGCATTTCAACGGATGAGTGACAAGACACCTTCGTGAGTTGCGTACGTGGGTAGGTACTGTAAAGTTCACAATTAAGCAACAGGACTACTTTTGCCAGAAAACTCGGCGGATATCAATGCGGACTTCATTCCTATGATACATTACAACACAAGAGAATTATTTGAACAAATGCTCGGATTCAGACACTATCTGTTACCACTCCTGCTCTTCGTCGATCCAGAATAGTAATTTAACGTTCCTCTTCCTGCGCACAACCTTCATCCTTCACATTCTTGCTGTTTCTTCTTCCATATTCTGCATTCAGACTTGATGGCACCATCTCTTCCAGCGCTGTTGTCTCGGATGCAGGCTGCTCTTCAAAAAAAATGTCAATTCACGGACAACGTTGCACTCCGAAGTGATGAGGGCATCGCTAAACAGGAACGACACGTCTTTCATGTTGCCTAGAAGCTCCAGTATCGGTGACACCATGTCCGCCTGGCTGTGAAGTCGCACTACGCGGTTGCATGCATTGTCCCAGTCGAATCGTACGGAACCGTGCACGCGAGATGGCAGTCGATCAGCTTTTGAGAAATGCGAAAGCCCTTGCTATTGTTGATACCATAGAACAGATGTGGGAATACCTTAATCAAAACGTGTCTGCTGAGCGTGATGCTTGCGGTAGTGGTGGCGACGAGGGTGTTGTATCCTATCTTCGCCAGACGCTGGAGCTGCACGTCGACATCATGGAAAAAGAGTGTGAAAACTACCCAATTTCTTGCGAGGGCAGCAACGCCGCAGACAGAGCCGATATCAACGTCCGGTGCCATCATCAATCGTAAGAAGTCTAGCTGGGCTGTTGGTGTACCAATGCGATGATGCAGACCATGCTGGAAGACACGAGAGTACTCGGTCGCGACAGACCACATGGTTGAGAGCCTTTCCATCTCATTCGAGAGGCAACAGAGCCGGCTTTGGAGTTTCTTGATTTCGTCTCGAAGTTGTTGGTTGGTGTTCTCAAGGTCGTTTTGAAAATTCTGTCGCTTAATTCGGTAGCGTTGCTTGTAAATCCGTCGACGTTCTCGAAAAGACAGCTGGGTTTTGCTTTTGTTGAGCTTGGAAGTCGCCGAACTTGACCCTTGGTCATGATGCTTTGGCTTGCTTGTGTCTTTTTCATAGATATTCGGGTTCACTCCACTGATGACGAAGCCGTCAGTGAAGTATTGGCGCTGCCTCACGTTGCCAATTACGTCCTCACTCAAATCACTGAGGTTTGGTGGACAAAGAGAGTTGCTTCGCATGCTTCTTGGGTGTTTTACGTTGGTCCCGGGGTACTTGACCGGTTTGCAGGATATTGTGTAATGATTTACTCTTGCACAAACGCGGTAACGTGGTAATCGCAGAAAAAGTTTACATTCCGAATGCCGTCCTATCCTATAAATGTTCTTCAGCTTGAGTCGAAGATTAATTTGTTACGCTTCAATCACTCATCGGGTGCATACCAAGTCATCTGTTCTTGTCAACATTTCACGTTTCGAATCGGATAAAATGTTCGCAACTTTTTTTTTTTATCTTTGATCGTTTTGTAGAATACGTTTTCCTAATACCACGTGCATGCTCCATGATAATGCAGCTATCTATTCGCTGCTCATTGGGAAGAGTTTGTAGTGTGGCATCGACATCAAGCATGACAGAGCTGTAGATACATGTTGAGCATCTTGTTCGCGTAATTTTTCATCCATAAACAGCGTCTTCACATCGGTACAACACGACGTTTGCCGTAGTGTTCATGGGGAGGGTCTGATCAAACGGGTTGTTAACAGTCGACACCTCAAAAAATTGCCGCTTGCGGTCGAGCTTCATGTCTTTGATAGAGCTATAGCCCCTTGAAACTATAAGACCAAATCAAAAAACGTTTTTAAAAACGTTGTGGAACAGGCCCCTAAACATACCACACAGACCTCTCATGATTTCGACAGCTGCTTGTATTAAGACACTATTGTCGGCTTGTTACGCCGTTTCTTGTTTTTGTTCTTCTTCGGCTGCTGCTCGTGTTTCCGCTTCTGCCCCTGTTGCTTATGCGGCACCGTCTTGGCCTCTTCAAACTTCTCAGCGTTTGCCTCTGTCTTGGGTTCCTCCTCCTTCTTCTGTGTCTCTTCCAGGGTCTCCTCATTCTCCTTCTTCTGTACCTCTTCCTGCTCTCTCTTCATCCTCTTGACTTGACGTTCGTGCTGTCTCTCCTGTCCTTCTTTCTTCCGTCTCTCCTTCCGTGCAACTTTGGCAGCTTCCTTCCACTCCAGAAACGTCTTGGTTCTCGTAGTTTCCAGCGCTGTATCCAGCCATTGCTGTTCTGCGTGCCATTCCTGCACTAAAACCTTCTGCAACAGTGTCGGGTTCTGCAACGACAGCAATCAACACTATCAGTCTCTGCTCTTTAACTGTATTTTGACGTGTATCTCTTACCAGCACATTCATCTCCAAGAACCCTTTACACCCACTGCTCTCCACTTGTTTCCGACCCAAAACATCAATGAACCGGTCCACACAGAGCTCTCCTCGACTGTTGGTATCGATATCTCTGGAACGGTACAAGTCTAGTAACTGGGAGTTCTGAGCCTCAGTAGCAACCACAAACAGCAGATGCAGGTCGGTTCCCATGCTGATCACGCGCCCATTGACAATATGCAGCTCCTGCAGCCACTCGCGTAGCACCGAGACGTACGTGGCGCGGTCCCGGAAGTGGTCAATGCGCAGCAATAGCAGCTCCATAGCCGTTTCAGATCTGTAGCTCCTCGAACCAACGGACACGAATACGGCATCTAATTGGATGAAATAAAGTGTTGTTACGATGTAATACAGTGGAATAGCGGTTACAACGATTTAAGAGCGTATTGGTATGACATTAAAGTGTAGTTGAAGTGGTAACTAGTCCCCAATGACGAGGTTGCAGTCGGGCTGGATAAGAGCACTACTAAACACAAGCGAGACAAGCTTTAGATTGCCTAACAGCTCCAGCATTAGCGTCATCATGTCCGATTGACTGATGAGACCCACCACTCGACTGTTTGTCGTGTCCCAGTCGAATCGAACGGAGCCGCACATGCCCAGACGCTGGTCCAGGAGCTTGGTACCGATGTGAGACTGCACTTCATCTGTGAGATGCAAGTGGGGGAATATGACACGCAGCGAGATGCTGGAAATGGTGACACTTGTCGTCGTTGTAGCCATGAGCGAATGTTCAGCGACTTGGTCGAGACATCCGATCTGGACGCTGACGTCCTCGAAATACCGACTGAAGGTTTTCCAGTTCCTGGCCAGAGCTTCGGAGCCGCGTACCGTACCGGCGTCCAAATCTGGCGCCATCGCTGCTCTGAGGTGACCTAGTTCGGAAATATGCAGCTCATCTGGAACGATGAACCCATGTTGGAAGACACGAAAGTATTCGGATGCGATGGCCCACACAGTCTTATTTGTCGAAGTGTTGTTGTAGTAGAGCATGTTGCGTTGACACTTGAGTACTTCGATCTCATCTTGTAGAATCGGATTGGTGTACTCCAGTTCTTCTTTCAGCCTCCGCTGCTTCAACCTGTAACGGGCTTGTTTATCGCGGCAACGCTTACGTTCGTTAACCTCCCGGTAGATTATTTTTCGGGTCGGATACGGGCAGGGCCTGGAAACGGGGTCTGGTGTTCAAAAGGCAACTATGTAAGAGATCTGGCTACCAAAGAGCAGTTAAGCTACCTCTGATGGTGAGGATTTGAATAACAATGAAGGCAATGCGGAGTTATACGATTCGAACAGTGATGGCGCGAGAAGTAGCGGTCATGGTGCCTATTCAGGTGCCTAGGAAGACGGCGAGATAGAAGATCCTTCCACAGTCGCTTAAAGCTCGCAGTTAGCGACGATATGGCTTTATTTGTAGCTCACTTCACGTTTCAACGTGAATACGATTGCATTTTGCTTTGAAAAACCTGGTATCTGTCAACTTGTGGTTGAAAGTCTACCTGACCTCTACATTACGCCCGCCGTACACGACACGAAAAATAGGTAACCAACCTCCCACTCGACACTACGGCGTTTGGTGACGTTGTTTCTCGTGCTCGACTTGACCCGAGAACGCCGGCTTTTTGTTAGCGTTTGTCGGTTCAAGGTATCGTCATCCGACGTGGCGATGATGCTGGCAGCGACGGAGCGGTGAGGCCTACGCTGCCAATGACGTTTTCGCTCAAGGCTTCGACGTTAGGTGGGTGAATCGTGTCGTGTTCCATGGGGGTTTGATCGGTGCTCTGGAAGTTACGAACTGATTGGCATCTCTGACGATGCTGACTGCCGGAATACGTGACGGTGATGGCTCCTGGTAATCTAGTAACAGGTGGGCTTTGCTGAAGTATTCAGCGCATACAGGAACGCTCTGGTCCATTCCGTCAGAGACAACAAATCACTCGCAATACGTGCACCTACCTACCGGCAGCTGAGTTCCAGAGCGTGCTCATTGATGTGTGAGTAGCGCGTACACGTTCCCATGACGGATGCATGATCAAACATTCGGACTTTGCAGAGGTGCTTGCCTCAAATTAGCGTCATTTGATACGTTTGGCGGGTCAAGCATCGACTATTAGCAAGATTCGTCGAGTGCAGAATCAGCATCAGTTGTACCAAGAGTATATTCGTGCAGCCGAAAGCTGACTTCCTTTCACATGAGGTCTCGCCGGGGGGGGAATCAAGGCAAACCCGAAGAAGTTGGCGGCAATAGCTGAGCTGAATCTCCCGAAGTCTAAGAAAGGTATGCAAGCTTTCTTAGGGGCACTCAACTACTACAGCCGGTTCATCCAGAACTTGGCTGTGTATAGGGCAGTGCTTTATCAGCTCAAGAACTTAGACATCGCTCCAGGGGGCGACCTCACTGCAGCCAAGTCTGCATTCGCCGAGTTGAAGGAGAAGGTGGTGCATGCACCCATTTTACGGCACTTTGACTCGGCGAAGGAGGTACACATCATGCTTTTCGCGAATGATTGGGCGTTAAGTAACACGTTGATGCAATCTCACGACGGAAAACTCCACCCAGTGCGATTCTGTGGTCGGGTTCTCAAGAAAAATGAAGTCAACTACCATCCAGCTGAGGAAGAGGTTCTGGCATTACTACACATGTTGAAGGTGTGCCATACGCTTTTAGCTGGGAAGACGCTGCACGTTTACACTCGGTTCTCGACGTTGGAATGGGTTTTTTCAGTCCAAATCTCTCTGCGGTCGTGTGTGACGCTGGGACTGCACAAATTTTCGCGGAGTTTTAACCCAAGCCCTAAGTCAGTATATGGTACCATGATTGGCTGTTATGTGTGGATACGGTTACGTGCAACATGGTTGGTGGCTGCGGGAAAGAAGATCCTTAGAATCGTGCACTCAGCGGGAGTGGGCATCACGGGTCTGGAAGCATACACTCCAAGTGGAGTCGTCCCTGCTCCGTCCGGACCGCCGACCTCCCCTAGGTGGGTTAGCCTCATATTAGAAGGCAAAAAACGCCTCGGGAACGTATCCCGGGAGACATCCCGCCCCTATCTACGCTAAAGATGCAAACTATGATGACCAAGATCGACCAACATTCCGCAGAGCCAGACCAAAGTACAAGAACATATCCAAGATCCACCAACAAGAGATAACTCGACGCTCAACACTCCAAACTACGACGTACAAGTGCTCAAGTTTCTCCAAAACGACGATGATCCTCCGAACGGAGTTAACTTCCAGATGGAGTTCTCCAAACGGAGCCACTCTGGCATGGGTACATCCCGTTCAGAGTGAAGATATGTCAAGATCCGATCTCCAAGTATACTAAACCCCAGACGTTAACGACCGACCAAGACGACCGTGCAGAGATCTGTAGCACATGTATCCAGTGTGAAGTACAGCCAGTACAGCCAGTACAGCCGGTACTTCATACTGGATACATGTGCTACAGTCTCCGGTCATCATCTGATGAGTGTACACGGCGAATGGTCGAAGTCAACCCACACCATACTCAAGTCAAGATAAATCAGCACATGCGCATGCGGTCAGTAGAGAGAAACCAAACAGACTTCTAGCAGATAACTTTAACAAAATTCGTTTTGCCTGGAAGGTGACAAGTGGTTTGGACAAACCTGCCGAAGGAAAAGACCTGTCGGAAGCCCGGACTGCCAACACTTCTACTATGGACTCGTCGGGGACGCGGAGAGCCGTCGTGGGATTCTCGAAGAATCAAGACCTAATTCGACGAGGACCAAAGCGACGCGCGCTGAGGGCTGATCCGTTGATTTCATATTCCAGTTAGTGTTTCGTTCCATACAGAGCTCTATTTCATATTTGCGTCTGGTTTTGGGAGGTTGTTAGTGGTCACCCCTGGAACTTTATCGATCGACTACTGTGTGAAACGTTTGTATTCTCTGTTTGGAACGATATATTTCTACTGTTTGGAACTAGTTTCCATTCGGGAGTGGTGCGCATACATTTGAAAAAAGTATTCGAGGCTGACCAGTGCCTCCGGACAGAACTCTAATTGAACTGGCGTTCAGACCCCCCACCCAAGGGTCTTAAAGAATAAGTGGTGGCTGTATATTTGTGTGTAATTCTGTTATTGCTAGGTTATCTGGGAGGACTTTTCTCGTGGTTCTGACCCGGCCCGGTAAACACCCGTTTGGAAGTAACGTGTGCGTTCTGTTCTTCTGTATTCGATCTGTGTGAAGGCAACTCATTTGGTGACATCCGGTCTACCAAAGTCAAACGTACCTAAGAGGATACCACAAGGTCACACGCCAGCTCCGTTCGGAACGCTAGTTGTTCCGTTTCGGAGACTGACCCCGGATAGACTTTCCGTTCGGAGAACTTTTTTTTTAGTTCCCTGTTTGGAGGCCTGTCTATATTTCCCCTTATAGTTTTCCCTATCCGCACGCTATCCGGCACAGGATTATACACCTGGGCGATAAAGGTGTTCACCCGCCTCGCGTCACGTGCTGTAAGCTTCGCGGTGCTACTGTCACCATACCACCTTAAGGTGAAGCATGTCCGAGAACGGGATGTAGATTTCGCCCAGGCATCAATCACCCTGCATATCGGGCTCGACGAGTCTTTGGTACACATCGCACTGCCATCCAAAAAAACAGCTACCGTGCGTTTGGACCCCTATATGTCCATGTAACACGTGACTTTGAAGTGGGTGTC
Organism: Phytophthora quercina; assembly: GCA_014706105.1. Lineage (NCBI taxonomy): Eukaryota > Oomycota > Peronosporomycetes > Peronosporales > Peronosporaceae > Phytophthora > Phytophthora quercina. The sequence continues at coordinate 477,446 of JACBOW010000091.1, read as the reverse complement.
CTTTCTCAGGAGCGCTCAGTTAAGACAATGATTCAGACGGATAGGACATACGTGGAGGATCCACGGCAAGGTGACTGGGATGACATCGCTGAGGGGGTGGTTAACGCCATCAACAATTCGCGCGATACAACTCGGCGAGAGACACCTTTCTACTTGGGACATGGATGGGATGCACAGTCAACACTCAAGGCCATGACTCCCACTATGAGGAAGGACGCAGCCAACTCGGCTGACTTGTCCAATAGCGGAGAGAGATGCATCGCCAGCGCGAAATTGCTCTACGACTCGCCAAAGAATACCAGATAGCTGAGAAAGCTCGGCGAGCTGAGGAACATAACATCAATCTCAGCCAGAAAGAACGTGCAGCCATACCCGACTCAGCAGACTCGGCTGAAAATGAAGATGGTTCGACCGCAGAGCCCGCTGAGTCAGCGAAGTCACTGTTCAAAGAAGGCGATCAAGTTTGGTTGTTCATGGAACGAGTGAAACCCGGCGTGAAACAGAAGCTAGCTCATCGCTGACATGGGCCATTCAGAGTGAAGAAGAAAATTGAAGAATTTGCCTACGAGCTGGAGCTCCCAGACAAGAGTGGCTACCGCTTTTACCCTGTGGTACATGTATCTCGGCTAAAAAGGGTGAGTGGCCTCGGCGAACGACCCTCCGTAAGACTTGCGGGCAATCTCAGCGAGGATCAGCGTTTTGACTTCGATGAGGAACTACCACCTGAAGACAGCTGGGAACCCAGCGAGAACGACAAAGATAAGTATGAGGTAGAAGCGATTCTCGACGGCAAAGTTCCACTCTGAAACAGCACTAGCGGAGCTCAGCGGTTGTTCAAGGTTAAGTGGATCGGCTACGACGAACCGACGTGGGAACCTCTCGCAACAATTTTTTTCCTGCGGTGGCTTGCTGTTTGATTACCTGCGACAGAAGAGACGATATAATCGCCTCCAAGTGGCACAGGTGGCAGACGAACCCTAAGGACATTGCAGTCCATGTTGGTCACCACCAAGTGATGAAGAACAATCTTGGTGGAATGGAAATGTTACTGGACTCACTACATGGATATATATTGACGAAGTGAATTGTTAACCGGTTTAGCTGAGTTGCTATGAAACGGTACCTGGAAGAACTCGAATCAGCTAAGCATGGACGGCCGACTCAGCGAATTACAGGATATGGACCGAGGTATCGGCTTCGTCCAAGACGCTCTTGAAAATAAGAAGTCCTTCACGGTTGCTTGGAGCGGCGCTCAATCCGAAGTACTTGGAGGAGACGACTCTGCTGAGTCAAGGTCCTCTTGCACCGCGTCTCGGACGTAGTCTTCATCATATTCAGGCGGAGCGAAAGTCAGAAACTGCCGATGCAGGGGAACGCAATACTGGTTGTACGGGTGCAGTGCTGGTTCGCGTAGCCAGCACGCACGCAACGGTTCGTCGTGCTCAACCTCCGCGGCGCTGGCCACCCAATCCGCACTCGACGGGAACCACGGCAAGTTGACCGGAGGAGCGAACGGCACCGAAGGATCGAAACACAGCTCAGGATCCAAGGTCGGCTTAGCTCCCGATGAGTCGCCGGATGTAGCCGACTCGTATAGAGTACGGTACAACTCGGCGAGAACAGGACGCAAGTTGTCGTCAAGACGCTTCCGCTCCTTGCTGTACTTCAACCATAGCTTGTAAATCAAAGTGAGCTTGGCTATCGAGCTGCTGGGGTTTAGCGATGGATGCAAACCAAAGAAGTCGCTGGAGTCAACGATCCAATGCATGCGATCCCAGATATCCACGTACAGCTTCCGCAGGTTCGGGCTTTCACCCTTGCGCTTCGGCCAGCACTCAGTGACAACTTCAACAGGTAAAGTCGACTTCGACGAAGAACTTCGGGTACGAACCCTACTCAGCACGTCCGGAGACATGAAGAAAGGTCCTTCAGGGAACATAGCGAGAAGCCGCTGGCTTCGATGCTGCGGAGAAAAAACGTCGGTGAAAGGTGTAACACCCTCCATGGAAGAAAGAGTGGGGCACACACAATCCTTCCCGTCCACTTGCTCCATCCTGATCACAACTTCACAGGATTGCAGGATCTTCTTCCAGTAGCGCGCAGAGCCATTGTGGAAGAAGGGTGGTTGACGCCACACCCTCATCTGCGCTGACACACGCGACTCCCGAGCGGTAGCTTGAGCGGCACGAGTCCGTAGCGTGGCGATAGGAAGGCACAGAGTTTTCTGTATAACAGCCTCGGAATCAGCTGAGCTACCCATATCAGATGCCCTCTTAGTGCTCGGCGAAGCTTTCTTGGTGGTAGCCGACTTCTTCGATCCAGTTGACTTCGGCGAAACAACTGACTTAGCGCTAGCTGACTTCGACCCCGCTGGCTTCTTGGGAACAGTAGACTTCTTGGCGGAAGCTGACTTGGCTGAAGCCGGCTTGGTCGTTGACTTGGTCTCGGCGGAGGCGGATTCTGACTGCAAACCGCCGGAACCAACATCTGAGTTGTTTTTAGGTTTCTTGGAGGAAGCCAGAGGAGACGACTGACGAAGCCGCTTGCTGGAAGTCGCGTACGCAGGTACCGCGGGAAGATCCTCAATAGCTGGAGCCATGACAGGGGCACTCGGTGAAGTGACGGTGGTGATTAAGGAAGTCGGAGCCAATTCAACAGGAAGTTCTGTGTCATCGTCATCATCGTGCTCGTCGAAAGGTTCCTCCAGAGTTCGTATAGCTTGGAGTCAACGGACTCGGCGTCGCTCACCTCAGGCGAATCCACCACGAGTGGGGAACTCGCCGAGGTAGCCGGGTTAGACGAAGCACCAGCAGACGTTAAGACTTCTGCGTCAGTGGCTTCCAGATTCTCGAGTAACACTCAGCTAATAGCCGTGGAGTCTTTCGGCGCCGCACGAGAAGGTCGACGAGTCGGAGACGGAGTCGACTTAGGGCCTCCCTTGCTCTTCTTGGGCTTGGTCTGCTTGGAGGCCGACTTAGCTGAGCTAGCCCAGCCGAGTCGCTCCGCAGAACTATTGGAGAGGCATCACCCCGCTGAGTCCCCGGTACTGGGCGAATCTGTGCTCCCTGAGCCAACTCAGTCGGTTGAGTCAGCTGTGACGAATTTGCGGAACTCAGCGAAGTGAGAACTGTGGCAGCAGAAACAGCGACAGTAAACGGAGAAGCCGAGTTGGTTCCAGATAAAAAAAAACGACCGACGGGTTCATCTCAGGAAGGCGCACTGAAGGCATTGTCTTCGGAGGAACGTCTCGGCGGAAGACACTCCCCGGAACTCGGCGAGGCTGTGGTGAATCCTCGACGACCAGGTTGTCTGCAGAAATCGCTGGGACTTGTCTTGGGGGGTTCAGCAACCGTGTAGTTGTAGCTGAGCTGACTGGGCGTGGAGGAACCCAGCGGGGCACCATGTGGAGTTATCGCGAGGTTCACCATCCCGGATCTTAGTGATCTCGGGCCATCGCTCATCCAAGATTCGACGAAGCCTCGCGGTTGAGTCTTTGATCCTTTGGTGACAAGCCTGGGGCATCAATACTGGAGGCAGCAGCTATCGCCAGGTTCGGATCAACATCGGCGAACAACCGAATGTTGCGGCTGATAATGGTCTTCTGCTGCTGGATTGCCTGGCGCTGAGACTCGATAGTCTGCTGCACCAGCCGCAACTTGCGAGAGTCACCTCCATTGCTGGACACGATACAAGCAGCCTCTTGTACCTGCTCGAAGCATTGGGAGCAGACACCTTGAAGGGAGGTGTACGATACGTTGCGTTCTACGAGCTGAGATGATACTAGGCGAATGTCAGCGTCCCGTTCCTGGAGTCGTCGACGAAGGTCGTCAATTGTTACTTGACAAGCGTCGACTTGGCGTTTCGTTTGCCGAGTTGCCTTCCGGTGCTCTCACTCAAGGCGGGTCACGGATTTGATGAAGGAGACAACCAGGTTGACGTTGCTCTCCGCTGACTTCTTCCAATTGTCCCGTTCGTGAATCACCGCTACGAGTTCCTGCTCCAGCCGAGCGGGCTCAGCGAGTGCGGAGTTCACGTGCCGAGTCAGAGCGTCGTTCTCCATACTTAACTTGGCGACTTGGTGACGAAATCGCCGAGCTCCTTCGACGAACACGGTGGAGCTGGAGACTCAGCTTGCAGCATAGACAGCAGCTCCTGTGGCGAGCGAGCAGCTAGGAAGTCACGTCGACTGGCAGGGTCAGAAGGAAGAGGCGGCCGAAGCAAGGCGTATGCCACCAATCGAGCCATATCCAGGTTCTCGCTGAGCGCACCCGTTCTTGGTCATCGAGACGACGCCATAACTCAGCGGAGAGGCCTGGAACTTCACGGGAACCCCTGAACACTGCTGAGGTTTTCGTTAACATCAGTAAACTCAGCTGCGGAGTTATTCAACTCCGCTGGCAGCCGCGACTCAGCTAAAGGCCCAAGACGGTAACATCAGCCGACTCAGCTGGTGGTGGAATTCCGGTCTTCATGAGTCCATCTTGGCGGAACCCGGCCGGTGGTGGACTCCGCTCAGGAGTCGGCGGAGGAGTCGGCCGTGGCAAGTAATGTCGCTGTGGACTGGCGAAGAACACGGTAAACCCGCGAGGTCACCAGAGTTGTGCCGAGTCGGCGACGGCGACTCAGCTATATCGAACGAGGATCGCTCGCCAGAGTGCCCTCGTAGGATTGACCGAGGACCCTGCGGAGACGGCCGACGAGGGGAAGACCGACGCTGTCGTGGATCCTCAGGCGGTCCTGCCCAAGTTGGCGAAGAATGGGTGAACTATATATCCTGGAAGAATCCGTCGAGTTCGCCAGCACACTCAAAAGGCTTAGCCTTCGGGAAGCGAGGCTCACTGGCGACTTCAACCAAAGGCGCCGGTAGTTCGCTGCCGGGTGTTTCAGCAAGCCGTGGAGGCTCAACTTGCTCAGCCTGGTGGAAACATCGCCAACTCAAAACCCGACTAAACTATCAGTGTGGACAACCGTACACGTATCGGGCTAGCTGTGTCGCGGGAGTCAGCCAACTTAGGAGGATCAGGGTGTTTGGCGAGGCTGCCCAAGTCGGCTTGACCTTCCTCAACCTCCATAACCTCGACTTCGGACGAAGGAGGATCTGGAGGAGATGGCGTGACGGCACGTTCGCGTGGAACCGCATCAGCAGGCAGCGACGACACCTCACCGGTGGAGCTGGCGGTACCAGGGGCCGGCAACGATGACATTGTAGAAGCTGAAGAGATACATACAAGGGGAACAAGATGCACAGAAGTCAGCTAACTAGGTGCGTGCAGTGGAGCCAACCTCTGGAAGCCTACCTTCTCGGCGTGGGAGCTGTAGCAGGTGCGGACGCTGGAGTCGACGGAAACTCGGAGTTTTGACAGCTGACAGTGTGTGCGCCCAGTTTGAAAGGAAGCGACACACCGGTTAGGCTACAACATTCACCAGCTCGGCTCGTGTCATAGCCGGGGCAGTTGTGGTATAGGAAACATCCCATTATGTGGCCGCACACCAGTCAGACTTAACTGGAGATCCAGCTGACTCGACTCAGCGGACTTGGTCCTACTCAGCTGAACCGACTCAGCTGATACCAACTCAGCGAACTCAAGTCAGCGAACGTTTAGCGGTTACGCTTGAAGGGTCGGATGAGATCCAAAACTCCTTCATTTCATTATATATATATATGGCATAGGAAACACAAGATAGGAGCCCAAGAGGCTCTCCAAAGATAACAACTAACAGAGCAGAATTTGCTAAGTCCAAGACAAGCGTACACTCTTCTGGTAAGTCCCTGCGCGGGCTGGATTATGTCTGCCGTTGGTACCCGAGAGGCATAGCTTGTAGGGTGTTGGCGGGTAGCGTCGAGAGGTTTGTTGTCCCGGGTAGGGCGTGTCTCGCTTTGTGCGCTCTGAAGAAAACCTCGCCGAGTTCGCGGGTCGGTACACCGGATAGCCCGGGTGCCGTGACACTTTCAGCTGAGAAGCCTTTGCTCTCGGCGACCTGTAAAAGCGCTCGCGCGCCGTCGTCCATCCTTTGGTGGAGGGCACAGGATTTGAATCCCGGAGGAAGTCAGCTCAGCTAACCTCCGAAGTGACTGGCTTGGTTGCCTGGTGTCGTCGAAACGAGACACCGCTGTCCTGGAAGGACCGAACGGCTTGGGGCAACTCAGCGCAGGCCAACGAACGCCGATCTACTCGACGATTGTTGGTTTTGCTGCCTAAGGAACCACATCTGACGTGTTTCTGTGTGCTGCAATACCACATGGGCCTCTACGCTTCGGGCGCCTGCTCTACTCGCAGCCGTCGGTAGACTCGAAGACCGAGTGTTTCATATCCTTCACTCCTCGCCGTTCCCGTTCCGCAAGCGTCCACCTGTTTGCCAGCAACTACGTGTCGCCGTCTCACTGTCCGCTTCGTTCAAAGTTTATTGGAGCTCGTCCACCGTCGCGTCCGAGTTACCAGTCGTCCGTCCCGTAGAGGTTGCGTCAGCCGTCTTCCGCCCCCGTCGTCCAAGTTTCTGTTCGTGCCGACTTTCCAGTCAGCCAAGTGTCGAGTCGATGTGTGTTCGACTAGGCGATTCCAAAAGTGAGTCCGTTCGTGCGAGTCCCGAAGAGAGATCGTTCCGTCAAGCTCGAGGTCCTGAAGTCCGTGGGATCCATCAGCTCCGTGCTGCCGGTCGTGTCGCACGCACAGTCTCCTGGATTCACGTACCACGCCCTCGCCCGCGTCAACGTCCGTTCTGCTCGAAGTGCCAGCTGCTGCCGAGCCCACTGCAGCCCTGTTACACCTTTTTTTTTCTTCTAGAATTCGCTTGGTTTTGGGAACATAATCCTGCCTACACCACGAAAGGTTTCTTGATGACCAAGGTGAGGTCGTGGCGTACTTGTAGACAAGAATAGTTGTTTCCGGAGTAGGCCTGCGCAGCAGTTACGAAACCTCGCGCCAGCAGCTAAATAGCAGAAGGAGCGCAGGCAGCGCTGCCGCAACAAGGTCATTCGGTATTCAGCCTCAAGCATCGCAAATCGCCCTCCGGTCCTCTCACCTCTGCCTTTTCTTCACTCTCTACCGCGTGAACATGGCTCCACTCAGCCCTCCGTCGTCTCCGTCTGCGTCGCCTCCGGCAGCCTCTCCAACTCCGACGCCTCGCTCTTCCTCGGCTGACGCTGCTTAAACCCAGGCAGGCCCGGACGAAGCTTTTGAAGCAGTGCCTTCTGGGAGCGCCGATGTGCCGTCGTCCACTACTTCTTCGACGACCACCGCCTTTTTGACTCCTCGCTCGAGCAAGCGCATCCAGAAACGGGAGACCGACGTTGCTGCGCGCTCCGCAGACCGGAAGTAAAAGCTCACACGATTGACACCCTCGGTGTCCAGCTCCACTCTCGACGCCTTGTTGGCGGTGCCCTCCTATGTACCAGTACCACCGCTGCTAGCATCAGCCACTCCGATTGGCTCAAAGGCGGCCGCCAAGAAGAAATCAGGCACAGCTGCGCAAGCGGCGAAACTTGCAAAAAAAATGTCCAGAGGTGATGCATCCCAGTTGTCCACGTCTAGCGACGGGACCACCAGTGTGTTGTCAACACAACACTCCGTGAAACGCCAAGAAGAAGACGGGGGAAGGCAGCACGCCTTGGTGCCCCACCGTCACAGACACCCAGCCGCCACTCTACTATCTTCCTCGACAGCCCCCCATCGCCGAACGTTCGGGACAGTGACAGCAGCATCCCGCCCGTGCCTGCACCCCTGACGTCAGACAGCACGTCAGCATCGACATTGCTCACACTTCCGCCGGCAGGTCGTGCCGAGACAGACGCAGCAGACACGTTCGACTTGGCGTCATTCCTTACCGGCACAGTCACATCCTTAGCCCCGCCCGTCGGTGAGGGCACTCATCCTTCAGAACATTTTGCCATTCCAGTCTCTGACGACGCCATGGTGCGACCCTCAGCCTAGGTTGGGTCACTTTGTGCCCTTATTCTTGAGATACAACGTCGGCTTGAAGCTACGACTGCACCGTCTCTTCCTCAGGTGGTACAACAACAGCATCAACAAATCCGCAGCCCAGGCAGGCCACTCTCGTCGACTCGACTACTACCCTGTCCTGGCCACTGCCTGCTACCACATCGCAAGAGCTTCCACCAGCCCAGGTTCGCGAACTGCGTCCAACTGGTTTCCCGTCAACTGTGACACGAGGCCGTGGTGACTATTCGCCCTATCCTACGCATATCCTAGCAGCATACCGTAGCATTGCCAACTTGTGCAGACCTGATGGTACGTTCACTGCACCGACTGACACCCTTCTTTGGATGCGAGGGTCCGCCAGCATCCCATTCGACATGAGTATTGTGACTGCAACTAGACTCTATAGTGTGCGTATCGGATCGCAAGGTCTTTCCCTCGCACACTTCCAGCCGCTGACTGATGATGAACGACAGATCCGTAGCAGTAATAACGCGAACTTATTGTTGGATTTTAGCACGTCAACGCAACCACCTCAACCGCCATCAGCGTGCACAACGTACGACGACATTCTTCTCGCATTGAGCAGCCTCAGTGCGTTCGGGGTCATGTTTTGGTACCCTCACAAGAACCGACTACTGGACCGTCTCCGACGCTTTGTATCCGACAACCAAACCGCTGATCCTGCAAACACACAAGCGCGTGTAGCGCGGACACTACAATATGCAAATGTGTACCTCGGGCGTACTGTCGGACATCCAGCTGAGGACCCACCGACATGGTGGCGAGATTTCTGTGCGGCCACCGAGGCCATTGAGTACAAATCCCTCGAGTTGCTGCTTGCATTGCAGAATCTTCCCGTCACTCGGTCTGAGCAGCCCCCATCTCGGGCTCCGCCGCCATCCAGTCAACCTCGCAGCCCTAACGGCAGCCGCCCCAATATCATGCCGGTCAACATCCGCGCACTGGTGCCTCGTCGAACCGATGGCACCGAACCTTGCCTTCGCTACTTCGGCAAGGGCATGTGTTTCGGAGGTACCCGCGACAAATGCGTGTGTTCCTACCGCACGCACAGATGGGACGGTCCTCTCCCCAGAGATCTGCAAGCCTACATATCCAGGAAATACAGCTCCAACCGCCGCAGCCACTATGGTTTTCGTCGGAACCGATGGTGCCGAGGCGTAAACGGCTCATCACCGCTTCGGACACATTTACACATGCCGCTTAACGCCACCAATACCAGTGTTGCACCTTCTATTCTTACTGCATCTGAGCCCGTGGTACCGCGCTCGCGGACACGTACATTACCATCGACCGACGGCAACGGTTCGGTATGGCCATCCCGTATCGGGAACACTACACATCACACTAGTAATCGACTAGCACAACAAATCATCACCACCACTCATATCAATGAGCCAGCCAGTGAGACTGCGTCTCCACACTGGCGCTCATCCAGCCGTCCTCCTGACAACCACTCCGACACTCCACTTCATTCACATAGTCGGCCTCACAGCAATGCCCCCTCTCATCCTTCTGGTGCCTATCAATGCTATAGAAATCCTGCTTGGGGACGTGGCCGCCGCATTTCGGAGCCTTGGGATACACAGCCATTCTGCCCACATATTTTCTGGTACAATACCCGAAGTCAACGCCCTTGTAATAGACCTGTCGGCATGTTTCGGATGGACGGCATCTCCAGGCTTTTACGGAGTTGTGAGCAATGCTATCGCTCACATCCACGGCCGGACAGCAAACGTCACGTATCCGGGAGGATTTTTCAATTACCACTTGGTAGACGATCATGTCTGCGTAGCAGCGGATTTCGGATCTAACTGCGACAACATCGAACAGTCACTGAGATCGGCCACGACCATACTCCTTCGTCCCGACGCCGTCAACGACGACAAGTTTACTCGATGGGACACAACCCAAACGGTTCTTGGTCTTGTGTTCGATACCGAGGCAGGCACCATTGCAATACCCTCGGGGAAAGTTCAGAAAGCCCGTGAGCTTGTAGTAAATGCCTATCACGCACGATCACTAAGTCGGAAGGCATACCGCTCTCCGCTTGGATCCTTACGACATGTTGCAACATGCATCAGGTCCGCTCGGCCTTTTCTTCAGCGGCTTCGAAAGTCCGAAGCAAACCTTCGCCGGGGGACTTCTGTTCACCTGACAGACCAAATGTGGGCAGACCTCACATGGTGGAAGTACATTCTTGACTCCCCTCTACTGAATGGCGTCCCTCAAGAGTATTTTAGATAACTTCCTCCAGCCGATTTCATCGTGGAGATGGATGCTTCTGATACCGGTCTCTGTGCTCGGGAACGTTCCCGACAACGAGTTCTCACCTACGCGTTTTCAGAGCATGAACAATCCCTTATTGCAGCTTTCCACCAGGACAACCGCAACAAGTTTGACATCAACTACCGTGAACTCCTCTCTTGTGCGTTCGCTTTTCACTCATGGGCGAGAGGGTGGTGCGCTCAGCGCAACAATCACTCAGACAACTCCCAAGCCGCATACACTTCCGCATTGATAATACGTCGGCCGTGACATGGCAGACCAAAATGCCATCCAAGAATACCAGAGCCCAAACCATCATCCGGTCATTAGGTCACTGGGAGGTGGCCTTTGGGTTAGGATTCTCTACAACACACATCGCAGGTTCTGACAATGTTATCGCGGATGCTGGTTCCCGCCTCTCGAAAGATAATCGAGCGGTAGCAACCTTTACTAACCTTACGCATGCCTGGCATCAGATTCGCCCAACTCTGGATTGCAACGGCCCAGAGAAGATCTGGCACGATATCTCCGCGAACACTCAGTGGCAGACTCCACCTACAACAAATACGAGCGTGCGTTCCTCGTCTGGCAGACCTTTATCACCCGATGCGGAGTGAATCCATGGTTCGACGGGGTCCCAATCGCTGCTCCAATTCAGCACATATCCGACTTCATCCTCCTAGGCTTCCAAGAGGGTTTCGGCTCAGACCGCCCAATCCGTAGCTCCACCATCTTGAACACCCTAATGGGTATCAGGCCTTCTTCCTAGCTGCAGGTCGATTGTTCCCTTCGGACCATTCACAGATCCGCATGCTCCTCAAAAGAGTCAACCGTCTCGACAGCGAGCCAGAACGCAAGTCTCCGGTGTCAATCCGCCTGCTTGAGTCATGTTTCGCCATGCTCGACATGTCCTCCTCCTCGGACCAAGTGCTATGGGGGGTACTGTGCCTGGCCTTCTTTTTTTTCTCCGCCGCTCAGAGATTGCATCCATAAGCAAGGAAATATTCCACTAGTTTGCGCTCAAAGCGAAGGACGTCGTCGTTCTGGACACTGCGGGCCAAGCGATAATGGATGCGAACTCAGCGGCCTTGGCACACATCCGGCTCTGGGGCGGTAGGACGAACCAAGCTGGTCAAGTGACAGCTCGCATGCTCAACCACTCAGGGGACATATTTCTATGTCCCGTCCTCGGTGCGCCTCGCAATCTTCCGATGGAGTTACCGATCGCTGTCTACATGGTCGAGACTGGGTCTGTCACATCGATCCCTGCACGACAAGTAGCTAACACAATTCAAGAAGCGGTAAGATGTATTGGCGACAACCCGCGCGATTATAGCACTCACTCACTCAGATCCGGTAGTGCCACACACATGTACCGTTCCGGTGTGGATACACTAACAATCCAGTTCCACGGCCGGTGGGCGTAGGACACATTCAAGATTTACACTCGCCTCTGAGAGGAATCGGTGTCTTCCATCGCTGCCAACATGGTAAGTGGGGCAACGTCTGCGATAACTCTACAATAACGGCACCGGAAACAGTCCGAGAAGGGGCTCAGCTTCTGTCCAATTTGAACAAGCTGCAGCCGGAACCCGACGCCGTCACTTCAATATACCGCAGATTTGCCCCTACGTCTATGCGCAGGTAAAGAACAAAGGAAAAACCTACATGACACAATCTTCTTCAGTTCGTTGGAAGCGCAGCGCATATGCTGTTTACTCAGAATTCAGTTCCATGTCTTTGTTTTCAACGCCGTTTTGGGATTGAAATTATTTAGTAAATGTATCTACCCAACAGTTAGTTGCATTGTATTTCGAGGTAATTCATTGTTATCATCTGCACAAGCCAGATTTGAGCAAACAGCTGATGTTTAGATAAATAATTCTAACACCAATACTCGGGATTCATTGTTTTCAAAGTCCTCATTCTTGTTGCTGGTTACGTGTTTGCCCGAACAGCAGCCGAACGCCCGTTCAGGTATTCCAAGAGCATCAATCCGTACTTCTTGTTCTTCTTCTTGCTCAACTTTGCAATAATCTCCTTATCGCTGTGCTTGTTCCACTTTTGAAACATCGCAACCTTGAACGCTGGGTCTGTCATCATCTTGTCTAGGTCTGCTTTGGCAAAATTGTTCGTCATTTGTTTTAGGCGGAGCAGCTTCTTGAAATTCCAGATCCTTTCTTCTTCTTCATCTGTTGCAATGCTGTTGTCGGTAGCTACTAACGCAATATTGCGACTAGTAAGAAGTATGACAGCAGCCACCCACAAAATGTAGCCTCGAATCATGTTGGATGGGTCCTGAGCCGCTGGGGGGATGAGTTACTTGAATACCGGAAGGCAAGTGTCGAAATGAGCGGTATGATAGTGGTGCCGAGCACTGCCGGCATTGTTCCTTTCTTATACGCAGGTCTCATTTTTGTATGTGCATCAAGATCCGCAAGGATCATTTTGAGCGTAATATAAACATCAACATTCTGTAAGAAGTACACTACATGTAATTTGACGTTGTTCACGGAATCCAACGCTAATACTTCATTCACTTGCGCACTACGGTAGGTGCATTCAAATCGAACACGCTAGCATTCAACCTAGTTACGATACATGCCACGTTCCATCGCTCACCGTTCTATGGATCACTCAAACACGCATTCGATCACGCCAAGGTATCTTGGATAACCATATACCCGCTGAATACACTGCGCTGTGATAGGAAAAAAAACGCTATATCGTTTTTCCTTTTCTGTTGTCTCGCGATACCAGAGTCTGGGTCTACACCAGCAATTGGGGCGTTGCGTACACCAGCGTGTCAATATTTTACTACCTCAGCTCTCCCGATGGAGACCAATTTCAATCTTCCAGCGGTGCTTGAGTATTTTTAAGGCTAAAAAAATCGGAATAATTGGTATTCTGTACAACGTTTCCAAATAAGTTTCATCTTGGCATCAAGATTGTGATGTACATATCGGAGACTCCTGAGCCCGCCGATGAGAGTGCACGGCTTCCAGCCGCTCGTGTTTGAATACCGCGACAGTAGGTCTCTTCCCTGAACTGAAATTACGCAACCAGCATTTCGGCAAATCCATTAATCACATATTCCTTCCTTCTTTCGGATACCAGATATACTGTGTTTGCGTGAGGATCTGTGGTTTTGCACCATCTGAAGACGTGGTGCTCAGAGATCCTAAAGTCGCAACTTTCGCCTGCTTGGCGAGTTGAAGCCGCCGACCGTCGGATTCAGATCCATGTTTAACGTTTTGTTCGTAAACAATCTTTTGATTATTCACTGGCTGCTTGGTGGATCAACTTCAACTTAAGCTCTCGACCTTAACTTGTGACGAGAAAGATTCATTTGCCTTGTTCAGTGGTCACCACTTCGCCCAATCCAAGCACTGCTTCATAATTCAAAACATCTCGAAGAAAGCACTCAACTGGCCAAGGGATGGGGAGTTCGGCATCGAAAACGAAGCTTCAGAAGTCCCAACATCGACTGGTGCAAGTTCTACTACTCGTGGCATCCTTCTGGCTTACGGCTGACACGGAACAACGTCGGAAATACTTGTCATGGGTGGGTGTGGGGTCAAGTGGAGTGGTTTCGCTGCTGTTACTGCTCGAGTTGTCGCGCTCGCTTTGCCGCACACCAACTGAGGTGTTCAGACTATTGATTCAAACGTCCTGGACGCTCTGCAACACAATGGTGCAATATGCAGCTCGAGGTTTCAAGCCAAAGTTTCCCAAGTGGACGCTTCGCATCGAGTTGGTGAGAGGCGTTATGCATGATGCAGCCACAATGTTTGGTGAGCGTATTGTGGATACGCAGCAAGCTCCAATTTTCCGCTGGCACAGTGAACTGTTCGGGTCGTTCCTGGGCTGGTTTTCGCTTCGAAAGCACGAATTAAGGCTGGAATCGCTGCACTTTGACGGACTGGAGCACCTCTGGTTTAAATCCACCTGTGCTACGAGCAAAACCGACAACCACAAAGATTCGTCGTGCTTTTCTACCATGGGGGCGGCTATGCTGTGCTCAGTCCACGAATGTGTATTCCGTTCTGCTGCGACCTGTTGAGTGCGATCCACCAAGAACTCACCTCGGACGAAAATGTCACCGTCGAACTACTCGCTGCAAATTACCGGAAAATCCGTTTCCAGCTTCTGCGGACGACGCTGTCGCCATGTACGAATACTTGCTTCAGCATGAAAAGTTACAGCCGTCATAGACCATTCTGGTAGGCGACAGTGCCGGCGGCGGCCTCGCCATGTCCACTCTGCTACGGGTGCGAGATGGAAAATCAACGTGGAGACCGAATTTACCATTACCACTTGCTGCCATCGTAGCGTGCCCTCTTGCAGACCTCACCGGTGATGACGACAAGAGCAAGAACCTGAATTGTGTACTCTCACCAAGTATTATTGCTGCTAGCATTGAAACATACCGTCCAAGTGTCAAAGGTTCCAGTGCGTGGGCGGATGCCTCACCGGTGCACTGCGATCTACGAGGGCTACCACCCGTTTTCCTTCAGGCTGCAAGTTTCGACTATTTGTTCGATCACTCGGTGCGTCTCGCTGCGAAAGCGAAAGCCGATGGCGTGACAAACTGGGAAGTTGACATACATGAAGGCGTGACGCATTTCTTCATGGTGTTCTCGAGTTACATTCTACCGTACGCCCGTGTTGGGATTCAGAGGATGGCTGCATTTGCCGTGAAACATATCGTGGACAGCCCCATAATGCTCGGAAACCCCAACATGAACAGCAAAAAAAACGTGAATACGGGTAATGCTACGACCTACGAGGTGGCACTCTCTACAGCGGCTTAAAACATTCGATTCACATGCTCGTGAAACACTTCAATAATGGACCAGCGGTGCACTGATTTTTTTTTTGCTAACTCGGCAACCGACTTGGTTGGTTTCCCAATATTATTTGATTGATAATTTTGCAGAATTACCCACCTGTAACTATCAGAACAACAAATTACATTCACGATGCTGTATCCTGTCTGGCGCATAACTTGTATACTACACTGTAGCGTCACTGGTTAATCATCTTCTTCTTGTATACCAGCGTCTACGTTCCACGCGAGTTTTAAACCGCCACCACCGCATTCTTCAGTTTACCAGTGTTTTGTTCCTACTGGTAGCATTGTAATGGTTTCGGTGCGAATCGCTGCATAGCCAAGGTTGAATAAAATCACGGTAGAAAAAAAATATGGAATTACATTAATCCTCAGTAAATGACAGTATGCTTTGTCAAAAGCTAGAGCTAAACAACCCTATGTAGGGGAGAAATATGTACCGATCTCAATGAACATCCCGATAAGCCCAGCTTTCAAATTGTTCGTTTTCTCGCATTGTGCAAGATGTTTGGCTAAATGTGTCGAGTGTTTGAAGTCAAAGTTGGCGTTTGCCAACACCGACATGGGATATAGCTTTCGATATATGTACGAACAGACACCGACCATATCACACGGCCACGGGGCCTGAATACAAGTGTACTTCGAAGTATGTTTTCGCTACACCAAGATTTGCTTGCCTTGCGCTTCAATCTAGACCTGCTAATGATGCAATGACATTTGCAAGTAGAAATGCTGGAGGTTTTTTATTTGTGGTATTGGCGGAAAATATTGTAAGAGAGAACAACCCAAGCCGGTTCCTGCGAGACCACAGAACAGCATAGGTCGGCCACTAGCAGGGAGATGGTCGTCCGCCGCAGCATGCCTCTGCGGTGGTGTCGTCCAGAGGCAACGCGACGTTCGTGTCGGCCACTAGTGGTGAGGTGGTCGCCCGGCGCAGAATGACACGGTGAGTGGCGGCGTCCAGATGCAGCGTGCCATTCAGGCCGGCCACTAGTAGGGAGGTGGTCGTCCGGCGCAGCATGCCTCTGTGGCGGTGGCGTCCATAGGCAGCGCGACGTTCACGTCGGGATGGTCAGCACCGTCAGCGTGTCGTGAGAACCGTAGGTTGCGGATGTGGGGGTCGCCCAGTGGTCGGCATGGCCAAGGCGTGGCTGGCCGGAAGGTGGCACATTTGGAAATGAGCCAAACCGAAATCTGAGCGCTCAAGCTGCCGTCAAGCGGCGTCTCCAGGAGATCGCTCGGCAAAGTTTCTGTTGACCAGTGAGGTCATCTTATTTTCAGTTCTCGTCGCTGATCGGCGGGATCGTAACGAAGCGAGCCCAGAGGGGAAAACTTTTCGCGCGCGAAGTTGAAGTTGTTGGGTTGCGCTTCAGCATGCCGTGGCATGACACCCTTAAAAACCAATACAATTTGCGTTGAGATTACTAGTAAAAACACAGATCATTTCTACAATTAATTTTCAAATCTGGTTTTCACTTTTAACACGAGTCATCCCTACGCAGAAATAATATCGGGATGGCGATTATTATAGGGGGAAAGTGCGGCAAACTGCAGAAAGCGTAAAATGTGGACTACACGTACTTAGGTATGTTATATTTGGTGTGGCAACGTTTTGTAGCCGTAGGTACAGCTATACGGAAATATCGCTTGCTGTAGCGAGCTATCTCGGTCCCAAGAGGCATTCTCGACGTCAAGTGGCCGGAACTCCCAAGCAAGGTCCAAATCCAATTGTACCTAACCCTGCCCAATCTCTGTCCAACATGTAGGTTCAATGTGGTGACCTATACGCTCACTGATAGTGATCGCTACGCATGATATTGGCACATTATGGTCCGTAAACTCCACGAAATGGTCGTGATATTCATTATAATAGCAGGTATGTACGTTGTTGATGTAGTTATTGTAATTTCTTACGGTTGAGGTGGTACCAGTCAGCTATTTGTATGTTTTTGCTTCGTACTGGTGCCACTTCCATCACCATTGTCAATAACGATTTGCACGTACCTTTCTTAGGAGCCAGGTCACCATCACTAGGTTGCTGCATTACAGCGAACTTCATGCTGAAACTTTCTTCTAATTCGCAAGAACGATGCCTACATTCGACGCAGGAGATACAGATCTATCTAGTGATATCGGTTTAGATAAATTTGGTAAATTCCACACTTTACTCGGCCTCAAAACGCCATCAAAACGGCTGTTTTGGTCCTTCTTTGTATGGAGGACTCGTGTTACCTGAAAACCATTATTAAAATAGTATTAGTTCGTTGTCACTAAAGACAATAGGGACTGTATCTTGGCCGGTGAGAGGCATATAGTGCCCGATGACGAAAGTATTGGTGTTTCCTACGACGGCTGCCGGTGACCACTATTTCAAAGCTCTTACATCGACGACGACGACAACGATAGTTTTGGTGCTTCCTAACGGTCTCGGCGCCGTCGCCGTCGCCATCCCCGTGGCCAGCTCCACCCTTCCTCCGACTAACTAACCCTTTCATCATGCCAATTGTGGTCACCACGAACAAAGCGACCCCCACGGTCGCAACATACACGGTGGTCCCGTCGTTCATCACGTACGTGTCGGCCATCACGGCCACCACAATCGCCACGTTCCTGATAGCGGTCGCCACAACCGCCACGACCACGACGGCCATCGCGTTAACCATATACATGTACATGGTGGCCATTGTGGGCGTGGTGGCCGCCATGTACATGACTATTGTGACCGGCATGCACGTGGTCGCCATGGAGGTCGTGGTGGCGGTGCCACTGACCGTGTGTGTGGCGACCTCGGTGGCCGTGGTAACAATTACACTGTATCGGGCACCGCCATGTATATGGTTAACGTGGTGGCCGTCGCGATCGTGGCGGTTGTGGTGACCGTCGTGATCGTGGCGGTTGTGGCGACCGCTATCAGGAACGTGGCGATTGTGGTGGCCGTGATGGCCGACACGTACGTGATGAACGACGGGACCACCGTGTATGTTGCGACCGTGGGGGTCGCTTTGTTCGTGGTGACCACAATTGGCATGATGAAAGGGTTAGTTAGTCGGAGGAAGGGTGGAGCTGGCCACGGGGATGGCGACGGCGACGGCGCCGAGACCGTTAGGAAGCACCAAAACTATCGTTGTCGTCGTCGTCGATGTAAGAGCTTTGAAATAGTGGTCACCGGCAGCCGTCGTAGGAAACACCAATACTTTCGTCATCGGGCACTATATGCCTCTCACCGGCCAAGATACAGTCCCTATTGTCTTTAGTGACAACGAACTAATACTATTTTAATAATGGTTTTCAGGTAACACGAGTCCTCCATACAAAGAAGGACCAAAACAGCCGTTTTGGATGGCGTTTTGAGGCCGAGTAAAGTGTGGAATTTACCAAATTTATCTAAACCGATATCACTAGATAGATCTGTATCTCCTGCGTCGAATGTAGGCATCGTTCTTGCGAATTAGAAGAAAGTTTCAGCATGAAGTTCGCTGTAATGCAGCAACCTAGTGATGGTGACCTGGGCTCCTAAGAAAGGTACGTGCAAATCGTTATTGACAATGGTGATGGAAGTGGCACCAGTACGAAGCAAAAAACATACAAATAGCTGACTGGTACCACCTCAACCGTAAGAAATTACAATAACTACATCAACAACGTACATACCTGCTATTATAATGAATATCACGACCATTTCGTGGAGTTTACGGACCATAATGTGCCAATATCATGCGTAGCGATCACTATCAGTGAGCGTATAGGTCACCACATTGAACCTACATGTTGGACAGAGATTGGGCAGGGTTAGGTACAATTGGATTTGGACCTTGCTTGGGAGTTCCGGCCACTTGACGTCGAGAATGCCTCTTGGGACCGAGATAGCTCGCTACAGCAAGCGATATTTCCGTATAGCTGTACCTACGGCTACAAAACGTTGCCACACCAAATATAACATACCTAAGTACGTGTAGTCCACATTTTACGCTTTCTGCAGTTTGCCGCACTTTCCCCCTATAATAATCGCCATCCCGATATTATTTCTGCGTAGGGATGACTCGTGTTAAAAGTGAAAACCAGATTTGAAAATTAATTGTAGAAATGATCTGTGTTTTTACTAGTAATCTCAACGCAAATTGTATTGGTTTTTAGGGGTGTCATGCCACGGCATGCTGAAGCGCAACCCAACAACTTCAACTTAAGCCTCTGGGCTCGCTTCGTTACGATCCCGCCGATCAGCGACGAGAACTGAAAATAAGATGACCTCACTGGTCAACAGAAACTTTGCCGAGCGATCTCCTGGAGACGCCGCTTGACGGCAGCTTGAGCGCTCAGATTTCGGTTTGGCTCATTTCCAAATGTGCCACCTTCCGGCCAGCCACGCCTTGGCCATGCCGACCACTGGGCGACCCCCACATCCGCAACCTACGGTTCTCACGACACGCTGACGGTGCTGACCATCCCGACGTGAACGTCGCGCTGCCTATGGACGCCACCGCCACAGAGGCATGCTGCGCCGGACGACCACCTCCCTACTAGTGGCCGGCCTGAATGGCACGCTGCATCTGGACGCCACCACTCACCGTGTCATTCTGCGCCGGGCGACCACCTCACCACTAGTGGCCGACACGAACGTCGCGTTGCCTCTGGACGACACCACCGCAGAGACATGCTGCGCTGGACGACCACCGCGCCACTGGTGGCCGCCGTGAACGACGGGCTGCTCACGGCCGACGCCACCACCCTGGTATGCTACGCTAGAATACCTCCCCAACGCCACCTGTCATCAAGCGTAGCGTGCTACACTACGCTGGGTACCACGCTGGATGTCCAAGTAGAGGAAGGCCCGAAGCCGGGGCTTGAAACCAACGCTTCGCCACTGACGGGCATCGTGTACCCCTCTGCCCCGGACGTCGCCAACACCGCTGCAGCCGCGCCAAACGACCTGCATACTGCCTCTGGACGCTGCCGCCACTGCGGCGTGCTGCGCGGAATCACCACTTCGCCCCCGGTGGACGATGAGAACAACACGCTGCCTCTGGACGCCACCACCACTGCGGCGTGCTGGGCTGGAAGACCTTCCGTCACTGATAAACGCCATCCCTATCATCAAGAATTGTGCAGAATGCCGCGTTGGTCTCCACGCTGATGTGCAAGTGGAGGAAGGCCCGAATCCCGGGCTGCTCACAATCTCCTCGCCGCTGAAGGGCGCCGAGTATGGCGTGCCGCCCCTGGACTTCACTACAACCACTACCGCTTCCTGCTACGCCAAACGACCTTTACGCCGCCGATGCACGACGTGAATGGAACGCTGCCTCCGGACGTCGTCACCACTGCGGAGTGCTGGGCTGGACGGCCAGTACGACACTGACCAACGAATCGGTATAGGCGCGAAGGATGGTCTGGTAACGCCCTCCGCGCCACGGACGCAGGACGTGTACGGCACTTTCTCGATGGGCTACTAGATGGTTGTGCACGGTTTGTGGCGCCATCACCGGTACTAATCCTGGTCGTTGTTGGTCTTGGGAACGACGTCACCACACCGGATAGAGGTTTGTCGACACGGGTGATTGCTGGAGTAGTGACTTCGTGAAGCGGGATTCCGCGGCACAGTGCCGCTGCGATGGCATGAACCAGTTCCTGTGCATCGTGTGCTGACAATCTTCGTCTGATGCGCCGTGAATCATCAACGCGATCGAGTAGGCACTAAATCTCAAAATCTTCAACTTCATTTCATTTTTTGCTTCTTATTGCTTCCATTATTGATGCATGTACGAGTTGTGAATTCACAACACTTCATTATGTTGCATTTGACTGCAAATCTCAAGCAAACACACTTTTTCCTAGTAAATCAACATGTACTGTAGTTGTCGTTTCTGTTGAAACGATCGGTAGGGAATGCGGTGTTTGCCACGGCACCACGGCCGCCACGTACATAGCGGTCGCCGCAGTCGCGCATAGGGTGGCCACCACGATCACCACAGTCTCCACGTACACGACGGACACCCAATCCTCAGTTATGGTTACAACGGTCACCAAGACCGCCGCGAACAAGGTGTTTGGCACGGCCGCCACGATCTGCACGAATGCACAGTAATCGGTATTGCGGCCACCACGACCTCGATGGCCGCTGCGAGCATGTCGGTCACAACAGGCATGTACATGGCGGCCGCCACGACCACAATGGTCACCATGTACACGACGGACGCCTAATGCACAGAAATTGTTACCAAGGTCGCCACACACACGGTGCCGGGCTCGGCCTCCACGACTTCCATGGCCACCATGTGCATGCCGGTCACCATGTACATGACGACATCTGAACAAAGCAGGTATGAAAGCATGAATAGAAAACATTTACCCAATTATAAACTACTTCTCAGTTGCTGATCGTATGTATACTCTGCATCCTCTGCATTCAGTGGATAGTAATCCTTGGCAAGGCAAATCTCGGCACTTCCGGGATCGTAGAACCGCTTAGACGGCAGGTGTTCATACGTCAAGTCGGACGGGTGCCATTTAGGTGACCGATAGATATCGCATCTGCTGCAATCGCATATATGCATGAATAGCGAGGGATGCATCTGGTCAGCCAGAATGTCAACGACATTCATGGCCATGACCAAAAACACCACCAGATTGTGCTCTCTCTCCAGGTGTACCCTTCGACCAGGTGTCGGTGAACGACTTCCTCGTCAAAGTTGCTTGCTTTCGTGGCGATGTGTCCCCTGACGTGAGCGTCAAGGTATTCTCGGTCTTGTTATACGTAGTTGTGTAGGAAAACCAATCGCCTATGAATATCGCGACGTATAATCTAGTTTACATACCAAAAGAAAGTTAGATTTTGGTCGTACAACGAGTGAAGCAGTAACGTTACCTTTGACAGGTCCATTGACGTCTCCAACCAGTGTATCACCCAGCGATATTCAAGGTAAGCCTTGAAGACACAGTAAGATACATAGAGGTCGTGCATTTGCTTGACTGGCAAAGCAGCTACAAAGTCGTCCACGTCGTCCGAACCTTTTGAACAGTCGTGTATCTAGGGAAATAGCGCACCATTAGTCATAACACCCCAAATAAAAATGATTCACAGCCATACGCGGTCAGTCGACGGCATGTACACAGGGTAAAGGCGGTCGATCTCGATCGCCTTACTGGAACTAAAACGGATAGTGCTTTACACAACATACAAGTTCGTATAAGCTTTTTTCCGTCAAAATAACTGGGCTACATTCACCTCTTCCAGGAAACGCCATCACAACTGTAAATACATCTGCCCTTAGATGTATGTGTTCTAGATGAAGAGCTTATCTGCTCAATCAGTGGTGTCAGTATCGGTCAGACAGGAATGGAAAGAGATTGATTAGTAGGCGTACCTCTAAGCGCTCAGATTGAGCCCGCCGATCATGCATCCTTGCAGCTACACAGCGTCGCTGTGACAGCGAAAGGCCGACGGAGGCCCGTGGGTGAATCGTATCTTAGTGTACACTGAACCTTTCGTTCTCCACTGTTGGTGAGGGCCTCATCCTCATTTCGATGTCTGTCGATGTTGAAGTGCAGCCACTAGAGCAGCTGCCCATCAACATTGGTGGCTTGATTTCGTATTTTATTGGTAAATTTCAGCAGATTAGGGAGGGTACGATCCGTTTGCAGAGGGTTTGATGAGGCGGTGGTTAAATTTCACCTAACCTAATGTGGAATGCTGTGAAGTGACTGGCTAAAATATGATGCTCAAAAGTAGGTGAGATGGAGGCGACGCTTCAGCTCGATGGGGCCCATTCGAGGGTGTCAAAACGCACCGTGTATTGAAAATGGAGTCGAATGGGTCAGAATGCCCCCTTCGACGCGAAAGGGTTAAGCCGTTTTTGTTTATCCTTTTTTCATTTTTTTTAACCTAAAAGGTTTACGGTAGTATTTAGCTTATATTGTAGATATTTCGATGATACGGCGAAGAGGTTGGAGCAATAAAAAGTTGTTCCGTACATAAAATCACCGTAGTTATTGTATTGATATTATTTTTCCAACCCCTGCAGTGTATCACTTGACACCTACCGACTTGTATCATCGTTTCTGCAGGCAGAGCGTGAAAAATAATGTGGCGCATACACTACATTTTCAACTACTACTTTAGAGCCGTTCTTAAGTTCCCGGGAGCGCTCCCGGGAGAAAAATTGTGCCATTTGATTGGCTTAGATCATGCGGGTTAGGGGATTTCTTGCAGCAGTTTTCTCCCACTCCCTCGTCATTTTTCGCGTCGCCGGGAGCTGGGAGGTTGAGCATAACTAGTTCGCCTCTTCACGAACACAAGCTAGCTTCGTTTCTTTCGGTCCCATTTTAAACGCTCTACGTGAATATGTAACTTTTTCTTTCTAGTTCGCGGTAGATCCCGAGAACGAAACGCTCAAAAAATGCATACCAAAACCAAGAATATCGAAAAGGGTGTATCTTTTTATTTTTCCCGGGAGTCGGGGGCGAGAAAATAAGAACGGCCCTTAGCTCAATATCTAAAGTGAGTAGAATAACCCCGTAAAGGGTAGACCCCAAATCGATGCCGATGGTGGTGGCGTGATCGGCTCGCCAACCTTACATGAACTACGAATGTTGCATGTTTCTGCTCAATTCCAACGTAAATGCAGTAGGGAGGGGGGGGGGGTTAAGAGAACCTCTATTTATGTTATCCAGTAACTATAGAGTCTCGTAATTGTTGTAGGCTCTGCCTGACTGTAACTGTGTCCGGTGGCCACGAAGGGCTAGCCTTCCGAACGCTCTTGTTTTTTTTTAGCAATTCCTGGAGTCGTGTCGATAAACTGGTGAACTTGAAGATGCCCAGAGGAAAATGTGCCTGTTAGCGAATCTTGATCAACTTTGCGGCTGCAGTCACCCCCCTTTGATCGTAGTAGTCTGCCAAATGTAGGAATTGAATCCCGTGAAGAGTACTTGGTTCGTTGGACGATATGCCTCGTTTGTTGTCCCTTGGAAAATTACATGTACAGTGCTTGGAAGTCCGAGCTGTCGAAGTCGGTCCGTGACTGCGCGGATTAATGCCGTAGCTGAACTGCTTGCTGTCTGAGGCTCTACCGCTGATAAGTTTTGGACCCCTACTGCTTCAATGTTCTGCGAAGGTCCTTCGTGCGGTGGACCGATCAAGATCCACGATCCCCAGGTTGCGGTGGGCTTCTTCACTACATGAAATTGTATAATTCACGTCTGCAGAAAAATAGGCTCCTCATCTGGTACAACCGCTTTGAACACGCTGTAGACTTGGCCCAGGTTGTAACCTCGAAGTCATGTTGCAGGATTAGCTCCCACGCTCGAATAACCGCTGTAGTTTGGAAGTCCACGGCGTTCCACGCTAACTGTTCTGCTGCTTTGCGGTGAACTTGTTCATTTTCAAATATCTCTTTGTTCCGTGTTCTCCAAAGTAAGCACTGGGTACTCGTCGTCCAAATAGTCCACAGTGTCTGTAATGCGTCTTCAAATTCTTTGGACCAGTTTCTCAATACCAACGTAAATGCAGTAGAATAGTACTACTCTGTATCGCTTGTAGCTAAACCAAGCGTATGCTACCCCAACGTCAACTTGGTGTTGTGGAGCACTCGACAGGGCTTAGTCCAAAGTTCAATAACTCGAGCCGTATAAAGGTCTTTATTGAATCTCGATCAGCCGATCGTCGAATTTCAGCTGCTCCTGCCATTTGTGTACACATTTGATTTCGATGAGGTGCACTTAGTGCTGGCACTGCGGCGTTCGTAGTCAATGCAGTAACTTGGGTTTGCTTGTTTGACGTGCAGCGATTTTAATCTTTAAAAGGCAAGTTGTGGTGAGAGTATTTCATGTTTGTGAACTTACGCAAAGCTCATCTTTCAGGTCCATGCCGTCTTCCTTACTGATCAAGCATCAACCCACTTTACTCGCGTCCATGGCCAGGACCAGGGCGATAGTAGGGGTTCGTTGTTCGGTCGAAACCGCGATCTTCTTCCGCTTCGGCGGTCACTGGGGCCACGCATATGGCAACGGCTACGGCGACAACAGCGATGACGGTTTGGACGATCTTCATTATGGGCACAACTGGGTATTTGGTGCTTGAGCTGGGTTGTTAGGGGGCTTGGGTCCGTTGTTTCGAATTGGAGAATGAGAGACCCAGCGTTGGGAGTGGGAGATTGTGACTTGGATTTATTCGCTTGTGACGGATTGTGCTAGCTTATGAAATGACAGATTGCAGCTTACGACACAATTATTCTACAGCCAATCACGAAAGATTTGCGCTAAAACCGAGGAGCCACTTACAAATTGAAAGATACCATGGAGCCAGAATGCCTTATGGTGTGGAACCACTTCAGGTTGTTGACTTTTCGCATTGGTTTTCACGTCTGGGCCAAAAGACTTTCCAACTGCAGAAAAGCTGTGCATCTCAGTATTGAAGTTTTTGGGTGCTACCGGTAGCTTGGTGACGACAGTTCACTTGCCTATTTTACATGCTAGTATTTGCATTTTGCTTGATAAACGGACTGTACGCCACTACAACCGACAAATTCACAAACTACACAAACTATCCTCAGAATGCTGGAGCAGCACCTGGAAGTTGCACAGATATCCGGTCCATCGTCAACTGCTGTGTGATAAAGCCAGCGAATTTCTCGATGCCAATTGAAGACTGTGGCATCATAAAGTGTGGGAACAGAGTGAAGACATGGGGCATGTGCTCATGCACATCCAGTTCCACTCGAACTCCATCGGATCGGGCATTCTTGACCAACTGTAGCGACTGCTGGTGTAAAATGTCGAACTCGGCTGCCTGGACGAAAAGTGGGGGAAGTCCACGCAGATCTGTCTGTAGCATTACCCCTTCACGCCACGAAGCTCGTGGAGTCTCCTGGACACAGAAATCTCGAATAGCATCGAGCATAGACTTGGAGATGAAGCAGTGCTCCGATACAGCCACATCAGCAGACAAATCAGCGTACGGACAGCTGCAGAGTGCTGCAAGAGGCATCTCCCGTCTTGTTCGACGTAGTCTCAGCAACGTAGCGAGCACCAAACCGCCACCAGCGCTGTCGCCAGCCAGGATGATGTTCTGTGGCGAGACCTTGTCGTGCTTGATGAGGTAGTCAAACATGGCCACGGCATCATCCAGAGGTGCGGGGAAACAAACCTCAGGCAGCTTCCGGTAGTTGGCCAGTAAAATCTGCACTTCCATCGAAGATTTAGAAGTGTCGCTTCCAAGTTGGCTCTTGATCTGAGTTAGTAGACGGCTGGCGAACTCAACGAAGAAACGAGGGCTGAACAGTGCGTAACCTCCTCCGTGGTAGTACAGCACCACGATCCGTCTCTCATTGTCTGTCGTCTTCTTGTCACTAGTTCCACTCGAACGTAGCCACAAATGCTCGAGTCCGTTGTATCGGAAGCTTTGGAGTTTGTGGCCGTGACGCCAACAGGCCAACGCTCCAAGTAGCCGTCCGATAAGTTCGAAGTTACGTCGGAACGCCAAAGCGTTGGGCATCTTGAGGATGTGACCGCCATTGCGTTGACCCGCAGCGAAGGCGATGGCCTGGAACCACTCGTACCAGAGTGTCCACTCCGGGAACTTTGGCTGTAGCCCCCGTTGAGCGAATTGGAGTACAGCTGCATTGGCCGCTGAACAAACTTGAGCCGTTAAAGTGCAGACCTCTTTGAACGAAAGGCAGAAAGGTCGAAGCAGTTCGTGTACGCCCAGTAGCAGCACGAGTTTGGCTAGGATGAAGATGTGAGTGAGGCCCAACCATTGCAAGTGAGTGGCGTTGACCCATAGTGAGATAGTTGCGACTGTGAGGAAGACTGGGAGAGTGTAGGCGGCACCGTAGCCGGAAGCGCGACCGCTGACCAACTTGTGAACGTGCGTGCGGACCTTCTTCATGGTTGAGATTGAGATGTGAGCAGGACGAAGCAAGTTGAAGAGTGAACGGTTCATACTCGTTGGCATTTGGATCGTGTCCCTCCGATGGCACGTGACCGTGACGCCTCGTCTTGAATCTTACCAGAGGGCAGACGCCATCTTTTGAGCAACGCCGGCGCCTGTCGCCCGTTGATCGCACAGTGAAGCGTTCGAAGGTCTCTGCAGAAACCACCCTAAGTAGTTAATGGAGCCCTAGTGCTTCCAAATTAACGTGGGAGGAAGCTTCTAGACTGGAAGCTGCGCACCGACTGGAGCTGTGCACAGTGGCCACGGACAAATTAGAGGCCAAGACGTACTACAGTAACCCGTTCTAGTCTTCACCTCGAGTGTCTTTCGGCGTATCAAACGGTGTCATGGTCTCCGTAAACGACGAAATAAATTCGAGAATGTTCGCTCTACTACGACACAGACATCAGTGGGAGGAGGATGGGGAGACTACAAGTCCATATTTACACCGTGCAAATTGCACGACGTCGGACTCAAGATGGTAGTACAGTACGTGGCACAGTTCGTGTTCACTGGTGGGCACGAGGACCCTGGTTCGGCTGAGGCCTCTTACCTCGTTAGCACGGTTGTACGGACTAATACCTTCACGACGTCGGGCACGACCATTACGGTCGTTGAGGGAGTTCATCGATGTTACGGCGCTCATTTGAGCCACGCTGAGTAGGAGCAGGATGACGATGATGGTAACCTGGTTTAGTTTCATGATGTTCTTCTCCTTGACTTGTCTTGGTGGTTTGTAGTGAATTGAAGAGTGAGGCTTGCGAGTGCCAGGATACATTTTGTTCAAGAAGATACCAAACAATCCGTACGGGTTACGTGGCCAATAGAGTTCAGGGACAGCCGTCTAGCAAAGATGGCACTGTGCGGCCCCAGGGCAAGCCAACAAAGCAGATTGGCTCCCTTACGCAAAGTCCTCGGCTTCGGCCAGGCCCGGTGTCTGGGAGAAGAATACCTTAGCCATCCGTGAATG
Organism: Phytophthora quercina; assembly: GCA_014706105.1. NCBI lineage: Eukaryota > Oomycota > Peronosporomycetes > Peronosporales > Peronosporaceae > Phytophthora > Phytophthora quercina. Next base: position 449,481 of record JACBOW010000091.1, on the reverse strand, counting down.
CACCTCAGAGCACACGATTTAAATATCGGCCAAAACGTCCCTTAAGGGCGGGTCAAATTTTAGGGGGGATAGCTCCGGGCCTAGAATAAATATACGTCTGCAAAGGCTGCTTTATACGCGACCTCCATGAATACTCCACGCGACCGGAGGATTCAATATTTAAACGAAAACGATGGAATACAAGAGCTCAACAATGACATACAAAACCTGGATCAACGCCTCCAGCAGTTTTTCGTCGTACAATGGGGAACACCACCAAGGGCAGATCTGGCTGTCAAAATACTGGCCAAAACAGAAGCAACAAGAGCATACAACCCCCGACCAACACCTAGAATGGTAAAAGACCCACGCCACGGATACTTGACACAACTGACGATTCAAGATCAACATCAATCGACACAAAAACAGAAAGACACGATATCATGCATATCATAATACCAGACTTCTATAGGAATAAACACATAAAAATCAATAGAAGGCCAAGTTCCACCGATCGGAGGATTCAATATTTAAACACTTCCTGGAGTATCCGCTGGTTCGGGAACCTGACTCCTGAATTGATGAATGATATTGTTATCAAGGCGAGTGTTACTATGTGTGGCTACGAGAATCAACGAACATTCTACGACGTAGGTCTAGCTCACTGGCACTATTTTGCCGTGCTGTATCCGAGAATTGACGTGATGTTTTGTGTTTCTGTTACAGGCAAATGGATGAATGATGAAAAGGAGATGACGGATGAAATCGTGGGTGGTAACGTGTTTGAGTTCTCGACGGAGATCGCCAATCTGTTAGACAGCGCAGGTATGAAGGTTCGCGATAAAAGGTTTGTGTACTTCGTGTTGAAATGTCTAACCAGTGCTATACCTGCAGCTCTGACAAAGGCAGCGGATACTGGTAAATACGGCGTCGGATATTTCCAACCAGACACTTGCGACAATGAGAAAACCTTATGTGAGTTCACGCCGTATCCGGAGTACGAAAACCTCAAGAAGGCGTACACTACCACGACGGCTTCGACTGTAAAGCACGACAACTATACGCCGATACGTGATACAATTTTGACTTGTCCATAGAACATGTCAACCTCTACTCCCCAGGGTAAGATTTGTATCGTATGATACTGTACGTATACAGTAAGCAAATCTTCTAATATCTGGGTTGTTTGTGTAAACCTCAGTGACAATCTTGAAGTGCTCGGTGGCGCAACCAGTTTGCAGTGGGAAGAAGACAAACTTGTACGAGCACGTAGACTCGACCACAGTAGTAGGCGACAAACGAAGCCCGTCAAACGAAGAAACTGAAGCTACTACAAATACTGGTAGTTGCATCCACTTTAACGGCGCTCGCTGTTTCCACGGGAATAATCGCTGCTGTATCCGTGCTCTAGAGGTGCGGCAGAATGAAAGTGCTTCACCCTTTTGTACTTGGCTTTTGCGAGGTGACGTAAGACGGAGTGTTAAACGTTTGGCTGTCAATTGAAGTTGATCAAATGATGCGATCTGATTGGCGACTCGTTTTGGATGAAGCAATATGATTGGTCGAGAAGTTCTACTGACTTTGTCATAACTTCGTTGATACAGTATCTGGACCAAATGTGACGTTGAGAAGCAATATAAAAACATCAATCGATATCACTTTCATACAGTGTTTCCATTCATTTGCTCACATCAACTAAAAGCCTCATTCGCAACCTACACTTCGAACTCGTTAGTAGACAGGAATCTGAATACAAGTACATCTTCTCGAGAACGCGCTATAAAAAAATTGCGTTCGGTTCGCAAACTCGCCCCCTCTGTGTTATTACAAGTCTGTGTAAGGTATGCCACCGGTTCGCTATTGTCCCTTTGTTATGTGTCAACTTCAGATAGCCATACTCCCGTTTTACGGAGCAAAAAGAAAGATTCAGCTGGAAGCAGGGGCCCCTCGACGATTTTTTTTGCGGTGTCGAGGGCCACCGGTTTGGGTTGTAGACTACAACTTGTATCTGCTAGTTGTTCGCACTAACCGAAATCGTGTCCGTGTCAGTTTATTGCCCCTTCTTGACTTGAAGTGAGTAGCGGGTGGTACAGTCGAGTCACGTAGAATTTCAGGTTAATTGTGGTAAGATGGTTAGCACGTTGACCCGGCATGCCGATTGTGCCCAATTGCGTGCGATACTATAATGTTGCATGTATTACAACATCGATAATTGATTTATTGATGAACGTCATCACAGGACACAAAATAACTGTAGTTTGTTGTTTATGAGTTGATGTTCCCCAGGGATTGGCACCATCAGCTAATTATTATTTCTTCGAAGTCACTATTCCTCTACTCTGTCCAAAGGAATCCGTTCTTGGAAAATCGTGCACCATCATGGGCATTGAGAAATTGACAGTTAGTGTCCTTCCGTAGCTAAGGCAACCTGCAGTGATGAATTCGGCACCGACGAAGTGCATATTCATGGTATCAGGATACTACTACTTCAAGTGTAGGAGAGGGGGTTTGCTGTTTATGAGTCAGTTACCTCCCGTTCTCCTTGCAGATTGGTAACACCTGACGAAAGCTTTCGGGCTGCGACAGCCTACTTTGACAAATCTCTGTGTCTTGTCGTTCTCGTGGCCGTCAGTTTACAACTTCCAATGGAGTGACCATTCTACTACCCAATCCTTCATCACCCGCACGCAACATGTCAAGTAGCAGCACTCTCTATCCTCCAAACGACCACATTCTAACCGACCAGGTCGCTGGCCACGTTCTCCAGCGTTCGGTGCTCCCTCACCACTCCTTCGTGGGCGACGTTATCTGCAGAAGAGAGGAAGAACCGCGAAAATACACGAATACACGTAGCAATAAGAGAAGATTGAGCGCCGCGAAACCACGCGTGTCGATAAACGCACCCGATCCGCCAGAGTCAAGCGTGTGTTACCTTTGTATGATGAGGAGCAACCAGACTCACAAGATGACGCAGTTGCTGGGGATTCGGAGGCCTACCATCGAGAACGCCGTCGAAGGAACCAGGCGCGCTACAGGATGCGACAGCGCAAGTTAAAGGCCGACCTAGAAGAAATAAAAAAACTACGCGGCGAAATCGAGAGACTTGATCGCCAACGCAAAACCCTCTCGTACGGAGTCTCTACGAAGGAAACCATGTGTTCCATTGCTGCCGAGTACTTTCGTGTCTTCAAGCGAGGTTTGGTCGTCCCTGAAGGTGTACGTAAAGTCGAGTTGGACTTCCTACGAGTGACGATGGCTCTAGACTTAGATGCCGGAATAGTACGCGGCTTCGAAGCTCTTACTAGGATCTGGAAGGTCTTCACGCAGTGCTTCAAAGACATCGACGTCCGGCTTGGCCGTCTGGACCAAATCGGGGAGAACTCGCTAGTGGCTACCACTACAACAAGTGTCACTATCACTAGCAATACTTTGCGCTACATGTTCCCACATCTCGCAAGAGACATCACTGATCGTCACAAACGAAGTCGTTTGGCTCATATCACTGATAAGCTGCTGGGCTATTGTTTTGTCATGCAAGGCACAGTACGCATTGACTGGGATAATGCGCATAGTCACGTGGTGGCTCTGATCACTCAAGCAGACATGGTGTCTCCGGTGCTTGAGCTGTTGGGCAACATCGAGGACGTAGCGCTCGTGTTCAGCAACGCTCTCATTACACCCGAGTGTAATCTGGTCATTGGGGACTATCTTAACCAGCACTCGTTGTGCTCTTAGAATAAGGTCTTGAATTTTTAACAAACAAGTAACGCCTTTATCTTCTACAGTACATCGAAGTGTGAGTTTATATTACGCAACTGGTAGTGCTGTAGCCAAGGGGTAAGCACGAGTGTACAACAATGATGAGCGATCTATCCTCAAGGATAGAGCGCCCTTACCTCCTTCTGGTACGTCCGTATGTGAACCAAAACTTTCGTCTCGAAGTAAAATTTGGAGCCGAGCAGTTTAGCAGCACTATCCAGACCCACTCTTACACGCGCAAATGATTGCAGGCGTGGCGTTGCCCAATACTTCGAGCGATACCAACTCTTGAAGACCTCAATTTACGAAATTTTCTAGACTCTTACGACTTTCATTGGCAACTGTGTTCACCCTAAGTAGGCAGATAACGAGGTTTCGGGTGCACTGTGATACAAATCAAATTTGACGACCAGCAGACTATGTGTTCACATTGTGGACTCATAGTCTGGACTCCATCTGTGTGGAATATTCGGGTTGAATGACTGCAAATCCGTATTCGAAATGTTGCCCACCGGTACATGTACAGGTAGACGCTCTTACCCAGGTACCTGTTTACGAAAAACGGATCCCCTACGGTGTGATAGGTAACAACTTAGTAACCAGTGCGTTTATTAGCCACCCAATGTACCTAAGCTGAGTAGAAGGGATTACCGGTCAAAGGGTGGCAGTACCAACGTGCTCATCATCGGAGTTCCGTTCAACATCGAGTCTCGTGAGCTTCAGTTCAAAACTTACCACGCTTCGATCACTCGGCACTACAACTATGCGCGCTTTTCCCGCCAAACCTCCACTCGCTGAGCGAGGACACCATCGGCAGTGTGGTCCAGCGCACGTATCCTCGATACCGCTCCATCACCACCGAATTCGGCAGCGCCAGGATTCATGACCCGGACGATAACAACCAAACGACTGATGTTACGCCTTCCTCACCTACCCGTTCGCTCCCAACCGATGAGGACACACAAAACCCCACTACTGCTGAAGAAATGAGAGCCAACATCGCGGCTTATCACCGCGAACGTCGTCGGAAGAATCAAGTTTGCTACCGCTTGACACAACGGAAGACAATGGAACAACTCGAGATCGTCAACTAGCAACTCCGAGAGGAGATCGAAGAACTCAACCGTCAGCGGAACAATCTCTCGTACGAAGTCTCGACGGCGGAGACTGTGTGGGCGGTAGCAGCCGAGTACTTCCGCGTCTTTCGACGTGGACTAATTGTTTCAGAAGATGCGCGGATTGTCGAGTTCGACTTCCTGAGGGCGACGATGGCACCGGATATGGACGCTGGAGCTGTACGCGGGTTGGAGGCGCCGGCGAAGAACTGGAAGGTCTTCACTGAGTTTTTCTTGGACGTTCACGTCAAACTCGAACGTCTGGACCAAGTCGCGGATCATTCACTAGTCGCATCGACTATCACAAGCGTCACCATCACACGAAACTCACTAAGGAACATGTTTCCTCATTTCGGTAGAAGGATCCGCCGCAACGGGGGCGTTCGATCTCAAATTGTGGCCAAACTCTTGGGTCAACGTCTGGTCATGCGTGGCTCCGTTCGCTTCGACTGGGATATCACAAACAGTCGAGTGGTTAGTCTCATTAGTCAATCTGATATGGTGATGCCAATGCTGGAAGTGCTGGGAAGCTTGGATGACGTATCGTTGATGTTCAAACATGCTTTCATTCAACCCGACTGCAACCTCGTCATCGGAGATTACCTGGCAAATGCCTAATGGGCAACTTGTGATGGACGCGCTGCCAATCTGAATCTTAAAAAGAAAATGTTGACTTTTTACTTTTTACAGACCTTTGGTGCCTTGAAAACTTCCCCTGCTTGAGTGAAGAACAAGTCATCCTCTCAGAATTGGGATAGGCTCTGCCGGATGACATCTGGTACAATTAGTTCTAGAACTTGGCAGGGACTACTAAGCTTACGTGACATGTATTGTACTAGTATCCAAGATAGTAACTTTGAAGTGACTTACACCACTGATAACTCCGACAATGACGAGAAGGCTACGACCTCAGCGAGTACACCCAAGCCTTGCCCTTTGCAGCGTGATCCAGCGTCTATCCACCGCATCGCCCACTCATCACTAACTTTACCAGCACGTCTGACATCTGACGTGCTGGTAAAGTTGATGCTGAGTGGGCGTTGTTTAGTGCAAGGGTGATGGACTTTGATGCAGATTGCTGACATGGTTTGTTACGAAACTAGCCCCAACCATAAGCCAAGAGCAAAGTGCTCGTTGTGCATGCAATACAAGCACCAGGACATCCACAGCTACATTGTGAGCCTTATCGCGAAGTCCTGAAGCTAAAGCGCTCGCCCCGTGACACGTGCCTGTTACGAAGTCTCTCACAGGTAAGCAGCTTCTAGTCGAACTAAATTTGTTTCTTCTTACTCCAAAAGCTTTCTGCTCTCTGTGTGCTAACTTCGCTTGCACCCTTCAGTGCAGATTCGACTCTGGGCTGCTAACCAGCCACTTCCTACTCAATACAAACTCACAGTCAGCAGCTATTCTGCTCTTCAAGCCCAGTCGCTGCATCTTAATGTCCTATCCTACACGCCAGCGTCACGGACAGCTCACTTCAACTTGAGTAGCTTGATCCACGCTGTAACAGTGCCTTGATATTGGCGTGCTTGATGTGTGAAGCATGAACTTCCCGTCTAGGTGCATTACAATGACAATCTTTTTTTTTATTACATGTCATGGCCATGGCCCGACTTTCGTGCATAGTGCACGAAACGGCTCTAGCACATCATATACCGGCCTTGTATATGATAGAAAGAAAACTAAACTTTCGATAGAAGGCCATTTCCATCGAACCATCACGTCTAGCAAGACAAAGCGACTGTTCTGGGACGAGTAAGTCAGCGAACTCAGCGTTCCGAAGCCAATACAACCCGATCGATCACGAATTAAAGACAACGTCGAGTGAAAGGCCTATATACAATGCAAGCGCTGCACCGATAAATAAGCCCGCTACAGGATGAGGCAGCGAAAGTTGATGGAAGAGCGCACCAATCGGATCCTTCACGAAGAGATTGGGGTTTGTCTGTGATGCGTGTACATGTAGCCACAACAGCGATCGATTACGACCGATTCTTCTTTCCTCAACGATAGGATGCTTTTCCAGAACGCTTTATGATAGCTATTCCTGTGGTGATGCGACTTGCAGTGAGAGCTCTATGTTGGAAAACGGATCCGGCATGTTCTCGTGGCTGCGAGCAGCAGTCCTCCATATTCAGACCCGGCTGGGTCGTTTCATATCTTTGAGCTAGCAACGGATGCGACGCCTTAGGGCGCAACCATCTTAGGAGGAAGCTCACAGCAAAATACAATCAGTTCTCAGTCTTCACGGCGTCTAGCAAGTGGTCCTACCTTCCTCTCTGTAGTGATTGACCTTTCAACAGGGTTACGAGCCCAAGAGAACTCGCGCAAGGTCATCAAGATGAACCACGAGACGAAGACAAAGGGGCTCCCGTACGGCTGGGACGGGAAAGACTGGAGGTGATACAAGTGGACCATGCTGACGAATTTTCGGGATCATGGCCTACTCGAGATCGGCGAGGGCTAGATCAAGCGTGAAGGCCTTATCACCGAGGAATCGGGGGCTCTGTTTGACTAGAAAACAATGCAAAGTCATGTGTATGATAGGGACAACGATACCGTCGCACAGGTTCCAGCAGATCGACCACTACGAGTCGGGAACGGAGATGGGGGCGGCGTTGTGTGAGATTTACGAGAAGCGACAAAATGCAACGATTCGCGAGAGCACCATCTTACGACGTTCGGAAGAGCTGAAGTCCTTGAAGTGTTCGGCAAGCGACGATGTGCAAGCGCACGTGACAAAGATGTTTCGGCTAAAAACAGATTTGGCAAGTTACGGCTACGAGGTGAACAACATCAATCTGAAGTCTATGATGCTGGATAGTCTTCCCGACCAATACGAATTTGAGCAGCTTCGTGGGGCTCTCAAATATGGCGGGAACGGCGGTACGTTGACTCCCGAGGAGATCCGTGTGCTTATCGAAGTAGCAGCTGACCGACAAGCAAGACGTCGGGGAAATGGTGGCTCGGGGCGCCGGCGAAACAACGGCGGACAGAAGCAAAGTGGTGGACAAGGTTCAGGAGGTCAACAACCTAGTCAAGGACACGGCGGTGGCGGAAAACACAATGAAGCCGTGGGTGGACGTAAAACCACAAGGGGGTGCTTTGTTTGTGGTGATGCCAGACACTACAAGGCAAATTGATCAGAGCGCACTCAACGTCAAGCTGAAAATGCGGGTGGTGATCCGCAACAGGAAGGTCGCCGCCAAAATAGGACAAACTACACTCGAGATAACGCACAGCAGCACACCCCAGCTGTTCCCGAAGAGCCTGGAACGGTAGCAACAGCACTCGGGAAGCGCATCAGCAGAATGAGCAGACCCCGGTAGTCGAGGTTGGCACGCGCACGGCAAAGGAGACCTTGGATGGCCCCTCTTGGTGGTGCTTTGATACCGGCTCAAATGTGCACATAGTTGGTGGCCGTGAGAGTTTTGTTCATTTGGAAGACATCACACCAGAAAATCTGGCCGCATATGTGAAAGGAGTTGCTCACTCAATGATCACACAGGCAGAAGGAATCGGTACGGTCAAAATTGTATCGCTGGTGAATGGTGAGGAGGCGGAACTCTTTTTTGATGGTGCGCTGTATGTTCCTGGGGCGACGCATGGGCTGTTCTCGATGGGTCTCGCCTTGGAACAGGGCTATAACGTGAGTTATTACGAAGAAACTCGAGTGTACAGTGTTCGTAAGGATGATGAGCTAGTGATTAAAGCTCACCCTGCCCAAGCAATCAGGATCTTCAGCACTGCATCGAGCAGTACCAGCTGCAGCAGGGCAGGAGGACGGAGTCAAGATCGTGCGGTAGTAAATTACACAGTCGCGGATGGTGTTGGCAGCCTGCAGGTGTGGCACGAACGACTGGCGCACACTTGCGCACAATACTTAAAGTAATGGTTGATCGCGGGCTCGTCAACGGGAGGATGCTGTCTCAACGACAATCAAAAGCATATGATGCTTGCCACGTCGCGAAACAGAAGCGTCGGCGAAAGAAACTAAACCGAGGCATCTCAGCTCCGAACGAAATTGTATATGCAGATCTTCTTTTCCCCGCTCAAGGAAATGGGGCTCGATCCAAAGCTGTCTTGGTGATAATGGACGGATGGAGTAGTTTTCGGACGGTCCATTTCCTCACTAGCAAAGCTTCATCTGCTGTCAACGCGCTCATGCAGCAGTATGTCGTATGGGCTGAGCGACAAGCAGGTCGAGGGGTCAAGAAGCTCGTGGTCCGTGAATTTGAACCTGCCGAGAGTGCACAGTTTCCTGTGAAACTGCTCTTGACCGACAAAGGGGGCGAATTTGTGAACGGAGCTATTGAGAGTTGGTACGCGTCGCGCGGGATCGAGCACATCAAGGTCGGACCAAAGCGCTCTCACTTATTAAACCCATGTGAGCGTGCTCACCAGTCACTCATGGAGATGGTAAAGGCGCAGATGCACGCGTCGGGGTTTCCGCGCTCATTCTGGCCGTATGCGCTCAAGAATGCGGCCTACATAAAGAACAGAGTGTACGCTAAGCTGCTAGAAGGCGTGCCGTACGAACGAATGTTTGGTGCGAAGCCGGACATTCACCACATTCGCAAGTTTGGATCCCTTGCTTGCGTCCATGTGCCACTGTCACCAGAAAAGCAGAAGCAGGATGCGAACGCGTTCGTGTCATTCGTGGTTGGATAAGCTGAGGACATAGTTGGCTGCCAGGTGTATATTCCCAGTGAGCGGACCGTGAAATTCGTAGCAGAAGTTCAGGATTTGAACGAGTTCAAATCGACACCAAAGTCGATTCGTCTCGAGGGAGGCGAAGATGCAGCTGACTCTGATACTGACTCTGTCGTGGAGGTGTTTGATGACAACAATCAAGCAACGGCAGAAGATGAACTCGCGGTTGTGGATGATAATGCGGAGGATGACACGGAATCAATTGCAGCTGAAAGTGGTTCGGGAGACTGTAGCTGGAAGTAACGAGTCTCTAGCCGGAAGTGATGATTCTGTAGCTGGCGGTGATGATTTAGAGGCTCAAGAAGACGAATCGGAACGTTTGTCTGAAGAAGTTGAGCATCGAGATGGGATTAGCAGTGCGGACGCGGAGACTAAAACCAGCAGAACCAGCAAACACCAAGCAACTCGAAGTAGCGGTGCTTCCGCCAGGTCTGCGAAAGAGGGCGGATCGCGACGATACCCCATCAGAGGTTCAGCAAAACCAACTTGGAGAAGCTACCAAAGCCAGGCGTAACGGCCTTCGTGAAGCTATTAAGCATCGACCTCCATCTCGCTACCAAGACTACGTTCTCTCGTCAAATATGGCCATACGTATCCTGGGTAAGGACGGTAAGCCGCTCCTGGCGCAAAATGTCAAGGTGCCAAGAAACTGGAGGGAGGCAATGAGGTCTAAGCATGCCGATCTCTGGAGTATGGCTGAGCTTGAAGTGATGGCGGCCTTAAAGTCTAAAGGGTTGCTCGAGGGGATTGATCAATCCGAAATGCCGAGCAGTGGCCGTGCGATCGATAGTCGCACTCGCTTCCGAGCTGAACTTGAAGCTGTACGGAGGTGACATCAATTCGGCCTACTTAAACGCATCGCTTGACATCCCACAGTATGTGAAGTCTATCAAGAGCTTTCCATGTGCTGTGGACGGCCACATGTACGTGGTCCGTAGGGCGCTGTACGGTCTCCGTCAATCCGGCCGAGAGTGGAATACTGAGCTGAATGGCTGGATGATGGATCGCGGTTTTCAGCGGTGTGCCACAGAATCATGCCTGTATTTTAAGTATAAGAGTGATACTATTGCCCTAGTGCTCGTGCATGTCGATGATGTACTATGCGTGACCAACAACACCGACTTTAAGTCAAAATTGTTCGAAGACCTCAACGTTGCTTACGGCCTCAAGGACCAAGGTGAACTCACTGAATATGTCGGTGTAGAAGTACAGCAAACGGCTGACGAAATTTACATCACGCAGCACAAATGCAAAAGAGATTCTGGCGAAGTTCGGGTACGACGCGACGAACAAGTGCGGGAACCCCATGGAGACGAAGGCCCGACTTGTTCCTGCAAATGATGATTACTCAGCGGACTCGAGTTTCGATTACAGAGGCGCACTGGGCATGCTCATGTATTTGGCGACGTGCACACGGCCAGATCTAGCTTATGCCTTGGGCCCTAGCTTTTGCGGTCAGTTTGGAAAACGTTGATGCATTTGCGGTCAGTAGCAATATTATCCCACTGCTCCGTTTCACGAGACCTCATTAACAAACCCCAAAAAACTACTCAGCATCCAACCACTTGTCATGGTTTCCGATATCACCCCAAAGCTCTTCACACCGTTCAAATTGGGCGGCAAGAAGGCCCCCATCGAGCTCAAGCTCCGTGTTGTCATGGTGACAATGACGCGCCTGCGTACGGGTGAAAGCGGTGTGCCTACTCCTCTAGTGGCTGAATATTACGCACAGCGTGCTACGGACGGTGGTCTTCTCATCTCCGAGTCCACCAACTTTAGTCCGACGGCTCGTGGATACTTTGGCGCTACGGGAATCTTTAGTCAAGCTCAGGTAGACGGCTGGAAGCTGGTCACCAAGGCCGTGCACGATAAGGGCGGTAAAAGCTTTGTGCAGCTTTGGCACACGGGACGTATCGGCCATCCACTAAACCAGCATGATGGACAGCTCCCCGTATCGTCAAGCGCGATAAGCGCAAAAAGCAGCGATGATGTCCACACCCACAGCACCCGTGAAGGACGTAAGAACTACGTTACCCCGCATGCAGTGGAGATCGAGGAGATCCCCGGTATTGTTGCTGACTACAAACGTGCCGCGGAAAATGCCATCGCAGCTGGTTTTGACGGCGTCGAGGTCCACGCTGCTAGCGGCTACTTACCGGAGCAGTTCCTATGTGACAGCGTAAACAAACGTATCGATAAATACGGCGGCAGCATCGAGAACCGTGCCCATATCATCTTCGAGGTGGTGGAGGCGATTTTATCCAGTTTGTCCTCGAGTCAGGTGGGAATTTGCTTGTCTCCGTACGGCGCCACCTTTGGATGCAAGGATTCGACGACGACCGAGACGTACGGCTACGTCGTGAACAAGCTCAACGACTACGACCTCGCTTACATGCACGTGATTGAGTGTCGTGGCATGCACGCGGCCAACTTCCAAGTGCCGGCGGTCGGTGTAACGCGCCACTTCCGTGACGCGTGCAAGGGTGTTTTGGTCACTGCTACAGGCTACGACCTTGAAGATACGCTCAAGACTGTGCACGAATGCGCCACTGATCTAGTGGCTTTTGGACGCGGCTTCATTGCCCACCCAGACTTTGTCGAACGTCTGCGCCTTGGTACGGAGTTCAACGCGCAGAATGCGAAGCTGTTTCACCCACAGCCGGGTATCCCCCTCGAGGCCGGCTACACGGATTACCCGTTCCTGCAGAATCGATTCGATAAAGCATGCTGTTCTGGAATCCACATCGATTCGCAAGGTTGTGCTAGGATTCAAGTGCTCTCTCCTCTCACACACCACGAGTTCAGAAACCTAGTCCTCAGGCTATGAAGGAACTCGAGAGATCCCATCAATGTATCTGATGAAGCTTATCAAAATGGCAGCAATCGTCCTTGGATTGTTGCAACGGTGGCGTTGCTTTCCCCAACAAACGAAAGTGCGCGGCTATAGGCACGAGAAATAGGTTATCAATGAGGGGTTTGTTATGTAGACGTGTACGCGGGTGTAGGTGCTGGTGAGGGCGTGGGCTGTGAAGAGTCAGCGCCGTGGTGTCGACATTGACGGCGGTGTCCCTGACAGTGTGGGCATCGGCTTCGGAGGCGGCGAGCAGCACACACGCAGTCCACCCGTTGTAGTTGGCGATGCCTTCGAATGGTACATATTGCTCTATCAAGTGGGTAATCAATATTACAGGTCATGAACGTGTTTGGTCACGCCCCTTGATCACGTCGTAAATTGCCCCAAACTGAGTGAATACGTCGTTTGTCGAAGACGTATCACTTCAAGAGGCACTATAACATCAGTAGTGCACCACTATGCTCCTTTGTAAACCTGTCAAAATGGCAGACCTCAATAAAAGAAGGAATTTGTCACTAATGGGACTGCATTGACGAACGTAAAGACACATAACTGTCTGACGGTAGAGCCTATGCGTATTAAACGACGTTAGGAAGAAGAAATGCTGGTCAACGAGGCCTAGAAATTAATTTTACAAGATCTCGTATTTTTCGTTGACGTGATACTTTACAGTATTAGTTTTTCCGTACTAGAGAGTTGGGCTGGTATCCACACCTAGAGTGTTGAAAGGTCGACCACTACAGAGAGGAAGGTAGGACCACTTGCTAGACGCCGTGAAGACTGAGAACTGATTGTATTTTGCTGTGAGCTTCCTCCTAAGATGGTTGCGCCCTGAGGCGTCGCATCCGTTGCTAGCTCAAAGATATGAAACGACCCAGCCGGGTCTGAATATGGAGGACTGCTGCTCGCAGCCACGAGAACGTGCCGGATCCGTTTTCCAACACGCCTCTCTCGAACACCATAGTTCGAATCTCTTGTGGTAAGGCCACGATGCCCATCATCTCGCACAATTTGTGCAGTCGCGCCTTGTCGAGTGGCTTGGTGAACGCATCGGCAGGATTCGATTCACCGTGCACTTTCACCAATTGAATTGAGCCCCGTTGTACCTGCTCTCGGACGTAGTGCCATCTGAGTTCAATGTGGCGCGTCCTTCGGTTATATGTTGGGCTAGTCGCCATGACGTGAGCTGCACTGCTGTCGATGCCGATGATTGGCTTGATCGTGCAATGAGGGATCACTTCAGCCAGGATGTTACTTTCGGCCATGACTTACCCTCATGGTTTCAATTTTCCATAAAATCTCCCTCATAGGTTCAAAACCAATAAAATGCCTCCGCCGGCAAACGATCGAGGCATACATTTGGACTAATATGAGCTTTGCACACACGCTTCTCTCAGCGGCTGCGTGATGTGTTAAACTCGGAAGCTCAGCATAGCCACGTACGCTGTTGCCGTCGAGACGAGTGGTCACTTGATACGTATAAAATATTACAGGTCATTATCATCAGCATATGACGTTCGTATTACCACCTCCCAGCGTGAGTCTTCAGTCGGAACACATGTGTCATCAATCCACCACACGGAGTTATCGTCGCTAGGTTCCGGACATGAAAGTGCTTGAGTGTGTTTAGGATACCGTGGGTGGATGGTCCCTGACGACCATAATCCTGATACCTGGCACGGGTGATCCTGGTATTGTGCGGCATGTGGATGGCACGCGTGAGCTGCTCGTTGTAGCTGCGCAGGAAGTATACGCCCCACTGGGCGTCTTCTGCATAGCTCGTGCTCTTGCTTCACAGGCCGAAACACATTTGGCTTCAGCAGTGGATAAGCGATAATTGGCTGTCGTCTTGACATCCACGCAATTGCACCACCGCCCAAAGTGAAAACAAATCCACTTGTGCTTTTCCTTGTTTCAGAGTCGCTGGCCCAGTCGCTGTCACAGAAGCCACGCAAGAAAAGTGTTGGGTGCATACCAGCTTCACTGTTCTTCTTGTACCGAATGCCATATTCAGTGGTTCCGATCAAGTACCCGAAACACACGTTTCAGAGCACCAACGTGTTTTGTCGTAGGGTTGGACACGAATCTGCTTCGGCTGTTTGGGACGGGGCACAGAAAGCTCGCAGTTGTTTGCATTCATTCCATCCTTCAATTCTAAACAGGAGAACGGCCACAGACATCGACGTTTGGACACGGCAGTGGTGCAGGCTGGTAAGCTGGTGTGTGAAGTCTTGGCTGAGTAACGGTTGTAAAGCGGTTGTGTGTTGACGAGCTGTTTGATACTGCAGATCCGCTCGAACTTCGGTTGGAAGCTGATGAAGAGCCCAAGGAGAGGAGCTGATGCAACGGGAGGACGGTCACACCATCCAGGTAGCGCGCATACCGCCTGTGGTTAAGCGAGATAGAATGTATCTAAGATGTGTAATGTACATTGCTACGCAGTTGGTGAAGCTCGGATTTTGATGGTGGTGAAAGCAGCCAACGGTAAGTGATACCGTCAGTGAAGATGTCATGCATTTAGTGATATTACATTGTTGTGGCGATTTTTTTTTATGTGGACAGCTCTTAGGTAAATGCTTATGGCTACTGTCGCTGCTTGTACTTATGCGCTCTGACCCAGTTGCAACTGATTTCGGACATTTAGACGAAGGAATCGGCTGTAGTACTAGACATGAAGTAGGATGGGGCTGCTCTCTCCTGAAGCGGTCTTGTTTGATCTGCATGTGGGGGGTGAGCGGCGTGGTAATAAAACCCAGTGGCCCCAAACCCGGAGAGAGATCTTAGTAAGGACACTGTGGAGCCCCAGCGTGGACGCGTGTAGTATAAGGTATTATCGCTATGGAAATGAAGATTAGCTTCCTCTAATTAGACTTCGTCTTGAATACGCTCTTGTAGGGAACAACCACAGCGACCGGACTCCCAACCTATCAATCAAAAGCAGTACTCGCTGATGATATTCGGAATTTCAACTTCCGTGTTGACGAATGCGTTTCGTCGTTCAAGAAACTGGAGAGTTCAATTGCCGACGATGTAAATGCCAGGATGCACATCAGGATCGACGCGACCAATGGAACGGTTCGGGCATTTTGCTGCGTTATGACATTCGGCCCTCCCACAGCGGCTACACACTCGTGTACATTGCCCGCTTCTTTTATTCATCGGATCTGATTCATTCGTGAAAGATTCGCGCATACTGGCAGCAACAGCAACCCGGTCGCTTTGTGGATTGGACTGTTGTTTCTTTCTTAAAGCCGGTTTTGATCCTTTTGGCTCTCCGCGTCATGGATATTTCTTGTCTCGGATTGCAACATCACGCGGTGCGCGTTGTGCAGATCCTCCAGCTTGGTTGTACATGGGTGGCGATTGAATATTTGGGTTGGGAAGGAGTGCAGCGACAAATGGTAGACTGACTGACACGTTCTGGAAGGCTCTAGCGTACGATGTCGCAGTAAAGGAACCGTGAAAAAACTTGTAAGCTCCAGCAGTAGACGTCCTCGATCCACTCTGGCTATACAAGGCTGCAATGAGATGCCTGCACGGAAGTTGCAGGTCCTGTCGGTCCGCGCGGCGGTACACGTTCCCAATTCCAAGTCAACTGTGAACGTCAGCAGGCTCTTGTCATTATTTGGAGTGGGTGTAATTGCTTCTTGGTTGGCTGCTTCTGGGTCATCTACTTCGATGCTTCGCTGTGAATCATCCACGTGGAAAACAGATCCAGTGCTCTTTCGAACGGTGCACACTGCTGCACTCCATATCTGTCTGTCAAACATCTTCTTGGCGCGTGGCGTGACGGTGTGCTTGTCCTTAATCCAGTCCCGAGCATTCTTCTTTTTGGCATTGAGAGTCTCGACAACTACATTGCAGTACAAAATTACAGCCCCGAACACTTGACTGTCTCGAATACCTGCAAGCAAGAGGGCATTGTTCTGGCCTTCAATAGCACTTGTAGATCGCCCACCAAACAGTGAACACGCATCTCTGTACGCTTCCGCCGCTTTCCATTGTCCCTCAATTGCAACAATCTCCTCAGGCGTCAGTGAACAGTTACCAAAACTTGGTCCAGCTCGTGGAATGGATCTTGCGTAAATACTCTGCTACGGTTTGCATCTCTGCCTTCTCATTAACTTTGACCGTGCGTGAAGCAGAAAGAAGCTGGTCAATTTGTGCAAGTACGTCGTCGTATTCAGCTAAAGTTGTTGTAGCTTGCAATCAGAACACCAGAGATCGAAAGCTTTCGATGTTCGGTTCAACACAGCGGAAGTGATCACACAAATTGAAAAATATATGTAGCGCGCAGAACTTCAAATTAATCTGTATTCCACGGCCACGCGGTCGCATCTGGGCCCCTCGTTGCTTGCCGCTGTCAGTGAAGACAGCGCGATCATGCATCTTGATTCCAGCAGCAACACAGTTGGCGAAAAACCACTCGAAGTTCCCAGTTGTCTCCTTGTGAATAAACGCAACGGCAACCGGAATGATTGTCCAATCTCCATCTTTACCGACCAACAACACACAGATACCATTGTAGTCTTTCTTTTTCATGTGAGTACCATCCCATTCTAACAGGGGAACCCAATTATCTTGACCAGCCACCAGCGAACCCACCGACAAAAAAGCTCTGAAAAAAACGAATACGATGTGGGTCTACGCGTACAAAACCGACCATCATGGCGACATTGTCAGACTGAAGGCGAGACTGAAGGCGCTCGGAAATTGGCAACGTTCCGGTATTGATTTCATAGAGACATTTGCCCCAGTTGCTGCATGTCGTCGTTTAGAATACGACTTTCTGTTTGTGAAGGCCACCTACCGGTAAAAGCACAAGCCAAATTATGTTTTCATTTGGTACTGATGTGCTAATAAATTACAGAAACTCCTCGATGGTACAAGACAATTGTGCTGCATACTCTGCTGTCAACACAACCACGATGTAGAAAACTCGCCTCATTCCCGAAAAGGCTACAAGACATGGTTTCAATGTGCTCTGTGCGACGTTCTGTTGTGCCGCACTACGCGATGGG
Source organism: Phytophthora quercina (assembly GCA_014706105.1). NCBI lineage: Eukaryota > Oomycota > Peronosporomycetes > Peronosporales > Peronosporaceae > Phytophthora > Phytophthora quercina. The sequence continues at coordinate 432,040 of JACBOW010000091.1, read as the reverse complement.
CAGACCAAAAGTCTTGCTTCGTCATCTTTCACTCGATTTCGAGCCTTCCAAATGCATGCCAAGATTCATCGGAGAAACCAAAGTTAACACGGCCCCCACCTCCATCACGGAAGCGACCGCGGACATTGATTGAGCCCAATGAACGGCGCGTGACCAAGCTTGTCTCGAACACTCGTCGTCGTTCGGCACGGTTGCTGATGTGTGGAAGCTAAAGCAATTGGTGCGTGGTGTTACCACTACCAATCCACTTGAGAAATCTGTCCTAGCAGCTAGGACAAACGGTCATTTCTGCAGAAAGTAGTTACTGCATTTTAGTTATCAACCACAACGGCAAGTCGCAAAAACATTAATTTGTCTCGCCAGTATCGTGTATCTCCAGCGAACACAAATCAGTCCGACCCTTATGTCGGGATGATACAATTTCTAGTTGAAGATGTATTTTTAAATTCGATCTCCTGTCGAGGAAACATAAGAAATCGACCAAGCATCGTGAAATCTCTATAACACATTGGAATATATATATATATCGACAGCTGGTGGTACGAGCAGATGTTCTCCCAAATGATGGTGGATTCATCATGCCAAGACCCAAAATATGTCACATGGTAGTACCATAATGGTACATCGCACGGGTAACAAAATCGGGGAGAAGGCACAAACGCATGTATCATAGATGCGAAATGCAATGGTGTCTATTGAGCAGAATGAGCGAGTAATGGAGCTTACTACTGGCTGACAGCTGCATTGTCACTGTCTCAATCAGTCTGAATGTGCTCACGTACATAATTATACATTAGTGCACAGTTGTGCAGAAGCCTGGCCGTGTCAGAAATACTTCATGTAGTTTCTTCTGCCGTTCTTCTTTGTGCCGGAAGCTGTTTTGCAGCAATGCGATTGCTCCCTCGCTGAGTTGGGTGGCTAGCTCCTGCGCGACATACTGGCGAGCCCAGTCCCGGTTCAATTTCGCCGACAGGTTACTGATGATGATGGCATTCATAACGTCCAGAAGCTTTTCCTGCTTTTTCTCTGTCGACCAAAATTCAGCAGGCCTGCAAACAAGCGCACCATGCATGTACTTTACATCGCACGCTGTCTATGTGAACACCTTCTTTTAAAACGACTCATAACACAATTTTTCTCCGAACTCATACACGCTGTAAAGTCACGTCCCCACGTAGCTAAAATTAAAAAGAATTAAGATAATTTCCGAAACTGCACCGTACTCTTGTCTGCGTTCGGGTTGAATTGGTGCTGCAGTTACGGGTTTTGCTACGCAGCACCTTACAGTGCACAAATGTCTGCCACACGCGCCTTGGTCAGCATCTTCTTTGCCGTCTTGGCACGCGCTCGCTTCTCGGTCCGCGGCTTCAAGCCTGGGGCGACTTCACCTTGTATTTCTTGGGCGCCTTCGCCTTTTGAGGCTTTACTTCGAGGGCCTCATGCTTGAATAAGTACTTTCCGCGAGCGCGAGGAAGGCACGCTTAAGCACGGGTGGCACAAACTTGAATGGCTTACGGGGAGGGAACGACTCCACTACCGCCTGCTCCCCGTCAGCACTTATCTCCATGGCCAAAATAAGCTTCATTTGCTCCGGTGTAGTGCTGCCGTCGTGCAGGTAGCCCGCCTCCACCAGGACCTTCTTGGTCACCTGGTGGAGGGTGTACCGCTTGAGTGAGCGAAGAATTACCTTTATAGCTCGGCGAATGTTTCGCTCCTCAACCTCGATCTTTGTCAGATGATTACGGACCGCCTTCGCGGCCACAGGGGGGAACCACAAGCCCTTTAGCCTCCGGTCTAATGCAATGAGCGTGGGTGAGCTGCAACACTTCGTTCCTTGTCAGGAGCGCCGGCATTTTTGCAAGTGACTAGAAAAGCAACAGAAATAATTACGAACAGATTAGACATATATTCAACTTCAAACATGATATCGATTTTGACAGTGTATTCAATATTTGGTGTATCCGTCGACCTTAAATAAAACGAATCGGATTGGATTTGAAGGTATAGCATGTAATAAGTCACATCGGAACTTCCCGAGCTGTTTGGGACGAGATATAGTGATGGGTCGGGCCCCAAGCATCTAGTAGCTTGTGAATTCAACGTTTTGACAGAAAGTTACCTAGAAATCGAGAATGCACCGCCACAGTCTGCATTTGTTTTCTTTGAATCAAGCATGATGCATTTCGCTCTTCCCGTCCGTTTAGCACCAGCGCAACCACCCGTTCTGCAGAGAGAGAGTGACCACGTACGTTCTTAAGGCTTTATTTATTACTGATCTGTGACTAACTAAATTCATTGTCGAACTATTTAGATTTATAGCTGCTTGATGAAGAACTAATCTTACGAATCCCGCCGCCAGCCGCCGCAGTGCGAGCGAGAGGATAGGCCCAGCACGCCGAAGAGGCCGGGCGCACCTTAAGCTCGAGGTTGGCTCCCCAAAGCCCCGCCTTCGGCTAGGGTGCGGTAAAGCCTCCTCACGGCGCAGTCACGTGGGTGAAAGCTGGGAAAACAGACATGTATGATGCAGCTAAGTTGATGTTTCTTGTATTAATATTTATTAACGCATGTATTCGTACGTGTATGTGGGTAGATTTCAGCGATCTGCTTATTGGGGGGGGGGGCAGTTAGAACTTGAACAGCAGTGGGAGAACAGCTTTAGCGGTAATGGTTTTACAAAAAACGCTGGTGTATTCGACTGGAGAGACTTGTGGACAAGCAATATGTGTGGTCATACCGATTGATCCAATTTTATGGGGTGTATATGCGCTATCACTTCCTCACATGTTTGTAAATGTTGAATTTGGAACTGATGCATAGTTGTACTACACCGGAAAGCAAGGTTATCGAATAAGCGAGACTTGAGGTGGTGGGGCTACGCCCATGACGGCTGGCGGCAGTGCTCGAGAAAGTGGAAATATCGACAAAAAACATATATATATATAATCATTTTGGTTATTTGTATAGATTTTTTTGACGCTCTCCAGAACAGAAATATATTGGCACTCTCCCGAAATGCGTGTTCGTGCGGCTGTCTGAAAATTTGCAGAACTGCACGGTTCAGTGTACGCCCGCGAGTACGCGCGTAAGTGCTTAGCGCTCAAAGACAACCAGCAGCGCGTTTCCGATACAAAATGTCTCATTCGACGTGGCGGGCTACAACTACGGAAGGCATGGTTCGCTCTCAACAGCGCGACGCGTCAGGAGCCGATGGGTAATACCCCGGATCCGACGATTTCAGGTCGGACCACATGCATCGAGGACGACAAAGCGTTCCCAAAAGCAAAGATCAGTTGTTCACAGCAAGTCACTGATCAAAGCTCGCTTTACAACAGCAAGATAGAGGCTATCCTGACCTCAATTCCAGCATTCAGGGCAATGATGAAAAATTGGAGATGGCTCAGCAGAAATTACATCGCGCCCGGGAAAATTACTACAAAGTTCTTTTAAAAGAGGAGCTGCTTCGCCTCCAAGTTGATTACGACTCGGGTAGTCTGGCAACGGTCATCGAGGCTGTGACCAACAGCGTTGAATACTCGGTTTTGCTGTCTCAGGTCGAAGGTCGTGCTGCGGCCGCTGAAGATACGTACGCCTCTGTGGTCCTCCACTTGGATGGACTTTTCGCAACGATGCGGGGAATTTCTAATTTCCCGCCCGAACTTTACGCTAGTGATGACGAGCCATCACCACAGTGTGCCGAGACCAAAATTACTCGAGCTCTCACAGACTACAAAAATGCAGTCATTAGGATTAATCGACAAAACACAAACGCTGGTGTTAGTGCTGATCCAAACGAACCGCTGCTGAAACCACCCTCTAAAAGGTTCGGGCTTGTGCCTGGGATACCAGCTTTCTATGAGAAAGACTAGTTGTATAGAAGGCCAACCTAAGACTGCGATGCAAACCATTGAATGAATTGATGAACAAATAAATCTGCGGCCCCTCTTCGTATCTTTTCTCCTATTCACGACTTAACGCACGGGAAACACAAGCTGGTCATCCACCTCTGCGCCCTCACCCGCGACCACCCAATGATGTCTGAAAAAGCGACGGGGCTTTGGCTTGTCACCAGGAAGAAGTTTACCGCGAGCCTTCAGCCCTGCCATAAGATGGACACAGCAGACGTATTTGAAAAATGCACGGCATGGACATGTTTGAGCTTCAATGTTGACTTCCCATCCCTGCGCAGATTCGTTCCTACGCTCCATACGGTTTTTGTTTAGCTCTCCTTTGTCTGTATCATGTCGAAAGTCTTCCAAGGTATTTACTCCGCGTATAAGCATGGTGTCCTGCTCGCCGTTTATATTTCCCAGCGGGAAGCGGACATTGCGTCGAGGATGTGGCACAATTAGGCGGTTTCTTGTATCTTGCAAGCAGTGGTTTGTGGACGATGGCTTTATCCTCAAAACGCAACTCGGGTGATGGATTTGTGGAGGCACAAATTAAGTAGTTTCGTCAAGAGTGTGCAAATTTTGAACATACGTGAAGTGTGCACTGCGCCTTGATCACTTTGTTGAATTATTCGCAGGGATTGTTTGTTTTGGCAAAACCGCTCGGTGTGTGGAAGCACTGCCACGTCAAATACCGTGTTGGTAGTCATTGCCTCACGAAGTAAGCAGTAAACTCCGAGACTTCCGGGAGTATCCCCCATACTGAAAGCGCCTTACCCTTCACCAGTTAAAAGTTCGCGTAGCTGGTGCTGTAGTGCATTTCATAGATGTGTCTGTATACTAGATGAACTGCATGCGTCGAAAGGCCTTGGAAACGCGTCCGCACGTTCTCCATAATGTGAAAAAATCCAAATAAGACGTATCGTCGCTACGGAGAGTAAGCGTGCATCCGTAGTACTGGGCGTCTTCGGCATCTGGTATGAAATACTTGATCCGGAGCGGTCGACCGACGACTCGCTCAAAAATAACTGCAATTTGCTCAAAGACTGTTCACACTGGGTCGAAGTATGAACAGGATTTGGAGTTAATCGCAGTTATTGTGAACTTTGGAGCAAATTGCAGTTACTATGAACATAGCAACAGGGTGAAAATGGCGAGCGATATCACTAACACCACACACTAACACAGGGTATACCACTGTGTTCAACTTGAATGTTGCGTCCATGTGAAAAACATAGTGATCGCAAGGTCGGTCAGCGTTACGCAACACAGCTTTCGTTGCTACAGCAATCATGAAGGGATCGTCATCGGTTCCTTCCCCAATTACTGGATCTCCAAAACGATCGACAGGGTACCCAAACGCAAACGTCTGGTCATCGTCCAACGAGCTGCTGCATTGATTGTTGCCAACCAACTCAACCAAATCATCGACCAGATCGGTGTTCTTCATGTTTATCTTCTTGTGATAGTACACCAAGTTCTGTATTTTCTCCAAGGACGGTAACGTCGCGGTAGTCAGGAAAAACAAATCGATTATGGCATGCTGGATGTTGACCGGTGGGTAGTTTTAATCAATCAACTGTACAATTTCCTCCTTCATCTGTAGCGTGAGGACAGGGCGTCGAGGAGATGCTGTACTTGAGCAGTGGCTACCATCTGTGTAAAAGACATTGACACTTGTTGATTCGCATCCGAGCACCTTCAGCCAGTAAGCACACTGCGCTACTTCTGAATTGCATTCGGATGAGGCGCAATGGGCCAGTTCACATTGCCGGATCCGGCATTGTGTATACCCATGGGCTCCGGAATGCTATGCCGGAGCTATTCCGGGCCATACAAATATCAAGATAGCTGTACCACCCGCCCTCGAAATATACCCCACCAGGGGGTATATTTTGACCTTTTTCTGTAAATTTCAGGAAAATGTGCGAACTTAGCCAACAAGCTGCGAACCTAGCTATACTGGAGTCGGGCAGTGTGAACTGGCCCAATGATACACTCGATAGCGCATCTTGGGATCGTCGGTATTGGGCTTACAAACTCTGCATGGATGCAAAGCGCTGTGGTCTATCAGCAGCGATCTCATCTCATCCATCCTCTGGTTTGCTGCAGTACGTGAGGGAACCCGGTCCATTTCCTGTCAGTTGTATCGAAATGGCATCCTTTCAACTTGGCCAAGGGTGATGATGAAGTGTGTCTGCTTTCCAATGGTCATTACCATCTTTTTCGCACTCGTTACGCAGTTGTATTTCATGCGGCGTACCCATTTTTAAATAGACTGGGTCAGACGTGATCGATATTTCAGTCTATCGTCGAGGCTTCATGGGCTCAGTCGAATATTAGTAAGCTTGTAGAGATTTCAAGAATTTTAGCCGACATTTACAGCTCTCTCTCTCTACTATCAGTTTCTTTCATTCGGGATCGCGATCGAAATGTTCCTTCTTTCGATAGGGAAATGAATGAGGTTTTAGACTGATGATCCCTATGACATCGCCTTGACATCATTTGTTTCTGCGGCAGGATTCTCTCGGTCACGTGGGGTAAACAGCTCCGGTCAACACTTCACTGCGTCGCGACAAAATCTGCTGAACGTTAATTGCAAGCACTTAAAATACTGGAACTCACTGTACGATCTGCATCGCCTTGCATTCATCCGAAATGCGTGGCTCTAAGACCAAATCATTGTCAAGCATTTAGTGGACAAGTCATAAAACATTCGAATAGCGATACATACCTGAATCCGTTGGGCAGACGGGTACGCATTGTACACTAATGTCATCAGGAATCGAAGCCAAATGGCAGCAAGAGGCGGCAAGTGCCCATACCGAGCTTTCACGTTTTTAAGTATCGTGAGTAGACGTCAATACCACCTTTGACACGATTCCACGTAGCAATCACAGTTGGAATAATGTGCTTTGCGGCCGATAGTGGACGATCACGCTTTTCGGCAATAGCACTTAGTGCTCGCCATACACTTAAATGAGGTTTAGCGTCACTATATCCCCACAATGTCCAAACTCATCAGCTGAGAACTTCGGCACTGATAGATCCTCCGTGTAAATCCAGTCGAGACACGTTTCCTTGATACTTCCAAAAAGTAAGAAGGTATGATTCTGCTACATCTTCGCCAACAACAACGTGAACCACACGAATAATTGCTGTTGAGGACGCGTATATTAGAAATCCAGTTCTGGTTGATGCGCAGATGATGTTGTGCAATATTTGAGAATGATGACCTTGGTCTGGCACCAAGCGTTTGGAATGCTCGCAGTCTTCCTCGGAACTGAGTGTTACTGTCGAAAAACGACCTCACGCTTCAGCAAGTAATGTATCCTTTGCGACTATGTTTGGCTTTGTTTGTGTCTTGTATTCAATCACGGCAATATTCAACCTTCACTTGGATGTACAATCATCGCTATGCCATCCGGTGAGAATGCTAAATGGTTTTGCTCAGCGCTAAACACATTATGATAACCGTTAGTACAAACAATAGAACAGATAACCACGGCTAAAGTACGTACCAAAAAGCAGTCGGTAGGACTTCGTCACCTCAATACGATATCTCCAATGACAGTTCAGAAAGGTCATCAACCGTGAGCAAATATTACCCTCGTTCTTAGACCCAGCTTTCATGTCAGCAGAAGTCTTAGGTGTAAGAAACCACGCCTTCAATAGCGCTGCTATTGGTGAAAGAAAAATGTTGCTCGCGTGTCTGGAATTTCCTAAGTTGGGGATTCGGTCGACGAGTTCTTGTTTCCATACACTGGAAGAGCTCGCTCACGACACATGTCCTGTAACTCTTTATTTTTTATTTATCGAGTACGCTTTTAGATAGTCGTTCTTGTCCAGACTCTGCTGCACCATTACGGTTTACTTCAGCTGCTCCACGAATGCCCATCAGACGAATAATAAAACGTGTCGCCGTCATCTCCGCCAGTACTCCATATGTTTCTAAGTCATAACCATTCTCTTCCGCCTCTGGAGGAAGTTTGGCGAGTGAGTCAAGAACGGTGATCGCCACCAGTCCCGTAACGCGAACCTTTCTCATTAGGAACCAATCCAGAGTACCTTGCTGTTCTTTTACCATGATGACGCGGGCTTCGAAGTCTGCACACCAGGGTTTGTCGGGCTGAACAGGAAGGTCACGGGGCCTTTTCCTCACCGCATAAGACCAGTTATCTGGACCGGCTGCCTTGACAGTGGTGTTGCACAGAAAAACGTTGCCCAGCCCCGATTTATAAGCTAGTGCGTTCATTGTCGGAACCACACAAATGGAAGAAGAAATTCGGCAGCAAGGGCATTGGGGCCGGGGACGACTGGTGTCTCGAGCTGCCAACAAGAACGTGAACCCAGCTCAAGTTCCGCTGCCTCAAAACCCAAAAGAAAACTGACCCTGAGAAGCAAACGGTGTTCGCGGCTTCAGCCGAGCGCTCACCGTACCTGCAGGACTCCCACATGGTGACTCTGCGTTCGGTGAGTTGCACTGCACGACTAGCGAGAGAGACCAGAAGCACGAAAACCACAGCAGACACCCGGCGTGGAACTGAACGACGAGCAACCAGACGCACCCAAGCTGACGACAGCTCGTCGGACGACGACTTCGATCCGTCCAGTTTGGGCGATGATGAAGATGACCAGGCTGGTGAGCTAGCTCGTCAGATCTGTGAGCCGAGCCAGATGGAACATCATAACGTCACCCCAAGGATCGAAGTTGCTACCCACCGATCGCTAGCCCAGATTAAACCGTTCCATGGAGACTTGGAGAAGAGCGAGAACTTGATGCAATGGCTTCGCGCCTTCGTGAACAAGATGGAGGGGACACATACGCCACCCAGCGAGTGGTGCGTGGCGTTCTAGCTAAGCCTCCGCGACGGAGCCCCCTGAGCGACAAGTTCATTAAATAATATTGCTCGGAGTTAAACCATCCAGCAAGTACTCGCTACTACACAGCGAAGAGAGCTGACAAGGAGCACATTCGCAACTACTTGAACCGACTCAACGGATATGCACGCAGTACCAACACCAAGTTCGAGCACGGATGCCGTGTAACGAAAGACCACATCAACCACCTCCTTCAAACGTGCGGTGACAACCTCCACGAGAAGGAGTTGTGCCCTATGCAGCTGACGGGCATTCACGTGCTCGAAGACATCGTGAGCGACATGTTGAAGGTTAAATCGAGGGTCAAGCTGTGAGCCGTCGTCGCTACCAACGCGGATCACCCTCGCGCTCGTGAAGGCATACGCTATGAAGACCCACGGGACTACTACGGACGCCGTGATAGTACCGATCGCCGTGATCGAGACCGCGGAGACCGGCGTGAGCGAGATCGTGACTATGATCGACGCCGAGGCGATTTACGCCACCAACCACGAGTAGCCCTTGCTGAAGCCACGGTGACGGATATTATCTCTTAGTTGCTGCATCGTGGTCCGTTTGATACATGTGACGACTACTCGGACGAACGTCAACTAAGCTACAGTGGCGGCGAAGAAAGTGACCGTGACGATAAGAGTGTCGATTACGACTCGCAGTACGATAGTCAAAGTGGTTAAGACGTTTCAGACAACGACAACCGACATCTCGCCGCATCCAATGACAACGAACGTCGAACTGCTACTGAGGGAACTTACGCGCGTAGTGACCGCCTCCCACCGACAAGTGAGGCACCCAGACGTGGATTCGACCGGGGTGATCGCCGTGGTGGACGGGGCGGACGAGACGGAAGAGAAAACAGAGACTACCGCAACAAACGCCCAAGGCAGTACGGACCGTGTACTGGATGTGGAGGCCTTAGCCATTCCACCCACTATTGCTACCGGCGATGCAAATTGTGCATGCAAGTGCACGATGGCGGTAAGTGTGAGGGGTTTTCAGATGCATTCGATGCCTTTTGGTTTCCGCAACATCCGTTCGAATTGTTTCGACGTTATGAACTTGGTGGTTCCCAAAGTCGCAGAATAGTAGCCGTGTTTGAAGTAGTCAATACAGTCCTTCATTCTCTTCCGAGAAGACACGGGGTGCTGCTGTCCGCCAACTTGCACCGCCGGTCTCTGTGGTTTGTGAAGTGTCTTCACAATTTTCTTCGATCGTCTCTTCTTCTTAATTCTCGTTGTCGTCTCCTTATTATCCGAGTCGAGCACCGCACGCGGCTTCACTCGCTCCTGCACCCAGTCAATCTCAGGATTTACGGCTTTTAGCAATGGCATTCCCAGTAAGAGGTCTTGACCTTCAGGTACATCGATCACGAGGAAATCGGTGGTGTACGGCTCGAAATCATCCATATACACAGTCCGTTGAACTGTCCTGTTCGGTACAGTCAAAGTTTGCTCGGCGGCAAGTGTTATCTCCGTGGGCTCGTGGTGATCCACAACTTTCTCCCATAAACGATTTGCCGTGCAAAATCTTGGACTGATACCGTCCATCGTAGCTCCGCTGTCGATGACGTTCAAATTCATGACGCAAAGGTCTTGTGCCGAACAATGCACCGTACTTTGCGTGTGCAACAAACAAAATAAATGTCGGTTGGATTCTTTTTCTTCTTCGTTTTCGTCATTTTGGTCATGATCATGCAAGTTCACATCACGAGTGCCACATACAACGTCACAGATGGGGTCGAGCTGCTCGCCTTCCTGTCCACTAGTGTGCTCGGCCTCCAATGGACGGGCTAGTTTGACTGCCCATCATTGGGCGACGAGCGTAGCTATTCGTCGCCAACATCTAGCGCCTCCAATAGCGCATAGATTTTGTTGTGCAATTGCTGCTTTCGTTGCAGGTTGCGAGTTTTCTTTTCTGGATGTAGCACCCAGTAGTCCTCCGCCTTGTAAACTCCACGTCCGCAATGAGAGCAAACAGTTCCCGGTGTACGAGACGTGCCATCTCCATCATTATTTCCGCGATGACCCATTTTCCCATTGCCCTGCTTTGGTTTACCACCCTTTGGCTTGTTGCCAGAACCACCATTGGTTTTATTGATTTGGCCAGTAGCAGCCGGTTTCTCCTGCAATTCCCATTCAAGGAAGCCTTCTTGGACTGCGGCAGTGAGAGTCGTGGGCTGCTTCCGTTGGATGGCTAGTTTCATTTGGTTGTTCAACAATCCATTGACGAACACGTTGATTGCCGTCAATTCGTCCTGTCCCACAACTCGTTGTAGCTCGCGAAATTTATTCACATAGGTGTGGTATACTCCGGTCTGCTTCAATTGCAACACTTGGTTACGCACTTTAGCCTGGAAATTCGGTTCACGAAACTCTCGAATCATCTCACTTTTCATAACACTCCACAACTTCGTAGTCATGGCGTCCGTCATGTAGCGCTCATACCACACCGATGCATTCTTTCGGACCACTGGTTTAGTTCCTGAGGAAGGAGGTGATCGTGCAGAACAAAATTGTACCCCTTCTGCTGAAAATAGCATTCGAATTGAAAGAGGAACGAGTTCAGCTTGATTCCGTCAATTAGACCATCGAAATTTGGTGGACTTCCGCCCATCTTGCGCAAACGCGGCGTAGTTGACGACACGTCCCGCATTGTCGTGTCCATTTCAGCCGTTGGACGAGTTTCTACAGAACGTGCTTGGTCCGTTGTTGCTTGCTGGGTCTGCGCGGGTGCAGAAGTCAGAGCACTGTGTTGAACACTGTTTCATGCTTCAGTAGCGATCTGCTGTGCCGTTGTCGCGGCCGCTTCGGTATTAGTCACCGTAGTTGCCATGTTCGTCATAGCTTGCACGAGTCTGCCAGATGTCCTTTTATCTCTGTCATTTCTGCTCCAATACTGTTGCTGAGATTTGCCAATTCGGCTGTAACCTCGAGTCGCAGGTTGTGTTGTAACGCAGTAAACTCCCGTCTTAGATTAGCCATTCCAGTCTCCAGACCTGCCAATCCAGTCTCCAGCTGATTGAGCCGCTGTGTCGGCCCACTTCGGTTACGGATCGTGGCGCCAGAAACGCTTTCTTCTTCACGTTCACCGTTCTCCAACTCCACGAGACGACACTGAGGTGCTGTGTCGGTGCGCAGCCCGCGTCGAGCCGTATTTCGTGCCGCCAATGACATGAAGTTCTACTATGTCACAGTAATCAGCTGAGCTCACACTTCGAGCGCAGTCTAAGCTGTGAATTGGTAGCACTTGTATGAGAGGAAACAGTCTTAAAACTCTCTTGACGACAAAGTTGTTGTATTTGTTGTTCTTGTTACACCTGTAGTCCTTGATATACTTGTCGGTGTTGTGTGTGGTTTCTATCTCACGTACAGTGAGGTCTCGGAGAGCCAACGCACGCTGCTTGGCCAAAGCAGTTCGAAAGTCGAAAGTGTTGTTATCTTTCGGGATGATTCAAGAATGATAGCTCTGAGACTTACTTACTCCTATAGTAAAGCTAAGTCATAATAAAATGCACGCATGGTATTGGCCATGCTCGTTCCGTGCGTACCTGCAACATCAACGGTCATCTCGTAGTTCACTGGCTTCTCCTGTTTCGTGGCATGCTGTTCCTGTCATCTTGCATTGCTGTACAGGTTCACGGCTTCCTTTTCGTCTTGTCTTGAACCTGTGACAGCCTCCTGGCTTCACTGCACTTCGTCTCCGTGTGTTCGCCCGCCTTCTCCAGCTCAGTACCGCTCTGCAGATCACACACGTGCGGCTCTTCAGAAGCCGTACACCCACAATCGTGCCTTTTACGGCACGCCCCCTCCACACTGGACCTCGCACTGTGTGGATTCGTCAACCACAACCGTGTGATCCACACCACAACTCACACATGTCGCACACACATCAGTGCTGGCGCTCTGCCCAACTCAACAACTGTTGTGTTCTCAGAACACGTCTTCAAATCCTGTTACACGACGTCTCCACACACAAAGTCTTCCACGTCTTTGGCGTTCCGAAAAAGCTGCTCGTACTCTTGCATGGACACCCACCGCCGTTCGTCTCCGACTCCGTGCTTCTCCTCTGACTTGGTGGCTGCTCTCGCTGGTCGGAGTTCATACTCAAGGACATATTGTCCTGCTCTGTTCCTCCGACGTCTCCGTCGCAGCTCCACCAGTACCTCACCCTCTCGCTGCTCTGCCCCCTCCTCTTCCACTGCTCGCTGAGCTCGTTTCTTGCCGGTTGGAAATGTTGGCTGACCAGGTGTCGGTGTTGCTCGTACAGCTTTTGCCGCCGCCGCGACATCTGTTTCTCGCCCGCCCGCACCTTCATAGTCCAACTGAGCCTCGAGATCCACTCGCTTCAACAACTCCGTAGGGTAGTGATTCGTGACGAGAAACGACACGTGCGTGATGTAGCGCTCGCGCTCGTTGTCGGCGTCCTCTCGCTCGACAAGAAAGTTGTTGTAGCCCGCCTCTTCGATCACACGCATAGGACCGATCCACCGGTGCGTAAATTCAGATGCTTTGGGTCCTCGTGGAGGACGAAACATCCACACACGATCTCCAGGTTTCACCACACGCTTCTGCTTTGCTTTCCTATTGTAGTATCGGGATTGACGCTGCTGCTCCAACGTCCTTTCCCCCTCCGCACACACTCGACTCTGTTCCAGCGACGCCAGCAATCCCTTGTGATACACCGGGAGTTCACCTGCTTCGCTCACGCCCGTACGCCGTAGCAACTCGTTAGGGCTCTTCAGCTTCCGCCCCATCATCAACTCATTCGGTGACAACTTCACCGTAGTGTGCTGCCCCGAGTTATACGCGTAAGCAGCGAAGTCCACCCAGAAATCCCAGTCACGCTGCCCTTCGGTGTTCATGTACGTGGCTACACGATCCTTCCACATACGGTTAAACCTCTCCACCAATCCAATTGTCTGGGGTCTGTACGGCACCGGGATAATCTGCTGCGCATGCAACATCGCAATCAGCTGCTCGATCGCCATTCCCCCCAGCTCAGGAGCGCCGTCGGTTAACAACTCCCTGAATGGTCCGAACTTCAGCACTACGTGCTGGATCAGGAACTGCGCAACACTCTCCGCCGTGTGGTCCTTCACCACCACCGCCACCGCGTATCTGGTAACGTACTCTAAAGCTGCAATGACAAATCGGAATCCTCCGTCGCTTTAGGAAGAGACCCTGCTACATCCAGCGCCCACCTATCACACACGTCACCTCCTTTAATGCTCCGTAAGGGTGGAATGATCTCCCTCGGCCTTGCTTTTCGACTTCCACACTCCTGGCAACCTCTCACCCACTGTCGGACTTCACGCATAAGGTCCGGCCACCAGTACACCTGCGCGATGCGCGCATACGTGCGCGTCGCCCTCAAATGTCCGGCCCACACAGAGTCGTGACATTCCTTGAATACAACTGACCAAAGCCCAGGTGGCAAGATCACACGCCAGCCATTCGCCGTGTTGATCACCATCAGGCCGAATCTTGTCTCCACTTGTTGTCCACGATGAACACCTGCGACTCAGCAGCTTCTGCACCAATCTAATCTTCTTCTGCGCCGCCGCAATCTCCGTGTCCGTCAACTGCAACGTCTGCCCTCCGCTCAGTTGTCGTGCTTCACTACCTGGTGACTGATTAGCCTGGCCATCGCTCGCGATAGCCGTGACTGGCATCCCCACGTCACTGCCGTCGCCGCCTAGTATGGGCCCAACTTGATGTACCCCATCTTCATGTGCATGGATTGCCCCACGCTCAGCCACGTTGGTTGATCGTTGCACTGCTCCACTAACACGACCACGTGCACTCGTCACCACGTCTCCTGTTCTCGCCGTCGCTGTCGCTGGCGTACGCTTCTTGTGCTGCTCACACGTGGTACACGTGGCGTTACTTCCGTTGTTGTCGTGGCGCCCCGACATATTGCACCACTCGCAGGTTCCACCGGCTCGCCCGGCTCCGTCGCGTTGTTCGGCACCAACACGTCGCTCGACTCCACCGTCGCCGACTCCGTTACATCGTCGCCCTGCACGGCTACTGTCGACTCGGCTTCTGTTGCTGCACGTCGCTTCCCCTCCTCTGCGCGTCTCTTCGCTGCACGAGTCATAGGACCCGCCGGCACCTCCTTCGTCGTGCTCAACTGCAACTGGTCATCACTGCCCGCTGTCTGCCTGCTTCCCTGCTGCTCCGCCGTACTGTCCAATACCGCCTCACAAGCCTTCTGTGGCGTGGCTGCCACTGCTTCCTGCTCATTGCTCACTGCGCGCTCGTCTCGACCTCGTGGTACTTCGTCGACTGGTAGACCGGCTGCTGTGATCACTGCCGCCCCCTGCGCGTCCGTCGCAACCACTGCGCTACTGCCCACGACGCCGTCTGCTACCGTTCTGCTTGCACTACCAGCCGTTCGTGCCGCCACCTGATCTGCTGTCCGCTGCTTCACCTTCCGCCGTCGCCCGCCCAGTGCTAATACCGTCCCCATTGCAGGTGCTCGCGAGAGCGCATCCACGACCACGTTCGTCTTCCCTGGACGGTACTTCACTTCGAAATCAAACTCTTGAAGCGTGAGTGCCCAGCGATGCAACTTGCCGGTAAGATTCGGACTAGCCATGAGCCATTTGAGAGCAGAGTGATCCGTAATAATCGTGAACTTTCTTCCGTAGAGGTACGGACGAAAACGCTTGATCGACCAGACCACTGCCAAGCACTCAAACTCAGTGATGCCATACTTGCTCTCCGTAGGACTGTTCACCTTGCTAGCGTACGCGACAGGCTGCCAGCCCTTCCCCTGATCTTGCATTAAGCACGCACGAAGACCCACCTGGCTAGCATCCGTCACCATTCTGAAGGGCAGCCTGAAGTGGGGGACAGAAGCGAAGGCTTCGTCGTCAGTACTTCCTTCACCCGCATATATGCCGACTCCTGCGCAGTAGCCCACTCCCACTCCACATCCTTCCGCAGTAACTTCGTAGTGGGCGCCATCATAGACCCAAAGCCCTCCACAAATTTTCTGTAGTAGCCTGCGAGGTGTACGAATCGCTTCGCTTCAACCACATTCGTTGGTCTCGGGAACTCCTGCACTGCCGATATGAGTCGTTGGAGTGGTCGTACGCCAGCACTGCTGAGTTGATGACCCAGATACTCCATAGTCCTCGCAGCAAACATGCACTTCTTGAGCTTGAGCGTCAGCCCAGCAGCTGCCAACCTCTCAAATACGCACGCTAACTCCAACACGTGCTGCTCGATGCCTCCTTTGGTGAAAACCACGATGTCATCCAGATACACCAGGCAAGTCATCCACGTCAGTCCTCTCAGTACTCCGTTTATCATCCTCTGAAACGTCGACGGGGCGTTCGTCAAGCCAAACGGCATACGGACGAAGCGATACAACCCCTTCTTGGTCGTGAACGTGGTCTTGTCACGATCCTCGGGCGCGACTAGTATCTGCCAGTAGCCTGCCCTCAAATCCAAAGTAGTAAAGAGCAACGCTCCACCTAGTGCCTCCAACGTTTCATCTATTCTCGGCAGGGGGTACACGTCCTTCTTAGTGATCTTGTTCAGCGCTCCGTAGTCCACGCAGAACCTGACCTCGCCGTCTTTCTTCCTGACGAGCACCACGGGAAAGCCCCAGGCCCCGTTACCTTCTTCGATGACCCCGGCTCCCAACATCTTGCTCACGTTGGCTTCCACGATGGTGTCCTCCATCTGCGCCTGGCGACGCCTCTTCAGCATGATCGGGGCTGACTCTCCCGTATCAATGTGATGTTGCACATCTAACGCAGTAGCAGGTGGACAGTCACCTGTGTTCTTCGTTACGTTACGGTAGATACGCAGCAGCTTAAGAATCATCGCCTTCGCGTCAGGTTCCTCGACCCCGATGTTCACCTCGCTCTCGTCGTCAAGAGGCAACTCGTCGTCGCCCATCTCACCGAGCCACTTGTTCAAACATTCTGTGTCCAACTCGCCATTCAACTTCAGCACGTCCGTGTCACCACTCAGCAGTATCCAAGTACCGAGCTCCTTCTTGTGTAGTAAGCTCGTCATCTTGGCGTCGGAATTAATAGCAGGCAACCAAGCTCTTCCATTCCGAGCCGTCGACACCGTCGCCGCCAGCATTACCACACCCGTGTACCTCGTGGGCAGGAAGATGTCCTATTCTCCATCTTCTACACAAACGGCTACTTCCACTGGTGTCACGACGCTACGCTCTATCTGCGTCTACTTTGCCATCCTGACCGCCGCCACTCTGGCATCACCCGACTCGTCGTAAGTCCTGAAAGGGATCACCCTCGACCTAGCATCCTCACGATAGCGTAGCTCACTGCTCTTGAAGTCCATGACTGCACCAAGCGCTGCATAAAGTCCACTCCGAGAAGGAACTCCTCCGTACAGCCGGACACCACACACGCATCGATGGTCGGTGGCAGCATACCACGGCTGGCGGTGGCGACCAGCAGAAGCGATTCGCTGAGGTCGGCCACCAGTGGCGAGGAAGCAGCATGCCGCGGTGGGCCGTGTCGTTCATGAGTAGCCCGTCGCTCACTTTGCAGCAGCGTGGTGGGCGTCCAGCGCACCATACGTCCGCGGTGGCGGCGTCCAGAGGCAGCGTACCGTTCCGGCCGTCCACCAGCGGCGAGGCGACAGCACGTCACGGTGGTAGCGTGCTGTCGTGAGTAGCCGGTCGTTCACGGCGGCCTCCTGCGGCGAGGCGACAGCACGTCACGGTGGTAGCGTGCTGTCGTGAGTAGCCGGTCGTTCACGGCGGCCTCCTGCGGCAAGGCGACAGCACGTCACGGTGGTAGCGTGCTGTCGTGAGTAGCCGGTCGTTCACGGCGGCCTCCTGCGGCGAGGTAGTCGTCCAGCGCAGTATGCCACAATGGGTGGCGTCGCCCATGAGCAGCGCGTCGTTCGCGACGGTCACCAGCGGCGAGGTGGCAGCATACAAGGGTGGTGGCGTCGACCCTGAGCAGCGACAACTCTCCACCCTCCTCTGGTCCAAGGTCGAGAGCAACGACCTCAGCCCGAAACTCCAGAACACTGTCTTCGGTGGGTATTTAAACTAGGCTGCCTGCCAACTGAATCTGGGTTGATCCCTACCGCGCAGCCACAGTTAGCCGAGCCGGTGATCGACGCTGAATGTATTTTTGCGTTTGTTGGCAAGTGCGAATGGACCGACGAAGATAACGATGACTGTATGAAAACGATGGAGCTTGAACAGTAGAGAGCCGGGAGTCTCGGTGAAGGTGAATTATGTGAAGTGGATGATGAAGGACGTGGCCAGGTCAAGAACAAGGACTGGCAGGCGAGTGCAGTTGAAGTGGACGTGAGGACGTCAGTGCTCGCCAAGCCGTTGCGGTTACACCCGGGCGAACGTATGGGATGGTGGTCGTCTAGGAAGTTTGACCGACGAGTGAGGGAGGATACGTGCTCTCGTGAGGAGATCAGTGAACGATACGACGACCCAGAAACTTCTCGACACCGGGGCAAATGTCAGCGTTATTACTGCAAGGTTGGCAAGATAGCTCCGGTAGAAGAAGATTGTAGGTCATGGTCGCTACCTTGAAGTCCAATGGTCAAGGCACCCAAGATGGCAACGATATCTGATTGGCGGCGAAGATCACACTCGGATGGAAAACGGTTTATGAGTTTGCGTTCTGGGTCATGGACCATAGCGCCAGCTCGGAAGTGGTGCTTGGGACAGAAAACGGCCTGTGGGCTTCCTCTCCGACATTTGCAGAAGCTCTACGAACTGCTCAAAGGATTGCTGAAAGCCGATCTAGTATAATTTTTAGAAAGTCCATGGGCGTCGCCAGTCGTCATTGTGCTCAAGAAAAAACGGGAAAGACATCCGCTTACGCATTGATTACTAGATGGTTAATACCATCACTGCAATCATGGAGTATGCTATGCCACTAGTTGACGACTTGTTGACCGAGTTGGAAAGCTACCTGTGGTTTTGCTCACTCAATGCGGCTAGTGGTTTCTGGGCCATCATGATGACACTTCGGGCACGCAAGATTTCAGCGTTCATCTGTGCACTGGGGCACTTTGAATGGCTTCGTATGCTGTTCGGCCTGAAAAACGCTTCAACGCATGATTGACAACGCGCTGTGGGGAGTTGTACAGCCTAAAGAAGGTTGGAAACAGTTCGATGAACACATGCAGACCGCTGAGGAACAAGCACGGCGGCTCCGCGGGGGCGATGAAGGCTCCGAGTTGAGGTTCGATTTCCCACCGAAAAATCGGATAAAATTCGGTGCTGACCGCAATTCGTCGCTGGAAATCGACCCAGTGCAACTAGTGAACAGCTCAGAGGCCTCCATGTTCGCGACCTGTGAAGCAGCCCGGTCGGCCTTGGTACCCGTTTTTCGACGACGTTCTTTCGTAGACGACAGCTTCTTTGGTGGAACTACGTTTGACGAGTGCTTGGATACTTTAGACAATCTGCTCAGCCGACCCGAAGAGTGCCGCATTAGCATGAGCATCACCAAGAGCATCTTCGTGACGTCGAAGGTGGACTTCTTGTCCCATGAGGTGACGCCGGACGGAATCAGAGCAGACCAGAAGAAGTTGACAGCTATAACCGAACTTTCGTTTCCAAAAACGAAGTGAGGGATGCAGTCTTTCTTAGATGCTCTGAACTATTACAGCCGCTTTATCCAGGACTTCGCGGTCTATGGTGCTGCGCTCTATCAGCTCAAGGACGAAGACTTTGGACCGACGGGTGACCTATCGGTAGCTAAAGAAAGCTTCAAGGTGCTACAACAGAAGTTGGCGGAAGCACCCATTCTGCAGCACTTTGATGAGAAGAAGGAGGAACCTATTATGCTGCTCGCCAATGAGGGGGCGTTGAGCGCGGCCTTGATGCAAGAACACGATGGCAAGCTACATCCCGTCCATATTGTGAACGTGTACTCAAAGATGCCGAGATGAACTATCACCCGGGGGAAAAAGAGGTGCTGCCACTACTGCTGCAGCTCAAGGTTTGCTACACCCAACGCACTGGAAGACGATGCATGTGTACACAAGATTCTCAACGCTTGAATGGGTTCACAAGTCCAAGACCCTATTTGGACGATTGGTCCAGTTCGCGGTACTGCTCTCACACTGGAAGAGTGAAACGAGTAAAAGAGAAGGACCTTGCGTTCTCCCAACTCTTGCAGTCAACGATTAATAACTTTGTCAACTTGGAGGACTCGTTAGCACCTGTGACACCATCGGTTCGAGGTTCACAGACTACTCGTCTGGACTCACAGCAGCTGTATGCCAAGTTATCACGTGACTACCGAGGTATCGTGTATCGTTGGTTCCGCCTCGTTGGTCGGTAGCCCCAAGGACTGCCACTTGCCGTGAAATACGTGACGGAGACGCCCAGCAGCCGGGCATGTCCAGAAGATGTGGTGTAAATTCACGTCCATTAGGTGCCCACATTCGGCATGGGGGCAGCCAATCCGATCATTCACCACGTCGTACATCGAAAAAGCACCCAACTTTAACCTATAGAGAAGTTGCTCTCCCCAAGGCCCGAGGCCTACCATCCGTCGTATTCTCTTCCAGTCTAGCGCACTGAGTCCGCCCGCAGTGCTGCTGCTGCTCTTGGACCACTTATGCTCCTTCCGACCACGTGCATCAATTCCGCGTGCCCGTGATGAACCACGGATGACCGGTGTATAGTACTTGCGAGGCCTGGACCACCTTCGACTACCCACCCATAGATATACGATGCGACCCAGCCACATCAAGTGGCTGGAGAAGATTTGTCAGATTTGGTGGTACCAACAGCACGAAAATATTGTACCTTTGCAGTAGCTGTTGATCGAACAGGTTGACGTGGCTTCCATAGGAATCTATAATGTACAGTACCGGCTACCGATAGAAATGTGTTTGAGGTCGGCTGCAGATGACTGCCTCAGCATGATCAAGCAGGATTCTGTCATTCCACATTCCCGTTGGGTTCACTTCGACCATGATCTCCTTCTCCAGATCACCCATATTCGGCTTGTTTTTCAATTTTGAAAACAAAACGTGAGGTTTCAAATATTCACCTTCAGCTGTGATAGAGAACGTTGATGTGAAGCGCTTGTGACTGCTACCCGCTTTCCGTAATACTACCTCACGTAGGCCGCGTGCAGGGATCGTCGACTCTGGCTCTGTTTCAACGTAGCTGGGGACCTGGTCCATATTTATTATGTTGCACGGCTTGATTTTGTGTTCCTCAATAAGAGTTTGTGCCTTCTGAATGAATTCAAGGCACCGGGCCTTTGCATCGGCGGGTAGTGTTCTTGTGGTCATCTGCCGTCTCAAAACAAGAATGTACCGGGTCTTGAAGTTGTCCAACTAGCCAGATGATGCTTTAAAGTCCTTGTACTTCTGCTCGACAGAGGTGTCATCAGCAGCCATAATGCGACTCATGTTGCAAGCTTGTAGCTGAATGTATTTATCCTTGACACGCAAACCGTTTTGGTTTCTGGCCACCATCCACGCATGTAGTTCTTTCTCAGGTCTTGAAACTGAGGTTTGCGCCCGGCTCCTTGAAACCTACGCATCGTTCGTGTGGGGAGCTGGCGATTCTTCACGGCAGTAGCAAGTTTGGCTTCCTTCTTGTGCCATTCACGGATGATAGAGTGGACGGCACCTTGTATTTTCTGGGAAGGGCGGCAGACCTACAGCCCGAAACGTTGGCCTTGTATTCGCTGACGACTGTGCGTTTAATAGTATAGCCGGAACGCTTCTTGTCGGCGACCATTGTTTCCAGGGTAGCTGTTGTACTTGACGTAGTTTTCAGAATGAGGAACCGGACGTGTGTGCGAGCAAGCGTTCGAACGCCTCGCAAGCGTCAACAATAAGAAATGGTTGGCGGACGGGCATCCGTAAATAGTGGTGAAGACGGACAGTGAAGCCGTAGAACACCTGCTCCAAGCACCATGTGTTCAGGTAGGCGTTCTATTTGTCTATGCGCTCGAATCAAGGTCTGATGAGACTTGGTTTTGTTGTTCTACCTTGAAATTAACGCCTAGGCGCCTAGTGCATCACCGACATAAAACGCGGGCACCTGCGGGGGGACTCGAACCTACGCGAAGGGATTAAACCGGGCCAATCTTTTCAACTGCGCCAATTTGAATGCCCATCAGAACTGATACTAATTTCGAGCTTATACTAGTTTTGCATATTATATTTTCTTGCTAACGGTAAAAAGTCTTACTAATCAGAAGTGAGACTAATTATGAACTAATACTAATTTTTCACACAGACTAAATACCGTAGCCACTGTAGCCATTTTCTCGGCCGCTTCCATAGAGTTTATACTACAATAACGTTAGGGGGTTTCAGACATCTCATTTCTTGGTGAAATCAGATGAAGAAAACGATGAGCCCTCGCCTGAATGAACACGGGTGGAAGGCCAGAAAGTTTGCAATGCACTGCAGAGGCATCAGCCCATCCCGTCCGGTCCGAGCACGTTAGGTGGTATACAATACGAGTTGCTTTGGCGATACTGCGTGTGAGGATGCAGTTTCGAGCACTGGCCGGGTCGATGCTTTCACTCATGTCGACGAATGGACTTGATACGATGGCAGCCAGCGGTAATTGGTGTGACTTCGAATCACGCAGGCGAAGCAACGCCGACATCACGAGCCCTCCACCAGCGCTGTCGCCCGCCAGGATGATGTGGTCCGCTGACAAGCCTTCGTGGTTAAGTAGATATTCGGATGCCGCCAAAATGTCCACTGGTTAGCAACGTTGGACTATCTCTATCGAGACTCTGTGCGCCTTGAGGGGAAAGCAGTAGCTGATGGTGTCCAAGATTGGGAATTGGATGTGAACGAAGGTGTATCGCACGTCTTCTCGTTGTTCCCACCGTGGATCTTGCCATACGGGCAAGTGGGTGTGCTGAAGATGGCAGCGTTTGCTGT
This sequence comes from Phytophthora quercina, assembly GCA_014706105.1. NCBI lineage: Eukaryota > Oomycota > Peronosporomycetes > Peronosporales > Peronosporaceae > Phytophthora > Phytophthora quercina. Next base: position 409,374 of record JACBOW010000091.1, on the reverse strand, counting down.
GAAACAATTCCTCAAAACAGAATAGGCTTTGCTTCTTGAAACAAGAGGGCAACATTTGACCATTGTGAATCCCCGACGGAATCTGTGCCAGAGTTGGGGGCGGGAGAGCGAAGACTTGAGCAAATCTATAAACAACCGGGACTACCTGGACGTGCTTCATCAAGGATAGTTCTTGGTCTTGTGTGTTGCTACAAGCTAAATTAGAAGCTGAGCTCTTGCGTATTTTCTATGAGATCTTAAAAAAATTGAGTTAGTCAGATCGCGAAGTGCACAAGCGAAACCAGAAGTCAAGAACTCTGTGTAATGTCAGGAAATTGTGTATCGTCGATCTGCAGGAAACCATTGGACGATCACACGTTTAACACTCGTGAAGACATGCCCTCACTTTATTTATCAATCGGAGAGTAACCTTGCAGACTGCAGGGCCGCTCTAAATCCTGCAAGTTGCAGGCTCACTGCAGATCCTACAACAAAGCACAAAGCTGTCGTGATGTGTAGAGGGGACAATGCTGAGTATGTTTGTATGTACGCCTCAACCTCTCTTCGCATTTCCCGCGCAGTCGCTTCGCAACCGGCCAGCAACTCGGAAGACTAACCTCATGTTGCAATACATGCTCGACACCAGTTATGCGATTGCTGCCATTGCAATCGTGGTCGTTGCAAATTGCGTCGTGGCCACCGACCGTCCGACTCTAGTACGAAATCAAACACCGATAACTCTACGGACGCATAACGAAGGGTTTTAAGTCTGACGATGCAGTCGATGGATCCAAAGCGACGGAGGAGCGAGGCGTCATTTCATCATTGTCTTCCAAAGTCAGAAACTTTTTCGAGAAAGATACACGTCTTACAAACAAGCTCGAGAGATTTGAAAAGAACCGATGTAGCAGTCGCGAAAAACCCTATTAATAGTGTCAAGAAACTGGAAGCCGCTGCGATGAAAGACCCTAACTTCTTCACTAAGCTTCAGAAAAAAAGCGAAACCTTTAATGAAATTCGCAAAAGATCCTGAAGTCGTCAAAATCTCGGGTGCTTTGGAGAAAAAATCGGTTAAGCCCGTTCTCAACCGTTCACTAAAAACGACATCAACGCTATACGAACTGCCGTGACAAACGACCAGGTGTAAGCAAGCAAGCTGGGGGAGGCAGTGGCAGCGCTTGATGTGCTCAAGCACATCGAGTGAAGATGATATCGCACCTCCTCGCGGACAAACGGATCCCCCTTCAGTCCCCGCTGGGCCGCTGCTCCAAGAGATGGGAGATATAGGAGCACCCATCGCTAAGCTCGACGCGGTAGAGTGTTGTTCAAAGCACTGCTTTGTCGGCGAAAGAATTTCCGCCATCCGCTTGTTGACGTCGCTGTCGAAGATGTCGAAGAACGAGCACCAGGTGTCTGTGTTGACGGCGTTGGAAATGTCTGCTTCGTTTGCCGACAGAGAGATGAAGGGACGAAAGCGCTACCCGTACTATCTCCCTTTCGTGGGTTTAGTGTGCAAATTTGCGTTCGAAACGGCTTATGGTATTAGTCATAGGACGCTTCATATCTACAGAATGCGAGTGAGAGATGGGTGGATATCTGTCAAGACACATGGAAACATCGAAAACCGGAATGCAGCAGCAATTGATGAGGATCTACTAGTCGGATGGGTTGAATCTATAGCAGAGACTGTTGGTGAGATTGTCCCTGTTCGAGTGCAAAGGAAGCCGGCCGGCGCGGCTAAACATCGTCGCTACTTCTCGTACATACACTGTTACCACCAGTCTTTACCTGGGACATGCTGTGTGCCGAGTACACTAAGTACCTCGATGATCTCTATGAAGACACTCCACGCCCGTCCCACAGTGCTTTCGTACGCATCCTGCACAAGCGGTGCCCGACTATAAGGATTCGCTCTGGTAGGAGCCAAGTCTGTGATGTATGTGCTATTTACCACAACAAGATGGGCGCAGAAGCCGATGCTGTGGAGACAGAAACATTTGGGGACCATCTAACTACAGCCAATGCCATGAGGTAAGTAGTGATACTTTTGATAAGTTGAGGACATTTTTATTTTTAATGTTCATTTGACTTACTTGCTTTTTGTATAGGGTCGAGTACCAACTGGTCGTGCTCATAATGGACTATGCGCAAAATCTCACGTTGCCTCACGTACCGGACGTCCCTTCGAGCTGGCGCTTCTTGTCTCTGGTTTCGGTCTCAATGTTCGTAGTTTTCAGTGCAAATGACGCAAGCTACAACCACTTCATGTACACTGAAAAGAAAGGCGGCAAAGGCGCGGACGAGGTGACAAGGATGCTGCATCATGCGCTTGATCTTTATGGCGTTTTCAACGCTGCCTACAAGAACCCTGTCGAGACACTACTGAAGTATTTGATTTTTATGTGTGTGTGCTTTTTTTTTTCTTCTTCTATAGAAGCCTGCATCCTACACTAGAAACTTCACGTTTGGAGTGGTTTCCTTTCGATTTAGTGGCTGATCTTACTTCAAACAGATCCGCTTCATGTTTCCTCGTGCGAAGCACCAAAACCCAGCAAACTAGTCATTCTGGACGTGAGGTGCTCCAGCATCACTAACTTTTCCGACGCCACATTTGCTATACGTAAATATGACTACATGTACATGCACAAGTAACGATCGTTCTGTAGAGGCCGATAGTTAATCCCAAGGCGGAACAAACTGTATTTGATTTGAACACCGAGCATAGGCAGATCCTGGAAAAGGTAACCAACTACACTATCACTAGCTGCGGATGCACGATTTCTTTGCAGGGCGGTAGAACTCCAGTACGGCAGACTTGAGGTAAAAAATCAAGCACATTATCGACGACACGGGTTCTGATAGAGTACATTGACCCCGTGTAGGAATGGGCGCAGTGCTCGATATCCACAGCGCGTAAGCTTTATTGTAAGGAATCCTGCTTACCAAGAGCTCAACGATGCCCAAGATTACAAAATACTTTTCAAAGGTGTATTTTGTTTTAGCGAACATGGAGTCTTGCTAAAGCGCGTTTAAGTGGGAGCGAAAATATTTTTATTAGACAACACCAAAATCGTGATTCGGCATTCGCTGGTATCGGTTATCGTTTCGCTGGGTCGGCGGTGCACTTCTTCTACAAGGACGCCCCTCACAATGATGAACTTATCCACTTACGGCAATAATTTATTGTTTAAGGTTCCAAACACGAAATTAATGGGACATAGTGGTAAATCCCAAAGAACATCACCAGCTTCCAAACTTCGAGTCTAAAGCGGTTGTTGTATTCATATGTGAGTTTAGGCAGCATCTTGTGTTGTAAGTAGATACTATTTTTTTTTACCTCGCACTTTGATTTCCCCAGCCGCCGAAGATCCGTTTTCACAGGCCCGACGAACGTGTGAAATCGCTTAAATAAACCAGGAGAAGTTTCTCGTAACCCCCGCTTCTCTTTAAGTTCAATGCGGCTCTAATCTGCCCCACCGTGTAATTTTGGTCCCATATCTTGAACATTTTTTCTCGAAACGAATGACTTCTCAGCATCTCCTTCAGATTATCGACAGCAAAATCGGTTGGAACCGCAACCCGTTTCGCACCGAACAAGTTCTTGAAGCTTTACACTCTTTCTTCTTCTTCTGCACCGGTGTTAACGCTCCGCAAAAAAACGAAAACTCATACTATCGACCTTGATAGCATCGTCCGTCTGAAATGTCTCTAAGCCTACAGACTTGAGCTGATAAGCATCGCAGACTACAACAGCCACAACCGCCAGGAAGACGCAGCTGAGACGCATAACTGGTTGATTGGAGCTGTAAATCGATTTTAAAAGTGAACAATGATGGAACAAACTTTGAGGTGCGTTAGTGTGGTCCAAGTCATGAACGGGTGACGCCACATGCGCACGTGTTATTACAACGTGACGTCGTGCTACATGTACTGTATGTAAATCAACGGTTCCTACATGTACCACCAGCACTCCAAACGCAGTAAGAGTTTGTTCATCTAGTTTTATATAGCTGGTGGTTTGTTGATAGATAGCCGGCCACACGAGAGTTCTTGACTACGGGTAGTTCATGAACTCACCTCGTCTTGATGGATGTGTTCGTATTGATTTTAGTCGTGAGTCCAAAGATACGTACGTGTTCAGTTTTCTCAAAACGCTTTGGTATTTTTATGTTGCAACGATTACGAAAATCCTCCTTCCCCACGTAATCTAACTTACCGGTACTCGACTCTGATAGAGTACGCTGGATTGCGGAAGGTGTGTATACGCTCGCAACCACAACTTCTGCTGAACACTTATCAGCGAATCGTTCTAGCAGCGTCTGTTGGCGTACTATTTCCTAAACCGCCATTTACCAATCGGGCCTAGCGCGCCAAACCATCAAGCAATCAGCCAGCATGAACCTTGTCCAAGCTATTATCTTCACCCTTGTGCTAAGTGTGGTTTAAGGCAGTGCTAGAGCGACCGCCAAAATGATCGCAAATCCAAACCCAGGCCCCTTCAGAAGCGACTGTAGGACACGTACTCGCGAGGCTGCCACAGAGAGTGAAATGGTAGGATTCAGGGTAATCGTGAACACTGTTTCATCTAACGTAAAAATTATCAAGTTAGACTTGATGAATCTCCTGCTTTCACTTGTTGTCATACTACACTTCCTACGGTAATTAGTCTTACTGAGACTATTTTGTGTGTACTGTTTAAAGCAGTCTGTCTTCATATTTGCTCACAGTAATTAGTGTGACTTAGACTATTTATTGACTTAGACTAATTATGAATAAGAGAAGAAGCCTTAGATTTAGAAATGTTTTCGAAGTACCATCAAGATTTTCTTAAAAGTTGACTCGATGCCTTTCCTACGTGTAATATTTCTTAACAGATCGTCTTTCTCCCATATAAAGCGATACTCTACTCCAAGTCATTGCTATTGGGACGTACATTTTTCAGGGTTTTGCCGGTTTTTTGTAGCGGTAGTTCAAGAAAAGGTAATATATTTGTTATCTTCCCGGGTTTTGGTGTTTTCTAAACGATTTCCCGTCTTATTGGACATTATTCAGTCTTTAACCTACCGTCTAAGTAGTTAATTCCCTTAGACCAGGAACTGTGAACAGGTTGTTCACGTGGGAGTTGGTATAACTCCCTGCACACTTCCTCTGTGCAAGGTGCTCGTGTGCCCCATCACACTTGGTAGCACTCGTAATCAATCCAGCGCCTACGCGGGCGGGTTGAACTACCTGAATCCTCTGTGGTCTCAAGAAGTGAGCCAAGATGGAGCGAAGTGAGTTTCCTCACTTGACCGACGCTCAGTTTGAGTTGGTCTGGAAGATGGTGGGCATCTTTGGAATGGATGCCTTCCAGAGCTTGGCGGCAGCGATGCCGGCCGAGCAGGTCGAGCGCGTGAATACGTTCGACATGTACGAACGTGGGTTCATTGAGCACGTTCGGGGAAACCATCAGGTCCCCGTGGCCGAACCGAAACCGGGACTAAGTCATTGCGGCTGAAGGTTCGCTCGTATGAAGGGGAGGAAGGAGAGAACCTTCACTTCTGGGTTCGAGAAAGTCGAGCTCGCGATGGACGCGGCTCTCATCTCGAACGAGCGACTGCATGTCGCTTTCGCGCTGTCCAGCCTTAGTGGTCGTGCAAAGACCTGGGCGTACACGCTCGAAGCGACGACGCCTGGATGTTTTACATCCTGGGCTCAGCTGTGTGAACAGCTTCGAGTGGCATATCTACCGGCGGACAATGCGTTCCGCCAGCGCTCACGCTTTCTCGCGTGCAAGCAAGGGAAGCGGGAGCTGTACGAGTACGTACAAGAGATGCGCACGCTGACGGCATGACTGGCAGGGAACCCCTTGCCTGAAGATGTCAAGACGACGGTCTTCATGAACGGTCTGAAGGTCGGCCCTGCACGCACGCAGCTAATCCGCGTGCATGCCATCACTATGGAGGAGGCGATACGACTCGCCCTCCAAGAGGAGTACAGCCACAAGCAGGCTGGTGCTCCGGTTGTCGCGCAAGAGGTCACTGCGGACAGCGAACCAGAATCCATGGACGTGAGCTCAGTGGAGCTGGGTTCTGTCCGCTGCTTTAGATGCGGCGGACTAGGACATATTCAGCGTATATGTCCTTCGCCTGAGGTGAGGAAGAAAGCATTCTCACCCCGAGGGCCTAAGGGCCGCTGGCGCAAGCCACGGTCGAATAGCCAAAGGAACTCCGGACACCAGTAGTGGCGGGGTTCCCCATCGAGGGGAAGACCTAAGTCTTCGTGATGGGTGTGCGGGTGGCGCGCACCGCGGAGATACTTTGTCTCTCACGTTGGCGAAGGGCACCGATAGGTTGCTCGTAGTACACGCAAGGTGTACGGGGATATGGCATCCCTTGAGAGTTTGCTTGACTCTGGGGCGTTGCGCGATTCTGCACGCCACCGGAGTGTCGCTCAAGATAGCGACGAGATCGCCGGCGCTCTGCGTTAGAGCAAGGCAGTAGGCTGGTGCTAACCAAGCCGATGGTACGGTGTTGAATGTACCTGTGGTCTACAAGGACCTGGCTGTCAAGTCGTCCGCGTGGACAGCACCAACAGTACGTTGTATGGGGCATGGACAAGTACAATCTGATCCTGGCTGCCGTGGCTAACGCAGCACGAGCCCGGGATCGATTGGTGTGACAAAGCCTTCGGGACCAACCGGCCTGCGGTCCCTGACAGAGCTTTGGTGAGTCATGTTCCCACCTTTGTCAAGACTGAAGGCGTCCGACAGGACCGTCAAGACGTGTCAGCTGCTGAGGAGACGTCGAATGGATAGACGGCTCCAGGGAAGCCGTTGTAGTAGTTTATGCAACAGGTCGTGAGACCTCATCCGTCTCGAGCGATGCTCATGGGCCATTGAAGGCTAGGGAGACGAACAGGGCTTCCTGCCCAGCGTTTGGGTCTGTGATGCCAGCAGAGCCCAACGCTTCCAGTCGTCGGGACGTATGGGCTTCGACTGTGGCAGCGCTAGGCAGCGCTAGCCAGGCGGGTAACTTAGGTCCACAAGCGGGTAACTTAGTTCCGCAGTGCTGCTGAAGCTACTGAGAACCGGTAGTGTGCTTCTGGCATCGGTAACATTGTTCCACGCGTGGTCACTCAGACCATAACTGATAAGGAAGACGTCAAGGGTACTTCCTGTGTGGGTAACACAGTTCCACACGAGGTCGGATAGACCATGGAAGGTCAAGAGGTCGCTGGAGGCACCTCTGGTGTGGGTAACCAAGTACCACACGAGGTGGGTAACACAGTTCCACCGAGCAAGGCGGCTAACGCAGTTCCGCAGAGAGTCAGTGAGACTCGTGGTGCCGCCATTGAGGCATCACCAGGTGTGGGTAACCGAGTTCCACACAAGGTGGGAAACGTAGTTCCACCAACCAGAGCGGGTAACACAGTTCCGCACAGAGTCGGGAAGACTCGCGGTGTGTGCCATCACTGAGGCACCACCAAGCGTGGGTAACGAAGTTCCACGCCATCATCACAGTTGGGCGTGGCGAGATGCCAGCCCGATGAAGTCTGAAAGGACTTGGAGCCAGGAAAGGAGGTTCATGTGTCACTGCCCATCGATGTGAGTTAACACATCTTGGACGGCGGCGCCTGTTATCGACTTGAGGACAGGCGCTGTGCTGTTGCAGGTGCTGCCTGAGGTGTCAGCGTTGCTGCGCCTCGAAGAAGTTGCGACGAAAACCTTCTTGACCGAGTTTAAGGTCGGGGAGATCTCGGAGATGGTTCTCCTGGAGATGGAGTCCTCTCTCGAGGAGTTGTGTTTCTCCTCTACCTGGACGCGGACGTCCTGGAGGAACGCATAAAGAAGCGCGGGTTGCGCTTGGGTTTTAACGAGCTCCAAAAGGATCCGGTGTATCCTTTAGTGACGGGGTGTGGAGACGTCACCAACTCCCCCTAGATCAGGCATGATGGTTGTGACTGACCTCATGCCTTGCACGACGTAGAAGTGCCACCGGACAATACGGTCGCCCAGACCTTAACTGCAGAGGAAGTCGCATGATGCGCTTCCTAGGAGGACAACGCTGTCGTCCACGCCAAGACAGGAAGCAAGCTTCCGAACAGAGTCCCACGCGGCTCAGAGAGGTGCGGACGCCACGCGCCCACCCGACATGAGAACGCTGTTCCACGTCAATGGCCTGGTTCAGTGCCAGCCCTCTGTCGACGCAGCCGACGGGGAGCCTCGTGTACCTGGAGGAGGCTCCGAGATAAAGTGGGTGAGGGGTGAGGCCAAGCGGTGCTCACCTGACGTGGAAACTTTGTTCCACGTCAACGAGCTTGTATTAGCCGTCGGCCGACTCGATCGACCTGGAGTCTCATGTCCTTTTGAGGAGGCTCCATGGTCTTGATCATAAGTGAGGGAGGGGTGAGGTCTAGAGGCGCTCACCTGACGTGGGTAAAGCCGTTCCACGTCAACAGGCTGGTGCGGATCCAGCCCCCCTCGGTTGACACGGTCTGCCGGGAGCCTCATGGCCTCTGAGGAGGCTCCATGGTTTTGATCGTAAGTGGGGAGGAGGCTCGGAAGTACCTTTCCTCCCAAGTCTCCATTGAGACTATCTTCCTTGTGGAAGATGTTGGTGGTGGGACCAACAACATGCCGTACTGTGGCACTTGACATACCACCGGAGCCGACAGGCACCAGCTATGCCGCAGCATGAAGGCGCTGGAGGCACCTACGGGTGATGCATGAGAGCATCGTCGACGGACTCCAAGTCAATAGAGTCTAGGGTCTCTTAGTCGTTGAGAGACCTGTAAGTGAGTGCTGGGTGAAGGCACCTCTTCACCTCGGGCGATGCATGCTGCACCGCCACGGACTCCGAGTGAATGGAGTCCAAGGTATCTTAGTCAAAGAGAGGCCTGGAAGTCAGTGTCTGGTGAAGACAACTTCCTTGACAACCTGCGGGTACTCCCTTCATCGGTCGGACAGTTGAAGTCTGATGTCAACGCATGACATAGATCATGGTTATGATCTGGGCCGATGTAGTACCGAACCTCAGACGTTATGGTCCATAACGCAATGTCGGTATGACTGAGTCCAAACAGAGTGGACACGAATTGCCACAGCTGCCAGGTTGAACCAGGAGGGTGGATCTTCCTGTCGAGGGTTGTGTGGTATTGCAGCACACAGAAATACGTCAGATGTGGTTCCTTAGGCAGCAAACACAACAATCGCCGTGTTGATCGGAGTTCGTTGGCCTGCGCTGAGTTGCCCCAAGCGGTTCGGTCCTTCCAGGACAGCGGTGTCTCGCTTCGACGACACCAGGCAACCAAGCCAGTCACTTCGGAGGTTAGCTGAGCTGACTTCCTCCGGGATTCAAATCCTGTGCCCTCCACCAAAGGATGGACGACGGCGCGCGAGCGCTTTTACAGGTCGCCGAGAGCAAAGGCTTCTCAGCTGAAAGTGTCACGGCACCCGGGCTATCCGGTGTACCGACCCGCGAACTCGGCGAGGTTTTCTTCAGAGCGCACAAAGCGAGACACGCCCTACCTGTGCCAACAACCTCTCGACGCTACCCGCCAACACCCTACAAGCTATGCCTCTCGGGTGCCAACGGCAGACACAATCCAGCCCGCGCAGGGACTTACCGGAAGAGTGTACGCTTGTCTTGGACTTAGCAAATTCTGCTCTGTTAGTTGTTATCTTTGGAGAGCCTCTTGGGCTCCTATCTTGTGTTTCCTATGCCATATATATATATATATATAATGAAATGAAGGAGTTTTGGATCTCATCCGACCCTTCACGCGTAACCGCTGAACGTTCGCTAACTTGAGTTCGCTGAGTCGGTTCAGCTGAGTAGGATCAAGTCCGCTGCGTCGAGTCAGGTGGACCTCCAGTTATATCCGTTTGGTGTGCTGCCACATAATGTGATTTTTCCTACACCACAGTTGCTACCCATGCGTCAGCTTCATGAGAAGTGGCGCCGGTACTCGCTGTTTACGAGTACCTGGAAGACTATCACTTGGCTCTCCTGGACTCGCTGAGAGTTGTTGGTGTCTGCGGCTAGACACGGCGGCTAAGCCGTTAGCCGGCTGCGCTAGCAGCGGCTGGGCATGTGTGCCAAGACAAGCACCATGCCGAAGCTCAATGCTGTTGATGGGCAAGGCCTGGTATGCCACCAGCCTGGTAGCCAAAGCTACGAGCTGAAGTTTGCCTTTGACGGGAAACCGAGCGCTAGCGCACACAAGAGGAATCGCTCTGACGACCGGCCATGGTTGGCCGAAACTTCGCCCCGTACGGGAAGCTCGTGGTCGAAGTGCACGATGCAGTGGGACTGCTCGTGACTTGTGGCAGCCGTGTACATGTAGCTCACGGCGGGTCTGTGGTGTATGGAGCAATAGTTCCGTACACCGCTGTGGTACTGTATGTACCCGTGCTGTGCAGGCTTGCACGCACTCTGACCAAGTACTGGTCGGTGCGACGCGCGATACGGTCGCCGACGCCATGCCTATGGTAGTGCCGTGGCGATGGAGGTGGATAAATTCCTCCGTGGTATGGAGGTACCGGTTGGGTGCCTTGGTGGCGATGACAGACACTCACTCGTCTGTGGGATGATGTCCACGACGCCGGGTGGAGCTTCATATAGCTCCATCCGAATAGATCTGTGATGATCAGGCTGCGTTGCGCAGTCCCAGCCGTCAAGACGATGACGACTCGAAGCTTGGTGCTTCTGGGCTATGGCCAATGACTGACATTGACGCGTGGGCCGCGCCGAAGCCCTCGGCCGGATACACGCTGTACCAAGACGGTCAGGTCTCAAGGCGCATGTCACTGTGTACGCTACGAAAGGGCGCGCCAGACCTGTGGCGGCTGCCCCGGAGAATTGCTCATTTGGGTGTTCGAATTCTCTCATTTCTGATTGGAGAATCAGGTGATTCTCAGATAAGTGGGGGAGGATGTAACGGGGTACAATGGAGTGTACCCCGGTTATATGAAGAGTGACTACTGTCACTCTTCCGAGTACATGGTACATGGTACCAGTTGGTCTGTGAGCCAACCATTGGACGTTGTATAGTTTTCACTATAGTTGACTTATAGTTTGTAGGACGCAAGCTAAAAGGTCACCTATAAATATATTCAGTCTTTAACCTACCGTCTAAGTAGTTAGTTCCCTTAGACCAGGGACTGTGAACAGGTTGCTCACGTGGGAGTTGGTATAACTCCGTGCACACTTCCTCTGGGCAAGGTGCTCGTGTGCCCCGTCACACTCGGTAGCACTCGTAATCAATCCAGGACTAACTTTTCCTTTTTCATCGAAAAACTAGGTCCAAACCGATATCTGATAGGCGAAAGCTAACGAAGCACGGGAGGTTGATCAACGAGGTGCTTCAGGACGCCAACACATGGCTGTATTTTGCCGAGTGAACCATTAGAACAAGGGACGTATAGTATTCCAGGGGTTTCTGACCTTCGTGGAAGGATCGCTGATTTCATTTAACGTTCACTACTTAGTAGACCGCACCGAAACTTAGTTCTTAAAGAAGCACTACCTGAATAAATGCTCAGTGACTGCAACTCTTCGGCTAACTTCTGCTTCGTGGCTTTCAATACAGTGATCTCCTCGTCAATATCACGCCGCACCCTTGGGTTATTCTCTTTTGAAGATGGAGGTGCACGTAAAGTGCGTCCAAACGTCCATTGCAGAAGCCATAAAAGTCGTCCTCGTTCGTCCCGGATTTAGCGTACCGGATATGAGCTTTCCTGTATGCTGCATGCGAACCACCCCAGACAGCTCGTAGTTGTTGCGCAGTGTGAGGGACAATAATCGAAGGATCAATGCGTTGAGGGTTCAGCGCGACGTGGACAGCAATGAAATTGTCAAATTCTTCTGATGGAGTGTCGTCAACGAATACAGTGCGAACATCCTCCCAGAATATGTTTCTTTCGATACTGGCACATCGAGATCTGCCCACGAGCGTTGATCGGCAAGAACGACAAAACGAGCAGCGAAATGGCTACAAAACATAACGTTAATAAACCTAAAATGGCACTGAACTTGTTTCCTGGAGGGATCACGGCGCTTGGCCATTTTGGCTTCAAATATGGGCTTGTACAAAATATCGTGCTTTTCTGTGCGATCAACTCCAATAGGGCAGCCTTCGACTTGTTTTTATAGGCTCTAATCCCAACACGAGTGCAGAAGGCGCCCAGCTCGGTGTATTTGTAATCTTTAATAGCTTTTCCTTTGACCTTGACGACGACCGGGATAGTGACAGTCTTGCCCTCGTTTTGAACTTGCATTCAGAGCACTCAAAGTCTTCCAACGCCAGCTCCTCAGTAGCGGTGCCATTGGACACAACGTTGTCGCCGTAAATACGAGAGATTTCGGCCTCCAACTGATTGTCAGTAGAGCTTGGCAGGTTTGACGTATTGGCATAGTCTGCAGCACTTGACAGGTAATCCGAGTCGTATTCCATCGCGAGCTCTAGCGAGCTAGGATGGCCTTGGTCCTCGCCTTCTGAACCAATCGGTGTTAATGGGGCCAGTGGAAGTGAGCCTGAGGTTGTATCGACGTAGCTTGACTCCGTGTTGGATTGGGAGGCACTTGCATCTACGCTGGTTGCCTGCAACGACTGGGCGAGGGGTAAGAGATGCCAAGGCTGCTGGGAGTTCCTCCAAGCGAGAGGTGAGAAGCTTCTTGGCCAGTAGAAGCAGCGCTAAGCGCCGGGCTAGGTCGCTTGGAAGCGAGGAGGGAGTTGAGGTTCATACCGGAGTCTTGTTTTTTTCACTGCAAATTTCGTTTTGAATCTCGTTCACCCGTACACCTCGTTCACCAGCGTGTGGTGCACCGTTCTACGGCGGCCAGTGTTTTTGCACAAACCTATTACGCAATCGTTCTAGAAGATATAGTACCGGATACTACAATTCTACCATTCTACGGTAATTAAGAACGGCCCTGAGTGACATGGAACGGTGTAGTGGCTCTACAGTAGGGACTCGGTCGGTCCTAATATGACCCCGGCCGTAGTCGCTTAGGTCAGAATAGTCAGGAATTGGGTCCCCTTTTAGGAACCAAGGTTCGGTCCGTACTTATTTGGGTCGTCAGTCGCATGATTTGCTGAAGGCTCGGTTCATACTAGAGATTTGTATAGATATATAGGATTAGCTATAGAAAAGACCTCAGAGCCTCTAATCACTAAATCAGACCAGATTCCCCCCCCCCCATAAGCCTCAACAGTCAAGTTCGTCTACGGTAAGTCTAGCTAGCTTAGCTGTAGGGCCAGGATACACTCGGTTCAGCTGGGGTATGTCTGGCGGCGAGCTTAAGGTACATTAACCGAGAGTTCATCCTGGTAAGGCCAAGAGTGAGTAGTGGCCAAGTGTTTGGAGGTATTAAAGACCTCGTTCTATATATATTAGGTGAGTCCGAGGGCTACCTAATGTATCTGACCTACCGCCGAGGGTTTCCTTCGGCACCCCTGCAAAAGGCCTTGGCCGGCCCGGTACCCTTCCTTTCTGAGGAACTACAGAGGGTTAAGCGCGAAAGCGCGACCAATATCGCCTCCTAGTCTTCCTAGTGGTTAGTGAGAGAATACTAAGGGTAAGTCTACCTGACCAACAGCGCACAGAGGCACAACCATCCCGGGGTAAGGGATCGCTCCAGCTTTTCGGATCAAACCCACTAAAGCTCGTTGACCTTTGCGGGGAGACGAGTGTTGTTGTGTGGGCTCTTTCTGAATAGGAAAGAGGACTTGCGTTGTGTTCCTACACGAAATGGTGCCGCGACCCGGGACTGGAGTGACCAATTGTGTGTTATGTGGTCTGTGTAGGAATGGAGCTAACTAGCTTGTGGAGAAGAAGAAAGAACAAGAAAACAAGAAGAAAAAGAATTAAATGGCGAAAGGATCGACGCCAGCGACGCCGATGCGATCAGGGCGAACGCCTACCGAAGGCTTGTCGACGATTACGAGCGACCGAACGTCGCACTTGTCGACGATCAGCGAAAGGTCGGTCAGCTTCGATGACTGGTGGGTGGCGGTTCTGGCGCCGAAGATGAAGAAATGAACGAATACGACGAAATGGGAGAGAAAGCACCCGCACCTACGCAGGCGTTTGATAACCAGAAAGACGCGGTGGAGTCGGCCGGACGTAGTGAAGGCTCGCGCTCCCTTTCCCGTAACCTCGTTGAGGGGTTTGAGAAAGTTTCGAAGCCTGACCCCGCTTTCGACGACTATGCGGACGGAGTCGAGGACACCGCCCCCTCGGATCAGGCTGCTAAGGGTTCTCAGAAGTCTCGCGGGCACCGACTGCCGATGAACAGCAGCACTCCCGCTGCAAACAAGGTGCTCGGACGGATTTACGAGCAGCTGATGGACTCAAGCGATTGAATCCAGCAATTCTCGCCGAAATCCGTGTGGCAAGCGTTCTGGGTGGAACTGAGTAGCGAGCTGGCCTCGCCAGTGAACTCTTTCAGCACCACTCCGGTGGCTGAAGACACGGTGTCACTGCTCCGAGCGATGGGGTGCGAACCCCAGGCACACCCGTCTGAAGCCGCACTCAAGGACTGGCCGCCTGCTAATGCCGGCCGAGAGTTGGAGAAGTGGAAGTGAAAGCTTCGTCTAAGCTTCGTAACGACTGGTATAGGTCTGAAACGCCCACCGATTGCTCATTCAGACGCAGTGCAGGAAGATCCCTCGAAGATTCCGCTTCCGCAGACTCCTCAGAAGGCTCAGGAAGGTTCCACCCTCCGTAACACGATGGACGGAGTATTCTCAGCCAAGACCGTTGGCTCCACGTACTGCCAGGACTCGGACATGGTGACGCCACATTCAGCGAGCCGTACGGAACGTCTGGAGCGCGAGACCGAAGCCACACATGCAGCGGAGATCGCGCAACGAAAGTCGTCACGACGTACCAGTCGCCGTTTTATCCCTCGACCGGACTCGTCGACCGATGAGGACGACGACTTCACCGATTACGGTGGCGGCCACGACAGCTCAGCGACGAGCTGGCACGCCAAGTCCGAGAAGTGAGCGAGATGGAGCGACTGAACTGTACTCCGAAGCTTGAACTCGGTACGCATCGCCCACTCGATCAGATCAAGCATTTCTCAGGAGCCCGCAACAAGAGTGAAACCTCTATGCAGTGGCTCCGAGCCTTCATCTATGAGATGAAAGGAACCCGCACACCACCGAACAAGTGGTGCATGGCTTTGAGTTGAGTCTCCCGGACGGTGCCCTCCACTGGCACCGCCAACCACCGAGGAAAACCAAACACCAGTTGAAGTTGCTCAGTGACGCGTTTATCAAGTACTAGTGCTTGTAATTCACCCAGTCAGCGAAGGCTCGCTACTACTCGGCGAAGGAAGACGACACCAAGCACATATGCGGCCACCAGAATCGGCTGAACGGCTACGCTCGTAACCGTAGCCTCCGGTTCGAGAAGGGAGGTCGCGATGCGAAGGGCCATGTGCAGCGGTTTTTGGAAACGTGCGGCGACCGAAACCTCGCGTGCTGTTTGTGGTATGTCCGTGTGAAGGACATCCATGAGTTGGAAGAAATGATCACCGACATTCTGAAGTCTAAGGAGCGCATGTCATCTCGTGACACTTCGGCGAGCCGCTCAAGAGGGCAAGAGCTCTCCCGCCAGCGTGATCACCGGTGTAACCAAGCCTCGCGCGAAAGCTACTGCCGCGACAGGTGGGACCGACATGACAGACGCGACCGCGATGACAACCGTCGTCGCGACGATTCACGTCACGTACCGCGCATTTCGCTGGCCGAAGCATCGTTGACGGACATTATGGCCGAATCGCATGTCCGAGCCTCCCGTAGAACGCGAGACAAGCGCTCTCAGCAGTCTGCTCGCACATACATCTACAGTGGAAGTGACGTTCCTGACGGACATCTGTCCGAGGACGAGCGTAGTGGTAGCGACTACAGCGACCACTATCACTCGGACGGCAGCGAGCACCACGTCGCCGCGGCTAACGGGCAAGGACGACGCGCTGCAGCTGAAGGCACGTACGTACGTCCCGAACATCGTCTGCACCGGGGTGACAGGCCGGACGAGCCCCCGACCAGAACAACCGTTATACCGGACGGGATAGCCGTGACGGCCACCCACGTCAGTACAGTCCGTGTGCGGCCTGTGGTGGAGCTGGTCATTCGGCCCACTACTTCTACCGTCGATGCAAGCTGTGTAAGCAAGTGCACGACGTCGGCATGTGGGAAGCACTCCAAGAGCTCGCTTCTCTCCTTTAGACGACGGTTGAGAAAAGGACCTCACTTCTGAGCTCCAAAGTCCGATCTACGGTAGCCATTTAAACCCCAATCGGGCTGCCACAGTTAGTTGACCCACCGATCGACGCAGACTGCGTCTACGTGTTCGTGGGGACGCAAAAATGGCTGAACGAAGATATTGCAAGTGTGAAGACGACGGATTTTGTAAAGGAGAGAGACTCCTTTGCCACTGTAATATCCACTCACCTCTTGTTGTCAGCCGTCAATGTTACGAAATGACCTCTCAGTCACTAAAAGGTTAAAGGTTAAGATTCAGAGCGCTGGTGAGCCCAACGAGTCATCGTTGGTGCCGGTGCCGGTATTCGAACGGCGATCGTTCGTCGATGATATATGCTTCGGGGGCGAGCCCTTCGATGCATGTCTCGGGACGCTAGACAACCTTCTGAGCCGGTTCGAAGAATGCCGGATTAGTGGGAGCTTTACGAAAAGTATCTTCACGCAACCCAAGGTGGACTTCTTGTCTCACGAAGTTTCCCGAGAGGGTTTACAAGCTGATGAGAAGAAGATTAAATTCATTACCGAGCGCTCGTTCCCAAAGCCCAAGAAGGGAGTGCAATCTTTTCTCGGAATGCTAAACTACTACAGTCGACTCATCCAAGATTTTGCGGTGTACGGAACTGCGCTTTACCAGCTCAGGGACGAAGACTTTACGGACATGGGTGACCTGACGGTCGCTAAACGAAGCTTCGCTGCCTTACAACGGAAGGCGGCCGATGCCCCGATCCTTTGTCTCTTCCATCGAGACAAGGAAGCGCACGTCATGGTGCTTGCTGACGAGTGGGCGCTGAGCACGACCCTTATGCAAGAGCATGACGGCAAGATTCATCCTGTGCGTTTCTGTAAACGAGTGTTGAAGGCCGCCGAGATGAATTATCATCCCGCAAAGAAGGAGGTCCTGGCCCTGCTTCTACTGTTGAAGGTGTGTTACACACAACTCGGCGGTCGGTCCATCCACGTCTACACGCGGTTTTCAACGCTCGACTGGGTGCACAAGTCGAAGATTCGCTTCGGTCGTGCAGTACATTTTGCGATACTGCTGTACCCGTGACACTTGGTCGTGGCACGAGTCAAGGAGAAGGACTGTGCGTTCGCACAATTCCTCCAGTCGACGATAACAAGGTTTGTCGATCACGAGGAGTCGCTACAGATGGTTGCTCCGCCGACGAAAGGGTCTCCGAGCGTTCGGATGGATCCCGTACTACTGTATGCGAGGCTTCCCGACAACCACCGAGGGTTCATTCTACCTTTCGATGGCTCGGCGAAGACCGAGTAACACGGCGGCTATGGTAGCTGTTCGTGGATACTCTGACGACTCCCTGAGTGGACAGTAGTGACCGCTGCGAGTGCATACCTCGAGACCACCACAGTAAACCTCGCAGAGTACGCGGGTATGAACAACGGTGTCTCAGCGGCTCTAGAACACGGAGCCGGAGACTTAGTCATCGTGGGAGCCTCAAGGTTCGCTATCCAGCCGTCCCTAGGGGTGATCGCATGCCATAAGGAGTCGCTAATGACACAGCTGAATCGACACAGAGAACTCACCGCGAAGCTTCACTCAGTGACGTATCTACATATGGTCCGAGAGGCAATGCCGCAGCCGACCTTCAGCTGGCGCAACTTTGGAAATCAAGCAGTCTCATGTGGTGTTGAGCGAAGAGACGAAGCTCGAACTGGTGGAGTTGAACCGCATCCGAGAAGTCATCTACGAATTCTCAGAAGAAGAACATACCCCATCTGTCAATTCGATCTGAGTACTGGATGCTCATGACAATACCCGCAGCAAGATGTTTTTCGATTTTGACGGGAAATGGACACATGGCAGTGACGACCAGACGACAAGCTAGGGCGCGGGAAGAACGCACAGTTGATGATACTTCGGGAGTGGACCAGGAAGAAAGTGCACGCGAAGGCGAAACGGATGACACCCTTCACACACCTTTAGATGAACAAGGAGACCAGAAACGGCCAGACGCCACGACCCCTCGGGAGCCGAATGTTGAAGATATCGACCCCTTTGTAATCCAGGAAGACCGTCGTCGACGCATCAGTCAAGCCCAAGACGAGGAGCTCAGATGGGCTAACCTCAAGGCGGTGCTGAAGGGAGATGAAGCTAAACTTGGCTACAGGGAAGCACGCGAAGCATGGAAGATGGCTGACAAGTTCGTACTGAGCGAGGATGGTTTGCTCTACTTCTTGGGTATGAATCGTCGATGGGGACGCGAACCGAGAGAAGAGACGATGCTGCGTCTAGTGGTACCAACAACGATGATTCAAGAAGTGTTGCAGGACTGTCGTGACTCGGTGGAAAGTGGCCATCAAGGTTTAGTCAGAACCTTCCACATGGTCAGAGCTAACTACTAGTGGATCGGCCTATACGCCGACGTGGAGAAGCATATGAGGTCCTACCCGGACGACAGTATCAGTAAGAGTCAACCGCACCTTCAGGGATACTTTCCAGATAACGTTCTGGCCGAGAGACCATTCCAAGTGGTGTATATGGGCTTCGTGATACCGTTACCGAAGTCTCGGAGAGCCAATACGGCACTCTTACTGTTTCAGTGCACCTTCACTGGATTCGTCATGGGCAAGGCTATGGTAGACACTTCTGCACTTCGCGTGGTGCAAGCGTTCGAAGGGTGCGTGTACCGAAGATTCGTAGCACCAACTTTGATCAGGCATGATCGAGATCCACGATTTATGAGCGAGGACTTCCAAGCCTTCGCTGAGATGATGCAATCTCGGTCCCGAGCGACGTTGAGTTATCGGTCGAAAGCAAATTGACAGCAAGAACGCTCCGTGAAAACGGTTATCCATGCTGTACGTGTGTACGCTTCTAAATGTATTTTTTTTCAATTTTTTATTAAATTTTGGATTTTTGACAAAGACCCGTTGCAGCAGGACTGGGACGAAATCACAGAGGGACTGATCTTCGCAATCGACAACTCGCAAGACGCGACGAGGAAGGACCCTCCGTTCTACCCCGTCAATGGTCGGGATGCACGGTCCACCCTCAGAGCGGTGTGTTCGTCGCTCAAACGAGGCCTCGGAGACCAATCTGATGCCTTAGCGTGGCGCCTAGGGATGAATCGTCCGTGAGAGATTGCCCTGACTATGGCGAAGGAATATCAATCGATGGAGAAAGCTCGGAGAGCCAAGGAACACAACGGGTCTCTGAGCCGGCTTGAACAGGCCGGTATACCGAGACATGGGGCAAATGAGAACTCGGAAGTAGTACCGGAAGGCTTGGAAGCTGGAATCGAAGCTTCTGGCCCCGTACCGAAGTCTCTTTTCAAGCGTGAGGGCAGAGTTTGGCTGTATATGGAATGTGTGAAACCTGGTCTGACGAAGAAACTAGTTCACCGGTGGCACGGGCCATTCCGGATCAAGAGAAAGGTGGAGGAGTTTGCGTATCAGCTGGAATTGCCTGACCGAAGTGGCTCTCGATTCTATCTGGTGGTACACGTGTCTCGGCTGAAGGCTGTAAGTGAGCTCGGAGATCGACCGAAGACTCGGCTGGCCCCAGAGGCGACGGAGGAAACGCGACTTGACTTCGACAAGGAGTTGCTTCCAGAGGATAGCTGGGAACCAGACCAGCTAGCAGGTGAATATGAGGTGGAGGCAATCGTAGATGACCAAATCCCGCTGTCAACGAGCCCTCGACGAGCTGTCAGAGAGTTCTTGGTGAAGAGGGTCGGACATGAAGCACCCACCTCGGAACCAGCGGCTAACCTGTCCTGCAGTAGTCTCCTGTACGACGATCTACGCGAGAAACGGCGCGGCCGACGATTGCAAATGGTTCAAGTCGCTGACGAGGCCTAAATGCAGCTTCGGACGAAGATTGAACTGCCGGTGGGGCCAGTGCAGCCCACCGTAGCAGACAAAATTGCTACTGCACCGAATTTTGCATATTTTGAATGATTTACATTTTTTTGTGGACGAGCTGTCGTGAATGGAGATTTCGAATGGAGATTACGAGTGGAATCACGATGGGATTGATTGATGAACTTACTGCCTAGGAGCTGTCGTTATGCTATGAGACTTCGGAAAACACTCGAACGGCTCGTGGAGATGCTGCAAAACGTGAATAGGCCGTTACCGAGCCTTAAATCTCGGCTGTGGCGGCGATGTTGGCCAAAACAGCCAATTTGGCAGACCCTGGAGAAATCTCTGTGGCACCACCAACTTGGGAATCGTCCCAAGCCCAGGAGATGGAAGAAAGTCTTGAGAGTCTTCGGGGAGCTCTTCCTCTTCTTCCTCCTCCTCTGAAGCTTGAGGGGAGGTCCCAGTCCCCACGGAGCAGTAATGAGGTGATGGGGGACCGCACGATCCACAACGACCGCTGCCGCAACTTCAGCGCTCGTCATCCCACGAGGAACGAACAACGCCATTTCCAGGTTGCATAGTGCGAAAGTGGTATTGTACGGGTGCTCAGTCGGCTCGTCAAACCAACAGTTGCGCCACGGCTGCCGAGCGTCCAACTTCTCCGCTTCGACGATCCAGTTCGTGGATTGGGGGGCCCACGTGAGGTTCTCGAACGGGTACTGAAGGAACGAGGGTTCGAGAAGAAGCTCCGGAGCTTAGTCCACGGCTCCAGTGTCGTCGAACACGCATGTCAGCCAGTACCTTTTCGGAATCTGTAGACGGATACGGTAGGCCCGGTTGTCCCTTTCCCGGTTCCAGTCACGCCAGACCTTCCACAGAATGGTGACCGTCGGCGAATTCTCACCGAGGTCTCTAGCCGAATCCTTGATCCAGAGCTCCACGGCCGAGTTTGAAACTCAATGACCACGTTCCCAGATAGCGAAACCGATGTCCGCCTTCTCCTTCGGACCAACGGGGGTTCCCTTGAACTGCCGCCAGCGTTTGACGAGGAGAGCCAATCCGGTTGGCCGGATCGAGATCGGAACATTGATAATCTCGTCCACTCCCGAGTACAGAAGTCAACCAGGTACTTCTCCCGAAGATTCTTGTACAGGTGCGTCGGATTCTCCCAGTCCATGCAGGCCAGCAGACCCATAACCGAACACTCGGAGCGAGTGTAACCTGTGATCGGGGACGGAACCCTAGCGTTCTGGATCTGGCCCCGACACTCCTTGGTGTTGGGAGAGTTGAACAATGGCTCCAGCAAGACCGCGGCCAGATCCGAGAGCTTCTGAGAGGTACGGACTAGTGGCTGTTCACCCTGTACTGGAGATGGGAGCTCGGTAGCAGGGGTGAAAGCGGTTGTCACGGTACCTGGGGTCGAAGACGCCGTCGCCGTCACCATAACCCCCGACCGACGGGCGCGAGAACGACGAGTCGATTTACGTGGAGGTAGCGACACCGCGGGGGTTACCGAATCCTCTGTGCCGGTGGTAGAAGCTCCGATGTTATCGCCACCACCGGACCTCACTTGCTCCGAAGCTTGGGACGATACTCCACTGTCCGGGGGTTCGACGAGTTCATCTTCAACCGGGGCGTCTTCTTCTAAGGTTTGGCCGTAGCGGACAGCGCGGTCGACGCCAATCCTATCCCTAGGATTACTCCATCAGAAGCGTTCTCCTGCTCCAAGTTCGACATCGACTACAGAGCCCAAACGCTCGGCGTGACCATTCCGGTCGGCCTGATCTGCTTCTGTCACATACGCTCGGACACTTCTGAAGACAGTCTGGACGGAACGTTCTTGCTGACCATTCGCTTGAGGGCGATATGCCAGCGTGACTCTCTGTCGACTACCCAGACGTTCTCGGAAGCGAGTGAACACTTCGCTCATGAAACGAGGGTCCTGCTCGTGCCGCACCACAGAACTCGCCCCGATATGTCGGAATACACATTCTTCGTCTGCTTCAGCCACATCTTGACCGGTCGTAGAGCTCATGGGCTTACACATGACGTAGCCTGAAAACGCATCCTGGAAGAGGAGTAGGAAAGTATTCCCACGTCCAGACTTTGGAAGATGAGTGACAGAATCTATCGAGACCACCTCGAATGGCCGACTGGGATCAATGTTTCCGGGCGACGGGCCCTGGTTGGAAGGTCTCCCCTTGTCACTTGCACAGTCAACTCACTCTTTTACAAAAGTCGGATCGTCCGCATACATTCCGTGCCAATGGAAGTCCGACCAGAGTCTTTCATGAGTCCGGGTTATTCGTTGGTGTCCACCTTGGAAATCCTCGTGAGCGTAATGAAGCATGTCTGACCGGAGCGATTCTGGAATAACCAATATCAACTCCTCATCTGGATCTCTCGGACGGCTCCGAATGGAACGACTCAGGCGATGAAGCACACCTTGAACGTCCAACTCGGATAGGTCTGCTACCTTCGAGATTTGCCGAATCTGGGCATGAGAGATGTCGTCTAACTCGTCTAGCAGGAACTTCGTGATTTCCATCAGACGCAGATCAGCGTCCGGTGGGCTTTAATCCGCCTCCACCGTTCTGCCTGATACCCCACTGGACCCATGGGTTCAGTCCGTTCGTGTTCTTCGGGGTCGTTCCTTCGGATCACAGCAACCATCCCTCTGGCTGAGGTGGGCAGAGGTTCCGATTCGGGTCCTGGATGGGAGACTTCTGGATTCTCGGTAGGGGTATCCTGGACGGGAGTCTCTTTCAAAGTCTGCTCGAGAATCACGACAGACCTTATCAGCATCTCTGGAATCGTTGAGACGTGTTCCAGATAGGCTAGTTCCGCCGGGACCTCCAACACCCAGGACTAAGTGCAGGCGTCTTGGACGTGAGATAGTCCGCACCTTGGTTGTATTCCGTCTTGACGTGGACCAAGTAGATCGACTGGAAATTCTCTTTCAGAACCTGATACTCCACTAGACGTATTTGCAGGTTTGGTTGGTACCTGTTAATCAGACCCTGCGCTTGTTGGATCACAATGCGCGAGTCTCCAAACATCCCGAATTTTCCGTTGAGTGTCATGGTCAACCCTTTTATTAATCCGTGATACTCGGCATCGTTCACCGTAACATCTTCCAGACTGAATCCCTGAGCGGCCACAACGTGCCAACCGGGAGTTTCAAGATGATGCATCCGCAGCTCCCTCGACGAGTGTAAATCTTAGCCGCTCAAGGACGACACATACCGCCACCTGATTGGCGTGATGTATTATCACGAATGGTAGGGTCCGGTCGGGGTGGCGCAATAGTGGCGTCGAGACGATCATCCGTTTGAGTATCTCGAACGACGCCTTGGCCCTGGACAGGTCTCGTCCAGAATTGATCTGTTCGTCCGTCAACTCGTACAAAACCGTGGCCACAACTGGGAAGTCCTCGATGCATTTGAGGTAGTAATTCAAACTTCCAAGGAAAGATTGAATTCCTTTCAGACTCTTCGGGAATGGCAGATCCTGAACGGAATTCGCGATTTCCGGCGTAGCTCTGATCCCTTCAGCACTGATCTCGAGAGAGATACGGGGCGGTCGGCTTCCCGAACTCACTCTTAGGCTGACTGACCGAGATATTCTGAAATCGCAATCGAAACGAAAGTGTATTCAGGTCACCACACAGCTGGTCCCAGGTGGGCGCCCCATGAGCGATGTCGACGATATATAAATTTCGAGTCCCATCTGAGACGGCGTCGGGATGTTACGCTTGATAGTAGTTATCAGACCGGTCAGGATTGGAACCTTCCGTTGAGACTCATCTCGTCCAGACCCATCTGTCTCGGATGGGTCAAGGCCCAGAAACTCCAACACATCCGGGTCCATGAGCTTCCCTTCTTCAAGAGGCAGGCGCACAAAACCCCAAAGGCAGTTATTGATCACTGCTTGATACACCAAAGGCGCATTCTTCAGCCCGACTGGCATGCGTACCCATTGGAAATGTCCGAAGGGGCAGATAAATGCTGATATAAGTTTTGTTCGTTCAGTCATCTTCACCGCCCAGAAACCTCTCGCCATATCAAGGGACATAAACCACATCGCCCTCTCAAATCCAATCAGCAAGTCGTCGATCAGGGGGAGCGGATAGTTAGATAGCTTGATTAAAGCTTTCACAATGTGGTAGTCAATGCACATCCGGATGTCCACTCCATTCTTCTTCAAGACAATCACAGTTGGAAACGCCCAAGGGGAGTATGAAAGTTCGATCAATCCAGTCTCCAGGCGTTTCTTGAGCAGCCCATACACCTTCAGAGCTAAATGGGGTGCAATCGGCCTCGGACGTTGTGCCACCGGTTTGGCGTCACCTACGTCCAAATCACACACCACACCTCTGGCTGGGGCGGGGGCCGCGTTACCGGCACCTAGGAAGATTCTGCGGTGGTACTTCAGGATGGCTCGTAGTTTCCGATCTTCGTCTGAACTCGTCCGTCCAGAACTCCCACGTCGGCTAACTTGATGTCACACTCAGGGCTCAAATCTGCCAGTTTAGGTACTAGCGCAAGCTCTTCTCGTAATTGACACATGAACTCGCTTCCGTCATGATGTACACACCGGGCTTCAAGTCGAGTTCTTCTTGGCTGACTTTCATACAACGAGCATATCCTTTTCCAGCTTTTCGAAAGGCATACTAAGGAAAGCGTGGCTGGAAAAATCCAGTTGGTCTTCGACTTCGTCTGTATCCGTCTGAAGGATGCGTCCGATTGGGAAGACTCAAATTGGGCTTCTATCGCACCCTCGGCTTCGGTGGTACCCTCTGGTTCCTTTGCAGCCGAGATTTCTTCTGCCTCCGCTTCCAGGATGAGTCCTCTGAGAGGTCGACTGGTCAGCTCCAACTGGGGTGACTAACTCGGGTGGTGACTTTCATCCGATCGAACCTGCTCTGGCGTAGTTTTGATACGAACCACTCGCACAGTCGTCCCTCTTGCCTTTGGTCGCATCAGAATCCTGGATGTCCAGTTGTAATCCGGAGTCTGGACGGCAGGAGGGTCCAACGCTTCTTCGAGTTCAGCAAGTCTACGTTCGATCCTCCGCCTTTCCAACGACTTCGTATTCTTGTAAATGCGCTGTTTGCCATTCCTGGTATCTTTGCCGTCCCGGGCGGACATACCGTCCAGACCTGGGGAAATATCCATACTCCACAACCCGAGCCACCGCAGTTTTTAGTGTCAATCCAAAGATTTGACGCCGAGATGTTCACAACTTTGACTGCCACTGCCCATGATCTGGCCGCGTAGATGGTCTGCGTCACCCAACGGTCTCCTCGCCCGGTTCACACTACGTCCCGTTGGGGATTAGTCTGGCGGTACCGAATCTTGACAATGGCATGTTCTCCAGGTTACAGGTAAGGCGTCTCGTCCGGATTTACCGGCAAGTCCACACCTACTCGGTCGCGAGGCGGACCTCCACACATCATGGCCGCTTCTTCATCTGGAAGCAGAACGAGTCCTTACCGCACACACAACAGGACTCCGGCCGCATACATGAAGTTCATTCCTAGAAGAATTTCCAGACCTTCACCGATATTTGCCAACCAGACATCCATGATGTACTCCACTCGTATCCCAAGTGTGATCTTCACCTTGGCCACAGTGTTGATGTACGTCGGAGCTCCGCCCAAACCGGATACCACAATGGACTTCTCGAGCGACCGGAGTTTTAGCTTAAGCCTACGCGCGAGTTCTAGGCTAATCATACTACCAGACGCCTCAGAGGCCAACTGGATCTTGGTTCGTTCGTTATTCACTGCTCCATGTACCATCGCAACTTCATGCTTCTCATCAGGTTCATGGTCCTTGCACCATCCGTATTTCGGTTCGGGTTCCAGCGCCAATTCGACTGGCCAGTCAGCCTCAAGTAGGTCTGGACGGATGCGTTCAGACTTTCTCCGATCAGACTTGGTAGGTTCATCTTCGATCATGATCATGCATCATTGTTGGCTATCGGGTTTCTTATCTCTCAACACTGGTCCGACATACACTAGGACACACACCTCGGGGGCACTTCGGCCCAGCGCGTACTGGGTCCCCATCCAGTGGGCTTACCAGTTAAACGACTTCCCCGGATTGACCTTCCTGTCCAGTAATCCTTAAGGACGTCAGGAGGTAGGCCCGATATCATGCCGTTCCGAGCGAGAGACGTCATGGTTTCCATGGTCCGGTAATCTCCACACTTCCCATCGTGGAACTTGTCGCAATATGAGCCTGGTCGGACTTCGCAGGAGTAGTCTGGGTGGTCGGTCCGGCCGCAACGTTCGCAGACGACGTCCTTCTGGCAGCTCTTCTCTTTGTGACTAAGGTTACGACACCTCTCACACAACTCGTCACGGTCGGGATTCTCTCGTCGAGGTGACTGCCATCCTTGACGTGGACTTGGTAGAGGGGGCCGCCATCCGGAGTCCTCCATCACGCGATAGACAGCATTTCGAATATTCTGATCTTTCGATTCCGGCCGAGCTTTCACATCTGGGGCGGGTACTTCCGGGCTCCCCGTTCAGACACCTTCGACTCCGATTGGCCCTGGCTTCGACTCATCCTCGACTTCGCCGTCGAAATCCACATGTCCTTCGGGTTCCCATCCTGACTCATCTTCACCGAACGCGACGTAAGCTCGACGCTTGGGCTTGAAACGAGGTGGCTGAGCAGTGTCCGCTCGGAAGTCACGCGTCCGGGATGGCGGCGTATTATAGTCTCCATCCAGACTCACACCCTCGTCCTGCAGTAGCACAAACTCCAAATCTTCTAGACTGTCGAACTTCTGTAGTTTCTTGAGAAAATGTTTGATGTGTTCCGCTCGTTCCTTCTTGGACTTCCTGTTCTTGACTTCTGCTTTAACTGCTGCTTCGTTCAGTCGATAGAAAAACTCAAGAGCACTTACGGACGACTTCCGCTTCGTGGTGAAGTACCGGTCAGACTCAGATGTGCGCGTCTTCGGGTATTTACGTCTGAGCTCCCGGGACAACTTCTTCCAGTCCGGTTGGGTGTACTTGGACAACTGACCACGCCAATTCCGGACGGGCGAAGACATCTTCATCTTCAACTCGCGGATTTTGACCTGGTCGGTCCAACCACCTTGGACGGACATATTGGAGAATCGTTCCCACCAGTTATGTCGGTCTCCAATTGAGGCTTTCTTATCGATCATCCCAAGCGTACTGGAACTCACTTATGGTCTGAATGTCAGGACTGTACTTCCAGCTCCGGATATGGATGGGACCGTCACGGCTCTGGCAGCACTCTCATCCAGGCTGTCGTCTGAGCTGCCATCTGAGCTGTCACTTGAGGCTGACGGGTCACCATCTCGACGTTTGTTTCGACGTGGCGACTTCTTCCGTCCGGACCCAAACGATTTCTGCTTGGTCATTTCTGTCTTGATGAGTATCTTCGGCGCTGGTCGAGACTGCCCCACCTGAGCTCCTTGTGTCTTGGCGGTTTAGGACGTAGCGGTGTTGGCGTTTCCTTCGGTCTTGACCTCTCTGGGGCCGACGCTTCCGACAAGACGTGTAAATCCACGTCTGGCAGTGTTGCACGCAACTGGTCGACGACTATTCCGGGGACATTCTTCGGTCCAGACCCTGACCGGACACCGGTGTCTCTTCCCACATCCGGACTGGTTGCCCGTTCAGGGCTACCACTTCCAGATTGTGCGTTGGTTGCAGGTTTGGAGTCGACAATTGTCCTATCCAGCTGAACTTGGCAGATGTTGCTTGAAGGTTGCGTATGCGTTCCGCCTGAAATTTTCGCATATTCAGAGCGGTCACGCGTTCTTCTTCCCGCGCCGCTTCAGATGCCTTGAGTCGTCGTACCGCTTCTTCCAGGCTCCTCTGACTCTGTGTTACCCAAGCTGCGCCTTCCTCTTCCAGCCTTGCTTCCACTTCGGCCTGCTGTTTCTGCAAGTGCTGCGCTACGGTGGCCTCCATGCGGGCTCGTTCAGGCCCCGCGGCATGCAATCTCTTGGGGATCTTGAGCATTTTGGGCAGCCTGGATAAACGACTCGTACAGGTGCCTCTCAGCTTCCTGCGCTCTGCGTTCAGACTCTCGTGCTTCGCGCTGTGCTGCTTCCAGTTTCCGTTGGACTTCTGCATTCTAGCTGGCTGGCCGGCCAACCGACATCTTCTGGTTCAACTGGGCTACCGGTTCGCTTAACGGCTGGTCTTGATGCAGTGTAGACGCCATGGCTTCGGCGGCTCCAGACGTTATTGATGAATCAGCCCGGTTGGACCTGTTCGATCGACGTGACCGTCCGGAACGGCTTGAACGTCTCGATCGGGACGGCCTTCGCGAGGAGCGCTTGGACGACCCTCGACACGAACTTCTGCGCCTACTGTAGCCTTCACAGCTGGATTCCGACTCACTGGGCGACGATTCTCGTCTAGACTTCCGATGGTGTTTCCTGACCCGCCCGGACTTGGATAGCTTTGTGTGGTGTAGGAAACATCACATTATGTGGCCGCACACCAACTGGACTTAACAAGAGGTCCAGCTGACTCGACTCAGCGGACTTGATCCTACTCAGCTGACTTAACTCAGCTGAACCGACTCAGCTGACCAACGCAGCGAACTCAAGTCAGCGAACTCAAGTCAGCGAACTCGACCCAGCGTTCTTTCAGCGGTTACGCTTGAAGGGTCGGATGAGATCCAAAACTCCTTCATTTCATTATATATATATATATATACAGCATAGGAAACACAAGATAGGAGCCCAAGAGGCTCTCCAAAGATAACAACTAACAGAGCAGAATTTGCTAAGTCCAAGACAAGCGTACACTCTTCCGGTAAGTCCCTGCGCGGGCTGGATTGTGTCTGCCGTTGGCACCCGAGAGGCATAGCTTGTAGGGTGTTGGCGGGTAGCGTCGAGAGGTTTGTCGTCCCGGGTAGGGCGTGTCTCGCTTTGTGCGCTCTGAAGAAAACCTCGCCGAGTTCACGGGTCGGTACACCGGATAGCCCGGGTGCCGTGACATTTTCAGCTGAGAAGCCTTTGCTCTCGGCGACCTGTAAAAGCGCTCGCGCGCCGTCGTCCATCCTTTGGTGGAGGGCACAGGATTTGAATCCCGGAGGAAGTCAGCTCAGCTAACCTCCGAAGTGACTGGCTTGGTTGCCTGGTGTCGTCGAAGCGAGACACCGCTGTCCTGGAAGGACCGAACCGCTTGGGGCAACTCAGCGCAGGCCAACGAACTCCGATCAACACGGCGATTGTGTGTTTGCTGCCTAAGGAACCACATCTGACGTATTTCTGCGTGCTGCAACACCACAACTGGTGCCGCGTCCCGGGAACAGGGTGTGCGTTGTTTCGTAGGTACCAAGTAAACAAATTTCGAGTATCAAGTAAGCAAGATGGCCAAGGGAGCGTTTTCGTCAGGAGGAGGGAGTCCACCGACGGCTGGTGGATCCCCTCTTGGGAGATCGGACTTGGCGAGTCGGCCGATCGCCGACATGACATGGAGGAAGTCAGCGATGACCGGTCCGACTACTAAGATACCCAAAACCAAGGAAGAGAGGAGAATGATGAAGAGGAAGAGGAAGAAGAGTATGAAGACAAGGCCGAAGTCGGCTATGTGGGGAGAACCGCTGAATTACTAGACTTCACCGAGGAACTACAGCTCCAAGTGGGTAGGATGGGTAATCCACGCCCTGTGGAGCGCAACCTCGCCGCTGAACTCAGCGAAGTAACGGACGATGACGATCAAGGCGTTGCTCAAGGGGAGCGTCCGCCCCTAATTGGTGCAGCAACGAGGAACGCCGATACGACGAGTGCGAACAAGATTTTGCCTCGATTCGGTGAGGAAATGAAGGCCCAGAGTACTTGGATGAACATGTTTCAGCCGATGTCCATGGTGCAAGCGAGATGGTCGGTGTTAGGCCCAGAGCTGTCACAGTCGATAAGGGGTAGCGACATTACGACATTGTCGAAGAGACGCTGCAGCTGCTGCGAGCCATGGGCTACCAATGCAATGGACGGCCTGTCGTCCGGCGGTCTTACAAAGTTACAGGATCAACAGACCCGTGGGGAAGTTGATGAACGGGAAGTACAAGCTGAGAGAGCCGTTCGGCCTCTAACTCCTTGCACTGAGACGTCCAGCCAGTGCTAGTCTAATGGATGACCACAGCACGATGCCTCCACCACCACCGAAGTCAGCTGAATCCAGCCTGGTAGGCCAAAAGACCCAAGCCGACTTCCACCGAAGACAGTCGAGTTCAGCCGACTCAGCGAGGATCCGAGTAAGATACCGCTGCCGAAGACACCGGAGACAAAGAAAGGAGAACTGGTTCGGTCGACAGTGGGTACCCCGTACTACGCATATGAAGAGTCCCGAAAAGACCAAGGCGAGAGGAGGACGTTATGACCACCTCTATAATGCTGCTGACGAAACTAAAGACGGCGGAGACTGGGGTGACGAATATGACTACCGCACGGAGGAAGAAACCATGAAAGACCAGACCCGTCATCTCAGCTACGACGAGGTGGAGCGTGGAAGCACCCAGTACCTGGAGTTGCGTTCGCACATTTCACTGGATAAGATCACCGAATTCGAGGGTAAGTGATACCACTCTGACGCGACGTTGCTTTGTCCCAAGCGGTTCATCTATGAGATGAAAGGAACTCGAACGCCTCAGAATTCGTGGTGTGAACCGTTCTCGCTCTCTCTGGGCCGCGCGGCGAAAAGTTGGTACCGCCAGCTACCGAAGAAGACGCAAACACGGTAGAACCTACTCAGCGAGGCGTTCCTGGATTACTACTGCTCGCAATTCGATCAGTCTGCGCGCGCTCGCTACTGCTCCGCCAAGCGCAAAGAGAACGAGCCTATCTGCGATTTCCTTTTATCGGGTCCATGGATATGCCCGTACGGCAAAGATCCAGTACGAGAAGGACGGTGCAGATGCAGCTGACCACGTCGAACAGTTCCTAGTCAACTGTGGAGACGACGAAATCATGGATCTGTTGTACCCGCTTCAACTCACCGACATCGGCCGAGTCGAACAGATCATCAACTGCAAGATACTCGGTGAGAAGCGCAAGAAGCAACGTGATCGACTGGTCTCCAACCGAGACAACGAGACTCGGCGCAGTGATAGTGCTCGTCGAAGTGAAAGCACTCGGCGAAGTGATCACCGAGATGACAGACGCAGTGATCATCGAGATGACCGAGGCAGTGATCGCCGAGATGAACGCCGTAGTCGACGAGCGACAGGCGAGATCGCCGAGTCAACGTGACCGACGCTACGGTCCATGACTTGTACACGGGAGCGGACCAAAGACACCAAGTCGACCATCTACCCGGTACGACTCGTCGAGCGATGGAAGCGACTATAGCCAGTCCGATGAGTCGGGATCTGACCAGCGCCAAGACTACATGGATGCCGGGGCAGGGAGCGATCTATCCCGAGGCTCCACAGACCGGTATGACCCACGCTCGAGCTCAGCGGGACGGCCCTTCAACTCAGTCGAGCGCCAGGGACGTCGTGATCGCTGAGATGACTCCCGTGAACGGTCACGCTACAGACCCTGTGCTGCATGTGGTATCGAAGGCCACTTCGCACACTTCTGCGATAAACGGTGCAAGTTCTGCAAGCAGGTGCATGACGTTGGTCGATGTGAACTGTTCCAACGACTGGGGAAGCTCACTAAACTCGTCAAAACGCCGGTGGTCGATAAGTCAGCGGTGTCATATGAGCTCCAAGATATCTACGAGCCGAAGGATTTAAACTCGGCGGCCCGCCAACACTGACTGGGTTGGATAATAGCGGGCTGCCACAGTCAGCCGAGCCTGCGACCGAAGCGAACTATGTGTTTGCCTTTCGTAGGCGAGGCTCAATGGCCCGAGATGTGGTGTGAGAGAAGCGGTAGTGAAATTGACGGAATGGACGGACTCGGCGATTCAGAGGAAAATCACTGAGTCATTGGGAGAGTGGTAGCTGAGTCCCACAGACGAGTTAGGACTGGTGGCCACGCCAAAACGGTGAGATTGAACCCAGGGGAACGCCTGGGATGATGGTCGGCGAAGAAGTTTGACCGCCGAGTTCGTAAGCGCGCCCTGGTGATGGGTGCAGTGAATGACGAACAGACGAAAACACTGTTGGACACTGGGCCAAACGTCTCGGCGGTCAGCGAGTCATTTGCACGACGACTGCGATTGAAGCGGTACGTTAATTCAGATATGCACATTGACGTCCAAGGAATAGGCAAGAAGAAGGTTACAACGTCGTCAAGAGCCATGGTTAAGGTGACGCTTGGCTGGCAGGTTGTGTATGAGTTCGAAGTTTGGATTATGCCCCATCATGCAGGAGTGGATGTAATCCTCGGAACTGATTTCATGATCCCTGATGAGGTGTTAATCCCGCTCCTCAAATCTCGCAATGATGACTTCAACGAATCGGCCTATGTTAATCAAGTCAACGATGGACCAACCGAGTCGCTGACTATGCAAAGGCGCCTCTTAGCTGAGTTTAACCTGATGCGACGACAGCCCAGTGAACACACTCACGAACTATGGGTTCGACGAACTAAAGACGGGATACCGACGGTAGTGCATAATTCGCGGGGCAAAGCAACACGAGTCATGGTTATGTCCGACCGAACTCAGCGAAGTATCGTGACTGGCAAGTGTTAGCGTATGAAGCAGCCATCGACAAGAAGTTATTACGTAAAGAGCAGAAGTTGTATACGGAATGGTTGGCTCGGCAGCCACCGGCCGTGGAGAAGAAGTAGTATGATTCACCGACTGGAGTGATGCCACGAGAACCACGCCGAGTTGATGGTGGCGAAACCAAGTTAACTTGTGCGCAACGCTGGGAGAAGATACAAGAAAGCAAAGACTACGCAGCAGAGTCTCGAGGTCTGGAAGGATCTATAGCTGAGTCCACAAACTCAGCTGACTTCATCAGCCCAATCAACCTGGCGAACGCTGCTGATTTAGTTAACTCAGCGAGTCTCGCTGACTTGACCAGCTCGGCAAGTTCAACTGACGCGGCCAACCAAGCTGGCTCAGCTGACCAGGTCGACTCAGCGAGGTCCGCTGACTTATTCATTTCGGGGAACTCGGCTGGTTTGGTTGGCTCGGCTGCCCCAGCCGACTCGGTCGAATCAGCGAATTCCGCTGACTTGG
The DNA here is from genome assembly GCA_014706105.1 of Phytophthora quercina. Lineage (NCBI taxonomy): Eukaryota > Oomycota > Peronosporomycetes > Peronosporales > Peronosporaceae > Phytophthora > Phytophthora quercina. Next base: position 376,169 of record JACBOW010000091.1, on the reverse strand, counting down.
TCAACCCAACGATTTCAGCTGACTCACTCAACTCAGCTAGCTTGACCGACTCAGCTATTACGTTTCAAGGGGTGACTCACGGACGATGGATGCCGGTGACCGAAGCCAGCGAGAAGGTGTGAACGACGCCAAAACATTTATTGCCGAGATGAAGAACCTGTTGGACTCGGCGAGCCTGCTAGCCTCCGAGGTTGTAAGTCCTACTGGGGGACAGTTTGACATATTACTGGAACACGAGACTGAAGTCAGCGACGATGCTTTCACTGATAACCCGAAGAGGACTTGCGACTGCGATTCCTGGCGGCTATGAGTGCATGTGAGGGGGAAGGTATGGACAATTCGGACGGTACGATGGCAGCGCGAGCCGAATTCGAGAACTCGGCTAACGAGATTGATTTGGAAGATTACGCGCACGAGTTGGCTTTCCTGCCTGATTTGACCGATCTGACTCCAACTATCCTGGATTACGACGGCAGTAACGTAGTCAACTCAGCTCACGCGGCCTCTGAGCGCTAGAAGTCGATTAGTACACTCAAGAAGCACGAAGGCATCATGATTTCGAGCGGAAATGCTTTTCCACCGCCAGCGTACGGCGTAGTGTGCGATATTGACGTCGAGGAGCATAAGCCGATCAAACAAAGAGCTCGGTGGACACCTCTCAGGCACTGGAAGATGCTTTATGAGTTACTAAGGTCTTGCTGAAGGCTGGGTTGATTGCATTCTCGAACAGCCCGTGGGCCTATCGTGATTGTGCTGAAGAAGAACGGTGTGGATATACGGTTGTGCATCGATTACAAGATGGTAAACGCCATCACGAAACAGATGGAGTATGCGATGCCGCTCGGCTTAGGGAAGCAGAACTCCAGCGTCTTGTGGTAATTGGCCAGGAAGATATCGACCTCCGCGTTGCTCCCCCGATCACCAACCTTCCTCTCCATTGCTGCTCCCAGTGATGAGCCGAAGAAGCTGTAGAACCTCGGACTCAGAAGCGAGAAAGCTCCTTCATGTACGTACATCACTATCAGCCGCTTACTGTTAACCTTCTTGATAGTCTTTGGTCGGAGCAATAGGTGTTCTAAGCCATTGAAGTACAGGTTCCATGCGACGACCATACCATTGGCAGTAGAACGATCCCAGCACCGAGCCGATCACCTCGCTTTGAGCTCGGATCACACGAGCATGCTGGGCGTCCTTCACCATTCGATCCCCATACAACTCGTTGATGCTTCGGATCACCGCACGCAAAAGCTCGAAGCGCAGCGTCCACTTAGGGAACTCAGGCCGGAATCCTCGCGCCGCAAAGCGCACGAAGTCCACAGAACAGCGACTGAAATCCTCGCTGTGAGAGACACTGCTTCCCACGGAGAGCGGCACGTACCTCTCAGGCCCGAATTGAGCCCCGCCACAGCAAGCGCGCGGCAGTGCCTCCGACGACCAAGCCCCACGGGATCGCTTGCTGCTCGAACATGTAGGATCGTCCTTCACCTCAAATGTTGCTGTGGTTGGCCCGAAATCATGACTTCTGTTGCGCGCAAAATTGCGCAGATCGGATACATGTACCTCTATGTCCCACTCTTGTCAACCAAAGTCTCCGATGGCGGAATGCAATGCCTCAACGCACCAGACAAGTTCATGCACAACTCCGCCGTCACAACAGTGAGCAAGTACAAACTCATTCAAGACAAAAGCCTTCACGGGCTCAATGCACGCACCAGTTTCAGATTTGTTCGTGCTCCGCTGTATTCGTCACATTAGTATGCAAACAGAGGCAGCACCCGACAACAGATTATGCAACTAAGCTCTCTCTACGTACCCTTCGCTTTGCTCGCGCCGCATCTGCTGCCTCTATTCATCCTTTGTCTTGGAGGACGCATCGCCGTACAAGTCACGCAGCTTTTTCAGACGCGTTTCGGCCTCGCGGGCTATCTCAGGCGATGGTGAGCTGCTACGGGGTCGCTCGTCGCCCTTAGACATACCTGGCTGCACCACCACCACCTCGTCGCGTTTCGCTGGGCTACGGGAACGCTTTCTCGTGGTCCAGCGATCAAGCTTCAGGGATAGAGATCCCTTGTAACTGGCGGGCCGCGAGGCGTAGTCACGTCCGACAGCCTCCGCTTTGCGTCGTTCTCGCTCACGCACTTGCTGCAGCAAGTCGCCGGTAATATCGCTACCGCTATACAAACGAAGCAAAAAAAGAAAACAGTAGTGTTAGTGAAAACCGCGTCACTCGGATCCTACAAGAACGTACCCAGCCCCTCTTCGCGTTTGACTGCGGCTACGGCTTCGATTGCGACGGCGACGGTCTCGAGAAGCAGATCGAGACCTACTACGAGATCGATGGCGTGTCCGCGATCTTGACAGGTCACGACAGCTGCCACGACGTCTGTCGCTGTCTCGGCGGCTGTCACGGTCACGGCTTCGGTCTCGGCGGCGATCTCGATCCCTGCCTCTATCACGCCCTCGAGAACGCGAGCGAGATCGTTCAGCAGAACGGGACCGAGACGGAGAACGCCCACGGCGTTGTGTGGCCTTGTCAAATTCGATATCGCCAAGGCTAACTTTCTCCGTATTTCCATACGCCGGGAACGAAACCTGGTGAAACAACAAACGGCGCGAATTAGTGACCCGAACTATCCGCAGTCCGCCAAGCAAAGCTTACCCAGAATTGGTTGCCTTCCTCAACTGAATCGATCACTGCATCGTACATCTACCAAAACAATGTCAGATACAGAAAGAACCTGCATGATTCTATAAGACTGGCATCTCACCGCAGGTTCGTTCTCTTCGTCCGCATACATGGCGCGAATTTTCGTGCCAGGTTTCAAACGATCAACTATCGCTAGGTTTTCCTGAGCGCGCTCCATTTTACGCGATAACAGTAGAAGCTAATGGAGAGTAATTGTACAAACACACATAAACCGTAGTCAGTAAGATGCAAGAACACCTCCATTGCTCCCACCAAGGCATGAGAACTGCTGAACGTAACCCCCACCGGACAACGAGGCTCGTCCCCAGCCAATACTTTGCTGCGCTTCATCCCTCCAACCACACCTGCACGTACTCACCTTGACTTTGATGCCGTCCTCAATCTTCTTCGGGATCCGCGGCAGAATTGTGCCGAAGTAGTTGTTCTCCTCCAACAGACTGATAAGCCACTCTCCAATGGTCCTACAACACCAAAACCAACAAAAACAGTCAGCACTCCACTGACGACTGCATGCTGCGGTGGTAAATAATATCACAGTAGCAGCGTGCAGTCTTCCTTACCACCCGTCATCCAACTCACGTTTTCAGGCTTGGATTGGCCGATGCGTTGAACTCCTCCGTATCTTCCAGGTACGGCTCGAACCACGTCCAAAGCTCCTCGGGTTCGCACGTGAAGCGAAGATATAAGAAACCCACCACGCGGATGTACGGAGAGTCCTGCGGTCAGTAGCAACAGTCAATAACCCAACAAAACAACGTTTAACCTTGTAATTAACCTATCTCGCTCACCGTGTGACGCAGCAGCCCCTGCATCTGCTTGCGCGTGAGTCGCATCAGGAAAAACTTGTGCAGTAAACAGAAGCAGCTCGAAGGAATACGTCCCGTGCCCGGGGACCAGGGTTCTACATGACAGTAAAACAATAAAGGTTAACCTTTATGCCATCATAAGATAGGTTAACCTTTATTTTTACCTGCATGGTCTACTCGGTAGTAGATTTCGTCCACTACCTCGTGGTACGTCCTGAACTTGTAGAGCTCGTGAAAGTAGCCAGACTGGAGAATATTCTGGTGCAGCAGCGTGTTCAGGTTGTACGTCGTCTCGTTGCCGCAGCTGTCATCAGTAATTAACCCGGATTAATTAATAGGTTAAAAAAATAACTCGGGCTGTAGAGGGCGTTGCGATCAAAAACGACACGTACATGGACAGCTCGTCCTGCTTGACACGGCGCTGCGTCTCCTCGGGTGGTTGGTCCTGCGTGCTCTGTCCGCGCAGGGACTTCTGCAGCGCGTGCCTCGTCAGCGCGGAGCGGGACATGGTGGCGGGTTAAATGACTGCTGACGCGATGATGGAAATGGTGTGGACAACACCAATAATTAAGTATGGCTACATTAAGTACACTTGATGTAAGATCTCACCTGCTACAACCTCGGCGTGCTTGGCGCGCTCCATGCAGTGCGTAATGGTGCAAGATGTCATCACGGGCGAGCTGGCGTGCGTCTGGCTTGGTTGACATGCTGGAAAAATCCATCCAAGTCAAGAACTGCAAGTACAGTACCATTGACCGAGCTGAAGTTCTGGTGTTCGGTTCGCTTCAGACACTGAGGCGGGCGTTTCGTTGCCGTTTTCAAGTTTCGGCAACTTTAACAGCGCTGACAAACTGCAATACGAGTTGCATGCTTCGACAAATTGTCGACGACAATAAAGGTCAATGCGGTCGTACGATGGCAATACGTACGCAAAAATGGCCGCCAATCTTGCGGCGGATACGTGAATTTCGTCATAATTATCGCGGACAGTCTAATAATTTAGCTGGGCAGTCGGGAGGAAGGATGGATGTCGTGCGTTCGCTCCATGCCGAGGCTGTCTGTTGGTCGGTCTTCAACAGCGTGTCTGTGTGTGTCTGCTTCCTATCGCAGTCAATGGGGCGGACATCGCCCAGCGCTCCCTCTTCGTCTTGTTCTTGGTCTAACTTAGCAGCTCTTGAGCGCTTCCAGCCACATGGAAGCGTCAACGTCGTGCTCAGCGTACACGTACAGCTCCTTGTGGTTCTCCAGGCGGATGCAGAGGCCGTGCGTATGGCCGCTCCAGCGCGTTGCCGAGATCACTTCGAACGGGTTGTCAGCTTCCTGTGGGTCCGAGCTGCGCAGCGTGCGGCTTCGTCGAATGGTCAGGTGTCCGTCTGTCAGCGTCATGAAGCGCTTCTTCCAGCCGGGCAGCAGACCTCCGCGCATGTACAAATAGCCCTGCATGTCGCAGTCCTGCACGTTGTCCTCGTCTTCGCTGCTTAGCACGCTCATGGCCGTGTGCATGTAGGGTGAGTTGCCATCTGCCTGGTACGAGCGCTGCGTCGACAAGTCGCTCGCCATAGTCCGACGGAGTGGCACCTGACCCATCATCTCTCCTCGCGTCATTGGTGCTTCCTTCAGTACTTTGAACCACTGTTCGCGCGAGCCTTGGTCTCCCGCCTGCACGTAGAGCACACGTCCGCTGTAGCTGGTGATCTTGAGTCCAAAGCTGGTCATGTCTGAGAGTTCAGCCTTTGCCACGCGCAAGCCTCCCCTGACAGGCAGGTCGAGACACCTGGTACCCCCACCCAGTACGTCCGAGGCGATGACGCAGCACTGCGTGTAGTAGGTGAGTGCGGCGCCGTTCAGCAGGAAGAACCGCTTCTTCCATGTCTTGAAGGACTGACCGCGTTTCCAAAGCCAACCGTAGAACACGGAGCCCTTGAGGTCCTGCGTAGGGATGTTCATCATAGTGAGGCGATCCGTGAGAGAGTTAGAGCCTGTGGAGGCCGCCAAAGAAGACGAAGACGACGACTGCGTCTGAGAGAGTGGGGACTGCGCCAACTTGCGCTTGCTGCCTCCACTGGGGCTGAAGCGGTGTCGACTGCTGCGCATGCTCATGCTCGGGTGGCCGTCGGGCGTCACGGGCGACACGTTGTCACCCAGGATGGGGAACTCGGAAGTGTTGGTGTCCACAAAGGTGTCGCCGCTGCTCTCGCTGCGGTCCATCATGCGATAGGCGGGGGACTCGTAACGGAGCTGAACGGGGGGGATCTGTACGTCCGGTTCCGGTCGATCGCGCACACCAGCAACGAGCAAGACCGTTCGTGAATGTAATGCGCCAGGAGGATAACTGTAGTCGGCAGTCCGACTGAGAACGATGAATGGAAAAAAAGAAGACGTCTCGACAGTTATGATCAACTTTTTGTCGCATAGTGAAGCCGACTGAAAAAGCGCCCAGTCTGACTTCCGGCGCGATTTCAACTAGGGTTTCAGAAGCGCAGAGAGCGGGTTTATACTTGCTTTCATTATACTCGAAAAATAGTACTTGGCTGGAACAATCCGCGAAAATCCCACAAAAAATAACAGGAGCTTGCAGCGTTTTGTCACTTTTGGCCGCAAGGACTCCATACCTCTTAGCGATGGTTGTGTGTGAAGGGCTGCAACTACGACGGACGCACGCGGTGGCGCTTTCAGCGTTTGAAGCGACTACTTTTAGACGATCGGCAATGTCCTGTCCACACGTAAAACGAGAAACACTTGCACTATCCTCTCGGCATTAGTCGCCACAAAGTGGCAGTAATTAACGCCTGAAACTTCCTCCTTTCTTGGCATGTCACGCAGTCACAGTATATAGACGCACGCTGAAAGGCGGTCTTGGTTCGCGACGACGGCAAAAGTGGCATGAAGCAAGCAGCCAAAACAGCAAAAACCGACCGTCTGGACAGCAGGACTCTCTGGCACCCCGTCGACGCGGCGACACTGCGGCGACTTTGAAGATCTTGTTTCCCGATCGTTTACTCGTTGGCACTCATGCTGGTATGGAGCCCGTACAAGTCACGCGAAGGCCAGATTGTAGGCGCTTTCGGTCCGATCGCGACGGCCACTTCATCTTGTGATGACAAACACTTCGGCCCGCTGTACTGTAGCAACTGACGTTCGCAAATTCCACGCGATGCTGGAAAATCGCAATTTCGAAGCCATTATTGGCCCTTCTCTGTCGAGTTGGGTCGCCGTTATTTTCCAAGGTGACCGCGTTGTTGGGCGATGTTGGGAGTCATGAACCGGTGCGACTCGCACTACGAGCGCAATCTGCTGCGACGGCCATGGCAAGCGTTTTGCTGGCTGATGGCAGCGTTGGTGCCGCCAACAGCAGCGCGGTCATTTCGCGGTGGATTTTCCCCATCTGTTGGTCGCGGCGTCGGTCAGCTCTATGGCTGCAGACGCGGCGAGAGACCGCCAAAAGCGCTGCAGAGACCGGGGACGTTGGGGCACGAGCGATTTGAGTGAGCTGTAACAACACGCCGGCGCCGATGCCGCTGCGACGCGGCGAGATTGCCGTCAACGGCTGATCTCACGCTGACAGAGGAGAGCAGGTTCAGCCTGAACCTGCTCTCCTCCGTTCAGCAATGCCAGCCGGACGCCCGGCTGGAGGGTGTGTCTCCCTCGCGTTGAAGCCGAAAACTCACTCACGCTGAGACCTTGCCTGTGTTGCAGTTTAAGACAGCTGCAAATTAGCTCACTCGGAAGCGAGCAGGGCTGGCCACTTCAAGGTCGGGCCGGCACACACGCCATGCAGATGGCTTTGGCGTGCATCAGGATGGAGACAAGGTTTCCTAACGGACGTGGCGTCTGGTGCCAAGCTGATTCAGCCTTCAGCGTTGCTGAAGGCAACATGCGTGGAAGACTCCCACGCATGTTGGTCCCGCGAGGCGGGACCTCCGGTCGGGTGGACAACAAGGCCCCGCGCAATGCTTGACAAGGAATCCTGATGAAGGCAGTTTGTGCGGCAATCGACAGCAGTCATTTGTTTACTCCACACTGTGGAGTCCACAGCGAACCCACGGCCAATCTTCAAACATGCGGCTCGTCCATAAGACAATCTGCCAGGGGCAGATCGTTTATATCGGCAGTGCCGGTGCAATGCTGCCGGAAAATGGCCACATCGAAGAACTACAGTGCTGTCGTCGCACTCCTGACGATGCGCGCAACGATCGAATTGTCAATTGATTGTGGTGTTCGAGCCTCGCAGTGCAAAGCGCACAAGAGCCATCTACACCGATAGTCGAGATGCGAAAATGCATCAGTTTGTGTGCGCTACACCATGTGGTGTACGTCCATACAACTTCAACTTGCATCGCAATAAATTCCCCGAGATATAGCAGGGTGACACCCGCAAGAGCGAATTCATTTGAACGCCCAATGTGCGGCGCATTTGTCGCTCACGATGTCGGCCAACGGAGTAACTACCTACACTATCGCCGCGCTCGCAGTACTATACGCTGCCATCTTAATACAATTGCTGTAGCTCCCTTGAGCTGTTTACATCTTGGAAGGGTTGCGGAAGTACTTGCCGGCGTACTTAGCGTCGCTGCCGAGAGCCTCCTCAATGCGCAGCAGCTGGTTGTACTTGGCCAGACGCTCCGAGCGGCACGGGGCACCCGTCTTGATCTGGCCAGTGGCCAGACCCACAGCCAGATCGGCGATGTACGAGTCCTCCGTCTCACCACTGCGGTGCGACGTCATGACGCCCCAGCCGTTCTTCTGGGCGAGGGTAACAGCGTCCACGCTCTCGGTCACGCTGCCGATCTGGTTCACCTTCAGCAGCAGGGCGTTGCAAGCCTTCTTGTCGAGGGCCGTGGCGATGCGCTTGGGGTTGGTGCACAACAAGTCGTCACCCACAATCTGCACCTTCTCGCCGATGCCGGCGGTGAAGGACGAGTAGTGCGTCCAGTCGTCTTGGTCGAACGGGTCCTCAATGCTGATGATCGGGAACTCCTTGGTCAGGTCCTTGTACAGCTGACCAAGCTCCTCACCGGTCAGCAGGTCAGTGGAGCCCTCCGTCTTGAAGTCCAGGTCGTACTTGCCGTCCTTGGTCAGGAACTCGGACGAAGCGACATCCATGCCAATGCCGATTTTGCCGTCGTAGCCAGCACGGTTGATGGCCGTCATCAGAAGCTCAACACCCTCGCGGTTGCTCTGGATGTTAGGAGCGAAACCGCCCTCGTCACCGACGTTGGTAGCGTCCTGGCCGTATTTCTTCTTGATGACGCTCTTGAGCTGGTGGTACACCTCGCAACCCATGATCATGGCCTCCGAGAAGCTCTCGGCACCGGTAGGAAGCAGCATGAACTCCTGGAAGGCCAATTTGTTGCCGGCGTGCGAGCCACCGTTAATGACGTTGAAGCTGGGAACAGGTAGCACCAGGTTCTTGTTGCCGATCAGGTCAGCAAAGTGCTGGTAGAGCGGGACGCCCTTGGCGGCGGCACCGGCTTTGGCCACAGCGAGCGACACACCTAGGATGGCGTTGGCACCCAGCTTGCCCTTGTTCTCCGTGCCGTCAATCTCGCGCATGAGGTTGTCAATGTCGCGCTGCTTGGTCGGGTCGGCGCCGATGAGCTTGGGGGCCAGCACGCTCTTGACGTTCTGCACGGCCTGCTGAACGCCCTTGCCAGCATAACGCTTGCCGCCGTCGCGCAGTTCCACGGCTTCGTGGATGCCCGTGGAGGCGCCCGAAGGCACCGAGGCGCGGAAGATCTCGGCGCTACCGGATAACGTCAGGTCCACCTCCACCGTGGGGTTACCGCGGCTGTCGATGATCTCGCGCGCGTGGATGGACTGGATGGTACTCGCGTTGCGGGAAGCACCGGCGGCGGTCGAGACCGCGCGGCGCAGAGGGGCAGACGTACGGGCGAGCATTGTTAGGATGGAGGGGTCTTGCGGAGCTTGGAGCGAATGGCAAAGTGAGTGACGGACGACTCGGAGCTGGTGGACGGAGTGGAGCTCCTCGAAGCAGAAGATTTCACAACTCACGTGACGGGACACTTGATAAGATAAGGTGATGCTGTGAGCGTTGGCTATCTACTTTGAATGGTAAAATAAAAGCACATTACATCTACATATTAAAATGTGATTGTGGTGTAGAATCTATTATAAGGAGGGTATCTGAGGGGACGCCATCATCTATTGGAGGGGAGCGGTGACGTCGGTCGCGCTCTATGTCCCGGTGATGTGGCACGGCAGCACGTTTTTCGGCCAATGCGAAGAAAGGATGGTGAATTATCGACCTATCACTGGCCAATGCGGGTTGTGGGGCTGGTTTTGACGCGCGAGACCCAAGCACCAAAGTCGCTCGTACGTTGCAGCCAGATGGCTTACTCATTCACTTGCCTAGAGGATTTGAAGACACCAAGCAGCCCAGATGCGTGGAAAAATTCGTGCGCCGGTGGAGACAGCAATTCGCCGCGCGTCCTGCAAGACTGCAACGGAACTGCCCCTATGACGATTTTTGATGGCCATGGTCCAAGTACGTAAGTGCGCTGCCTCCGCTATACGTATACGCGAAGATTCGGTTGTTGCTGCACTACGTCAATGAGATATGCTGCTCCAGCGGCTGCGACTTTGGACTTACGCGTCAAGATTCATCCTGTGTCCAACTTGCTTGCAAGCCCCATCGGAGGCCATCGAGATGAATGAGGATGTTGCTCGATCCTATCGCTTGACGGCCCACAATGACCTGCTACTATCGTTCGTCGGTAGTAGCATTACCTGATAAAGCTCGAACACCGTCGTCTCCATCACTCGTTTCGGAAATCCTGATACCACGTCATCCTGCTACAGTGATACCCATGTATTCGCAGCTTCTTTGGTGTAAGCGTACTACGAGAGAGGCTGACCAAGTTAGAGTAGTAAAACTCACGAATGTTTTGTTATTGATCCTCTGCTTCTGGTCCAAAACATTTGATGCAGCCCGCGATCCTCACATTTCAGCGTTGGCAGTTGCGATTGCGCGGATCCCGGCAGTCCCAAACCTTTCGGCGGTATTCTAGGTTCCCGATGTGTGCTATTTCAGCGTCGGGTTCAGCGCAGACTTGAGCAACACAGAGCGCAAAAACGATTGTGAAAGTCTGGATGAGCTTCATGTTGGTTGAGCCCGAGGTGGTTGTTGCGCTTGTTGCTTTCTTCCACAAGCCGAAGTAGACAATGACGAGTCGATTTGCAGGTTTGGCCTGCATCGGCACCAATCACAATGATGAGGACAACACCATGCAGTTGTTATACTGTAGTTATTCGTCGAAGTGCAGGAAATCGTGTCGATTTTACGCTATCGCTTAACCTTTGGTAACGCAAACAGGTAGTGCTAACGAGAATTGTTCTTCATGTCAAAGTCGTTTATATGAGACAACGTACAAGAGGCTGAAAGGATCTCTGCACCATTCCAGCATAACCAGTAATTTGCAACGAACGTACGCCTGTAGTTGCTTAAGGCATTTACGGTGTCGGTTTACAATATTGATCGGCCTGAATCGCATGCAGACCACGAACATCAAAGCCAATATCAAGACGGATCATGATGATCACCACGCAACCATAGCCTACAAAAATGTGCAGACAGCCCATACTGAATGTGCAATGCTGATGGCGGAATTTTCAGACAACAAGACTGTCGATAAAACGGTGATGGCGGTGTCAATCACAGCTTTCACGCCATCGCTGTCATCAACGATAATTAGCCCTTAGAGTCGGGAAATCGCCAAACAGCACTAGTACGCTTTTCTGACGTAGCGATTATTAATACATGTATTAGTAACATTTTTCATTTTTCAGGTGAGGTATATTGCGTTCATTTAGCTAAAACAAAACTAACGACCACTAATATCCGCAGCTGCCGCCCATTTCGTCATCAGCCGATTGTGCTCAGTCGCTCTCATGGATGACCAGTCCGGTTACTAAGTTCGGCGAGGTGTGTGAAACCTGTACGCCATTCACTCATATCACGCCCAGCGTGTTTGAGTGCTTCCTTCCATAGCCCACCCGGCATGCCAGTAGGTCCAATGCAGATTTGTCGACTTGACTTGGTGTCCATTGCTAGATTAGCCAGCGCGTCGGCAGTTTTGTTGTAAGTTCTGTAGTGATGTGTCCAAGTTTGCACGTCACATTGGTCGGCGAGTACCCGACATTGTTGGTATAAACGCATGAAGTGGGGTGCCTTTGGAGGGCGTCGGCTCTCTTGTTGATTATTGATCAGTTGACTGTCACCAACCACGTGAAGAGGGCGAAGGCCACTGCTCTTCGCGTACTCTGATCCGTGCAGCAGTCCTTGATATTCCGCCAAATCGTTGGTAGTTGTACGTTTGCCGTACGCCATACTCGCCAGCCAGATAGGCTGAGTAATTCCAGTTGTTGTATCTGCTTTCACGATAACAGAGTCGCCGCCTCCTGCCCCAGGGTTGCCCCTGGACCCGCCATTGAAGAAGATGACGAAAACTTCGGTTGTCTCAATGGTGTAGGTCGGGGTGGCATCAGTGTACGAATGTATTAGCAACAGCATCCCATGACATTCGCACCTTGTCAAGGCACGGAAAAGCTTCGTTTCGTTGAGTATAGAAATACTCGTGTTTCGACATTTACGCTACGATTGAGAGCTGGGAGCAGTGAGCTGCTTACTATCTTTGTTGCTGCTGGGGAATCACTCTCGGTGACTGCTAATACTCACTCCGGTACATGCTCGTCCAATCGAATTTACTTGTGATTCATTGAATTGCCATCTGAATGCAAAAAGTCCTCGTAGCCTGAGGCAACAACACAAACAATTTCAGCGTCGATGAAAGAAGAGCCGGGTCATGTTGTTCAATAACCGGCAAAAAGATTTTTCTGTTGCTCGTTATAAGCATTTCAATGTTGGTAGAAACCTACACGCTGTGACTACGACTAGAAAGTCACAGCGTGTATTGAATGGATCGGGAGGAAGCATGAACCACAACGAGAAAACGTTCAATAGGGCTTGCTCGATGAAATTAACCTCAATAATGGTTCATGCAGGACTTTTGCATCGGTGTTAACCCCGTGCATACAAGTCCTTAGCACTGCCTTATTTGGTTCTTCAAACGATGAGTCAAGACGTGATTTTGCTGGTTTTGACTTGTTTGTATTTTTTACAAGTCCATACATGCCGAGTCGAGTACTTCACTATCCACCGATATGACATCGTTCCACCGTTCCGCGCAACGATTAGCCCGACATCCCACGATTGAGACGTGCACGTCTGTTAAAGTATTCTATCACCATTCCGGGTTTCACCTTGCCCTTCAGTGCCTTTTTGACTTTTTTGTCTGGGTATTTGTCCCATTTGCCAAACATCTTAAGCTTCAGCACAGGGTCCGTCTCCATCTTGTCCAGATCCGCTTTGGCGAAGTCGCTCGGAGTTTTTTCCACTTGAACAGGCTTGTGATTCTCCACGCCCTCTCCTCCGTCTCAATGTCGCTTTCATCCAAGTTGTTCGTTTTGTGGCTTCGCAGGCATTCAGATTCCAATCTGTGTCTCTCCATATTCAGTTTCTCGGGACGGAATCGCCTTCGTCTTGTTTGATGTTGCTGAAACAACATGTGAGCAAGAAGTATTGCTGCACCAACCAGGAAAGCGTAGTTTAGCCGCATGTGACCAAGTGATATCTCAAGACCTGAGGGCTAGAAAGCGAATTGAGGATTGATGCCGAGTGATTCCTCTGAGTCTCTGGTAGACACCATCTCAAAGTGTATCGAATGTCGGCATAATCCTATTACTGTTGATGCATACTCATCTTCAAGCCGGCATCAACGTATTTCTGGTAATTGATGGCAAAGCAGTTAACTCCCGATCAACTACGCTTCCATTGATCCTTCACTCTCTCTCTACGCCGCTACAGAAGGTGAGCTTTCGACAATCGGGGAGCTATCGATCTCAACCTGAGCTTTACCGTTTTCGATACTATCTGGCCGATTCTTTGTAGCACCATTCTCGAACTGCTTGGCAGCAAATACTGCCATTCTCTGAACTGCAACGCGAGCGTAGGGCAGCACGTAGCTCGGAATGACCATAAAGACATGAGGCACTCCTTCGTGTATATCCACTTCCCAGTTGGTGACACCGTCAGCTTTAGCTTTTGCATTAAGTCGCACCGAATGTTGGAACAACGTATCGAGACTTGCAGCTTGTAGAAGCACAGGTGGGAGGCCTTGCAGGTCGCAATGCACCGGTGAGGCATCCGCCCACGTACTCGGGTCGTCATGTGTCGGATGGTATGAAAGCACACTTGCAGCCGTCATGTTGAGCGGAAGGACGCAGTGTTGGCCCGCGACCTCGTCCTCATCCCCAGTCAGATCAGCCAGCGGACACATGACAATGGCCGCCAACGGGAGCGGCAGCTTTGACTTCCAGCTCGAGTGTCCGTCACGAACCCGTAACAGCGTCGACATCACCAACCCTCCTCCAGCACTGTCCCCCGCCAGAATAATCTGCGATGGCTCCAGCTTCTCATGTTGCAACAAGTACTCGTACATACCCACAGCATCTTCTGCTGGCACTGGGAACTGATGCTCCGGCAGTTTGCGATAGTTGGCGAGGAAGACGTCAACATCCACATCTGAGCCCAACTCTTGCTTGCTGGCACCAGCCAACGCACTGCAGAATGCGATGTACATTCTCGGACTCAGTACAGCGTAGCCTCCTCCATGGAAGAAAAGCACCACAAGTCTCTTCCTACTACTATTACCATTTGACGACTTGAGCCAGATGTGCTCCAGTCCATTGAGCCTCACACTCTCGAGTCTCAGTCCGTGCTGCCAGCGAGCAAAGCAGCCCAGAACTGTCCCGAACATGGCTGTGTGATGACGAATCACCCGTGCGTGCTGCACGTCGACAATGCGCTCACCGAACATAACGGAGGCGGTGCGCATGAGTCCGTGGAGCAGTTCGTAACGTAGCGTCCACTTGGGGAACTTGGGCTTGAAGCCTCGCACGACAAACTGCACCGTGATCTTGCACATGGCCCAGGAGATGGCTGCCAGTAAGCGAGCGGTCTCCAGTGGTGAGCGACAGAAGCCTCTGGTGGCCTCAAGTAGGAATAGTAGAGCAATGACCCCACTGGTGCCGCCGAAGAGCCAATGCAGGAGTCTGCGACGATGGTCTGGATCTGCCCAAAGGCGGAAGAGCGGGGCCATTAACGGTTGACGCAGCGAGGACAGGACGGAGGCTTTCACCATTGCTGTGGAGTATTGGGAAGTGATGCCACGTCAGATCCAAGCGAACCATTGAAGCGCGAACGTGAGACCTCGATGTCACGGATCTTGAAAGGGTGCGACTAGTAGCTGTAGCCATCTTTTTAAACGAGATATGTAGTTTGAAAGTCTTGTCTGTTTAGCTAATGGCTTGACAGCGCTGTATTAAGGTTCTTAACAGTAATTTGTGAAATGAATTTAACAGGTCCATGTTGAAGTTCAAGACAAGATGGCTACAGTACGAGGAATCTCGCATCGGGAGCGACTTCCTCGCTTGTCTGCCAGACCATAAAGGACGAAATCTGGTCTACCAGCAAACACCATTACTTCCAGAGAAGCTCGCCCCTATATTCAATTCTATCGAATCATGTGAGTGGTGGGAACATACATGTAGTTAGTGGTTCTTTGAGGGGAAGACGCACGCTGAGCACTGAGTTAAATCGGCTCGTACCTTACAACCTGTTACTATCACGCTGTTGAGTATATGGTAACGTCTTAGTGTCGATGTTGCCAAATCAAGAGGCAAACAGAACTAGCGACACTCAAACAATGGTAATGAACCGGAATTGGACAGATCCACGCAGCTCACTCTCTCGACAGTCACTTCCGGCAATCACGCTGGAGAGAGTCTCGGCACCGATACTTGAAATTCGAGTTAGGATCAGGAAGGTTCCGTCCGGTAGCTTCGTGAGCAGAGTTGACTTGGGCTACGCATACCACGGCGGCAACGATGAGCACTTGGAGAAACTTCATGACGTATCTTTCGCTTTTGCTGGACGCGTCGATGAATCCTTCGAAGTTTTTGTTCGAAGAACTTGGTTGACTTGTGCAAGTCGAATTGAAGAATGAAACCATGTAGAATTGTAACAACCTTATAGTCGGCTGCGGACTTGTCGTATAGGTTTGCTGTGCCACCTGCGGTTGTCTTCCAGTAGTTCGCTGCTGGTTGACGCCGTCTTCAACACTAAAAACAATATAGGCCCCTGCAAAGGTAGCCGGAACTCTCGTTCCAATTGTATTTCTCTCTCTCACTTCTCTCTCTCTCTCTCTCTCTGGTCGTACGGCCTCACCCCTCTCCTCCTCCGGTTACTACCTGCACGTCCGCCAACTCTCCTCTGCTCTACTCTCTCTTCCGTTCCTTTCCTCACTCTCGCCACGGGGCAACTCGTACGTGCTGCTGCCCACGACCTCTCACTGCTCCGTCGGCTCGTGCTGCGCCGACTACTACTCCTTCACGTCGTCGACTGTGCAGTCGCCACCACCTCACACAGTTCCTGCGCTCTCGTTCGCAGAAGCTCTCTGTCACTTGCGTCTCACCGCACAAATTCGGTTCTGCCAGTCTCTGTCACAGTAATATGCTGAGCTCACACTTCGAGCGCAGTCTAAGCTGTGAATTGGCAGCACTTGTATGAGAGGAAACAGTCGTGAAACACTCTCGACGACAAAGTTGTTGTATTTGTTGTTCATGTTTCACCTGTAGTCCTTGATATACTTGTCGGTGTTGTGTGTGGTTTCTATCTCACGTTCAGTGCGGTCTCGGAGAGCCAACACACGCTGCTTGGCCAAAACAGTTCGAAAGTCGAAAGTGTTGTTATCTTTCGGGTTGATTCAAGAATGATAGCTCTGAGACTTACTTACTCCTATAGTAAAGCTAAGTCATAATAAAATGCACGCATGACACTGGCCATGCTCGTTCCTTGCGTACCCGCAACAGCAACGGTCATCTCGTGGTTCACTGGCTTCTCCTGTCTCGTGGCATGCTGTTCCTGTCATCTTGCATTGCTGCACAGGTTTACGGCTTCCTTTTCGTCTTGTCTTGAACCCGTGACATGCCCTTCCTCAAGATGAGCTCCAACTCACGAGCGTTTTTGATTTGTCTTGTGTTGCTTGCGTTGATGATATCGAGTAATCAGGTCTTGAACGTACTGCAAGTTTTCTTCTGGCTCCCAGGTCAGCTTGGACTGGCCGATCCATTTGACGTGATATTCCTTCCTCCCTCTCTGCCGACGATATCCAACAATGTCCTCTACCAGTTCGCCGTCGGTCCCATCTGGTAACCTGACACTGAAAAATCTTGGTCCGGACGATTTCTGGACACGTACGGCATCAACAAAGATGTATGAAAGACTGGGTGAAATTTCACCCCCGTTGGTAGCTCCAATCGGTAATAGTCGTGAACAACCTGCTCCACGACGCGGTATGGCCCAATCCATCTTGGTCCTAGCTTTTTCTTAGTCGTTCCCGCGTGAAAATCGGCTAAAGTTTTCGTTGAGAGCAGCACGCGATCACCAACAACAAGGTCCTGTGTCGGTCTGTTGCGATCATAATAGTCACTCATACGGTCTCGGGCAGCTTGAAGTTGCCGTCGAGCCAGAATATATTTTTACCGCTCCAAAACTCACTTCCTATCCGAGGTTCATCGATATCAAGCTCCTGGTTCACTTTGCTCACCGTCCTGGACAACGCCGGGGTAGCTGGCATGAATCCCATGTCTGCTTCAAATGGTGGCATTCCAATGGACGCTTGGTACCTGGCGTTATACGCAAACTCAGCGAGAGAGATGAATTTGTCCCAATCATCACTGTTACTATTCGTAAACGCCCTCAAAAAATTTTCAATTGTTTGGTTCACCCGCTCTGTAACCCCGTTTGCCTTTTGACGGAACGCAGTTGTCAGCTTCTGGTGCGTTTCCAGCATCTCGCACAGATTTGTCCACAGTGTAGAAGTAAACTTTGAGTCACAGTCTAATAGAACCTCTTCCGGTAACCCATGCAACACAAATACTCTGTCTCGGTACAGTCTAGCTGTCTCAAGTGCTGTTGCTATGGTAGTTGCCGGCAGGAAATGGGCACGCTTCGTCAGTCGATCAATCACGACCATAATCGCATCAAACCCCTCATGTGTTTCAGGAAGGGCAACGATAAAATTTATAGCGAGATGCGTCCACCTCGCCGTAGGAATAGTGTGTGCGCGCAAAAATCCTGGTGGTTTTGTGTTTCGGCTCTTTATCCTCTGACAAACCTCACATGAACGAACGTACGCACGAACTGACCGCTCCATATGCCTCCAATAGTAGTCTTTCTCGACGATCCGAAAAGTTCGCTCCACTCCTGGGTGCCAGTGACACTTGGCGTCGTGAAATTCATACAGCAGAGCATCAATTATCTCCGGTATGTTCGGTAAAACTAGACGTGGTCGTTCGTCGCTAGGCGCCTGATAAAAAATCGGCTTGCTCTGCAACGTATATCGTTCAACGTGCCGAATCCCAGGTTTCTCGAGTTCATCAATAGCACCTAAAGGCTGTTTCAGCGCCGCTGTGAAAGAATCTTCATCGTACCGATCTGTCGCTTCGTTCACCAGGCTGGATGTTCCGAGCTTAAGGTGATCATGAACTTGTTTCCGTGTGGAAATTGCTGCAAAGTCATAGCAGACTCGCACATAAAGTCAGGGCGCCGCGATATGCCATCGGCCACAGTGTCGTTTCGACCTTGTACGTAGCGAAAAGTAACAGGGTACTCACTCAGCGCATCGTACCACCGAGCTACACGACGCGAGATCTTTTTCTGTGTGAAAATCGTCTCTAGAGAGCGGTGATCAGTCTCGACGACGAATGGTTTGTCCAGTAGATACACTCTCCATAATCGTAAGCCGAAAAGAATCGCCAATAGCTCTTTCTCACGAATAGAGTAAGTTCTCTCGGCGTCTATATACTTCCTGCCTCCAAATGCTATCGGTCGCTCCACTACCTTGTCACCCCTGACCTACTCCTGAAAGAGGACGCCTCCCACAGCGTGGTCACTCGCATCCATTCGTAGTCCAAACGGTTTGTTGAAATCAGGGATAGCTAACACAGGAGTCGAAGCAATTTTGTCCTTTAGCGATTGAAAGTGTGATCGAGCTTCGTTACTCCAGCAGATATTCTTCTTCGCAGTGCCGTTAAATATATCAAACAATGGTCCAGCGTCAGATGCGAAGTCATGACAGAATCTCTGCACATAGACTGCTGTACCCAAGAACGACTGCAGTTCGCTCCAGGTACGTGGCAATGGCTACTCGTGCAGTATCTCCACTTTCTTCGGCTCAATACGAACACCTTTGCGCCTAACATAATCTCCTAGACAAGGGATCTCCTCCACGCAGAAAATACATTTGCTGAGTTTCACATAAAATTTGTGTTTTTCAAGTCTCGACAGCACTCGATCAAGAGTCTCCAAATGAGCTTCCAACGATTTCGCTTTTGAGTAGACATAGATATCGTCAAAGCATCTCTGGCAAATTTCACCCAAATCTGCCAATATACGGCGAATGCCCTCATTGAAGGTGGCCGGCGCATTGGAAAGGCCCATCGGCAACACGAGATACTCATACGAACCATCCGGCGTTTGGAACGCCGTGTATGGTGTATCACAGTCTCGCATTCGGAATTGATAGTACCCACTTAGTAAATCCATACACGAATACCAAAATGCTCCTTGCAACTTCTCAATGATGATATCTTTCCTCGGCATGGGAAGAGTACGTCGAACTGTGTGAGAATTCATTGCACGGTAGTCGTGCACAATTCTCCACCCAACGGGCTTTTTGACACAGAACGTGGGTGCTCCATGCGGTGACTTTGAGGGTCGAATCATTCCAGCACCGAGCATCTCATGAGCCCAGTCGCGAATTACTTTTCCTTGGCCGGGTGACTGTCTCCACTGTCGCTGAAATATTGTCTCCTTCGTGTCAACCTCCATTTCATGCTCACCATGCTCGCGTGGTGGTAGGCAAGATGGAAGCTTCTGTTCGAAAACAACTTTGTGCTTCAAAAGCACAGGAATAACGGGATGACCACTATATGCTTCGATATCCACAACTTCAGACTTTTCACCACTCTATTTCTCAGTTTTCGGAGTGGTTGTGTCAACGGTATTGAATGAAGACAGAATTTTGTAAGACAAACAACTGAAAAACGGACAGGTCGCATAAGAAGAAAATAAATCATAGTCACGCTCATATTGTTTGTAGCGCCGACCGCAGCTCACGATCCATTGTCATAGTAAGGGTGCTCTACATGTATATTGCTGGAGTGCGAGCTTTGTTTCGCCATATCTCAACGGCAAAGGCACGCATGCGTCATGCTGCATTTCTATTGTCGCTGGACTTCATTGTATCGTTCTTCTATAAGTGTTAAGATACTCTTGCAGTATCCCTCCGTAGGGAATATTCTTCGTCTTGCTGATGGCGAGTTTTGCAAGGATCTTTTTCGTGCTGTACTTGTCCCACCGTTCAAACATCTCGAGCTTGAACGTGGGGTTCGACAGCATCTTGTCCAGATCGGCTTTGGCGAAATCGTTCGTGGCCATTTTGATCTTGACCAGGTTCAGCAGGTTCTTCAAGCTCCACGAGGCTCTCTCTTCGTCATCCATCTCAGCTATATTGGTGTCAATTGTTTCCTGCATGCGTAGGAACCTGTTGCCATTGAACGCAGGTTCTTCTGGTTAGATCTGGTATGCGGTCTCCATCTTCAAATGTTTGACAGATTCTACAGCCGAAGTTCCATCGAGGCTTGACAAGAGCATGACCGCAGCTATCAGCAGCACGTAGGTTACCCGCATGGGGAGCCGGTAATTGGCGATCGGAGGCTGCCGCTTGAGTGGTGAAGGGTGAGTTATGGAGTGAGATGCCGAACAGAGCCGGTAAGACCAGCATATCGTTCGATGCTGGTGTTCCGATTTGCTCCGGATCACTGGACCTGTACCGTACTACCACACAATGTCACTGTCAGTGAATCCTTGTTGGATTCACTGACATGTATTTATTGAAACTACGTGCACTCTATTTGAGACTAAGGGTGTGTTTGACTTAAGGAAAACTAGCTGGATCGCTACTTTTGGCTCCGAAAAGAAATAAGTAATCAGCCATTTTAACCAAAGTCGAAAACAAGCAGCTAAAATTGCCACGCTAATACTTTCGCCTCTCAAAGGATACCGACGGCTACATGTATTGATCTTCTTGAAAAACTAGTCACTGGTTACCAGTGTATCGTCGAGGTACATGTACGCCGACCAGATCGGCTCCTTGCACAAATGGCAGTAGCCAATCAAGGGATGTGCAGGTACATGTGCTACATGTACCGTATACATGTACGAAGAGGATCGTGGCCAGCGACACAAATTGTCGACGAACGCAAGGCAAATCCGACAAACGACTGAAAAAATCTTGGACGGCGTAGCAGATTGTGAGCAGTAAATGATAACCACCCTCGTCGACGACTACAAAAAGTGTAGCCAGCAGGCTTTTCGGGGAAAACGATATTTATTTTATTTGGGACACCTTTTGAAATCAAGCACATGTATTGGAATGAAAAACAGTTCAGCAAAAATGAATGTACACCACGTTTCCAAATGCACTGCGGTTGTAGGAGCGATCGAGTCTTAGCTGGTGATAGGATACACGGATGCAGGCCTCACGATAGCAAAGAACGCTCAGACCAATCAGGACTCTATAGTTTAACAAAACCAAATAGAAGACCTATTTACCACCATTAGACACGACGCTAGGTTTCACACCAGCTGAGGTGAGTTGTCACGTCCGATAGCTCGCGTTCGTCCTGGTTCACACTGCAATAGACACTTCCTGGTTCGTCGTTTCCCTCAGAAAACCATGGAAAACGGCAGGTATAGAAACAAAAAATTGGCGGATAATTCTACTGTTCTTAGGTGATTTATCTAATACGAGAAATTCAAAAGGGGTACACTTGTATATTGTTGGTCTGGATGCCGCTTTCCCCCGCGAAGAAACTTAGCACGAATTCAGTTGTTTGTCTTCCTTACCACTTTATAGCTATTTTATGGGACATGTGAACTAGTGGTGAATGGACTTCTTCATCTGGACGTGTTGAAGTAACCTCAGTTCGTCTTCAAACCCTTTCGATACCCCCGGCAGAACGGATGTTGATTCTATGAGTAGCCTCCCCCCCCTGTACTTCTTGTTGTTGAGCTTTGATACGAGTTTTTCCGAACTGCATGGAGCCCACTTTTCGAACATCGTGAGCTTGAACGCACGATCTTCTAGCATCTCCTTCAGATCTTTTTTTGAGAAATCTTTTTCCAGTTGAGCACGTTCTTGATGTTCCAGACGCGCTCTTCATCCTTATTGCTGTCTCTGACGTGGGTGTCGCTCGACTGCGGATAAATCTGTTGTTGGGGAAACCACCGTCTGACGTCGTCATCTGCAAGAGCTTTCTCTGGCGGGTAGCTGCCGCCCTGGAGGTTGATAGAAGTATGGGCCCAGCCAGATATTTGGCGCATGCGTGGTGTACATGTATTGAATTGAGCCTTGAGGATTGAAAGACGAACCGTAGAGTGAGCCTCACTGTAGATGTACCGCGAATGACGTCAGGAAGAGCGGGAAACCACGCAAGCAAACCCAGTTAATTATCGGACAAGGTTGATAAAACGTTAGTCTGAATCCCCTCGGCTCTGATCAAAGAAGATCAACCACTCAGACGTCGTACAAACAAGGTGACGCTGCAGACTGCCGATCGAGCTCAGGATTTCACGCAATCAACTAAGCAGGAACCACATGTATGCGTATTTGTTGACACACTCGCTTCTTGAAAAGGCAGTACATGCCTATTGTGCCCTCCAAACCATTGCTGTGAATTTCACGCAATCTCCGGGACCCGAGCTACAGCTCCGTTGTCGATCGCCATTTTGCTAGATACTATGAAGTACTAACTTGGCGAGGAGTATCCGCAGAAAGGTTTCTCTGAAGGTTAGCTTAGTTGCCGAAGGAGATTGATAGAAAGTTATGGTACCATCTACGAGCAGGATGATGTTTGGACGCATGTGTGGTGCTTGTGGAAATTGGCAAATTAAGTGAAAAGCAGTTGGAACAGCAGAAAAACACGCAGTTGATAATCGTACAAGGTTGTGGGCGTTGGCCTGAACTAATCTGCAGTACGGTACCGTGATTCACGAAGGTCAACGAGTCGGATGATGTTGCAGACTGCTTCATGCAATACCGTACCGGTACTTCCGAAGTCCACAAGTGCGTCAGGTGAATGTGGTCGGTTTTCGAGTCTTTTAGACAAATAGTGATCAGCTTAGACATTTGGCTCGATACTTCTTCCAGTCACAGGCTTGTTATCGCGAGCGTGGCTGAGCGGGTGTAGTGTACTGTAGTAGTTGCTACTAAAAATGCTACCCATACTGATGAAGAAATCGCCAAAGTTTGCTTCCAAGCTCCAGCGTTTGCTCGTGCTTAAGCTCACAAGTCTCTAACACCATCAAATCTGGAGGTAAGCAAGAAAAGAATTTGATCGTACAGACGACTTACTACATCACTAATAAACTCAAAATTTACTGACTTGATAGGTAATTGAATCAACAGTCCGAAAACGTGCATCGTCGACGAATATTTCAAGGTACTTTTAATTAAGAGGTGTACTTTTGGCATGCTCCCGCGTAGACGACGTGAATGACGTTGGGAACCAAACCCTCATGATAGTTTTGTGCTGGCAAGAACGGCTGCTGACCGCCGATTGAGATAATTTAACAGGTCCACGGGAAACTTTGTTTTCTTGAGCTTGGAGATGATCATTTCCGTACTGTACTGATTCGGCATGGTCGGGTTGTCGCGCAGCATGTTCTCGAACTTTTTACTCCTGCCGATCACACCCAAGATGTCCCCGCCTCTCTCTTCCTCGTCAGTGTTGGAGTTCACATCGGTTGACTCGTGAGTTCTCAGGAACCTGTTGTCTTTGGCGCTTGCGACGACAGCATCAACTACCATCGCCGGGTTTTCCTCCGATGTAGTCGCAGCAGCGTCGGTGAGTGAAAGGAGCGCGAACTCCAACAGCCAAAAGGAAAAAGTTAAAGTGCATGGTTGGCAGGCGGTCTTCGGGTCTTGAGCGCTGGGAAGCAAGTCGCAAAGTGAGGTGCTTAACAGCTGCTTGTACGCGGGGCGGCACCGAGAAGGACATACGTTGAGGAGAGTCAGCTCTCTCCAATCTCGCAACGTTATCCGCCTGGTGATACAGCTGTCGCTGTACATGTATGTTCTTATTTTCCTCCACGGAATTACACCGGATATATGAGAACTGTTTGTCGTACGATACATGAACGACAAGCTTACATAGGAATTCACGTTCACGAAATTCAAACATAACAAGACATAATGGCACTGTACCTGTACAGCTAAATTGACCAGTAGCTAAAGGGTTAACCCTTTAGCTACTGAACCACTCTTCAGCTACTTATACATGTACTAACCAGGGAATGAGGCTCTGCTGCAAGAAACACACTACGATACAGTGTCCGTAAACAGTATGGTATTGCGAACACACTACACTAGCACATCGCAATCGTATCGCACCCAGGCAGTGCAAGTACACGAAGGCAACCAAACAAGTTTTCCAAAGCACGACATGACTGATAATTAGGTGCTGTATTCCTCCGTTGCAGCGAATGCTTACATAAAATAATAGCGTGGCTTTGTGTGCCGCTCGCTATTCTCCTCGATGCTCCAAACTCGATGTCAGGGTTACTACAATCGCCCCAAACTCTCTCGTCTTCAGCCACGAAGGCGTTCGTACGGCAGACCGGATCTACGCTGGTTGGTCTGCCGTGGATGGATACTGGACAACCGTGAACTTCACTCATAACTCGACACTCTGCATGTGGCGAAAGTCCTTCGCATACTGTGGCTTGTGCGTGGACGAAGACAACGAAGACGTGGACTGCTCCATTTTACGCTCGTTCTGCTGCATCTGCAAGCCAGTAGTGTACGACTGCGAGAGAAGATCCACAAGCTGGTCGCGTAGCTGACCAGTCTGAGAGCTGGCGAGCTTGGCGCGCTCCTGGTTACGCGTCCACAGATCCTCGAGAAGAGCACTAACCTGCTCAGCCAGATCCTTCAGCAGCGATCGCTGACGCGACGGCACTGAGTTGCGGGGCTGGGAGTCTGCCACAATGAGCGCACCGAGCACAATACCATCACGTGCTCGGAACGGTACGCCCATGACGAACCGTAGGTTGGGCGCCTCAGTCACGAATAAATTAGTGAACAGAGTGTCATCTTGTCTCGCGTCCAACACCGTCACCACTTCGTCATCATCCTCATTGTCATCACCGCCATCAATGCTTACGTCCTGGACGACAGGAGCCTTATGAGTAGGGAAGCGCCGCATGATCTCTGCAGTAAGTGAGTGCGAGATCGGGACCTCGCTCAGTTCACGCGCCAGACCAAAGCTAGACTTGATAAACTCTCGCCGCGCATCCACGAAACTAATCGTCGACAGTGAGCAGCTCGAGTGCTGAGCCGCCTGCTTGGCCACGAGGTCGTAAATGTGCTCCTTACCCGAGTCCATAATGCCGTACTCAGCAAGACGAGCAGCTCGCTCTTCGTCCAGAGACGTCCCCACACGAGACCTGGCCAGCACCATGTCGGTGTGGATCTCCTCCACAATCTCTTCGTCGAACTCCTCGTCGCCCTCTTCAAGCTCGTCAAGTCCCTGGTACTCCTGCAAGTTGAGGTCTTGCAGCTTAAAATCGATGCCGACATTCGAGTCGTGGAACTCCATTCCATCATCCTCGTCGGCCTCGTCCAGCTCTTGCATGTCAAAGTCGCAGATGTCGTCATCTTCCTCGTCCTCGCCGTCTTCGTTCTCCACTTCGCCAATGCCGCCCAGATCTTCACGATCCGAGTAAGGATCAGCCTCTGAATCGTCAAAGTCGTACACTGACTTGCCTGTTAAACGTCCAGGGATGCCGCCCTTGATATTCAAATCGAATTCCGAGTCGTGGAAGTCCATGAGCGATAGCTCCGAGAACCGCTTGTAGAACTGGTCGCTCTGAATCACGACGCTGCTGGGAGAAGAAGGAGAGGACGAGCACACGGATGCCACCTCCGTCGCCTCAATGGGATCGATGTCCACAGTTGCTGAAGGCACTGCGTCGATCTCGGGCTCCCGCTCCACTTCCCGCGAGATTTCTCTAACTCCGTCCACCGTTTTCTCTGTGTCGCTATCATCTTTGCCTTCCACATCATTCCCTTCCACGTCGTTCTCACTCTCATAATCAAAGCGACTACCGCGTGAGCTGCTGACGGTTGTGGCGTTGCTCGCGTTGCTTTGCTTGTAGAAGCTGCCACCAAAGCTGCTTCCGCTGATGCTCAACGTCTTGGAACTGCCACTCTTGCCGAGCGCGCCCAAACCACGACTGCTGTTAAAGCTGCTCGCCGTACTACCAGACATGTTGGACAACGTTCGGTCTGGATTCGTCGACGCATGGGACGATAGCAGACCGCGCGAGTCGTAAAAGTCCGAGCTGTCGCCACTGCTCGAGTTCGTCGACGGCGGGCGGTTGTACTCGTCGTCATCTTCGGGGCTGCGTGGCGGCGCGTTACTGCTGCCAAGACGACGACGCAGCGCATTGATCCCGTTCACCGGTGTCCTGGGCGGTTGCGCTGCTCCCTGGATCTGAAGGTTCATCTGGCCTCTGCTCAGTCTCTGATTGTCATCCATGCCGTTCTCGCAGTTGATACAGATCCGGAACGGACATTTGCCAGCTTTGCCCAGTTTAATCTGATGAATCTCCGAACACTTGGAGCACGCCACGTCGCCACACAGACGACAGTGGTGTTTCCTCCGTGACATGGTGAATTTGCCTTGACACACACAGCAGCTCTTCCTAGACTTGACCCAATTCTCAGACGTCAAGTATGGCGATTCACGTAGTCGCATGACCAGTAGTGCTGTGTTTAACTGCTGAAATGCCGTCAAGTACGCCAACATGTTCATCCTCCGCGCCGTCGTCACACCATTAGCATCGTAGCAGCTAAACTTGATCAGAACTTCCAACACATTGTCACCCGCGACGGACGACGCCACGGGGTACGCCACAATGCCTGAAAACTGCACCAAAGCTCTGGCCGTGATGACAAAATTGGCCGGTGGAGGCGACGACGACTTGGATTTCCCATCCGACGACGTCACGATCGGTTTGCAGTATCTCGTCACTGCCGGGTCTTCGATCGAATGGTGCGAGATGATTCCAACGCGTTGGTCTTCAAAATCCTGAGCCTGGTTGTGTGCCATGGGGCCGCGGATCTGCGCGCGGCGGATTGTAGCGTACTCAGCCAGACACATAGTGAGTCCCTGTTCCTGTGCGCTCTCGCCGCCTTTGTGTCCTTTGCCACTGTGCATTCTGGCCGCTTGTCGCTCTCTGTGTCTGTTTTTGCCGCCGAATTTCAATGAATTTGACGCCGAGCTGCCGTTTAACGCCGCGCCTGAGTTGGTGCGTGCGTGTCGGCCCCTAATGGACACGTACTTGACTGCGTACTGCTCCATCTCGGCCCCGCTCAGAGATCTCGAGCTGGAACTAATGGAGGACGAAGTGGACGAACTGCGTCCGCTCCGTCCACTAGGGAGACTACCGAAACTTGTGAACACGTCCGCCAGTTGGACACGCTCCTCGAACAGCGCCGCCTGAACGTTCTGGAATGTGTCGCGCTTGGAAGACGCCATGAGCCGCATGAAGTCGTCCAGTGTGGCGCGTACGCGCGTCGTGGCCAGCATTGTGTGCATGTGCTGCGACAGCTGCGACGGGTCCGCCGGCGTCATGCTGGACACGCGGTCCATTGAGTCCGCGCGCAGCTCGTAGACGTTGAGCGGGCCGCGCGCCGTGACGAACTGCCACTTGTCGGCGTCTGCCACGGCGTCCACTAATAAGGCGGCGGCGTTGGCGCGCGCGTCCAGTATCAGCGCGTCCTGTTGGTGGTCGCTGAAGCTCAAATACGCGTCGGGCGTGACGCTGTCGGCGGTGCCGGCGGCGGCGGCGGCGGCGGCGGCGGCGGCGCTGGCGCTGAAGTTGGAGCGGCCGCTGTTGCTGGCCCAGTGCTGCATGTCCTGCGCGTTATTAGCGGTGGATGACGTGGCGGACGGCGTCTCGCTGGGACGCGACGTGGTGGACGACGCCTTGTGCTGTCGATGCCGTGGCCGGTATAAAGACCCGTAGTTGACCATTTTCAACGGACGGACGGATCCACTCAGTGGACGAGAGTAGAAACCTGTGATGAAGTTGCTTTTTTGCCTGTTGTTGTCTGTCGATACTTTCCGGCCGAGGTGCCGGCGGAAAGTGGAAGGAGTAGGCCCCTGCGCTCCGCTGTGCTGTGCTCGTCCCACGAAGTCGCTCAGGACGCACTCGCTCGAGTCGGAAACTGAGTGCCAGCGCGGCCAGGGGAGCGGCGATTGGGAAAGGCTGGCCGCGTGTTGCACACGAAAAGGGCAAGAGATGTGTAGGACCCATTTTCGAAAAAAAATGGATGATAAACTGGAGCCGGAGCTGCTCGATGCGACTGGAAAACGCGCCATTCAGCCTGAAGAGTGGCTGCTATTGAATCCAAATGCTTGGAGTACATGTAAATGCTGTTAGATTCCCAATGTGTCAATGCCATTAACGCGCTCGTTTTGGGCGCATTTACCACCGAGAGATGGATAGCCACCGAGATGGTACGGCAGACACAACAACTCCGGCAGATGACGCTGCTTCCGGCTTGAACGGAGCAAGCTAGGTTCCTAGCAGCACGCCAAACAGCACGCCAGTTGCTCGCCGCTTTAAATCATCGCGCGACACAGAGAGTAATGCACTCCAAAGTTTGAACGATGGCGTGGCTGCTGAACGTTCGAGGTTCCGCACCGGCACGTAGCTCGCCAGCACCGAAAAAATTAGGAGCATCAATCTGTGTCAGCTCGAGTTTACCTCTGCAGCATTTCCTTTCTCCAGACGATGCCGCAGTACAGTAGTTCGTGCTGGTGACACCAGCACGAACCTGCCTGGTGTACATGTAGGTGCCAATATGACCCCTAAGTCGTAAATGGGTAAAATGCAATTTTCAGTCCATTTCGTGGTGATTGCTTACTGATGTGGTGCCCAAAAAGTGCGGTTGACGAGAGACCTGGCAAATAATGCCCAATTTTGACAATGCAAAGCGAAGGTTGTTGCCTTCTGTGCTCGCTCCGTTGCTGGCCCTCGCGGCTGGAGGTTTTCGCGCTCTCTTTGCCGGATCGCGGGCTTGTTGTGCGTGGGCTCGCGAGGATGCATGAGAGGCCCTTACGACGAGACTCACCCGCGGCCCGCTTCAAGACCGTCACTTAGTGGATAGCCGTGCTCCGAGAGAGACCGTATACAAAAGACACACCATCGAGTGGCGGCTCTTCCTCCTAGCGAAAGGCTTCTACTCTTCAACTAGAAGTTGAGGCTGGCAGCGAGCGAGAAGTGATTGCAACTCGAGTTGATGAAAGTTGGTAGCTCAGTTTACGACATAGTGTCGAGGCTGCAACGGCCAAGGAGGGCGTTGAAGTTGTTTGCCATCCACCGGTGCCAGTCCCACGTGTATGAGACTTTCCGCAATGCGGACACGTGATGAAATGGGCTTGCGATGGGCTGAGGGCGGACCACCCGCAAGTGTCAAGGTGTTGTGCTGGTTGATCGAGCGCACGTGGATTTTCGTCTGCAGACAAAGTCGAAGCGCCCCAATGCACCGAGACATCAAGTTAAGTTGCCATCATCACTGCAGTTGGTTTATGGGCTTAGCGCGCGGTCAGGTGACCGAGTGTGAGTTGCAATAGCAAATCTCAAGTGAGGGAGTGAGGTCTCCCCCTGTGGGGCCGACGGTTGCCTCGGGGTGACTCGCGTCGTCAACAGCGTCCCAGACGCGTTGCAAATTGCAACTTGCAATCGGACGCGACACCATCTCAAGAGCGCAACATTGCAACAAGAGCCGGTACAGCTACGCCATGTTGCGCGAAGTTCAGGCGACATTGAGGCGACATCAGGCATGTTGAAGTGGCCGCTTGAACAGCGTCACTTCGATGTTGCTACATGTACCTACCTACCCATACCTATTGGTACAATGTAGTCATGCCTCCGAGAACCATGACACTTGGGCTGACGCCTTGCACGCTGTGCAGGACTCGCTGCTGGTGTCGCAAGCAGCGAATACGGCTCGAAAGCGATCGTCGCCACCAAATCAGTCGACAGGATTTTCACCATGCCATATTCCAGAGCACGCGAGTCCGTTGTGCCGTTGCAGCGTGGCGTGCTCAAGCAGTGTTATTCCTAGCATTGCATGCAGATCCACGCAGCCATACCATCGAAATGGTGTAGGATTGGAGGATTTCTTTGGTACGTCGCTGCTCGTCAATTGGTTCTTGCTTTGTGTGACCTTCAACTCGAGCTCCATCCCGGCCTGAAACGCCCTACCATGCGAACCCTTCCAACCTATTCTAAGGTGGAGTTCTTCAGGAAGCCGGTAAAATGAGGACAGGCCTCGTGCTCGGACTGGACGGCGCTGGTAAGACGCTGTTGCTTCGACAACTTACGGCGCAGCTTGTGGGCAAACAGAAGACTGTGCTGGAGCGAATCGTGGCCTTCGCTTCGAGACCCTGTAGCAACAACAAAAACGACGGGTGCAGCACTAAAGATGGAGATTATGTCGTGGACGCCAACACGCAGCCGAGTGTGGGCGTCGAGCACTGGGCGCTGCCACTAGATGGAGGCAAAACCTGCATGCTACGAGAAGTCGGTGGTCAACTGCTGCCGATGTGGCCGTCGTACTTCGAATCCTGCCAGTTTTGGCTTTTCCTGGTCGATGCCAGTAACGCCACGCAGTTGGCAGCATCAGCCATCGAATTCTTCTCCATCTTGAGTGTAGACGAGATGCGTAACAAGCCGAAGCTTCTAGTGATCAACCAGATCGATGCCGACTTCGTGATTGACGACACCATCCTGCAGACGTATTTTTGCTTTGACCGTCTCATGGCTGATTCGGACAGCGGACCCGTACAGATCATCAAGGCCAGTGCTCTCACGGGTGA
Source organism: Phytophthora quercina (assembly GCA_014706105.1). Taxonomy (NCBI): domain Eukaryota; phylum Oomycota; class Peronosporomycetes; order Peronosporales; family Peronosporaceae; genus Phytophthora; species Phytophthora quercina. The sequence goes on along the minus strand of JACBOW010000091.1, from coordinate 345,560 downwards.
AAATGTGGAGCAGATCCTTAAGTGGCTCGGCCAGGCCGTCAGTAGTGGCCTCTTCTCCGGAAATAATGCAAGCATTGCGCTCAGTGGACTGAGTGGGTTTAGTGGTCGTTACCGAACGGCAGGCCGACAGAGCTCTGCCGGTGATTTGAGAGTACACCCTGTTGCAGAGTAGACGAGGTACTTTCAATAGGAATGTACTCACAGATTCATTTTTGCTTAGTTTCGTTCGCCTTCGTGACAGTAAGGGTACTCGTCAACGAGGGTGGCGTTGACAGCCATGTTGCTTTCAGCGGCCTGGAACAATCGAAAGTGCTGCAAGTCACGACTAATATTTCCAATCGCGATGAGAGCACAGTAGATGCCCAGCACGACGCTGCTAATGATCGTCAAATGACACATGAAGCGGTCGCATTTGCCCCTGAACGTCTGCATAGCGATTGGGTGCACGCGGAGGTAGCACAGACACGGCATGACCATACACGAGACGGTGACTGCTGTGGCTCCGATGAAACTCAAGATATCCGTGAACGATGCCTGGAACATGATCGCCAGGAAGGCCTGCGCCCACACTGTGATCGTACGAATCAAGCAACTGCACAGGCGGTCAGAGGATGTGTAGGCCTCGCTTGAGTACGCGTGGTCGCCATTGTCACTAGGAGGTGGCGATGTCGCTTGGAAGTACGGAGTGTTGTTGCCATACAGGAAGCCTTCTTCTTCGATAATAGGTGTAGTAGAAATCTTGGACGGAGCAAGTGCACCGACGGCTTTTGTGTTTGCAAGAATTGGTTTACTCGGTCCCGAACCCGCAGCAGCTTTCTCAGCGCGAAGGTTTAGTGTTTGTTGAAGCACTTCGTGGTCTGCGTCTTTGCCGAGGATATAACGCTCGATGTCGAACAGAGTGGGGTTGAGTAGCAATGGAAATGCGATCGTAACGTGGGCCAGCATCAAGCCCGAAGCAACCTTCCTCGCCGAGCTTGCTTCAGGTAGTTGATCCAGTAGCGTAGTAGGAGCAGTGCAGCCAAACTGGTAGTACGTGATGACCCCAATGAGCATGTAAATGGACGTGATGAAGAGCAACGTGAGCGACACGAGATTAGCTAGTCGGGCTGGATCAGTATGTTGTCGCTGGATGGGCGGGATGATAATGGCCGTGCCTGTAGCGAACATGATGGTGCCGAAAGTCTGTATGGCGTTGTCCGTCTGGATCTGCGTCTCTCGTGGCGAAGGTTGGATGTTCTGGAGGCTGTAGCCGATGCAAATGGCGTCGGCCAGCACAGCTACGAGGCCGCCCATATAGGCCAATGGAGCTGCTGCTTTCAACGTTGGGATCAAGATCACAGGAAGTACGCCGAGACTCATGACGATGATCCAGTGCGTAGGACTCCACTGCTCCCCGGCGACGGTGCCCTCGAAAAGACATGGTAACAGGATAGTACCGCCCAGAATGAGGAAGGCGATGGGACTTAGAAAACACGCGCCCCACTCGGACAGCAACACCACGCGACGTCCGGTATCTCCGAACGCGAAGTAGCCGAGATCGCTGAAGGTCCGCACGTTCCCGGGCGCCACCATCAGGGACTTGCTAATTGCAACGCTGCAGTGACACAATTTTAATTGTAGGAGATCAGTAGAAAGCAGAGTGGTAATAGATTCGTGTGTGTCAAAGCGAACCTCGCGTGGAGGTTGCAGGCTGAGATGAAGTAGACGCCCATGGCGGCCAGCACGGGCCCCGCGGCAGCAAAAATGGAGCCGAAGCTCATGGAACCCACGCCGAAGGTGGCGCAGAACAGCAGCGCCACGCACAGCACGTCGTCGCTCCCCGACATGGTATAGCGCTATGTTGGATATCTAACACCAAGAAATGGATCGCGACCTTTCATGGGATCAGGGCAACTTTGTACAGTCTGCAGTCATATTGGTGCAGGGAACTTCGTCGTGGGCTTTACCTCAAACTCATGGAGGATCTCTCATTACCGTCGGTGACGAAACTGCGACTACGCCTACAAATGATACGACCGCAGATGGGAGCTGCATTCAGGTATCCGTCTCAGCACGTCCTCGTGTCCTCGAGAATCTATCTCGCAGGCATCCGGTTGAATCGTCCGGAGACAAGTAGGGCTAACGTTAGACTAAGCTTAGATGGGTAAGCTACAGGACTTGGAGTTGTCTGCGAACTTGGATCGCCACCGAACGTTCCCACATTTCTCTGATTCCAAGGCGCCCGCAACGAGCTCAAGCTGACGAGCAGTGCATGCCACCATGCTGATGTTACATCAGTGATGTATGGCGGCGGTGGCTACTTGCGAAGGACAATGAAACGGCTGGCGGCTGGAAAATGCTTTCCAAGTAGCGCCTCACATGGTGTCAATTGTGAGGAATATGTGAACAAGCAGCAGTTAGTGTGTTGGGCGCTACTTCACTGGATGGGCTTTCAGAAGCGGAAAGATGTATACAAAATCTCATATACCGACCGACCGGCAGGAATCATACTAAGCTCAAGTTATTTACCTCGGGGAAGACGACCGTCCCTAGCCTCGCCCAGAACAGGGCTAAAGTACGGTCGCTATCTCAAGGTTGATTCTGCAACAGCACTCACGTATCAGACACATCCAAGTCGCTAAATCCGGGGGAAAGATTCACCGACCGACCAGCTGCCAGGCGGATAGAAACTCATACTTTCCCCAAGTGATTTTGCGCTGCATAAATCGACCGGCCACCTCGCCCCGGCGCATTTTTTTATAACCGCCGGAAGGCCAGCGACTTCGTTGCTCAGCGGCCGACTGCCAGTTTCCATCTTGCGTTCAAGTGCTCACCCCGCTCCGTTGCCTCGGTCCAGAGCAACCAGCCACCCAAGCAACTTACAAGCTTCAATCTAATGCACTACTGCCCCATGGACTCCCAGTCGTCGTCGTTGTCATCCGCTGCCGTGCAGCCACGCGTGCTCAGCCACAAGCGGCGCCGCAACGGCTCGTTCACTGCCGCCAGCAGCCCCGTGAAGGTGGAGGACGAGTGCGACGCCAGTCTCGGCAGCTGCTGCAACACGTCGGGCGAGAGCTCGAGTGACGAGAGCGACAGCAGCTTCGAGGTCGAAGAAGAAGAGGAAGAAGAAGAGGAGGCGCTGGCGGCTGTTAAGCGACGGCGCCGCGCCGACCTGGACGGGATCAAGAAGTCGGTGCGGTGCATGGAGGCTCAAGTGGTTGATGCGTCTGCGCAGCTGAAAGATCTGGCGGCGCTCGTGGCGCAGGTTGTTGCGCGGCGCCAACAGCAGCAACTCCGCGCATAGAGACATACGCACAGTTCACCCATACGCACAGCGCAGGCTCTCCCCTAGTTTATGACGACTTGGCAATACCATCGCGGCAAGCGCACAGCGCTGGCTTCGTTGGCGTTCGTGCCCAGTCCATAACCGTAAATTCCAAATGTGAACGTTGTTCCGATTTTCGCTTTGTTGTTGATTTTTGACACGAACGTGCATAGCCGCGAGAGCCGCAATAAGCTCGGCAAGATGGCGATGGAGACGGCATGGACTTCGTCGGCATTGCCTGCAGCATCTTGCCCGCTGCCACTTTCATGCCACCTCCGGCCACCGTTACACCTCATTGCCAGCTTCATTGATTGCCCGTGCTGTCGAACGACGAAGAAGTCGACCAGCGAGCTTCTAGCGCGTGCCGTCTCTTCTGTGGCCGGTCGGATTGCCTGCCGTGGGTATCTTGGGATAAGTATGCTTGGATCCACTTAAACGGCGCGGTCGGTCGGTGAAGATGGCTACAGAGGAACGCAATGTTTGTTCTGTGCTGTTCGATTGGTGTGGCGTACATAAAACAATATCAAGCAGCATGGGCGGCCGGTCGAGCTGCCGTCCCCGAGTATCTTGCGGTAAAAATGCTTGGATTCGGTGAAATGGCGCGGTCGGTCGGTGAAAATGCCTGTTTGGCTAAACAACGAAATGACTGCTACGAATGTGACTGAAGTGCGTGGGCCATTATGCGATCATCTGAAAAGGTGCTGGCGGCACCCAGCAGTTTTCTCTTCTCTACTGGCCATGATCTCTTCAAATACGTCTACATAACATTCATTTCGCTAGTGGTCGATGCTGACTGATACGGAACTGTGCAGTGGTTAAACAGCACGGACAGCGAGCCTTGACAAAGCCGTCGGCCCATTTTCCCAGTCGCTTCGTATTCCTTAGTGCTGTGATACACCGCCAAGCAGCGGCACCTCGGTCTTAGGGCCCTGCGGTGACAGGTGGTGGGTCTCCTCCACGAACCAGAGCTTGTCGAAGAGCGCTGGCTGCGGGTTAGCCTCCAGTTCGGCCGTTATCTCGTCGCACCGGGCACGCAGGCGGTCCAGGTTGGCGTCGCTTACATCGGGCGACAGCACGCGCCCCAGCGTCGAGTGGATAATTATATGTGTGTCCGTCTTGGGTGCATACGAGAAAGTTTCCTTGGCCACGCGGCGGAGTTGGTCCACCGAAAACTCGGCGTGCGAATTGACAACGTCCAGCTCCTCGGTGGCCGGCAGACACTGGAACAGCATAATGATGGCACCTGAAGAGGCCATGAGCACCTTCACGGGCGCCATGCGGAACGGCGCGAAGCGTGTGCACATAGTCTTGAGCTGCGCCACGTCCTGTGGGAAGCGCAGTCTTGCGTTGGGCGCTAGGTCGCCTGGATGCGACGTGTGGACCAGCGTGATGTGCATCAGTTCGCGACGCGTCACGCAAGCCACGGCGTTGTCGGTTTCAGGTTCACGTGGAAGCAGTTCCGTCAGTTCTTTGCCGATGGCGTGGCAGCGCTCCGCCATTTCGACGGGGATCGGAGCGCAGATGAGTGCCACGCCGTCGTTTTCACTGGGGAACACGTAGGGCTTGGACTCGAGCGTCGCACCGATTGTAAAGTTCTGCCTTGTCCTGCGCACGCTCTCGCGGTTCAACGCCTTCTTGCCTCCTGCGTAAAGATCATCGTAGAGCTCAGCACGCTGCTGGCGCCACTCCACTTTCTGCTCTGTCAAAGAGCTCATTTGTCTGCTTTTTCTGCTTCCGTCCAAAACTGAAGTGAGTTGCGTTAGCAACACTAGCATTTTTGTACACTCAATTCTCCCAGTAAATACCCCGTCGGATCCGATCATCAGGATCGGTATGTATTGCAACAAATCAACTACAGTATGGCACTATCTGTTATTCCCTGTCAAATCGCGTTGTCAAGCCCTGCGCTTACTGGGAGGATCGACTGTAGTACCGGTACATAATTACTAACGTTCATGTACCGTGTTGCGCTTCATCGGTCTTGCACTCTTTTTGACGTGCAAATTTGTATTTTGCTGTTGCGAGACGGTGTGCCAGTTGCCTTTTGTTGTTGTTGTTGCATCCTAACATCCCAGTGAGACGGTTGTTGTATGTCCAGTAGGACGAATGAAGTGCGACTCGTCCACATACCAGAGTTTGTCCATGATGAAGGCGTTGGCGTTATCTTGTGCCATTTGCCGCGAAATGCGTTGACACGTTTCACAGACTCGAGTCAACGAAGCCTCGTCGAATGCATCGGGTGACAGGATGCGTGCCAATGTCGTGTGGATGATGGCGCTTGGACTCTTCTTGGACACGAACGGGAACGTCTCCCGAGCTTCTTGACGCAATAAATCCACGCTGAACTCCGCGTTTCTCCCAGCGTTCATCACTGCATGAATTCTGCCATTGTCATCGAGCTTTTTATCGCTTTGAACGCACTGAAAGAGCATCAAAATTGCACCCGACGAGGCCAGCACCACTTTGACGGGGACAATGCGGATCGGTTCGAATTGCGTCGACAATACTTTTAACAGCGAAATCTTGCGTGAAAGACGTTCACTCTTGCGTTCGTTCGCTCTTCTCGGTGCCAAGTCGTCCGGGTGCGACGTTAGAACAACGTCACGTGCATGATATCAGGATCGCTCACGTACACGTCCTTCAAATTAGCTGAAAACAGGCCATCGGCTGCTTTAGCTTCACCTTCAAGTGCCTTCAGCACTTCAACTGTAATGCCTCCCCACTGTTGAGCTACAGCTTGAGAAATCTCAGCACACACAACCGTGACGGCATCATCTTCATGCTCGAATGTGAACTCCCTCGTCCCGATGCGTCAAAGTCGAAGAGCTCTCTACACAAGCGATAATGAGGTCTATGGTCACCAGAACAGATAAATTGCTTCCTTCTCACCTGGATACAAGGACGGCGTCACGGTTTAAACCATTCTTGGCACTTTTCTCGAGCTTTTCATACAGCTCTTGTCGCCACTTGGTCGTCTCCATGATCTGATCCCCCGTCTCTTGTGCCGTCCACACGTTTTGTGAACCCTCACATCTCGATATAGGCGGCATCAAGACACAACAACATGGGGCAGGACGACGCGTACGTCGTAGTGCTTTACTACAAATACGTGCGTCTTTGCGAGACTCAAGAACAGCTCAAGACTTTTGCATTGACTCATGAACAATTGTGTTCGTCTCTGGGACTCACTGGTCGCGTGAGACTCGCACTTGAAGGTATCAACGGAACACTCGGAGGTCCCAGTGACAATGTGCAAAGTTACATCAACCACATGAAGCAACAGCCGCAATTCATCGACGTGGACTGGAAAACCAGTGAATCCAAGGTGGAACCATTCCCAGAGTTGCAAGTGCGTGTTGTGGCGGAGATTGTGGCATTGGAACTCCCGGATGATGCCTACGACTTGAGTCTACGTGGCCAACACTTGACCCCCGACCAATTCCGTTCCGAACAATTGAACGCCGACCCAGAGTCTTTTGCACTCATTGACGTACGCAACACGTACGAGTTCAATGTCGGCCACTTTTCGGGGGCTTTAAACCCCAAAACTCGACGCTTTGGGCAGTTCCCACAATGGGTACGAGATGAATTGCCAATGTTGCAACAGAAGGACAAAGTGTTGATGTATTGCACAGGTGGCATTCGATGTGAGAAAGCTTCGGCTTATCTCAAACATTTGGGACTTGAGAATGTTTATCAACTGGAAGGAGGCATTCATCGATATCTTGAACGCTTCTCGGATGGAGGAGGCATTTTTCAAGGCAAGAACTTTGTCTTTGACCAGCGAGTGACGATGGCGTCTGAGAACAATACCGTCACAGGTCAATGTGAACGTTGCCAAGTGCCACACGACACGTTGTCGGGAACACGTTGCGCTTACTGCCGCATGCACGTGCTTCTGTGTGAATCATGTCGTGCCAGTGCCAAAGCTCGTGGAGAGACTGATGAAGATGTTTTCTGCCATGACCATTTGCCATTGGTCTCTGGATCACTGGAAGACTTGAAGACACGAGTGAAGGAGCTTCAAGACTTGATGATGAGCGAGCAAGGGCGGGACAAAAAGGGTCGACGTCGTTCACTACGCAAGCAGCTGGACACCGTCGAGCGTCGGATACAACGCCTCATGCTCACGTCTACTGCCTAAATTACGTCTAGGTATGCTCGTTCAACGAGGTAACTTGACAAAACACGCCGATGTCGACAATTAATGTCTGTTGTTAGCTTGGTGGTGATCCATTTTCGACCAAGTAGTTGTGAAACGTTACAGACTTAACTCTTGTGTGAACAAGTTGTTCATGCGTGGTGCTGGACGACGAGGAGGTAGAACTGGAACTGGTCGAGGTGGTGGCAATGCGAGACGTAAGACAACAGCGGAGAGTTCATCTGACCCAAAGACATCGCTAGTGGATGAATGGAGAGCACATGAAGAAGACTGTGCGGCACGAGTGCTTCAGAATCACTTTCGAGCCTTTTTAAGTCGACGACGTATGGCACGTTTACTTCTCAGTGTTTATGAGAAGCACTACGACCCCATTCGCAAGCAATATTTCTACGTTAACACGTTGACCAACGTGAGCACTTGGGAGAAACCACTTCTGCTTGTTAAGTTCCTACCTGGTGATCATGACATTGCACGAGGTCGAGTCGATTTGGCACCGAAAGAAGCTGCACAACGAATTCAACGAGTTGTTCGAGCATTTCTAGCTAAAAAGACCATCCGACAACTTGTGCGTGAAAACTACATGAAGCTCTTTGACAGTGACCATCGAGTGTTTTACTACCTTAACACACGTACAGGTGAGCGATCTGAGCAGAAACCTCCGTTCTTTCGTCGACGTCCTGGAACTGCTAGTACCAATTTCAAACGTTCACCTGCAAGTAGCAACAATGATGATGATGATCTGGAAATTGAGCCCTTTTACTTCCGCAAAGCAATTTGTAAGATTTCGTCAGAAGGAAATCCTTACGGCTCGGGTATTATCGGACGATTCTGTGGTATTTTGTGCGTTCTTACTGATGGCAAGACACTCACTGATGAAAACGCTGCTCGATCAGCTCGAGCTGTGTGTAACTACGCCGAAGAACGTGTACCTTTCCCAGTGATGCTCGCAGCCGACACTTTCTTCGCAGGTATCAAGATGCCGGAGAACTCTGTACGACTGCAGCCTCTCAATGGAGCCACACATCCTCAGTCTCCGAAGAAAACGACGCACAAACCTCACTTCGACTTTGCGATTTGTGCTCTGAATGAAGACCAATTCTTGTTAGCTGCTGGTGCAAATATTCAACCGCTCCGTTTCGAGGTAAATGATCGTAAATTGGGATGCGGAGAAGCGGGGAGTTTGCGTTTGGGCGATCACCTTGAAGTCATTGGGCATCCTCACGGTAAACTCCAAGTACTGCACCAACGACATCTAGCTAGATTTGCACCGAATTCCATTAACCCGCAACATTTGCAATATGATCGAGTTACGGAGACCGGATCCGCTGGTTGTGGAGTATTCACGCGTGGTGGCAAACTGATAGGCATTCAACAGTTTGCTGGTTCTAAGGAGCCACCGCCGCTGTCGTGCTGGTACATTAAACCCATCTTGAACACGGCACTCGCACTCGTAAGTACGTCATCACCAACATATAGTGAAGTTGACCATCTTCCTTGTTCTTGGCTAACTTTGCGTCATTAATTCTTGATCCGTAGCACCTCCCGAACCGTTCATATTGACGGCATGCATTGCTTCCACTGGTGTCCAAGTGTATTGGCAACTTTCACGAGACTGGCAACCTTTACACGGACTACCTGTCCATTACGAGCTTGAAATTTGTCGACATGGTACTATCGATCCACTGCACCATGAACCATTTGAACGTGTCTACAGTGGACCAAAAACTGCTCACCATATTGATGATCTTCAGCATGACACGATGTACTCTTTACGATGTCGAGTAGTGAATCGGATGAAGAAAAGTCGATGGAGTACTGCGGTGAGGTTCATCACACTCCAAAAAGTTTCGTTGGCTTGGCGACTACGGCACTGCACAAGTGTCAAGGAAGCGGTCAAACGGATGCGACAGCAGCAAACAGATCCACAAACGCAATTTCGCAGTGTGCAATGGATCTACGCACAACTTGAAAAACGCGAGGAAGCGGATCGAGTGGATTGGGAAACCCAACCTGACGGTATGCGTGGCGATCGAGGAAAACCTGATGTCCTGAACCAACTGAAACTTGAGCAGGAACTACAGGACTGTCAAGGATTAGAAATGCTTCTTGCCTCTCTCGAGTGGTTTCCCAATGAGAAAGACACGATTGCACTCATTCTTCGCCTCTTTGTCAAACTCACTCGTCTGCAAGCGAATACTCAGCGATTCATGACGGAAACTTCACGTTTTGAAGTACTTTGCAATTTGCTTCACTCCGACAACCAGCAAGTGGTAGAAGATAATGCTGGAGAGACGAATGAGCTGCAGATACCATTGCTGTGCTTGGAGTTGATCGGAGTTGTTCTGAGCGAGAATGGATCAGCGAAACTGGTGTTTGAGACTTGCTCAGGCGTCGAGTTAGTGCTCTCCTTCTTCGATCTCGACTCGTATCGACATGAAGCTGCTGTTGTAGCTGAGTGCTGCTATATCCTCGCGGTCTTTTCGTACGAGAATGGTGAGTTCCATCGCTGCTTGTAGTTTTGCTCGATGGTCGACTAACTTGTTCATCGTTCGTAGCAAGCGTGAAGTGGAAAATCGCTGAGCTCAATGGCTTAGCGCTACTGCAAAGGGTGCTGCTCGATCATCGTGAACAATCTCGAGTTCTGTACTGGGCGTTGATCACGGCCGGCAACGTCGCGTACGGCCTTGATGAAGACAGCACAAGACCACAACTTGATGCAGAGATCACTTCACTTGGACTCATCGACAGTGTGTGCGAATGTCGTGTACACTTCTTGTCGCGGTTGCATGAGTTGGAGCTCTCTCTCGTTTCAGCTCAAGCACGTTTAGACCATTTGCATGCCATCCACGTCGGGGAAGAGACTCGCAACGAGTTGGACGCCAGTATTCACCTCGTGGAGGCGTTGACAAACGTCATCGCAGACTGGAAAAGCAACGACGTCGCTGAAGCTGCCGACTACGCTCTTCGATACTTGCTCACCGAGGAACAGCGTCGCGTTCAAGCTGCTTCCAAGCGATTAATGCGTAAATTTCTTCGTCGAACCTTGTCCATGGCACTGGAGAAATGGTGCGAGGTGACGGTCTACGAGAGACATCGAGCCATCTTCTTGATGTTCATCCACACGATTCGGACGCGGCAGCTTCGACCGGCCTTCCGTCGCTGGGAACAGACTGCACGAGAGATGCGGAAACACAAGTCGATCATGCAGACGATCGGCTCTGGGTTGGCGATTGACTTGACCAGGAAGAAGAAGCAGCGATATCGAATGCTAGTGCTGCAGAAGTAGAGCAGAATCGTCAAAACTGAACTGAATTGAGGTTAGAAGTAAGTGCATTTTGCTTCGACTCGTCATAGCCTGTAGGAAATACAAACCACATGAATCAATAAGCCGCTGAGCCCGACAACGTCAACTAGATCACAGCGTGGAAGCTGTCGCTGACATGCTGGCGACCTTCGCCATCTGCAGCGCCGCCCAACATGGAGCTGGTGTGGTCACCCGCACCCTCAGCTAGCGAAGCAGAAGCAGCAGACAACGCAGAGCTCTCCGACGTATCCAGGAGTGAAGACGCATCCATGTGCTGCTGGCTGTCGACTTCGAGAGTCATCGCATGAGTAGAGGCAGAGCCGTTGTTGGCCTCGCCACCTACAGCACTGTCCAAGTCGAAAACGCTCTTCGTATCTCCACTGGAGCCCAGAGCACCCATCGCTTCCTTTTGGCCTTCCATTCGGATCGCATCCTGCACTCGTCGAATCGCATTCAACGCGCTGTCGTCGGCATCGCTTCGGTCCTTGAGGACATGAAGAACATCTCGAAACGCCTTCAACTTCTCCTGCAGCGACAAAGTGCGACCTGGGCTCTCTTCGATTGTCTCGTCAACCTCGTCCTCAGCCACCTCGCAAATATTGGACACGATGTCGAATTTGTCTTCGTGCACGGGGTAATCGGACATGGTCTCGTCGTTCAGATACTCCATCATCGGCACAGGGTTCGGCAGACGTAGGAAGAGCATCAAATGCTCCAGTTCCGTATCCAACAGCACTTCTTCCTCTTCTTGTAAAAGATCGTGCTCATCCATCGTCACACGGTTGCGTACTAGTTGCGTAGGGATCCACGCACGCTTGATCGTTTCCGTCGTGATCTCGTCCCAACTAGCAGCAGCCCACTTCATTGCCTGCAGCACGTCCACATCGAACATGGTGTTCTTGGTCGCCTCTGACTTGTCAATAGCATGACGCAAGTGGTAGCGACGGAAACGCTTCTTGAACGTCGTCACGACACGGGACGTAATGGGGTTCAGCATCTGCATGACAGCAGGAGTGAGAATGAACACCACAACGTTCTTCAAGTCCAAGTGTGCAACCACATGCGACGGCATATCGTTGATAAACAACAAGATGCGGCGCTTCTGATTCGCCATAGCAAAGTCCAGTCGTTGCAGCCAGCGTGAGAAGATGACACCAGTCATCCAGGCTTTGTTGTTCGAGAAGTAGTGCAGTCCATGTTGTTCAGCCGTTTTCTTCCGGAAACACTTGGGATGTTCATGATGAGAAACAAACAGCGGCTGGAGCTTCTCGGATCCGTCAGCATTGGCTGCCAATGACACGACGAATCTTTTCTTGCACCGCATGCGTCCTTCCTCCAGAGCATTTTGCACTGGTGGCATAGTGTACAACACTGGTGTCTCCTCCACAGCAAAGACATCTTTTGGGTCGTATTTGTCCGTCTCACTCATAAGAGTCTCCATATTGGTCCAATAGAATACCTTTAAATTCTGTGTACTACCAGAATTGCGTCGTCCCACAGCAACTGAACCATCACCCATTGCAGTGGCGTTACTTGCCACTGTATGGTGATGATCTGCATTGAATTTCCTGAAACTGAAGTTATGTCTCAATTGGAACGAGTGCAACCAGCCATTTGAGAACTCTGGTTGTTCACTTTCTGGGATCCCCAGCATTTTAGCAAACTCTTTGGCTTTCTCCTTAGTGAGATCTCCCTGTACAGTTTGTCCTCTGCCAGCCATTTGAATGACCCAATTGGCCAATGCACTGTCCAGTTGCGGATGTTGCACCACGCGTCGCTTCTTGATGCCCAATTCCAATGAACTCATGTTGATAAATTCATGTTGGCGACGTAAAATTCCAGATATTGTCGACTGGGCGGGGGTCTTTTTGAGGTTAAATTCGTGTTTCGTCCATTGCGCCAAGTCCTTCTGCGACATGACGCCACCACTTTTGCGGTAGAATTCGCAGATGACTTTACGCTGGTAATTGGTTAAGTTGCCGTTGCCTGTGCCTTGACGTCGCGGCTTAGAGGGAGGTTTCACAGGGACAGGGATAGACACGGAGGTGGCGTCTGTGAGTGTGGCGTCGAAGACGGAAGCATCGTCGGCGCGGCGCTTGGCTGGAGTCAAATTGGCCGCCATGCGAATCAATTTGCGTAGCGCTTTAGAGGGGGAAGCGCTTTTGAGGGGGAAAACGACAACCCCCTTCAAAACCACTATCAAGTTTCTAAATAAGGGTACTCTTATTTAGCAACATACTGTTAAAATTGATATTAATTAGGAGGATCATTTTTGATCTTTATATCATTTTAGAGAATCCGTCATGGACGCGGAAGCGAAGGTCGAGGTTGAGTCTGTGAAGCAAGAAGACGACGCGCCGCCATGGGAAGACGCTTATGCTCGCCACTTCACTCTCGTTCTGTCTACGATCTTGTTCGAGCGTGAGGACTTCCGTGAGCTCTTCTCGTCTGCAGAACTGGCCATCGCGTCGTGTTTCCTCACAGAACTTAAGACTTTCGAGCAGCAACTATACGCGCGTCTATTTCAACGCCAAGGTCCATGGTATAAGACCACGTCGCTCTTCAAATATTTTATAAAGTATGAGGATCTCAAGCAAGAACAATTACAAGACCAACAGGAGCAAGAGGAGCAACTGCCAGTCAATGAACAAGTGCAGGATGTCGTTCACGTGATGATTGAGGCTGGTTTCCTCCAAAAGTTCCCAATTTCCGCAGTTTTATCACCCAAAACGGCCAAAATGCTCCCAAAAATGACGTCGCCAGGCAAAAAGGAGAAGCAGGAACTTGCTAGACTTGATACAGCACTTGAGGCTATTGAACGATGCGCTACAGCACCGGAACTTGCAATTTTATATAAGAAAATGACAGGTAGTAAGAAACACGTCGCTAAAATGGACCTAATGATGGCGATCAAGAAGGTGGTCAAGACTCAGAGACGCATTGATGGCTCCAGGATCCCTGTCGCACATTTGATGCAGCAGATTTGGCTCGAGAGTTATTCGTTGACAGGCAGGAAGAACTCTGATGTGATGGTGCTGAGGATGACGCCGACGACGCGAGATTTAATGCTGAGGATGCATCGACTGTTCTACTTTGTATCGACTCCGCCGTTTAATGCGACGTCGTTGATGCCACCGCAGTTGGAACATGTTAATCAGTTGATTGCGTTGGCGACGCATAAATTGCGGCAGGAACCGACGCAGTGGCCGGGGTTGATGGTGTTTTTCAAGAAAGTTGCGTATCCGGAGTACAAATTGACAACATGTTTGAGTGGGGATGATACTACTACTCAGATGCTCAACTCTCACCGCGTATTCCCATCGTCAGAAGCCTATGTGAGTTATGAAGTGGCGTATCAGCTGCATCGTATCATGAGTGTCGTTGAACAGTGCATTCAAATTGTGACGCCGGAGAAGGAGTATCAGGAACCGGATCTTGAACTCAAATGGATGCTATCGGATGGTCCACCTGTATTTCTCGCTTTTCAGAGGCTTTTATTCATTCTTTATGAAGATGAAGAGGCCACTGAAACTGAAGAGGAGTGCGTTGTAGTTGAGCCGTCTAGAAAGGTGGACGATAAAGCGTCTGTAGACTGGCAAATGCGGAGCTGGGAGCAGTTTTATTGTGAGATCGAGAAGATGCAGTCGCTTGATGACCTGGTGTTGGCTAGCAGAGGCTGTCTCCAAGCATACCTGAAGTGGATGAAGGCGGCCGCATACAGCACCTCAGGTATTCCGGTTTACTTTTCCAAGTGCAACGCTGGATATCACCTGGTTCGTATCTTGCACACCGCGGTGACCTTGTACGAGAAGATGCGGAAGTACCAGATCGCCACCTTGCTGTTAAACGAATTGCTGGCCGCGCCGTTCCTTGAGCGAAAGCGTGGATACTGGTGGGATCGTCTTGCCTTGAATTTGGAGCACCTGAAGTGTACGGGCCAAGCTAGAGATACTTGTGTGAATGCACTCAATGATCCCCATGTACTCGCGGCCGACCGAATTGCACTTGAAAGGCGCTTGCATCGATTGGAGCGTCAAAAGGACCGTGACGAAAGGAAACGAGTGGAGTCGTTGTCGACTGCTGATCTACTACTGCAAAGTACTGGAACCAGCCTAATTGCTCCAAGTATGAATTTCAACGGCGAAGATGAAGGTGAAGAGAAGGTGGTACCAGCTGAGGCGCATATTGCCTACGAGTATCGTCAAAACCACATCGTGGGCCGTCCTCTAAACCGCCAGACAGGGGAGAAGTCGCGGTTCGTGGGCTATGACGATGAACCGTGCACGGTTGAACAGCTTGTCCTGCAATACTACCGGGATCACCACCCCGTGGATGAAACATCCGACAAGTTGAAGACTGGAGGGTGGTACGGAGTCCATTCGGAAGGTATCGTGTTTGGGAACCTGTTTGGCATTTTGATGTGGGACGTGTTGTATGCAAGTATCCCGGACGTGTTCCAGACGCCATTTCAGTCTGCCCCCTTGGATTTCGGCTATGCGGATGTATTTTACGAAACTCGGCGTGATCTCATTGAGCACCGGATAGCTCAAGTGAAGAGCGAGTGGACATTGGAGGAATTGCTTTCTGCATTCGTGATAAGGTGGAGCTCTGAGTTTGGAAAAGTGACTCGGTTCGTGAGTTGGCCGAGCGATGACGTTGCGTCGTTGCAATTTCATCTGCTTACGATTGCAGCAATGGGGCGAGCACCGCTTGCCAACCTGTTACGTTACATGGCTACGTCAAAGGAATTCCATCAAGCACAGAATGGCCTGCCTGATCTTCTTCTCGTGAAGATTGAGACCCCCAGACCCGATAGTGATCCTGTATCGCCGCAGTGGGCAATTGACACTCACGATTGCCTAAACGTTCACGCCTTTTGTGGTATGGATGAACAGTTGAATATGAATGAGAAAACCAACTTATCGCTAGAAGAAGAGGATTCAGAGACGACGCTTTCAGAAGACAAACTAGAAGTGCAGCCGCTACAACATGTTCTTGACCTTCTGAAGGAAAACAACTATGCTGCTTGCCTGAAGCTGGTGGAAGTGAAGGGCCCACGAGACCGACTCAGTGACAAACAACTACTTTGGCTAAAAGTTCTTAGCGAGGAGATTGGTGTTGATGTCAGCGTGATGCACGTGGAAGAACCCGAAAAACATGTCAAGCGCAAGAAAAAAGAGAGCGCGAGTACAGCAAAATCTGCGCCCCGACAGCGACAAAATAAACGACGAAAGTGATGAATGGCTAGGGAAGTATACAATATTTATGAATGCCATGAGTTCAAGCTGCTAACGTAGCTTCATCGAGTTTTTCATGGCTTGTCGAGTGCGTTCCCATTCCTCTTCACCATCGCTGCTGCCTTCACCACTTTCGCTAGTGACATTAACGGAGACTTCTGTTTCTTGCTGTGAATGTCTTTCGATTGCGCTTGGTGCTGCTGGGGGCATCAGATTCGCATCGTGAAGGTCATGCAAGAAGACTTGGTAGTTATCATCGTCGTTCTTTTCACAACTTCCCATCAAGTTTTTCGCTTCGAAGTCGACACTAGCTATCGCGTCCGGGTCTGTCAAGAACGCCAACACCCACTGCATCTCACTTGTCGACTGCTTCGCATCTGCAGACGTCGAACCATCAACGCCTTCGCTGGGTGGTAAAATCCTCAGCAACTGGTCCAGCTCTGCGTCGGACAATGACAATTCGAGTCGAGGGCCTCCATCCGGCACAACAACATAACCATCTTCCTCTTCAGTAGCATCAACAGGTTGAGTTGAATCCTCTGGAGCTTCGACTTTGTCCTCTTCATCGTCCTCTGTCGGGTTCAAAGCCATCCACTGCTCTTGACATTGGTTCGCCGTCAACACCAACTCGCCGTCGCCACGCCACAGACGCAACTTAGTGGCTTGTTGGCAGAATAACTCGCTGGATGCTTCAAAGTCATAGCCGCTGGCAAACACGCACTGGTTCAATAGGTCGTTGAGCTCGCGCGTCCACTGCATCGCTTCAAGATCCGCCTCGTCCCTCGTGACTGACCGGCCGCCAATCGCGGGATCAGCCAAACCGCCCATTTGACAACCGACCGACCTACCGACACGATGGCTGGCGAGCGTATGCGTTCCGTGCTGTGGACTGATGGTGGGCTGCAGCTTATCGACCAGCGCAAGCTGCCAACGGAGCTGGTGCTTATGCGCTGCGAAACGGTCGAGGATGTCACGCGCGCCATTGCGGACATGACGGTGCGTGGCGCCCCCGCCATCGGCGCGGCCGGCGCGTTCGGCCTGGCGATCGCCGCCAAGAACCTCCAAGCCACGGCCAGCAGCACTAAGGACGACGTCCTTAAAGTTGTGGAACAGGCCAAGGCCACTATTGACGCGGCCCGACCTACGGCCGTCAATCTGACCTGGGCGACGGAACGTGTCGTCAAAGAGCTCCGTACCAAGGTGCAGACGGACGTGAGTGTGGCCGACTTGACGGCGTACACGCTGACGGTAGCACAGGCGCTGGCCGAGGAAGACGTGGCTATTAACAAGCGACTGAGTGAGTTCGGAGCTGAAATTGTGCCGGCCGGCGCCAACATCCTGCATCATTGCAACACGGGCGCACTGGCCACCGTCGACATCGGCACAGCGATTGGCGTCATCTACGAGTGTCACGCACAGGGCAAGAACGTCCACGTGTGGGTGGACGAAACCCGTCCGCGTCTCCAAGGCGCACGTCTTTCGGCCTGGGAGCTTATGCGCGAGGGTGTACCGATCCACCTTATCGCCGACAATGCGGCCGGCTACCTCATGCTGTCAGGCAAGGTGGACGTGGTGCTGTTCGGAGCTGACCGCGTCGCGGCCAATGGCGACGTCGTCAACAAGATCGGCACGTACAAGCTGGCGGTGGTGGCCAAGGAGAACAAGGTGCCGGTGTACGCGTGTGTGCCCACGAGCACCATCGACCTCAACTTCCTTGAAGGCATGGGCATCCCCATTGAGGAGCGCAGCGCCGACGAGGTGGCCTGCATCCGCGGCGTGCGCATCGCACCCGAGGGCTGCCCCGTGTTCAACCCGGCGTTCGACGTCACGCCCAACCGCTACCTGACCGGCATCATCACGGAGGAGGGCGTGTGCTACCCGCCGTTCGAGCAAAGCCTCGCAAAGGCCGTGGCCGCGGCGGAGAAAGGCCGTGCCCAGGCGTAAACCCATTTTCAAGCAAGGCGATAATGAACTTTAGCTCGACGGATTGCCACTGACCACCTAAGACGTGTACGTGTGTGTATTTCTTTCTGTACATGTAGTTTTGCGGCTGTCTTGCGCAGGACTGCAGTGAATGCTTATGAAGGATCAAGCGAAAGCCTGCAACGACGAGTGCCTGTACGACCCGTCCGAGAGCACGAGATCAGATGATCGTCCACACGTGAGGTACCCGCGGTGACAGGATGTTGCCATAGCCGCCGGGCGTGAACGGCAACGCAAAATGTACTGTAACTGATGCTGCTAGACCCACCACTCACGGCGCTGCGCAGTGCGACAGCTAGGAAATGCTGCACACCACAGTGATGACCAGCAATGACAAAAGAGTCCAGCATAGCACCAACTCGAACGAATATGGTGAAGGTATCAGCTAAAACCCGTGGTGTCCGCAGGCGTAACCAGCGTCATGCCAACCAGCACGACGATCCCGGTCAAAGGGGTCATACAGCGACGGTCTCGATGCTGTTCCAGCATTGCCAACGCATAGGCAATGGCGGCGCTCCCTCCTGATGTCATGGCGAAGTGGGATTCATCAGCATGCGTGCGCTCCGCAGACGAAGCAAGCGGACCTTGCCAGCATGGCTTCGCCCGCCAGCTGTCCATGCTGCGGCCTCGCGCCGCAATGGAGGGCGAGCAGCTCATCGACGGGCTCATTTGCATTTGTGTGAGGTCTCCGCGACGTCCTCCGGTACCATGCTTTCCAAGGTCGGTAGTCTGCAGTCCGTGCTCAAGACGACGCCGTGGCTGGTGACCACCACGCTGGTTCTGGCGTGGACCGATCCGCATCGCCGCTACAAGCTGCTGTTGCTGCTGTTCGGCGGTGCCGGCGCCGCGGTGGTGCTCAAGGTTCTGCACATTGCGATGCGTGGACTGTGCAAGGACCCGTTCGAGGGCGCCTACCTGCTCGGTAGTCTGCTCTACGCCTTCGCCAAGACCGTCTTTCAGTATATGGCTCGAGGCTTCAAGCCTATTTTCCCTCAATGGACGCTACGCTTTGAGTTGTTTCGCATCTTCATTCGCGTCGGTATGGAGCTGTACGGCGAACGGGTACTCGGAGACGAGAGTTACGCGTCCATCGTCCGTGAACAGAGTGAGTGGTTTGGCACTTTCTGGGGTCGTAAAGCCTGTCGAAAGGCTGGCAAACGCTACGAACCAGTCAACATCAACGGACTGGAACATATCTGGTTGCGGTCGCAGACGCCTCGGAAACCCGGTACCAAGAGACTCGTAGTGCTGTACGCCCACGGAGGCGGCTTCGCTATCATGAGTCCGAGACTGTACATTCACTTCAGCAACGCTCTGTGCAGCTTCATTGAGAAGGAACTAGTACGTCAACTTGGCTCCAAGGCGGCCAGTAAGGTGCATGTGGAGATCTTCCTGGCCAACTATCGTAAAGTGCCCAAGTACAGCTACCCGGCGCAACCTCAAGACATCGCCAAGGTCTACGAACATTTGCTGTACCATGAAAACCTGGACCCGTCTCAAGTGGCTCTTGCGGGTGACAGTGCCGGCGCTGGGTTGATCATGTCGGCTATGCTGAGAGAACGTCGTACCAAGCCTCACTTCCTACCGCTGTGTGCTGCACTATTGTGTCCGTACGTTGACCTCACCGGAGATGAACTTCCGTCGTCTAACTGCATCCTCACTCCTGAATGCTGCAACGCCGTGCTGAAAGCTTATCACCCGTCGATCGAGGACCCGAGCAAGTGGGGCGATGCTTCGTCAGTTCACTGCGACCTGCGCAACCTGCCGCCGGTGTACGTACAGACCGGAGACCTCGACAGTATCCATCAACACGCAGTGCGTCTGGTAGCTAAGGCTAAAGCCGACGGCGTCACCAACTGGGAGTACGACCTACACGAAACGATGCCCCACGTCTTCCCCATTTTCCCGGTGTGGTTCCTACCGCACGCCGATGAGGCCATCCAGAAGACGGCAGCGTTCATTGTCCGACAACTTCGCCCAACTTTGAAGACCAACAACGGCTTCAACCGCGCCGCTGTGGCAGCTTAAGAGCACGCTATTTCGTGAACCTACAGCGCTGGTCGATAGCATAGCGCAATCTTTTAAATCAATCAACACTACATGCAGCCTGACAAGTTGAAGTGAAGCACATGTTGAAGTTGTCATTAGCAAGACGGTATTGTCAACTAGCTGCGTTCGCCGGTAAACTCTCAGTTGTGGCATCGGAGACGCCTCTCGAAGCCTTGATGAACTGCTTCGCAGCAAAAGCTGCAGCCTTTTGCACGCCGACCTGCGCGTACGGCAGCACGTAGGACGGAAAGATGGAGAACACGTGTGGTAGATCCTCATGCACATCCAGCTCCCAATTCGTGACGCCATCGGCCTCTGCCTTCTGTGCCAGACGGATCGAGTGCTGGTAGATGTAGTCGAGGCTTGCAGCTTGGACAAACACCGGTGGAAGTCCACGCAGATCGCAGTGAACGGACGAAGCATCTGCCCACGTCGTTGGGTCCGACGCCGTCGTGTGGTAACACACTCGACCAGCAGCGATCATCTCCGGAGACAGAAGACAATGCGCTGACGAAGCCTCCGCGTCGCCGTGCGTCTCAACCTCCGACATATCAACTGCAGGACAGATAAGGATGGCAGCTAGAGGCAAATGTTCTCTGCTTGCATCTCGCATTCTCAACAAAGTTGACATCACGAGTCCTCCACCAGCACTGTCACCTGCGAGGATGATCTGCTCCGGAGGAATACCTTCAGTATGCAGTAGGTGTTTGTACGCAGCGACGGTGTCTTCAGGAGGTGTGGGGAAGCAGTGTTCCGGTGCCTTGCGGTAGTTACCGAGGAAGACGTCGACTTGAACAGGTTGACTGTTTCCAAGACGTTGACACAACTCCTTCTCAATGGCGACGGCAAGTGTTGCTCCGAATGAAATGTAGAGTCTAGGACTCATGACAGCGAAGCCACCGCCGTGGACGTAAAGCACCACGAACCGCTTCGTCGTGGGTGTTCGTGGAGCTGTTGACCGAAGCCAAACGTGTTCTAGTCCATTCGCGTGAACCGGTTCAATACGTCGACCATGCTGTCGACAAGCTACCCAGCCCAACACTGTACCGAATGCTGCACTTTGAGAACGGATGACGCGCGCATGTTTGGCGTCAATCACCATGCGTTCACCATGAGGTCCTCGTGTACATTCTCGAATGACAGCTCGCAGAATCTCAAAACGGAGCGTCCAGTTCTTGAATTTAGGCTTGCAACCTCGTGCCACGAATTCGACGATAGTTGAGCCAACGATGAAGACCAAACGTGTTACCAAACGCACAGCTTCCCACGGTGTACTGCACATGCCCTTGAAAGTCTCGTGAAGAATAGTCAAGGTCAAAGCTCCAGCTGCACCACCGAAAAGTAGTCGCACAATCAACCGCCGTCGCTCGGGGTCAGCCCAGATACGCTTCACCATGCTCCATTGAGCTCTCAGCTTCATCGATTCCGTCAACGCCACCATGTGGTTCGCAGCTTGCAAGTCCGTGAATGATCCTTGTCCAGCAGCTTCAACTCGAAAGCGTCAACCGGCACCTGTTGGATGTTGAAGTGGAAACCAAGCACCACAAGTCGCACTCGACCTGTTCAAGTGACGCTGGCGACGACGGTCTGAAGCAGTTAGTTTTGTTATGAGTGCAGCAGTATGCTGGTGATGCTCTTCACGCCGACACGTTCAGATCTTTAACGAGACGGACGCAACCCATCGGTCGGTTCGTGAACAATCCCATCGGATGCTTGTTCATGCACGTAGGCGTCAACCTACACGTCAAAAGCAAAGCAAGTCAAACAACACACACAGCAGTGAGGACATGCATGGAAATCTATATTGCTCAGTCGCAAAGACCACTTTCACGTCCAGTCTAGTTGCGTCGTCGTTTCTTGCGGCCTTGGTTGCTGCGTGCTTTCTGGATGTTGCTGGACACGCGGTGAGTGTACTGCACCACGGCCTCGTCCGCCATGATCTCATCCGTAAAGGTTTTGCGGCGCTGCTTCTTGGTGAGTCGAGCTGAGTGGAACTCGTGTGCACCTTCAATCACCACACCCATCTGGAAGTGCTTGGGCAATGCACGCGAATGGTCCGAGCTCTTGTAGAACTTCTTCGGGTCCAAGTAGTTACGCATACGCAGCAACGCAAAGTCGTTACGCGCGTCGTCCGTCATCTCGTCCGACTCAAAGTTGAACCACCGCCGACCCGCCGACTTTTTGTGTTGAGACTCAGCACGTTGCCTCTCCGAGTGCGCAGTAGCCTTCTGACCTGCAGCAAGCACTTTGGCCTCCTCTGCCGCCCGCGCGTCCGCACGTAGCGTCGCCGCCTGCGAGCGCTTGGAGCCTGCAAAGTTAAAGAACTCCTTGTACTGCGAGGCGCCGCTGTCCAATTGGTTGGGCACTAACCGCCGCTTCAACACGTCAGCAGCCGACAGCTTTGCACGAGCAGGTGTCGCAGTCGACGTCGAAGGTGGAGCACTAGACTTTGTAGACAAGTTTAATCCCGACGCAGCAAGGAAAGCCTGCAATATAAAAGTAATAAGTCAGTAACAATGACACCATCAGTTACAACTGCATGTAGCACAGCACGTACGTATTGGTCGATGTCCTCGTCATCTTCGTCCTCCTGCTCCTCCTCCTTGTTCTCCTCCTCCTCCTCTTCATCCAGCAGCATAATCTCCTCCTCTTCATCATCGTCATCTAGCAGCATAATCTCCTCCTCCTCTTCAACAGCCTCAGTCTTCTCCACTGCAGCTTCAGCAGCAACCTCCTTCTCCTCAACCTGCTCCTGCTTTTTCTCCTGGTCCGACGGTTTCTCCTGGGTTTTCTCCTGGTCCATCAGTTTCTCCTGCTCGTTCTCGGACTTAGTCTCCAAGTCGATGACGACCACTTCTTTCTCTTTCTCCTGGTCCACCGGCTTCTCCTGCTTCTTCTCCTTCTCTTCCTCCTCGTCTTCGTCTGTCATGATGGGAATCTCCTGCGCTGATTCCTCACTCGCCGTCTCGCTCTCATCCTGCGGCTTCTTGACGCGACTGCGCGGTGACGGCGTGCGACGCAACTTCCTGACGGGGGCGCGGCCAACAGGCGAACTCATTGGGGACGGCGACGGGCTGGAGGCGGCTGCGGCCTTGGCCTGGAGGCGGCGCGACGTCCGGCGGGTCTCCACCATCTTGAACTATTGACTGGTGAAGGGGCTTGCGTACATTACGACTGCTGATTGGTTGAAAATCATAATTATTGGTAAAACTAAATATAAATTTTGAGATGCTTTATTTCTAGATAGAATTGTAGTTCTGTTTGTAGGTAGATCTGGATTGTAGCTTAAAATGGTACGCAAGACCGTCAAGAAGCTGGCCAAGAAGGCTCCAGTACGACGAGAAATTGGAGCGAAGTATTAGTTGCATGTTGTGTATTGATGTTTTATGGTGTTGTGGCCATTGTTTTACGTTCAGAAAGTGATTTTTGAGGCCGCCACGGGTAAGAAACTGGATGACGTCGTGGCCAAGGCTCAGCGTGTCAAGGCCAAGCACAAGAAGAAGAAGAACTCGTCCTACGAGGTGGATGACGACGTTATTAAACTCATGCGGAGACAACTGGCCGATATTGGCTGCAAATTGCACGTAGGACGGTAGAATGACGACAAATTAGTCCATTTTAGTCCACGGTCTCCGATATCTTGTAGATTGACCTTGTCACGCGTTGCATTTTGTCTGTAGGAGGTGGAAGCCGACGGCAATTGTCTCTTCCGGTAGGTTACTCAACACTATACAGTGTACAGAATGTCTAACGAACTACAGGTGCTGCTTGTGACGTTGTGTAGTGCACTAGGTGACCAACTCTATGGAGATCAACATCAACATGAAGAAGTTCGCAGGAAAATTGTGGCCTACTTGGAGCAGCATCGTGACGACTTTGAACCGTTCATGGAAGACGAGGAGAAATTCGAGAAGGTATGATACACTATCGTTGTTGTGGTGCGAGGCTGACAAGACTGACGCAGTGCAGTACTGTGAGCGCATGCGGGAAGACGGCACGTGGGGCGGCAACCAAGAGCTGTACGCTGCGGCACGGCTGTTTCAAGTGTACATGGTCGTCCATCAAGATCAACCAAGTGCACGGATCATGGTGATCGAGTGCGACCGTCTCAAGCCCACGCGGTTCGTTCACGTGGCTTATCACGGCGAGGATCACTACGACAGCGTCCGAGCGTTAAAAGACCCCGTCGATCCGGACAGTTTGCCAGTTTCAATTGAGCTGGACTGCGACGGCTTTCGCTCGGAGGATTTCGCCAAGGTGCGTGCGTTTCTTAGGTGGATTTCGCTCTGTTACTAAGCGTTTGCATTGATTTGAATCATGTAGCGATGGCAGACGCACGCTCTTTCGTCAGGATCTGGAAGCGAGCGCGTCGTTCCAAAGTCACCTACAGACACAGCAGACGGCGACGTTGTGCGACTGGCAAGTAGTCTCGGTGAACAGTTACAGGTAGCAGCTGGAGCTGGAATTGCCGGTGCAGATGGCAAAACTCTGAGCAAGAAAGAGCAGCGTCAACAGCGTAAGGCTGAGAAGGCCGCGAGGAGTTCTGCTCGCAAGCTGGTATCGACGTCGAAATAATCGACGGTCGTAGAGACAGAATAAATGATCCGGTTCCGGTTGCAAGTACTGGTGCGAAACCAGCTCTGCTGGCGGAGCGATGGATGAAAATCTCGCTACCAGTTCGTCACGTCTTTCCTAGTATCAATTGCGTGTGGCATGACGTCTGCGATGTCGCGTGCATTTACATCAAGGTGGTGAGACCTACCGTCCTGGTGGCCAGCTGGCTAGGAACGGAGCCTTCCACCACAAACGGTTTTTGGCTTTCATTGAGCGTTATGCGCGACTCAATGGGTCCTGTACGCCAGCTGGATCGGAACTGCCGGCTACCTCTGCCGCTGGACTCACTTGGAAGCGACTGGGTCTTCATCCATTTGTGAACTCACCACACGCAACGCGAGACAACAACAACCAACTTATCAACTTCATTATCTACCACTTCACAGCTTGAGGTTCCTACCATGACGTCTCAACCTGGTAAATTGAGTTCTCGTTTCAGCTTTCGGTCATCGTCATGGAGTAGCAGCAAACGACGGTCTCACAAGGGGGTGCGTTTCTGGTTCAGCTCCAGTTCAAAGGACAATAACGATCTGGCTGCAGATGCCGCAGCAGCAGCAACGGAAGTGGACGAGGAATTCCAGAAAACTAAACAGAGAACCGAGTCGGGAAGTTCGTACGTCCCTCGAGTCGAGTACGGCTCTCCACGTTGCAACGTGGAAGAGCGAGATGCACCTTGGACCAGCAATAAACAGGTAGAACAACACTACACGGCACTCGGATGGACTGTCGTTTCCATTTCTAAGGACGGCAATTGCCTGTTCCGAGCTATCAGTGACCAACTTTACACGAACGAACTCTTCCATCAGGATATCCGACGACGGCTAGTGGACTTCATTGAGAGAGAGGAAAAACTCCTTCAACCATTCGTAGAAGATGAAGTTGTAGGCGATTACTGCACTCGTATGCGTGAGGACGGAGAGTGGGGTGGTCATCTTGAGTTGTACGCAGCGGCGAGATTATTCAACATCCACATTGTCGTTCACACAGGTCCCATTCGTAGACTTCGAGTAACAAATGACGATGAATGTGATACCGAAAAGCAGGGTCCACCTCCATCGCCGCCGTACCGGATACTGCATTTGCTGTACAAGGACGACCACTACAGTAGCTTACACTCTAACGAGGAAGTCAAGACTATCGCACCAGAAGAATACACAGTCATCCTCACAGAATCAACGGACAAGATCGTGAAGGTTCAGGAGTGCAAAGTTGTAAGTATCCAAGACCTGGCGAAGAAGTCTCATAAAAGTTACGACCCGTCCAGGAAGGCTGTCAAGTTCGAAGAAGTTGTTGAAGCTAGACCACCACCTCGTGGGGGTAAGGCGCTGCTCTATCAGGAAGAAGATCTACCGGAATGTGGCGTATTTCTCCCGAAACAGGTTCTGTTCAAGCGTGGTAAACGTCGTGTTAGTGGCGCGACGCTGTTCTCACTGGTTCATGTGCCGTCGATGAACACTTTGAAAGCTATTGTTGAAACTACATCCGCATCAGAGACGTCTACTTCGTCCGAAGCTTCCACCGCTACTTCATCCAGCGAGGACCAGGATAACCAGTTGGAAACGGATTCTCCTGTATCGGAACGACCTCGACCAAAGGCACCGACATTACGGGCAGTACCAGTTGAGTTCCCGAGCAAAGCTACTTTCCACAAGGGTCGAGCCGCGGGTGCAATTTGCTAGACAGACAGACATCGTAGTGATCCTAGCATCGGAACTCCGAGTCACTCACACATTTGAGTGTCTAGCTGCCGTTAGCATCTGTACAATATGAAGAGCGCACTCAAAAGTGTACGACAAAGTGGTGACTTTGTCGTACATTTTTGAATGTCTGCATTGGTATCTTGTGCGTAGGGGCTTGGAATCCTCACCAAGCGTCATGGTGCTCTCTAAACGGACAGGCGGCGTTAAACCATCGAGCGCATTCCTGGATTCGCATCCAAGCACGAAAGTTTTCAACCATGATCGCATTCAAGACTCACCACCAAGCAGCTTTAACTCTGTTGGCGGTCATGCTGCAAAGTGTTTTCGTAGATAGCACCCAGCACCAAAACTTCTGTACATGACGTTCCTGGCTTCGGGTGGTGTTATCGCAGTCGCGGTGATCCACTTCAACTTCTTGGGCATGTGCTCCACTCCACGGGAATCGGTTCTGCTGTTCTTACGCATTGGCATCACGTTGTTCAAGACATTTGCACCGTTCGTGAAGCGAGGCTGTAAAACGAAATTCCCGAACTGGTCGTTGCGCTTTGAACTTGTCCACGCCATGATCCACGTCTGCACGAAGACGTACGGCAAACGGATGGTGATCCAGAAGCACGCGCAGTGGATCCGTGCTCAGAGTGACGTATTGGGCTCAATTCTGGGCTTGTTCTCGTGTCGCCAACTCGCGAAGTTGTGAACTTCAACGGACTTGAACACTTGTGGCTCCGAAACAAACAACCTCTTCAGAATGGAGCTAAACGTTTCGTAGTGCTTTATCTGCACGGTGGAGGCTTTGCAACTCAGAGTCCAAGACTTTACATCTCGTTTGGTTCTTCGTTGGCTTCCACGATCGAGAAAGAGTTAGTCAAGTTGAATGGTGATAACTTCAAGGTTGATCTTCTCCTGGGAAATTACCGAAAAGCTCCCGAGTTCCGCTTCCCCACCCAATAGGACGATGCCGTGACCTTGTACGAGAACTACTTACTGGAACATGAAGGTCTGTCACCGTCACAGATCATCCTGGTAGGTGACAGTGCTGGTGGAGGTCTCGTCATGTCCACACTACTTCGACTGCGCGATTCCAAACCTGATCATCTTCCTCTTGCTGGTAT
The DNA here is from genome assembly GCA_014706105.1 of Phytophthora quercina. Classification (NCBI taxonomy): domain Eukaryota; phylum Oomycota; class Peronosporomycetes; order Peronosporales; family Peronosporaceae; genus Phytophthora; species Phytophthora quercina. The sequence continues at coordinate 318,095 of JACBOW010000091.1, read as the reverse complement.
ACTGCTATCACCAGCCGTCGACCTCACGGGCGACGAACCTGACGCTCCAAACTGCTTCCTTGCACGTGAAATGTGCAAAGCTTTCAGCACCGCGTATCCATCCAAATAGCGCCGATCCAAGCAAATGGGGAGACGCTTCCTCAGCGCAGTGCAAGCTCCACGGTCTCCCACCAGTTTTCTTACAAACTGGTAAACTTGACTACATTTTCCAACATGGTGCCCGTCTTGCAGCTAAAGCCAACGCCGATGGTGTCACGAACTGGGAAGTCGATGTACATGAAGACATGCCCCATGTCCTTTCCATCTTCCCTACATTCGTCCTCCCGTATGCCCAAGTCGGTCGGTATCCAGAAATTGCATCTTTCGCTGCTAAAACCTTCCTCAAGAGTGAAAAACACGAGTTTAGAGCTGCAAATTCTACAGTAGCTAAAACCTTTAGCGATGTAACTTTCAATCGCACCTTGCATCCAACGGCTTTCGCTTTCGCGAACGGACGCGACTGATCTCCAAAGTCCAAACGAGATCCATCGAGGAAGTAACTAACCATGTCGAAGCGCGAATCCAAGCACGACGATGACGATTCCGGCAAAGACGGCAGCGATGAAGACATTTCCGACAGCGGGAGTGAAGAGGATTCCAGTGAAGAAGACATGTCCGAGTCAGATGACGACCGCAAAGTCAAAGCACCTGATGGTGTCAAAGCTGCGGGTTCGGAACGTACTTTGGTGAACCAACCGTTCGATGAAGCAGTTGATTTGAGTGAATCCGAAGGCAGCATCTTGTCTGAAGACCCCAATTCGCCTAAGAAACAACCAGGAGGAGGCAAAACTCTCAAGAATCAACCATTTGATGAAGCACTTGAGTTGTCCGAAAGCGTCCAAGAAGTTGAAAGTCCTAAGAAAACGATGATGGCTGCATCCGAGAAACCTTCCAGTATCTCCAATGTTCGAGACGCAAAGAGTAGTGCTCCTGCCTCAACGGCAGTGGGTAATGAGATGAAGAACAACCCGTTCGATGAAGAAGTGGATCTGAGTGACTCGGGTGATAGCGTCGACACCAACGGCCAACCAAGTCCCAAAGCTCGACAAGGTATCAAGGATACGCAGCCAACACCTTCAGTGCCACGTCAGACAGCACCAATTGAAAGTAAGAAGCCAAGTATGGAAACACTGACTCCGGCACCTAAACCCGCTGCTGCAGTGCCTGAAAAACGTCCTGAACCAGCACGAAAACCTGCACAGGAATCTGCCAGCTCTTCTGATGAATCAGAGAGTGGCGAAGACGACGATGAAGAGGAAGAAGACGAGGACGTAAGAGAGGAATCCCAGTCGACTTCGCATGCAGCTCCATCTGCAGTCCAACATGCGAGCAGTAGCGCTGGAACGGGTACTGCAAGTACCGGCGGAACCTCGAACCATGCAGCGATGATGGCGAATGCTGGAGGATACAAGGAGAGTGACTACGCACACTTGAAGGTCTCACACGAAGTCCGTGAACTTTTCCAATACATTGGACGCTTCAAAGCACAGGAGATCGAATTAGAGACGCGACTCAAATGTTTCATTCCAGAGTACATACCTGCAGTGGGAGACATGGACGCCTTCCTCAAAGTGCCTCGTCCAGATGGCCAAGCGGATCAATTGGGTCTCAAAATGTTGGATGAACCGAGTCTAAACCAATCCGACGCCACTGTGTTGGACTTGCAGCTCCGTTCCACGTCCAAGAAGAAACACGGCGACATTGTCGTCCGCAGCATCGAGAACGCCGAGAAATCTCCACGTGAAATCGACCGCTGGATCAAATCCATCGCCGACTTGCATCGCACCAAACCACCGCCACAAGTTCACTACACGAAGACGATGCCCGACATTGAGAGTCTCATGCAGGTTTGGCCAGAAGAGTTCGAGGAACTTCTGAGCAAAACGACGTTACCTAGTGCAGATCTGGACATGGGTCTCGAGCAGTACGTGCGAGTCATCTGTGCATTGCTAGACATCCCTGTACACAAGAACGTCTTCGAGTCGCTGCATGTGCTCTTCATCCTGTACCTCGAGTTCAGTAGTAACCAGCACTTTATGCCTCTATTGTGAACTTTGTCCCTCAATAGAACTGCACTCTTCCCCCAAATGTTCATTTGTTTCTGCATAAAACCAAAAACGCTTGGCTCTAATGGTTAAAACTGATGCTCTTCCTCCTGCTCACTGTTTCTTGTCACTGTCCATGTTCGAAAGCTCCTGCTGCTTTTCCATCATCTGAAAAAAATCACAAAACACAAAAGTAACGTTAGGGTTTGCATCAACAACCTATAACCACACACATTATAGCAATAGCACCTTCTCCTGGACTTCCTGTAGACACTTCCAGCCAAAGAGAATGCGCTTGGAGATGGTCTCGTCGTCCTAATGCAAATATAACATTAGGGTTACTGTTGTCATATTTGAATGGGCACAAGAGCTCGTCCGCCTTACCGATTCGTAGCGGTTCTGCTCGATCTCCATGCGCGCGTTCTTCTGTAGAACATCGGACCAGAGCTGGCCCTGCTCGTTGCGGTGCGGGAACATGCGCGAAGTGCGTAAAATCTCCCGGTACAGCCGCAGCACCTCCTTCTTCTTGTCTAGCAGCATTATCAAATTTTGGCTCAAAATTCCACAGCGAGACCAGTAGTGTGTCATACACAACGTAAAAATCACGATAGAGACCACTTCAACTTGACATTTGGAGAGTCGCCGTTAGATTTGTATCATTGTCATGGGGAATGCTGAAAGTGGCGAGACGGAGCCCATAAGGCTCAAAGAGGAGCTGGCAGAGATGCATCGATCTTTAAATGCGCTCAGTTTGCGCTGTCGACCTCCGCCTGTGCTTCGCCCCGGTCAAATTTCAGTGGATAACGTAATAATTGACATTCGAGAAGGTAATTATCCCATTCCAGCTTTGTGCTTCAGTTATGGTAACTACCAATGTTTGTGTATGTTCTACAATGAATTTGTAGATGTGAAAGTGGTTCTTGGTCCTGTGGTGGGGAAAGTTGAGTTTCAACTCGCTCGGGTGCTGCTGGAAGTGAATCGAAAGGCAAATGTGACAGTTCATGTGTCAACGTTGGATGTTGCCACGAATTCCATGGTGGAAGTCCCACAACTTCGAGTTTCAATGCAGTGTGAAGCAGATCGACCTGTTGTGTTTGTTTTGAATCGGTTAGTACCCGGCAAACGTTATACAGTAACGTTTGGGGGGATTCGACAGAAGGATGTCGAGTCGAAACGTGCCACTTTTCAGACGCAGAGTTTGGAACATGGCAACAAGTTGAATGTGGTGGCTGTGAGTGGAGATAATGTGTACGATCTTGAGAGTGGAGAATCGAATTTGTGGAAAGATGTTCGGGAGCGAGTCGAACATGATGAGATGCACATCGTTCTGCATCTTGGTGGACAAGTTGCGATGAAAAACATGTTTGACAAGGCTGTGCAGCTACTTTTACTCCATGGAGAAGGGCTGACGTATGATGTTACAATGCAAGCAAAGTGGGAAATGATGGAGACGAAGGCTATGGATATTCTTCGATCTGCGTATCGTTTACAGTGGACGCTGTCGCCGAATCTGCAGTTCGTGCTCGCCAATGCCAGCAATCTGATGATGTGGAATGATGCTGACATTTACCCACGATTTACCACTCGTGACGAGTTCTACATTGACCACGAACAGCCAACACTACGCGTAAGTAGCCACAGCTTTAAATTCTGCAACTTCCTTGTATTTATCGTTGTTTTTATCTGTTTGACTGCAGATGCAAGTCATTCGCACTGTCACGCGATGTGCGCGACGTCTCTATCATGAGTACCAGCGTCAGCTTTGGGATGACGATTTTAAACAATTCGTTGAGCGTGAGGTAAATTTCGTTTGGGTTTGGGTCTTTTTGGTAAAAGTGGGAACGACTTATTCATTTGTGCATGGCCTGGCAGGTCGAACTGCTGGCTATTGCGGAAAAAGCTTTGGTCTCGACAGCTCAGATCTTCGTGCTGTCAAATCAAATCCCAAAAATCGTCGAGGAGTTGGAATTACAGAAGAAACGACACGAAATTGAAAATGCGAGACGTGTGGAGAAAAACCTTCGCGCTATAGAGGCTGAGAAAGCGAAACTGGAGAAGCAACTGGTGAGTTACAACCAAGTCTTAGCTCCTCAGCGAGGAGAGGAGTTTTTATTCGAGGTTGGGAGCATTGGATTTCTCGTACTGGATTTGCGTAGCAACAGATTGGAGCCCGGCGGATCTCAAGCACGTGAAAATGAACTACTTAGCAACGTACAGTGGAGATTTATCGAGGAAACACTAGAGCACGCTAACATTCAGCTACTCTTGATTTGTTCAGAAGCTCCACTCATAGACGACGTCGTTCTGGAAGCAAAACGTTCAATCGACTCTGTATCTGCAGAAAGTGAAACATCATGGAGTGAGAATGGTGTAGCACAGGCTCGCTTGCTGTCACAGCTTTTTGACTGGAAACTGCAGCAGCCAAACCGCAAATTCTTGATACTCGGTGGGGCCAATCCAGTGCATTGCTTTGCTAGGATGCGTGTGAAGGACACTAAACTGAGAACGGAAGCAGAGCAATTTACCGTCGGCCCGATTTCTGCCTCGCCTCATGAATCCGTGATATCAACGAGGAACGGACTACTACACGATCGATTCGAGTTCGAGCATCTCGAAGAAGTTGTCAACACGAAATGTTATTTAGAATTAAAATTGGCGAGCGGTCAGAGCAATGTCATCGAAGCGAGTCGAGTTGGAAAAGATCTACAAAGTGACAATTTGTCTAAAGTATTGCTTGGACCGGTTGTTGGGTGGGTCGACGATTGGTGCGCCGTGATCCTCCTGGAAGTCGACCGAGATGTCGACGTAGTGTGTTTAGTGGAGAATCCTCTGACTCAAGAAAGTCGTCGTGTGTTCCAGCGGTTTTTTGCTGATCAAGCCAACTCGTTCTTCATCACACACTTGCGATCCGGACACTACTATCGAATCTCGTTCGAGAACGTTCAAAACCCGGAGCAATTTCAAGGAAGCTTTACGACGATGGCGAAATCTCCGCAGCAGTTTGACGTTGTAGCACTGTGCAATGAAAGCAAGCCCCACAGAATTCCAGGAAGACTTGATGAAGACAGCAAGGAACCACATTTGTGGCACAGAATTGCGGAGAATACGGTGGAAACTCCCTTCGTCGGTCTCAATTTGACAGTACATTTGGGTGGGCAGTTTTTCCCAGAATCTAATGTTCATATCCACGAAGCATTGGTGTATGCGGGTAACAACATGGCTTCGTCGAATCTAGATTTCAATGACAGTGCAGACCCAACCAGTTCTACATGTAGCATTCTTAGCCGGTTTCGGGAAATGTATCGAGCGACGTGGAATGCACCAGGTGTTCGTGAAAGTTTAGCACACGGGGCACACCTCATACTGACAAATGAGAGTGACCAGCTTCCTGCCAACAACCAAGATGGGGAAGATCAGCAGAATGTCAGCGTTCGAAAATCGCTCACGAAATTCCACGTGCGGTACCAAAACTTGCTTCTGCCGCCTTCAAAGCGGCTAAAGAGTGACGAAATGAGGTTTCGTAAGCCTCTAAGCCACAGCTTTGGAGCTTTTGGACTTTTTGTTCTTCCGATCCAAGAACTTGGAGGTTTGTGTATCCACGAATCTACTTGGGATGCTTTTCGAGTATTGCTGGCAACACCGAAGTTGTCGACACTACTCCTGGTATCAAGTGAAGCTCTCATTGAAGAATCTCTAGAAGACATCAGAGAAAAAGCGTGTATGGATGCTTCTTATCGTTCCAAATTTGGGTTTTACCGGCAAGATGTGACACGATTGTTAGAGATCCTGTTCAATTGGCAACGAGACGATCCTGCGGCTGAAAAGACTTCCCAATTGAAGAAGCAAGTTGTTCTCCTTAGTGGTAGTCGCTATCAAAGTTTTGAGTCCGTGATTCGCGAAGTTTACAGCAGCGAGATTCCTCTTACCAGCACTTCATTCCCGAACTTACCCATCGCGAACTCTCGGGCATTATTCCAGTACGTTGTGGGGCCGTTGCAAGCATCAAACGTAAACATTCGTCCAGCTGCTCTGTTCACACAAGGAACCTTACTCGAAAGATATACGTACCGCCACACTTTTGTGAGGAAAGCTCTGTCAACTACTGAAGGCAAAGAAATACCGTCAACTTTGGGTACTTTTGCAGTTGACACAATCGAAGTGGGTGCTGCTCGTTTGGATGTTAATAACAGCAGTGGATCTACTCAAGTAGCTAGCCAACTGATTCATTTACTACTTGTAAGTGCTGAGAAGAATGTAGTTGGTGCATCGGAGGATGAATCCGCAGATACTCCAACTACGTACGGCATTTGCAGCTTCGTATCACATGATCCAATTGAATTCGATAAAGATTCCAGCAGTGAAAAGCCCGACTCAAGTGTTCCAAGCGAAAACCAAGTACGTTGCTGCCAGGTTGACAATTGGCAGCTATCGACTGTACTGCCCTCATGGCTTCGTGAGGTAAGAGACTTGATTCATTTTGAGATAAACATTGAAACTAAACACTCACTATTATTTGCTCTTGCTCGCAGCTTTTGGCTCAAACTACGACTGAAAGCGAAGAGGAAGAGGTTACACATCGCATGCTCTACTTACGTGAGAGAGAGAGAGAGATACATGCCGCATTTCAGCAAAATCCTAATCTTGTGGATGGATTAGTGACATTGTCAAGGGAGAAACGGTGCGCAGCTGTACTTACCAAGTCATTTGAAACAGCTCACCACTCAGGAGGAACCGCCTTCCAAGAAAAATTTCCTGACGCTCCATCAAGATTTATTGTGGCATTTACGCTTCAACAGCTACGGACAGCTCAACCACCGACCCAACTAACGCTTACCGTCGGTGCTATCGAACTCGAGCAATACGCACTTCTTTTTCAGCAAAGCTTTGTGAATACTTGGCTTTTTAACGAACGTCTCGACCAGTTCTGGAGATAAGCTCGGTCCTAACAGAGAGAAGACCTGGAAGTAAAATATTGTTCTCTTCCTCAAAACATTTTAATAATACTGTGTAGTTTAGTGTAGGGGGGCTATGGATACTGTGTATGTCATCACGGCAAGTCCCAGTACGCGCACAATCCAAGATACCTCGAAGTGTAAAGTGTTTGCTGCACTGGTAGAACGTAGATTAGCAGTACCAGTTCCGGTTGTCCCAGTCCCTCCTGTTCCAGGGTCGTTCACAAAGTTGTAGGCTTCAGCAGAGTCGCAGATGACAGTCGGGTCTGGACATGTAAGGATTCCAGAAAACCCAGGGATGGATATCTGCTCACCTTTGGTAGTACAGTTGACTTGAATGGCGTCATTTGACTTGCTACGTGGAATTGAGAACTCGATGATACTTTTGCTGGTATCGTTTCTGCCGTTGTCATAGCAACGCATAGCGTAGCATCCAGTTTGACGACGAGAGTTGACAATCCAATTTGTTGAGTCGGAACTGCGAAGTGTTGTGGTTGTACACTTGCAGTTGGGGCAATAGGATTCTCCTAAGATATTAATCTTCGTAGACCCAGGAAAAACGAGATTGCTGGGGTTACTGCAGTCTCCGTACGTGTAGCCGACGTTGATGGGACAGAAGTCTGCAAAATCGTCACCTCCTTTGGTGGGGGCACCAGCAAAATATCGATAGTCCTGAGGAATAGATCGACCAGTAGATATGGTACAAACGGAGCGTGATGAGGCATCCACTGAGCAACTTTCAGCACTGTTACTTGTGCAGTAGTGGTCAGCCGCTACAGATATACCAGTATCGGGATTGATACATTTCTCCGTAGCAAACGCACATCCTCGGTTCTCTCCGAAATGCAGTCGTTCCGCTGCCTCCGTGTTTGCTCGGTACCATCCAGAATCCTCGAAGAAGGCCAAGGTTAAAGCGCTAAATACATTCCGGAAGCTGTCCACAGGCGTCATGTATTCAGGTTCGAAGATGCGTTCCTCCCAGTGCGAACCGAGACAACCCGAGTCATCTTGCTGCTCGATTTCAGCTCCTGCGAGCGAGTTGCAGCCGAAGTGTGACTTGACGAACGCAGCTACGTTAGGTGTCACCATTTTAGCGACGGCGTGACCTCGTTCAGTAAAGTGCTGTACCGTGTTGGTGCTGGGCTCGACGTAGTAGTCAATAGGTGAGCCATTTGGACACGTCCCTGTCGTGTAAGTCGGTGGTCTCCCATTTGAATCGCGGGGTGTACGTGGAGTTCCGTCAGGATAGCGCATGTACGGGAAAAACTGCGCTGAGAACCCAAGTGCGTGGGTGATTTCGTGCATGGCAGTCGCGACTTGCGACTCGTAGTCTTCTTCAGCTGTACTGATCTGTGAAGGGCAGAAGTTTGCCATTCCGAAGGTAGGGCGATCGTATTGATCCTTTTGACACGAAGATGCGTACGCCAGTGTGCGAGTGCTGCAATAGTTTGTGGTGGTCGAGCGCACGTAAAGCAGGAAATCGGTGTTTTCGACGCCCTGTGCATCTGAGTAAGCGCAACTTCCATCTGCACAAGCTTCTTTCGGACACGAGCTGCAAGAACGTGTAGCTCCGAAATGCTCGTTCGGAATGGTCATCTCCAGACATTTTTCATTCTGGACGAAAGTCTTGCAAGTGGGAGGTGTCGTTTGCCATTGAAGTTTACAACTGTGCTGTGCAGCCAGTTTTCCCTGCACCGGCACGACTTTCAACGCTTTTTTGAAGCGGGCGATCGCATCGGGGATAACTTTGTAAATAACAGCTCGTTGTTCATCCGGAATGAGGTTGAGTGTTGCTTCGTCGTAGTAAGGTGTGATCCGAATCGGTTGATAGGCGTCTTCAGAGGTGGTAGATTCGTAGTTGTACGTCTGGAAATTGGTCGAATCCTCCTCTAACAATCTCCGGTTACGAGCGTCGAACGGGTGATTGTCTCCATAGTGTTGATGACTGTCGACAACCTTGTGCTCGATCGTATCATGGATACAGCCCTGAACCAACGACAGCAAAGTCACCACGAACCCAACGAGTCTGGAACTGCTCCCCATCGTCAACCGAGAAGTGTCACCTTGCAGTGACAATTGGCAATGACTAACATCATTGCCATTCCATATCCGTCGACCAAACCTCTTGTGTGTCAAAGCTTTGATCCTATTTTCAGTGACAGTCAGGCTAAGGTCTCGGAGGAGGTAACTAACTTAGGACTCGCCATTCCTTGTTGAAGTTGAATGTACCATTAATGTGGTACATTTACGCAGTCTTTTATTCGGATTGAGATCCGTCGGAGATTCCCCCATACAAATTCATAGTCAAAATCGTACCAGACGACTCGGAAGATGAAGGCGTTGATCCTTGTCGGAGGCTTCGGTACGCGGCTGCGGCCGCTCACGCTGTCGTGCCCCAAGCCGTTGGTGGAGTTCTGCAACAAGTCCATCGTGATGCACCAGATCGAGGCGCTCGTGGCGGTGCGTGCGCTGTCAAAAACGCAGCATATTAGAGGAATCGCCATTTTCGACACTTACGTCTAATGATGCACTACCTTTCATGTCAAAAATGCAGGTGGGGGTGACAGAAGTGATTCTGGCCGTCAATTACCAGCCGCAAGTGATGGTCGCAGCACTCGAGTCCATGGAGAAGAAGGTTCGAAGACTGTAGATGATGCAGGAGGACGCTATTGCATTTTCGACACGTGTCGAAAACTAAATTATTATGGTATGTTAACATATTACAGTACCAGATCAAGATCTCGTGCTCTCATGAGACCGAGCCGCTGGGCACCGCCGGCCCATTGGCACTGGCCCGAGAGCTGCTGGACGACGGCGACCCGTTCTTTGTGTTCAACAGCGACGTCATCTGCGAGTATCGACTGCAGGACTTTCTGGACTTCCACAAGGCCCATGGGGCCGAGGGCACCATCATGGTGACCCGTGTGGATGAGCCGTCTAAGTACGGTGTGGTGATCTCCAATGCCGACGGACAGATCCAACGCTTTGTCGAAAAGCCGAGGGAGTACGTGGGCAACAAGATTAACGCCGGTATCTACATTTTTAACCGGGAAGTACTGGATCGTATCCAGTTGCGTCCGACGTCTATTGAGAAGGAGATCTTCCCGCAAATGGCGGCCGAGGGAAACCTCTTTTCGATGGTACTGCCGGGCTACTGGATGGACATCGGCCAACCGAAGGATTTCCTTTCGGGCATGTGTCTGCACTTGGACTATGTGGAACGCACCAATGCGGAGACGCTGTCGACAGGATCCAAATTCATTGGCAACGTGATGGTGGACCCCACGGCGGTGATCGGAGAGGGATGTTTGATTGGACCCAACGTTGTGGTTGGTCCTGGATGCGTTATTGAAGACGGTACGATGATCCTTTTGGTGTTGTAGCTCAAGGGTGTGTTGCTTATCTGTTACTTGGATATTCGTTTGTTCTTCTAGGTGTTCGACTTAGCCGAACGACGCTGCTTCGTGGTGTGACAGTCCGCGCGAACTCGTGGATTCAGTCAAGCATTATCGGATGGGGCTCCACAATTGGCCGATGGGTGCGTGCTCGGAGATCCTTGCTGCTGTTGCATGTTGTGTGTTTGATAAGTGTTTACTCGTGCTGTATGTGTGCCGTACTTTCAGTGCCGAATTGAAGGAATCACCGTTGTCGGTGAAGACGTGCAGGTGAAGGACGAGAAGTTTATCAACGGCGGCCTCATCCTGCCACATAAGGCCATTTCGGCCAGTATTCCCGACCCTGGCACCATCGTCATGTGACCATGAACTGAAGGACTCACTACAGCAGGCAGCGTTGATCGCCCAGCGAATGTCCGTTTTCCCCATTCCTCGTGTTTGCATGTAGTCCAAACAAGTTTTAACCGCATTTGAATGCAATTTTTACTGAGAGAGAGACCTTCCAACTTCGTGCGTTTCCGTCCAAACAGGAGTTCCATTAGCATTAGGTTGCCTAAAGGCCATGTACCTACCGACTACACTCGCAACTTATCATCACTACCTGTCTATTTCCACACTCAAATAAGCATGTGCACCCCTCACCTCAAATGAAGATGGCGAAGGCACAAGAGATCCCAGCACCGGCTACGATCTTTCATCACTCGATTCCGAGGACGACGACGATGTGAGGGTCGAATGGCCGTCAGGGGAGAGGGCCGTAGGAGGTTCGTCGCTTACGTGAATGCGAAGTTGCTGCATTTCCGTTTCCCATTTGCTTTCGAGGTGCTCGATGTGGTTGCGCAACGTCCGGATCTCCTCCACCATGCCCGCGTAGTTTTCTTCAGCAGCTTTGCGAAGCTTGTTACGGTCGCGACGACGGTACACGCCCTTAAGCGTCTCGCCGAAAGCCACCATGATGAGGGCGAACACCATCGAGAACATCCACTCATACCACTCGATGTGCGAGAAGCCAAAGAGGTCGTCACTGATGACGGGGATGTTCGTGACCGAAAGCGTCAGCGTCAGCGAGCCCACAGCAGCCATCTGCATCCACTTGTTGCTGAACATGTCCTTGAACACAGACTTCGTGAAGCTGCGAGCAGTGTAAGCGCGAAGCATCTCCATAGTCGTAATGTAGACGAACGCCATGGTCTGCGAGCGCGAAGTGCCCTCCGAGATACACTCGTAGTCACCACCGTAGCAAAGTAAGTTGTCATTTTCATAGTATTCCAGCGAACGAATGCTCTCGTCGAAAAGGTACGTGCCGTCGAGGGTCCGCGCGGCACAATTGCTGTACGCCTGCCACCCGTTGCCCATACCCATCCAGCGCGAGCACACCACGTTCCTGTAAGCCTCCTCACCCTGGTCCGTATCGATGTTTGCGGTAATGTCGTCGAGGAAAACGTTATCGAAGTTCCAGTAAAGGCCACATGTGAACACGATCAGAGCGCCAAAAGCGATCAAGAAGGCATTCGTCAGCACAAGGACCCAGAGACGACCAAAGATGATACGTTCCGAACGGGGACGCGGGCGCTCCGACATAACTGTGCCATCACCCTTTTCCAGGCTGAGTGCCACAGCGGCCATACCGTCAGCAAACAGGTTGAGCACCAGAATCTGCAGTGGCTCCAGAGGATTGGGCATGCCGGCAGCGATAGCCGTGAAGATGAGAGTAATCTCGCCAAAATTTGTCGACAGCAGGAAGCACACGAAGCGTTGAATATTGGCATAGATCTCACGACCCTTCTCCACAGCGGACACGATGCTGCAGAAGTTATCGTCGGTAAGGATCATATCCGAGGCACCCTTCGCGACAGCAGTACCAGCAATGCCCATTGCCACACCGATATCGGCTTCCTTCAGCGCCGGCGCATCGTTGACACCATCACCGGTCATCGCCGCAACGTGGCCTTGACGCTGCAGAGACTTGACGATCTCGATCTTGTCTTCAGGCTTAGCGCGTGCAAACACCGAGACTTGACTGGTGATTTCATCCAGCTCAGCATCAGGCAGATAAACGTTCTGACGCGGACGTAGCACACCGCAATCCACTGCTAGCGTTTCGGCATCAGCACCGGCTGGGAGCAAGTCGATTTCACGAGCAATAGCCACTGCCGTCTTCAAGTAGTCTCCAGTGATCATCACAGTCCGGATGGAAGCCTGACGAGCAGTGTAGATGGCATCCTTGACACCCTGTCGAGGAGGATCAATAGACGCAACAAGGCCAACGAAGATAAGAGGTGTGCAAAGAGCCTCGAACTTCGCCTCCACGTCTTCTTCATCGTCCGAAAAGGGCATTCTGTCCAAGGGACGAATCGCAACAGCAAGTACACGAAGCGCTTGCGAAGATAGAGCATCCACGGCCTCCAAGATATTGTCGCGTTCACGATCGTGCATCACCGTGACAGATCCGTCAGTACGCAGTAGTTGAGTGCAGTTCTTGGCGATGTAGTTGGGGGCTCCCTTCACATTGGCCACATACATAGTCTTAGCTGGAAGTTGCAACATGTCTAAGCGCGGCTCCCCGGCAGGAAGCTCGTTGACAGTGATCATCATCTTCCTCGTAGACGAGAAGGGCACCTCAGTCAGCCGCGGGTACGTCTTCATTGCTTCCTCGCGCCAAATGCCCGCCTTGGCGGCCGCTACAACGAGCGGGGCTTCCGATGAATTGCCCATTGGAACCCATATAGGCACACCAGTTTCGCTTTCCTCCAGTTGCAGACTGGTGTTGCTGCACAGCACCGCTGACAGTAATGTCGTGCGCACCAGGATAGACACAGACGGAGCCTTGATTTGACTCACGCCGTCGCGGAGGATGTCGCCGGTTGGGGTGAAGCCTGTGCCAGTGACATCGAACACGACCGAGTCGCTCCACATCTTCACGGCCGTCATCTTACCTTCCGTCAAGGTGCCCGTTTTGTCCGTGCAAATTACTGATCCGGCACCTAGCGATTCGACAGCAGCAAGTTTGCGAACGAGTACGTTCTTCTTCACCATGTCGGCAGTGCCGGTGGACAAGCAAATTGTGACCACCATAGGCAAACCTTCAGGTACAGCACTGACAGCAAGGGAGACGGCGATCATAACGACGTATAACGTGACAGATCGTTCAGGGTTCTTGGGGTCTGCGTTGCCACGCACCATTCCGACGATGAAGACGATCACACAGACACCTAGCACGACTGTACCCATGACGACACCCAAGTTGTGCAAAATCTGCTGCAGTGGGGTCATCTTCGGGTAGTACTTGTCCACAAAGTGGCGCCAGCAGTTGGGTCGCTTCGAGCCGTCAGCACCGCCTCCCTGTAGTAGAGCAGCAATGGACCCCACACGAGTCTTCATGCCTGTCTCCACGACAACACCAGTGGCGTTACCCGTAGCAACGGAAGTCGAGGCGAATACCATGTTGTCAGCCGTCAGCTTCTCACTGCGACTCACGTCAGCGTCGAATTTCTTGAGCACATCCTCGGACTCTCCCGTCAGGATCATTTCATTGACCTTGAAGTCCGAGCTGTGAATGAGGCGGATGTCGGCCGGCACGATGTCGCCTGTAGTCAGCACAACAATGTCACCGGTGACAAGCTGCTCGCTTGGGATCTGGACTTGACGGCCGCTGTCACGCAGCACGGCACACTGCGGAGACGTCATCTTATGTAACGCCTCGAGGGCATTACTGGCGTTATGTTCCTGAATAGTAGCAATGACGGCATTGAGCGTCACGATGGCGATGATCGCCAGACCTTCCACGTACTCTTGCAGAGCAATAGAAGCCAAGGCTGCTGCCATCAACAGGCCGATGATCACGTTAGTGAACTGCAGTAAGAAGATGATGTAGAGAGGGGCCTTCTTCTCTGCCTCCAGAGAGTTGGGACCATTCTCGAGCAGCCGCTGGTGGGCGGCCTCGGTATTTAGACCGAGCTTGGCGTCCACTTTCAAGTCCTTGAGGATAATGGCCACAGGCTTCTCGTGCCAGGCCCACTGGTCATATCGGTGGTCGACTTGGGCGAAGGACTCGCGGGTCTTGCGTGGCTCCAAGACCACGAGACGCTCGGCGTCGCTTAGGAATCGGTCGCGGTGCGAAGATCGACGCGAGTGCTCGCTATCGTCGTCGACTTCCGTCAGTAGTAAATTGTTGTTCTTGGCGCTCGGGCCGGCGCTGGCTCTAGGAGTGTGCGCTGCAGCGTAAGAGAAAGAAGAGGAGCGCGGCGTCTCCTCGGCCAAGGCCGCGTCTTGCAGAGACGACGTTCGCCTCAGTTCGCTCGGGTCCACGCATGAGTTTCGGCCATATAAGTCTGGGGGGTCAACCATTCAAGGGGGGAGGATGGGCGGCGCTGGCTGGCGGGCTGAAAAGCGGGGGGACGAAGTCGGAAGACGGGTGCGCACGAGGCAGCAAATTCGAGAATGAAAAGGTCTGCACAGGCGGCAAGGGTAACGAACGACCTGCGTTAGAATCTTGGCGCTTTTCGTAGAAGGCGTCTGATAATGGGAGGTTGCCGTTGGCGTACAAAAATCAAGGTAATGTTGTTTACCTGCGTGTAATGTGTACACTCATCAGCTTTAATCAACCTTATTTTAGGGCTAACAATTGAAATAATCCGGCGAAATAGCCACCAATAGAGGGTACAATCTTTAGAGTGCCTAATAAATTAGCGTTAACATTGTAGTCCGTTTTTTGGCATTTTAATCCAGTTTTTCAAAGAAGGGGCTTTTAATCGAGGCAAAGGTTTTCCCAAGCACCTGAGCGCGTAAGGGAGGCAGGTGGCGTGCAGGCAGCACGGAAAGCGGTGGTACATATAGCGGTAGCGCTGTTATAATAGTTTTGTCACTTTGCCTTGCTGCCAACAAGTTTCTGGTTGAGAACTCAGACTATCTTGGATGTCGGGTCTCATCCCACTGTGCATTGGCGCAAGTCCTGCATTGCACCATGGTCCTGCCACAGCGCATGCTCTGCCGGCCTCAACCGCGATATTGCATACTGTATCCATAACTTCCAACGGACGGACGATGGCCGATCTTTGGCAGCTCTTTAGGGGCTCTGCACTGTGGACTGCACGTCCGAGGCAATGCAATGCCGCTGGATGCATTGCGCTGGTCGCCAATAGAAAGCGGATGCGCTTATGACTCACGTGGCCGATCTTCGCTGGTCGTCTTGCGAGCGCATGAAGCGACTGGCGTTGGGCTCGCTCTCTTTCCGTATCGCCGGAAGGGCTGGTCCACAAGAGCCGACGGCGCTGCTGCTCTGCACGGTTGACGACACATCATCCTACACCGCGGGCCGATCATCCGCGCAAGCGTCGTGCCGAACACTTCGAGATCACGTTGCAGTGCTGCACACCTTGGCCTGGTCGGTCGGAAGGATCGATTCTCCGCGCGTCACAATGAGGTGACTCTTGTTGACGCCCTCCCTGCACGAATGAAATTCACAATAATGACGGAAAACAAATATAAACGGGTGTCTTCAGCTCACTGCGGCAACATGTACGAACTGCTTTCTTCGCAAATTACGTCGGTGTTTGCCTCAATGAACGAGGTCAAGTTGGGCAATTGCTATCGATCAACTCTGGTTGAAGTTGAACTGGACGTCGCCCTGCACGGGCTGGAAGTTGAGCGCCTCGCCGGTCTGCTCGGACCCCACCACGGCCGGCGCCAGCGTCGCGTCTATCTCATCGCCGTCGTTGTCGAACCACGTGTCTATCAGCTGCGACGCCATGCTGCTCACGTCGTCGTTTTGGTCGTAGGACAGCTCCTCTATCTTGGCCAAACACCCGCTTTCCTCGACTGCTATGCGGCCTTCCTGTGGGTCCTTCTGCAGCAGGCTCTCGATCGCCTCTAGGATGACAAGCTCCACCATCGGGTCTTCCCATTCGTCGAGAAGCGGGCAGAACGACTGCAGGACGCCCATGCGTACGACTTCCTTGACGAACTCGACGTTGGCTCGCACGATGATGTTGCACATGGCCCACGTGGCCTCACGCTTCACGCCGTACTCTGCCCACGACATCTGCTCCACCAGCCCGGTAATAACTCCGGGGGCGTTCATCATTGCAACTACCTGCTCTTCCTGGCCGCCAGCAATATTCGACAGCATCCAGCACGCTTCCTCGCGCACCGCACGACTGGTTGTGGTCATCACGCTCGGGATCACTTCTAGAAGCTTGGCATCGATCGCCGCCTGGGAGTACGAGATCTCTGCGGACACAATGTTGCCCAAAAGTCGCAGGACCGGCGCGAGGATAATACTGCTCTGGGAAATGTATAGCAGCTCAACAAGTCGTGGGCACAGACCAGCGTTGACGATGCCACCGACGATGTCACTGTCGTGCAGCGTCATCTCGACCAGCGCCCAACAGCTATCGCACAGCGTAAGTACTTGCTCGTCCAGCAGGTCATTCTCTTCGTCCTCAAGCTCATCATCCTCGCCAATGGCATCGTCCATGACCTGCAACGGGCGCATATCTGCCTTCTTTGCCTGGAACACCATGTTCTCGCCAGTCTCAAAATTCACGTCCACATCCATGACCTCCACAGTCGTCTCATCTGCTTCACGCACAAACCGCACGACGGCAATGTCGTTCGGTGCCGGCTTGCCCGTGTTGATCTACGTCAGAAGGGGCTTGGTTAGTAAATCATGTTGACATTTTCACAACCCAACAACAACAGGTAGACGCACCTCGAAGATCCGCCACGGAGCGATGGCCGCTGCCTTCTTGAACTTGATCGCCTCGCCCGCTTGGCCGTTCGCCGAGACGAAGTTGCTCACCTTCTCGTTCGAGAGCTGCAGGATAATACTGGACAGCACTTCCATCATCTCTCGCTTCGTGTCAGCTCCCATCACGCCGCTCGTATCTATAACCTCCGGGAACTCCACCAGACTACGTAGCAGCCACACGGCCGCACGCCGCAGACTCGGTGTGGCCATGCGGATGTGGGGAAGTACCATACTGGGCGGACACACCTTGACGATCTCCTCGCAGCTCTCGGCTGAAGCGGACGCGATGTTGCCCAGACACCAGGCGGCCTGAATCTGCAGCTCTGAGATACCAGACTGGAACAACTGCACAAGCTTGGGGACAGCACCTGATGCGATCACAGCGCTGGCCTTGTCCATGGATGAAATGAAGCGCAGCGCGAAGGCCGCGTCCGAGTGCAACTGGACAGCGTTGGCATCAGGCAGGTCTTCGTTCAGGATGGCCACGAAGGAGGGCAGTGCGGCCAGGATGGTACGCCATAGGCCCTCGTGCTGGGAGTCGTTCTCGTCGAAGAGCGGCGGCACACCACTAGACAGCAAGTACACGAAGGCACGCATGGACTTTTGTCTCGTCAGCGCATCCGGCCGCTGGATTCCTGCAGTTAATGAAGATGTTAGTATAGTATTTTCAATAAATAATAATTATTATGTTATGGCCGCACCAAGGAGCAGCGCTTGGGAGCGCGAAGCCAAGTTAAGCAGCAGCTCCTTGCGACTGGCAGTCTGCGCGGCGGCCGGCGGGTGATTGGCCTTGAGATTGCGACGCGTGGCGTAGGCGTCCTCCTTCTTGGCCTTGCGGATAGACAGCATGGTCTCCTGGCGGTTGCGGCGGCCCGTGAGCACGCCCACATTGCCGCCCACCTTGACGGACTTGCGTGCCTTGGGGGTCGACATGCTCAACTTCGCGCCGACTCACTTGATTCCAGTATGGAGACGCTCTAATCCCCTGACCTTGTGTTTTAACGATTAACTGATATTGTGTTATGATATATCAGTTAAGATCATTTGAATCAGCAAAATGTCAGCGATATCCCTGCAGGATGCGACGGCGCTCGTGGTGAAGTACGTGGCCCGCGCGTCATCGGAGACGGCTGACTTCACTCTCTCGCGTCCATGCAGATTGATACGCGGCGGATTCGGCGCTGCAGTTGGCCGGTCATGGCCATTGTCCCCCACCGAGTGTTGGGTGCGGTTAGACATTGTCACTCTCAGTCAGGTGAATGTACCGCTGCCCCAGACGGGTAAACCCTCACTCTTCCAGCAGCTTCAGACGCGCCGGGCGTTGCTTGAACTCATTTGTCAATTGAGCGGTACGTCATCATGTCGGTGGCGAGAAACCTTTGAGTCTCTTTGGTGGCCCGCACTACTGCGACCGACAGACTTCAAGGACGAGAAATACCTCGAAACAGTGAGCGACGTCGGGTCTAAGCCGAAATTCGCACTGTCAATAGGGCGGCCGACATTGGGGAATGTGCAAATGTTCTTTCAGTTCTTGCAAATGGACCATAAAGAGCTGCTATTGGAGGAGGACAAGCAACTTTTGAGGACTCTACGAGTGTCCACCTTGAGAAAAGAGAGACAACGTGTTGAAGTTTGCTTGAGATTGGCAGATAACGTGGTGGACACAACAATCCTTCGTAGTATGGTTGACGGGTTCCGAGGGTATCTACAGATGGAGAGTGAGGAGGACGACGAGTATCCAGACATTGAGTTCGAGATCACGGAGCTTTGGTTGCACAACTGCCGATTTTTGAATGGGTTGGAGGATTTGGACCTTTTGACTCAGATCGTCACCCTTCCGTCGTCAACCATTCGCAATTTGATGCTTCCTGGAGCATTTTTCAACTCGCTGCGCAATCCTGCAGGGCTACAGAGTTTCCAGTCATTTGCTAGACAGGTGCTGGCACCGTCGTCGCCGTTGAGAGCGTTGGATCTGACCCGAGTGGGGATCGATAATAATTGTGTGGGAGCGCTTTGTTCTGCTCTTCGATACCCCTCTCAGCTGCAAAAGCTGTCCATTGGCCACACCATTCGTGGTGCGCATACAAACTCGCGGTTGGTGTGGGCGTGGATCTTCTTGGCTGTTTTCCATGCGGACTCTGGTTGTGAACTCGAGCACTTTGACGTTTCTGGGTTGCAATTGCAAAAGGATGTCGTGGAAATACTCACGGTGATGCTCGCCTCGCCTCACCCTGGGAGAACGGTATTGCTCTTGCAGGACGGACGTTTACCTGAGGGAGAAGGCTGTGAAGAGTGCGAGTTACCGCCAAGTGATCGACTTTTCGTTCGACTACTTGACGGTGCCCAGGCATGGACGAGTCCTGGAGGTTCTGCTGCATGGTCGCAGTTGTTACCAGGAACTCTGCCACCTGGTGACTTCGAGTACGAGGTGATAGTGCGTTTGGCCGACTGGCTGTGCATTTTAATCCCGGGATATGGTTTCGGTTGGGTGGTTAGAAGTGCTGTGAGGTGTGAAATTTCAAAACCTTCGCGTGTGGTAGCAGGAACTGGAGTAAGGACGCGGCCAACGCTGCAATCTTTAACGTATCGTGGGCTGTACGAGCAGAGTGATGGCATTGTGAATCTGGTACAGATTCTCGGGAACTCGTTGGTCTCTCTGGATGCCCCCTCGGGTGGGGTTAACTCTGAGGACCTGGAGGCGATTTTGCGTGCGTGTCCAAATCTCTTCCACTTGAACGTGACCGGCAACATAATTGATGACTTGTCACCTCTACTGCATGCGTACGAAGAGGATCGCTGTCAAATAGCGAAGCTGGGGGTGTTTGCGGAATCCGTGAGCGCTACAATTGCTGCTCAGCTCCAAGCGTTATTGTTACAGCCCACTGCTAAGTGCCTGCAGAGTCTTCAACTTGAAGCCGTCAGCCTCTGCACTGACAACATTGACAGTGAGAAGATGATTTGGACTGGGATTGAACGAGCCATTTCGGCTAATTCTACGTTGAGGTGTTTACATTTGTCGCTGCCATCTCCGGCTGCAAGGTATTTGGTTAAGCCATTCCACGGACAAATACTACGCTACGACACACCGAGGCGACTTAAGACGGCGTTCCTCAGCGTCGTGGATCACGCATCTGCACCCTTGAGTGTGAACTCGCTAGATCACATGGTGCTGTCCAAAATTTTCTTTTTCGCCACCACCTCGGCAATCCGTCGTCAAGTGAATGTGCGTCGTTTGTAGAGCATCGAGGTGCCTATTCCATCGAGCGTCTACTCTTTGTTTTCAACAGCGAACGGCAACATCCAAGAATTCTCGAGTATTGCGCTCAATCTCGTGGTTTGTAGTGACATCGTCGATAGTTTGGAATAAAAAACAATGTTCGCCGGCAGCTTCCACGCCACTTAAACTATGGCTTCCATTCTAGCACACGATTCGCCTTCGAACTCGCACAAGCGGAGCACTACTCAGAATGCTAGTTGAGCAGTTTTGCTTGTGTCGAGGGCAGCGTGGCCTACACCGCAATGTCTTTTCAAACGTTCCGAAGCAGCATCTTGTGGATACTACGTCGAACGGAATTTATTCTGCTCGTCGAAAACTATGTGTGCTGTGACAGTTGCTTTATATCCTACCAGCACAACATCGTGTAGGTATTCTAGTCTAGACTTTTGAGTTTGGGGCATATCCAACCCAAATGCAACGCGGTCCAAAACATGGACCAGTCGAACTACAAACGTGCAATTGGCGCTGATTACTGTACCTTCGCCATGAACCACCGTCGAGCTCAAGTGCAGACTTCATACGCTTGCCGTGGACGCAACAGTACACGTGTCTGGTTCCAGAGCTTTCGTTGGTGACCTATCGCGAGATGGATCGTTGCGAATCTTCTTCAGGTGCTCGCAGCTCAGCGGCCTGGATGTTCCATCTTGTGGACTCATGCCGATGAATTGTGCACATCTAAAGACTGCGTGGAACAATACGAGGTGAGGACGCTGTCCAGTCGCATTGATGCTGGAAGATGCTGGCGCAGACAACTTGTCTAAGGTAAGCGTTTTAAAACATTGACGGCGCCAATAAACAAACAGACAAACAAGTGCAGGGATGGCCAGGGCGGTGTCTCTCGGCGTCCCAACGCAACCACCAACTTCGGCGTTTTATCGTCGAGTCACAGCTTGTGACTCACAGGGCGCTGCTAACTTCAATAACCGAGTGGTTAAGCCAGGATACCAAAACCAAGATGTTGTTCACTCCATTTTGGATCGTGAGCGCAACCACAATTGATCAGAAGAGAATTGCGTTGCTCCAGGGCAGCGTAGGAAGTGCTAACCACCTGATTCGAAGCACCCTATTAGTTACAGCAGTATCGCTAAGCAAGCTTCGATGCCGGCTTCAACAGTTCTGCTTGAACGCTCACTGCGTACAGTACATGTATTGCACTACGGTTACGTGATGTTGCTCGTTATCCATCGATTAGTTGGCAAAAGTACCCTTACGATCGAGCAACCGAACGCTCTCTGTGTCTTGTGCTTTGCTCCGTTGCCTGGGCGCACTCGGATTTCGAGTCGAAGTCGCTGGTTTACTGTACGTGTTGTCTGTAGCCACCTTTGGTGAGCTCGCATCGGCTGCCGCTGGGGAACTAGCGCCGCATTGAAGGCTCGCTTCCTCGGCACCACCTGGCAGCGCTCTACCAGCGAGATCATTTCATCGGGATCAACTTTCGGCTTTGAACCCCTACAACGTGACGCCGCCACTTGCATTTGCCACAGCACACAAGCTCCCCATTTTCTGCTCAGTGTTACTGCCCCCATTGAGAAGGTGCATCTTTCACTGTGTCAGTGGAGCTGTTCGAGGCATTGTTTTGAATTCTCACAGATGTGCAGGCTTGCTCTAATAGTATATGTACCTGTACAACACAACCTTTTGGTCTTCACCAGCCGAGAATGCAAGCGATTGCTTTCGCAATGTGATGGTACCGGTACTTTCACATTCTGAAGGAGAACTTGCATCCTGTACATCGAATACATCTAGGTATTAAAACTTGCATTCTGTAAATCGATACGATGAAGGAGAATTTGCATTATGCATATCGATTCGAAATACATGAACAGGATGCAAGTTCTCCGTGGGGATAATGTGAAAGTAGATATTATCGATCCCATTGTTCGACCGTTTCCTAGATCTCCAAAGTGAAGACAGTAAAATGCACCCTACGATCAAGGCTAGACCACCAAGTCGGCAGGACTGCACCCGTTAAATGTCCTGAGTCATATCAAGTGATATTCGACGATGCCTGAGGTCCTACCTAAGTTAGGAAGCTTTTCCTTGGAGCTTCAATTCCGTGATCGGAAATGCTGTACATGTAATAGTCCATAGTGCGTTGGCAGTACCGATACATGTATAAATAACCTGCATTTTATTTAAAAGTTGAAAGTATTTGTTTCTTACCTGGATATAAATAACTTGCATCTCATTTAAAATTTTGAAAGCATTTGTTTCTGCCGAGAAAACCGCGTTCGATGGTGTTTGCCCAACATCATCGAGGTGATGCGATTGCCAGGTGCTCTCTGGAGGCAACATGAAAATGAGGTGCAGCTTACAAAAGGGGCATTCGACGAACAGAAAATTGGATGTGCGGGTGACCACCACTCCGCTTTCGTTGAGGGAGTGTCAAGCTCCACGCATTCCTCAATTTTCTTCGCAGCGCCGAAGCCTCCCCCAACCAAGAAGTTCCAAGCTTCGGTTCTCAAAAATTTCAATCATGAAGGTGGTCCCGAGCGTCATGGCCCTCGGTGCCTTCGTGACCGCCCTCGTCTTCAGCCCGCAGACTGCTACTGCTCAAGTCGTGGAAGCTGAGCCTGGTACCGAGCTCTTTGAGCAGTTCCGTCCGGTTTACCACTTTCTGGCCCGCGAAAAGTGGATGAACGACCCGTGCGCGCCGTACTACGATGAGGCCATCGGTTTGTATCACATGTTCTACCAGTCGAACCCGAACTCGACGGTCTGGGGTAACATGACCTGGGGCCACGCCGTATCAAAGGACCAGGTGACCTGGAAGGACTACCCGGATGCCCTGCTGCCATTCCAGGACAAGTGGGACAACCTCGGTGTGTTCTCCGGTTTCTCGATGGACAATGCCATTGACGGCAAGCACACCGTGTTCTACACTGGTGTCACTGCCCTACCGATCTCATGGAAGAAGAAGTACCTCTTTGGTGAGCATGTGCTGTACGCTACCACCAGCAACGGTGGCTCGACCTGGCACAAGGGCACCAAGCCGCTGATTAAGCTGCCGCCCAAGGGTATGAACGTCACTGGCTGGCGTGACCCGATGCCGTTCCACTCGCAGTCTCTGGACAAGCACTTTGGCTTGGACGCCACCACTGGAAGCAACTATCTGCTGGTGGCCGGTGGCATCCACGACGAAGGTCCGCGTATCTTCCTTTACCACTCCGAGGATTACTTGAACTGGGAGTACAAGGGTTTCCTGCTTTCACAGGAGAAGAACACCAGCTTTTCGGAATACAGTGCTAGCTGGGGCTACAACTTCGAGACCACCATCTACCGCGAGATGAAGGATGAGGACGGGGAACTCCACAACGTGATGCTGTTTGCTGCTGAAGGTGACCCGAACCGCTACCCGATGTGGGCCACTGGTTCGTTCGGTGCTGTTGGCAGCGACAGCGCTGGCTCGGACTCTGGTGAGGGTCTGTTCACCCCTTTGATGGTTGGTGTTTCAGACCGCAGTGACTGGTACGCCAACAGCATCTACACCGACAAGCACGGCAAGGATGTCCTTATCGGTTGGATCACTGAGGACACTGGTTTCACTGATGGTCAGCCCCAGGGCTGGGACGGCATCCTGTCGGTGCCCCGTGAAGTGGGTATCACCATTGTCCGTGACATCTACGACGTCGATGACCATTTGGTCGGCAAGGGTGACTGGATCGTGTCCGACTCGAAGAACGTCACGCTGACTAACGGCTCGAAGAAGGAAAGCAAGACTATCAAGACACTGAAGGTGCGTCCGCTGAGCGACCTGAAGCTACTGCGTAACCCTGAGGCCCTCGAGTCGGTGCCCAGTGTGACGTTGAAGGGTAAGTCGAAGGCTCTCAAGTCGAAGGGCAAGTCATTCGAGCTGACTGTCCAAGTGTCGGACTTCGAGCGCGGCACCCAGGTGGGTTTCAATGTGCGTCACAGTAAGAGTGATGATGAGGTCACGACCATCGTGTACGATGACAAGGAGAAGAAGGTGATCATTGATCGCTCTAGCAGCTCCAACGGTGAGTGCGCCGTGTTCAAGGACAACGATGCGACTCCTGGTTCGGACTCGGTGTGGGGACATTTCTACCTGTACGACATCTTCGAGGCTGCTAGTGACCTGGACGCTGCTTCGGCCTCAGATGCCGCCTCAGACTCGGATGCTGCTTCAGTTGACTCGGACTCGGACTCGGTGGCTGGTGAGGCGGACTCGCAGACTGACGACTCGGAGGCTGACGAGGGAAAGTACAAGGTCACACGCGAGAACCTCAACTTCCACGTTTTCGTGGACGTGTCAACCGTGGAGGTGTTTGTCAACAACCGCTTCGCTCTTTCTGCTCGCATCTACCCTTGCAGCGAGACTTCGGAGGGCATCTCACTGACGGCTTCGGGCGAAGCCACGTTCGAGAAGATTCAGGTGTGGACCGACCCCAAGCACGCATGGCCGGCCAAGCGTACGGTGCCTACCAAGCAGGTCCACAAGAAGACCGGAAAGGTTGTGAAGGCGGCGTAAGTCAAGTACCGGTAAACGCGAAAAGATGCCTAGAGAAGCAAGCATCATGCAAAACAAACACATCAAATAAACGTTTGTCTCGTTGAAGCGTCATAATTCACTCCAACTTGCTTGTGCCGCACAAGTCCACTTCTGGTTGGTTTCAATAGAGGTCTTTAGCAGATTTCTTCCGGTTTCAGTTTTCGATGTAATTTCGGTTGAACAGAGCAGATGGCAAACCTTCTTTATTTTATAATGGCGGAATTCCGATTGAGAGGTTCTAACAGCTGTAATCTGAAGGAAATTGATAGCCTGAGGGAGGTAAGAATAGCCAGGAAGGAGAGCGGCGTCAGGCCGTTTTTACCGCACGCTGTCGCCCTATAAATACTCGTTCATCGCAAATAAAACATCACGGTAGCCACTTATGACTATTTAACACTTTTCAGCAATTCAAATAACTCAAGAAGACTACCCCTCTCTGGTCGCTCCTTATTTTAGCCGAGCATTGGTAAATATTATGCTTGAAATCCGACCCGTAAACTTTAGCTGATGAGGAACTTCATTCAATAAATTTGGCGTTGAAAGATTTACTACATTATTTTAATAAAACTTATTTTGGAACGTGGCAGGCAACATATTATCCGGTCTGCCACAGTTATGGGACAGTTGGAGATGCCCAACAAAGATAGACTTCCTGGACAAAATACGAACAACAAAAAGCACTTTCATGAAGTAGAAGAAAAACGTAGTTTGTTGGTGGTGTCTTATCCGTGCAATAGCTACCCTACAATGAGAAATCGATCGATGAAAAAAGTGGTCTGAACGCTGCCACGATTGTGGGACGGCGAGGTTGTACAGGACGTTTGTATCGGGATCACCAGATGTAATCACCTTCAACTCCAGATCCGAGCGCTCCACGCTTCTGTGGGTGCAGCATAGTCTGCATTTCGTTTGCAGAGCGTTGTGCTTTGTTGTCCTCGGCGTAGGCTTGGGCAGCAGCGATGTGTTGGATAAAATATGTTGTCTGCGACGTTCCAAGATTATTTTTTTGGGGGGAAACATCACATTTTTTTCTACATACTACTGTAGTAGTACTACGCTGCAGACGATAACGAGTGAGACCGTCATGAGGTCTATCGTTGCCTGCGGCAGGCGGCAATGGTAAAGAAGAAAAAACAAGAAGCTTGCAAAGTACTAGCATGATAACTTTACGTGTTTTCGATTTATGTATGCTCAACGAGCATCGTTTCGTGTGCTGCACTGGCACACTACCGGTAGCTATACGCACTCCGAACTGCTTAGAAAGTCGGCACCGTACGCGTCTCAGCCCAAGCGTGCTTGGGGTTGGTCCACACTTGCACGTTCTCGAATGTAGCGTCACCCGAAGCCGTCAGAGCAATGCCATCCGACTTCGTCTGCGTAGCGCACGGGTACACGCGGGCCGACAGCGAGAAGCGGCCGTTCACGAACACCTCCACACTAGACACGTCCACGAACACGTGGAAGCTCAGCTTCTCACGGGTGGCCTCGCACACGTCATTCTGCGAAACACCCGTGAACAGGTCGTACAGGTAGAAGTAGCCCCACACAGAGTCCGAGCCGGGGGTCACGTCGTTGTCCTTGAACACGGCACACTCGGCGTTCGAGCTGTTCGAGCGGTCAATGATCACCTTCTTCTCTTCGTCGTCGTACACGATCGTGGTCACCTCATCGCCAGCCGAGCTGCGACGGACCTCGAAACCGACTTTGCTGCCACGCTCGAAGTCCGTCACCTCGGCAATAAGCTCGAACGAGGCACTCGTAGAGTTCAGCACCTGCGACGTTCCGTTCACCGACACGCTAGCCACCTGTTCGAGCGCGTTCTCGTTGCGGAGCAGCTGCAAGTCACTCAGAGGCTTCACGCCGAGCGTCTTGATGGTCTTGCTCTGCTTGGAGGATCCGTCGGCGCACGACACGTCCTTCGAGTCTGACACGATCCAGTCGCCCTTGCCAACCAAGTGGCTATCGACGTCGTAGATGTCACGCACAATGCTAATACCCACCTCACGCGGAACCGATAGGATGCCGTCCCAGCCCTGAGGTTGGCCGTCCGCGAACCCGGTGTCCTCGGTGATCCAACCGATCAGGACGTTCTTGCCGTCCTTGTCGGTGTAGATGCTATTGGCGTACCAGTCACTGCGGTCCGACACACCAACCATCAGAGGGGTGAACAGACCAGCCTCAGAGTCAACCTCAACTCCGCAGCCACCGCCGGAGAACGAGCCCGTGGCCCACATCGGGTAACGGTTCGGGTCACCCTCAGCGGCGAACAACATCACGTCGTGGAGTTCACCGTCCTCGTCCGTCATCTCACGGTAGATGGTGGTCTCGAAGTTAAATCCCCAGCTGCCGCTATACTCGGAGAACGTAGTGTTCTTCTCTTGGGCGAGCAGGTAGCCCTTGTACTCCCAGTTCACGTAGTCCTCAGCGTGATAAAGGAAGATACGAGGACCAACCTCCTTGATACCGCCTGCGACCAACAGGTAGTTGCTGCCCTTGGTAGCGTCGTAGCCGAAGTGCGTGTCGAGCGACTTCGAGTGGAACGGGTGAGGGTCACGCCAACCGGTGACGTTGAGACCCTGAGGTGGTAACTCAATCAGAGGCTCACTGCCCTTCTGCCAGGTCTTACCACCATCGTCCGTAGTAGCGTAAACGACGTGCTCGCCGAACAGGTACTCCTTCTTCCACGAGATCGGGAGAGCGGTGACACCAGTGTAGAACACAGTGTGCTTGCCGTCGATAGCATTGTCCATCGAGAAACCCGAGAACACACCGAGGTTGTCCCACTTGTCCTCGAACGGACGGAGTGCGTTCGGGTACTCCTCCCAAGTCACCTGGTCCTTTGACACGGCGTGGCCCCAGGTCATGTTGCCCCAGATTGTCGAGTTCGGGTTGAGCTGGTAGAACATGTGATACAGACCGGTGACCTCGTCGTAGTACGGCGCGCACGGGTCGTTCATCCACTTCTCGCGGGCCTGGAAGTGGTAAACCGGACGGAACTGGTCGAAGAGTTCCGTGCCAGGTTGAGCCTCCACGACGTCGGCGCGGACGGCGTCCGGGCTGAAAACAAGGGCGGCGACGAAGGCGCCGAGGGCCATGACGCTCGGGATCACCTTCATGGTTGGTTGGTGAAGTCTCCAAAGATCGGGAACTTGGGAAGTAGCTTCGGCACTGCGAAGTGAATTGTGGAATGGACAGCTACTGTCGTCACGTCTCGGCTCAAGGAGCTGGCACAGCTCGTCAGGCTCCGGCTCGTGGGTCTCTAACTTGAAGTTGGCGCGGTAGGCTGCCTACCGCGCCTACTAGGCAAGCGTGGAGTTAACAGTGCTGTGGCCATAGTTCTCTTGATGAGGGCCTTGCTTGGGCCGCTTTGCGCGTGTTCTGCACGGGTTTGCAACGTGTCGAACTTGATTTACTTCAGCTTGCTGCGATCTGGCTGGGACGTTCTGAACCTGCGATCGTCTATCTCCAAACGGTGCGATTTGCATATACTGTACAAGCTTCTATTACGGAACCTGTAATAATTTGTGGTACCTGCGATAGTTGAGACGCCAATACAGGTCAAACTGAAGCACATCGGGGCAGATAAGTTCAAGCTGCGTGACCGATCTCCGACAGCTGTCCTGGCAGAGGCACCGCAAGGCTCGCCGAAATGCGCTCCAAACCTTTCGTTAACACCGCACGGAAGGCACGGAGTGCGACGTCACCGTGCGTGGTCATCAGCAATTGTCCGTCTTCGTCGTTGCACTGCGTTCATCAACTCGACACCGGGAGCGAGGCCGTTTACCAGAGTACGCGAGCATTGTGTGTTCAAATGCTTCAAAGACGCCCCCGAATTGCTCAAGAGCCAGCATGGGGCTCGATCATACGATAAATCCTCCCGAACGAGTAGAAAACGGAGTGCTTGATTACTTGTGCCGGGCCTTCGTTGGCCGGTGTTGCGCTTCGGCAAGTGGACTTGGGAAACGATGCCCGTGCCAGCATGTGGCGACTCTTTTCCGAAGTCGGACTTCGAGCTTGGATTCGGCAGCTATTATACTGTAGCTACGCCACAAGACGGCTGGATGGATCGAGTGGTGTAACTTGGGATCATTCATTTTTTTTACCGGTACCTGAAAAGTATCAGCATTTGCGGATTCAGCATTACATGTACACTAGTCTCCATTTATCTACCAGTATCGTCGATTCCAATATGCCTCGAACCAGCAGTGCTGCAGCGGATTGCCTTGTCGATTATTTATCGAGGCTGAGCCGTGGATCGCAATATCCTACAGCATTCTATCTTATTTTTAATACGAAAAAAAAAAACGTAGCGACTATCTCAATTTGAGATGGACGCTTCTCGAAACAATTTGCTCTAATCGCAGCAAAGCACGCTCTTGGCGATCGACCGTGAGACGGCTCTATAGTGCGTGAATGTAGCATTGCTGTTGGAATTATTCTTGCCCCTGCAGTAGCCGGACGTGCTGTCAGCCGTAATACTCTAATTGGCATGACATCCACTATTTAACGTATAATACCGAATAGAACGCCCTTCGAATACAGCTTCCGATTTTAGCGCGTTGTATAAAAATAGAACGCCTTTCCAAACATATTTTCAAAAGATCAGAACTCTCTCACATAAATGCCGTTTATTTCATGTTGTGGTTGGAGTTTCCCGATGCCTAGCACAGTGTAGGTGCACAGCGTACATGGAACATCGTTTCGGCATGTTATTTTAAATTTGTAAAGTTAACCAACGCGTGCTTACGTAGTATTTGACACGCCCTTCTATCGCTACGAAAAATCTCTAGATTAACACCCGAATACTACAGTGTCCTGTCAGGGTTAACGAAGTGTGTTAATACCACTGGTAAACACAAGATTTAGCAGTTGACTCCACATAAAAGGTACCGTAGCCAGAGAGATCACTTCTGAGTTAGATGTAGTTCACTTTTAATAGAACTTACCTTCTTTAGGGATAGATGATTGATTAACTACGGGTTGCAAATGCGGCAGTTTACTACTGTACCGTTTTTTAATTAGTTTGCTATACAGTAGTTTGCGCAGGGAGGGAGGTACCGTGCTCTACCAGTTTATACGTTTCAGTAAATCAAATCACAATTATTTTATTTGAAAAGCATACTAAGTACAGCAACTCTACAGTAGGTGCTGAGTTGTTGAAGAGTAGTATGGTCAATACGTGGCGAAGCGAAACAGCTTATCCTTTGTAGCAGACTTGCGAGTATCCACAGCGGAAAACACTATACTTCCAACCAGCTTAGCTTATGTACATCGAATGTCTAAATGTATAAAATCGAATGTAACGCTCTCGTTTCAGATTATGGCGCTGTACAATGATAGAACGCGGCGTTCTATTCGGTATTATACGTTAGAGATCAGCGTTTTGGAATAAGAAATGAGAGAAAAGTATGAAAACTCGATGCTCCAAAAATATACCCTGTGGAATAACGCGACCGCTCGTTATTCAAGTATTGGAATATCCATTGGTAATTTATCCGTAAGCTATTCAGATTTTCGCGGATTTTCCGTTGTTCCAGACATGGAGTTATTCCAGAGACTAAAGTTCTCTAGTGCTTCACCATCGGCGTAGCGGGGGTTGACTTGTCGACCTGCATGTATTTATCCAAGCTGAAATAGTGGTCGCTGCGGATCGCAATATCCTACAGTATCCTATCTTGCGAAAAATTAAGGTGGACGCTCCGGTGAGATTCTTACTCTAATTACAGCCTGTGAGATTCGCAGCAATGCACACTCTTGGCGATCGGCCGTGAGACGGCTATACTAAGTATAGCGAATTCGTGAATGTTGCATTGCTGCTAGAGTTATTCTTGCCTCTGCAATAACCTAACGATGCTGTCAACCATAGTACTCTAAAGTTCGAATATTGGCATGACATGCACTAATGCCATTTCACACCGGAAGCCCTGGATTTTACAAACTTCACGGCTTCCTGTGACGTCGAAGCCTGGCTTCACCGCTTGCCATAAAAAAATAAATCTGTGGAGGCTGGAGACCTTCAGCCTTCAGCCTGATACTCCAAGAATATATTCACGAGACCCTTTATTCCACTGAAACAAAGTACTGAAATATCCACCTGAAATGTATCCGTAAGATATTCAGATATTTACGGATTTTTCGTTATTTCAAACTCCAGAAACTGAAGTTCTCTATTCTCGGCGCCTGTAACTTATCCACAAAGTAATGGAATGTATTACGCATAACGCGGCAACCTAACATTTATCCGTAATATATCAGAATTATTTTTTGCTGATTTTCATTGTTCCAATTCCAGGCGCTACAGTATTCCAACAACCAAAGTCCTTCAACTTGGCTTTTTGAAACTTATTCACGTTGTTTCAAAAACATTTTCCAGTTGAACAAAATCTTAATCCGTAACTATTGGCACATCCACCAGTAATTTACCCGTAAAAATCTGTAATATATTCGGATTTTATCCAGATTTTCGTTTCCACCGCTATTTTGATAATTAAAAAAGAACTAAACTAAACTTCACTAATAGGTTTTGGAGATAACCTTTTCTACACCTACATACGTACATGTACAGTCAAACCTGTTTATATGATCCTCCCTATGTGAGCCTCGCCGTTTACATGATTCAGATTCTAGTGGACCCAAAAAGTTGACTTACTTTTAGTATGGTGTGAGTTTATATGCAAACAAGGTATATGAGATACTTTTTTGGGAACCAAAATGAGTCAAACCTGTTTGTATGACTCAAAGAGCTCTGGATGAAACAATTTCAATTCCTCAAAAATGCTCTCCTACACCTCTCCGCGACCTGCCTAAGGTATATGCATTTACACATATACTTAACGATAAAACACAAGGCTAAGTTTATCGCATGCACAAATAAAGACTTGGTATCAACAATCTCATGCTGTCCGAGCCGATTTACTCGACGTTCAACCGTGCTGCACTTACCTAATTACTTGGACTGCGCATTCCTATTTCAACCACCACGATCCATCGGTAACATGTCGTTGTGTAAAACCTTAACACGAAGCAAAAGTATATTTTGTTGAAAAAGTGCCTAAGATAACCATGGTACATGATATTCTACTACTATTATACTACTGAGAGCACGGGACCACAACCAGCAGTTGTTATGAAAACTGTGCTTTGTCTTTGTGTTTCATGGAACAGACTGATATCGAACGCAGAGCTCTGCTGATAGGTAATCTGGAGAGTGTGGAGAAGGCAAGCGAGCTCTGCATGATTTCATTGTGTGTACCACATAATTTGGTTATATGAGCCCATTTTATATGAGTCACTGCTGTTGTCGGCCACCAACGGTGCATCATATAAACAGGTTTGACTGTATCTGAGGAAGGTTGAAGTGTGCTAACACTCCGGCTTGCTTTGGTCCTTCGCTACAAGTTGTGACCCACTTCAACAAATTCACGAAACCCTCACGGCTTACGTGCAGGCAAAAGGGTGGTTCCGATGATATACCTCCTCGAAGTAACACCATCGCTAGCAGGTATCGTACTACACGTAGTTTATCGCACGTTTCAAGGATCAGCCCTTGATTAGTGTGAGTATGATGATGATACTGTACCAGGTACTACGGTTTGTAGCTATCCTACTATAAGCCTGCTGTGTGAGTATGTGAACAACATCGAAGAACATCAAGTCGGAATTCTCCACATTGGTTATCGGCACCAATGCGAAATTACAGCAACGATCTACAACCAATCTGCTGATCACATTATATCACCGTCAACGTGCCCACTTATCCGTGTGATCCCTACGTGCACTGCTACTAGAGAAATTTGGGTAGTTTACTCAACCCCTTAGCATCACCGAAATTCGCTTAATAGGTCGGCACCGTACGCGTTTCAGCCCAAGCGTGCTTATGTTCCGTCCACACCTGTACATTTTCAAACGTAGCGCCGCCCGAAGCTGTCAGAGCAGTGCCGTCCGACATCGTTTGCGTAGGAGACGGGTACACGCGGGCCGACAGCGAGAAGCGGCCGTTCACGAACACCTCCACACTAGACACGTCCACGAACACGTGGAAGCTCAGCTTCTCACGGGTGGCCTCGCACACGTCATTCTGCGAAACACCCGTGAACAGGTCGTACAGGTAGAAGTAGCCCCACACAGAGTCCGAGCCGGGGGTCACGTCGTTGTCCTTGAACACGGCACACTCGGCGTTCGAGCTGTTCGAGCGGTCAATGATCACCTTCTTCTCTTCGTCGTCGTACACGATCGTGGTCACCTCATCGCCAGCCGAGCTGCGACGGACCTCGAAACCGACTTTGCTGCCACGCTCGAAGTCCGTCACCTCGGCAATAAGCTCGAACGAGGCACTCGTAGAGTTCAGCACCTGCGACGTTCCGTTCACCGACACGCTAGCCACCTGTTCGAGCGCGTTCTCGTTGCGGAGCAGCTGCAAGTCACTCAGAGGCTTCACGCCGAGCGTCTTGATGGTCTTGCTCTGCTTGGAGGATCCGTCGGCGCACGACACGTCCTTCGAGTCTGACACGATCCAGTCGCCCTTGCCAACCAAGTGGCTATCGACGTCGTAGATGTCACGCACAATGCTAATACCCACCTCACGCGGAACCGATAGGATGCCGTCCCAGCCCTGAGGTTGGCCGTCCGCGAACCCGGTTTCCTCGATGGTCCAACCGAAGAGGACGTTCTTGCCGTCCTTGTCGGTGTAGATGCTATTGGCGTACCAGTCACTGCGGTCCGACACACCAACCATCAGCGGGGTAAGCAGACCAGCCTCCGGGTCAGTCTCAACTCCGCAACCACCACCGGAGATCGAACCCGTGGCCCACATAGAGTACCGAGTTGTATCACCCTGAGCAGCGAACAGCATGACGTTGTGGAGTTCACCGTCCTCGTCGGTCATATCGCGGTAGATAGACATCTCAAAGTTGTATTCCCAGCTTCCACTATAGTCGGAGAATATCGTGTTCTTCTCTTGCGAGAGCAGATAGCCCATGTACTCCCAGTTCACATAGTCCTCGGCGTGATAAAGGAATATACGCGGACCGACGTCGTGGATACCACCGGCGACAATCAAGTAGTTACTGCCATTGGTGGCGTCATAGCCAAAGTGAGTATCGAGCGACTTCGAGTGGAACGCGTGCGGGTCACGCCAACCTGTGACGTTCAGGCCCTCAGGCGGGAGCTCAATGAGCGGTTCGCTACCTTTCTGCCAGGTCTTGCCACCACCATCCGTAGTAGCGTAAACGACGTGCTCGCCAAACAGGTACGACTTGTCCCACGAAATGGGGAGCGCCGTCACACCCGTGTAGAACACAGTGTGCTTGCCGTCAATGGCATTGTCCATCGAGAAACCCGAGAACACACCGAGGTTGTCCCACTTGTCCTCGAGCGGACGGAGCGCGTCCGGGTAGTCCTCCCAGGTTACCTGGTCCTTTGACACGGCGTGGCCCCAGGTCATATTGCCCCAGATCGTCGAGTTCGGATTCAACTGGTAGAACATGTGATACAGACCGGTGGCCTCGTCGTAGTACGGCGCGCACGGGTCGTTCATCCACTTCTCGCGGGCCTGGAAGTGGTAAACCGGACGGAACTGCTCGAACAGAACGGTACCTGGCTCG
The DNA here is from genome assembly GCA_014706105.1 of Phytophthora quercina. Classification (NCBI taxonomy): domain Eukaryota; phylum Oomycota; class Peronosporomycetes; order Peronosporales; family Peronosporaceae; genus Phytophthora; species Phytophthora quercina. Next base: position 283,527 of record JACBOW010000091.1, on the reverse strand, counting down.
GCCTCCACGACGTCTGCGCGGACGGCGTCCGGCCTGAAGACGAAGGCGACGACGGCGCCGAAGGCCGTGGCACTAGGGAAGACCTTCATAATTGTTATGAACCGAAAACCAGTGAGTTTCGGAGCTTGGTTTGGGGAGCTTTGACGCTGCAAAGTGAATTGTAGAATGAACTTGTCATGCCGCAAACTTCAGACTATTTTGAATGGCTCACAACTGCTGCTTGGAATGAGAACGGATTCGTTTCTTGTAGACAAGCTGTTGAAAGGATAATTGGACTCTGGCTGGTGGAGTAGACCACGAGTCGTGGTTGTCAGTGTGAAGGAGGGAGCACGGAGTTAACGATCCATAATGAAACCACGTCCATAGCTTGAAGCAAGCCTTTGGCAAGGGAATTACCGTGGTTATCACGGAGTCCGAGTCCGTGACACGGACACAGCAGTGCTTGGAGAGCGGTACAGCTAAATGTACAGTATTAATACTTCAAGCACTGCTTAGGCTCGCTTGGTTCGTGTTCTGCACAGATTGCACCGTGTCGAACTTTATTTACTGCAGCGTGCTGACTCAGACGTCGGATAGCGTGTTACAGTACCACCGAACGGAAGTATTTGCGAATAGGCTTCAGCCCTTTCTGTGGTACATGTACGGCTTTATCTTTCTTAAAACGATTTTTAGGGTTTTATTATTGTTTTGACAAGCTATCAGCGGCTTCAGAAAGCAAGACCTACATGTACACTATTGGTAAGTGTCTTGGAGGGTTACAGTATTCCGTATACAGTATTGTATCCAGGATACTGAAAGTTCTGCTCGAGTTCTAGGACTTATAATTTTCGAAAATTGGTGCGGTCAGGTTTAAATTTGTCAAGTCCTGATTTTATAAAAAATATATATAATAAACTCAAGTCCTATTTTTATATTTTTATACCAGGATACAGTATCCTGGTTTCAAATATCGGTAAAACATTACTTCCTAAAACTTGAGAAGAAACCACTGCTTTTTCAGTTACGAGTTTGAACATGCATAGCGGTTGGGCTCATGGATGTCGACTCGATGAGATTGGAACGCCCGCGAAGCCCATATCCTGTGTAACGCTGAAATCTTCATTTTCCTCGCCATATACGCTAGCAAAACGGTTAATTGTAGCTGAAGAATATGAGAGTTCTACTATGATGTAGTCTCACTGCTTCTCTCGTGGTCACTCACGTTCATGGTCAGGTCTGAGTACTACTGGGAATAGACTTACAGATGGATGTGTTCTGTGTAGTCAAAGGGTTTTTTAGGCACTATACTTCCTCCTCGTGCATAGGCACGTGGTAACGAACTAATGAATCACTTTGGGTTTTGCCAATCACACAACACTTCTCGTCTTTATCTTCTTCTCGACGGTCCTGGCACTGCTCGTCCGGTACTCGAAGCTAGACTCTAAAGCTGTTAGGTTATTGGTTATAATTGAAATTCGCTTAGGAGAAAACTTCGCTTAGGACAGGGGCGATGCGGTAATTGTGTTCTGTGATTGGTTTTGGTGAACAGCTGTTGTGGTGATCGTGCCTAGCGGCGCGACGCAGAGGTCATTATGCTGGTGGGTATGCGACGGAAATTCTGGAAGGTCCGTGATAGTCGGTGGTGGCAAGCAGTCATGATCGGGTGGCCTGGGGCTGCTCCATGACAACGGCATGGACAACAAGTCCTGGTTGTGGTGTGTTGACGGCGCGGGGCCACGTGATAGCGAGTGGATGGTTCGACTAAGAGCGGAAGAAGGCATTGATGGTGCCGTGTACGATGTTGTGGACGGTCGGCAGGAGATTCGATGTTTTTTGGTGACCATGGAGGAGGTGCACGCGTCGAACGTGTTGGTCGGTATGAAACGGGACCGGGACAGATGACAAAGGTGCTCGTGGACCTGAACGGCTGCAGTTGGCTTTGGACTACGTTCTAGTTGGGGGGGGGGGTCGATCATGGTGATTGTGGGGCTGGATGCTGTTAACGTTAGTGTCAGAATGGCACGATCAAGCTTGACATTGACGGTGTAGTGTGGCCGTGCGTAGTTATGTTGACGGCGGAGTGGATACAGGAACGGCGCTGTTGTGATGGACGCTATTGATTTCCTCGGGTCGATAAGTGAACGAGTTGGGTCCGCTGACAGTCGATTGCGGAGGCATGAAGGATACAACGTGCCGTTGCTACTGGCAGCGGAGTGCAGCGGAATGAATTACTACGGATTGACCGAGGTTGACGTGGGGAGTCGCCGATGTGTGACTCGATGGTGTCGTGCTAGTTTGGCTGGCAATGCTTGTTGTGCATCAGGAAATGGTAACAATGCGTCCAAGGGTAATAGATAACACGTCCTAAAATCGTTCCTAAAATATCCTAAAGTCCTATACCGTAATATATGAGTCGGTAACCGATATTTCCTAGGACAACACGTCGATTTTTAGGACGCTTCTCGCATCTTTTCTGTAGAATATGAAAGTAATATATTCTGGATTGGTAAATTACAGGTTATCGCTCGCCAATGCCCGCCAATTAGGCAGGCGGGACTGGTCTGTGCGAGCAAAGCGAGCCTCCCTGTGGTTTGCAGGCCGTGTGCGAAGCACGTGGACCTAGCATTGCCCTGATGGCAACCGGAGGCTCGCGTGCGAGTCGTAGCGGGCTTAGGGTTCTGTCACCAGCGAGCGTAGCGAGCCTTTAGGCCCTGGTCTAAATAGAAATTCCATAACTTGTTCTGAGTGAGCCTAACTTTTCATTGGCTAATAAAACTGCTGCCTCCAGAACGCGTTTCAAAATTCTACCCGTTCTGTATGGAGCCCCCAGAACACTTTCTGCATGTGGGAACGCGTTTGGCCCTCTGCCACTCATATTTTCAAAGCGATGCAATTGTTGATTTCTCCAAGCTGAAGCTCTGCCGATAGAACGCCTTAGACACGAAGCATCCAGTTCCTACAGCTCGTCTACACCGCCGTCATGTTCTTCAAGACCCAGATTGCCTTGCTCTGCTTGATGCAGTGCATTTGTGCAACAGTGGCTGTGCTGAGTAGCGACTGTCGTCGGCTAGGAGGCGCTCCTCGAGAAAAAAAATGGTTCCACAAGAAAATGCGCTGTGATAGGCGCTCCTTCCTTGTCATTGCAGCTCAAGTACGGCAGAATTGGGTTGGTCGTATTCACCACAACGCCAAGCACGGTGCTGTTAAGCGTGTGGCAGTGACAATGGTGTGCTTGTCCACCGGTGGTACCATTGATAGTGCTGCATCGCTTCTCCGAATGTCGAAAACGAGTGCTGTTGTGTATATTGACCAGGTACTAGCTGTTTTATCAAGAATGACAAAGACAAAGTGTCATTGTCGATCCTGGGTTCGATCCAATAGGCCGTTTTCCTGTCGGTGCATTTGCAATTGGAGCTGGAACAGGTAGCCCCTCAGTCGAGGTTGTAGCAGGAGTTGGCGCTAGTATAGCTGGCAGGCTGGGCAGACGAACGATCCCTTCAAAAGCTGGCAGTCGAACGGCAGGCAAGGAGGTGGTGGCTGGCGTGTACATAGCGGTAGCGGTGGTGGAAGACCCGATGTACTGCTTGCTTGGACTTGGTAGTTTGTAGAATGGGCAACGCAAGACGCAGGAAATTGACTTTGGCTTCTCTGTAGAGTGATCCCAGCTCAGAACGTGTTCTGACCAGCACCTCGCTGAGAACCGATTTTAGAGGGTGCTGGCACTTAACCTACCCCGAAGTGATAATCTCGGTACGATTTTACGTAGACCAGGGCCTATAGCCCTGGTCTATGTAAAATTAGGGGGTGTTGGTTTAGGGTAGGTAGATAGTTAAAAGTAAGTCGGGAGTGTCCAACCAAGGAAGAACTTATACCCCTCACTGAAGTGATCAGCATGGGTTTCATAAGCTGTCCTAAACATGTCCTAAAAGTGTCCTAAATATGCGTAGTATAAAGTTCTATATAGTTACTACAGTCTCCCTAGTTCCTGGAGTATCCTAATGTGCTAAAATGTCCTAAAAGTGTCCTACGATTATTCAATTCAATAGTTTAGGACAGTTTATAGGACATAATATATTACCATTCTTTATTGTAGGTTTTGGTTGTTTTATGTCTATAAGAGCCGGCTTTTTTTTAGGACACTTAGGACATTTTTGGACAGCATTAGGACGTATCATCCGACACCCGTCAGAGATGAGGTACTACCTACGGACTCGTACATGGCGGCGGCAGAAAACTCGCTGGGCCTAGCCAAGGTCGGAAAAATATGGTGGGCGTCGGAGTGCGGTTGGATTGTTGTTGATGAAGATGCGGATACACTGTATAAACCGCGGATACTACATTTGCAGCGGGGCTGCCGTAGCTGTAAGCGTCAAAGGAAGACGTACGACTCTACGAGTCAACACAGGTTCTATCCGAGAACCTCAAGTCACTAGGACTTCTTTGCAAAAGGCAAACTGAATTAGATTCATTATCTGCGGCTACGCCGCACAGTGCAAATGTCTGCACTTCACTATCTACTATAGCTAACGCTAATCATTCCTAATGAGTGGCCCGCAGGGCCTTCCTTCGATCAGAGAGCAACCTTGTGTGTATCACACACCACAAAGGTAACCTCTCGTGTAACTCCGTTACACTCTCCCCCATCAAACCGTTGAACACACGGGGTTCACAGCCATCGTCATCGCCTTCCCTCCAGTTGAGGGTTACTCCGCATCAAGTGGCGGCGCCACGGAATCTTCTTGCTCAGTGAGCCTCATTGTCGATTCTGCTGCGCCAGGCACACACGTGCATGTCCGCAGCTTCCTGGTCTTTCGACCGTACGTCCACGCAGCCGCTCGACAGCGCATCTTCGCAAGGGCTCCGCCCAACACCAGCTCGGCTCTCGGTGAGAGAATACTACGCAGAGCACCGCCGTCGCCACGGCTCACAGCCCTTGGCTACGTCTCAAGGTGACGCTCCGGGTCCTGGACCCACTTCAAGCCACAATTACGTGAATCCAGCCGAGGTCGACTTTGAAAAGACCGGCTACAGTAGCGGTGACGGTTCGCCTGCACACACGTCCGAGACGTCAGCCCCGCGCTCGCCCGAGCGCCGTACACTGCGTACGCCGAATCCGTTCCCTGAACGTTCGTCACCGCTTCGGTCGCTGCTGAACGCGCCATTGCGGGCCTCACGCGAGGGAGGCGACGAGCTCATGGAGCCGGGCGAGATCACGAACGATCTGGATGGGGCTCAAAGCCGGCTGGTGCAGCAAGCGCACGAGCGTCCACGCACCAACATCCCCGAGGCCCGGCCTCTAACCAGCGCTTCTCGTCGAGACTATGTCTTCGACCATCGGGATCCGGCTGCGGTTGCCAACGAAGCGGCCAAGGGCCTGTTGCAGACATACGTCGTTGGACGTCAAGCATACACGGATGCAGAGAAGTCCGACCGGGCCGCGCTACGTCAGCGCTCCTTGACTCCACAAGTCACATCTCCGTCAGAGTACTGCGCCCGACTGGACGACCAGCGCAACGGGCGGTCCGTGCCCAAGAAGGACACATAACCCGTGGTACTCATGCCCGGCGAAACCCTCAACGAGGATGACGGACAGTTCCAGTCCTGGGGCGAGGGTGCCCACAGGTTATCTTCAATTAATGCTCTTTGAGCCAGCTTTCTTAAGCATCATGTTCATCTTGAACGGCGCCTGCGCTTCATGTTCGCGAAGTACAAGGCGCGGCGTGAATGTCATTCGGGCTGTCGGCCACACGCCCCAAGGGCTACTTATGCTGCACCAGCAACCGCTCCCTCGAGCTTGCGACCTCCCTCTGAGGCATCATCGACTCATTCTAGCGCCGGGAAGCGCGGGTCGACCGGCGCATCGGCTGTGAGCCGTTCGGGCACCTCGGGTGCTGCCGATCAAAAGCGTCAACGGCGTCAGGGCAATCTTGCCGAAGGGGTACCTCGTACGCCCACGAGGGTGGTTCACCCCGCCACTTCACCAAGTACTGGGTGTAACCCCGGTGGCGACGTCACTTCAGAAGCTTTTCCACATCGTAGTGGAGCTCACCCCGCTCATCAAGAAGAGCAGTAGGTCGTCGATCCGCCGCGGGATCTTGACGTAACTCAGGAGCGCTTTGACGCTGTTGTGGCGACGCCTCGACGAGGTCCAGCACTTCCGTTACTGGACGACGGACTCGCTCGATCGATTCTGGGACGACTATAACGATCTTGATCGTCGTCTGGCAGACCAGAACGGGGACCTGACGTTCGTGAGCGAGCGTGTGACGGCTCTTGAACTAGATCGCCTTCACTTGCTCGATGAGCTTCGCGGCCAGGCCGACATTGTGACGACTCTGGAGCAGGATCTCCGAGGCCAGATCGCGGTGAGATTGGCGAGCTGGTGCGTCTCCAGCAGGGCTTGGCCCATCCTCCGGTTGTGGCTCAGCCGCCTGCGCCCTCGTCAGTGTCAGTGCCTCCGCACTCACCTGGGCCGGATCCCGGTACGGCTTAAGCAAGCCAACGTAAAACACCGGGTCGCCAACGGCGCGGCCGAGTGTGGAGAGGGTTTCACCCGTTGACACGACTCACACGTGCTCCCATACGTCTTCGCCCACTAATAAAGCTTAGGCCACCAATGCTATCGGCTCACAGAGCTATAGGTCTTCTCACGACCAAGATGTCCGCTCACTGGTGCATCATGAGCCTCAAAGAGGATACGATACTTAAGAGCATCATCATGAGGCACTACCACACGGGATGGATCTTCGGGGCCGGTGCTGTAGTACAGCAATCCCCCATCGAGTGAATAGCGATGTAATCGCGCGCGCAGACGCGCCGACAATTCAGTGTCCGAGTGTTTAAACTCTAAACTCTTCGCTCCCCAGAGCTCGTAGCAAAGCTACACAAACATCATCACGTGCATATGCAGCACGGATCAGCTCTGTGATTGACGTGAGTGAGCTCATAGTCCGGCCTGCGCGAGAGCGCGTCGGCCAAAGCGTTCTGCCTGCCAGGCTTGTACTTCACCTCGAAGTTGTATTACGCGAAGAACGATAGCCACCAGGCCATCCTCTGAGAGAGATGCGGCGATTGGGTCGCAGTGCGTAAAGACGCATGATCGGTGAAGATCACAAATGGCTTAGAGCCAAGCAGGTGAATCCTGAATTTGACAAGAGCATGCTTCATCGCAAGTAGCTCCTTGTCATGAACTGTGTAGTTCTTCTCCGCAGCCTTGAGCTGGCGAGACTCAAACGCAATCACGCGCTCCCGCCCTTCGGTGTCTGCTTGTAGCAGTGCACAACCGATTGCGAAATCGGACGCGTCACAAACAACGCTAAATGGACGATCCAGATCCGGAAATGCCAAGATTGGCGCCTGCAGGAGGCTCACCTTAATGGCTTTAAAAGCCGCCTGCTGCTCGGTGTCCCAACACCACTCCGCGTCCTTCTTCAGAAGGTTAGATAATGGCCGTGCCAACTTAGCGTAGTTATCGCTGTACTTGTGCAAGTAATTTGCAAGGCCCAGCCACTTACGAAGGTCCTTCTGGCTCACAGGGACCGGCCAATCCACAACGGCCTTGACTTTGGCGGGGTCCGCCCGAAGTCAACGCTTCCCAATGAAGCAACCCAAGGATGGGATCTCATCAGCACCGAAAACGCACTTATTTGCGTTGGCGCACAACTTGTTAGTGCGCATGCACTCGAGCACCGCTCGCAAATGCTCAATGTGGTTCTCCACATCAGTCTTGCCGTGCTCGGCGCGACTGTGGACGAATATATCGTCGGAGTATGTCTGAGGATACGCCCGATGGGCCTGAACAACTGCGTCACCAGACGATTGAACGTCGCCGGCGCGTTCGACAGCCCTTGGGGCATCCCAAACCACTCCCAAAGCATTCCGCTTGGAGTACTAACCGCTGTAAGCGGGATATCACTCGCTCGCATGAACTGGTAGTAACCATCGACTAAGTAGAGCGCACTATATACCGTGCAGCCTACCATTGTTCTGGAGAACATCCTTCCGAGGAATTGGCGTCTGAGCTGGAATCGTGGCAGCGTTGAGCTTGTTAAAAGCATGACCAATACGCCACTTGCCGTTGGGCTTTCTGATGCAAAACGTTGGCGTCGAGTGCGGAGACTTATTCTCACGCACCATCCCTGCCTGGTGCTTCGCACGGAAGAACAATGACGTCACACCGCTCCTTTGGTAAGGGCCACTGCCTCGTTACGCAGTATTTGGTTCCAGGAACCAGGTCAATCTCATGACGCACACCTCGATCCGGAGGTAAACCCGAGGGCGGGTCCTTCGACACCACATCCTGGTATTGTTTCACCAAGTGGTAATATGGATCCGACTGATTCTTATGGATCGCTGATCCACTTCGCGCGTTGAACGCCTTCTTAGTGTCCTCAAGGACAGCTTCATCTAGAAGCGACGAGAAGTTGAGTTCTTCCTCAGGTCGAATGATGACCACTTCGGCTAAATCGCCGGCCTTCACGGCCTCGCCGAACTCGTCGAAGGACATCTCGTCCAGCTCAAGAGAGCATCAACAGACGGAATAGCCTCAAGGCAGATGCCGCCATCGACAGCCCCCGTCACTCCATCCACGAGTGTGTACAGCTGTCGCGTGGAGTACTCTCGCTCAACACGCTAGACACCCCGTCCGACGTATTCGACGTCGCAGACGCTCTGCGTCTCAGCCTCCTCCTCCTCCTCGCTCGAGACCGGGTGGAAGAGGGCGACGTTGCGACATCACCGTCACTACGTCCCGGTGACACCGCACCCCCGTCCAACATGGACGAAATCGTGTTTTCCAAAACACTCAGCGACATACCGTCGCTCGGCGTCAAACGCCCGTCATTCGATGGAGTACGTGCCATCCCACTCGCACTTGAGCAACGATCTGAGTGCTGCGACATTCGGTTGCCCGGCGTGAAACGCCCTTGATCCGATGGAGTACGTGCCATCCCACATGCACAGACAGAGCCTTGCTCCGAGTGCCGCGACGCAGTGTCGCCCGGCGTTGAACGCCCTTGTTCCAGCGGAGTACGTGCCGCACCACATCCGTCCAACGAGTTCGGCTCAGGACCGGCCAACGCTTTCTGCGTCAGGCCCAACTCGGGATGAACATCCCCAACAACGGTGTTAGACACCAACTCGGACACACCGATGTCCAGCACAGAGACCGACTGGGTCCAGTGCTCGCGCCAATAGCGCTTCTGCGTCCTAGCAGAGGTGGGTTCATGACTCCACCAGGAGAGAAGTGCGTAGCACCTAACGTTTTCGACCACCTGTCGATCCATGGCTCGTGGCGTTCTAGCCACGCCATACCAAGGATGAGGTCATACCTCGAATCCAGGTCCAAGACCAAACAGCGTTCCATGCTGTCGAAGTCCAGGAACTTCACGCCCAAATCCAATGGGACCTTGGGCACCGTGACACGGGTTCCCATCGCAAGACGGACAGTGACGATGTCACGCGTATGTGCTTGTAGCGCCTCAGCATATAGCTGGCTTCCTTCCATCGTGGAGCGCCGGGCGGAGTTACCAGACGCTCCCGAGTCGATCAAGATCGTCCACAGCTTATCAAAGCCTTTTACCGTCACTTGGACGACCAGCAAGCCCGACTTGCATTTTCGTTCCGTGTTAGAGAGTACGGCTCTCTTGGGGTCTAAGCCCTGCTGTCCTCCACCTCCCTGAGGCACAACAGAACTTAGTTCTTCTTCCCCATTAGGGCGCCCCGCGACGAACCAGACACTTGATTCGAAGCGGTGCTTCGGCTCGACCGAGCCTGATGTTGCCTGCGCAGCGGGCAGCCTGGCCGCAAATGGTCGGCGCTGCCGCATGTATAGCATCGACGGATGCCTCGACGCTGTTCAGCCGCTCGAAGCTCCGCTTCTTCATCTTCAGCATAGCTGAGGTCCATATGTTCCGGACCACCCGGCGGGCTCGCGTTCGACGCGCCCCAGCCTAGTCGGGCAGACTTGAAATTATGCTCGGCATTCATTGCCACAGCCACGGCTTCTTCAAACGAGGTCGGCCGCCCACGGAAGACTTCCGTACAGGTGACACCGGTCCGGAGACCATCCATGAACACCGTGACGGTGACTGCCTCAAGCAGGGGATCGGCAAACATGCCGGCGATGAGCGTACGTAGCTCCTGGACATAGTCCACCAACTCCTTCCGACCTTGTCGGCACGCCAGGAATTTTGAGCGTATGCGGTACGCGTCATTCAGCGGTGAGAACACCCGCGAAAGCTGAACCTTCAGCTGGTCCCACGTTGGGAAAGCTCCGTCTACAGACGATCCGCTCGTGAGAGCCCACTCTCGCGCTCGTCCACTGAGCTTGGAGATCGCAAGCGCTACGCGCTGGTGCGCAGTCTGGAGCAGGGCGAAGCCATGGCCACCTCGACCTCTCGGATCCAGAGCAGGAAGTTTTCTCCCTCCTTTCCTTCGAAGGTTTTGACACTCACCATGAGTGGTTTAGGTCGAGAGGACCCTTGACGGGTAGTCGCCACTTGCGCTGACGACGCCACGGTCATTCTTTGTTGGATGTGCTCCAACAGAACATTCTCATAACTCGAGAACGCCCCGAGAGGCGCATTAATCGCGTCCGGGCCTTCCGAAGCAAGATGCGCCACGCCCGCAGGGCCCAAAAGAGACATAAGCTTTTTAAGCGCCTCCTGTTGGCCCGGGGTCAAGTTCGTGAACGCAGCTTGTTCCATCCTCACAGAGGTACAGTCTTACGTAGACTCAGGTGAAGGATTGACTACAAGTGCCACCAAGCGCAGCGGGGTTGCCGTAGCTGTAAGCGTCAGAGGAAGCCGTACGACTCTACGAGTCAACACAGGTTCTATCCGAGAACCTCAAGTCACTAGGACTTCTTTGCAAAAGGCAAACTGAATTAGATTCATTATCTGCGGCTACGCCGCACAGTGCAAATGTCTGCACTTCACTATCTACTATAGCTAACGCTAATCATTCCTAATGAGTGGCCCGCAGGACCTTCCTTCGATCAGAGAGTAACCTTGTGTGTATCACACACCACAAAGGTAGTAACCCCGTTACAACATTGACGTTGACGGCAAGGCCGGGATCGCCAGTGGGACGTGCGTTATGCGAACAGTGCGGATGCTACAATGCTGAGCGTGCGGTCGTGTACGATTGTTGATTGAGATTGCAAATGGCATGTGCTGCGGAGCCTGTGACAGTCAACACCGGCAAGGAGACAACACCTGAGGCATTTGTGATAAGCTTACGTTGCCGAAGTCGAGACGTTCTGGCTGTAACCGGTGGGGCCGAGCATTACCGGCTGGATGGCGGCGTCGACGGTCGGTCGGCGAGAAATGTGATCGGTTGTGGTGCCAATTAGGCTGCTGCTGGAGGGGACTTGTGCACACCGGAGTGGGTCGATTGAAGATGATGGGGGTGATGATAGAGCTGCCAATGGGAGACAACTAGTCTGTAATTACTGGCTACGTTGATAAAGGTGTTGAGGTCTGGAAGCGAGGCTTGGGCTAAGCGGAGTGAGTTCTACACTTGGTGCGGAGACCGGAGTGAAGACCACTTGAGCTGAAGAAGGAAGATTCGAAAGTGATTGATTGATCGGAGCTTACACTGTCTTCGCTACCTAGTCTGCATCCAATCATTCGATGCATCCAATCACCAACACTCTGTACTCGTCCAATCATCCTACTCGTCTAATCATCGGTGGCGTAAACAACTTACCGTAATCATCGCGGGATCGTATTGGATCGGTTCGGGTTAACCGGTTTATGGGTACAACTGATACACAGTATCAAAACCAGCAACCCTCAATATACGTGTGCGTCTAAGTTGCTGCAAGTCACGTGGAACTTGCGGTCCGGACATGGGCGCAAGGTTCGGGGGGAGTGGCATCGTATGGCAGCGGCGAACCGGGCGTGACGAAGTTTCACGGGCCCTTCGCGAGTATACTGCGGTGCGTGGTGGTGTTCGTGGCACTGTCGGTTGTGCTTTCCACTATACACATGATAGCGCTGGAATTTAATGCGCTGCGTTGGTGAGCATTCGCTCTCAACGAGAGTTTGCGATCCATGGGATTCAACTCGGGTACTGGAAGTACGGTGCGTGGTGGTGTTGGCAGTTGGCACTGTACACGTGATGGCGCTGGAAGTCAATGGACTGCGTTGGTGAGCATTCGCTCTCAACGGGAGTTTTCGGTCCATTGGATGCAACTCGGGTATTTTAAGTACGGATCGTGCGCGGCTATTGTCGCGGGGTATTGCCTGGCAGCGGAATCGACGCACAAACGATGGTTAGCACGGACGCTAGTGGTTTCTTCTCAAGTTTTAGGAATTAATGTTTTATTGATATTTTAAACCAGGATACTATATAATGGTATAAAAATATAAAAATAGGACTTGAGTTTTTTTATATATTTTTATAAAATTACGACTTGACAAATTTAAATATCAGCGGCTTCCGAAAGCAAGACCTACATGTACACTATTGGTAAGTGTCTTGGAGGGATACAGTATTCCGTATACAGTATTGTATCCAGGATACTGAAAGTTCTGCTCGAGTTCTAGGACTTATAATTTTCGAGAAATGGTGCGGTCCAGGTTTAAATTTGTCAAGTCCTAATTTTATAAAAAAAATATATATAAAAAACTCAAGTCCTAAACCAGGATACAGTATCCTGGTTTCAAATATCAATAAAACACCAATTCCTAAAACTTGAGAAGAAACCACTGCTTTTTCAGTTACGAGTTTGAACATGCAGATCATGGATTACAACTCGATGAGATTGGAGCGCCCGCGAAGCCCATATCCTGTGTAACGCTGAAATCTTCATTTTCCTCGCCACATACGCAAGCAAAACGGCTCGTTGTAGCAAAGGAAGACCTAGAGGTCCACGTTGAGAAGCGAGCGATTCGAGCAGAACGAATTCTATGCTGACCAAACACACCACCACCCTGCCGTAGCTGCTATTGACGAAACACATCCGAGTGGATAAGAGCTATCCCCCACCGCTGTCCTGGGACCGCAAGGCTCGCCGGTCCAGCAGTCTCAGTGCGCTCCAATCAGTGATTGGCAACCACTCGCTAGCAAGGGAAATGGAAAGAACGAAACGTGGTCGCACGTGGTCAACAAGCAACACGTGCTCCACACCGGCCCCCATCACTGAAGTGGGGTCGTCAGGTTAGCGAGCGCAGCAGAATCTGACAGGGAACGCCGGGTACGCGAGCGCTGCGCAAATGCTTCACACAACCCATAATGTGTGTGTATACCGAATATCTGCTCGCCAAACAAACGAGAGCTGTACTATCGGTAGAGGTTTTGGACGTAATATCTGTCGGATTTTAACCCCCACACACTAAAAAACGAAGCTTAACTGCGGGAATCGTTCCAATATCATAATTATTGTGTTGCAAAAAAACCATTGTTTTTTGTGAACTGACATGATTTTGTTTTTCAGATACTGTGGTCGGTAGAAAGTTTCAATAGCAGGGTAGCTGTTCACCGGATCCATTATGTCAGCAACTGTGATACTTTATCTGACAACCGACAACTATATGGTCAAATAAACTGCCCTACTACATCATCTCTGCCTCGTTGATTTACAGGCGGTGCGTCTTTGAAATTGAATTTGGTGGCTAGCTACGTCTGAGGTGCGCCGAAATGACCATAGTGAAACCAAACTTCTTCAATTTTTGACGCTGTCTACCACTGCTGAGGGGACCACATGTCAGCTTTTGATGTTCAGCTCACTGTCGACACGCCTCCGATACTTGACCAACCAAAAAGTAACTTTCTTCATCGAAAGTCATCGGGTAGTCACAAACCGCGAGTGAGTCGTCGTCATCGTAGTTAGACGCTGTTGGTGGCGCAACCAACCAACCAACCCCGTCAAAGTCGTCACAAAACTATCATTCCAGAGTTTGCTATGATCTTCTTTTGCGACGAAGTCAACTTGATGCAGTCCACACCAGAAAAAAGAAATTCAAAGACACGAAATATTCAAAGCTCATGACGGGCGTCCATCGATTTTACATGTTAACATCGAAAATCTTTACATCGAATACTTCGGGAATTCAGCCCAAAATCCCGATATTAGAGAACTTTAGTTTTGGGGATAACCTGGAATTGGTACACCGAAAATCCGCGAAAAATCTGAACAGCTTTCGGATAAATTACAGGCGGATATTCCTATACTTAATTCCAGCGTAGTCCGCTGGAATATATTTTTGGAGCATCCGAATTTCACACGTTTACTGCCGATCCTTGTTCCAAGAAGTCGAGTTATAATATCTGTATTCCAGCAACTAAGTTCTCTATTAAAGAGGCCTGGGTTCTAAGTGGTTTCTTGGTTTATCGTGTACATATCCGAACCTAGATCCAAGCTGTTGAAGTGACCATAGTATTCATATTACATGTACTCAGATAACCAGGGGTGCAAAAAAGTATTGGAAAAATAAATTGGAATTATAAAATTGAATGAATAATTTTGAGCGTTTTAATTTGTTCATGAACTGTTCAGAATTATATTGAAGGTTAAATGGGTCATACCTACACCGTCTTATCACGAATACTTGATCGTAGTCAACATCATTTTTAGCTTCGCTTTTCATCTTTGATCGCAAAATGGACTGCTACGTACTACGTAGTAGTACACATTTTAATCTTTTATGGTTAAAATGTGTAAATAAAAGGTTAGTTGGGCCAGCAGAAAATTGATTTCAATCTATAGAATTCATTGAATTACTGTAGTATTTATTTTGTTGAAACTGACCTTCATATTAATCCAACATCTTAATTTTCCCACCCCAGCAGATAACCAATTCGAGGTAAAAGCATTGTAACCAGATACAAAATTGATACGTGTTCTTGATTAATGCATTCATGCTCAACGACACTCTACCCACCATCGCACAGTGCTTAGAAAGTCGGCTCCGTGCGCGTTCCAGCCCAAGCGTGCTTAGGCTTCGTCCATACCTGGACATTCTCAAACGTAGCGTCGCCCGAAGCCGTCAGAGCAATGCCATCCGACTTTGTCTGGCCAGTGCACGGGTAGATACGTGCCGACAGCGCAAAGCGGTCATTCACGAACACCTCCACACTAGACACGTCCACGAACACGTGGAAGCTCAGCTTCTCACGGGTGGCCTCGCACACGTCGTTCTGCGTAGCACCCGTGAACATATCGTACAGGTAGAAGTTGCCCCAAATCGACTCCGTGATCGGCTTCACGTCGTTGTCAGCAAACACAGCGCAGTCAGCAGTCGAACTCTTTGAACGGTCAATGGTCACCTTCTTCTCTGCGTCGTCGTACACGATCGTGGTCACCTCATCGCCAGCCGAGCTGCGACGGACCTCGAAACCGACCTTGCTGCCACGCGCGAACTCTGACACATCGGCGATCAGCTCAAACGAAGCACCCGTCGAGTTAAGCACTTGCGACGTTCCGTTCACCGACACGTTGGCCACCTGCTCGAGCGCGTTCTCGTTGCGAAGCAACTGCAGGTCGCTCAGAGGCTTCACGCCGAGCGTCTTGATGGTCTTGCTCTGCTTAGAGGATCCGTCGGCGCACGACATGTCCTTCGAGTCGGACACGATCCAGTCGCCCTTGCCGACTAGGTGCTCGTCGACATCGGAGATGTCACGAAGAATAGTAATGCCAACTTCTCGAGGGACAGAAAGCATACCATCCCAGCCCTGAGGCTGTCCCGTGGTGAAGTTGTTGTCCTCGGTGATCCAACCGATCAGGACGTTCTTGCCGTCCTTGTCGGTGTAGATGCTGTTGGCGTACCAGTCACTGCGGTCCGACACACCGACCATCAACGGGGTGAACAGACCAGCCTCAGGGTCGGTCTCAACGCCGCAGCCACCACCTGAGAACGAGCCCGTGGCCCACATCGGGTAGCGGTTCGGATCACCCTCGGCAGCAAACAGCATCACGTTGTGAAGCTCGCCATCCTCATCCTTCATCTCACGGTATATGGTGGTCTCGAAATTGTAGCCCCAGTTGGCGCTGTAAGGAGAGAAGGTTGTGTTCTTCTCTTGCGAAAGAAGGTAACCCTTGTACTCCCAGTTCACGTAGTCTTCAGCGTGATAAAGGAAGATACGCGGACCGACGTCGTGGATACCACCAGCAACAAGAATATAGTTGCTGCCCTTGGAGGACTCATAGCCGAAGTGAGCGTCCAGCGACTGCGAGTGGAACGGCATCGGGTCACGCCAACCGGTGACGTTGAGTCCCTGAGGCGGCAGCTCAATCAGAGGCTCGCTACCCTTTTGCCAGGTCTTGCCACCATCGTCCGTAGTAGCGTAAACGACGTGTTCACCGAAGAGGTATTCCTTCCTCCACGAAATGGGGAGAGCGGTGACACCCGTGTAGAACACAGTGTGCTTTCCGTCAATGGCATTGTCCATCGAGAAACCCGAGAACACGCCGAGGTTGTCCCACTTGTCCTCGAGCGGACGGAGCGCGTCCGGGTAGTCCTCCCATGTTACCTGATCCTTTGACACGGCGTGGCCCCAGGTCATATTGCCCCAGATCGTCGAGTTCGGATTCAACTGGTAGAACATGTGATACAGACCGGTGGCCTCGTCATAGTACGGCGCGCACGGGTCGTTCATCCACTTCTCGCGGGCCTGGAAGTGGTAAACCGGACGGAACTGCTCGAACAGGTCGGTACCGGGCTCAGCCTCCACGACCACCTGACCACGAGTCGTCTGCGGGCTGAAGACAAGGGCGATGACAAAAGCACCAAGGGCCAAGACGCTCGGTATCACCTTCATACTTGAATGATCGGTCTTGGAGTTTGGTTGGGAAGGTCTTCGGTGTGGCGAAGTAAATTGAGGAATGACAACTGGAATT
Organism: Phytophthora quercina; assembly: GCA_014706105.1. Lineage (NCBI taxonomy): Eukaryota > Oomycota > Peronosporomycetes > Peronosporales > Peronosporaceae > Phytophthora > Phytophthora quercina. The sequence continues at coordinate 266,705 of JACBOW010000091.1, read as the reverse complement.
GCAAAGCCGTCGGGCAGAACCTCTCCTGCTGCTGTGGAAGAGCCAGAGACAGCGTTCCTGTAGGAAGCAACCCAAGTCACACATGCCGCGCCTCGGTTTGAGTATGTATAGAAGGCGGGTGATCAATCGTTCATCCCCGGATAAACACCTGGGAAAGCGGCCATGCGACGCCACGAACTTGATACTTTTTGCCATGCTTCGACATGGATCGATCGACTAAAATCTTGGGATTAAACTTGCCTAACTTTTGCACATTTGGCCCCAAACTTCAACGGAGACCAAGCAGCAGCGGTGTTACAGTAACGCGCTGCGAATCCGAGCGTCGAAGTGGGTGCTGGCAACTGAGTGAGTGAACAAGCGGTCTTCCCTTAAGAGAAATGCCCGCGACGTCGAGCATCAAACAGTTGCATGACCGGCTATCGGACAAAAGGCCCCTTGCCCCAAGCGAGCTCGATTGCGGCGGCAGGAGCAATCGAACAAGCGACTGTATCCAGAGCCAGAGACCGTGTTTCTCTCCTCCTCGGGGTGGCGGAGATGACGGGTATCCTTTTGCTGCTCCGGTTCCAACGTGCGAATTTCTTCAAACGTGCAACCAAATCAAGCACACTGCACCTCGCTCAAGCACACTGCACCTCGCTCAAGCACACTGCAACTCGCTCAAGCAAATGTCCTGGGGATCAATCAAGTCAAGTACCGGTAGCGGCAGAGTTCTCTTCTTAGACTGCAAGGATTTGTGACAAGCTCTCATCTGGGAAAACCATACGACTTTCTACCACGTTCGTTTTCAAGGTGTTTTTCATTAATTTTTGTGATGTTTGTATGATCTTTTGCTTTTTCTGCCTCGTTTTCTTGGTTTTCCGTTGCTCGCGATAAGCCTTCATAATGCACAATGACGGGTGCACGTACACCGGGCGGAAGTCTTCACAGCTTGCGCAGCAACTGAAGTACCGACCCCACTGCCACAACGGACAGCCAACTTGGACGCATCCGCTCTGCAAAGGCACTTGGAGCCATGTTTGCACTTCTCCACGGCCTGCGTCATCGCCATATTTGGACGCCGATCTTGATCTACAACCTAACAGCTAAAATACTCGTCGTAGAGCGCACCCAATACGTACGTACGTCGATAGGGATCCACCATCCTGCGACGTGGGAAGAACGAGCTCATTCAATGTGGTTCACCCAGTACCTGGATACGAGCGTGGTGTGTTGCGAAAATCACGGCGATGTTTCCGCTGGCCTCCCGCGTACTTGCGTGGACCACCACCGCTCCGCCACTTGCCGTTACGGTTGTAGCTGTTCACATAGTAAGGAGGGCGAAAGGACGGCGTATTGCTTTGTGAAAAGCCCATCTTTTCGAGATCGCATGTGTACTTTGCACGCTCCAGCTCGGCGTTGCTTCGCCCTATCCGGAAAACAAAGTCAGGTAGCTCTTCCCAACTCAACACCTTGGCATCTGCTGTCATGTCTTGCTGTTTGTCCTCCATTTGCTGCAAGTCTGTCGCCAAGAAGAACCGAATGGTCTGCTCTAGCGTCGTCTTCACCTCCGGGTCATCCTTTGGCTGGACGATTTGATGCCGATGGTAGTGGAACTCAATTCCGATGACCATGCACGAACCTGGACCCTGGCGCTCGGCGTCATAAGTGTGCGGGAAATATTGCGGGAACGCGTGCACACGCGAGACGGGCGGCATGTGGTGAAGGTTATCCACGAGCTTACGCAGTCGCGACTGTACGAACTTGCCCCACTTGTGCATGGCACTTTCCGAATCCGCCTGGAAATTGAACACCATGTACGAGCTGTATCGGATGAAGAAGTTCGAGGGCTGGAAAAGTTTGTCCCAAGCACCAGCTTCGCCTACAGCCTCAACATCACCTTGTTCCGATTGAACTGCATTGAGTGGCTGATCGAACGAAGGCATTGACGTAGCCATGCACACCACCGCTGCCTTTAAATCAACTTCAGAGCTCTCAGGTGATGGGGCAGCTGTGGGAAACGGCTTGGATATGCCCACAGCAATCTCAGCCAAGTACCGCGCGCGCCACAGTTCCTCGTAAATCACAGAAAACGTTGGCTGCGAGACTTGTACTGATGAATTCATGTGTGGGTACGCCGGCGTGATGATCGGCATAATGTGCGACCGATCAAACACGCTCTGGCGAGGATCCCACATATCAAACCCAATCCCGGCGTCGTAGATCATATTCAGCATGACGGGCTGCGGCCATTGCCACTCTGAGAGCACCTGGAAGAATCGCACAAAGATTTTCGCAGGCTCCGCGTTCGGGTACAATTGGCATACGAAAGCAACCAAGATAGCCCAGCTGATGCCACCCAAGTAGCCCAGCTTGGCCGAGTAGATTCCGCGACGGCGTGCCCACGCACGCACAGCTCGCAACACTATCCGGTACTCACGGCGCTTCGGCACCAAACACAGCAGCATCGAACTGACACGAGGAGCGTTCAAGGCCTTCATCGAAGCTTCATGCACGCCTACCAGCATGTGGTCGGAATCAATGTTCTGGTTGGGCTCCACGCTCGATACAGGCAAACGTGCAAAGAGCAGATCCATTCGCACCCCCAAAAACGACAGCGAAATGAGCGGCACATAAGCATTCGGCACAGGCGCAAGGTGAGATACACCCGGCGTCTGCTCCAGAAGATGGCAGAACGATCCGAAGAAATCGTCGTGGGTCACGTGCCACGGCGCGACACACACGGCATCAATATCCGAGTTGGGATCATCCAAACCCAAACGATAGGAGCCAGCCAGGAACAGAGAACCCTTCGTCAAGGCAATGTGCTCTTCACTCAAGTCGCGCTCGCGTCCGACCATCTTCACCAACTTAGTAAGCAGGTCTGAGAGCTGCTTGAGCACTTGCAACTTGTGCATGCGAGCTTCAGGGGCGTCCATGGGCGAGATGTCGTCCACATAGTTCACAAACGACTGCAAGGCGGCTGGGTCCATCATCGGCTGCATCGGGCTCTCCATAACACTTCCGACTGCCGGGACCAGGTGGCACTTGTGATACAACACATCCCGAGCTTCGTCCAGATACCCTTCACAAATATTGGAGAACAAATTCTGCTGCAACTGCGTGGAAATCACACTTTGCTGAGCTGCGTGCTGCACCGACCACGACAGAGCATTCGACTCTTCGTACTCGCGGTTCGCTACAAACTCCGCGGACAAGTTGTTGATGCGGTCCAGCAGCATGTACGCCTCTTCGTCCTCTTCTTCGCAGTTTGACAACATACTTGCCAATTCATCCTGCTCTTGACACGCTTCCATCTCGTTCAAGTCACTACGACGGTGTGAGCCAAAGTGAGACAGAGGACTGTGGCGTGGACTCGGGCACGAAGACTCAGCCGTCGACTCACTGTTAGTATCGTCGCAGTCCAAGAAATCGTCGTCATTGTCAAATACCTTTCGCGAGTGGTTTCTACTGCTGGTGGAACACCTAACAGCCAGGTCGTGTGACAAATCACTTTCATCCGTGCAAATAGCTTCTTGGCCGTGGCAGGTTCTTGATGGCGGCGAGACCGACACAATGGGACTAAGCGGCTGAGAGGAGACCGCCGCGCTGGCTGTACTTCTGCTTTGCTCTTTCTTTCCCATATTCTTGGATGAATTGCCGCTCTCAACTGTCTTAACGGGGCTGCAGTCACAAGACGAACTAGAAAGCGTCTCTTGAGTATCAGAATCAGAAGGAGCTCCCAACGGCAACGAAGCTCGTCGCAACAGCACTCGATCATTTGACAGTCGTGGACTCTCACTTCTTTGGTTCGCCCCATCGTCTTTTTCCAACGACGAGTTCGCTTTGCGAAGAGGAGAAGACGAAGCTGACGTCGATCGAGCGGCACGTTTGCGTCCCTTGAAGCTCTCATTTGAGTTGTGCAACAGTTTCTCCCGTTCACACAATTCTTCAAGAGGTGTCAATTTCTTTGACGTCTCTGGGTTAGCAGCAGCCTTGGGGGAATTGTTGGCTACATTTTCTCCCTTTTTGTCGTGATGTTTGTGTCCGTGGTGGGACTTGAGCGCCTCGCAGCGCTTCTTAAAGCTCGAGCTCTCAACGATCTTGGTGATGCTACGGGAGCGGATGTGGCGCGTGCCGGGTGTCTGTTGTGTCTTTTTGTCACCTTTGGACGACTGCAACTGCTGGTCCTTGGGCGGCAGAGGCGCCGACGTGGGTGGGGCGCGCACTACAGCGTCTTTAAAGGAGAAAACGCGCTTGGGCGGCGCGTGCGCAACCATGGGCGCTGGGTCCTGCTGTTGCTGTGTGCGCACTACGGCGCTGCTACTGTCGTGACGCATGACCATGTTCTGTTCCTCTTTACTGGAGTTGTGGCTTGGCCTTGAAAGTTGCAAACTGAGGACTATGGCAAAGTCCCTTTACACCTACCTGCCTAAAAGGGTCACACGGCAAACTAGTTGCCGTTACTGCGACGCTTCCGATTCCTGTCTCCAATGCGCGCTCCGTCGCAACAAACACCTGATAAAAAGTGGCAAACGATGCGCTCAGAAAACGAAATGACAGACTTAAGGAGTGCGGAATCCCCCAGTGCGGAAGCCGCCAACCCTAACGCTCATCGATGCGTTTCGACCGCGCAAAAGTGACGACGCACTCACCTTTTAGCGGAGTTTTCTGCTGAGGTTGCTGAGGAACAGCCCGATACGGGGGCGAAGGGGGCGGCGGAGAGGGCGACAACCAAACGCTGCCGCTGCCTGAATCCGCTGCGTGCGCGAACCTGTGGACGACGTGGAGGAATCGAATTTTGCGGCCTTCAGCTTGCCGACGCACGGACCCACCCACTAACACCCAGAAAAGAGACAGACACATACAAATTCCAAGTGATTTCGCCCAAAGTTGTAGTTCCGGGCCACTGATTAGAGGGACTTGCGTTTTGTGCGTTGCGGGAGGGATGACCCGCCGGATATACTTGAACTAAGTATGACGCCGCGCCTCTCGACGAGTAGCCCCCCGATGCTGTTCCTCCTGCTGATCCCATGGTGCGATGGAAACATCGTGACGGCGGCGGCAAGTCCGTGCATTTGACGACGGCGACTTGAGATGGCTTCGCCGTGTTCGCCTCGTTCGCGTGGCCGCGTTTCTTCCTCCTCGAAGCCACTTAGCGGTGAATAATATCTTAGCGTCGCGACGGCGGATGATGGCACATGCAAATCAAAGATAAGAAGGCCAGTCCGCGATTGTACCATCGGAATGGTACATCATTTCTATCAAAAGTTCCAGATTTGTCCAGTGACGTATTCTAAGGACTTCGTTAGTTTCACATGTATGCAAATGAAAACTTACTGCAGAAACGGATATCCATCCTTGAATCTACTTACTCAGTGTATTAAACTACAAAGGTTACAATATAAAGTGTGAGTGAAGGTCGACGAGATGACTGCTTCAATTTGTGTGACAATCACTCCATACCCGTTAAAACGATTTCAATCTATTTGAAGAGGATACAATAAGTTAGTGGTATCAAAAACGGTAGCGGAATCTGAACGTAGTTCGTCTAAAGGCGTAGTTTTTTCAGCATCAAAACTTGCGAATTTAGAATCATACGGAATGGGACTGAAACACCGTGGTGGCATTTCTAAGTACGACTGAGACACGCCTGCTCTGATTTTTGTCACTTGAATAAGTACAACTGGTTTCTACAAAGGTACGAATCCCTAAACTATCGACTCGAGCAAGGTGTTCGTCAGTCAGTCAGTTAGTCAGTCCGTGACGAATAAGTGTGATGAAAATGTAGCCATATTATTTTGACCAATAATGCTGCCGAACGTAGCGAAGGCGGCTGTGATTGGCCAAAACGATGAAAAATTCGATTGGCTTATATTAAATTAGTAAAACTGTTCCACTTGCCAAATGAACTCCTTCGACTGTACGACACGACGTGCGGTCCCCGAGTGGTGCCGCCGCCAATTGTGGTGGGCGGCCTCGGGCTGCAGCTCCGGCGGTGTGCCTGCTGCGAAGCGTTCCTGGCCTACGACGCCTTCGCACAGGGCACTGCCAGAGAGAGCGCACGCCGCTGCATGGCGTGCGCCAGTGGTCCGAACGCCCGGGCGTATTGGCACAAAACGCCACCGCCGCTGCCACCGCAGCCACCAGTGGACCCGCGGGCGCTCAGCGCCGCCCTGGTGTCCGACACCATGGGCCCGGCGCCGCCGCTTCCGCCTCGCGTGAGCCACGACCGCAACCGTCGCCGCTGGAAGCAGCACCAACGCGCGAAGGTCGCAGCCCTGAAGAAGAAGAAGTAGATAATTACAAAATAAAAGCATTCCTTGACTAAAATTGTTTGTTACTTTTGTGGTACTTCTTGATAATACTTCATAGGAGTACTTTAGTTGGTGTGTACCACATAATTATGTGGTCTACACTAACTATGTAAAACATTTTTTGGCGCCATTTCCAATGTTGAAAAGCGCGCGCAGAGAGGCAAGATACGCAGCAGAGAGGTATTGCACTCGGTGAACATCCACGGAATTCCACCCCATACACTGTTACTCAAGAAGGGCATTCCTATCATGTTGATGCGGAACTTGAACCCTGATCTTGGACTGTGTAATCGTACGCGGCTACGGATCGTTGATCTGAAGCCCCATGTTATCCACGCGAGAATTATGGCGGGGGAGCGCCGGGGACAAGACGTTCTCATCCCGAAAATTATTTTTGTGAGTGACGACGGCGATCCGCAATTCCCGTTTAAACTGCGCCGCAAGCAGTTCCCGGTACAACCAGCCTTCGCCATGACAATAAACAAGGCGCAAGTACAAACATTAATGAACCTGGGACTATATCTTGCCGCACCGCGCTTCTCACAAGGGCAGCTTTACGTGGCCCTATCGCGAGTGACTTCTCGGTTGAGGTTCAAGGCAGTCATCGAATACCCCGAGCTGGAGGAAGAAGACGGGGTCTACACAAACAATGGCGTTTATAGGCAGATCTTTCAATAGTTTTGGAAGCAAATAGGCGTATACACGCTAAATACATTGCTTTACATTTCTGAATGCGCGTGTACAACTTTATTTTAGTTTTTAACGAGTGTTCGTACGCATTCGTGTGAGTGAGTTAGCCTACGTAGCTGACAAATTCAATGGTGTTATTCTGAAAGCCAAACATGCTTATTGGCCTAGCCGTATTGTACGGACTTTTCGATTTTTAGACTGTGAGTTCGATTCCCACCGGGAGTCTTTTTGTTTGAGATGTAAGCCCGCCGGAGCGAAGCGGAGGCGGGCAGACCGCTTGGGTAAGAATAACTTCACCGCATTTAAATACGCGTTTGTTTACATATACGCAGGGGTAACGAGATACACCGTATTGACAAAGTGAGTGGGGTTGCTAACTTGAAGGGAGTGAGCGCCTAAGTGAGTGCGTAAGGGAGTGGGTGTGTAAGTGAGCGAGTGAGTGCTGGCCTGAGTGCGTAAGGGAGTTAGTGAGTGAGTGAGTGCCTAAGTGAGTGCATAAGTGAGTGAGTGAGTGCATAAGTGAGTGATTTTTAAGGAGAGATAGAGTGAAAGCGAGAGTCACATAGCAAAAATAGTTGTTTTGAGCCAAGGGAGGTAGTGAGTTCGAAGTAGGTAAGCTTTTAGGCTTGCTATTTGTTGCTTACCCTCAGGAAATGTATGTGTACGTGGTGTCTTCATTGGCTATGTTACATCGTTAGAGGATCCCAACATTGATATATTTGTGGCACCCCCCACATGGCCACTATCACACACAGAACGTAAAACGTTCGTAAAAAAACGGATGGTGAAAGCTATCGAGTTCAGGGGCGGATCTTTAGTCAAAAAGGGAGGCCCATGCCCCGACCCGATTATGGACAAATTTCAAGCGATTTCGCCTGATTTTGGACAATTTTCAGCGGTGTTCCCCACCCCTGCCCCCCTATATTTTTCTGCCCCCCCCCCCTTAACATTTTCGGCCCCTAATCCAGTTTCAGATTTTTAACAGATAAAGTCGAGGGTCCTGGTGTCGGAGTGCGCGAAGATTTCCTTTGTTGAGCTTGCTGCAATGAAGGAAGGCAAGCCTCGTGAGTCACGACCAGGATGAGGAATGTGAACAAATTTTTCACGCTATGTGGTGCTCGACAACTCGAGTTGGCAGGTTGGGTTACACACGTGCGTACGTGCAAGGCCGACTCATCGATCAGTCGACCTTCGGGGTGAGACTGGATTCGCCTGTAGAGTTGCAGTAAGCTTAGACGAAAGTATCCCTGCCGCAAACCGAGGCTGGTTGACACGTGAGACCAACATCCTGCAGCACAACACCACGTCGTGGTTTATTTATTCAGATGAGGGTCAAGCTCGTTGACCAGGTGAGGAATTCATGTTGTTGCGGCTTAACGTCGTTCCTTCGCCGCCGTGGTGGTCACTCAAGACTTGAGACTTCGCCAAGTTCATGGTGTTGACCAAGTTTGGTTAAGTACGAAACAACACTGCATTTTGGCTCAGTCGTCTGTAGCGCGACCCTACACGTGGGACATCGAGGGTTCGAGTCCGCTAGCTGTTGCCTTTTGTCTAACTTGCTTATTTTATGTCGCGCTATAATTTTAGTTTCCGTTCAGTAAAGTGTAAGATTGTACTGGTGCAGTCGTCGATCACCGACTCTTCGATCTGGAGGCCAAGAGTTCGATCCCCGTTAGGAAAATACTTTTTCGCATGTAAGATTATCTATTGCGTTGCCTTTTTTTATTTTATTTATGGTTCCCTCAAGCCCGCCGGCCCACACAACTGGGACAAACACAAAACTTACCGCCGCGTAGCGGCGGCGCTCGGCTAGTTAGGACTTACATGTACTGTACCGTGAACAACCGGTTTCTTCTAAAGTACGAATTAGGACTTACCGTGACAATCGGTTTCTGATAATACCTGGTAATAAGGTGAGGTATATTGTGTTCCTGGAGGATTGAACTCTAATAACCAGGGATGGGCAAATGCATCCGATACATTTATGGTATTTGTGCGTTTTGTGGCATAAATGACATTTGGGATGCATAAATGCAAAAATGCACAGAAATGTGATCAGTGTTAACTTAGTGGTAGTTGTGTGGACCACAAAACTATCGGAATGCAACGAAGAAGCTCGTGCGCACAACGATAGAAGGTAGTGCTGCTTGGCTGGAGGCTGTTTGAGTAGTTCTAAACCAACACCGAGACTCTCATCGCCTGTGATCCCCGTGACTTGTTATCTAGTTCCCCTTCCACAAACTCATGCGTTCGTGGTTCGGCCAACGATGACACAAGCTTCACAGAAATCCAGTAGTGTGGATGATGACAGCCTCCGACTATTCTTCAATTCACCTTGCATGGTCAACAACATCTTCGATTGCATCCGCGATGTCCCGCGGCTGAATGCACCCAGTTTGGAACAAATTCACTATCTACAAGGATGGCAACTATCCTGATGCGATGTGTATACACTGCCCAACGAATCTACAAATGCCAACCCTCACGAAATTTGATCAAGCATCTTGCGTCATGTCCTAGTTTGTCTGACGGCGCTCAGCTCAAGTGGCGTCGCTATGGAGAACCCGTGGAGAAGCACAAGAGGAAGCGTCAAAAGCGCAAGAAATCAAGCTATGCTGAATCACCAGGTGCTACTGACGCGAAGCGGGTGAGCGCATTTGGATCGCTAGTCAGGTGTATAGCACGTGGCCCTTCGGGATGGATCCGAAATCAGTCGACCTTCTGGATATAAGTCCGAAAGTTAATAGCCTTTTGGAGTCCCGAGGTGGCCAGTTCTCCGAAAGAAGTACTAGATACTCCGACGGAGTTGGCGTGTGACCTTGTGTATCCTCTTAGGTGTCGTTTACCTTCGGCGGAACGTGATCTCACCAAATGAGTTATTCGTATACAAAATATGAATCCGGATGCAGAGCACAAACGTTACTTCCGAAACGCCGTCCCTACAACTGGGTTGGATCGTTAGAAGACAAGTCTTCACAGATAACCAAATACAATACAGAGAGTTATACACAAATATACAGCCGCTCTTATTCTTTAGGACCCTTGAGCGGTGGGTCACTCTCGCACCAGTCAACTGGAGTCTCACTTAAGATACTGGCAAGTCTTAAATGTGCTCTCCAACGCGCACCACCTCCGAAAGGAGGAAAACTTTGGAAGTAAAGTTTGAAAGACTATGAACTTCCGGACTCAATATACAGTCCAATCACACCAGTCAAATCGATGATTCCAGGGGCGACTACCAATAACCTCTCTAGAATCGCAGTTAATATGAAATGAAATATCCGAAAGTGAATACTCCAACTAGGATATGAAATAGGAAGATCACCTTCGGGCGCGCGCCGTCCAAATCCCCGCCTAACTTGGTCTTGAATGTAGTGGAGAGTTCCATGGTGGTCTTCGCGGTCACGACGCGTCCAACGCTGGTCCAGATGACGTGGGGCCTCCCGGCAAGGTTCTTCCTTCCGGTTCACGGCTTCTTCCTCTTGTCGGCTTGACAGTATCCTCAGGCTAAAAGACCCCAAAGACACTTGCGCTCTTCTTGGCAAAACGAACTCTCTGTTTATCTGTTTGTTAGTTGTCTGCTAGACGTGTCGACTAGCGATTTCTCTGAAAGCACTACTTGTATCTTGGTTTCACTATAGGTCTTGGGTGGCAATCGTCATCCGAAGTGTTTGCAAATCAGTGGAACTTGGAGGATTCTTGGCGGATTCTTCTGCTGGCTCTCGTGCATAATCGGTCGTCGTGGTCGGTCGTCGTGGTCGGTCGTTAATATATGGACTTGAGTATACTTGGATCTCGAGATGGGATTCTGGGTACAAATCAGCTGGCTCTCTCTGGGTACAAATCAGGACTCCGGTTGCACTTACGTCTGGACTCCGAATGCAGTGCGTCCAGATGTAGCACCATGTCTTGAGGTTCCTTCTGAAGTCGACTGTCCAAAAGGTGTCCGTCGGGTGTACGAATGCACTTGGACTCTGGATGCATGTCGACTTCCGGATGCACTTGGACTGCATTCGGATATACTTGTGCTGCCTTCAGGTGTAGGTTCACCCGTTGTACCGTGCTGCACTGGTTGGCGCCTGTCGCCCATCCGTTTTCTCACGAGCCGCTCCGTCACACTACGCAAGATTCAGTCATGACTGAAGCTTCGCAGTCCCCGTCACAGCAGCTGCAGCTAACCAATGTTCTTGCCGGAGAAATTACCAACAAGGTGAAGAATCGTTTCCAAGAGGAAATCGCGAGAGGGTTTACGCTGCTGGGTTGCCGTTCCGATCCATCGAGGTGCCTCGCATGCGCAAGGCCCTCACAGTTCTACAACCTGCTATGGAGAAGTATCTACCCAACCGCAAGGCATTGGCTGGACGTCTTCTTACGAAGGAGTATGAGCGCTAGAACGAACGCCTGCGCAATGAACCCACAATTTTTCTCTTATCGGATGGCTGGACAAGTACCAGCAAGGAAAAGGTAGTCAACTACATCGTCGTTTCACCGCTGATGAGACCATTGCGGTGGTGTACCAAAACCACCGGTGGGGACGAGCAAACGGCCGAGTATGTGGCTCAAGCGATTGGCTCTGTAATTGACGAAATCAACGCTGCTATCGACCGTTCAGCTGTAATATCTGTGACGACCGATAACGCTCCTGTTATGCAGACGGCTTGGGAGATTATTGAGCGAATGCGACCGGTTTTCTGTAATAGATGCTGCAGCCATGCCACGAACCTGATTTTGGAGGAAGTGTTGAATTTGTCGTGGATGAGCGCAGGGCTCACCAAGTCTGTCACCTTGACGAAGTTCATCAGGAGCCGATTGCAACTTCTCGCACGATTTCGTAAGCTGCAGAAGAAGGCGGGAAACAAAGAACACCATAGAGCACTGCGCTTGCCGGTACGAACCCGATGGTATTCCAGTTATGAGTGCCTCAAAAGTGTGTCGAGCAATCATCATACTATCAACAAACGTTTTTGGGCAGAAGAAGTTCATGAAGCGATTTGGAAAGAAGTCTGCCGAGTTAGAAGAAGCGCGCGAAATTGTGAAGGATGGAGGCTTCAGGAGGTCTCAAGCTAGTGCTCTTTTTGCTGGAGCCTCTGGTGAATGCTATCGCCATACTAGAGCAGGACACCTGCTGCATCTCCATGGTGTATTGGCGATTCAGTCAGCTTCTTCGCAGTCCAGTGTATGAGCAGCGAGTTACTGGCGTCCCCTTGGTCGTTCAAGTGAGCATTCAGAAAGCGATCCAGGACAAGTGGAACTTCTTGCACACTGACACGATGGGTGCTGCGTTCCTTCTTGACCACAGGAAGCCTACATCGGATTTCGTAGATGCCGACCTGGCAACGAGTGTGGCATCCACCAAGCAGATCGGTGCAAAGCTCAAATTCGTGCCGATAACCGCCGAGATCCAGCAACTTGGAGCTGAGGCTGATGCGTTTTACCTCAAGAAGGCGAGGTGGTCATCAGCAAAACGATCGAAGGAGGCTGGGGTCTCTCCGATGGCATGGAGGACTGACAAGACCAAAAATACCGCTGACAAGGACGATTACTACCCGTTACTAGCACCACTCGTGACAATGTTTTACACTATTCCGACCTCCTCGGCTGCGAGCAAGCGGTCAAGGAGCATCCATGATTTCATTCATACGAAACGGAGGAACCGGTTGGATTCGCAGCGCGTAGAGAAACTTGTCTTCATTTATTGTAACGCTGGCAGCAAGGATGCGAAGGCAAGCATATTCTACCGTGCGACAGAAGAGAGCGAGAGTGACAATGAAGATCACTTGGAAGAAGAAGGCGACGAAGCGGAGAATGAAGACAGCGACGGTGAGGACTCGACGGGCAGCAGCGAAATCACGTACGACGATAGCTATGCGTATTCGTACGAAGGTAGTCAAGGGGAGAAGTCGGAGAGTCAACTTAAGTGAGAATCTATTTTTAGCGAGTGCTCACTTGGCCTGAAATGCATTGCATTAATGCCATAAATGCATGCATTGTCACATCCCTGCTAATAACCATGCCATGGTTTTGCCAAGTTGGTGGCACACTTCAACTGCCGTGTGCCACATCGGTCTCTGCTACAGCTGGCGAATGGATGGAGTTCCGACGACCATGGTGACTATGCCGACTCGAGTATTCTACAGTTCCTAGTGCGTGGCTCAGTGCGCTCCCCCGATGCACGGCGAGCGAGCGAGCTGAAGGTTTTGCGTTGATCGATCTACATGCCTGCAACGTGTAGTGGATGGGGTGGCAGAACGGAACCGAAACGCAAGCGGATAGGACCAATATAACTTGCTGAATGGGGCTCGCCGCGCCGCAGTCTGTTGTCACCCAACTTCGGGACGCTGCTCCGAATGCCGCGATGAAGAGCTTGAATCTGTTGGTGATGACCTCTGGCCGGCGGCGTGGCTTCACCGCGGAGGCAAAACCGAAGACGACCGAGTACATTCCTGCCTCCAGCGCTTCAACGTGGATAACGCGGCCTCCACACCTACGGTATCTACCGTTATCGTCCGTCGAGACCAGGTTGCGGCCATCGGCAAACACCGCTGTCGCGGTTGACACGCCCAACCGCTGTGCTAGTACTTCGTGCGAATTCGAAGGTGACATGACTAAACTCGATGCTCGACTCAACGTTTCTCATCCTCCATGCACCCACAGTTAACGCTGAGCTTACATGTAGCTGAATTGAAGGTGCCCTAAGCAAATCAACTCACCAACCTGGTGGCTCGGTACGGTAGTTTAGACGGGTAAATTATTCTGTATAATGCAATTAAAATTGCATTATTCTCTGAAATTTATTTCAGAGCTAAGGAGCGATCCGAGCGAGGTCTGACTTTCCGTGAAATCGTAACCTGATAATTTAGATTCGGTTATCGGAAACAGGTTTAACAGGAGAACGTACACATTTCAAGCGAAACACTGCAGTAGTTTAGGAATTTATACCTGCTTCGAGTTGATTAAGTACGAAAATGTTAACTGCGTAAGTCCGCGCGTTAATGAATTGGATGTTGCGCGAAGACATAATATCCGTCTGGGTCGATACAAGCGTGTTAGGTGCGTTATTCTGAAGGGGCCCATACCGTCGTAGTTTTCGCAGCACCGTGCAGATGCTGAGGCGCAGGAGATACGTTGAAGTGACTGAGGGCACTTCGAAAATGTCGGCCAACATGAGCCGTTCTAACCCGAGAATGGTCAACCAGAGTATTATCCTGTATAACTCGGCTAGTACTATTCATAGCTCATAGCAACCTGGACGAGGAAGTTCATCTAGGAAATATCAACACATTGGTTTTTGTTTTACTTTAATCGGCCTAATACTAACAAAATGATGGACACGCAAAAACAAATGGGTGACCGATCCCAATCTGCCACTAGACCTTCTTCGTGCACAGCGCGATTTTGTATTATCGAGACCGGTGGATGTTCTAATAATAGGTCCACGGGAAAATCTTTTTTTAAAGATTTTCCCATTCTTAAAATAATCTAAAAGAAAAATCTTTCCGTAATTTTTTTTTTTGGAACATTGGGTAGTTCCAATACTCAATTAGAGAAATTTAATTCCTCGAGTTTTGGAGTAAGAAATGACAGAAAAGTCTGAAAACCCGATGCTCAAAAATATTAATTCCAATGAAATACCGGTAGCCGCTAATCCACTGGCAGATCATTCCTCACCAACCTGATCCCCCAGAAACCTGACATCCTGGTGTACAAGTACATGGTGCAATTCTATCCTACCTTATCGGTTCCTATATACCGGTGATGATGAATCTGATGCAAGATTTTGAGATTTTGACTAGTAGTTTGTGTGAGGTTGAGAACTTCCCCGATTTCACACATTTGGTGAAGTCACTAAAGGGGGTCAAAACAGCTCGGTGTCGGTCTAAGTTGACCCCAAAATACCTTTTAAAATGTTTCTTGAGTCTTTCACAACATCATTCAAATCGGACGAAGTCTCATCAAGCCCCAATTCTAAAATCTTATGATCATCCTAAGCTTACCGAATATGCATGTGATGGGCCCCTTGTCCACGGACCCTATCCTGGATATCAGGTTGGCGAGGATGGTCTGTATAGGAATGCCAACCGGTAATTTATCCGTAAGTTTTTCCAGATTTTTACCGTCCCGGAGATATTCCAAAATATCTATTTTGGAGCATGGGAATTCCATGCGCTTTTTGTCAATTGCTGTCCAAAAAGACGAGTTATTCCTGGACTACGGTGTATCCATAAAGTTAAAGTTATCTAAGCGTACATCGTAAGGCACTCCAGCGATGCCAGGGATCTATGGTTTCATTAACAAAACGTAAATAGAGGACCTCTGAACACCATTTATTCTCAGTTTATCCAGATACTTCTGAGATTTTCTGAAGTCCAACTTCCGAACAACAGTTCTCTACTACAGAGTAGTAGAGCGCTCTCACTTCCAACTCTACATGTAGTTGCTTATAAGACAAACAACATGGATTGAACGCGATACTCACTTGATCCAACCAAAGTAAGTATCCCATCCACTTTAATTCTACTCTTGTTGCTGCTGCTCCTGCTGTTCGTACTGCTCCTGCTGAGCGCTTTGGTCCTCGACAATGTGAACATCACCGTAAGAGTACTGGGATACCGGGTTCTTGGGGCCGCTGCTCATCACCACTGGTTTCACTCCGCTTTGGTTCACGCCATAGGAAGAAGCACACTCCGTGAAATTCCCTGTGGTCGGTTTCACGTAAATATTGCGTAGAACGGCTTGATCTCCGAAGTTACCGTTCATCATAACGATGCTCACGTTCTTGCCAGCGCGACCGCTGTGGATGACCTCGAGGTCAGCATAAATGTTACTCATGTTCAGGAAACGCTGGCGAGGGTTACTCTTGCAATTGCCACACGAACGGTACAGCTTGCCGAAGTCCTGCGCGAAGAAGCCGTCCACCACCACAGTGCCGTAGCCGTTGTGCTGGATGACCTTGTCTTCCGCGTAACGAGCACCGCCACCAATGACCCTGGACACGCTGGAGACGTTTCCGCCCTTGATGCTCAGGGCGTCTTCGCACACGTCTTCCCACCACACGTTCTCGATCGTGCAGTCCGACATTTCACAGTGCACACCCTCCATTTGGTTCGTGCCGATGATGACGTTCTTGAGCGTGGCACCGGGTTCGACCTCAAAGACAGCCATCGATGATCCGTTGGTTTCGGTCTGACCCAGACACGTGATGTCCGAGCGGTCATACGTCTTCATGCTACCGTCGAACACCTCACCCGATTTCACGAGGTACACCTCGGGTGAAACTGACGTTGCCTTGACTGGTAGGCCAAGAGCCACCGGGGACGGGGGCACCAAACGCAATGGCAGCACCGATTGCGAGGGTGGCAGCGGAACCGAGGAACTGGAGCATTGAAGGTTGAAACTGGATGCGGGTTTGTCTTTGCCGAAGACAAGAAAAAAGGAAAATGAGGAGCATACGAAATAGCCCCCCGACAAATTGTTGTGGTTCAGCTTGCGCCGTATCCAACAGGTGATTACCGTCTGAGCCTTGTAATCGACTATGCACTGCCCATTGTACATTTACAACGTAGAGTTGCATTCCCGCTGTTCGGCTGCATTCCTTGAGAATACGCAGACATTCGAGACGGTGAGAAATTTGGTGTTGGGGGAACGACAGTGGGGACTGACCAAGGCTGCTACCAAGTCTAAAACGCTTTCTTCATACAGGGTGAGGCTAATGCCGGTGCTGTTGGTAGAGTGAGTAAATGGTGATGGATTTTTATCAGAGCGCACAACCAAGATTGAGCTCTTCCGGTTGGTTATGCTACGCGGTCTCCACCTTAGTACCCCTGTCATGAGGCACTGAAAGTATTACCAACTGCTCAATACGACAACCCAGTCCGTTCAGACCTTCGCCCTCGAGAGCATGACAACATTGAGCTTACTGTGAAGATTCTACATTAAAAAAATGAGTTGGTATCGTAAATTACAGGTAGGAAACCTTGGATGCACCGATACGCCAGTGGCTCTGCTTGTCGATCGCATTGGGATGTTGCGTGGCGATCTGCTCGTCCGCGAACCCACAAACAACCGCCAGGTGGTGGCGAGATCAAACGCGAACGACGAACTGATTATAATAGTCGATTACTGTATTAATAGTATTTGTGCAGAACGAGAGCGCGTTGTTTTCACAGCCAAAAAAGGTGTTGTCACAGAGAGTCACAGACCGTGAGGTGTAATCACATACACCGCGTATGATGTACAGTGCACTACCCTGTGCAACCAGCTAGCTGCAGGGATAGACACTACGGTACGTATTGGCCTAATACATGTAGTACCGGTAGAACAGTGGCAGAATTGTACTCTTAATTAACAGTCGTAAAGTAGAACTGCGGAAGACATTCTGGCGCAGTATGGCGCTGCCTGCGCTGCAGGCTCAGATTGCGTGGCCATCTACCACTGGTAGAGCAATGGTGTGACGTCGGCATAATTATATACGAACACTGGCAGAATTATGTACTTAGCTCTGAGCAGTGGCGTAGTAGGTGGGGCCGAGTTACAGTGAGGCACTGGCTGAGTTATTAGCAGAATTACATGACACTGGCAGAAATACACGACAATCACTGGCAGAATTGCAGTGAACCACCGGCAGAATTGCAGGATTACTAAGTTATTGGTACCAGTAGTAACTGTCGTGTACTGTAGCATGTACATCTAGTGGTCTACGACCACCTGCTGCAACCGGTGTGACACACGGCCTCATATGTATTTAAGCCTAGTCTATGACATTCTATTAAAATGACGCGGTCTCTGTGAAATCACGCTTTTTGTCTGTGAAAACACCTTTTTCTCTTCGCCACCACCTGGCGGTTGTTTGTGGGTTCGCGGACGAGCAGATCGCCACGCAACATCCCAATGCGATCGACAAGCAGAGCCACTGGCGTATCGGTGCATCCAAGGTTTCCTACCTGTAATTTACGATACCAACTCATTTTTTTAATGTAGAATCTTCACAGTAAGCTCAATGTTGTCATGCTCTCGAGGGCGAAGGTCTGAACGGACTGGGTTGTCGTATTGAGCAGTTGGTAATACTTTCAGTGCCTCATGACAGGGGTACTAAGGTGGAGACCGCGTAGCATAACCAACCGGAAGAGCTCAATCTTGGTTGTGCGCTCTGATAAAAATCCATCACCATTTACTCACTCTACCAACAGCACCGGCATTAGCCTCACCCTGTATGAAGAAAGCGTTTTAGACTCGGTAGCAGCCTTGGTCAGTCCCCACTGTCGTTCCCCCAACACCAAATTTCTCACCGTCTCGAATGTCTGCGTATTCTCAAGGAAGGCAGCCGAACAGCGGGAATGCAGCCGAACAGCGGGAATGCAACTCTACGTTGTAAATGTACAATGGGCAGTGCATAGTCGATTACAAGGCTCAGACGGTAATCACCTGTTGGATACGGCGCAAGCTGAACCACAACAATTTGTCGGGGGGCTATTTCGTATGCTCCTCATTTTCCTTTTTTCTTGTCTTCGGCAAAGACAAACCCGCATCCAGTTTCAACCTTCAATGCTCCAGTTCCTCGGTTCCGCTGCCACCCTCGCAATCGGTGCTGCCATTGCGTTTGGTGCCCCCGTCCCCGATGGCTCTTGGCCTACCAGTCAAGGCAACGTCAGTTTCACCGAGGTGTACCTCGTGAAATCGGGTGAGGTGTTCGACGGTGGCATGAAGACGTATGACCGCTCGGACATCACGTGTCTGGGTCAGACCGAAACCAACGGATCATCGACGGCTGTCTTTGAGGTCGAACCCGGTGCCACGCTCAAGAACGTCATCATCGGCACGAACCAAATGGAGGGTGTGCACTGTGAAATGTCGGACTGCACGATCGAGAACGTGTGGTGGGAAGACGTGTGCGAAGACGCCCTGAGCATCAAGGGCGGAAACGTCTCCAGCGTGTCCAGGGTCATTGGTGGCGGTGCTCGTTACGCGGAAGACAAGGTCATCCAGCACAACGGCTACGGCACTGTGGTGGTGGACGGCTTCTTCGCGCAGGACTTCGGCAAGCTGTACCGTTCGTGTGGCAATTGCAAGAGTAACCCTCGCCAGCGTTTCCTGAACATGAGTAACATTTATGCTGACCTCGAGGTCATCCACAGCGGTCGCGCTGGCAAGAACGTGAGCATCGTTATGATGAACGGTAACTTCGGAGATCAAGCCGTTCTACGCAATATTTACGTGAAACCGACCACAGGGAATTTCACGGAGTGTGCTTCTTCCTATGGCGTGAACCAAAGCGGAGTGAAACCAGTGGTGATGAGCAGCGGCCCTAAGTTCCCGGTGTGCCAGTACTCGTACGACGACGTGCATTTGATCCAGACCGAGAAAGATCAGCCGAACCAGTACGAGCAGGAGCAACAGCAGCCAACTGGGAAATTGTGCGTGTTTTGAATGTAGCGACACTAGCGGACTAGAATTTTGTGTGAAGCGCTAGAGTCCGTGCTTTGCATCAGCTTGGAAGTTCCAAGTAGCAGAGCTCATCGAACTTTGTAGGTGCTGACTCAGGTCGCACTACCCACACATCAAGAAAATATATGGTCACTGCTGTACAATCGGCACTCCGTTGTCATGTCCGTGAACTTCTTGGCCGTCATCCTCAAATCTGGAAATCAATTTTAATCTACAAACTGGAGTACTATACTAAATTAGTACCGGTACTACTAATCGACTAAAGCATCATGTTGCAGCCTGCAACATGATGCAACTTGCAGCTCATCGAACAGGTGTCCCCAACTTACTTGATGATTCATTGTACCGGTGGCAGTGGCGGGAGTCCAAACCAAATTTAAATGTGGCCGGCATACAACATGATGCAGACCTTTGTGCTCTCTAGAAGCGTGATAGCTCTCCGGATCGTGTATCTTCAAGATAGGCGTTAGTACACGTACAGACAACGACGTACAAATCCGGCAGAAAGAATTGTGCATTTTACTGTGGGGAATCCCGTTAGCCAATCAGATTCCACCATTATACTTGGTTTTTGTAAACCGTTCGAGTGGCAATGTTTGTTACGGTACTATTACTAATAGGAATACATGTATTACTGGACGCTGTTCGCAAACGGATTGTGCAGTCCGGCAACCGCTCGCAATCTAGCGTAAGCTTGTCGTATCGAAGTACAGACAACGACATACAAATCCGGCAACACTGACTGGCATCCCCCATAGTAAATGCCAGATTTATCTGTCGGGATCTGTATAAAATGTACATGGGAGGTGACATAGAACATACACAGAGAGGCATAAAACACACAGAAACCCAAAGAAGATACACAAATGCATATGGATTACGAAAACCAAGTATAATGGTGGAATCTGATTGGCTAACGGGATTCCCCACAGTAAAATGCACAATTCTTTCTGCCGGATTTGTACGTCGTTGTCTGTACGTGTACTAACGCCTATCTTGAAGATACACGATCCGGAGAGCTATCACGCTTCTAGAGAGCACAAAGGTCTGCATCATGTTGTATGCCGGCCACATTTAAATTTGGTTTGGACTCCCGCCACTGCCACCGGTACAATGAATCATTAAGTAAGCTGTATACTGCTTTCGTACAAATTGCTGGTCAATGTTCGGAATCGCGACCGCTATTATCGGTATAGGAAAAATTCGACTCGCCACTTGGTCCGTCGATCGAGACCCAACACATCTGAGTGATTAGGATGTTGATCTGCTCCTGACTGCACAGTGCAGCACACAACCAATTCAAAGTGAGTTTTGAAGATTAAAATCTTGGATAGCCGGTGTACTAATGCCGCGCAAGCGATGATCGCAGGAAGATGTGTATCACGTTAAATTGATGGCATGGAGATTAAGCACATCGCCAACACCCGCCTTCTACCCTAACGACCCCACGTGGGGTACATGTTTGCAGCGCGCGCGTGAGCCACCAACATCGAACCAGTCCGTCCTCACTTTTTAAATTTGCACTCTGCAGAAACAACAATCTCTTTATTCTGAGCTACTTCGTGCCGAATGCTTCAAACGTTGAGCTCACTTGCTGCCCTCGTGGTTGCTGCTACGTTGGCCTCTGGCCGCCCCGTGCCCGATGGCTCATGGCCTGTCAGCAAGGGTAACGTCAGCTTCGACGAAGTTTACACGATCAAGTCGGGTGAAGTGTACGACGGTAAGATGAAGACTTACGACCGCTCGAACATCACCTGTCACGGACAGGAGGAAAGTGGTACGTCCACGGCCGTGTTCAAGCTTGAGGCAAACGCTACGCTCAAGAACGCGATCATCGGTGCGAACCAAATGGAAGGCGTACACTGTGACGACAACGACTGCACTATCCAGAATGTTTGGTGGGATGATGTGTGCGAGGACGCCCTCAGTATCAAAGGAGGTGACGCCTCCAGTGTATCACGAGTACTTGGTGGTGGTGCGCGCTATGCTGATGACAAAATCATCCAGCACAATGGACTCGGTACGGTTATCATCGACGGGTTCTTCGCCCAGGACTTTGGTAAGCTGTACCGTTCGTGCGGTTCGTGCAAGAACAACCCTGCCCAGCGCTTCCTCAACATCAGAAACGTGTACGCAGACCTTGAGGTCATCAATGCTCAGCGTGTGGACCCGAACGTGAGTATCGTCATGATGAACGAGAACTACAACGATGAGGCTGTTCTGCACAACATCTTCGTGAAACCAGGTGCTGAGAACTACACCGAGTGCAGTTATTCGCGTGGTGTGCAGAAAGGTGACAAGCCCCTCATCCTGGGTAACGGACCCAAGAAACCCGTGTGCCAGTACAAGATGGACGAAATTCACCTTGTCAAGAGTGCCGACAACCTGCAACAGCAGCAGACCGTCGGAACAGTGCGCCCCGCCAAAGAAGAACCCGCCAAAGAAGCCTCCACCAATACTGGCAAGTGAGCTACGAGGAAGAACCTTATCTAAGAACAAGGTTGTCGTTATGGTAAACAGTCAAGTGCAAAAAAATCACATGTTTATCAATGTTTATCCGATTCGGATCCCAAAATATTGATTTTCGGATGATTCGAAAATCATATTTTGGGATAAAGTATCTTGAAGGGACGTATGTATACATCGACTCCACCATGGACAAGTTGGTGCAGTTGCAAGCAGCACTACGTGCTATCGAGACAGGTCAACGTCTCGAGTCTGTTGACAATGTGCTCGTCCGACAAGTACTGCAACATCCTCATTCGAAGCCACAACAGACTACACCTGAAGCTGCCGCGAAGGATCTCTACGGAGACCTGCTAGCACTTCGAAAAGCCAAGACAGAGGCAAACGCAAAGCAGAATACACCAAATGTAGTAGATATTAATGGAAGAAATGGAGCTACGATAGAACGGAAGCTATCGCCCAAGAAATCGACAAATTCACATCGAACCGTGTCCACTGTCGATGCCCGACTAGAGTCCCCTCCTCCGTCATCAGAGCGTGGTAATATCAACAACAATGACAAAACAACAACCAGAGAGCTAACAGCAACGATGGAGTTGATGCAAACAGCACTAGTCACTCGACAGAAGGAATTGCGAAACTCCGAGAAAGCGGTGGCACGTGCTGATGCCGAGCTACGTGAGGAACTTGTTCGGGCCGAGAAGATCTTGCCATCCAAATTTCTCTTTGAGCGGCAACTTGCTGGCGATCGCGCACTGGAGGCAACACGCAACGTGCTGCTTCGCTTTCAACATCGATTCTATAAGCTTTACTTCCATCATTGGTGGGGAATTACACTAGAACTACGGTTACAAGCTCAGCGTCGAGCAGTGGCGAAAATTATGCGCGTTTATCGTGGACATCGAGGACGGCGAGAAGCACGACGACTGCGTAAGGAATTAATTGCTATGCAAGCTCAGAAACGCCAGCTCTTAGCTTTCCGGATCAAGTACCGTTCAAGTCAGGCTGTAAAACTTCAGATGGCTTGGCGTCGCTTTCTTCGACATCGTGGCATCAAGTACCGTCAAGCGAGACAAACTGCTGCTAGGCTGATTCAACAAGCTTTTCGTACGCGACAGTGGCGCAGTCAATCTCTGGTAAACGCACTCGTTAATGCACGAAAGTTGTTCGCGGCTATGAGTTTACAAAAGCTTTATCGAGGTCACCGAGCACGGCGCAAATTAAAGGAATCCAGGCAAAACAAGCGGCAGGAAGAACGAGTGCAGCTCGCACTATTGCGAAGTATGTCCAAGCAAGCACGAGCAGTTTGGATGATCGAAAGGCGCGGTGCGAGTTATTTGATAGCTCATCGAGCAATATTTCCCTACGCTATGCGGATGCGATGGCATCGTTTACTCGAACAGCTAAGACGTCAGCGGGCAGCGAAGTGTATCGCTCGTGTTGTTTGCAAGTGGTTCGGCGTGGAGGCCAGACGTGAAGTTGCTCGGATCAAGCAAGTTAACCAGTGGCTCGCATTTGTTCAACGCGAACATGAACGTTCACGAGATGCAGCGGTACTTATTCAAAAACACTTACGACGTTGGGTGCAGCAACGTAAGTTTATCATGGCTGAAGCTAGACGCAAAAAGCTTGCTAGACGGACGCGACTTGCTGATAAAGTTCGTCGAATGGAGCAAACGCAGCAGAAAAAACTTCCTGGTTGGCTGAATTCGGATCGAAAGCCGTTGGTTGTTGGGGATTCACTTGTTGAGCGCTCCACTTCTCGATTCACATCCAACCGCGGCCTTAGTCCTCAGTCGGCTCGAACAGTGTCACTGCTTAAGCCGATCCAGCTCAAGGAGAGCAACTCAAAGACTGTTCAAAAGACTGGAACCGAGGCAGCGCTGGTTGTTCAATGCTGTTACCGTCGCTATCGTACAAGAAAACGAGTTCGATTCAGAATTTGGAGAAAAGAGGCACACAAAGTGGAAATTCGGGTTCTACAGAGACGCAAAGCTGCTACGGAGATCCAACGACGCGTTCGAGGTATTCATGGCAGGAAATTGGCTCGACAACGTCGTGCCGAGTGCTTTCTTTTGCATTTTATCGCCCGATGGAAATGGAGAAATATTCAAAAACGTCACCGTGCCGCACGTAAAATCGGTCGATGGTTCAAACACAAGAGAACGCAACGACTGGCCAAACTTTGGCGCGTTGAGAGGAAATATCGACTGGCAGCTTCCATTCGGATACAACAATGGTATCGTATTCGTTGTTTGCTACCGTCGCGACTGAGGCGAATTTTGCAGGTTGTTCGGAGACGTGACGAGACTTTTGTCTTCTGTGACCAAAGTCTCCAACTCAGCAGACAACACATGATCGATGGATTCATAGTGGAGTCGTTTAGTGTCGGGCTTGAAGACGCTTTACGTCCGCTTCTTTCTGACTTAACACGGTCACGGTCTCCAACAAAATCCAAAACGTCCCCGATAAAGCAAAAGGTGGCTGTTAGTGGTAAGCAGTCCCGTGCCAAAGCGTTCCCGATCCTCCAAATGATGTTTCTGGTTGTAAGTGGTTGGAAAATGCCGTTCGTGTGGCATGAGTTGGATGGCAAAACCCTCGTTCAAATCATACTTGATCGCACTAAAGCCGTTGCTTTCTTTCGGTCGCTTGCCAAGCAAGGAAAACCAGCAGCTCATCAACTCCAGCGATCTCCCGCTGTCGAAGCTGCGTCCCCAACGCATCGCAACAAGAAATCTCCTGTCAAAGGAGCTAAAAGTGGAGCCGAGACATTCTCTTCAGTGGATGTTGATGTGGCAGTAGCTAGAGCTACCAGTGGAGCGAAGGGAGCACTTGACTTCGCTGCCTTTGTGCATGTACTAGGACTTCTGGGGGAGATCTCCCTGACACAACAGACTCAGAATGCGTCACCGTACTGGGGTCGTTTCGATGGTACTGAAGCTCGCGTATTGGCGTTGTCATGGTTTTCGCTTCTTCCTCACTCAGTGATGCAGCCTTTATCTCTTCAATTTGAAAGTTTCGTCTCGGATGAATTATCCCGACATGCTACATACCTTCAGAGATTATTCAAACGGCAACACAGCAAGTTACGAGGAATGGCAATACTCGTTGAAATGCGACAAAATTTAAGAAATCAGGAACTCTCACGAGCTGCTGTGGTTATACAAACCCAAGCTCGAAAACTGTTAGCACGGCGTGAACTACGGCGTCGGATGCAGGAAACGTATGAAAAATTCTTGGATCCGACATGGGGTCTGCCCTATTGGATGAACCCGCGATCAGGCTACTCAACATGGCAGAAGCCACGTAACTTAGGAGCTGAAGATGTCCGATGCGAGCCTGTACCATTTCCTCCTCCTGAACGTACACTGAAGGCATCTTGCAATGGTAAAAAGGGCTGTGAACGCTGTGCTGAATGGGTATGTTACGACTGCGACGAGTTCTTCTGTCTTCAATGTTTTTGGGTGTACCACAAATCCAAAATTATTGAGAACAGCGTTAATTCTGAGCAAATAGTTGAAGATTCCATTCAAAATGCTGACGGAGAGGATAATAATGTGGAGTCAACTATCAAGCGAGAGCACGAGCTGGAACGTCTTCTGCTTTGTGGGTTGTGTAAGTTCCAGCTTGCGTCGCGCCGCTGCCTTGACTGTCTTCCGAAACTTGAGAAGCTAAACTCGAAATTTCCACCTGCAACAAACTCAAAATCGGGGAAGAACAAGGAAACACACAAGAAAATTAAATCTGTCGAAATTACCGATACCGGAGATGAAGAGCGCAACAATAGTGAGTCTTTATTCTGTGACGTATGCTTCGGATTCTTGCATCGTCGTGGCGGCTTGAAAACTCACCGTACAGAGCCTCTACTGGAACTTTGTAACTCTTGCATTCCTGACGATGACAAGTCCGGAACTTCACATCAGCAACAGCCAACAGGCTTTAGAATTTTTGGTACTGGTGACGCCGTTCAATGGGAGTGTGAAGCATGTGGTGACCCACCTCGCCGAGTTTGTGGGCTTTGTGCTCTTCAATCTCATCCAAAAGAAAGTTGCAGTGAACTTCATCCTGTGGCTCTACAAACGTTGGGCAGACAACTACGAACGAAGCGAATTCGAGAAGAACAAGGAGCTCGAGACCGTGCGGATCTGGATAAAATGCGTGCTCGAGCTTTACGAGCTCGTCAGGAGCGATGCGCACGAATGATTCAGATATTCTGGCGCTCCCAAGCTCCTATCCTTCGTGCTAGACGTTTAGTTGCAGCTCGACGCAAGGACAAAAGTGAACAATGGCTGCGTCATCAAGAGGATGCTCGCATAGCGAAACGAATCGCTTACAAGGCCAAAAATGCCTTGGGGTTTGCTCCACTGCTGAGTACTGACACACTCGTGGAGAGAAGACTGCGTAGTTTACACGCACTGGCACGTCGACAATTATCCATTCGTGCCAGATTCTTTGGACTACTTATCGACGAATATGTGACTGTGGGAATTCCATTACCAGGTCTTGGTTTGTTGCATCCAGGGTCTAATGAGATTTGGACTAGCGAAGATCTTCGAGGATGGATCCGTAATCGACAAACAATTCGATTCAAGAAGTTAACAGCTCAAGAAGCACAACCAGCAGAGCGAGCGTTGTGTGCGTGGCGACAGCTTGAGCGATGGGGCAAGACAGAAGTCGAACCTGACAAGGATTTAGGGGCTCTACTAGAATCTTTAGTAAAATCTGAAGATACAGAGACAACTTGGCTGGCGGAGGTTCACCCAAAGCAGACAATTACTGAAAGTATTGTCCCTTTAGCGCTGCCGTACGATCCACAATTACCCAGAAAGATACGTCGTAAGGCTGCCGAAGAGGAAGACGTGGTGGAGGATATCCCAGTAGCAATGTTCCTAGTGGAGTTTTCACTTGACCCGACGCGAACTGTGTGGATTAATCACTCGCTGTACGTTCTTGCTGGGGAAGTTCTTTAACTTTGTTGCTGACTGTGCATTCTGTGTTGTGTATGTCCTGTAGTGCTGAGCGGTTCTGGGAGTGGAAACGACTGAAGTTGTTGGCTCGAAGTGAGCGAGTAGCACAGCGTCAACAGACAAAGGACTACGTAAAGCAACAAAAGGAGAAACGAGAACAGGAAGAAGAGCTGAAACGTCAGGAAGATACTGCCAACACACAAGATCCTCCTCAAGTTGTCGAAACTACTGGGGCCGCCGATCCGGCTTCCTTCACTGCTGCTACTGAACAACCATGGCTGACGTCGACACCAACATGGACGACAAATGAGCCTACTACGGATCCATACTACAACTATAATTACTACCCAACAACCAATCCCGCCGAAAGTACTGCAGTCTGGACGGGGTATGATGCCTATTCAACGAATTATACTGCAGGCTACGACTATGGCTATGAATCCAGTGCGCTAGAGACTTCGCCTGCTCTGGCGAAAGGAGCAGCTCTCGTTGATAGTGGAAACTACTACGCGAATGAAGGTTACGCTGATGACAGCAACGGATTGGACACTTCGAATTGGTACGGAACCGAGTACAGCGCGTACGACATGTCAGGTTACAACCCCACAGCAACCGACTACAACTACAACACGAATGAAACCAGTAACAACAATGCATGGGACCAGAATTCAGCTTACTACGCTGCGACTGGATATACAGAGCCACAACCAGCAGTTGACCCTAACGCTGCTTGGTACGACAATGAGGGCGACCCTAACTACACCTACAACTCTGATCAATGGCAGCAGAGCTACTTCTCTCAAACTCAAGCTCAAGACCAAATTCAACCCCTGGATAGTTATCCCAGCGTTACAGATAACTCTCCGTACGACGCCAACGCTTCCAGTTACAGCATCGACCTTCCTTCTGCTGCAATTGAAGCCAATGGATACAACTACCCATACACGTCGACCGATCACGACCAGCCCTCGCAATCCACTACCACAGTTCAATGGGAAGAAGTGTTCGATCCCTCCACGCAGCAGACATACTACGTCAACCGAGTGACCAACGAGACAGCGTGGCAGATCCCAAGTTGAAGTGGTCATGGCTACATTGTGTTCTACAGATCAAGTTGAATTGGGATATAGCTACATTATGTACCATACACCAAGTCACTAAACTGAAACCTTCATACTGACGTCGCAGACGTTCACTGGTTGTCCGCCATTGCTCAATAGCTCGTTACTTGGTGGCCTGCCTCCTGTCTATATATCGCTAGCACTAGCAATAACCATGGCCCGTAAAAGCAGTGGAGCACGCAAAGGCCGCGCCGTGAGTGCGCTGGTGCGTGCCGAAGACGCCGCCGAGGAGGAGATCCTAGAGACGCCGGCGCTGAGCTCAGTCGCCGTGGCGGACGACGCCAGCGAGAGCGACGATGATGAAGACGCTGAAGCCGAAGCTGAAGCTGAGATCGAGCGTCATCTGGTTGCCGAAGCACAGGCTGAAGCTGAGAACGCCAAGCGTGAGAGCAAGGGCGTGTACAACAACGAGGCGCTGCTGGCGCTGGTCAAGGACTGGGACACCAAGTCGCTGCCGTGGGTGGAGACACTGGATACGTGTGCTGTGCCTCTGGAGCTTGAGAGTGTGCACGATGACTTGAAGCGTGAAGTGGCCTTCTACAACAACACGCTGGCTATGGTTCGCATCGCCAAGGACCGTCTTAAGAAGGACGGCGTGGCTTACAAACGTCCGGACGACTACTTTGCGGAGATGCTCAAGAGCGACGCACACATGGCTAAGGTCAAGGACAAACTCATCTATGAACAGAAGAAGATCACGGCTGTGGAGGAACGTAAGAAGTCGCAGGCTCATCGTAAGGTGGCTAAGGAGATTCAGGCTGAGAAGATCAAGGAGCGCAACCAGCAGAAGAAGGACACACTGGAGGCTGTTAAGCAGTGGAAGAAGCGAAAGGGCAACGACAAACGTGGCGGCCTCAAGGACGACGATGACACTGAATTGGACTCAATTGTCAGTGGCAAAAGGAAGCACGCTGGTGGTGACCGTGACGGCGGCGACAAGAAGCCCCGTGTCAACAAGGCACGTGAAGCCAAGGACGCAAAGTTCGGCTTTGGTGGCAAGCGTCGTCACGCCAAGAGCAACACGAAGGAGAGCACCAACGACATGTCGCGCTTCCCAGGTGCGAGGAAGGGCAAGATGAAGAGTCAGGCTGCACCCAAGGGCGGCAAGCGTGCGGGCAAAGCTCAGCGTAACAACCAGCGCAACAAGAGTCGGCGGTAAATGACTTTGATAAGCGGCTAGTGAGCCACGCTTGCATAGGCAGTAGAGACCTTCCGAGGTGCTTTAGGTTGTGGCTTTCTACACCGCTTCTAGATGATAAAACAGCTCCATATTTTTGTTTCAGTTTCACGGAATTTTGAACGTAGGCACAGCATTCCCCATAGTAAATGCCGGATTTATCTGTCGGGATCTGTATAAAATGTACATGGAAGGTGACATAGAACACACACATGGAGGCATAAAACACACAGAAACCCAAAGAAGATACACAAATGCATATGGATTACGAAAACCAAGTATAATGGTGGAATCTGATTGGCTAACGGGATTCCCCACAGTAAAATGCACAATTCTTTCTGCCGGATTTTTATGACGCCGGATTTGTACGTCGTTGTCTGTACTTAGCCACTTGGCGCTAGGATACTATCGATAGACACTCCCTCACCTGACTCCATCCTCGCTTAAAACGGAATGTTGTTCTGCTGCATGAAGGCCAGCAGCATTTGTCGCTCATTCGGTGGCAGCATATCCAGTTTTTGCGGTGTCATGTCGCGCGCGAGCTCGGCGATGGCGTCGAATTGTCCAGGTGGTGCGCCGTCGCTGGGCTTGGCACGCTTCGACGGGTCGTTGTCCCCAGGTGTCGGCATTAATCCTGGTTGCTCAGGATACGGCCTCTTTGCCAAACGCGGGTCCCTCCCTGCACGTCGAGGGTCACGACTGGCATGAGCCAAGTTACTACTGGGAGGACCACTGGACTGTGGCGGGCCGGTTGGTGTAGGCATCAAGCCTGGCTGAGGTTGAGCGTGAATGGGGCTAGAAGAAGGGATACCAACTCCTGGTCTGTTAGCCATTGCAGCACTCACCCCTTGGGTGGCCAGGGGTCCCGGTCGTGCACTCCAACGCGTACCACCAGACTTGG
The DNA here is from genome assembly GCA_014706105.1 of Phytophthora quercina. Lineage (NCBI taxonomy): Eukaryota > Oomycota > Peronosporomycetes > Peronosporales > Peronosporaceae > Phytophthora > Phytophthora quercina. The sequence continues at coordinate 236,649 of JACBOW010000091.1, read as the reverse complement.
TCGGCGCTGGCGCGGGAGGATGAGAAGTCATCACACCCGGTGGAGCCATGCCCAAAATGCCCGGGCCAGGTCCCATGGGACCACCCATTGGTGGGCGAGGTGGAGGTGGCATCATCCTTGCAGCCATCGGCATCGGCTGATGCATCATGGGAGGAGGAGCTAGCAGCACTGGCTGAGCCTCTGTAGAAGATGGGATGGGGATCTGAAGCGTCTTGAAACTCTGCACGATAGCGTGTGTGAGTGCCGGGTTCGCCATCAGGATACTCTTAGTCACCTCCGGCTTCTGTCTTGCATGCTCCTTAAGCTGTAGTAGCATGTCATAGAGCTTGAGTGGTCCTAGTCGTGCAATGGCTGACTCGATCGCGTGGATCGCCATCTCGCCCGTCACCATCGTGGGAGGTCCTCCGTCCGCTCCCCCGTTCCTGAAGTTTCCTCCACTAGCTCCAGTACGGTGTCCTCCGTTGTCGTGGCGTTTCCTGTCAGCACTGCTCGACTTGTCGCCACCGTCTGCAAAGTCCACGCGAAGGTTGCGGCCGTTGATTTCGTAGCCATTGAGGTTACGCATGGCACTCAGCGCTGTCGCTCCGTCCGCATACTCACAGAATCCATATCCTTTGGGTTTGCCGGTCTCTCGGTCCGTCACGAGGCTGTAATACCAGAAAAACAACCACATAGTCAACTTCAGATCCTCATCAGTCCAATTTCAACTCATTTTAAGGACGTTCTCACCGGAAATTCATGACCGACCCGGCCTCCGAAAAGATTTCCTTGAGCATGTCCTCAGTCACATCGTACGGGATGTTTCCGACTGTAGAATTTGAATTACAGTGCAGATAACATCAATGGCAGTGGGGAGATTGACGTTAGAGATGATTCGAGGGGCGTTGGGAGGTAGAAAAGGCTGCGGAATGGAGAGGAGACGCAGATGAAGAAGATGCTGCAGGTCGCATCCAGGTTGGAGACGTACCGAAGACGCTGCGCTCCTTAGCGGAGCTCGCGCGTGACTTATTGCTCATGGCGCGAACTTTTTAGGCACTGGAAGGATCAAGCGCTGTTTAAATGTGATATATAGTTCTTCAAACCAAAATGCCCTTTGATCACGATTTACAGTATAATAGTATTAATGGTGTGACCACATCAGACGTACCTATTATTTGACTACGTTAAACTTGATGTAACTATAGAAGTGTAAGCTTCGTTTCAGTATAGCTCATGTTGAAGTGAAGGCTTCAACTTGAACTGCTCAAGCGAACCAAAAGGCTTCTAGAATTTGTACCGGTAGTCTCATCCGCGGACTTCCATCGTACTCACGGCGCTGGCACCGGTCTACGAGCCAAAGAGCAGGTTTCAGTACCGCCCTCCTTGCCCAGGACAGCAAACGGACCTGGGGTACTTTACCAATGCAATCCACTGGCTGTGTGGGCAATGCTCAGCTACCGGATTTGCTCAGTGTTCCCACTCGTCTTGGTTTCCCTACATCCGGTGCATGCAGCTTTTGCTGCACAGTGTCTCTTTTGCTTCCCCGACTCCAAGGACTGTACTGTTCCCGCCGTGCTCGCCTCGTCCGCTTTCGTTGTCACGAAAGAAACAACTTGGTGCCGAAATCAAGGCTTGATTCAAGCACCCTTGCCAAAATAGAAGAATTTGTCATGGTGTGCTTCGAAGTGGCGCCAGGTTTGTACGATCCGCTGAAGCCCTCAACTTGCGAGTGTATTATAGTGCCTGGCCGCCGTGCGCATCTTGCTGCCGTTGACTCCTTCCGATCGAGACTAAACAGTTGGGCTGTACGAGAGGTCGTAATACAACTTGGTTCTCCGCCTCTATCGATTGATCTTCTACAGTCCCGCATTATGTTAGGCTTGACAAGTGTTCAATGCAGTCAGACGAGGCAAAACTAGTGTTCATGTTTGCGGGCATCGCGTGAAATGTAAGCAGGGCGAGCTAGGCGTGTACATGTACCGTGACTTATCTACAGGTACAGTACAGTATGCGCTGTTCTACGGTACGGTGACTTGCCTCTGCGTTGTTCTCTTTATCGATCGCGCCTCGCACGCAGACATTGAGCCCTCTTTTCTTTTGCCCTCTATTTTGCCAGTGGGGATTCACCGGTATCCGCGTTCACGCTCGCTCACAATAGGTAGGGTAGGGTGAACATGGGCTTTGCTGGGCAGCAGTCTCGACAGTATTTTTCGATTTGGCGCTAATAGGCGGGAGTTCATGGTGTTGCGGCTTGACTCAAGCCGCAACACCATGAACTTGGCGAAGTCTCAAGTCTTGAGACCTCACGGATGAGACCACCACGGCGGCGAAGGAACGACGTTAAGCCGCAACAACATGAATTCCTCACCTGGTCAACGAGCTTGACCCTCATCTGAATAAATAAACCACGACGTGGTGTTGTGCTGCAGGATGTTGGTCTCACGTGTCAACCAGCCTCGGTTGCGGCAGGGATACTTTCGTCTAAGCCTACTGCAACTCTACAGGCGAATCCAGTCTCACCCCGAAGGTCGACTGATCGATGAGTCGGCCTTGCACGTACGCACGTGTGTAACCCAACCTGCCAACTCGAGTTGTCGAGCACCACACAGCGTGAAAAATTTGTTCACATTCCTCATCCTGGTCGTGACTCACGTGGCTTGCCTTCCTTCATTGCAGCAAGCTCAACAAAGGAAATCTTCGCGCACTCCGACACCAGGGCCCTCGCTACTGTACACCAATCCTTCTTTCGGTGTGGAAACAAGCATAAAGTCGATCGCGTGACGCCACCTCATGGGATAGCCGCAAGTATAGTGCAGCAATCGAGATAAGTATGGAAAGCAAAGGAGAGGCCGGGTTCGAGAATGCATTTCGGTCGTCGGCAAGGCTGGTTGTCGTTGACCAGCGGAGCAGATCGCGGATCGTATCCTATGCACCGTATCCGGTAGCCAGTTCGCCTCGCGAAATTTGATGCTGCGACCTTTCGACATTTCGACCAAAAATCCCTTGAAGCAGACCTTTGTAATGTGATGACCTTCAACAAAATATACTCAAACATGTACTTTCACAGGCGCGTGCTGAACTTTCGCTCATCTCCGTTGTCAACTCGTGCTGGTTGATTGGCGTCCGCTGTGTGCTGCAACTTGTCCTCTTTGCTCTGCCCCCGTTTGGTCTCCGGCATGCGTCACTTGGCATTCGTTGCTTGCGCGTGTTGCGTGGCCTTTTTGCAGTTGGTCCGCCGTCGTCCGGGCTTTCCACGTCTGAAAAAAAGCGCCGGGCCACTCTTCGAGCGCTCGCTCTCTCGGTCTCTCCTGGACGGCCGGCTCATTCCTAGACTGTCACGCTCGCCTGCGCGTCGAGCAATTGCGAAACAGTGGCGCCTTACGTGAATCTTGCAGGGGTGAACGCCACCATGTCGCTCGCGTGGCTCCGGAACCACGCGCGCAACCGCGACCGCGGTACAACCAGGACACGTTCCAACAGCCAGCGTCTCGCAGCTCAACGTGCACACCGCCAATTTGCTGGTGCCGAGGCGTATGCACCACGTGTCACCTACGACAACTCGTTCGTCGTGGACAGCAGCGTCATGTCCCGAGATGCTAACTGGGTCAGCGATGACCAGTACAAACGCCAATACCTTCGTCTCGGTTGGGAGGTGGCGCCTATCCGCAAGGACGGCAACTGCCTCTTCCGAGCGGTAAGTGACCAGCTCTACGGCCACGAACGTCGCCATTTGGAGCTGCGTCGTCGTCTGGTAGATTTCATCGACTTGGAAAGCGCCTTCTTCGAGCCGTTTGTGGCTGGTGAGGGTATCCTCGAGTACTGCGCTCGACTTCGTGAAGCAGGTGCGTGGGGCGGTCATCCAGAGCTCGTAGCAGCGTCCAGACTGCTGGGTGTCAACATTATTGTACACACGGGTCCCGTCAAGCGACTACGCATCGACACCGACAAGTACGCGAGGACTAAAGAAGGCAAAGGCAAAACCATCAACTTGTTGCTCAAACACGACCACTACAGCAGTCTTCGCAAGAGGGAAAAACCTCTGGACCAGCAACATGGATGCTCCGATATGTGTCTGTGCAGAAGAATTGTAACTCCATCTCGAGCTTCACTCGACTCCCGTGCATCTCTGGGTGCTCGTCCGTTGGAGTTGGGCTCGAGCTTTCTTGATCGGAATTCCGACTTGAGTAGACGCAGTTCGCTTGGTGCTCGACCTGCGGATATTAGTTTAGAGCAGCGTGGGCGACTTAAAGGTGCTTATGGCCGCAAGGGTGTGCCAGACGCCCCCAACAGCAGCGTGCACAAGACGCAGCTAAAGTCCCCAACCAAGCCCAAGTCGAGACCACCTCCTCCTCCAGAGAAGCCAAAGACCCCGGCACCAGCACCGCCGTCTCAATCTCCACCAACCAAGCCCAACACCTCAGCTCCTGCTGCACCAGCTAGACCAAAGTCTCCTGCACCAGCACCACCTAGCAAACCGAAGTCTCCTGCACATGCTCCGCTGAATAAGCCGAAGTCTCCGGCACCAGCTCCTCAGACGAGAACTCAAGCTCCCGTGCAGCACAAGGCTGCGTCACCCCGTAAGCCCAGATCTCCAATGCCAACGTCGCCTGTGAAGAAGAAAAGCCCCGGTGTGGTGCTGTTCCAGCCGGAGTCGTTGAAGCCCGTCGTGAAGCCCAAGGCACCACTGGTTGTGCTGTTCGAGCCTGAACAGACCCCCACTTCGTTTCCAGTGTCCAAGAAGTCTACCGTGAACACGGCAACACCTGTGAAACCTACGTCTGCTGTGGTTCTGGATGTTGAAGTGGAACAGCCCGAGTCGATTTCGGGTGACCACGACGACGTGCTTCAGAATGGTGTCCACAAACCACGCCGTGCCGTCTTCAACGGCGGAAAGCGCCGTCGTTCCAGTGCAGCCGCGCTCTCGTTGATGCAGGAGGTCACGGCCAGCTTGAACATCAGCGCTCATGAGACTATGATTGAACCTGTGGCTGTAGTGAAGCCCGTGGTAAAAACGATCAAACCCGCGACGGTGGCTAAGCCGGTGGTGACTACAGTCAAGCCAGGGACTACGCCTAAGCCGAACCCGCCGGCACCCCGCTCCATGGAGATCAAGAAGTCGAGCAAAAAGGTTTTCCGTCAAGGTCGCCCTGTTACCGCTGCGTGCTGATGAAAGTTAGCCGTACATGGTATCGCTACGTGCTGAATGAAAGATCGTGGCTTGTAAGATATAGAGATACACGAAAGAGAGACACAAGAGTCTTTGTGTCTCCGTCTTGTCTTCGATCGAAGAGGACGAGGAGCCCACAACTATAATGTCAACAAAATAACAAGATGACAGAGTGCACTGCACCACTTGAAACGCCCCGCGTCCTTCAGATTCCTTTATAGCTAAGACCATCGAAATGAGTGGAGACCTTCGGCCTGAGACTGACGTTGACGGCGTTAACGCGAATACCGATGCTGTTAGTAGACTGCTAGGCACGAACACGACACTAGGAATCATCGCTGGTTTGACTTTAGCGGCTGCAAATGAACATCACGGCGGAGACGAAGGCGGCATTCCTGAGACTCCGACTGCACCTGCGTTAATCGGAAGAGCTCGACGAAAAAGCGTCATTGGTGTTCTCGGAGCTAACCCGAATGTTTTCGCAGCTTCCAGCCCTGCCAATAAACTCCCGGGAGCTCAATCTGCAGTGTTTTCGGTGCAAGCACCTCGTGAGACCATCCAGAGACTGCAGAATCACAATAAGCTACTCAAGCAAGAATTATCCATTGAAGCGAGAGCAGCTCGAGAACTTCTCGGTCAGGAGAAACGCAGTCGTGTTGAGCAACTCCGATTTACTCTCGCTACATTCGCTCGGAAGCTCGCTAAAACACAGCGTCAAGTAGAGAAAACGGAGCAGATAATGATCCGTAAAACTCAAGAACTAGCAGCATTGAGACTTGCACTGCAACCCATTCCTGCTCATGAAGCTGCAGCTGCAATAGCAAGTGAAGGAGAAGCTGGAACACCAGGAAAACCTTTGGCAGCGGCGGCCGCTGCTGCTGCTGTGTCTGGTAGACTTCGTATGGCTGAAAACCGACTGGAACTTGCTCTTGTTCGCAAGAACGAAGTTGACTCTGCGAACAAACACTTACTTGCTCGAGTGGATGCTGCTCGACGAGACCGAACGATCTTCGATAGTATCTACAAGAAACTTGAGAAAGAAACGAGCGTTTCCAAAGCTCGACATGAACAAGCAAAAGCTGAATTGACTCGAGCGACACAGGCTCGAGAAGCGTTGGCTCGTGAAGTTGCTCGACTACAGGATGCTGCCGAACGCGAGCAGTTTGAGTATGAACATCAATTTCAGGAGCTTAAACGCAGCATTGAACACTGGCGTCACGAGACGGGAGTGCGAATAGCTGCCAGTGAATTACAGAATTCGTCCTTGAGTGGAGCTTTTGGTGTCTCGGAACTACTGAGCGGTCTGGATGCAAACTCTGAGCAAGGAAAAGCTAATGCAGGAGCGTTGACACGAGTCACTGCGCTGTCATCTTGGAAAATTGGAGTGGATCGAGCTCTTACGTCAGTTCCTGACAGCTTAGTAACCAAATACGATGAAGCTTTTGCAGCTATTCGTGAACGAACAGGTCTTCAGGACGCCTCGGCACTGGCTCGGGACCTACTGGCACGCGATGCTGCCAACTTTCAGCACTTTAAACGTGTGGAGGAGATGAGTCGTGATGAGGTGGCACTTCAGACCCAAGTAGCAGCTCTCACTACACAGATTGAAGCTTTCAAGGCTCGTGAGGGCATAGCAAGTCGAGCTTCACAGAAGCGGCAATGCCGGCGAGTCGAAGCAGCTCTACGCGAAACTCAGCAGGCATGCGACGATCTGGACGCTGAGATTGAGGAGCGAGATGCCGTTTTGGGTCGAATCAAAGCCTCGGTGCACTCGGTTCATAACACGCTCGCACACCCAGCTTCTGGTGGTTCTACGAGTGGAAATGCTACAGCACTTGGCCAGGACATCACGGACTCGAATGTCATCGAATTTTTACAGGCGATCGAGATGTATGCAACGGAGCTGCTACAGAACAAAGCTATCGGTGAAGCAAACGAAACATCACCAGCGAAAGCACGTGGAGGAGCTCATGGTCAAAATCAAGCACAATACCAGACATCAAGCTCTGATGCGTCCCCATTGCCTGTGGGGCATGGCCCTCCGACATTGCCATCAGACCCACGTCAAAAGTTACATGTGCATGTGCCATCTTTTGGTGGCGTTGATGGGGTTATCGAGTTACCTGCTCAAGTTCTGCCTCGCTCACCTGTAGCTGGAAGCAACCTATCGTCACCTTCTTCGAAGCGACATAGTTCTTCACTTACCAAGCAACAGCGGTGTCGCCGTATCTCCTCTCAGGACTTGATGTCTCAACGTCAATTCGCAGCTGTAGTTACTGCTGCAGTTCATTCACATGGCGAAGAAATGACAGGGAACTACAGACGATCAGGGAACGACAAGAGAAATCCTCACCATGACGATGCCAGTGGAGCTGTAGCTGGAAAAGAGTCGGGAGACGACGACGAGGAGGAACGAGCACTCACATATGAAGAACTCAAGCGCTTCGCGGAGAAGAACATCAAGAGCAAGCGGCGCACTTCTTCAAAGTCACACCGTTGAGTTATGACAAAAGATTTGAAAAAGTGTAGCCATTTTTACTTCAACAACGGCAACGAAATGATCATCACTCTTGTTCAACTTCAACAACGGAGACAAAATGACCATCACTCTTGTGGTCAGTTTCTTATGAGCGGTCACACCGGACACCAACCGACGTCTCATACCAACATCTTCCTCCTGCCAGATCTCCGTCATGTCCAGCTATCGACTTCAGCGTTCTGCTTCCACCCCCGGCAAAGGTGGTGCCGAACTCCACGCCGGTGGTGAAGGAGCTGAAATTGCAGCAAAGAGTCGAGAGGTCATCGATGGACTCAAGAAACTCTACGCCACCAAACTCAGACCGTTGGAAAAGCGCTACGATTTCGGAGACTTCCACTCGCCATTGCTGAGCGATGCCGACTTTGAAGCCAAGCCGCAAATACTCATGATCGGACAGTACTCGGTGGGCAAGACTTCCTTCATCGAGTACCTTCTGGGCAGACCATTCCCTGGCCAACGTGTTGGACCAGAACCTACGACAGATCGCTTCGTCGCTGTGATGCATGGAGACGAGGAACGCACAGTACCGGGTAATGCCGCTTGTGTGGCACCAGATCTGCCTTACGGTGGGTTGTCCATGTTTGGTACAGCTTTTCTCAACAAGTTCGAGGTGGCGCAACTCCCTGCTTCCGTGCTCGAGCAGCTCACGATCGTGGACACTCCCGGTATCTTGAGTGGCGAGAAGCAGCGTATTGCACGCGGCTATGACTTCACGCAAGTGGCACGCTGGTTCGCTGAGCGCTCTGATCTCATTTTGCTGCTCTTTGATGCACACAAGCTTGATATCTCGGACGAGTTCCAGCGTGTTATTGAAGTGCTACAGGGCCAAAGCGATAAGGTGCGCTGCGTTCTGAACAAGGCCGATCAAGTGGATCAACAACGTCTGCTACGCGTCTACGGTGCACTCATGTGGTCCCTGGGCAAGGTTCTAAAGACGCCTGAGGTCATGCGAGTGTATCTCGGTTCCTTCTGGTCGCAGCCGCGTCAGAAGCACGGCGAAGATGGCAGCTGTAGCACCCCTGAGGCTCTCTTTGATGCTGAAGAGCGAGACTTGCTAGACGAATTGCGTGCTCTTCCACAACACGCCGCTGTTCGTAAGGTGAGCGAACTGGTGAAGCGGGCTCGACTTGCCAAAGTTCATGCATGTATACTGGGCCACCTGCGTGACAAGATGCCGGCCGTGTTCGGAATGGAAAAGAAGCAGCGCGAGCTGATCGAAAACATGGCCGAGAACTTCCGAGAGGTGCAGCGTAAGTATCACTTGCCCCCTGGAGACTTCCCTGCGATCGACGCTTTTGTACGCCAATGCGCTGACCGCAAATTCACAAAGTTCCCGTCACTCAAGACTCGTGAGCTGCAGGACATCGACGACATGCTCACCAAAGATATCCCAGCTCTAATGGCCTCGCTGCCTAAACACACCCGAGTTGGCATCGCCGGAGTGGATAACCCCGAAACTGCAGCTCCGACCAATAATCCGTTTGCCAGCGTTGCACCTATGGGCAGATTTCAATGGGAAGAGGAACTGCTTGGACGCAAGGCTGAGTACGACGATATTTTTGCCACGCTGACCTTGGATTCCACCGGTCGTGCATCAGGAGGAAGCTGCATGGCACCGCTGCAGAAGCAGGCTTCAGCGGGAGTCTCACAGGACACACTACGGGCGATTTGGGACCTCGCGGATCAGTCGAATGCTGGAAGTCTGGACGCCGACCAGTTTGCCGTCGCCATGCACCTCTGTGCCTTGGCCAAGTACGGCCAACCGATTCCAGCGGAGCTTCCGACGGCGTTAGTGCCGCCCTCGAACGGTAAGGAGCAGCCGAATGTGAGCTCACCACAGACCAACGCGACCCGTCGACCCACGACTGTAGTCTAGATTGTAGAGGGAGGAAGCCCATGTCCTGGGCGCAACGGCTTTTGGTGTTCCACCTCTCAAAATCATGCACACTTTGTCTCTCTTGTCCTTGTCTACAATGCTTAACATGTTTCTATTGGCGCTGCGAATGCGGACGGTTTTGTTCGGCTAATTTCAGGTGGTGCTAGCCGCTGACTACATTTCGCTGCGCGCACGGTGCTGCTCGTTGAAGTTTTGTTGAAGTTTTGTTGCTGTTCATCGAGAGTGATGGTGGAGTTGAAGCAGACATGGCTACACCACTGTTCAAGCAGACTCGGAACGAACATGAAGTCAAGCGCAAACAAGAATCTTCTTGCGGTGTGCGCTCACGCGCTAGACTTGCTGGCAGCTTTGGCCTGCTGACTCACCGCGAAGAGCTCTCGGTCTGGCCAGAAAGAGAAGTGATGACTTCGCTGTACCGTCCAAAAAATTCCCACCCCGATTTAGAGTTTCGCGCGCTAAGATTTGTGCGGCAAATCATGGTTTTAACGAAGAGGTGTAGGGCACGAATAAGCCGCATAGCCCCTTTTCTCTGGTTGAATCTAGGAGCTCTCCCACTCCAGCAAACGTTTGACTATCAGGAAGTCAGAGGGAATTTTGCTGAGACGAAGTTCGCAATAGATTTTCTTTCTTGTCGCATTCAGGTACATGTAGTGCCTGAATTCTCGTTTTACCCTTGAGAAAACCACCAACGAAGCCATCCCTTGTTTTCACTTGGTTTCTCTGATTAACTGGGCACTCGACCACTGAAACTACCTTTGAAAGCTGGGCCAAACTGCCAGATTCTGCGATTCATTTTGCAGGCCTAAACAAAATAAAGTTACAGCGGAACTCCATTTATGAGCTCGCAGCGGCCCCGAAGCATAGATAGTGACTAGCCTTCCGAGCTGAACTATACATCCAAGAAGAAAATCCCCAGATAAGGCGAGTGCACTTGCTACTGTACCAGCGAATATTCAGCGTCGTAGCTGGCAGCTACCGGTACCACATGTAGCTGCATCGTTTCCTTGGCTTACATGTAAGCTTACCGACAGTCTGTCGGCGACAGATCGAACTGACGAGAAGGTGATTTTACAAGGCTTGTAATACAAGCTGCTGATCTGCTGACTACCCGGGTGTAGTTCAAATCGTGCCCCTTGTGCTCCCGCCACGACTGGAGGAGGGCAGCAGCGCAGTCAGCATTAATGGCGAGTCGCCATTGGCGACCGAGCCCTGCCATGTTGCTGCTGTCTGCTTCTGTGCATGAATGCCAAGGCTCTAGCCGCTCGGGTGCGCGTAGTTCAACCTGAACCGGCCGACATGAAACGAGGCGCTCAGCTTGACAGCTTCAACCGCTGCTGCTTCCGTCGCACCACCAATCTCGCTGCGGATCCGATAATCGAGCTCGCGATGAAAAGAGACGCACGCGATCGTCTCGTTTCAGAGCTGTTCGGTGTGGCGTGACCAACGCAGCAACCCACGAGATCATCAAAGCTTTTCTGACTTGGCCGCTGGGAACCAGCAGCTTTCCCCCGCTGCTGCGACGCTCCCAGCACAGCAAACACAGCAAGCACTGCAAGCCAGTGCCTGCAGAACAACTGAAGCATTGAGCATGTGCTGCAAAGCCGACTGAAGTTGGGTTGCACCAGAAAACCGAGTGACGCGGGAGAGCTGTCCTCGGGCAGCATTTTGGCGCAGAGAGCGGACATCGCATGTTTTCTACGCCTCAAAAAGAAGAACACGAATCAGGCGCCCGCACGTCAAATTTGAATTTGTCTCATAATAAAGAACATCGAACCTACAAATTAGCGAATCCCCGTTCCAGCACGCTATTTTTAGCGCTAATTAGTAGCCACTGCCTGGAACTGCTCTTCTCGCTCGTCTCTTCCCGTTATTTTCTCTCAGTATCGGCAAGCGTCAAGGTAAGCAAGCCCTCCACAGGAAGGAAGAGGTCCGCCACTAACGTCCGCTTCCCCCTCACAGTGAATAGCTCCACCGTCCAAATGGGAACGGGAGAAGCGCTGCACATTCCTCGCCCTGACCCCAGCGCCACAATGAGCGCCTACCTTCCCCCTCAGAGCTACAACTCAGCCAACGGCGTCTCCTCGGTGCCTGCAGGCCGTCCAGACGCACCCCCAGGCGCCTACATGCAGCCTCCGCCTCCAGGCTCGTGTCTCATGTGCTATAACCCCAACGTGGACGTGTTACTGGAGCCTTGTCACCACCAGTTCCATGCCGGATGCATTGAGCGCTGGCTCACCAAGGACGAGGTCTGTCCCACGTGTTGGACGCCCATCCAAGCGCCACGTCACCTCATGACGCAGCAGCAACAATACGCAGCGCAGATGCAGGCCCAGGACAATGGAGGGTACCCTGTGGACAGCAATGCGCATGTGTTGGACGGCACTACGAACAATGCTGCGGCTGGAGGGACCCCCACAGCTGCAGCCAATGGAGATGCCAACACACAACCAGCTAATCCACCTACAGTCATGCGTAAAGGCAAGTGGACGGCTGAAGAGAGCGCCTACTGCGACCGTCTCATTGAGGAGTTCAAGAAGGGCAATTTACCTCTTGCAGAAGGCACCACACTACGGACATTCCTGTCGAAACTACTGAATTGTGACCCTATGCGGATTTCCAAGAAGTACACAGGTGACCAATGTATTGGTAAGATCATCTTCAGACGACGTGAAGATGAAGTGTCTAAAGACGACATGGAGAACATCCGGAAGGATCTTGCAGAGCTGGAGAAAACTTACTTGGAGAGAGAGCAGTACAACCAGCGTCGACGTGAGAAACGTCTTGAGTCGGAGCTCTCTAGGGATAAAAACCGCTTTGCAGCAGCCAGATCCATCGGATACGCAGCAGCGGCAGCAGGAAACCCCGCGGCCATGCGACCGCCGCACCCACAGCAGCAACAGCCACAAGGATACCCTTCAGCCCCTGCCCAGCCGATGACGAAGCAGGAGCCTCGACCAGTTCCTGTGCAGCAGCCAAATGCAGGTTACGGAGTTCCTCTTGGTCGACCAGGCGGTATGCCCGTCCAGCCGCCTCTCCATCCCCCGCAGCAGAGCAACAATGTGTCCTCTCACCTATTAAATGGCGACCACAGCAACGTGTCGATGCTCGGCATCGCTGGCGCACAGACACAGGGCCAAGTTCAAGGCCAGCAGGCTCCAAGCCAGGTCCAGGACAATAAGCCTCCTAGCAGTTCTGCTATGGACGGCAATTCTGGCGACGCGTTCCCTCGCGTGTCGTCCATTGACAGTTTCTCGTGTCTGTTCCCGCGTGTTGCCAGTATTGAAAACTTCCAGCATGCTACGTCGTCGGGTTTTGGTGGGATGAACCCTAACGGCTCGTACGCGTCGACGGAGACTCAGAACACGATGACCAGCAGTGGATTCGACACCCAGTCGGCCGGTTTGCCCAAGCCGCTGTCTATTGGCGAAGGTCTAAACGCCTACTTCCCGCGGATCCAGTCTCTTGAACAACTTTCCAACTTGTTGCAGGACCACGGACCGAACAGCCCGCGTGGAGCAGCTCAGAACAGTCGGGATACAATGGAGAACGCAGGTGATAACAACAAGCAGCAGATTAAGGATAATTCTACTTCGGGAGGCGTCCGGAGGCGGCTGGGTGAGAATGGGATTAAGGAGGAGCAGCAGCGGGACGCAGATGTCAACGCGCAGACAACTTCTAGCAGTGTTAACAACAGCAGCAGTGCCGTGTCGACTGCGACGAGCGTGACGACTAGCTCCACTAGCGCTGGAGTTGCCAAGCGTCTCAGCCCCAGCCACAATGCTTCAGCTTCTTCAGGCTCAGGAAACCAGATTCAGATTCCCAAGCCCCTGAACAAGATGCCGCGCAGCTCATCGGGTATTTTCCCGCGCGTGCCGTCGATGGACAAGATGCCCCGTGTGCCTTCGATTGACAAGCTTCCCCGCGTTGCATCGCTGGACAAGCTGCCGCGTATTCCGTCTATGGATAAGCTTCATACGGTGGGCGGCGGTGAGCAGCGTATTCCGAGGGTGCCGTCTATTGACAAGATGGCGCGGGTGCCAAGCTCGGACATGTTGTCTCGCTTTGGTTCAAGCGACCATCTCAGCAGCTTCCCGTCGTTCACTAATCTGAGTACGCTGTCTTCGAGCGCCTCGTACGACAAACTAAGCTCGCTGGGTGGATTCAAGTCTGGATTCCCGCGTAATTCGTCTATCGAGGATATCTTGTCGCTGGTGGCGTCTTCCGAGTCGACTGGTCTTCCTTCTAGTGGCTCGACGTTGCAACTAAGTGCACTAGCCGCAGTTGCTGGCGAGGAGTCTTCCCACCTCGCCAATGAGCGGAAACGCCGGTTGGAGAACTCACAGCAGGAAACACCGTTGACAGCAGATAACAAGAAGAGCAAATTGTCGGCGTGAAGCTGAGGAACTCAACTTGGTCGGGCGCCTTTCACAGCGGAAGATTATAGATCGAGCAGGATGGGGTCGAGCTGGTTGAGTGGAGAAGGTCACCTGCACGTGATAAAGTGGGGGTCAATCAGCGTTGCTCCTACCACAACAGAAATGGCCAGGACACAAGGAGAGGCTAGTAACTACTGGCGGTGTCGCGGCTCTCTCCCTCGCACGAGCTTTTCCTTTATCCCTTTTTGCCGCTGGTGCTGGTGGCGAGCTATTAGTGTAGTTAATGTAATGCGCGTCCAATATCACTAAAGGATATCTACTTACATGCTACATGTACGCTCGTGTTGTTAGCGTTGTTTGCAGCAAAACTTTTGATAACGTTACATGTATATTGTGAATCCCGGCCAAATTTACCAAATCGGGCCGCATGTCTAAACCACGCCAATCATCGCCAATACAAAAGCAAGTCATTTGCGAATCGCTCACAAGCGAAAACATATAATTTCAGGATCACCTTCTAAGTACGATTCGTACTTATCAGTGGCTTCTATGGCTTGCGCGATTATTGTTCAACCAACCACGCACGGAAATTTTGAGTAAAACCCGCAAATAATATAAACAGAGACGAACTTCAACACGGCAGTCTTCTGAAACCAGCCGCCTCACTTTAGAATTCTCAGCTTCTTAAGTCTCGAAACTTCATCATGAGCGTAGCTAAGACCGTTCTCATCACTGGCAGCAATCGCGGCATCGGCCTCGCCTTCACTCGCCACTATGTGGCCAACGGCTGGAAGGTCATCGCCGCCGCGCGTGACGTCGACGGCGCGATCGACGTACGTTGGCATACAAGTCCTAGAAGGTTATTGACACGCAACTGACTGTTGTGGCTTGTCCTGCGTTGCATTGTTCCAGCTGAAGGAGCTGGCAGTGTCCAAGATTATTCCACTAGACATCAGCGACGAGGTTTCCATCGCCAAAGCGGCTGAGTCGCTCAAGGATGAGCCCATCGACCTGCTGGTCAATAACGCCGGTATGGGTGGCGGAGGCGGCATCGCCGATGTCACCAAGGCTGAGATGATGAAACTCTTCGAAGTAAACGCTGTTGGTCCCTTCCTCGTGACGCGCGCGTTGCTGCCCAACCTGAAGTTGGCCGTGGCCAAGAACGGCACGGCCACGGTGGGTCAAGTGACGTCCCGTATGGGCAGTATCGCTGACAACGGATCTGGTGGCAGATACAGCTACCGTGCGTCCAAGACGGCACTTAACATGCTCAACAAGAGTCTCTCAATCGACCTCAAGAGCGACAAGATCATCACATTGGCGCTGCACCCAGGCTACGTCGTCACGCGCATGACGGGCCATACGGGCGAAGTCACGACTGAGGAGAGCGTCGCTGGTCTCACAAAGATCATCGCGAACGCCAAACCCGAGGACAGTGGCAAGTACTTCCACTTCTGTGGTGACATCCTGCCGTGGTAAGGCGATGGAGCGTAAGCCACAACGTTCTTAAGCGTACCCTAGCTCTGCATTGATACAATTGAACATCCTTCGAGTCAAAATGCATCTGAGACCTGCACGTGCTGTGTCTTGAGCCCGTCACTTCCCAATCGGCCAAGCCGCAGAACCATTTATTTTGCAGCATGAGCGACACGAAGACGGTCCTTATCACTGGCAGCAACCGTGGTATCGGCTTGGCCTTCGCTCGACACTATGTGACTAACGGGTGGAATGTCATCGCGGCAGCACGAGACGTCGAAAGCGCCACCGACGTACGTGTGGCTTTAGGATAGTTTTAATCAATGCTTGACTAACCTGGTGACTTTGTACAGTTGAAGGAGCTGGCGGTGTCGAAGATCATCGTGCTGGATGTTACTGATGAGGTCTCAATCATCCAGGCGGTGGAACAGCTCAAGGATGAACCGATCGACTTGCTTATCAACAACGCCGGTATGAGCAGCAGCATGAGTGGTCTCTTTGACGTCACCAAGGATGATTTGATGAAGCTGAAGCTGTTCGAGGTGAATGCCGTTGGTTCGTTCCTCGTGACCAAAGCCTTCCTTCCCAACTTGAATCTCGCAGTGGCGAAGCATGGATCGGCCAAGGTGGCGCAGATCTCGTCACAGCGTGGCAGCATCGCCCAGAACGACACGGGAGGGAAGTACGGCTACCGCACGTCGAAAGTGGCGCTCAATATGGTGAACACGAGTCTTGCTATCGATCTGAAGGACGACAAGATCACCACATTGGCTCTGCATCCTGGATACGTTGTCACGCGCATGACAGGCCACAAAGGTGAAGTGACGCCTGAAGAGGGTGTCGTTGGACTCACGAAGGTCATCGCGGACGCCAAACTGACAGACAGCGGTAGATACATCGACTTCCAAGGGAACACACTGCCCTGGTGAGCGAATGGAGCGTTGGCAACGAGAAAGAGGCGTGCTTTAGTACTGGAATGAGTCTTGCATTTGCATTATTCAACACGTATTTGACACTTCATTTTATTGACGACACCACTCAGTCCACTGGCCGTCGGTCCACAGGACACACTCGTCGATAGAGTAGCCAATGGGAAATACATTGAGTATGGAAGATGTGGCCACAAGGCAGCGCCTCCACTTCCTCCTCAGAGACCATGTTCCCGTCCAAGCAAATGACACAAACGTTGACCTCCTCCCTTTGGCAACATGGCATCACTTCCACTTGTCTCGCTACCATTGCAGCACTCTCAGCCTTTCGTTGTTGCAGATACGCCTTCATGTCGGCCACGTTCCGCTCGGCCAATCGCAGCGTTGACGCCAGCAGCCCACCAGAGTTCGACAGTCCCTCATAGCGTCCCCCTCGTCGATTCTGCTGCAGCGAGAGCGCCACAACACTCGCAATTTGCTGTGCCAGATGTTCCTTCGCTGGCGCTTCAAGTCCGAGTTGTCGGCGAGGCCGCCAGCGCGTCCTGTTACGCTCCATGACCGAGTCCATCGAGTCTGGACTGGCCTTCTGGTCTGTGTATAAAAATCACTAACGGACACAAACATGGCTACATTGGACAATCAACATGGCTACATTGAACAAAACGAGATGGTCATGTGTATTGCGAGGCATTGAACCTGGACTTCAGCTATTTGCCGTTCCAGGTTTACTCTTCATCATTGGACTTGTGCTTCTTGTGCGATTTCGTCTTCTTCTTCTTCTTGTCCTTCTTGGAGCTTTTCTCGCCCTCGTCAGCACCTTCCTCGTCCGATTCCTTGCCGCTGAGCTCTTCGTCGCTGAAGTCGCTCGACTCGCTGCCAGAGGCATCACCAGGACCAAAGTCCGAGTCCTCTTCATCCTCGTCGTCTTCAATCTCGCCTTCCTCAGGACCTAACTCCTCTAAATACTCATTGAAGTCGCGCTTCTTGGAGCCTGCCGGCGCGCCGGCGCCATGCGACTCCTTGAGGTTGCGGATGCGCAGCTTCTTGGACGTCAGGAACTGGCTCAGCTCCGGGAACTCACGGCGATCGATCGCCGAGAAAATGTACTCACGCGCAGCCTCACCACCCACAGACTTGCAGCTCACAAGCAGATCGAAGTTGCGACTCGCAGAGGATCCACTCTGTCCCGCGTAACGCTGGAACTCGATGTAGTCGATCTCCTCGTAGCGGATGAAGGTCGTGGGCTTGTGGATGAACATGAACGACTTCTCGAGAGGGAACAGCACGCCACTCTGCGCCTTAACGGCACATTTGACGGCACGGTCGCCACTGTGGGTCTTGAACTTGCCCGACGTGTACACCTTCTTGCCGATGATGAACTTGAACAGCGTGGCAACAATCTGGGGCAACGCACCGGACATCCGTTCGTGGATGTTGCCATTGTACTTCTTGATCTCCTCAGCCGACATGTTGACGTCAATATGCACGTCGTTCTTGCTCAACTGCAGAACCAAGTGGGGGTATCCCTGTTTACCCTGTCGAATGGGTTCCTCCAGACTAATGACGAAGGCCGTGTTGATGCCATTGGGCAGTTCCAGTAGGAAACAGCGATTGATGTTGGAGTACATGATTTTGTAGTCGAATGTCTTACCGTGCATACGCAGGAAGGAGCCGTAGATCTCGACTCCATAGCGACCACGAGGGGTGAGGAACGTTCCGATTGTCTCGTCCAGATCCACAATACTCTTCCCCATGACACTGCGGATATTGGCCTTCTCCAGCACCTCTTGGCGGAATTCTTCAGCTGTCACAACCTCATCCTCCCCGTCACCAGGGGGCAAGTACAGTCTCATTTCAACGAGTGTCTCCTCATCTCCAGCCACTGTGTCGTCCTCGTGGAACTGCAGCTCCACCTCGTTCTTGCCTGGTAGAGCGCACTGTGAGATCTGCTCGAGGGGCAGCTCCATGACACTGGCGTTGGCTGTGCGGAAGTTAAGATTGGGGCCTTCAAACTTCATGTCGCCCCAGTTACCGCCACCTGCCGCCACCTTCTCCTGCTCCAGCTCACGGTCGAAGTGCGACTCAACGTGGTTCTTAAGTTGCGCTACATCTTGCGCCTTGAGTCCCGTGAAACGCACATACTTGCCGCCCTTTTGGTAGACTTTGAGGTGATGCGTCTTAGGCCCCACGGGCGTCCACAGAAGCGTCACGATGTCGTCCTTTAGCAGCTTCTTCTGGCTCTCAGTCGTACGGCTGCGCCATAGGAGACCGGAGGCTGAGAGCACCAGCACGCCGGCGCTGTGGCCCCAGAACACGTTGCTAAGCGTCGTGTCCGACATGGTCGAGTAGATAGGTGGAGCTCCGTTCCCGCGATAATTTGGCGCGTAAAAACACAGGGAACCACGCAGAAAAACCGGTATACCGTCCAGAGGCTACTATTAAAAGCGTTTGAAGGGCAACTTAAAGGGGACTTAAAGGTAACTTACAGGCTACTTCGTTAAGTAACATGACCGACCAATCGGAGATCAGAAATATTGACTTGGGGTTTGTAAGGACCAAGTTGAAGACACCAAGGTACAGTAACGTTACTGTACCTTTGTGTTTGCGCAGCGCCTGGGGGATAACTCGCCACTATATCAGCAACCCTTGCACCAACTCTTGCTGAACATGCTGATCCAAACAGATTCAGGAATCTTTGGGATGCGACTTCAGCCTCGATCATCCTTTCATTGGGAAGGCTAACGCGTAAGATCAAAGTCGTCGCTCTGCACTATCGTTACCTTACATTTTGACAAATTGGCCTTGAAATTTGCCATTTTGAAGTTGAAAACCTTTTTCAAAAAGGTGTGTGCTGTACCCTGACATGTACATGTAGTTACTGTACAGTGTTGTATTGTTAATAATTTAGGTTAAGCCTATTGTACAAGCAGTATCGGTGTACGTGCATGTACAGAGTGTCCGGCGACGAGTTTGACAGCGAGGCAATTTTGCTGTGAATCCTCGACGGGCGCAGTCTGCTCTGGAGTGAATCTACAGAATCCAGGTTTCGTAATGCAGAAGACTGCGCAAAGCACTTGTTCTTCTGAGACGAACCCTGGCCGATGAGTCCGCGCGCGTTCTGTGCCAGCGACCGCAACCAGGCCAGGTGACCTGGCAGGTCGCCCTGTTTTTCGTCGCTCTTTTCACGCTGCGCTGAGCCCGTCTCCGTTGAAGGCTGGAAGCCTGGAGACCAGGCTTCTCGGTGGTCGCCAACATGCCCGTGAAGTGCTTCTCGACTACCGAGGCGCAGATGGCACGGAATTCAACACATTTTACATGTTCGTCGTCGTTGGTGGCGTCGTGGCTCGAGTGATCCAAGGATAACCTCTCGAGCACGTCAAGCAAAGGAGACCAACCATCGCAAGCCAAGCTGTATTCCGCACTTGTAATCGCCGCAAAGCCAGCTGGGCGATACAAATCGGTCAAAATCGTTGTGAAAAAAGGGCCAAAAGTGCTGTCTGTTGATCCACTTCTTGATGGGGGTGACACGACTGCTTCGACTGGAGTTGACGCCGAATGCAGCGAGATCAAGGCGCTCGCTCAATTGCGGCAAGGATTCTTTACGTAGCGACTTGAGCTGCAGTGCAACATGTAGTGCTCCAAACGATTCGCTTGACGATGACTTCACGATATATGTAAAGATAGAGCTGAAGTTCAGCCTGAACCGAATGGTTCAACAGTTGACGTGAACGTCACAGAGAGGTGCATGCAAAGGTCGACAACCGGGAAATGCGTGAAAATGCTCCATGCTCCAAGATAACTAATCTTCTCGCCTCGGTGCGGCGTCGGAGCCTTATTAACAACGAGTCAAATGACTCGCCAGCTCGTCATGCTGTTGGTCATGTGACGTCGGATCGATGCAGTTCCATGTTGCCGCCACCCCGAAAAGCTTTAGCGACTTGCTCAGCGATGCCAGCAGCTCCTGAATGTAATGACCGCAAGGGACATGAGCTTTGCTGTGAGGAAAACAGTGCATGAAGGGCATCAACTTCCGGCTCCTTTTGCGCAGGACGGGCCAGGCCAGCTGCCCGCTTCCAACCCTCTCGCCATTCTCAAGTCTTCCCGCTGCCTCGCACTTGCTTTTGACGGAACCCGATCACCATCATGTGGAAGCTCGCACTCACCGGTTCGCTGGCGCTGCTGGCGTCCCTTACTCAGGCTCAGATCCGTGACGGTGATGAGATTTGCGTCATGAGCGACTCAAACGCGTGTGCTGTGGACGACCTCACCACCTCCGAACTTGACAGCAGTACCGTCATTTACCCGGGTGGAGCCACTCGTTGCGCCTTCGACGACTTCTCTAACTCGAGTGTGGACTTTACCACCAACTCAACCTACTTCTTTCAGGTGTTCCCAGCTCCGGAACAGAGCAAGACCAAGTTGATGCTGTATTTCCAGGGTGGTGGCGCCTGTATCGACGACCTCACATGTGCTTTCGGTCTGCAGTGCATGTACGAAACCTTTAGCCCCAACGCCAAAGCTCTGAGTACAGGCGTCCTCAACCGTTCCAATGACGAGAACCTTTTCAACGACTACAACATCGTCCACCTACCGTACTGCACCGGTGATCTGCACATTGGCAGTCACGTCAAAACCATCGCTGATAGTGCTCTTTACTCGCTGCTTGACATGCCTGAGTGTTTGGGCCACAATATGACTCTGTACCAGGTCGGTTATAATAACACTAAGGCTGTGCTGGACTGGGCCGTGGAGAACTACCCGAATCCGGAAGAGATCATCATTAGTGGTTACAGTGCCGGTGCTCTTGGTGCCCAAGCGCTCAGTGCTCTGGTGGCTGATACTTGGCAGGTTGAAGAGAACAGTATCCGTTACTCGGTACTTAGCGACAGCTACGTCGGCGTACTACCCAGCGACTACACGGCTGGCAAACTTATCTCGTACTATGGCACATGTGAGCTGGACCTTAAGGTGACGGCCAAGCTTTGGGACCAATGCGACGACAACGATCTGACTGTGGCCGAGATGATGTCCTTCATGATTGAGGACGTACCGGCCGCGCAATGGCTCTTCCTGAACAGTATGTACGACGAGACCCAGCGCTACTTTTACGAACTGGTCAATCAGGGCATCCTCGGTTACCCGTTCAAGAACCTCATCAGTGGTGAGGACTTCTACAACAACATGACGGCTATCATCGACGTGTACAAGAGTATCAGTGATGAGGTATCAACCTTCTACGTCAACAGGAGCCAGCACGTGTACCTCACGGTGAACGATTACTACCACAACGCTACCCGTTCCCCGGGCGGTGAGCTTCTGGGTGACTTCCTCAAGGACTGGTTGGTGACCAACTCGTCACTGGATGCTGCTGCCTCGGCTGGTTCGTTGTCGGCTAGCGGCAGCGTTGCTGGATCCTCAGTGTCGTCGGCTGCTGTCAATTTCAACGGTGCTCTGTCGCTTACGATGGTGGCTGTGGTTATCTCGATGCTCTTTCAGTAGGAATCCGGTACCCAATCAATATCAGCAGGAGGAAGAGAGATCCCAGTTTTGCAGCTCCTTATTCTAATAGACGCTAGTGCGAATACCAACCAGCTACTACGTCCTCATTGCTTGTGATGCATTCCTACCTGTATAGCGAAAAATCTTCATGAACACCGGTGTAGAAAATTCAGGAAACATCTATTGCTGATAGTCTGCTACATTGCACCAACACCATTGTACCACCGCTACATTCGCGTCGACGTTGCTGCCTTGAATCAAACCACTACGGAGCATAATAATAGTGCGTCGACATATGCGCGAAGTTAATCTGCGCACCGAACACCGCCTGTAGCACTAGCGTCGAGATGAAGAGTGCAAGGACGACGATAAGCGGTAGCAGCAACTGTTCCGTCCGGTGTAGGAAGGGAAGCGCTAAATATCGACAATAGCAAATACATCAAACAAACGTCAATACCAATCCCTCCATTACAACAATGCAGGTAACGTACCCATATATCCAAGGAAGGTGATGTACGTGTAGAATCCCCAACCGAGTGAGTACAGCAAGTTCCCAACCAATAGCATCACGAACGAATTTGACGCTAGCATCGGCGCCAATAGAAATTGCAGTACGTAGAGGAAGAGGAACAGGATGAAGAACGAGTTGCAGTGGATGTCGAATGCGAATTGCCACTCAACCCGCTGCTCCACATACAGAACATCCCCCATCCCACGACTGTCATAAAAAAATAATAAAAAACAGCAATAATAAATTAGTGACAATAATAAAAAAGTATCCTTCCAAGAGCACATACCTGTTCCTTTGACGTAGATGGTGGTTAGCGATCCACCAGCAGAGCGTGGAGATGACGAGGCCAAAGCCAAGCCACTCGACCACAACAGCATGGAACAGCAGTGACGCGTACTTAGCGACGCTGTCCACACGGAAGGCGATGGCCCAGGCGACGGTAGCCACAAGTAGGAAGGTGAACTGAATGACAGCAAACGCTGGGTCGTCTCTGGCCCAGCGATTCTTGGTCTGTTTACGGTAGTAGGCGCTCTTATAGACCTTGGAAGGCTGCACACAGAGCGTTACCATCTGATAGAAAGTGGCGTCCAAGTCCATTTGACGGTAATCCAATACACGCGCAAAGTATTCGGGGAAGGCTGAACATGAGCGGAACACGTCGGCACCTGCGCGCTTGGGCTTCTTCTTGTGGTGACGGCTACTCGGGTCAGAGGACAACACGTACTTCATGTCGATGCTTGTGCTCGGCTGCACGAGCTCCTCGGACTGCGTCATGGGCGACAGCATTAGGAAGGGGGCGACCAGCTTTTGCAATATGGACGCTGGGAATAATCAACAAGAACTGTGGTGATGCGGTTAAGTACGAAATAGATTGATGTTATGTTGAAGTGACCATTTTGTGGCAAAGTGCCAAATGTTCATAATGACATTGAAAATGCAGAGTCATGTGCGGCAGCGATGGAAATGTATCCTTGTAGTGTCCTCAGTTGGGCAAAGAAGTGCTCGAGGTTAAGTGCGCTGGATGGATCTCCACCAGGAACATGCACTCCCTTCGGAATGAAAAACGGTGCAACGTCGAAAGCTCGAAGACTTGCAGCTTGACTTGTACTTGACGCACTGATAGTTACAAGTCCCAGCGTTCCGCTCTCGCGACGTTGCAGCAACTGGTGCACATGATTCAAAGCCCCTGCTGTGGAAATGGAGACTCTGTGCGCTTCACACATTGCAATCCTGACAATCTGCTGATAAGTTCGAGCGACCCACGCCGAACTCTCCATGATGTTGGCAAACTTCTGAGGTGCTGCAACAACTTGCACGCGAAAGTGCTGCGTATTATTGGTGCTGGTTAAGTTAGCGTTGGCCAGCCAGTGCGCCAGTCGGGGGAAGAACGCAGCGCACGTTGTCTCCATGTACCTGCTGCTCTTCTCCGTCACGACGAACACGGGGCCTATTGACGCTGCGGTGCGCAGTAATTCAATGGCTTCTTCTTCTACAGACGCTAAAGCCTGTTGCAAGTATCTGTCCTGAACGTAGACAGCTTTGGCTGCCTCCAAGCAGATTCTAGTAGGCTGAAGTCCGAGACGTTTGGTCAGGAACGCCATGGGCACGAGAGCGTCTTCCCACGAGATGACGAATGCACTCAACTGTGTGAACTTGGATTGGTAGGCAGGGGTTGTTGCGAATGGCGGGTAGCACGGGATGGTCTGCTGGGCGACGACGGCTTGCATTATTGATGTTGAGCTTAGGACGAGTGTGCTGAAGTGAGCAAATTGAAGAGTGAGGAGTAAGGCAAAAGGCGCACGTGGTTATCATCAAGTACCCAAAGCTGAAGCTGTATTGCATTCCAATAAGGGCAACTGCAACTTTCAGTGACCTTCACTCTCTTTGTTGAACAGTTGGCTACATTTTCTAGTCGAACGGCAACTTTTGTGTGGATTCACGCGCCGCTATAGACTGCTGAATGGCTACATCTGCGTCTTCGTCGTCTTTATTCCAGCCTGCAATTCGCCCTGAGACCATATTTTTCCTCCTTACGCGCTGTGCAGCTTTTTCGCCGTTCATCGCATCCAGGCGGCGTCTGTAGCGCTCTGCAGCTTTCATTGCCTCCTTTTGCCTCAAGACTCGCACATCACGACATACAGGGCGATGAGCTGCAGACGTCTTTGCCATTCCAGTAAGAGGAACACCAGGTCTTGGGATTCCGGTGAAGGTCATCGCTTTGGGGACGGAATTAGAGCCGCCGTGGTGAGCTGATGCCTTTAGTTGCATTCGACCCACGCTCCTTGGGGTAGCATTGGTAGAGCGCACTGGTTCCCGCCATTCGTCATCGTGAAGTTTCTCCTTACAGCCAACATCATTGACTTTGACTGGTGGAGGAGGCGGATTGATCCCCTCATTGATGCGATCTGCGGCTTTTGGTTCAGAATGACACGCTGTTGTTGGGAATTGAAGACGCAGTTGTTGCAACTTCTCCAGTGCAAAGCGAATCTGCTCTTGTCGCTCTTTTTCACGCGCATTCACGAGTTTCTTCTCCTGATTCTCCCGGTCCCGATCATTCCGAAGCTTGTGTCTAGAATATGAATCCACGCTTATTGCTTCATTCTTCGCATTGTTGTCTCCAGTAGTAGAAACACTGGAGAAAATCTCAGTGTCAACACCCAAAGCCGTAAACTGCTACAACAGAACGCGCTGTCCTGCCTCCGTCATACCCCTCGAGCGAAGGCGATCTACGCAGTAGCGACGAATGTGGACACGAGCAATTGAATCACGTAGGAGTTGGTCCATCGAAGGCCGGAGATCTGGTCGAACACTGAGCATTGATGATACCAGCGTCGGTAGTCGCGAAGTTGTAAGATTTCCTCCCTTCTGAATCGGCTGGTAGTCTCCATGGCAAATTTTGTTCAGGAGTTGTGGAGTGTTGTTCACTATGAATGGAGGCTTACCCGTACACAATTCAGACAGTACACAGCCCAGGGCCCACACATCCGAGCTGAAACTGTAAGCCTTGCCATCGAGCACCTCTGGTGCCATGTACAACGGCGTACCGATTTCAGTAGCAGCCATTTCCCCACTTGACAACGTCCGCGCAATCCCCAAGTCGCCCAGCACAAGATAACCAGCGTTTGAGAGGAATATGTTGGCTGTCTTCAAGTCTCGGTGTAGCACGTGCTGCTGGTGAATGTGGTGAAGCCCGAGTGCCAGCTGAATAAATCAATACCAAATTTTGTCTTTATCCAAGCCAAGCGTCTGCTTTCCGTTTACCTTGAGGTAGGTTCCTAAGTCTCCACCAGAGCAGTATTCCATCACGATGTGTTGTTGGCGGAGCGGAGACGGACCTACAAACGAGTTCAGCAGTCGAATGATGTTCGGCTGTAGTAGCTTCTTCATTAGATCCACCTCCACACCAAACGACTTAGAGCGAGCTCCAGGTGCAAACCCCCTCTTGGGGTGGTGAACACGATGAATCTGCTTGACATACATGAGACCACCGCCGGGCTTCTTACGCATCAGGAACACGTGCCCAAACGAGCCTTCGCCTAGCAGTTTGACCCTGTAGTTTCGAACATCGTGTAGGTGCCGCGGACGATTAGGATAAAGGCGAGAAAGCACACAATGATAAGCTCACCTGGAGTAGCCCTCGTTCATTAAATATAGGACTGATATCTTCACCTGTTGGAAAGAAAAACAGGAATAGGTATTCCGTTCTTGTTATGCGGTTTGTAGACATCGATTACAGCCAAACACCACCATCATCGTCTTCCTGCATATCTTCTTCGTCCACATCATAAGACTGAGCCATGGCTTTCTGCTCCTTGTGTTTTGGTGTATGACGCGGAGAATTATGTGAATACGAGGTGCGTTGAACGGATGCGCGACGGCTGCGGTCGCCCTCAACATCACCAGCCTGTTCATCACGTCCACGGAACACCTTGTGCAGCGATGACCGTAGATGCTGCATCACACCAGTGTCTTCATACTCCTCTGTTCCGGGATCGGATGCTACTGAAGATCTCCAGCTGGATGGTCCACTTTGCAGAGAAACAGACCTACGCCGCTCAGTCTCGAGCTCCTCCCGCACACGATCCAGCTCGCTCTGCACCTCCGCAAACTGCTGCGCCTTCTGATGTTCCAGCTTAATCGATCGCTGCTTCGAGTGTTGCGCGGCAAGTCGTAAGCACTGCTCCATCTCCTGTACCGCAGTTCGCAGCTTGTCTGCTTCTTGCTTCGCAGCTTCCAACTCCGATTGCAATTCCTCCTGCCTGTTATCTGCTGTCGGGTCGTTTGTCAGAGGTTCAAACCTCCGGAGGTGGTCAATCTGTGGCAGCCCGATACGATCATGTAACTCATTGATAAGTCCAACTTTCTGCGCTTCTCGTGGCGAACCGCGTGTCGCTGGATCCAGAGACGCTCGGTAATGCTGGTACTTACTACGTGGCTCCTCATCTTCATCTGATCCAGATCCAATGATGTCATTTGGTCCTTCATGGCCTTCCTCCTCCCCGTAGTCATCACTATCCCCTGTCACATCATTAAACCCTTCCTGACTGTTCATAATATCTCCCGTAGCTTGAGCTGCAGCGTCCGCTTCATTCTCCTGTCTCATCTTCGCCTCCGCCGCTTTCTTTGCTCGTCTCTTCTTCACCACTTTCATCATCCGTCCTCGAATTTTGGTCAGCAGTGCCAACTGATTGAGTTTCTCCTTCATATTGCGATTATCCTGTTGCATTTTGGACACCAGCTCCTCTTTCTCCGTCAAAGACCTAGTGCGATTCTGTTGAGACTGATGGTACGCATCAGCTAGTGCCTGCTGACTTGAATCTCTAGCCAACACCTCATTCGTCCACTCTGACAGCCCTTCAGCACGTTGCAACAATGCCAGAGCTTTGGTCTTAACAATATCCTGCAAATGTGGAGCTGCCTGACGTCTGCCAATCTCAATGAGCATTTGCCCCGCTCGGATGTAGGCGTCAATAGCTGTGTGTGGCATCTGTCTACGTTCATCGTCGATGGCATATTGAGCTACTTTGACGGCCTCATCATAGTCAGGACCCAGTAATTGGGCAGCAGTGAGCTGCAGCACTTCTGAAGCTGGTTCAGCGGCTCTCAGAGGCTCCACAGACGTCGAAAAACTCGTAGAATCATCGGACGATGAGCGACGCATGATCGTCACGGGTGGAGCAGCTGAGAAACTGTTGGAAGCGCGACGTATATGTTGATACTCGCCGCCTACAGCAACTGGGACAGGTTGACGCACAGGGATTTCGCTCTTCACTGGGCTGGAAGGAACGTCAGGCCATGAAAAGGAGGCAGCAGTTGGAACAGACGGAGGTGGCGCTGGTGGCGATGCAGGAGGACGCTTGCCCTCACGCAAGACCCGCAGACGCGCCTCCAAGTTCATGCGGCCAGCCATGATGACGCTTAATTGACTTGTTACGAAAAAATGTGGTCTGCGAAAAAAAATCCAGCTTTTTTACGATTCCGGTTATGATGGGGTACGAATTTCGGGTTACGCATGTTGAAGTGGACTAGGTAAGTATTAATACATGTACCACATATCATTGTTTCGGCGTAACAATGTACTGTAGCTGTAGCTGAAGCTACATGTATCATCCACAGATGCATCGTAGACTTCGAGGTCTTGCAACCGCATGCTTTTCTGATGACATTAATCTTGATGCGCTGTGTGCTGTTTAGGTGTTGACCAGATCAAAGCTGGAATCTCGGGCCATAAAAAAGGTATCCAAGTACTTTTGGTTTACACTGTGTCGTTGGTGAGTCCTTGCGGATTGGGGAACCACATAGAACTGGCAGTAAGGTATGTCAGTCAGCAACGAAACAAAGGTGCTGGCTGTCCTGCCATGCATCGAGTGGTTAGAAAAGTCAAAACTTGGCGTAGGTTGGTCGTATCAACGGTGCATATTTCATTACCAACTGCGTATTGTAGGTAAACCTATCGGAATACACTTAGAAATGCGCAGCAACCATGGTGGCAATAACAGCAGATGCAGCAGACAACAGCGTCATAGACCGACTGCTGATGGCTGCACTAACGCCCGACGAACCCACCGAGCCCGAATTGGAGTCCGAGTCACCCACATCGGTCTTTCCGGCATCCGACCCGCTCGCTTCCGAGCCCTCGGATTTGACAGTCGTTGTCTCAGTGGTTTCATCCGTGGTATCCTCACCACTACCTGAGGGCTCCTCCGTGTCATCGGTGGTTTCCGAAGTCGAGTCGGAGGTCGACTCGTCCGTGGATTTGGATGTTGAATCATCCGTAGTGTCCGTCGTTGTCGTTGTCGTTGTCGTGGTGGTCGTACCAACCGGAGCAGTGGTCGCAGCAGCGGGAGCGGTGGTCGCAGCAGCAGGAGCAGTCGTCACAGCCGGCGTTTCGGTGGCTGCTGTGGGCGCTGTAGTAGATGCTGGAGCGGTTGTGGCAGCAGCAGGTGCCGTCGTAGCCGTGGTAGTGGTTGTGGTTGTGGTTGTTGTCGTCGTGGCCGTGGCGGGTGCAGTAGTAGTGGCAGTCAGAGCAAGACTCTGGCTGACGATGGCGGCAGCAACGAGGATGGTGGCGAAGAACTTCATCTTTGGAGGTAGGCGGCTTAAACTTGTTGTTGATGTGAGGAGTGTAGCGCAAATGTGCGAATGAGACTTTGGGGGGTGATTCGTATAATAGTAGCTGGAAGTTTGACTAGCAGCATGCTGCACCACCACTACTAGTAACGGATCGTACAAGCCCATATGTCTTTTATTAGCCGCAGAGCTGTTTCGAGCGTACTGGAGATTATTTTTCAATCGGTATATCTAATCTGTAGGCAAAAGTGCTCGAATCATAGTAAAATAAATGGAAGATAGAAGAAAGCATTGTAGAAAGCAGTTACACGGCACATGCGGGGTCCAACTGCATGTTTGACCCAAAACTTTTCCATTCACCAAGCTAATGAACGGCATCAAGCACTACCCCGACACGGGGGCCATGTTATGGTTATTCCTATTGAGAACTTTCAAGTGATCATGCAGCGGGATACTGATCATCAGGGTCCCGATAATGGTCACTCGTGGCACTTTGACGAGCCTCGACAGTAGCCATGGATTTTCCATCTTTCCTGTCTGACAGTGGTTTAAGCTCCGTAGCACGCCGGCGTATACCCAGGCAAAACACAGTAGGGGCCAATCGACAAAGGCCACTTTTGCCATTGCGAAATGGATTTGGAGCTTTCTAAACATTTCCGCTTGGTTAATTTTGCAACTATAGTAACGAGAGTAACCATTCAAAAGTAAAATCGATTTTTTTTCAATTGCCCGAGAAAATATGCTGATACTTTCGCTTCGATCGTGATTATAACAACATCTGTGCCAGTAGTATTCAACCTCTCAAATGAATCACCTAAGAGCTTGAAAGCGCTTGCCATTCCCAGCTTTTTCGGATATTTCCAACAAAGAAACCCAAACATATTCAGAATACGTCACGTCTGACACATCGAACAGATGTTGTCTTCCAGACACTGATCGACTAAATTTCAAGACTAAGTACTACCTCCAGGTTATTAATAGTTAGTGCATAGCAAGTTGAGAAGGCATTTAATCGATAATCGACTTCTTCTTCAAATGAATTACCTTTAATGCCTGCCTTATTCGAAGTGTTGCCAGATAGTGGCACGTTGCGCAGGCTGGTGTCGGCGTGAGGAACTGTAACGGGGTTACATAAAGAGTGACGGTCACTCTTTGGGAGATGGGTACCCTCCCGTCAGGTGGTGTGGCATACACCAACTGACACGTGGCACGTGGCCTGGGAGCCACCCAATCAACAAGTGCCAGTTTTATATAGGTTTCACTATAGGTATCTTGTAGTTTGTATTACAGACCAAACTACAACCTTCCTATAAATATATTCAGTTTTAAATCTACTTCGTCTAAAGTAACTAGTCTCCTTAGGCCGGAGACTGTGAACTGCCGTTCACTAGGAGTGTTTATACTCCTGAAGCACACTTCCTGAAGCGCAAGGTGCTGTGTGACTCCCGTCACACTTGGTAGCACTTGTAGTCAATCTTACACCTACGTGGGTAGATTGAACTACCTGAATCCTCTGTGGTCTCAACCGGTGAGCCAAGATGGATAGGAGTGAGTTCCCTCATCTGACCGACACTCAGTTTGAGTCGGTCCGGAAGATGGCGGGCATCTTTGGAATGGATGCATTCTGGAGCTTGGCGGCTGCAACGCCGGCCGAGCAAGTCGAACGCGTGAATGCATTCGACCTGTACGAGCGTGGGCTCATTGAGCACGTTCGGGGAAACCTTCAAGCCCCCGCGGCCGAACCGAAACCGGCCGGGCCTAAGCCATTGCGGCTGAAGGTTCGCCCGTATGAAGGGAAGGAAGGAGAGAACCTTCACTTCTGGGTTCAAGAAGTCGAGCTCACGATGGACGCGGCTTTCATCTCAAACGAGCGACTGCGCGTCGCTTTCGCGCTGTCCAGCCTTGGCGGTCGTGCTAAAACCTGGGCTTACACGCGCGAAGCGACGTCGCCTGGATGTTTTACATCCTGGGCTCAGCTGTGCGAACAGCTTCAAGCCGCCTTCCTCCCGGCGAACTATGAGTATCGCCAGCGCTCACGCTTCGTCGCCTGTAAGCAAGGGAAGCGCGAGCTGCACGATTACTTCCAGGAGATGCGCGTGCTCGCGGAATCTCTGGTGGGCAACCCCTTACCTGAACACATCAAGGTGACCGTGTTCATGGACGGATTGAGGGTGAGCCTGGCTCGCACGCAGTCGCTCCGCGTGCAGGCCAGTACGATGCAGGAAGCGATACAAGTCGCTCTTCAAGAGGAGTACAGCCACAGACAGGCTCGTACTCCTGTCTCTGCGTGGCAAGGCCACAGTGTGCCAGGATGTTCGGCACACGGGACTCCTGGTAACGGAGCTAGAGGCGGGCCAGTGCTCATGGATTTGGGTCTGGCCGAGCAGAGTGACATCCGCTGTTTTGGGTGCGGTCGACTCGGTCACATGAAGCGTGACTGTCCTTCTGGAGGACACAGGAAGAACTCTTCCAGACCTCACGTCTTGAAGGGTCGCTGGCAGAAGCCGTGTCCCAAGAGGCAGGGGAACGCAGGACACCAGTAGGGGCGGGGCGCCCTACTGGGGAAGACCTAAGTCTGCACGAGAGGTGTGTGGGTGGCGCGCACCGTGGAGGCTTAGCCCCTGAGAGTCTGTGTACTCTCGAAGCGGAGAAGGGCAGCGGCGGGCTGCTTGTTGTACATGTAAATGTACGGGGATACGATCATCCCTTAAGAGTTTTAATCGAATCTGGGGCGAGCAAGAACTTCGCACGCCGCCAGACGGTCGCAAGGAATCGCGACAAGTTTTCCGACGCCCTGCGTGAGTGCGAAGGAAACGGGCTGGTCGCTGGGAGACTAGCCAACAGTACGGTGGTAGAAGTACCTAAGGTCAAGATGAACCTGGCTGTCAAGTCCGAAGACTATGACAGCACGGAGTCGTTCATTGTCCTCGACATGGACAAGTACGACTTGATCCTGAGCATGCCTTGGCTTGAGAAGCACAAGCCCTGGATTGATTGGCGCGGCAAAGCCATCGAGGCTAGCCGGCCCGCGGTCTCTGACAGAGCATTGGTGAGTCATGTTCCCACCTCTGTCAAGAACCTGGGTGTCCGAAAGGACCGCTGAGATGCGGAAGCGTCCGAAGGGTTTTTAGGAGTCGTCGATGGGATCGACAGCTCCGGGGAAACAGTTGCAGTGGATGCTGCAACAGGTCGTGAGACCATGTCCGTCTCGAGCGATGCTCGTGGGCCGCCAGAGGCTAGGGAGATAAACAAGGCTTCCTGTCCAGCGTGTGGGGCTGCGGTGCTAGCAGCGCCCAACGCTCAAAGTCGTCGCGCCGTATGGGCTTCGACTGTGGCCGCGCCAATAAGCGCTAACCAGGTGGATAGCTTAGGTCCACAAGCGGGTAACGTAGTTCCGCATGCAGCTGATACTGCTGAGAAGACCGACATTGGTTCTTCTGGCGTCGGTAACATAGTTCCACGCGAGGTCACGATGACCATGAACAATGGAGAAGCCGCCATGGGCGCTTCGCGTGTGGGTAACCAAGTACCACACACAGTGGGTAACATAGTTCCACTGAACAAGGCGGGCAAGATAGTCCCGCAAAGAGTCGGGGAGACTCGTGGTGCCGCCATTGAGGCATCACCAGGTGTGGGTAACGTAGTTCCACCAACCAAGGCGGGTAACACAGTTCCGCATAGAGTTGGGAAGACTCAGGGTGCCGCCATTGAGGCGCTAACAGGCGTGGATAACGAAGTTCCACGCCGTCATCGCAAGCCGGGCTTGGTGGAATACCTGCCCGAGGAAGTCCGAGAGGACTTGGGGCCGTGCACGGAGGCTCCTGCGTCGCCGCCGGTCGAAGAGTGTTATCCCGTCTTTAACGGCGTGACCGGTTGTCAAGTTAAGGCAGGCACTGTAACGATACAGGCGCTGCCGGAGGTGTCAGAGCTACTGAACCTCGAAGAAGTTGCGATGAAGGACTTCTTGGTCGAGTTAAAGGCCGGAGAGATCGCGGAGATGGTGCTCCTAAAGCCGGAGACCGCTCCTGAGGAGTTAAACTCTTCCTCGGTAATGGATGAAGACGTCCAGGAAGAGTTCCGTAAGCAGCGTGCGTCGCGCTTGGGTTCTGCGATCCTCAAGAACCCTAAGGATCCACTGTATCCTCTGGTAAAGGAGTTTGCGGACGTGGTGTCGAAGGACTCACCGCCAAAGCTCCCACCTGACCGCAGGATCAGGCACGAGATTGACTTCGTGCCGGGGACTAAGTATTGTGTCACCCGGCAATGGCCCCTGCCCAAGGAGCAGTGCGACGCGATCGACGCCTTCTTAGCTGCGAAAGCAAAGGCGGGCATGGTGCGGGAGTCGAAGTCCCCGCACTCAACACTGACCTTCTGTGTTCGTAAGCCGAACGGGAAGTGGCGTCTGATTCATGCTTACAACAAGCTGAACAGTGCGACGATGCCGACACAGACGCTGATACCTCGCAAGGACATGTTGCTGAACAACATGGCCGACTGCACGCTGTACAGCGCGCTGGATCGGGTTGACGGATACTTCCAAATCCTGATGAGAGAGTGCGATATCCCGCTCACAGCGGTAAGCACACCGAGCGGTATGCTCTGGGAGTGGCTGGTAATGCCACAAGGTCTCTCGAACGCCCCGGCGACATTCAATCGCTTGGTCACACAGTTGTTCAGACCATTGCGTGCGTTCACGCAGACGTACTTCGACGATATATTCGTCCATAGCCGTGCCGAGGATGGCAAGACGGCTATGGAGGTGCACATGGGACACCTCCGTCGAGTGTTTGAGGTCATGAGAGCTAACCAGCTCTATGCCGTCATCGACAAGTGCGGCATTGCGGAGATAAAGGTCCTCGGCTGCTTCGTCAGCAGCGTTGGGGTACGCGCTGACCCGGAGAAGGTCAAGGCCATTGCGGCCTGGCCTACGCCTCGATCCCAAAAGGATCTCCGCAAGTGGCTTGGCCTAGCCAACAACCTGCACAAGTACAGTACTGGCTACGCAGGCCTCGCGAAGCCGCTGTCAGACCTCCTGAAGAAGGACGTCGAGTGGCGCTGAGAGCGCCACCATCAGGATGCGTTCGATAGCATCAAGGCAAGCTTACAGCGCGCCCCAGTCCTGGCCTTGCCAGACGAGTCGAAGCCGTTCACTGTTGTCTGTGACGCTTCCGACTATGCAGTTGGCTGTGCGCTATTGCAGAAGGACGATGACGGACACGAGCTTGTCATCTCGTTCCAGTCCAGGCAGCTAAAGCTGCCGAACGGAACTATCCTGTCCATGACAAGGAGCTCCTAGCAATGAAGTATGCCCTTGTCAAGTTCCGAGTGCACTTGCTGGGATCAAGGCCCTTCGTGGTCTACACGGACCACGCGTCCTTGCGGACGGCCATCCACACGCCGCACCTGTCACAACGGATGGCGAGGTAGCTGTCATTCTTCGCGGAGTTCGACTTCGCGCGTTGAATACAAGTCCGGCAAGCTCAACGTGCTTGCCGATGCACTGCCATGCAGGCCCGACTACGAGCTAGCTCATATTAGTCGGGTCACGACGGATCTTTATGATCGGATACGCTTGGCGTATCGGGAAGAAGACAGTCTTGCGCCCTTAGTGCGGTACCTAGCCGCTGGCACGGATGCCAAGGTCGAGTGGCTGACGCCTCGACAGCGAGCACGACTGCGCCGCTTTGAGTGGGCAGATGGTCTGCTCCACTATAGGGTGGAACCCGGTGATCCTCCTCGTGTCGTCGTACCGGACGACGATGACCGGAAGTATGATATACTTCTGGAAGCGCACGATGCGCCTTCCAGTGGACACCTTGGTCGCGAGTAGACCTTTCTTGCGGTCTCTCAGACGTTTTGGTGGCCCCATATGTACAAGTGGGTGGCCGAGTACGTCAAGACATGCGAAACATGTCAGCGTGTTAAGCCTGCGGGTCACGCTTCGGCTCTGTTGCAGAGCCTGCCAGTCCCATTGGACTGCTGGAAGTCGATGAGTCTCGACTTTGTCTTCGGCCTTCCTGCCGATGACACGGGCAACACCTGCATCTTGGTGTTCGTGTGCCGTCTGAGCAAGATGGAGCACCTGGCTCCGGTGCCGGAGACCGTCACAGGAAAGGAGGCCGCGAGGCTTTTCCTGGATAACGTCTTCCGCTATCACGGTCTTCCGGAGACTATTGTCTCGGATAGAGACCCGCGCTTTACCGCTGCGTTCTGGAAGACGCTGTTCCGATTGCTAGGAACAAAGTTGAGCATGTCAACTGCTGATCATCCACAGACGGATGGTCAAACCGAGCGCGTTAATCGCGTGCTCGAGGACACGTTGCGTAGTGCCTGTGCGGAAGCACCGCGGTCGTGGTCGGACCGCTTACCGATGGTTGAGTTTGCTCTCAACAATGCGGTGCACGCATCTACGGGGTTCACGCCGTTCTATCGGAACGGGTTGCGCCACCCCAAGGTGCCGCTCACTTGGCGTGGGGGCACCGAGGCTTCTGTCGTAAGTGGGGGAGAGGCTCGGAAAGCGCTTTCCTCCCAGGTCTCGGCATTGAGACCAGCCTCCTTGCGGAAACAGTTGTCGACGTTTATCGATAACAGGCTGAATGTGATCAGCCGGGTCAGAGATGCAATGGCCAACGCGCAAGACAAACATGGAAGAGGAAACTTAAACGTGTGTAATGTGGGTGACTTAGTCCGACTTGACACTAGGAACCTACCCATGAACACGGTTAGCTCAACGGGGAGCAACAAACTGAAGCACCGCTTCATTGGACCTTTGCGGTCCTGAGTAGGCACGGCGCTGCCTACACAATTGACCTTCCCAAGTCGATGACGACTTACCTGACGTTTTACGTGGGTCGTCTGAAGTGGTACCATGACCCGTAGGAAGCGGCGGCAGGCCTCGATCAGGAGTCGATGGCAACTCCACGAACCGAGGCTCAGGGCGAGTCCCAGGGATCGGATGCCCCGCAGCAGGTGTCTGCCCAGCGTAAGAAGCGGGCTGGTAGGCCTGCTGGGCGTACGGCGGGTACGCATGCGACTGGGGCTTGTGGAACGAATCCCCATACGAGGAGCCGTGGTAATACGGCTGGGAGTACGCATACGTCTGCGGCTCCCGGTATGGCGCATGGGACTGGGAGTCCCACAGCCTTTGAACGGAGTGACGCAAGTCGCTCAAGTCAGCCTCCGCTGCGCGACGGTCGACTCGATCATGGAGACGGCGAGTCTCCTCCTGAAGGGCACAAACCTCGCCCTGAAGGACTTCGAGGGCGCCAGGCCGGCCAGACTCGGCAGCAGCCTGGCCACCAGGGTCAACGCCAAGCGCGACCTCCAGCGCTAGCACGCGGTCGCGGAGGAGACGGTTCTCCTCTTGTTGCACGGAAGCAACCTGACTATGAGGCCCCGTCGACGACCTCGGAGCAAGAGCCTGCACAGGCAGCTCGTACGAGTAGTCGTGCGAGGCCCCCACCGGCTCTCCTTGACCGTAATGGGGAGCTGCACTACCACGTGAGCGAGTGCTCCAGGAGCGCCGACTCCGTAGGCAACGCCAGCTGTGGGTAAAGTGGCGTGGGTACCCTGAGTCCCATAACTCATGGGAGCCATACGAGCGGCTCCGGGTTGACTGCCCGAACGCTGTTGCAATCTGGGAACAGAAGCAATAGCAGCTTCGTAAGTAGTCCGCGGCTTCTCAGCCGCTTTCCTTGGTATGGGAGCTGAGGCAAATGCCCCGTACCCGCGCTCGGTATGAGCGCCGGACTGAGCTGCATCTCGAGCCCTGCAATCTCAGAGTGAAGATGTCGCTTACTCACGAGATGTGCGAACTGCACGCGGAGGTCACGCTGGTCCAAGATGTAGGACAGTTGACGCTCTGCCCGGAGCCCGTCGAGCTCCTCGGTCTTCACCCTCAAGGAAGCCCACTTCCAGAACAGAGTCTCCGCCTCATGCTCGGTGAAGGTGTACTCGGGCTGAACCCACGGGTATCCCCACACAGGGTGAAGACCACCCTTGTTCTCCGCCTTCTTGCGAAGGCTGGTGAACTCCTTCAGGCTTGCACGGTGGGGTGCTAAGAGCACGCACCTGGCTGCCTCCACGTTGCTCTTGAAAAGGTCCGGGAGTTGGACCAGGGCGAGTTCGTAAGCGCCCTTAGAGGTTTGGCCCCCTATGAAGCCGCGTGGAGGCTTGAGCTGCTCCAAGAACCGTGACGCTCCACTGCTCTCGTCGGGCGGGAAGTAGCCCTTGGGATGCGTGGAGCTCCCACTCAACTGGCGCCCAGAGGTCGGCACCTGCGCAACCGCATGGTTCTTGCGTGCGTGTGCCCGAGCAGTCAGAGCTTGCTCCTGCTGACGATCGAGGTCGTTAACGATCTCCTGGGGCTCATCCACCTGCCCCTCCTCGCCATCGGAGCTGGAGTCCTTGAAGAGATCACACAAGGACACCATGTCACCCGCTTGGTCATGGAGTGGAGACTGTGAAGCATGACGTTTCTTAGAGCTGGCGCTCTTTGCCTTCTCGGCCGCGGCGGTCTTATGGGCCTGAGCGCGAGCACGACCCTCATCGAGTGACAAGTTCTTGTCAGCCTGGGCCTCTTCCGAATGCCCGCTGGCTGCGTCACCGCTGGCCGCAGGAGCCTTGGCCTCGTCGGCCTTGTCTCCATGGTGCTCCTCCTGAGTGGAAGCACCGGTCGAAGTCTTGTCCCCTTGGCGTCGTCGCCACCGCCGTCACTCTCGTCGCCAGAGCGAACGACAGGCTCGGAATCATACCCAGCCTCAGGACTGCTGTCCCGGTGCACGAACCGAGGGTTCGGACGGTTGTCCGGAGGGACTGAAGGCGATCAACTGCGCTGTGGCTTGGTATTGCCAGCCGCAGCAGAGTCGCTGGGTGAACTAAGCGCCTTGGAGGGTTCAGACGTGGCCTCCGTGAGCGCCGAGGTCTTACCGCGAGGCTTGGCCTCTTTGACTTTTGGCTTCGCAGCCTCAGTCTTAGCGGGCGCGTGAGCGCTGCGAGCTCTCCCCTTCGTAGGCATGTCGCTGGGCTCCCAAGGAAGCCTGGTGCGTGTTGGCAGAGTGCCTGCTGCCGTGTGGATGCAGCGAGCCGTAGTGCTAGAGCTGCAAGGCTAGTCGATGGATTTCGACAATGAGAGAGAGAAAAATGAGAGACCCAAATCTCTCTCCTCTGATTGGACGAAAGTCGAGTCTAGGTGGGGGAGGATGTAACGGGGTTATAAGAGTAACGGTCACTCTTTGGGAGATGGGTACCCTCCCGTCAGGTGGTGTGGCATACACCAACTGACACGTGGCACGTGGCCTGGGAGCCACCCAATCAACAAGTGCCAGTTTTATATAGGTTTCACTATAGGTATCTTGTAGTTTGTATTACAGACCAAACTACAACCTTCCTATAAATATATTCAGTCTTAAATCTACTTCGTCTAAAGTAACTAGTCTAGTCTCCTTAGGCCGGAGATTGTGAACTGCCGTTCACTAGGAGTGTTTATACTCCTCAAGCACACTTCCTCGAGCGCAAGGTGCTGTGTGACTTTCGTCACAGGAACGGCATCTGTAGACTAGAAGACGAAGCAAAGTAACACGTGCTTCCCACTGAGCAAATTTGGGATTGAGGAGGAAACCTCGTAGGTGCCAACCCCCTCTGTTAGAGCAAAGAACTATGGTATACACTAACGGGCACATCCAGTATACGACCAACTGTGCAGTCTCAGGCGTATACAAAGACCAGGCAGGAACACGACACTTCGTCACAGATAGTACCCCAGGAAAACCAAAAACTGAGCCGTTCTTCGTCATCTTGCTCATTACGATAGAATATTTTCAAGTCAGAGGACAGAGGTTACTATGAAAGCCACCATACACAGTTAAAAAGCCATTCGACGTGAAGAGTGGCGCACGTTGTAGCTTGAAGTCGGCACCTCTGAGCTTGACTGACAACTCACACTTCTTCTGAAGAAGGACAAAGGGATTTTACCGGTCCAGGCGACATGTTTTGCATTCCGAAAAATCCGAACAACTTTCGGGTTTTGCCAAATAGTATACTATTCAGCGGGTATTATTCTGG
Source organism: Phytophthora quercina (assembly GCA_014706105.1). Lineage (NCBI taxonomy): Eukaryota > Oomycota > Peronosporomycetes > Peronosporales > Peronosporaceae > Phytophthora > Phytophthora quercina. The sequence continues at coordinate 197,644 of JACBOW010000091.1, read as the reverse complement.
TGGTGAAACAAACAACGGCGTTGGTGGAGTGATGGCGAGTTCAAAATGGCATTTTGCTGTTATCACCAATAGCGGATCCGAGTTTCCGATATCGGCTTAGCTTCATAGTACGCGTAGGTACATTGGCTTGAGGACCTTGGATCCACTCGATAACTTTCGTTTCTCAATGTTAGTCTTAGCGGTTCGCTTACGGTTATCGGAAAGCGGGGGTCTAGCCAAACGTGATCGAAGGCCTAGAAAATACGATCGAATTCTACGAAATAGTAGCTATACCGTAGATGACAAACACACACACACACACTAGACGCGAAAATGCTGTCAAGTTTTGTCATCCTTATCTCGCCAAAATGTCTTATTTTGTCATCGGAAAACGCTGAAAATGTCATAATTTTGTCATGTTCCAATCAGATGCGAAAATGCCTCATTTTGTCATTAAAAACACTGAAAATGTCTCTTATATGTCATATTCCGAACCAGGCGTGTTATGGCGACCGTAGTGCTGCCCGCACCAATACGCGCAGGGTGGAGTCTAACAGGGGTCACTTGTGGCGACGATCGAAGCCAGGACGATGACCGCGCACGACGGGCGTGACGGTACCAACCTGCTATCGCGAAGTGTTTATGTTTTGTTTTGTAGTCGAATCATACGAACGAAAGATACGCAAAGCAAAAAAGATGTACATTACTGATACATGTACTAGAACCTGCTAGTGCTCTTAATCTTTTTACTCGATAACTTGATCCCATTGCTCGCACTCAGTGCGCGATAAATTAAATCGGTTCTTAGATTTTCTGAATATCGATGAATCCGCTCAAATCACCCACTTGTCGACGGGTTCAGTCCACGAATATCAAACGAGCGCTGGATGAAAAAATTGAGATATTGCCCTGTTGGTTGCTGCACAGTGATGTAAAACGCTGTAATTTTAGAAAAATATTTTATGTATCCGTTTTCTGTAACTAAAAAGATCATCTGTCTCACTAGAATACTGTATTTCTATAATGCAAATCTCAAAATATCTTGAAAATATCAGCCAGTTTTGTCATTACGCTTCACGCTAAAATGATGATGATGATAAGGTGTATTGGATAATTATGCCTTACAGCCTGAATCCTAATAACCCCACTGCCAAGGTTTAACCCTCAGCCGCTTCTACTTCTCTATAGCTTCACGCTACCTATTTGAAATAGTATTATACCCTAAAAATGGTCAAGGGGTATTCGGGATATATTTTTGGATCATCGAATTCTCATACGTTTTCTGTCATTTCTTAAAACGCCGTGCAATTCCAGAAACTAATAAGGGGATCTAAAGTTATCTATCGCAAACACCAAACTTGGAATTGAGAGGTGTCGACTGTGTATCAATACACCGAAATGCTATCAGAATATGCAAGGTTTCATTATCAACTGCGTATTGGTGGGTAAACCTATCAGAATACACTAGAAAAGAGCAGCAACCATAGTAGCAACAACAGCAGATGCAGCTGACAACAGCGTCATAGACCGACTGCTGATGGCTGCACTAACGCCCGACGAACCCACCGAGCCCGAATTGGAGTCCGAGTCACCCACATCGGTCTTTCCGGCATCCGACCCGCTCGCCTCCGAGCCCTCGGATTTGGCAGTCGTTGTCTCAGTGATTTCATCCGTGATATCCTCACCACTACCTGAGGGCTCCTCCGTGTCATCGGTGGCTTCCGAAGTCGCGTCGGAGGTCGACTCGTCCGTGGATTTGGATGTTGAATCATCCGTGGTGTCCGTCGTTGTCGTTGTCGTGGTGGTCGTACCAACCGGAGCAGTGGTCGCAGCAGCGGGAGCGGTGGTCGCAGCAGCAGGAGCAGTCGTCACAGCCGGCGTTTCGGTGGCTGCTGTGGGCGCTGTAGTAGATGCTGGAGCGGTTGTGGCAGCAGCAGGTGCCGTCGTAGCCGTGGTAGTGGTTGTTGTCGTGGCCGTGGCGGGTGCAGGCGTTTCGGTGGCTGCTGTGGGCGCTGTAGTAGATGCTGGAGCGGTTGTGGCAGCAGCAGGTGCCGTCGTAGCCGTGGTAGTGGTTGTTGTCGTCGTGGCCGTGGCGGGTGCAGGCGTTTCGGTGGCTGCTGTGGGCGCTGTAGTAGATGCTGGAGCGGTTGTGGCAGCAGCAGGTGCCGTCGTAGCCGTGGTAGTGGTTGTTGTCGTCGTGGCCGTGGCGGGTGCAGGCGTTTCGGTGGCTGCTGTGGGCGCTGTAGTAGATGCTGGAGCGGTTGTGGCAGCAGCAGGTGCCGTCGTAGCCGTGGTAGTGGTTGTTGTCGTCGTGGCCGTGGCGGGTGCAGGCGTTTCGGTGGCTGATGTGGGCGCTGTAGTAGATGCTGGAGCGGTTGTGACAGCAGCAGGTGCCGTCGTAGCCGTGGTAGTGGTTGTTGTCGTCGTGGCCGTGGCGGGTGCAGTAGTAGTGGCAGTCAGAGCAAGACTCTGGCTGACGATGGCGGCAGCAACGAGGATGGTGGCGAAGAACTTCATCTTTGGAGGTAGGCGGCTTAAACTTGTTGTTGATGTGAGGAGTGTAGCGCAAATGTGCGAATGAGACTTTGAGAGGTGACTGGAAGTTTGACCTGCCAAGAAATCATAGAACCTCCGTAACCGACCGTATTAGCGCACACTTAAAGTAGTTCTTCTCCTGCCATTTGACCGTTTTGCAACGGCAGAGTTGATCCTTATTTGGGGAAGAGACTTTAGCTCTCGTTGTGTAAGAAATGTGGCGCGATCTCGAAAAGAAATACCCCAAATATCCATGCGAAGGTGCTGCGTAAGGGTCTCTTGAATACTGTTACTGGGTAGTAAGCTTACATGTATTAGAGCATCTCCAATGGTAGTGCCAATTGCAAAAGTGGTAGGGCAAAGTGAACAGGCTGGCTCAAGCATAAATAAACCAATTACGCGTGCAATAGTTCTGCAATAGTTCCGCTCGCTCAATGTATGACAAAAGTGCGTAGTGCACACAGCGACGGAGGTAGCGAATACGACGAATGCGATGGCGTTCACAGGTGGCAACCAGCTTTCGCTCTTTGTAAAAGCCATATGAAGACGCTACTAGTTGATAAAAAAAATAGCCTACAGTGGTCAGCGAAGGTGTATTTTGAGCCTGAACAGTTTCGCCTATAATATATAGAAAGCATGCACCACTTGAAGGGCCTCTAGATGAGCCTAGTTAGCCATGTAGGTTATGCTGATGCTTCATATAGGTGTGGCGAGTCCTATTTGAGTCGAGGCAGTCAACGTTGGTGTCCACAGGCTGAGTTTTCGCGGTTGCACTTTGTCTGCACTACGAGCGAAAAACGGCCGTCTTTTCACTACGGCGTCCGAGAATTGCACCATCAATTGCAACTCGTTACTTCACGATTACTTTTTGATCCCTATCACTACACCGTTGGAGTTCAGTTTTTTTGCAATTGGTGTAATTGTGGTCATTTCTGCGTATTTTGCACTACCGTTGGAGATGCTCTTAAAAGGGGTCCTCTGTGAATATATTACAAGGCATAAAGCGGAAGTACCTTGGGTGCTTCATGACATAGCTTCATTTTCTAGAGTGTAACCAACCTTAGTTGTTGTTGTACCCGTCGGGGTAATGCCACTTACATGTAGGTGGGTTTGACCCTCAAATCAGTGCAACAAATTGATGTGATTTATAGTAAGTCAATCGTTCGCTTCTGTGTTCGGTGTTTGACTTTTTAAAATCGATTAAAATCAAATACTACGCGAAACAATTCGAAAATGCAGTAGCTCCAATAGACGACTCAGCAGTGAAACACGGCGCAATCCCACAACGGGGAAGTGATTCGCCCACTCTGAGACCGCTTGCTTCCAATGATTTGAGCAATTTCTTTGCGTGCCTTCTCTTTTTCCATATCGTTTGCGTCCCACTTGTTTGCTCGGAGATTGATCACGGCTTGAACTCGAGTGGCTAGCTTAGTTGACAGGGACACACGGCCATTTAGCTTGCTTTTCAGCACCCAGTAATATTTTGACGCCGATCTTTGCATTGAGATTCCAGTCGCTCACCAACCGACTTCAGTTCGAGAAGAGTACACAGTACTTCCAGATTCATATCATTGGGAGAAGCTTGCGGGTTCAGCAGATCAAGATCGCCGGGGATATTCTGTCGGGCGTCTAATAGAACTTCGATGCAGCGGTGCAGCGTTGAAGCTTCAACAAAACCACGTCGAAACAGTGCACCGAGAAGGTAGCACGTTCCGAGCTTACGCTGCTTCACTTTTTCTGCGGTAGCTTTGTTCATTCTTTGGACGGTGCTACACCCCAGTTCGCGTTGATAATACTGAAGGAGGAGAGTTCGAACAGGGTGTACGTCCTTTTCAATGTTGTCGCCAAGCGGCTCTTATACGGCTTACGCAGCACAATAGGAATCGACACATAGTAGTTCTTTTTCGCTTCATCTGTCCATATTTTAAGAAGCTTTCCATCTTGTCTTGAGCGGCCTTCACACACCAGGTCTGGAGGTGCCTCGTTCAGACTGAGATCTGAAGCTCTGTTCGCAGCTGGCCTGGAAGTGAAAGGGCCGGCAACCATCGTAGGCGGATGTTCTTCGAGCGATAAGTACGTCAATCCATGCCACTGGGTGCTTCTAGCCAAATGCGGCCTTAAACACGTTGTCTCCAATTCCTCACAAACTTCAGCGTAGCTGTCACAAAAGTGCACTTGATTCAGCGCTTTCTCGAAAATTGTGTGGACAGCGTCCTCTAGCTCTCCTAAAGTCCTCACTTCCACATTGGCCAACGACATTTTTATGCTTCAGACGAGAAAGCAAAGTGAGTGACGGGGGTTCTGTCTGGGACGAATGCCTAGGTTGCACCCAGCAAATTACAAAGAATCTTCGACAGTATCCAATTTCCGTGTACGAAGTTCCCGTTGAAGCAACCGTTGTGCGGGAGCGGTACTACGACGGTGAAAGAACACCTTCAAGCCGTAGTCAGTGTTTGTCTCTAACGTTGTTGGATGTAACTAATATACGGGCGTTGCTTCCAGGCGAGTTGCTGGAATCTGAACGACGTCATCGGAGCATCATTGCTTGACGAGGAAAATGAAAAAAAAATTGTACCAAATGTTCCCTGCCGTTGTTGGTCAAAATCAGTCGGACAATTGAACAGTCCAACTGAGTGTCCGTTTCCACAGTTAACCGTTAAGCTATCGCTTCATCCTTTGCAGCAGAGACACCATTTGTTCGTTGTCTACGTCCGTTCTGCGCGTCGTGATGGCGTTAGCCACACGTGCCCCCAAGGCCATCACCAGATCCTGCACGCTGATGCGGAGCTTCACCGATTCTGCGCCTCCGCCCAACCAGAGAAACGACGGCTTCAACTCAGCAACCGCTCCCGATACGATCACCTACATCATCAACAACACACTATTACACCAACTTTACAATAAAATGCTCATCTGGTCACACTTCCATACCGGGATGGGTGTCTTCATGCCGAAAGTGGACACTCCATTGTGACCAAAGCCCGTCAACTCCTCCGACACCTAGGCAAAAAATTACACCAGAGATGGTATCAGCACGAAAAAAGAAAACTCTACCAACAGATCAACTTGCAGCTTCTCACCTCTCCGGGGGCGTGCTGGAAGTTAAACTTTTTCTTGGACGGGCGATCTGCCTCAGGGATGCTGTCACGCACAAAGCGGCGGAGTTGCTCTGCGTCCAGCTTCGAATTGTACTGCAGCACCACACAGTAAAAACTGAAGCAGTAATAACAATACAGTATCAGCGTCTGCCTTCCCCTCTTTGGCTCTTTGGATATTTGTCTTACCGACTGTTGAGTGGGTCTTCAACGCCACTGTTGACACACGCCACGTTTTCCACGATGATGCTCTTGCACAAGTGCGGAATCGCACAACCCAGCAACTCCCTGTCAGAAATAATATAAATTATTGAAAGGCTGTGAATATCTAAGAGGTTTTCCGTCCTTACCCTCTCTGAGCTAAAGTCCACGAGTAATAGTCGCTGGGGGCCGTCTTAAGTGCGGCACTGGCCAGCTTCTCGCGCTGCAAGTGCTGCTTCACACGCTTCACCCCCTCCAGGTCGTCTAGCGAGCGCTCTAGCGCGTCCAGACGCTGCTGTGCAGTTGCAAGGCGTGCTGTCACCTCCTCGATTGTCGTCATTACTTGTCCGATGTTGTAATGATAACCTTTGGTGTTTTATAGCAGATACGTGTATTTATTTATGAAGGTATTTGAATAAATCAAAAATAGAACCATTTTGAGTGTAGCCATGTTCGAAAAATAGATCACCACGCGCGACTTGCACATTTGAGAACATTCGAGCGTCCGGTTTCGACACCTTACGTCCAGGGTGCTTGTGCTTCATTATGATCGGGAAGCCTAGAGCCATGAGCTCCAGAGCCTCGGAAATGCACTCGGTGGCGTCCATGAGCACAGTACGCACAGTAGATCGCGAGCGTCTACGAGATAAGGCTCGTCAGATGCAGATGAAAGAAAGTCTGCGTCTTGCAATGTGCGCGCGACTGCAGCAGAAGCTTCGAAAGAGTCCCAAAGTGGCGGAGGAGATGGCGTCAAATGTGCTGAGGATTCTCAAGCAACGGGGACTTCCAGCGGCAGATCTGTCGGATACAGCACTGGCTGATATCGTCAATGAACTTTCGACACGCAGGCAGGAACAGATCTCTTTGGCTGCCACAGCTAGACGATCATCCCCAAATAACCAAGAGCAGATAGATTCGATACCAACGACCACGTTACGTCTGTCACGAGAGCACAACTCGGGGAGAAAATCGTCTAACAACAAGGAACGTTCGAACAACAATTCGGTGCGGCATGCCAAAGGACCCACTATTACTGGTGGCATCACCAGTCGAACTATCGCTGACGATGATAGATATCTCACCGAGACCCAACTACAGCAGAAAAGCGTCGGGTTCTCGTTACCACCTCGAGTTTCTCCAAAGAAGGAGCGCGACAATGGAATTTGGGAGGAGATTGTCAAGTTCAGCTCGGTCGAGGAACAAATGGAAGCACAACGTGCAAAAGACCGCAAGCTGCGTGAACGTCGAGAGTATACGTCCAAGTTGGAGGCACAGGTATCTCAAAAACGTCATACGACCCAAAAGGAACGTGAAAGTAGTGCAGAGTATCATCGACAGACTCTGAACAAAATTCGGCAGGCTGAAGACGAGGAGCGTAGGAAGGAGCAGGAATGTCTGGAGCGTGAACATCAACTTATTGCTATCCAGACACAGCAACGACTGGCAAAACATGCTCAAGTGGAGAGAGAACGAGCAGTTAAGAAAGCCCAGGAGCACCAAGCTGCAGAAATGCTCGAGAAGCAGAGGAAGGACGACTTAGCTCGCGAAAAAGCCCGTAAAGACGCTGAGAAGCGCCGTGTAGAGCAAGTATTTCAAGAAAATGAGGCCCAACTCGATCAAAAACGTCAGCACCAAGCGCAGGAGCGTGAATTAGAACTGAAGCTAGCGGAAGAATACATTGAGATGGAGAAGAGGAAAGATGAGGCACGTCGAAAGCAAATCGAGACCATGGTGGAGAATATCAAGAAGAAGATGAAAATCTTCGACGACACAGCAAAAGCCTCTAATGATGCCAAGGCGCGTGAAGAAGATGAACGTGTGCAGCGATATCAACAAGAGTATACCAAGAAGCAGGTTGAAGACGAGCGCAAGCGACGTACAGATGCTGAATCTCGTAGTCTCGCACAGCAGGAATATCTGCGCGTTCAGATGCAAGAGAAGAAGGAGCGTGAAGAAGCTCGTAAGCGTGATTTGAACAAGCAAGCTGATCTCTGGAAGCAGGATCGTATGGAGGCCGATCGTCGTGAGAAACTTGCAAGGCAGCAACGATCAATGAGGAATCGGTCGCAGCAGGACGTGCTACTGCGGCAGATGCGTGAACGCGAACAACGTAGTCTTCAAGCAGACCAAACTCATCTTGAGGTGCAGTTGAATTCCAGACTTTTAGAGAAAATTCATCAACAAGCTGGAGCTGCACAGAGCCAAGCAGAAGAAGTCGTCTCGGAGACGCAGAATCGATCTCGAGAGGTACTGTACGTTGGTTAAATTTTGTGGTTTCGTGGAGAAGTTCTAACACGTTGACTATTATCGTTTGTTCTTTACAGTTGCAGGAACACGAGCAGGCCTTGCAACATCGACAGTCTCAGCGAGCGATAAAGTTCTAGTTCTAGATATTTATCATTGCATGGTGATCACTTTCCACACGTTGGTCTCATCGTTTTTTTTACTTTCATTTTGTAAGCTAACTACCGTAATCCGCCACTCAAGATCATGCAGACGAGCGCCACCTGAGTGCGCTAAGCACTCGCTAAGAGGTGTCGCTGCTCATGCGGCATCGCTCCGTAGCAAGTGAAGGCCCATTCGTCGGCTAATCACTTGGTGCGGGCCAGTTCCTCTACGAACTCCCCCAGCTCCTCCTGCACACGCTTCCTACTCACACTATTGTCGTGTTTCAGCTCGAGCCATTTGCTGAAGGCCGGGGCCAGCACTGCGCCTTCCTTCACTAAGTGCTTGAGGAGCTTCTTCACTTCGTCTGCGTCAAATAAAAAAAGTAGGTTAATAACCCTCACACAGCATACCATTTATAGCATGAAGTAAATCCGTACCGTTGTCAGTTCGCGTCTGCATGATTGCCGACACTAGTCGAACTTGGGTATCCGTGTTACCACAGAAGCCCGTCAGAAGCATGCACCGCTCCGGCGATGGCAATTCTCCTTCCTTCGACAGGTTCAGAATAAACAGGCACGCGTACGTCGCAAAAAATGGGTCGTTGAGCATCGCCTCGGGAATGTTGTTCGTAATGAACGCCACAACCTCATCGTACGACGAGGCTTCGCTTACGCGCTCCACCAGTCCAAATGCAGGCTCCAATGGCAGCACGTCCTCAAGCTCGTATTTCTTGATCCACTCCTGCAGATCCTTGGGCGACTGTTTGTATGACGGAAGCACACTCAGTAGCGTGACATTAGTCACACTAACCTCCTTCTTTGCCTTGTCAGCGTCTGCAGCCTTCAACAGCTTCAAAATTTCACCAAGGGCAGCAGCGAGGAAGCCACCGTCAATCAGCTCTTCGAGCGCATCCTTGTCCACAGACTGGAGGCAGCCTCCAAGCAGCCAATCCACCGAAACACCCGTCAGAGATGAATCGTTCATGAAGCGCGCCACAAACTCAGACATGTGTTCGTGGAGCTTCGGCACGTCGCACCATAGATCACCGCACAGCTCAATCGTTTTTTCGATGGCGTAGCGGATGGCCACAAAAGTAAGAGTCTTGTTCTCCAGACTCAGCTTGGCAACCAACTCAACCATCTTTTCACGTGCTTCCGCCTTCGCATCGATAGCTTCCTTCAGAATCTCGAAAGCGAAAAGACGGTTAACGTCCTCGTGGTTCTTGAACTCCTTCTGGAGCTCAACAAGGCACGTTTCAGCTTCCTTCAGGTCAACAATCGACACATACTCCTCAGCAATAGACTTAGCTTTCTTGCCAATCTTCTCCTGGGCCTCATCGTCAAGCGGGGGGATCGCCTTGGCACGAGGAGCAGGTGATTGCGGTTTCTTCGCACCACCCGCCGGGCCACGACGACTGCTCGGGAAGCTCGCCGGCGAACCGCCGGGGCCGCCGGGCCGACCTTGCCGCGCGGCAACACCAAAGGCAGCGGGTCTACCCGACGGTCCAGTCTTCACCGAATCATCACGCGCTCCGATGCCACGCGGAAGCGTCATCTGCCTATTGCTGTTGCCACGGCTGCTCATTGATTGCGAGTGTTGGTACACTGGCGCCATAGTCGAACGACCGCTGTTAAAACCATCACGGGACGAGTTTGATCGACGGTCCGACCTAAAATGATCGCGATCTCCGCGGTCGCGGCCACCTCCACTGGGCCCACTGCTCGGCGGAGCACGAGCCTCTCGCTCTGCCTCCTTTCGAATTTCGTTCAAAGTCTTTTGCTTCAATTCCTTTCGGCGTGGCTCCCATCTGTGCTGGCGCAACTCGATGACATCCTTGATCATGAAGGTAATACGAGACGATAGACGTTTGTCCTTCACCAGCTTGTTCTCCAAATAGTGAAAGTACGACTGCATGAAGCCCTGCGCGCCGTGTTTATCCAAATCTTTTCCCATCGTAGTCAGCAGCTTGGCCAGGGATTCGATGCTCTCCTCGTCAGGAGGGTTGTTCGGGTGCACACACACCAGCATACCGTCACTGTTGAGACGAACATCCATCAACTTCATGATGCACTCGTGCATGATGCGCTCGTGAAGCATACCCTTCCGGTACAACTCACCAATGAAGCGAATGTTACCAAGCATACGCAGCTTCATAATCAACCGTTTCTCTTCGTAGGCGGCTTCCATTTGGGGAGTGATTTTGCCCTCTTCCTTGTCCTTCTTGAAATTCTGCTCCAGTTCCTCATAGATGTTATCCTTCTCGAACTCCTCCTGGCATGCATTCAGCAAGATGCGCTTGAATGAGCATGTCTTGATCGCAAAGCGACTCGCAACTTCGTGGCTTTCGTAGGGACCATTCAGCACCTGGTCATCTCCTAGATCATCCAAGTCTTGGCCCGACCAGTAGTACCGAGGCTCCTTAGGGTCTTCTTCCACCCACAACTTGATAAACTTGTGGTCTCGCACACGTACTTCACTTAACTTCATGTTGGAAGGAGCAGGGACTGGCTCAAACTCGTCACCACTGGCCGACTCCAGGGCACTGTTCACATCGTCAAAAGGTCCAACGACTTCTGAGTCGGCGTCCGACATGGCCGTCCAGTAAAACATCTTGTCATCATCGTTCTGAACGATCTTCAGGAACGACCACACCTTCCAGTTGGTCTCCAGGTGTACACACAAATCGGCGTACATATCGCAAAAGTTCGGCTCGCCCACAGCCTTGTCGAAGATAATTTTGATGACCGCTTGCAGCATCTCCAGGCTTTCCATGTTGATGCTAGTCAGTTGTCCAGCCAGGCGGTCGAATTTCTCGCGGGTCATCTTGTTCATGATACCGTTCACGTTCTTCTTGGTCACTTCCAACGTCGAAGCGTTCTTAGTGGGAATCCAACGGTTAGCTGACCGGGTCAAAGGCTTAACAGGGCCATCCAGAAGAGGTGGGTCCGGAGGACCGCCACGACCGCCGCGGCCACCACGGCCACCGCGTTCTCCCCGACCACTACGCTTGGGAACATCTTGAGACCGTGCCCACTGGCCACCTCCAGAAGTACCGCGTGATCCGCGACCCGACCCACCGGACTGCTTTTCACCGCGCTCCCAGCCAGCACCATTGCGTCCTCCCCGAGATCCACCGCGTGACACAGCTACCTCGCTGGTGATCTCCATCGAAGGCCACTTGGAATCCGGGGCAGTTGCAGCAGCTGGAAGTTCCTTATACTGCTCACGGAAGCTGCAAAATCAGCAAAAACAAACACACAATGAGATCATGAGTGAAATGCCAAGAAAGTGTAAGAATCCTCGTCACGTACCTCATCAGAAGTTCTAGCGTGTACGTCACCTTGCCACCTGATTCTTTCTGAAGGGTAACGCTCACATCCGTCGTCTTCTCGACCGTGTTTGCTGTCGATTTCTCCGTAGCATCAGTCTTCTCCACAGCCAGTGCCTTCTGCTGCAGTGCATTCGGAACGGCGTCTTGTGCAAGGGTCTTCTTCTTCGGAGAAATAGTCTTCGACTGCTTGACAGGGGAAGTTTCCTCAGTGGTCGTCTTGACGGTGGTTTGCTTTGTCGACTTCGGCGATGAGACCTCAGTACTCTCCGTAGTAATTTTGGTAGTGGTGGTTGTAGTGGTTGTTGTAGAGGATCCGGACTTGCTAGTCTCCGTCTTCTTTTCTACCGTCTTTTCAACTGGTTTCTTGGCAGCAGCCTTCTCAACCTTGTCCTTGAATTCCTTCGCAACTGAAGACTTTGTTTCCTTCGAATCTTTAGCCCCGTTCGTCGTCGATTGCTTAGCAGGTTCTGCTACAGGAGTAGGCTTCTCACTAACAGTCTTCTTTTTAGGAGATTTCGTGGCTCCATTCTGCTTTGTATCAGTCTGTAAAGCAACAACTGGAGTTTCCTTAGGAGGTGTCGACTCCTTCTTCTGTGGGGTGCTCTGAGCTGTACTGGTAGTGCTGGAACCTGCCACCTTAGCATCCTCATTGCGTCCGAGTACAATAGGTTTGCCAGTCTTGGGGTCAACAATTTCCAGTCTCTTAAGTTCACGCTTTGGTGGCAGCTGATGCTGTGGCTGTGGAACTGGCATAGGCATTGGCATTCCTCCCATCCCCATGTCCTGCATGGGGGGCATACCGTACATGGGAGGACCTCCCATGTACTGACCAGGACCCATCATGTATGGAGGTGGCATCTGCATCTGTGGTGGATAATATCCTTGTGCTCCAGCATTCATGGCACCTCTTGGCATGTATTGTTGCTGATGCATGGCACCTCGTGGAGGTCCACGCATACGTGGTTGATGATGATGGTGGTTTCCTGGGGGACCGCGCATCTGTTGAGGCATATTAGGACCAGGTTGGCCGCCCATTGGAGGTGCAGGAGCGTAACCCATTGGACCGTTATAAGGACGAGCAGTCTGTAGCAATAGACAACAAATAAGTAACAATACTAACTACAAAAGATCGGGTACTGTAGACGCACATGTTGTAGATTGAAGCCTCCGCCTTGCTTGAAGACTGGCGCATTGACGTCCATTCCGTCAGCTCCAGGAGGGGGATGGGCAGGTGCGTCATGTTGCTGTTGTTGGGCGCCTTTGGGTCTGTACTCTAATCATACGTGGCAGTTGCTGTCAGTTTAAAGAACCTTCTATTAGGAGTTTAAAGACGAGCGTACCGAGGTGATGCGGGTTACCGCGCGGGTGTGGCGCGCCGCTGTTAAGGCCGTAGCCACCGCGGCCGCCGGGGGTGGAACTAGGGTGCTGCGGCTTCATGTTTCCATCAAGCGCACTGATCCCCTAACGATTCTCTTGTTGTTAGCTCTCCCCTTGTCGCGAGCGAGGGGGGCTCGAAAATGTGACCCAAACGGGCCAGCCAACCAACGGTTTGGTGTAATGTTGGTGTGGCATGAAAAACACTTGCATTTTGTATTGACATGGCCGATCTCTGCACCAAGCTCTCCCGCCAATATTAGTTGCTGAGAAATGCAGCGGCAATTGCCGCATTCGCGCGCTCGTCCTCTTGCTGACGGCGTAGTGCTGCTGAGGAGGTGGACGGTAATGGAGTGGATGTGTTAGCTTCGTTTTGCATGGTGACGGCGGATACAGCACCGGAGAGCTGCGGGACAACAAGAAAACCGTCTTAGTACCCACTGACCATCACTCTTGTTGTGTGTACGTGGCAAATGTATCTTTTTCAAGATACTTTGACATCGAATATCACAGGGGAACCAGCAAAACTTGCACTTACCTCCTCTTCAGGCACCACAACGGGTGCAAACTCGTCCAGCTCCAGTTCAGCGTTTGAGTCCCAGTGGAAACGACTTGAGAGGAGTTGACGCAGTTGGAAGGCCTTTTGTCGGAGCTGCAGCAGTAGAGTGAGAGTTATCATGTTGTGAGCAAATGGTTGATCCATTTGATGATTTACCTGAGGTGGAGCGTCGTCGTCCTCAATCAACTCCAGTAGAGATAGCAAACACGGACTCAGGAAGTTCTCACTAGTCGTTTCGTCCTGGAAAAAGTCCTCTGGGATCTGTTGGCGACATGTTAAGCTTAGTTCATGGTTGAAGTTGTACCATCATTCTGGTGTGCTGCATGTACCTGCTCCAACTGTGTTCTGAAGAGCTTGATGAAGGCGAGGAACAGCTGCACATGAGATGAAAGCGCTCGCTCACACGAACACATCAGTGCAATAAACTACACGTTGTCAAGAGTAACAACATGTAACCCCATGATCAGACCAGAGAAATATTAGCTACTGTTGGCTGCTTTTGGCGAACTTACCTGCTTCCACTGCTCCAGTGCCGCAAGGGATGACAACTGCAGGAACACCAGGAACGACAGCTGCAACTCGCCGATGAGTTCCTTCCAGTCACCACCAAACTCCGTTTCGATCAGCTCTTCTAGCCGCTCACTGGGGGAACAGAAGCATAACATATCGAAATTACTATCACCTATCTCCACTTTGAAAAGGTTGTTTCGTTAACTCACCTCCGATCAAAGTGGTAGGCTGTCCTCGCCTCCGCCGACAGATCTGTTCTGGTCTTCTGCAGCGCAGTAAACCGCACCGTTCGTGGGAGGTCTGAGAAGTACGGGATAACGTCGTCTTGAGTCTTGGACGAGTTCGCAGCATCTTCGACGGCATCTCCAGGAAGAAGAATGGCACCAAACTCCACACCACAGCGCTGCAAATTTAACACAACAAGACAAACATCAACACAAGATGCAGAGTTTAAACTGCGCCACAACATCCAGCTTCCAACCTGCAACACCGACACCGAAATGAAGTTGGAGAGTCGCTGCCATGTCTTCAGATGCTGCTTCGGGTACGGGCCTAGTCCGCTGTCAAGTTGGAAGGATAGAACCGCACCTGCAAGCACCAACAACGTTAATAGCCTCAAAAACAATTGAGACTAATGTTGTCCAAGTCAAATGACGTACGCTGGAGGTTGTCAACATTAAATCCTGGTCGTGGTGGCCCCAGTTCCTCCTTCTCCAAGCTCCACTCACGCACAATCACCTGCGTATGTCTCTCCACATTAATGAAGAATCCTTGCCGGATACCGTGTTCCTGTTCTCGAGAGCGGAAGAGCACAAAGTGGATTCCTAATGGGAGGAACTTGACACCTTGGAATTTTGGGCCAGTGCGGAAGACTTCGTAGTCTACACCAAATTCAGTGGCTGTGGGGACGTCCAGACACACGAGGAAGCCGCCAATAGCAGCACTACTACTGTCAGTTGATGTGTTATTACTGGGTGCTTCGTACTCAGCCCCACGGAGCACGCGAGAGAAGAGATCGGCGGTTGAGTCGCCTCCATTAGTCCCATCCATTGCTGCAACAAGTAGGGTTACACTCAATTTTGAAAGGGTTACATTGATGGGTTACGTGTTGGGGTTACAGTCAACTTCAACTTGCTGTTACAAGGCTAGAGCTAAGGCTAGAATGCTAAAGCAATAGAGAGCAATGACCGAGCTCTTTAGGTTTTCAGCATACGAAGTAACAGGAGCTAGAGACGTTTGGTCGAGTTTGGGACTACGAGAGAAATGCGGGTGGAAGTCTGGAGTCACCACGGCGTCAAAGGAGCCACTACTTCTACTCAAACTGCCACCAAAGCCAGAAGACGTCGCAGATTGAGACCCAAATGCAAGCATACTAGTGGAAGATGTTGACGAGGCAGCTCCACTGGAAGCAACCGAATCGAGATCAGCCTCACCGCAAGATATCGCAGCGAGTTGGGACGTTGTGAAGCCGTTGGGGACACCTGGGTGAGTCGGAGACTGCATCGCAGCTGAAGTGGAAGACCCATCGAAACCAGTTGACGACGTCCAAGTGCAACATGGATCGCCGAGTTCTTCACCGTTTGTGGCACCGTCACCGTCTGAGTCTGCTTGACACAACTCCTTGGTCCACGCCATACCGGCAGATCCGAAAGCTCTGCCGAACGAATTCGTCGCTCCACCTCCGGCAGTATTCATATGACCAAGTGCAGCGACACCAGTGACTCCATTGCCATTTGGGATACGAGCCACGAATGAAGGCCGAGCGTCGGATTGCAGGAAAATCAGTGACAAAGTGCACAGTCCCAAAGTGAACTTCATGGCGGGAGTCGTTTAGAGTTGAGTGTTGAAGTTGTTAGGAGACAGGAAATCGAGAAGTGAGCGAGTGAAGCAGCATAAAAGCCGCAAGCTGTTCATGCGCTTAGCACCCCTGAAGGTGCTGTCGTTTAGCTCCCGTGAGCCATCAATCTGGTAAAGTGACTTAGTTAGCCGTTTTTAGGTTTTGAAGCGACGTTGCGACTGGTCATTTTCACCTTTCTCGAGACAACATAACTAGAACTCGATCATGGCGTCTTGGGTAGGGCGATGGATGGATTTCTCGTGATCTGGAGTGCAATGACTAACTCAGAGGGTATTGTGCAGTTGATGAAGAACGTGAAGGATGGTTCCCTCATCAAGGGTGTCAAGGACGGGTCTCGTCGGTCAGTTAGTGGATTCCTCTTCTCTTGCAGATGTAGTTATTGATGGGTTTCTCCTTGTATCTCTGTATAGACTGAAAGATGAAATTGCTCGGTCGATTGGAGCTGGATCCGAAGGTGGTGTCGACCCTGTGCTGGAATACCGCACGCAGAGGTGCGTGATCGACCAGCAAGTATTCCTACATGTATTCTAGGGTGTTAACTGTTAACGGGGTTCTTGCAGGTTTAACCGCTACAATGATCGTTTGGAGGATCTCTCGAAGGCCATGACGCACTACACTAAAGCAACGCACGCGTACGCTCAAGCCTCAGCGCAGCTGATGCACGCGTTTTCAGCTTTCTTCGAGTCTCAGATGCAAGACGCACAGGAAGGTAAATGTTAAGCCAACAGTGTTAAGTGTTGTGAATACGTTTAGGCTCACTTGACCTGATGATAGCATCAGCTGAGTCTGGAGACCAGTCTCCAGGAATCAGGACACTAGCCCAAAGTTCTCTCCGCGTGGAGGAGATTCAGCAGTCACTGCAAGAAAACGTGTACGACGTGGCTCAGTCTCTCCAGTATCGAACGGTGATGCAACCGCTGCAGGAACTGCGTGCCAGTAATGCCACGTTGAGTCAGCAGCTCAAGAACCTGAAGCAAAAGGCGAGAGTCTTCAACTCTTGTGTCGATACCCCAGTGATTCTAACTTGACATTACCTTTGCACTTTTGCAGGTCAGTGATCTTGACTCAGCACAGCGCAATGCCGAAGCGCAGAAACGAAGTCCACCCGACTTTGAGAAGGCACAACAGAAGCTGCACGCTGCAACCGCATCAATGTCCGCCGTGGCAGAAAGTGTTGATGCCGACATGAGTGTGCTCGAAGCTCGACGTGACTCGACTCTCAAGAACGAGCTGCTCACCGTCGTAGCCGCCCAGGTAAGTGATCTTTTCACCTCATTCCCATGCACCAACTAAAATTGAGTCAAAACTCCCAGATCTTCATCCACTCCCGCACAAATGAACATCTCCAGCAATTGGTGCCACTTCTCCCTGGTGTGGCCAAACCGCTCGTGCTTCTACTAGCCGAGTCTGCACGTCGTCGTCGACCTACCAACCCTGCCACGTCGGATGTTATGGGTGTGATCTCCTACTCTGGTGAATACTCTCGAAACACCTTGAACCAACCAGTTCGTAGCCACCGAGACTCGCTAGTGGACGTCGCTGCAGTTCACCCAATTGCCATCGCTCCGTTCAAGGTAAGGCACAAATTGTTGCGTGTTTTGCGGTTGACCCAAGATTAATGCGTCACTTTACACAATAGGAAATGCATTTCGCCGAAAAGATGGCGGTGAGTGCCTACGGCCGGCGACAACAGTGAGAATGTAGCCATGTCTCCATGCTGGTGGTCCAGCTGCAGATTGTCCGACCGAAAGTATCCTTCTTCCATACAAAAAGTTATACATCTTCTTTTCATCCAATCCCATCACTGTTTTGAACTGTCCCCTCATTCCGGGGGATCGTGCGGCGCAGACGCCACCTTGCCCAAGAGACGACCATGCAGCCCGTCACCCGCTGCGTGCGCCTGCTGGGCGCCCGCGGCTTCGCCAGCCACGCCAAGGCGCATGTGCACATGCCTGAGACTGCTATGCTCACCAACAATGTGCGTCTAATGTCCCTCCTATTGTGATATTTGCACGCTCTTATTGTGACTTTTGTGTCAGGCCACGCATCGGTTCGAGCGCAAGGGCTGGGAGTACTCGGCCTACATGGGGATGCTGGGTGGCCCCATCATCCTCTACCTGGGACTCACTAACGTCCCAGAGACGGACTCGGAGGTTTTCGCCAGGTAACAAGAAATTTTCATCAATTTATCGGAGTTGCAGGCTCTAAACTTGTTATTTTACTGTGTTAATTACAGGGAGGAGGCGCTGGCCATGCGTGCAGGTACCGAGTTCCTCGTGCGACGTCCCAGTGGACCCGCGAGCAACCGCTTCTCCTTCAAGACCAGCGACATTGGCGAGCCACCAGTGCTGGATGAGGAGTAAGAGAGACGCAAATTTGTGCTGACGGCATAAAGAACTGAGCTGCGAGTAACTAAAAGAAGAAAAAACAAATGACACATTGCTGTGTCTAGTTGACTTAGTGCTGCTCCTTCAGGAACGCTTTGATCTCGCCCGTCGTGCCGCAGCTGGTAGTCACTACGTCGCTTTTGCCAGTTTGCTGTCGGATGAGGCCGCTTAGCACACTACCGACGCCCAATTCAAGAAAGTGACCCACCTTGTTGTCCACGCAGTAGTCGACACTGTCACTCCAGCGCACAGCATTCACAACCTGCTTTTCCAGCACTTGTGCGACCTCCTCAGCTGTCTTAGTCGTCGCCTCTGCTTCAACGTTCCAGACCACAGGAACCTTCGGTGCATGCAACTTGTTGTCACGTAGCAGTTGCTGTAGATGCTCGTGTAGCTCCAATTTGGCAGGTTCCATCAGTGCGCAATGGAATGGAGCACTCACGTCCAACAACACCGCACGACGTGCCTTCTTGGTGACTTTAGCTCGAGCTATAGCGACGTCCACAGCCTGTGCGTCGCCACTGATCACCGTCTGTTTGCTTGAATTGTAGTTGGCCACCTGACACACTTTACCTGTGCTATCTGCAGCCTCCTGACACAGCGACTCAGCATCTTCAGGTCGTACAGGCATCAAAGCAGCCATAGCTCCAACACCATGAGCTACAGCTCGTTGCATGGCCAATCCACGGAGATGCACTAGACGTGCAGCATCGGCGAATTTAATAGCCTCAGCCGCCACCAACGCCGAGTATTCGCCCAGTGAATGGCCCAGAGCAAGGTGCACAGGTGGAAGCTCCGCCTCATGCTGCAGAACACGCAACACTGCCACTGACATGGACAGCAACGCCGGCTGAGCCACGTGTGTTGGCGTGAGTTCATCAGCCGGACCTTCCGTCATACGACGCCGTAGACTGAGTCCTGTGGCTTCGCTGGCCTCTTCAAACACGTCACCAACGATGCGTGGCCAGTCCGCTAGCAGGTCCTTGCCCATACCCACGCGTTGGCTGCCCTGACCAGGAAACACGAGTGCGAGTCGACGTAGCGCCATGTTGAGACTTGATACGAAGGTCTCCGATTGATTTGTGAGGTACCTTTTGTGCACGAGACGGTCGCATCCAGGACAGTTGAAGCGGTTGAGAAGTTCTTGTTGTTTCTTATCTACGGTCTGCTACACGATGATGAATACGCCCTCAGTTCACTCGCTGTTTTTGGACGTCTACAGCCTCAGCCTACCGACGCCCTCCGCGGTTGTCGTTACGATCGCGTCGACGGCCGCCACCATTTCCACCATTACCGCCACGTTCCTCCTGGCCGCCGCGTCTGTCACCATTGCCACCATTTCGTCCGCCACGGTCTTGACGCCCACGTCTGTACATCATCAACCACAAACACGTTAGCTCTCGCTCTTCGCTGAAGCATCGCATCACTTACACTTGGTCGCGCTGCTGCTGGTTCCCCTTGTTGCCATCGCTACCTCCGCCTTTATTCTTTCGCTTGCGCTTATCGTCATTTCCGTTCTTCGGCTCTCCACCTCCATTGCCATTGCCATTGCCGCCGTCACGACGCCGCTTTCCTTCCGGTGCGTTCCCAGTGGGTGTGTCGCCCTCACCTGCAGGCTCGCGATCACGCTTGCGGGATGAAGACACTAGCGACACGATCTTCCGTGCACCACCAGTCGGTGTTCCAGCACCAGTCGGCGAGCCTTTACCAGAGGGGGACGCCGTTGTCGCGGACGGAAGCGGAGGCCGCATACGATCACGTCCCGCTGGTCTATTGCGCTCTCCAGATTGCTGCTGTTCCTTTGCTTTCGCCTCCTTCTCAGCGGTGAGTTGACGACGCAATGCAGCTTCCGATTGCTCTGCAGGTCGTGCTCTCTTACGGCCAACCTCCGGGGTAGAAGACTCCGACTGACGCTCTGACCTTCCACTCCGGTTGGGCTTAGTAGGCTCAGAATCCCCGTCTGGTTTTGGTGAGGACGTCGACTTGACAGGCTCTTCATTCCGTGCTGGACTTGGCTTAGAGGCTTCTGGTTTCCTTGACGAGCTGTTCACCTCGCTATCTTCGCGTCCGTGCATCGCGCCACGGTTTCTGGGGTTACGTTCATGACGTTCATGGCTGCGACTGCGACTGGTTTGGAGCGAATTTGTGTCGCGTTCTCCTCGTCCTCTACGGTCTCCTTCACCCCTTCCACCACGGTTAGCTTGTCCTCGTTCGCGTCCACGTTCGCGAGATGTGCGACGACTGTCACTGTTGTTACCGCGATCATCGGCACGATCTCCTGACCGGCTGCGACGCGGAGCTGGCGATCGCTCATGTTTGCGGGACGCTGATCCACTGCGTTCGTTCGACTCATTTGTTCGGCTGTTCGTTGAACTACTACGGCCACCAGCTGCAGGTGAAGACTCGCGGTGGTCTCGACGGCCGCGTCTCTCTTCACTCATACGGTGTTCACGAGGAGCTTCAACGTCTTGGCAGTCTTCAGGCTCGTCACGGTCTCCACGATTGCGACGGTCATGAGGAGGTTCAGCCGAACCACCCTGCCCGCCACGGCTATTCCGATTACGATCTCCACGGCCACGCTCCGTATCGCGCTGCTTCGTCCTCGCAGACATGGTGTCGCTGTTGTTACTACTGCTTTTTCCCATCACAATCTCGCCGCTTTCAAGTTCTTGGCTTTCTGCACGATTTAGCGTTGGCTTTGTCGAACTCTCATGCTTGCCTTGATTGCGCTTGTCATCGTCGTCAACGTCGTTCTTCTTGTCCTCCTCAGCAGGGTCCGTTGCATTGGTTTTGTCGTTGTTGGACGACCCAACAGTCGGAGATTTCGCTGGAGCGTTGCGGGTACGCAGTAGTCTGTCATCGATAAGTGACGACTTGCGCTTCGTTAGCAGCGCAAAGTACCGCTTGGCCATGATCTTAATATCTTCACGGTCCTCGTTCGTCAGCTTTTCCACGATGCCCAATATCACCTCAGCTGTTCCACGACCCGCCGGGAAAACGTCAATGAGCTTCGTAAGCACCACAAGTGTGTTACGGATTGGCATGTACTCGCCACTCGAGAGCGCCGTCGTATACACAAGCTCCAACTGTTTGTGCCAGCGAGCATACGCTGCCTTGAATTGACGGTGAGCGAGACGTTTCTTGTCATCATTCAGATCCAGACTCAAGCCGATCTTACCGTGGATCGCTTCGTCATCGTAAGTCGCACCGTTCTGATACCAACGCAATATGATCCCCAGAGTCTCTTTCATAAAGATGCCGAAGTTGCTCGCCTCGCGCTCCGTAGCGCATAGCACTATCGCCGACACCTTCATGTTTACCTTGTGGATGTACTGCAGCGTACTCATCAGCGGAGTGGCAAACGTATGTAAACGCTCCATGAACTTGGCGGAAAACAGCGCGTCTTCCGGAGATATGAGCGAGCGTGGGATCACACACTTCTGCAACAACTCGTCGATCGCAGTCTGCCGATTGTTCGGTTCATCCTTGAAAAACTTGCCTTTCATCTTCTCCAGTCGCTCATACACTCGTTTCCTGTGGGCTACCTGGTCCTTCTGTTCCGTGGTCAACACATCGATCATCTGCGTTGTCTTCTCTTTCAGCTTCTTCCGGTCGCTTCCACTGAGAGATGCATTTGCGCCAGAAGTCACAGAGTTACGCAGACGCAAAATCTCGGACTCGTACTGCTGGAACGGGATGTGAATATCATACAACTTCAGACCCCAGAAAGTCGCGTACACTTCAGGGGTTAGCCCCGTGAAGGGGTCTTCAGGCTTGCTGTCGGGTCCATTATTGATACGCAAGGCTTGCGTGACGTCCTCCAGGAAATCGGGATTGTACATGTACCAACATTTTTCTCCAGCGGATGTACCCTTGGTAGCCGCTTCATTACTAGCCGTGTTCGAGCCGCCTGTGGCATGCACACCTCGCGGGCCAGTTTGCAGGACTGGATCATCACTGCGCATCGCTGGACGACAGAGTGACATTGCCAGTTCCGGTTGCACGTTATAGTCGCGGACTAGCGTCGTAATCGATGGAAGCATTTTCCTGTATACCAATGGGTCTACCACTCCGCCCAGGAACTGCAAAAGCTGGCTGAGCGTGAGCTGGCAAGTATCGAAGACACGACCGAGCAGCTTAAGATGCGGAAGCTCTCTGTCCTCATGATACTCAATGCGGCTGCGCATCTGGCAAATCAGGATGCACAGTGGCAAGGCCAAATTCCGCTTGATCAGAGCATCGCGCAGCTTCGGAATGGCACGACGGTTCTGGAACTTCGGATCCGTCGGCTCGTACCAAAGATGTGGCCCGCCAGCCTGGGCTTCCAGCTGACTCACTGAAATATCCTCCAAGCTCAAGCACGAGCCCATTTTTGTCAACAGTTCACTTAGCACGATGAGATCCACAGACGCCCA
Source organism: Phytophthora quercina (assembly GCA_014706105.1). Taxonomy (NCBI): domain Eukaryota; phylum Oomycota; class Peronosporomycetes; order Peronosporales; family Peronosporaceae; genus Phytophthora; species Phytophthora quercina. Next base: position 175,012 of record JACBOW010000091.1, on the reverse strand, counting down.
GTTTTGGAGGCGTTGGATGAGATACTGCATGAGACCTGCTAGTTCCACGTTCGGATACTTGCGGTAGAAGCTGCCCGAAAAATTCGCCAGCGATGTGAGCCAAAGCGAGACGTGGGTGCCATCTGACTTCATAGACTTTTGCGGTCTTGACAGTTCACTTACGAGAACAAACGACAACACATCCATCCCCAACGGCGTAACGAACTTGAATGAATCAACCACGGGCTGGATCAGGTTGTCATACGACTGAATCTGGCGCAGCATTGTGCGGAACACGATCAACGGGTTCGAATGCGCCACATGCGTCAAGCTGCGGGCTGACAGCTTTGCTCGGTCTGCTGTAAGCCGTCGCATCACACCACGCGTACTCTGCACCACCTCCGCCTCCTTTAGGCGCAGCGCCGGATACTTGTCGTACGCCTCGAACCACTGCAGGTACAATCGGTAGCGTTCATCACACGGCAATCCCTTGACCAGATCCCACACCAAGAATGCCGTGCTTGGATTACACTCCTGCAGAGACATCGCCGGAAGGAATGAGTTCACCAGCAGCGACTTTACCGTGTCTAGGAGAGACGTCTCCTTCTCGTCCTTGTCAGCCGAAGTACTGGACTTCTTGGTATGATCATCGACTAACTTGCCAACGATTCGCAGCAGCTTAACGAATAGAAACTGGTCGTGATATAATTGCGGGCCGATCATGTCCAGTATCGGGAACACCTCCGACACGCAGTCTTCTAGCGTAGCCACGCGACGAATGTAGTGGTTACTTGTGCTTGTTTGAGGGGTTGTCTTCTTTGTAAGGGTCGCTGATGCACTGCTCTTGCCACTAACAAGCTGCAGACTGCGAGATGATAGCGACGCGAACACATCCTCAACCATCACATTCACCACTGCACAGAGCTCTGTCGTTAACGGCGTAAATGTAAGAGGGTTCACTCCTCTCTGCTGGAACCACGAGATCATTTCAAACGCTCGGTCCCGCGCGCCAATCTCCAAAAGGCCAATAATCAACCCGTACACTTGGTTGTGCTCTGCGTCCTTCTTGCGCTTCTCAGCAGCAGCCGCTGCTTCATCTCCACCTTCCGACTTACCGGTATCTTTCTTAGCGGCGAGACTAATCTGGCCAAACGATCCCGCCTTCTTGATCATCTCCTTTTCGTGGTCCATAGACGCCTTCACGATGATGTCTCGAGACGGCGCTAAGTGTGGAAACAGAGCATCCAACTCGAGTAGTTCCTTGTTTAATAGCGTCGCAGCTAGACGGTAGAGTGAGCGTGGCGTCGTGGCTCCTTCGATAGCAGGCGGGTCACGCTTGTAGAACTGGAACTTGAACCCCATAATATGAGGCAAACTTTCACGCTTAAAAATGTCCAGAAGTTGAGCAAAGCAGTCGTTCCTCGGGTGCATCTCATAGGCGTCCAGTACCAAATCCAACACTCGGTTGGCGTCCAAATCGAAGAAACCAATGAGTGCCATCAAGTCGGTCCTCGTAGCTTCAAGTTGACTCTTAGTAACTCCAGTGTGTAGTAGACACAACACTTTGGAGAACCCCTCCGTCTCTTCACGTAGCAGATTGTACTTGGTTTGTGTGTACAGCGTCTTAGTGTTGATGCGAACCATCTTCTTAGCCAGAAGCTGTGGCTCTTGCACCAGTTCAGCGTCATGTAGCAGATCGAACTCTAGTGACCCCTTGAGGTTCGGTAGAGTCACGAGTTTCTCGTCTGCGATGGCTTTGACGAGAGCGCAGAGGTTGCGCCACTCACGCGACGTGTGACGTTCATGGCCGCGTTCACTGGCTTCCACCTCATTGCCAATGACCCATAGTAGGTCAGTGAGTAGGTCGCATGTTTTAGGGTGTGTCGTCAGCTCTGCTTCCTTCAGTAACCCCAGTACTTCCTGTTTAGTCAGCTTGGCGTGTAGCACGATCCATATGAGCTCGTACAACAGACGCGGTAGGTCTACAGTAAGCAAGTGATTAGAGTTACAGTATAATAGAGTATAGAATTAGTTGAAATACGCACCAGAGTCCGCTTCGTGGCCGGAAAAGTCGCTTACAGCGCGCGTTAAATGCGTCAGTCTGTAGACAGAGAGAGCGTTAGTACTGCAGCGAAGTGAGGAAGGTTGTAAATAGGACCTACACGTCAGAACACCCGTTGTCTGTCCAGTGGTGCAGCGCTCGCTCGCTGATGAGCGTGAGGCCTTTGCGACCGTGCTCCATCGTCGCTCGATCTTGCGGCCGCCAGCGCCAGTATTTTCCATACTGAGACCGACCTGCTAAGGGGGACTTGAATTTTGTGTGCACCACTTCATCTTGGGTTGATCTAAATTTAGAATAAAGTATGGGATTGTGTCGGAATGATAGTACACTTCTATAGCTACTCTAATGAATACGGGAGCTCTAAACGTAGAGCAGATACTGCGAGCAGAAGAAGATAGTGAACTGCCGCGAGATGAAGGCGAAGACGTGCAATAGCAACACGCAGGCGTAGATGGCCACAATAGCCACAACAGTCATCACGTCCAGTTCGTGTGTGGCACTCAGTGAGTGGCCGGTAATGGGGTTCGTCTCGGGTTCATTATCGTCTCCGAGTTCCATCGTCATAGTGAAGACATTCTGCAATGACCAGACGAACATAAGCGCTGCGATAGCTCCAGGGACACCCGTGGCCACCAGCTTGACGCCACCAAAGTAGATCTGTGCGTACATACCGTAGAGTCCCTCCTCCTGCTGCATGTGGACGGACCGACCGTAGACCATGACACGCTCGCCTCGTGGTGACACGAAGTTGAACAGTGCGCAGTCTAGTTGCAATAGATGCCGTAGCGCCCACGTTTCAATACGACGGGACCTGAAAGCGCACGCAGTGACCAGCGATAGTGGCAACTTGGCGACGTACAGTACGAAAACGCAGACGAGTGCGATCACGGAGAAGACGAAGTTGGCAGCGTGGAACAGCAAAGTCTTGTACGTCATGACTTGGAAGGGCGCGGACAGCAGCAGCCAGATGAACAGACACTCCTCGGAGCACGTATAGCAGGCGCGTTCGCACAGGTTGAGGCCAGACTTGCGGCGGCCCAAGTCGTCAAACTCCGACTCGACCTCGATCACCGACACTTCGAAGGTGCCGTACTCGTCACTCACAACGGAGCCTAAGTCGCGCATGTCACTCGTGATCTCGATGAGTCCCGGGCCAGAATTCTCCTGGTCGGCAAGTGCAGCCATCGCTCTCAGTCTCTAATAATGCTGTGTGTCTGTGGTTGTCGGCACTGGGAGACTGCCATCGCTGCGCTGAGACCTTCAACCAGGTCTCTTACCTCTCTCCCACTACCCACACCAGGTGGTGTGCAAGTACTGGACCAGCATATCAGCAGCGCATGGCGCATGGGGTTCGAATGAGCTGCGCGTAGGGCACCCGCCATGCGAGATTTTCCCTATGGTGCCGTCTTTGAAACAGTGTCGCCACGTACGCGGCTATAAGCGAGATAGAATGTCGCACTTTGCGGTACTTGTCTAATGTATTGTTCGCCAAAATGCGGCTCTAGACGAGAGTTGAAGGTATTGACGTTTTTAACGAATCACAGACGACCAGTTCATTCCCTTTCAACCAATCGCAGAGCGGATACCTTGCCAACTTATCGTATTCACTGCAGACGCGAAGATGGCGGACGCTAGCGACAGCTACGACGACGTCTGGGCCAAGTACTTCGACTCGAAGGAGGATATGACGCTGCCTAATGGAGACGTGAGTCATCTCTCCATTCGCTACGTAGCCCCCTGGGACTGTACTGACGTCTGTTCTCGCTCTACTTGAAGACGTTCCGCGTGTATCGCGCAGGTTCCAAGGGTCCGCACGTAGTGCTGCTACACGGCGGAGGTTACACGTCCATGACCTGGTGCCTCGTGACCGTAAGAAGTATTGTCATTAGAGTACCTCTAAATGTTGATACTGATGCTAATTTTCGCATCTGTAGGCGATGCTAAAGGAGACGTGCACAGTGCACGCTTTCGACCTACGAGGCCATGGACAGACCCACACGGGCCATGACGACGACTTGTCCATCGACACATTGGTGCAGGACACACTGCAGATACTGGACCATATTATCCCTCCCATGACTCCGAAGACGGACGGAGAGGCGGATCCAGAGAATCCGCAGACTATCATCGTTGGTCACAGGTGCGTAAAATGATACAGGGAAATGGTGTAGAGTGCGTTAACTGACAGTAGAAATTGTTGCTGGGTGCCAGTCTGGGTGGTGCACTTGGAGTTCGCGTTGCTGCTACGGAAAAGGTGCCGTCCCTGGTGGGTGTTATGGTGATCGATGTGGTGGAGGGCACAGCCATGGCGTCGCTGAAGCACATGGGCGCCATCCTTGAAAGGCGTCCGTCTCGCTTCCGTTCCTACAAAGATGCCATTCACTGGGCGCTGCATAGCGGCACTGTGCACAACCCCGAGGCTGTCGAAGTTTCGATCCCGTCGCAACTAAAACAGCTCGAAGACGGCTCGCTGGTCTGGAAGACGGACCTGGCTAGCAGTGCAACATACTGGCGTGGTACGTGTTTCGCTGTTTTTGCTGCTTGGTGTTGAGTGTATTCTGATCACCATTGTCTTCATCTACATGTACAGACTGGTTTATTGGTCTCTCAAAGCAATTTCTATCGCTAAAGGAAGCCAAGGTGTTGGTGCTGGCAGGTAAGAAACCCTTGGCAGAATTTCACCAGCAGCAGCTTGGGGAGTAATGCTCGCTAACGTTTACTATCGCCTTATTTCCCAACATCTTAGGTTCCGATCGCCTGGACACCGAGCTCATGCGCGGTCAGATGATGGGTAAATTCGAGATGAGAATCATGTGTTCATCAGGCCACGCGATTCAGGAAGACTGTCCGCACGAGATTGCAAATGCCATCACTGAATTCAGCAGCCGCTGCGCGCGTGTGATTAGCGGCAGTATCTTTGGCCCCAACGGAGTACCCAATCAACCGAACAAGGACCTGGTCTTGGCTGAATGCCTCGCGAAAGCGCGTGCGATGATCCCGAAGGACAGTGTTCTCCCCGCTGTCCACCCGAATAAGTTTCAGCCTCAGTAAACGTTCGCAATCATTGTGTCTTGCTGTGTAATTGTTGCCTCGACGGGGCTTACAAGTATGGTAGACCGGTAGCAATTGTGAAGAAAGCCCCTCTTAACTCTAAACGCATAATACGTTGAATGTTTGCACGGACCGCGCAACGAAGTGTCTACCTCCGGAGTGCATCATCTGCGAGTTCTTGGTATCGATGTGCGCCACACCATCGGTAGTGGATCTGCGCTCCTTCTTGGCGGCAACGGGTTTGATGGCAAACCGACTGTCGCCGTAGACGAAGACTGAGCCAACCACAAGAAATACGCCGAAGTAGAACGAGAACGTGGCCGTCTGGTCGAACATGTAGTTGGAGATCATGCACGACAAGATCAACGAGAAAGATGTGCCGAAGTTCTTGACGATGTTGTCCGAGTAGCGCACCACAGCGGCGATTGTGAGTCCACCGACAGCCTGTAGGAAGATGACAGCGAAGACCGCAGGGTGGAAGCCGTGGAAGAAGCCGTTCGTCCACACTTCGCCTAAGTTGCGTACAAGGTCGAACAAGGTGACGCCCACAGAGATAGCAGACAGCTGCAAGTTTCTCGTCCATAGTGGGTCGAGTGTCTGCTGTGTCTGAACGCTCTTGTGCGATTTCATGACGCGCTCGAAGTAAGCAGCAGCGAGGCCCGAGTTCACTGCCAAACCCAGCATAATACAGACACCGATGAATCTCTTGCTGCTCATCGCTTCATCCGTGTGCTGCGATGAGCTCGGTAGTCGCGAGTAGGAACAAATGGCGACGCCAGCCATAAGCGCCACCATGGCGCACCACTGGACGATACTGAAGCGACGGTGCAGCAGCACGATCATGAACATGGCAGTGGTGATGATCTTGAGCTGGTACACGATCTGGTACGTGGCCACATCCACGTAGTCGTAAGCCACAAGCGCAAACATGTTCTGCAGCGCATAGAGGAAAGCGAGCACCGCCATCTTCGTGAGCCCCTTCTTGTCAGCGAACACTTCGATCTGTAACGTGCGTAAGGACGCCGCCACGTTGCCACGTTTGGTCTTGAGCAGCATGAGGTAACACAGCAGAAACTTGAGCGTCTCAACGAGCAGCACTACGGAACTGGGACGGTATTTGGGTCCAGCCTTAGCACGCGAGTACTTGGACACGATGGACAGCGCCGTGTTCTGCAGCACAAGCATCACGAAGCTCACGTGCTTGAGCGAGATCTCCATGGCTGTTGCTGGTGGAGGGAAGGACGAACAGTGAGCTAGCCAAGGATGTGCACGTGCGATACGTCCACCGTTACCGCACGAGTGTAACTGCAGTTCAGTCTGAATACTCCAAATGAAGTTAGCTGGACCAGAATATGTAGCTCAATACAATTACCAAGTACAATTTCATCGAATGCACAGGATAAATCGGAACGGAGAGAAACATTTGACCAATCAGCGATGTGTACGTCCCTGAAAAATGTTGTAAATCGCAGACGGATCCATCCTTTCAAGCTCATCAAAAGAAGAAGATGGCGTCGGGATTCGGTGAGGTAGGCGACTGCTGGCTTATTGCGTGTGTATGGAGGCCAATTCCAGATTCTTAACGCTGTATTGTGGTTTACCTATTGCTGTGGCAGCTGGTGCTGGTGGTGGGGGACTGCCACATCCCGACTCGAGCCTCGGAGATCCCTGAGAAGTTCCAGAAGATGCTGGTGCAGTGTCACTTTCAATGGTTAACTATCAGTTCCAAGGACTCACTCTTGCTGCTATTGTTGTGTTGATATGGACAGGTTCCGAACAAGATGCAGCACGTCCTGTGCACGGGAAACTTGGTGACCAAGGAGCAGTTCGACGAGCTGCGCAACTTGGCACCCAACGTCCACATCGTAGCAGGAGACTGCGACCGGGTGAGTGGCATTTACTGTTATCTGAAGGGTGGATTGACGTTAACAGTTCAGTGTTGTTATTTACAGGAAGGAACGTACCCTGAGACGAAGGTCATCACAATCGGTCAGTTCCGGATCGGGCTCTGCCACGGACACCAAATTGTCCCTTGGGGAGACCAGCACAGCCTCGCAGCTCTGCAGCGAAAGGTATGTGCAGTACCCTATAATTACTGGGTTATTCGAGGCTAATCTGATGTGGTTTGTTTGATATTTAATCCAGATGAATGTAGACATTCTGGTCACTGGACACACTCACATGTGAGTTCGATGTTGCGTTTCGATGGGATTCAGGCTGCGGCATTGACACTCACTTCGCTACTTGATGCGTTGTCTGCAGGTCGCACATTCGAACCGAACAGGGCAAATGGTTCGTAAATCCTGGATCCATCACAGGCGCATTCAGCAGTTTTGCGAGTGACGTGATTCCGAGCTTCATGCTCATGGCATTGCAGGGCCCCAAGGTGGTGGCCTTCCTCTATGAGCTCAAGGACGACAACGTCGTCGTTTCCAAAAGTGAGTTCACTAAAGAAACGTAAATGTTCTTTGCGTGGTGATCGCCAAGCTTAAACGGGGCATCATTTGTCTTGTTTTACTTTGTCGACCGGTGTGTACTGTTGCTACTTCTCCGTGTTCAGTGGGGGCCGTCATGCTGCAAAAGACCAGAGGGGCTATCCTGGTGTCAATCCTGTGTTGCTGCTACTACTGTATGCTACTACGTGGGTGCTGCTAAGAAATCCTAGTTTCGTTTCACCTTCGAATCGTGGTGGCCTGCAACTAAGACTGGTTCAGCTCTGCTTCGAGGTCCTCAAAGAACACAGCCGGATCTAAGATTACGGGGTTTGTCACCCGCGGCAGCACGCTCACCTTGTAAGCTTCGTATCGCCGCCACATCTCGAAGCCGCGTAGTGTGTGCTCCATCTCCTTCAGCAAGTGCTTGCGTATGGCGGCGTCTTTGCTGCTATTGCTGTTCAGGTTACTATTCGGGTCGATCGGCGGGGTGAGGCCGTTCTCCCGAGACTCAGGAGAACGTCCAGGTGTAAACAGCTCCGAGTAGAACGACTGCAACTTGCGGTGCTGCAGCCGGTAGACGGTCAGATGTACTACTGACGCCATTTTGCACCCTAGTGCGGCTAGCCGCATGCTGCCAGCACTTTGAAAAGCGCGGATGGTGCTCTCGATTAGTGAGGTCGTTTGAGAGAGCGTCGTCACGCAGTTGTCGCCGAATGAGTGCGCATGCTGAGCGTCATTCTTCGCCTGGTATGCCACTTTGACTTCCTGAAGTTTGAGTGCGTACTCGAAGAACTTGGCACCTGATCGCAAGTAATATTTACCCTGCGTGAGCTGTCCTGAGGTGCCACGTTCGCTCGCGCCACGGCGATTTCCTTCATGCTTCAGTTTTCGTGCTTCCTCCATAAGTTTTGCAGACTCAAGACGCAACTTCTGTACATCACTTCCGGGTGTAAATGTGATCGTGAAGGAACCCGCAGGTGGTTCTGGTGGAGCAGCTTGTGAAGGCTCCTTCTTCACCTCTTCTGGCTGTTGCTTCACCGGTTCTGCCTTCACCTCCTTTTCTTTCTTCACAGGCTCTTCCTCCTCCTTCGATGTTTCTCCGCTCAATTTCTTTTTGCACACTTCACACATTGCCGGTGCACTTGGAGCCACTGGAGCTGGAGTCTGTGTCGGCGGAGTGAGGTTATTGGTGGACCCATTCGACGATGACGAGACCGACTTATTTGTGCCGTCATCCTTGGAGCCCGAGGAATTACTCTTGCTTTTGCTGCTGCTGTTTTTGCTCGACTTGCTGCTGGACCTACTGTGCTTGCTAGACTTGCTGGATTTACTGGACTTGCAAGGTTTGCTAGGAGTAGATTCAGTGGGCTGTGTGTCACTCGCAGAAGGAGGTTCCTTCCATGTCACGCGTTCAACATCTCCTGTAGCAAGCCTCCGTCGAAACTCCTCATGCCGAGGTGAAGATTCCTCTTTAAAGGCACCAACCGGTGCATCGCTGTTACCTGTGTGCCGTACGCTGAGCAAGCAGTCTCGTACGTAAGTAGACATTTGCTTGTAGTACTCCGAGTCCGGGCGATGTCGTTTCCGGGCGCGAACAGCTTTAATCGGGTACGATAGGCTACTAGTTTTATGATCAATGTGCACAGGACGCGTGGCAACAGTTGGTTCCTCCTCAACTTCCATCGCAGTGGCTCTGTGGTCTTCATCTTCATCATCACTGTCCGCAACGGACAACAAACTCTCGTCATCAGAGTCATCAGCATCAGATGCAGCGCCACCCTCCATCGGTAGCACTTTACCACGTGAGATGGCAGTTGGGAACCGGAGCTGCTTGCCTCGACCTACACTGGCAGGCATCACTTCCACAGTGACATCTTGACTGGCACTGAGTTCATCATCTTCCTGTTCATCTTCAGATGATAAAGGTGTGGACGATCCCACGTCAGAAGAAGCTGCAGAGTCACCGGAGTCGGACTCCACACCGTTTCCACCAGCAGTTCGACCGTGTAGAGCAGCCTCTTTACTGGAGATGGCGCGACTGGGCGCATTTTTCTTGGAAGACACGAACTTCCTCTTGGCCATCTACAGACACAGAACAGTAGATAGAGTAGATTAAAACCTCCATCCCAGGGACTTTAAAGCACCGGGGCGCACCTTTTTCCTAGCTAATTAACGGCCTAAACGCGTCTATTTCGGGTCAAGCGACTTAAGCACCTTGAGCTGCAAGTCACGTGTCTTCACTGCAGCTTGTGGCTCTGGATCGCGCTCTTGAGCAGCTTCAGAGCTGGTTAAGAGCGAGGGGGAACTGGCTGGCGAGGGAGCGGAGACACTCACCGACGCCCTCGCACGCACTTTTTTAAGAGGTTTTTCAGTGGCTTTTACGCCGCTGTAAGGCGCCAAGAAGAGAGAGAAAGAGACGTCCACGCACTGGGCGATGACTGGCCGCCGCCCGTGCTGTCACCTGCCTGGGCCTGAGCTTGGAGGGAGTGTGTTCCTGCCGCGCGATGCCAGCAACAAGGAGTGGGCAAAACGCGCAAAAGCCCCCTAAAATGGTGTGGTGCACGTCATATCGGTTTTGACAGGATATGAATCGGTTTAAGCAGGGAAATATTATAGCTGGTCGCTTTAACCGACGTACCCAATCCTGAGGAGAAGCAGCCAGCTAACCACCGTAACAAGACTCGATGGATATCGTCACCACCTCCAACTTCCACGCCACGTTGCTGCCAGGTGCGTTTATCTACAGTACAGCTACAGTTGGCTCTGTTTGACCCTCGGTGTCTCCTGCTGCAGGCCTCGTGAGTGTCGTGTTCGTGCCGGCTGAGCACATCCGCCACGGCAGCTGGCCGCTGCTCAAGTGCGTGAGCTGCTAATGTGCGCGTCCGATAGAGAGCAAAGCAGAGCGATGCACCAACTGACGTCTATTGTATCTGTTCAGTCTGCTACTCTACAGTGGCTGCAGCTTCGATGAGAACGAGGGCGGATGTGTGCGTACCGAGAGCCACGTGTGTCGCTCCATGCAGACCGAGATCTTCTCCATTGTGTCGGACCGTGAGGGCGCCACACTATTCATGGATCCCAGTGGCGTCGACATGTTCAAGCGTGCAGTACGTGGTTTATATCGACTTTATCCATTGAAGAGACGATGCTAACATTATTGCTTTAGGGCATGGGGGACTTAATCACCGTTGCGCCGCAGTCGTGGCGAGCAATTCAGGTGCGACTTTTATTATTAGTTGGCAGACGGGCGTGGTGGACTGAGTTTTTGTCGTGTTGTATAGATCCACTTGGGACCAATGGTGGCTGAGTTCCCAGGTGTTGTGAGCTTCTTGTCCAAGTTGCTGGCCGACGACCAAATCAGTATCCTCAATATGAGCACATACGATACAGACGTCATCTTCGTCCAAGAAATGGACCTGGAAGCTTCCATCTCGTGTCTGCAGTCGAAGCTGTCCAGGGGGTTACACGGGTTGAAAGAGGTGCGGACTTAACGTGTAGGCTGCACTTGCTTGGTAGACTAACCTTTTTGCGTAAATAATCACAGGCCAAGGAAGCCGAGAACGCGCTGTCTGACCGTGAATCGGCATCACTAATTGATGCTGCAGAGGGCAGTGATGCTCTGATACCAGCTTCCCGTGTTGGAGACGGACAGTACCTGACAGGTTCGCGACTTGCTGTCTCATGTACTATTTTCTTCGACTAGAGTATGCTAACTAGACGCAATTTCTTCTTTGTAGTGTACCCGGAGTCACTTGTACTTGTGAGACTTCAGAAGGATGCTCTTCGGTCCAGTGCTTATGGACTCACGCAACTAGTGTTGCTATCAACTGGAGGGGCATCAAACGAGAGCGAAGGTCAGCCGGTGGAGACTGGCGAGATGTCCTTTTGGTGCTGTTGTGAGACGGCTGAGGAGGTGAGCCTCATCATGGACGAGCGCTGCTTGTCATCGTTCGAGAAGGACTCGCTGATTGTGTCGCCCGATCGGTGGCGCGCGATTAAGCTTAGCGGTCGCGCCTACGGCTTCGATGAGACTGGTGTGGTGGCAGCGATGTCGGGCTGTAGCACGGAAACGCAGGTACTCAACGTGAGTTGCTTCGGATCCAACGTTGCTTTCGTGTTGGACGACATGCTGGACGATGCGATTGAGACGCTGTGCTCATCACTGGACATCTCTCGGGTGGAGAGATAAGGATCGAGATTCATCGAGCCATTCAAGCAAGAACTGCTTGCACGTTGCTGTTTGCTGCAGTGTTGGTTGTTGGTACCGTGGTAACAGGTATACAGTAGGAACTTCGTACGAAAGGATGGTAGCGGCAAAGGCTTACAGCGGTTGACGAAGCTCGTCACCTGCGATTTTGGGAAGGCCCCGCTGAGCTTGTAAGTGAAAAAATATCAAAAAAAATCACACTTTGTTCAACAAGTACGTGTCAGATTTTGACAACCAACCGTCGGAATGCTTCGGGGGGGCACCATCTTACACGGCTCACCAGAGGAGACTAGCTGCTCCTTCAGCGAAACCTCTTACAGCTCTACGCCCTCCTGCTTCCGCTTCTCCGCAAGCAGCATGGTCCGCCGTTCCTTCAATGCACCAAGTTCACTTCTGATGTCGTTCCTTCGGGCATTAATCTTGCGTAGAGCGTCGCCCTCAGGTTTCTGCGCCAAACTCTTCGACACAGAAGCTTGCTCCTCCTTCAGCGTCTTAATCTTTGCATCCACCTCACTCAATGCAGTTTCCATCTGCAGCGGTCACGCGAACAACAATAACTCACATTAATATCCCCGTCTAAGAGACGATAGCCCTGTCAAATGGACAACGTACCTTCTTCTTGGACTTGAACTTCAGGTCAGCCTTCTTCTCTACCACTTGGTTAAATAGTGCCTTGCTCTCCTCCTCGACAACGAGACGGTGCTGGCGCACCGCCTCCAGCTTTGCGTGCAGCTGTCGCACCTTGTCCATTTCAGTTTTCAGGTCCTTGGCTACAGGATCCTGCGAGTCCACATTGGCCTGAGCCTTGTGCTGCTCCAACCTCTTCTTTGCATCCTCCACTGCCGCGGCAAGCTGCTTGTTGTCGCGCTTGTAACGCATGCGCGCAGTTGCAAGAGCTTTAGCCTTCTCCTCAAGAGCTTGGTTTTGCGCTGCTGTTTCTGCGTTAAGAGCTCGTTGTTCTTCGTTCTACGCATCAGGCAGCCATTACACGATACAATTCAGTGCCAGTCAACAACTACTACATTGTGAGTTCGCAATGTTCGTACCACCAGTATATCTTTTTCAGTCTGTTAGGTTTCACACAGCATTTCACAACATCATAGTAACATTAGTGATTCCCGCCTCAAAAGGATATCCAACAGCAATAAGCACAAGTGCCCTCTTCGAAAACGTACCGCTTCCTTACGCAAAGCTTCCACTTTGACACGATGCTCCGATACACTGGTTTGGAGAGTTTCATTCTCCGCTTGGATCTTTCTATACTGCGCCACGAGTGCATCGAATTTCTTCTGTTGAAGGGTAAGTTCCCTCGTCTGCTTGTCATGCTGGGCACGAAGGTCTTTCTCGAGCGTTTTCGAGCGCACGGTGGCCTCCTTGATCTGTTCCTCGAGGTTTGCTGTCTTTTCGCGCATCAGCTCTTCAGTGGGTGCATTTGTCACATCGTGCGCGTTCACTAACCACATGACGTCCGTCAGACTAATGCTCTGGTAATCCTTCGTGTTGTCCTTCTTTCCGCGATGAGCAAAGTTCACATTTACACGGAAACCCGTCTGAGTCTTTTGAGCAGTGCGCATGAAAGGGTCATCGTTGTCGTCCAGAACGTAGTCATTGCCTTGTCCATTGGTCGAATCTGCCCAATTGTTCGAGGTAGCCGAGGAACCTAAAGACTTGGTTCCAGTTGAATCTGTCGGGGATTGCGGAGTATTTTCATCAACAGGTTGACGATAGCGGATCCATCGACGACGACGCACTGCATCAGTGGGGTGGCGTGAAGCGTGACTAAGATCGTCACCAAGTAAGCGTACAATCTCCACGAAATCCGCTGCATATGTCCAACCATCTCGATCCACTGCTGTGTAATTCTGGTCAATTTCCCAGTCTGTGACCCACTCATTTCCAGCAGGAAGGTCACCCTCAGGTTTCTCATCTTGTCCTGCACCAGGTGCTGCGTGTCGATCACTAAAACGTTTGGGGTCCATAGGCTGCAGCTTCCCTTCCAGTCGTTCGTTCTCAAAGATCTCCACGATCACTTGACCATCACGATCCACGTCCTGTGAGCCTGATCCTCTCGACTGTGTGCCTGATTTCCCTCCAGGACCTGCCGTAGTGCTCTGTAGTGACGTCTGTAGACTTCTATTGGCCTGATTGACTAGTGCCACCATGCGGGAGACACCGAAGAAGCCTCCACCTGCTGCTTTGCCACTATTAGGAGTGTCCAGACCTGCATTAACAAAAATAAACAATAGTGAGACTATGACCACAAGTTCTATGCGAATAAGAGACAGCCGAGACGACGTCTCCTACGCTTAGTGTCCGCCTCTGTGGGTCTATCCCATTGGGTTTGACCCGAGGCAATGTGGAGATAGTAATCCCTCCCGGAATTCCGGCTGCTAACCAGTCGCCATCCCGGGGGCAGATCTTCATTAGATGAGGCAATACCTGCAGCTCCTGAAGCGCCTGCAGCACCGGAACTGGCTGCATGATTGGCAGCTGCAGTGGCCGCTGCATTCTCCACGCTGCTGTTGCCCGGGAGGAGACTCCCGCCGCCGCTGATGCTGCTCATGGCCGACGCGGCGGCCCCGAAGATGCTGGAGCTTGTGGTGGCGCCGCCATTGTTGTTGTTGGCCCCGGAGCCACCCAGACGCAGACGTGAGATCATCCTGGCGGGGGTGAGGTGAGGGAACGACGGAGGACGGGGAGGGGACGACGAACGAGCGAGCACTTCCTCCGCTTCCTCAATAGATGCCTTGTTGGCTCGAGGCTCAGATTAATATGGGAATTTGTATGCAAAAAAGAGTGATGGTCTCTACTTCTCCCTACCCTAAACCTATTATATATGTGTCGCACATGAAGTGAGTGTAGCCATTTCCTTGAAGTGCGTTTTTGACCGGTGTTGCAGTGCAGCTATTGACATCAATGTATTCATACTGTATCATATAGGGAACACCACCGTGGTGATTATGGCGTTCCGATCATAAACGTATTATCTACTTAGTTTCTTGACAACAGGCGCTTATTTGTGCGTCTGGCTGTGGGTACTGAGCGACGTGTCCATCGCCTTGGCGTTGGCACGAGCGCTCTCGAGGTCCTCCGACTCACCCGGAAGCATCGAGTACTGCGTCTTCTTCAGCTGCAGTCCACGCATTGACCTTGGTGCCATAGATGACAACGAGCCGTTGCTGGAGGCGATCGAGTCCGTGTCCGTGTCGTCGTCGTCGTCGTGCTGCCTCAACTTGGTCATTCGCTTCTTCTCGCTGCGATCCGTGATTCCATTATTGCTAGGAGAATCGTGCCTTTCAGAGCACGTGCTGCCTGAAGAACGACGCAGTTTAGACACATCTGCTGGAGGCGTCGCGTCATGGTGTGCCAGCGGGTGGTGGTAGATGTACATGGAGATGATAAGCACCGTGAGCCCGCAGCCAAACTCGAGTGACGGTTTAAAGGAGAAAAACAGCATCGAGAAGAGCATCGTGAGCATCATCGCCATGGAGTGCGAGTAGACGCAGGCAATATTGTCCAGGTACTTCAGGATGAAACCCATGCCGATGCCACCAATGCTGTTTACAGCTACCACAGCCAGTGTCCACTTGTTGTAGCCGTGGAAAAACCCTTGTGACGAGATCTCTTCACCCTCCACTAGCAGAACTCCGGCAGCGTTGAAGATAATGCCAAACACATACATTTGCATGTTCTGCCACAGGAACGGACAGCTCGATTTCCGCTTAAATGCCCACTCAGTGAACACACTAGCGCAAGAAGACAAGGTGACGCCCACCAGCACTAGTAGCACGCCGATAATCAAGTCCTGAGCGCTCTTGTCTTCCTCTGACTGCATGTCCATTCCGCTGCCACTGCTCTCCTTGTCCATTGCGTCCTCCATGTGTCGGATATGGTTCGACTGACTCGTAAGCACGCCCACCACAAGTAGCACAATGGCGATCTTGCGCAGTTCCGACAGCGGATGCTTGAGTACGAAGCGGAAGAGCACAGCCGTGACGACAATCTTGAGGTTCCAGAGCACAGAGAGCGTGGCGGCGTCCATGAAGCGTAGGATGACGTAATTGAGGTTATTGTCGATAGTGTAGAGGAAGGAAGGAACAGCATAGTAGAAGGCCTCAATGGGCACAAAGCGTGAGGGCATCGGCGTCTCCGTCACGACGATAGCTGTAAGCATCACCACCAGCTTAAGCACCTCAATGAGCAGAGTGACGGTTGTACTACTGTACGGGATCTTGCCGTCCTCCTTGGACGCACTGATGCACAAGTTTCCGGAGCACATGAGCGTCGCCACCACCAACATGCCACCAAGCATACGCACGAGCTTCATCTTGGGGGAGAGCGAATGTCCAAGTCTCTACGTGACGTCAGTTTGGTCCGTATTTTTAATTTTTTTATCACAAAATTGATCTTTTAGATGCGTTTTAGCTAAAAGGTCGCAATAAACAACTTCAAGATCGCTCTATTACTGTACCAATGGAGGTCTACGGGGCGTATGGCGACGGTGTGGCGCGTATACGCGAGGCAGTGCTGGAGAACCAGGTACGCTCTGAATGGAGGTAAAAGGCTACAGTAGTGAGGTTTAATGTACTGGTTGGTAGCTGCAAATGCGGCACGTGGAACAGTCGCTATTAGGCTTCCAGAAGGGTCTTCTAGGCGTTGAGAGGGAGATGTTGTCGGTCTATAAGCTCACAGAGCAGCTACGAGGCACACAGAAGAATATCGACCTCAGTGTGCTGGAGTTGCGACAGATCAACGAGAATTTCGTGGCGGCGCATGAGGTGTGAGCGGCATCTTGCACCTTTTCGCTTCTGAGACTAAAATGGTCATTTGTTACTGTTGCAGCTCGCTCCAGTGCTGCTGAACGGCTCCAAGTTCGAGCAGAACGAGTACGTGAAGGCTCTACAGAAGTTGCTGGTTGCTATCACGTTCCTGGAAGGTCATCGCTCCTATGAAGGCTCAATGAAGGCACTGGACCAGACCAAGGAGCTGCTCGTCCAAGTACGACGCAAATGTATGGCAGATTTTGTCAGCGTCGTGAGTGTTTTGTCCAGAGGAGAGCGAGATGACGATGGCAATTTGAAATGGGTAGAACCCAGCAAACACGATGTTGCAAGAGCTGCTCAACTTCTGGACTGCCTGTTGATTTCTGGAGTTAACCAGAAAGAACTTCTTCGCGAATACGGCAACCAACGCTTTGATGTGATTAGGATGTTCCTAGGAGAGGATCCTGCTGGGAGCTCCATGGGCTTTGACTTGAACAACACAATTACAGCATTAGCCAAGGCTCTGAAAGATATTGAAGTGACTATTGAGGCCGAGAAGGTGTTAAGTGGGCTCATGTACTCGAATGAAGAGCTGGCCAACGGAGCATTTCGTTACTCTGCGCTCCAGATTTTGGAGGCATGGAAGAAAGCTATTGACGCGTCATTACGAGCGCCGAAACAACTTGATGCGGTTAAACTTTTGCTGGTTCACGATTTGTTGCTAGCACGCTTCGAAGCGCTTGAGGCTGCAGTACTCCCGCCTCTCCTGCTACGTGACCGCGAAGGAAATGGACTGGAAGATCCTTGGGTGCTGTCGAAAGCTGTGAATGGGATTGTCACTGTACTTGCTTCCACTGCAAAACAGAAACTATTTGCTTTCCAGCCTGGCCTAGTTGAGGCTTCTGGAGACCGAACAGTTACCAGAGACGGCAACGTGCACCCGATTTCCAGTCATGTAAGTGTTCGTCCTCTACTGCTGCCTTGTCATTGTGATTCTAACGTAAAGATGTCTCCATGTTCAGACTCTCAACTTCCTGCGAAAAGTGTGTGATCAAGCAAGACCACTGAAGGTTCTACTTGCGAAGGACTCGGATGTAAGCGCCGTCACGTTTGTTGACAGGGTCATCGTCCAGCTCATTGAAGGTCTCACAGCAAAGGCTGATCAGCTCAAAGGGCGAGATAGCTTAAAGCAACTCTTCCTCGTGAACAACTTCGGCTATGTTGCGAACTCGCTTCCACACTGCATTCGGCCTGACGCCGCAGATCTGGAAAAGCACCTTCATGGCTCCATTAAACCGCGTGTGGAGACGAAGCGAAATGACGCTCTTAGTGCATTCATCCAATTAAGCTATGTCACTTTTAAGGAGAATCTGAACGACCCCACTGAGAAGCTGCAGTATGCGAAGGGTGGCAACGTGTTGACACTCGAAAGCGGCAGGCTCCTGAAGGAAAAGTTTACGGTAAGCGCTGTGACTTCTACTTGTTGTGGTCATTGATACTGTTGCTTAATGCTCGTCGTATCTGTCGTCGGCGCAGAAATTCAATGAGCAGCTAGAAGAGCTTTACAAGACGCAGAGGACGTACGTGGTTGCTGAAGTCCCCATAAGGCAACATCTCATTCGAACCGCTGTCGACACGATCACCCCAGCCTATAAGGCGTTTTACGAAAAGTATGTTCATCGGATTGCTCCTAGATGGCATCAGTGTAAACCTTTGATGCTTATTATCTGTGTTTGGTGGTGTGAATAGATACTCGGTTATCCAGTTCTCCAGGAAGCACGCATCCAAATACCTGAAGTTCACTCCTCAAGCAGCCCAAGGACTCTTGAGGGAGTTGTTTTCGGGCGAGGTTTCTCCAGCAGACAAGCGCAGCGAGGTCAGCTCGTCGTAGCAACCATCACCGGATGGGAAGTCGATGGATTTTGTTAGTGGACGCTTCAGTGACAATTACGTAGTCCTCGTTGGCACTGGCAACAGAGAAGAAACGAGGTGTTAGTACCAAGCTGAACGACACTAATGTTGATGCGAATCACCTTAGGCAGACTCCTGTGATTTCTGTGCCTGGAATCTCCATTGTTTGCTTCAACATTCCATCCGACCCGATGATTGAGATCTTTCCGTCGCTAGCGCTTCCACCTGAATAAAAGTCCACATTAGTCCTCTCTCAAGTCATACTCAATGCCCCACAGTTATTACCTGAAAAATCGTAATGCCCCACGTACAATGTGCCATCAGCTCCACAAGCAATCCCCGACGGTCCCATTCCACCTGAGAACTGGTAAAAGACACTGACATGGTAGGCATTGCTGGGTCGTTGGTGGAGTCTCAAAATGCGATTCTGCATGGTCTCCGCGACGAAGAGCGCGCCAGTCTGTGGGGAGGCCGCAATCCCCCACGGGTGTGCAAGACACTCCATCACCAGTGGACGAAGCACTTGGCCGCCACTCGGACTCGATGCAATGCAGAAGACGCTGCCTCGAGGTTTCTCGAGTGTCGTCTCGCCCAAGGGCCCGCTGTCCGTGAAGAAGAGCGTGTCGTCCGTTGAGAACGTGATGCCGTTGGGGCCTCGAAAAGATCGGTCCTCATACGCCTTGACCATCACTCCAGGTTGCCCAGCGTCGTCCACGCGGAGGATTGCAGCATGGGCGCAGTCGGCGAGGTGTAGAAGGCCTCGATGGTCGAACTGGGCGCCGAATGGCTCTCCACCGGAGAAGACGACGGGCGTGTGGGCGTCTGGAGCCTGGTACTGGAACACCTCGCCTGTGCCTGCAGAGACGTAGTAGATGGAGCCGTCACTGCCTACGAACGGGCTGCAGATCTTGGAGCCGTGGCACGTGATGACGTCCATGGTGGCGAGCATCCAGCAGCTACGCGACTGTCCAAGATCGACAGTATTGACTTTTTGTATGGAGTAGATACACGCATGCGGATTGGTGGAAAAGAGACCACTGTTTGATTGGCATCAGTGCAAGATGAGCGGCAACATGAACCCGACCAACAAGAAGCTAGAGGAGCTGGTGGAGAAGGCTGGCGTGGGGAAACACGTGCTGGAGGACCCAGAGCGTGTAGTGTGTGACGATGTGTGGACGGAGGAGCGCGAGCGCCTCGCGCAGGAACATCTGAGCCAGGATAAGTCTACCATCCCCGCGTTCTGGCAGAGTGCGTCCATCAACCTGCTACAGTAATAGGCATTGCATGGTGTCAATACTTATTGTGTTCTTATACTGTTGACAGACAAATACGAGAAGGAAGCGGCCAAGAGCTGGGACAAATTCTACAAACGCAACTCCACCAACTTCTACAAGGACAGACACTATCTGCACTTGGTCTTTCAGGACCTCGGGGTTGTTCCTGAGGGTGGCGAGACGAGGACGCTGCTGGAGGTTGGAAGTGGAGTCGGCAACGCGGCGCTGCCCCTGTTGGAAGTTAATCCGGCGCTCAACATTGTGGCCGTCGACTTTGCCGACTCGGCTATTGACCTTCTGAAGGTGCGTTGCAGTGGTGTGTCTCTCTGGCCAATGTGATGCATGTTGCTGATCGATTATTTATTGTTTATTGATGCAGAAACAACCTTTGTACGATGAAACTCGTGTGACGGCCTCAGTGTGCGACATCACGAAGGATACACTCCCTGACGCGGCGTTCACCAATGGCGGCGTGGATTTTGCACTCTTTCTGTTCTGCTTGTCGGCGCTGCACCCGGATAAGATGAAGGAGGCGGTGAAGAAGGTGGTGGCTGCGATCAAACCTGGTGGCAAGCTTTTCTTCCGTGACTATGGCCGATACGACCAGGCACAGCTCCGCTTCCGTCCTGGCTGCAAGCTGCAGGAGAACTTCTACGTCCGTCAAGACAACACACGAGCGTACTACTTCACGATGGAGGAGGTCGAGAAGCTTTTTACTGAGGCAGGTCTAGTCCCGGTGGAGAACGAGTACATCCGTCGTCAATACGCCAACAGACAGCAGAACATCGTTCGCTTCCGCGTGTGGGTGCACTCAATCTTTGAGAAGCCACTCACCGCAACAGCAACGGATGCAAGCCAAGCTTAACTCGAAATGCTGGTTGCAGGGTGATGCACAACCCATCCACCAACAAATATAATTTCTAGACGCACGTTTGGTGATTTTTCACGCCATTTCTTAGGCCGCCAGGTAGTGCAACAAGTCTACGAAGACACAGTTGTCAATCTCAGTCACAAGTGTCACATTGGCATTCTCCGGGGGAGAATCGTTGTCCCAGATGCAAGCGCCACGCCTCTCGTCAGGAGCCAAGTGAATACGGCCCTTCAATACAGGAGCAGTCTTGATGTACTCCGGGTGCAGAAGGATAGCGATGGCGTAGGCATCGCAAGGGAAGAACCCCTCGTTCTTGCAGAACTCCCGCGTGAATTTCCAGATCTTCTTGACGTACTCGCCGTTGTAGTTCGCTTCCTCGTGGAAAATTTTGTCGAAGGTATCCCACGGAATAGCGTTGTCCAAGCACGTCTCGAACGGCACAACATACAGCTTCTTGGCGGTGCAGTGTTGGTAGACGATGTCCGTGGCCTCGGGGTCACAGCTCACGTTAAACTCCGCGTGCGGTGTGTGGTTGCCCTGACCGCGCGACAGTCCGCCCATGACCACAAGCTGCTTGACGTTCGACATGAAGTTCGGGTCCAGAAGAATCGCCAGAGCGATGTTGGTGAGCGGCCCAACTGCTGCGATCACCAACTCGCCGCTGTACTTGTGTGCCAGGTCGATGAGCGCGTGCACTGCTTCGTTGCGTTGTGCAGCAGTCAGAGGTGCCTCCGCTTTGCCCGATTCACCTCCAAGACCGTCAGGACCATGACCCTAAAAGGCAACAACATCATCAATTGATCACCTCAGAGCTGACAATCAAAAGAGTTGACTTACCGCCCACTTTTCCTCCGAGACGCTGGCAATGATCGCCTTGGACGCACCACTATACACGGGAATGTTGGAACGTCCAGCAGCCTGGAGAATGCTGGAAATGTCAAGAAGTTTGGAATATTACCGTCATAGTTTATAGTTCAGAAGTGTATCATTCCTAATCCAGGCAAAACTTACTGCGCGACGTTATGATTCGCTTGGTGAACGTCCACGTTACCGAAGACGGTGGTGATTCCTACAACCTCATCACCTGGGAAGGCGTGCAGGGCCATGAGGATGGCCACAGCGTCGTCCACACCGGCGTCGGTGTCCACTAGGAGATGCATGGTCAGCAGAGTCGGAAATGGCTTCAGTATCAGCCCCTAAAGTTATAACCGCTTTATACTGATCATTTTAACAAGTCGATATAGACAGGTTATGATGTTCTGTAGGTTCAAGTGTAGCCATGTGTCGTTGAAGTTGTTTTTGAAACGGAATGCTGCGTGTTTACTTGTTCATTAGTGTCCGAATCTTCTCTGGAGTGGACGAGTCGTTGTAGTGCAGACTGCAATACTTGATTGTGTTGAGCAATTCCACCGTTGCTCCGTTCTGCTTCCAATGCACGAGTTCCTTAATGCATCGTTTGATCTGATATCAAGAGGGTAAACAAGTTTTAGAACTAGCCAATGTAGACGATGAAAGAGTTTTTATCGTACCTTAACCTCCGATTTGGAGCCAAATGCGCCGTGAACTGCAGTGTGGTCGTATAGGATGATGGCTCCAGTCATGGCACGCAGGTAGTTCATCATGGGGCGGCCGTCCTTTGGTCTGCCGAAATTAAAGGTTAACATGACTGACAAAGGGGAATCTAGGCAAAAACTTCAGTTGTACCTGTTGCCAGACATTGAGGAGCACCGAGAGTTCGCTAGCAGAGCTGATACATCCACTGCTGCTGGCTCTTTGGTCATGGCGCACTCGATCGCTCGGACCAGCGCTTTCAGCATGGGGCAATGATCGGCCACGAAGAATGACATCGCGTTCAGTGGGGCATCAGTGAGGCTACAAAATATAGCACCGCAATGGTAAGATAATTGGTGAGTATGAAGATAATACTTAGGAACGACACACACCTCTCCAGTTGGTTTGACACCGCGGTGTTGACTGCGATAAACCGTCGGAAGTGGCTGAGATCATTCTGAATATCGGGCGTCTTCGCCTTGAGGCTATCAAAACCCACTGCAAATTCTACCAAACTCGCGATTTTTTCCATGAGGAAAGCTGCAGCCTTCTTAGTTGCTGAACCGAGAGGCAAAATATACTGTGAGCTTGTAAGAGATATATACCCGCAGCCACCAACAACGTTTAGCGTACATTTTTGGCTGGAAATCTGGACCAGCGCTGCGAAAATTGTCTCTACAGAGCGATGTGTAAAGTTAATATCGCTTGCTTTTCCTTGCTTAATTAGAGTCCGTACCGATATCGATCGCAAGGTCGTACCAAGCACGGATCGCGATGATGTTTGGGGCCAACCTCGTGATCAGCTCCATCTTCAGATCCTCATTATTTGGCTCGCGGATGGACTGAGTAAGTTAACGCCAGTAAGTCGCTTCAGTCCGAATAATGAATACCCCCTTTTTGAACCTGCCTTTTGGATGAGTTGAAGACATCCTTCGTAGCACTGTAATCGCACTAGTGCATTATTGGCCTGTGCGAGGATATCGTCCGACTCGGACGCGAGGTCTTGGCACATTTGGTCGATTATGGCCTCTGCATGCCATTGCATGCCCAATGATCAGTGAAAACACACAGTCAAAGACAACTTCACTCGTACCGGAAAAGCTTTTGTCGGTGCTGTGACGCAGTGAGAAGTTGAATATTCGCGGCATCCTGACCCTCCAGGTTTCGACTGTGGCTGGCGTCTGCTGTGATCAGTACAACCGAAGGATGGAGCACTACTGCGAGGGATCCTGAGAGAGCGGAGAAGAATCTCGCCCCAGCCTTCCGTTGAGCAGTTTAACTATAGCTGCCGCTTGAAACGACCGCAGTGCAGCGATGAATCAACGCAACCTAATCTTGCTGGTGAATTGAGTCATGACAGCAGATTGAGTCAAACTCTGATGGCTGCCGACGAGATTTTCAACGATCTCAATCTCGTACTGCAACTCAACCAGCACATTCAGGGCGTCTCGACCAACCACGCCAATGACGCGCGACTACGTAGTCCTACAACGGGATCTCTCGCAAAGCAGACGTCGTTCAATGTACTGACCAATCTCGCGTCCGTGAGTTACTCTGAGGACCGAGATGATGCACAATTCGACCATCAACGATCGATTTTCCTATCGGTTAGTTCAAGTGACCTCCCATTCCACTTACAAGGTGACAAAGAGTTCAATGAGGCCAGTGCAATGGCAAAACGACGAGCTTTGCGCTTTTCAGAGCTGATCAAAACTCGGATCGAGTTTCTGTGGGAAGTGGCAGGAGGAAAGAAACAAGCTGAAATGGCTCAACGTATTCGTCAACAGCAATTGGCAGACGTCGATCAAGGACGTGGTAAAACTGGACAGCAAAGTGTCCGTCGAGTAGGAGCAGAAAATCGAATTAAACAGCTACTCCCCCCACTAGAAGAGCTCGAAGAAGAAGACTACATGGAACTGATGCTGTTGATCTTCAAAGTGTTGCGAGATGATTTCGTGCTGGAACTTGCACATAAACAGATTCAATGCGACTGGGAAGTGGACAGTCATCACGGGAAAACACTGAGTTTCGATCAATTCTTCGCGGCAGTGTTTGAATTAGTGGATGTTTGGACCTGCGATATGGAGGAGGCCACGTACGAACGCTTTCTTCATTTACTTGCTCGACGTATTACACGGAGAGTTGCAGTGTTTTTGGATGGAGCCGAGTTGAAGCTTTCACTGTCGGACAATTTCGAGCCTGAAGTCGTGGTTAAATCCATTCCGCTACGAACTATCCCCAGATTTGTGTCTGCCGCTCGAATTGTTGCCGGTACTGGGATAACCACAGTAGGAGAATTGGCCAAAGCAGACCCAAAAGTCGTAGAGCGTGAACGACTTGAATTCATCCAGCGGAATAATGGAGGTGTTGTCCCGGAAGATCCCAGAAAGATTGGGCAGGATCTACAGACTCTCCTGGCAATGTTTAAAAGCATCGCACTTCAGTTTGAGAATATTAACTATACCCTTGACAATTATGTGTTACGTAGGGTACCGACCGCTGCAGGCCCACGCCCACAACCTGGAGAAAATAGTAGAGGAGACGGTGAAGTTGTTGCTGGGCAGAGCCGAGTTTCTGCGAATGGAGAAGTTTATGTTGATGCTGGGAGCAACGATGACACTTGTCCTGTTGGAAGCAAACTGCCAACAACTAACGGTGGGAGTGGTGAAATTTACCATAGTTTTTCCAGTAAAAGTGACGCTGAATTAAGGCAAACCCAGGGAATTGCTGGTAGTGGAATAGTGAATGGATCTGTCCACGAAGACTACACACAGAGCACTGGTTCCGGACCTCTTGTTCTAGATAGCAACGTTGCTGCGGCTCACAGCTCACTGAACAAGAGGAATGAAGGTTTGACTGACAGCAGAACTGATCATCATCAAGTCAAACCTCGAGCTCGAGGCGCGAGTGAGAGCAGCCCCGACTACTTCCAACCGATGAACACTATCCACGACTTGCAACTCGCTGATGCAGTTGTCGTGAACACATTGCGCTCGACTTTTTTGATTGAAAAGGCGATTTCAATTGAAAGACAAACCGAATTACTGGCCATTCGAAGCGAATTAGTAAAATTCGGTGTTGATAGTGAAGCAAAAAGGCTCTCAGAGGAGGCAGCGCGAGACCGATACAATGCTCTGTATGACTTGCTTGTACTTCGAGATGGTGAAAGCCTGAAGACACTCGCAGGCGTCATGCTGGAGCAGATCAAGTTGGAATTGAGTATACACGGCATCATAGTTGAAGACGAAGAAGACGTCGAAGAAGTGTACGACGGCTTCTACGATTCTGTCGTGACGGGAACAGGCGACTCCATCGTTCAAGATGCCCAACGCTGGATGGAAGGTACTGTTCAGGGCAACAAAGTCAACGACTACATTCAGCATGATTTCCATGAGCTCAAGTCAGTTGATGAGGTGAATCTGGTGGGAACCACAGGTGGAGACGAAGACCTTCTTGCACTTTTGGCTAAGGATGCCGATAGCGAAGATGAAGTTGATGAAACCCTCAGCAAATCCACCGGAAGGAAAAATTCCAGTCCAATTCAAAGGAAAGCGAGTCGAGCAATTGTTCAAATTCCACAAGTTGCAATCCTCCAAGACAAACAAACCAAGTCACCAGTAGGTCCGGTTAAAGACTCGTTACCATTACCCCACTCTCCACCAGAACAAGTCACCCTGTCAATGAAAGATGATGGAGACCATGACACGGGCGAAAAGAAGAAGAAACCAAAGAAGAAGAAAAATGGTCACGAGAAGTCGTCGTCTTCACATATTGCTGTATCTCCACCTCCTGCTCAGACTTCAGCACCAGTAGAAGATAAACGTGTCGTAAGCGGGGACCACAAAGAGAAACCACTACCACTAGCTGCAAGCCGCAAGCCCAAACTTACGATCTCAACTCATGTAACTACACAAGCTGAAATCCTGGAGAATAAGGCTGTCGATGAAAACCCAAGTCTTGGACCACCAATCGAAGCAACTGATGCATCTGCACCTGACGATGCAAAGCGCAACCGATCGACACTGACCTCGCACCACGGTCGGTCTAATGCTGGACTCGAGATAGATGCTGATTTAGGCGAAAAGGGTCATCACGACACGTCTGAACAGCATACAGCACGTGAAGTTCTCAATATTGCCATTAGTTTTGAAGAAGATGATGGTACTCCAGCTGCCGGAGCAAGTGTCGACGCTGAAAGGTGCTTTACGTCTCGTAGAATCCATTCATTTTAGGGATGACTACTAACTTTCGTCATGTTCTCGTTTGGGAGGCCGATTTCAATGGAGCCCAAGGTGCCAAAAATCGTAATCGGTGGCTCCGCAAGCGCCAAAAACGTTCCTGTTACTGGGCGCTACATCCAGCTCTTGGGGCTTGGAACAGTGTTGATCACTAAAGTCGAGCGTGATTTCTTCCAATTGTTACGGTCACATGAAGGTCTCGACACTGACCTGGTAAGTGCTCACCAAAAAAACTGATCAGATTGACCAAAGGCTGACATTTCGCTCCGATTTGTTTCCTGTGATGTTGAAGGTGTGCTTCGACATTGGGACTGAGCTTGACACTGCAGTGGATAAACTCCAGACAATTCAACGTCAAGTAGGCAACCGGGTTGTCCTCTTTGGTGGAAATCCTGATGAACCCGAGAAAACCCAGCAAGTTGCTTTGCAATGCCTTGCGCATGGGGCACTTTACTTCGCTATGATACCATTTGACTTTCCTCGGTTACGAGAGAGGATCATGTCATACTTTGAGAATTCCAAGCAGCCGTACATCCTACGACAACGAAAACCACCCGGCCAAACAGTTCAAGTGGGCTCTTCGATCGGAATTGGCAGCCTCTTTGCATTGCATGATGAGCCTCGCAAAGCCTCGATGAGTGTTGCATATGCCAAGACGCCTCGACGCAAAGTCGCAGTGGCGATTCCTGCTCTTCCGTCTCTGTCGCATTCCCCACGTGAAATCCCGCAGTCGTTACCGCAGGGATTAAACGAGGCTCGACGGGCTGACTTCACTCCGATCGCACCCAGCACACCTCGATCTGCCCAGTCCAGAAACAGATCACCTCGCTTTTCGACGGCAATGAACAAACTGATTCGATAAAGTCTTTGGAGGCGAGAGAGTGCCATTAAGCAAGTCCAAAGCTCTCGGTGTTGTAAAATTCTGTGTCGATTTGCGCTCCATTATCCGACACGCTTGATCTTGGCAGGAGGTTCCCCCTTAGCGTACTGGATAGCAGCCATCAGGTAGTCAACTACACGAAGGCGAAATAGCAGGTTGAAATGCTCCCACCAATAGCCCAGCGATGTCAATATCCCGGCATTCCCTCCTTCAGCTGAAGATGAGTACAATGCAGAATGCCCGGCCACAGCGTAGTTTCCCATGATCGAAAATCTCTCCCTGCGTTGACAAGATCAAATCGCTGGTCAGCAGCGTTAACAATTTTCAAGGAGATTCAGGGAAATTCGTACCTGGTAGTTCCTCCCAAATCCTTATTCAGAGCCCGAATCATGTTGTTCGTCCGAAAAACAAACAACATGTCCCGCGGAAGCTGCTCCAGAAAGTCAGTGACCTGTGTACCACATTGTCAGTGCGAGGTTTCGATCCTTCATAAGGAAACTAAAGCTACGTACGTTGGAAAAACGCAAATTTTTGAGGTTGTCCGAAAGCTTGTTGCGCTCGGACTCGCTCATGGACGCGTCCAGACGCCCTTTGTGGTTGATCGTCCGGTACGTAAACAGCAGTGGCAAGTATTTTGCAAGTTCTCCCACATTTAACCTCCTGCCACAATCTTCCAGCAGAGTGCTGTCACGCATCAGCATAGCTCGCCACAAATCGCAGTACGTCTTGCGGACTTCACCATCCAGCTCACGGTAAAGTCCATGGTCGAGTAAAACGAGTTGTTCCTTGCGTTTGGCTTGAGGATCGGGGTTGCGACGCACGAAGATATTACCAGCATGAGGATCACAGTGAACGAATCCGTGGCAGAAGACCATTTCGCTGAACACTTCACACAGCACACGCGCAACTTCAGGTGGATCAAGGCCAAGCTTTTTGATAGCGTCAATCTGCGAAATCTTTGGCGCGGTGATAAATTCCATCGACATCATCCTCTTCGTGCTAAGATCGTCGAAAACGATCGGCACGTAAACGTCACTATTGTGCTTTAAACAGGATGCGATGCGCCGGCTATTGTTCTTTTCGTTTTCAAAGTCCAGCTACAGAGCAAAGAATAAGTTAGTTTAATAACGTCACCATCAAGAGTTCCATCTACAACCGCACAAATGTACCTCAGATAGCAATGCGCACTTGAACTCGGGAAAGAGCCACTGGATCTGAACGTCAGGGAAATAGTACTCTGTGAGTTGGAATGCCCACTTGATGACCTGAATGTCCGCTTTCATCTGCAACTCGAGGTGTGGATACTGGACTTTCACAGCCAACTCTCGACCCTGGTGATCCACTGCACGATGCACTTGAGCCAGTGATGCCGACGCAATTGGCGTCTGGTCGAAGTCCTTGAAAATCTCCTGCCAATGTCGTCCCATCTCCGCTTCGAGTGTCTGTTTGACCTTGTCGAATGAAACAGGTTTGGCCTGATCCTGCAGTTGGGCCAGCGTCTCCGTATATTCCTTGGGAAGTCCATGGTTGAACGTGGCCAGTTGTTGACCGAACTTGGTGTAGATTCCTCCGTTTTGGAAGCACAAGTGGAGAAGTCGTTGGGCGATGCGTTGGTTGAGCTCCTGCAGTTTAGGACGGTAGTCTGGGTCATCTCTCTCGGTTCCTTTGAAGTGAAGTCGATAGTCCCAAACCACTTGACCCCCAGTAGTGAAGACTCGCAATGATCGTGATAAAATGTTGCTGGTTGGAAAGAGAAGATGGAGTTAGTGGATAAAAGCGATGAACATTTCAAAATTATTTGAATATTTACGCGTTAGCTTCGTCGACCACGTAGACGCTACCCGAGAGCAGCGTAAGTGCTGCAAGCGACTGCCTCGCACGTGTGGACAACAGGCGAGATGTCATGGCGAGCCAGCTTGAGGAATGGGAGGCAGCGCACCAACCGCAGATTTGGGAATGATTGCTACTTATTATAGGTCATGTTGTCCAATTGAAAAGAAAAAGGACAAGAATACATTTGAGAAAGGCTGGTTTTCTGTCTATCCACTTGTAACGTACGACTGACTACCAACACCAAAGCGTCTAGTGATCATTGACATACATTTGTGCACATGTGCAGTTATCAAAGTGGTGACTTCGCTGCGAACTTCATTCTGGCTGTGGGGTTTACTCAGGTTGACTTACACGCAGTCAGTCTTGTTGACGTAAAACTTGCCATCGATAGACTTTTCGCAGCCGCAGGCGCCCGTGTTGGGATCTCTGATGCAGCCCGTGCCGACACCACCGTTCGTACCGTTGCCACTGTTCATTGCACACAATCAATATTAGTAACGTCATATCACTTTAGATCGAAAACACACAGCAGAATTACGTACTTCCAGAAGAACGTCCAGCAATCCGGATTAGCCTTCATTTGTTTCTTGGTCGGACCATCGCACGTGTACGCAGAGCACGTGCCGTACGGGTAACCGTGGTTACCGTCGTACTGGTGGTCCTGCACGAAGACGGCGAAGGTCTGCTTGTTGTGCGTGCGGGTGTTGTGCGAGCACTCAGCAGCCTGAATGGCCGTGGACACCTTCGTCACCTGGCAGTTGTAGGCGTTCGGGCACTTGCCCTTACTGTTGGTGTGGCAAGGGGCGAGAGTCGCAGATACGAGCGCTGGGGCTGCAAGGAGAGCGAGGACGAAGGAGACGCGCATGTTGATTTAGAGTACTGGTGCTTTGCTGCTAGAAGGAAATTGAAAAATGAGGTGGGGTTTCTCGCTGTTCGGCCACGGGCAAACTACATCTTGACGGCTTGACGACTCGTACAGGTAGTTGATTTCTACCACATCTGTGAGTCCGATCGATCTGTATCTGCGTGGTGCCTTTCCAACTTTCCAGCTGGTACAGTTCGTTTTTGCTGTCAACCATTCAGCATTCGAAACGTATTCTGTCCCTACAGCCTACTGTACCCCGTAGTGAACTTACCTGTATTCTTACGTGTACATACATGTGTTCCGGTCTGCCTCAACCGATAAGGCAGTGTTGAGTCAACGCACTCCCTGCCTCAGCAACTCGAACACCTGGCGCATACGTGCTGCTCGTACCCTACAAGCCAGATGGCTGAATATGGTCGCTGTTCGCAAACAAAACGAAAAAAGTGTGCCCGCAATCGATCATGGCGTTACCGGTACATGTACTTGGCTTGTTCTGCAAATGTTAAGGCTCATCTTTTTTGTTTGTTTGTGGTAAAACGGACCGAGATTCGCGTGTATCGGACCTGATTTGGATTTGTACAATCTTAGCTCTAAGATGCTCTAAGAGCAACTTCACCAGTGGAGCTATATCGATGCTAACGACAAATTTAGCTGCGCAAAATAGCCTTTGACTAATGCCAACCAAATGCTAGAAATAGCAGAAGGCCACCTGATACCAAATTTCACTTGACCTTGGAAGTAGCTGCAGCTAAAATAGCAGTGCTGCTGCGAAGAATCGCTATGCAAAACTAGCGTTGACCATTTTTTGCATTTATCATATCTAGCCCGATTTGACACTGGAGGCTCATAATTGTGACGTACCGTACTTCACAGAAAGGATGCTTTCGGGTTTCTTCATTTGGCACTCAAACGAGATAGTTTTAACAAGCGATTTCAGGCTCAAGTGTACCAAAAATCGCTGATATATGGGTGTCTGCAAAAGTTATAAAACCTGCACGGTACGCTACAAACTTGCGGGTCATTTGTGTGTTTTATTCATGTACCAGAGGAATTATGCTACGGTGCCAACTCAGTTATCGAAACTAAGCCTCGGCCTATTTAAAATAAAACTTTTAAAGAGTTCTTTTTGGGGACGAAGTCCCCACTTATAATCATCCATCACTCCTCTTTGATCTATTTCTCACTTACCTAATATTGTGCGATCTATTCGAAATTTCCGAGATCGTCTGAGTGACACGAGCAGCCCAATCGTGCACCCAATACAGCAGCCTGTCGTACGGAATAAACCTCTCACTCGCTCACCGTTAAGAGACAATCACTCCCATTCCGCATTCTACAGACGCTGACCATGACTAGCGCGCGCACTGAAGGCGCCGTATCGACGCCACTGCGATCCCGCTCCAGCGCAGTCAAGCGCGTGTTTCTCCGTACAGGTTGCCCAGTCACACATCACGAGAGAGAAGCTCTTCTTTTCAACCCGGATGGTCCCCGACAAGCGAAGAAGTGTCTACTTCAGCGGGACAAAGGAATGATTCGGAGAATTCTCTTGCGGCCCCTGCGACTACCCCGGCAGCAGTATTTGCTCCAGAAACGCCTGGAACTACCTCAGCAACAGTAGAAACTACGCCAACTGGATCAGCAGCTACACCAGATAGGCTGTACCAACTATTGTGCGGCCCATCGTGAAGGCGTCGATCAACCAGCGCGATACGTCGGCCGAGCCGCTCGATGATGCCGTTTTCAACGGAAGATCGCTCTGTGATATCATGAAGGCACTCTGTGAGAAGTTCTCTTCTCGCGTGAAGAAGCAAGCAGTCAAGTACGAGGGTCTGGAGTGTGGAGACACCGCAGTTTGCTGAATGGCCAAAACTGATGCAGTTTAAGGCGAAGAAGCGCGTCGTAGACTCGCTGAAGTCTGAGCAATCATGGAACCAGTCGTTGGTGGCAATGCGTGGAAGTACTGTGACTTTCATGGCCAATGAATATGGCATGGCAATTGCAACAGCAAAGGATCGGGATGATTTCACGAAGGCGTGTATTTTGCCTGGGGAGACTGATCGTGCTGGCGCTACAGCGGAGTGTTCGCTGCGAGACGTTGTGGAGGCGATCCGACAGAAATGGGGAACTACGTTCCAGGCGCTGCACTTCCGTGTATTGCCTCTTTGTGGCTGTCTTGACGCGCTAAAATGTTCTGGTAGTCTCATAGACCTTGTTCCAGTTGCTGATAGAGCGCTCCGACTTGTTGAAAATGTGTGCAAGGTGTCTTCTTGAGTACCCAAGCTTGTAGTATGTGTACAAGCAATGATACACCGTGTTGGGGGTGGGCGTGCTGCCGTGTTGCAGCTTCCTCCATGGCCTTTCGCGCGCTGCGCATTGCGCACTCACTTCAACATTCGTGTGGACCACACACACACAACCATTCAGAGCCCCACCAGAACCGGTTCGAACCAACTTCAACACGAGGTGTCCAATTTTTTTATCGACGGGACATCTCCATCTCTCCACGACCGAGCAAACCCTTCAGTCGAGATTTTGCCGGCGAGGGCGCACAGGCCGCATCGGCGGCCGGCGAACTACTCAAGCATGAACGGTGCGTACATCCACGACTGCTAGAAGTGGTGCTTTCTGGGCTGACTTTCTTTTCATTTTGCTGGGAGAATACGCTGGCGACGTCCAAGGGCCTGTGCAGCAACGCAGGCAGGTGCGGGGATCGCACTGACGAAGCTGGCAGCAAAGGTATGGACTCACATGCGTGTGCTGCTGTTGCTTTGATCTCACTGGTGGTGCTTGTTGCGCTTGTAGAACACCCTGGCGACGTCCAAGGCCCCCAGCGACGTCTCCAAGCGTCTTCGAAGCAGGCAGCAAAGATGGAGAGCTCGCATGCTGTGGTTGAATGTGATGCTGTGACTGATTGCTTGTGGTTTGCTGTTGCAGATGACGTCCGAGGATGCCAGCGGCGCAAGTTGGTGCGGGCATGCACGCGACGAATCGAGCAGCAAAGGTGACACCGTGTTGTTTTGCTGTTGGAAGGACTGCATTTGTCTCACTGCTTGTGTTTTAGTTTGCTCGCAGAGCGCACGGGTGATATTCAAGGACGCCTGCGATGGTGGCGCCGACGCACAGGTGGGAACTCACCGAAGTGCAGGATGTCGCTGCTGGATACGGCGCTGGCATCTCACGGCTTCTGGTTGTGCCTGCAGAGCCCACGTGGGGCGGCCAAGGAAGCCAGAGACGCGTCGTCGCAGGCTCAAAACGCCAAGGTGAGATCCAGCTCAAGCGCTGGATGTAATGGGGAAGGATGACACCATCGAGATGATTGCGCGGTTTATTGCATTACTTGCCGAAGCTGAACGCTAATAACCTAACTACTCTGCATAACGCTGCGTAGTGTGCCGAATTCGGAACGGCGCTCCTTGGGAGCGTGTGAAGTATACATTCTGGAGTGGCTGCTGCTTGTGTGCAGTCACGTAAGCTGGTCTTCAAGCCACTTGGTGACATCGGCGTCGATCAAGTTGCGGGTTCCAGCAAATCTCCGATCCAGGTCGGTGGTCG
This sequence comes from Phytophthora quercina, assembly GCA_014706105.1. Classification (NCBI taxonomy): domain Eukaryota; phylum Oomycota; class Peronosporomycetes; order Peronosporales; family Peronosporaceae; genus Phytophthora; species Phytophthora quercina. Next base: position 141,540 of record JACBOW010000091.1, on the reverse strand, counting down.
TTGGGTGTTGTATTTGTCTGCTTGTGTGTGTGTCGATGGCAAGGTTGGCCAATTTGTCAGCGACCCTGTTGTGATGACGGTAGTGATGTCTCCATATCGTGACTTGACGCTCATCGGCTAAACGATGGCAATTCCTGTACAGGCGCTTGATACGCGTGCTCCTTGGAGGCCTTCGGTCTTTCATCATAGTAATGATGAGCATGCTGTCTCCAATAATTTGCATGCCCTTCAGATTGTGGCTCGCAGCGTATTTTAGTGCCATCAGCAGCCCCGTGAATTCAGCCACGTTATTTGTCGTCCGGCGCGATCGTAATGACACACATCCCAGCCACTCAACATCAGGTACTGGTGTTTCGCCACGGAAGCTATATATTATAGCACCTCCTCCACCAGGTCCGGGGTTCCCTCTGGAACTTCCGTCGAAAAAGGCAACTGTTCGATGTCATGGTGATGTCATCGGGGATTCCTCAGAGAGAATCGGCTGAGCTAGTGTCCTCGTTACAGTCATGGCCGCGTGGTATCGCGCTAGCCCAGGTCTGTTGAAAGGCACAGCCGAACTTATGCAGGCAACCGCCCGGCTGAGCTGCAAATTGATACCATCTCGCGTAATTGGCATCGCTTGAGCAACAGTAAGCTGTGGATGTAGTGTGCTGATTCGCCTCTGCCAGATAATCTGCAGCGTTGTTAGCACCGTTAGTGCCCACGCTCGCTGTACTTCGTCGTAGACCACGTCTAATACCTCCGGCAGTACTTTTAGGTGAGTGTTAGCAACCCGTTGCTGGCATTGCTCCATTACCGTTGCTGTACTGCGGGTATTGTTACGGAAAAGATGTCGGGAGCCATTTTGGTAGGGACATATCCTGCGTTGCTCCAAAACGACCGAAAGGCGTCCCAATACGTGCGTGCTGTTGGACACTGCCAGATCAAGTGTGTCAATGTAGTGCAACCTGCGCTGGAACACCCATGTTCAGTACATGCGACCTGATTGGTCACTGAATTTCACATCCGTAGCTTGTGCAGCTTGAAGCGGTGCAATAGTTGCATTTGATAATTGGTAGCTCCCTCAACAGGGTAGATCCGTCTCCATTGAATCGATCCTAGCGCTGCACCGATAACTGGGTGTCCAGTTTTCCATTCGTCTTCCAATTTGGATATTTTGCGCTTCGCTGCTGCTGTCTGCTCCGTCGCTAGTCGCTTTTTGATTGATCGCGTCGATCTTGTCCATCTACGCTTACCTGCCCATAGCGCTGAAAACCCTGACGTCCATTTGTGTGGTGTTGTCCAGGTAGATACCAGCGGTTGCCCGATGCTGTTGGCGATAACTTTATCCAAATAGCGTGGTGCCAGAGCTCCAAGTGTAGTAGCCTGCTGGCCCCAGATGTGTAAAATGGTTGGATTCGGGTGAACTGTTAGAACGAGTTCATGGTGAGGGTCATTTCCAGCGTGATGAAGAAGTATAGTCTGCCCAACCGGTTTGCGGATCAGTAATGCTGGAAATGCAGCTAATAGGGACAGCGTGAATTCCCTAAACTAATGCGCAATAGTTGATAACATAGGTATCGTGTAACGCGTTGGCTTAAAAACCACAACTCCTCTTTGCTTCCATTCGATTGTAGTCACCTCACCAATGGTGGCTGCTCCTCGAAGAACATATTTGAAAGCCTTTGTCACTCCAACGGCTTTGCCAGTAGAATCGTGATACGGAATTGAACGGGGATGCACATTGCAGATTCCATCCGGACAAATTGCCCCTGGACCACCTCCCGCTGCGCGACCACATCGAGCAGGGCTTTCTGTACGATTGATCTCATATCGCACTCGAGTCCACGCCGAATCCAAGTCGTACGGACGCCGTTCGAGTGCTTGAATTGTTTTCTGAGGTTTGCCGCGTCCGCAGAAATATTTGGTTCTGCTAATACTACAGATGCAAGTGGTTCCCCCATTGTCCAAAGACCTTTTAAAGCTCCTCGCATCGGCACTCGAGACCAGGTCGGTGTAATGTGATCTGTTAGTTCTCCTTCTGCTGCACGTAAAACGCCGCCAGCAGATCATTCCCACGGGTTGCTAGTACCAGTGTGGTGTCGGGTTTCGACCGAACAGTGACAGCTCGGTCGCAGAGCCAACTGCCGCAGAACCTTTCGGTGAAATGTTGTTCTCGGTCCTGATTGGCCCCTCGGCAGAATGTTGGTGACGCGCCAGCGACATCTGAGGATCTCGGTTAGCCTAATATAACCTGGCCGAGGTACCCAGAATAGGCTATTTTGGGTTTGTATCCATCTCAGGTATCCAGTCGGTCGTACCCACGCGAGGTCTCAGGAGCCTCCCGCCGAGATTTGTTTACACTTGATATTTGTATATAGGATAGGACTCATCAAAAGATGACAGAGAGGGGCTCTCAGTGCCTCTCATTGACAGAAATAAAAACGCAGTCTTCCCCCCAGCCAAACAAGGGTCAAGTCCGTCTACGGTAAGCCTAGCTGACTAACTGTAGGGCCAGGACACGCTCGGTTGTGTGGAATGCCTGTTGGTGGACTCGAGGTACGTTGAACCGAGAGTTTATCAAGGTAAGGCCAAGAGGAGAGTGTGATCGAGAGTTCGGCCGGCCAGAGAGTGTCGGTCTGTGTGTTTTCGTGGGACCCGAGGGTTCTTACGTGTATTAGACTTCCCGCCGAGGTCTACCTCAGCACCCCTGTACTAGGCCTGTCAAGGTTTTATCCAATAATTTCTCGAAGCCTGTATTAGGAGAACGAAGCACATTCAGTGGACGTGGTATCGCGTGATGAGCCTCCCAGAGACTCTCCGTCCTCAGGCAACAGTGGGATACCCGAACATCAAGTTTTCATCCGATAATTTCTCGAAGCCTGTATTTGGAGAACGAAGCACATTCCGTGGACGTGATATGGCATGATGGGCTTCCCAGAGACTGTCCGTCCTCAATCAACTGTGGAGAAGTGCCACGGATAGAAACGGCCGCGCAGCTGCTGATCGCGGAAGCACGACGAGGGAGTTCCGATGGATCGCAATGACGTCATGAAGATGGGCATGATCGGCAAGAATGACGGTATGGGGATTACGACATTGGACTTAATGGGATGATCTACAATTCTATAGATCAAACTAGATCTAGATGTCTGATCAACCTTGGGCCATATATTCAGATCAACCTCGATCTGCAAGCCTAGATCGACGTTGATCTACACGTCTGGATCGACCTCGATCTGCGATCAGGTACAAAACAAGGAGCAGTGTGTGGCACGTGTCCATGGGTTCGGAGGGACGACGAACCACAGCCACAGGATAACTTTTGGGATAGGATATTGCGTGTAGGCTTAACACAAACAGAGTTGATTTTCCCCTTTACGACAAGAGTCTTTGGCATCGCAACACCGGGCACGGGAAGTGTATTGGCCCACCCGACGCTACGCGAGAGACCTCATCCAACGTCTAAGGAAGCGAAGAAGGAACACCAGAGTTATCTACTTGGCCGGTGCTTCCATTCATCATCCCTCATCATCAAGACCCCGCCAAAGGAAGCGGCAAGTACGAGTATTGGAAAGGAAAGATTTACACACCAACAACAAGGCCAACAGGCCCAGAGTTCTTCTGGCCTTGAACGTCGATCTCGAACACTCGATCGAAGGTCCAACCCCTAACTGGCGCAGCGTGTAGAAGTATCCGCGTTGCTACCACAAACCCCGCTGTCCTGCCAAGACACGACCAAGCCCCAGCACCTAGCGCATCCTCCGAGACACCCTAAGAGCGACCCTGCCTCACCTACGGGTACACAAGGTGAGAAAGGCATAACATCCCACGGATATCGGAGTACCCCTCCGTTAATCGGTACGTTCGGGCGCCGTGTGCAAGAGGATACCTGTGATCAGCAATTTTCGCAGAACCACTTCGGCACAATGGTGCGCGTGCCCAGATCTTTGGGTGACTCAGGATATCACCGTGAGTCCCTTAAAGAGGAAACGCAAGCTGAAATTGGTCAAGGGAATCAAGCGTCGACGGAAGCTGGATCGTCGACGACGCCGCTGAATGAAGCGAGATCCACGGATCGGCAGAGTTTTGGGAGGAGCTCTACCGACGGAACAGAGGAAGGTCCGGCAACGGACTTAGAAGAAAAACCTCCTCCTCCTCCTCACGTCCCTTCGGGGACCCCCGCGGGTTTCGATGCGAATCGAGAGCTGCCGGACGAAAGTCCACCGGCGAAAGCCAAACAATCGCTCGGCCCTAAACCAAGCACCAAGAAGAAGGTTGCCAGACCGAAGTCCTCGCGGAAGAAAATGAAGGCTCCAGACTCGGGCGTCGAAGACGCCTTCACATCGGGACAGTCATGGACCGAAGAACAGCTAGAGATGGCGTATCATTCAGCAAGAACTCTTCGCGTTCTTGCTGAATGACCCAGCGATGCAGATTCTCCGACCGAAGATTCTTGGTGATATGAAGGCGCCCGTCACAGAGCCTGCAACGAGACTGAACAAGCTCGATGCAGTCAAAGCCCTGCCACACTTGCTGAAAGAGGCGGGAATCGTGGCGGGAGCATTCAACGCGGAAGAGCTCTTTGACCTCAAGTTGAGCGTTGTTACCCACACGCTCAGCAGTCTCTTCGATCAACTGAAGCTGGTTGTTGGCAAAACTAGCCGACCTACCAACACTGTGGGAAGCCCTCAGCTTACCCCAGACGACAATACAGGAGTGTCGTCACACTACGAGTCGGCAACAAAAGATATTGAAGTGGATGTAGACACGGACAGTGACAACGAGCCGCCACGTATGACGCTGGGCACCTCCAGAGCAGCCTTGTTGCGTGAACGCGCGGGGCGTGGAATTAACGCAACCGCGGAAGAGAACGCGGCCACAGGCGTCAAACCGACTCGTCGATCATCAAATACGCTGGAATCGTACTTTCAAGCTGCGATAGGTCGTTTCTGAGAGAGCAGCAAACGGCTGCGACCCCTCGGGAGTCGACAGCGATTGGAGAACGGGGCGTAGATATGGAGTCGGTGGAATCGCACGGCCATCGCTCGTCCACTGAAGAGTACGACCCAGACGATCTCGACCTCATAAAGCCTACACGCGCAGCCGTCGCCTCCACATCGACCGCAGCGGCAAGCGGACCCTCAACTGCTCCGCGTATCCGGGTCTCCGCGATCTATGAGCTGAAGGAATTCTCCGGTAAGGATGGCGACGAAGATAGAGCACGATCTTGGATCGGCAAGGCGAAGTCAGCGTTTATTCGCGATCAAGCGCCAGACGAAGAAAAGTGCTTGGTGTTTGGAGATCTCCTGACTGGACCGGCACGAAACTGGTACCGTCAACTGAGCCGTACAACGCGCAGCACTTAGAAGGACCTGCACCAGATATTTTAATCGCAGTACTGCGGACGTGGTGTTTCTGTCGCCAGTCAGTACTATCACGCCAGGAAGCGAGCGGATGAGTCTCCCTTGGAGTATCTGCACCTGCATAACGTAGCTGGCCTTCGTGCGCGCCTCCAAGTCAAAGATGGATCTGCTGAGGTTCGTCGCGAACACGTAGATCACTTAATAGAAACACTTGATGGTCGCGACTTAGCGGACCAGCTTGCGCTGTTGAAGATTCCCGATGCTGACGCGCTTGAGGGGACGCTTCGATCGAGACAATGCGCAAAGGCACGGCAGAGCAAGACTGTCTACGGATCGATTAAACCTCGCCAGAAGTCCTCGAACGCAGCCGTTCCTTCCGCTGCTGCTCGAGCGATCCGCGCAATCCATGTAGCGAGCGAAAGCAGTGAATCGGAAGTGGAGTCGGGCGGATCGGACGGCGAAACGAGTCTGCGTTGAGTGTACCTGGCTTCAGCTGGTGCGGACAGTGGAAACCAAGTTCGGCGGCCTCTGGATCAAGAGCCCAAATTGGACCGACAACCGAGATCGCCAGACATGGGGACGCCGATCCAACGCTGCTCGCACTGCGGTTCGAGGAAGCACACCGAGCTGGAATGCTGAAGACGTTTGACGTGTGAGAAATGCGGCAAACAGGGTCACCAGACGGATCGCTGCCTCTTTGTGTGCAAAGCTTGCGGCGAAGCGCACGATGCAGGCCAGTGTCCGATGGAGGAGTTTTACAACTTGATCCGTCAGTGGTACAACCCCACCAAGCACGCGGGCATGTTGCCGGAGATGGTCGAGAAGATGTTAAACTAGGACGCTCGCCGGGATGGAAACCGGTACGAGACGAGCGTTCTAGATAGTGCGTCTATGCATATGTCGAAAAGCAATCGGAGTCGGCAGTTAGCAAGCCGATGAGTCCGATCGACAATACATGTGATCTTCATGGATACTCTGCTGTCGCTCTGTCAAGTCTTCGCCAGGTCGATGAATACTCACGATCTGGGGTGACAATGGCCTTGGATATCTTGCCAGGAGAATCACGTGGTTACTGGAAATACCACGTCCCAGACAAGAAGTTCAAGCAGGCGAAAGCCACAGGGAAGATCAACAACGAAAAAACGAATCTACTGTTTGACAATGGCGCCGAGGTGTCCATCTTGGACACCGCCTTTGCTCGTAAGGTGGGGTGCTACATTGATGAAAGTCAAACATTAGAGTGTGAAGGTGTTGGCAAATCTCCGTACTTGGCGGACGGACGTACTCGATTGAAGATTACACTCGCTGGATCGCTAGTGTACTTTTTCGATGTTTGGGTGGGCCCGCCGACAGGTGGCCAAGACTTGAACCTGGGTATCGATTTCATGGTACCCGCTGGTATTCGCCTCGATCTGGCTGATGGGTCGATCAGCCTCCCGGATGAAGTGAGGATTCAGGTGGCCGGACGGCGCCCGATCTGTGGCGAGTCTGTGGACCATGTCACGTTGAACGAATATCAGAGTGCTCCGGTGGGCGGCTCGATCGAATTGCGGAAAGGATTCGTGCTATCAAGCCACCGCAAACTGTGGATCACACGCGGAGATCGATGGGTGCCGAGCGTAGTAGCTGGACCAGGCAAGACTCGCTACCTGCAGTTAACGAACGTGAGTGATCACGAGTTAGTGCTGCATCGAGGTACACGTGTGGGTATATGGCTCTCAGGAGATCGCGTGCCTCGCTCACCAGGATTTGTGTCGGTCGGATCACGCCGATACACCGAGTGGCAGAATCTCGCTTACCAAGCGACGACAGATCAACAGGACGCGACGCAGGAGGCAGAGAAAGGTGGCGTGGAAGACGTAGTGCCGGCAGTGGAGAGACCGCGGTACGAGACACCGACGGCTATTCTAAAGCGGGCGCCACCAGCGGTTGCGGTGCTGGACGCGCCGACAGTGCGGAATGATGTTCATTACGCTACGATGAGCCCGTCACCAGGTGATCGCGATACCTCGGTGGGAGAGATGTGCGGCAACCACTCATCAATTGATTACGCCACATCAGGGACGTCATCAGGTGATTGCGATACCACGGTGGAAGAGACAGACGACGGCCACTCATCAGGTGATTACGCTACCCCGGAACCGTCATCAAATGATGGTGACACCTTGGTGGAAGAGACGGGAGCGGATCAGATGATGTGTCGGGATGCAAATTCGGAGAAACTTCCAGCGATGAGTCCACTGGTCAGTGCAGAGACCCGCAATATCTCAGATCGCGATCAGGCGGAGAGTAAACAGTGGACCACCCATAATTACGCGAAGGAAGGACAGTCGCTCAGTGATTGCGAGCGCCCCGCGCATTCAGACTACCGCCGTTCGGACGGCGATGACTTAGCGGAAGACGATGAGGTCTGCCTAAAGGAGAGTGGTGAACTGTTTGCAGAGGATGTCGAGCAGCATTTAGCAGTGCTACCAGAGGTGGCCACGACAACTGATGAAGTCAAGGTTTCTTCGCATTCCGGACGATCAGCAAGCGAACCGCACCGATCCACCCGCCGATCGCAGCAACGCACGAGGAGATAGCTCCATGGAGAATGAACTTGATGAAAGTGTCAGAACCGTAGGTTGCACGGCAACCACGTTGGACGTCAGCACTAGAGATTTGGATCGCGACGATCCAGATGCGGACCGCATCGATCTGTTCAAGGTGGGAGAACCGAATCCTGACATGAGCGAATCCGTGCTGGGCTGGCGATCTTACATCGACATCCTGGTAACCTCTGACTCCTGGGACAATCTTTGCGATAAGGTGGACAAACTGCTGATGCCTGTGATCAGTGGAATCTTTCGATCAGTGTAGCGAAGAGTGTATGGGGACGCCGCAAGGTGGACTACCTTGGTCATCGCGTGTCGAACAACGCACTGGAGACTAATCCAAAGAACTTGGACGAGCTAGCCAACTTACCGTTTCCGAAGACCTTGCGTGCGATGCAATCCTTCTTGGGTAGTCTCAACTACTACCGCCGCTTCATCGAGGACTTCGCGATCTATGCGGCTGTGGTGGAGTGGATCAGCTGGATTTACCAGTGTTCTCGAACTCAACACACTTCGCCCAGACGCCGACTAACGGAGGGGGTACTCCGATAACCGTAGGGTTCGCTGACTTGTTCACCTCGTGTACCCGTCGGCGGGCGGATTCGCTTCTCTCGATGACACGATATGCGCAGTAGATGTGAGAACTTGAATGTCCTTGGCGAGGACTTGGGGAGGCGGAGCCTGCGTGGGTATTCCTGCACTCAGGTCGGGGTAGGTAGATCTTGGACTTCTTGGTCGTAGATCTTGTGGGTCCGATGTAGTGTATCGGATCCGGAGTAGTTGCCTTGTTGGGGGGTATATATTCCTTTACGTTGCTTGACCGCTTCCTAAAGCGGGATCTCCGAGGGACAGTTACTAGCCAAGTTAATCTAATAAACTGCCACTTAAGCTCTGGTACAAATGTCTTTATTAATGTATGGGCCAATGCTATATCCCAATACAAATGGACACTTATGCTCTACCAGGCAAATTCGGTTCTGAATTAGATAGTCCCTATACGCTACGGTCCCATCCTAAAAGGTGGTCCTAAAGGCTGGCTCTAAACTCTAACTTTGCCTCCCAGCCACCTGCTTCAAGATCAAGCCATCTTTGGCCTGAATCCCGCCTTACTAGTCCCATTTAGGCACTACCCCTAAGAAGGGTACTGATTAGGACACCGTAGTTCAAGATCAGCCTTGGTGGATCAGTGACAACTGCCGGATCCTCTTCCATCAGGATCCACAGAAAATATTGCACCCAGTAACGCCACACTCGCCTCCAGCCCGTGGTCGTTGCCGCACAACGGCATCACCGCGTGCTGCATTCTTCATCTTTCCGACTCCCAAGCAGACACCAAACTTCAGCAGTCACTCAACACCTCGCCATGAACACTAGCGGCGACGCCGGCTCCGCCGGTGGTGGATCTCCTAGCCACACACCATCCAGCTCTATGCCACCGAGCGGCGGGTCACCAAGTCGTACGCCTTCCATTCGTGCGCCACCAGGCGACGGATCCTGCTGCCACGTGTCTTCCCCTCGCGTGCCACCCGGTGGTGGCTCTTCACGTCATCCTTCACTACACGCCACGTCCGCGCCATCCTCAGATCAGGTGCCCCCTTTCGTCGGGCAAGGTCTCGGTCCTGGTCCTCCACTACCCTGTGCGCATTGTGACGCGGCGCCTTCTGATCCCGTGGCAGGTGTAACGCCCTTCGCGGTTGATCTGGACGCCGTGCGTGCAACTGCGACATCGCTGCAGACGTTTGAGCTCGTCACAGGGAGTTGCAGGCGGCGTATCAGCAAGTTGTCCAAGATCTCGTCGCATCTCGTTGTCACAATGAAGAACTCCATGCCCTGTTGGTCCCTCGCTTCGATGTTGCGCGGCGGTTTGTTTCCCTCGCCCAGCGTCGCTACGATATCGCTCGTATTCGTGCGGATCGTGCTGAGGAAGAAGCTGCGACGGCCAAGCGACAGTCTGGGCAGCTCCAGGACGATGTACGTGATGTCGGCGCCCTCAGTGTCCAATACGAAGTGCTGGAACAGTCTACGACCGAGATAATTGAGGGGCTCCAGGCTTACGCTGCGCAGTTGGAGCAGCAGCTTCAGGCTGGAGTCGGCACTGGTGGATCCCTGACTCTCCCACCACAAGTTGCACAAGGCCTGATCGACGCGAGGGAGCAGTCAGATCGTCTTCTCCAACATTCGCACGCTCTTGAAGAGCAGCTCAAGATTACCAATGATGCTCGGGAACACGCCGTGAGCCAGCGTTACGCCGCTAGAGACGAGTTGAACCAGACTCTCTTACAGTACCGCCAGAGAGTGGATCGTTGTCGTCGCCGCAAGGTCAAGATCAAACAGCTCAAGGAAGAGGTGGCTCAACTTCAATCGCAGACGCAGGCTCAAGCGTCAGCGGCGCAGCAAACTTCGGCGCAGCAAACTTCGGCGCCGCGTGAGCTGGAAGAGGCCCGTGACGAGATTAAGCGTCTGCGCCATAATGACGCACGGAAAGAGCGTCGACTCGCCGACTTCACTGACAAGGTTCACCAGTATTCCGACAACCTTCGTGATGCGCTGGAGGCACGCAACAAGGCGCAGCGGGCGTTGAAGACTTCTGACACGAAGCTGAAGCGAGCGCAGGGGCAGATGTCCAAGGCAAACGCCGATGTCGCGCAGATCCGTCGCCTCCACGAAGCCGCCTCAACCGAGGCACGACGTGCCAGTACGGAGCGTGAACAGACTCGCAAGGCCCGCAATCGTGCTGTACAAGATCGTGATCAGGCCCGTCGTGATCGCGATGAAGCCGTGGAGCTCCTCCGAGATTACCATCAGGATCGGACGGACTACGGCAACCTTGTTGACGATATCCAGCTAGTCTGTAGGCTCCTCCGCCACGACTACGACGCGCTTGAGATCGAGCACAACTCCGTCGCCTCGGAGCATCATTCGGCCTTAACTAGCTTGGCCACCATCGCGTCGACAGCACTGAGAAGCCCGTCTGTTGCGCCTTCCACGGCACCAGGATCTGGATCTGCCATCGTGGCTCGTTACATTCGTTCCGCCCCGCCACCAAGTTCCACCTCTTCAGTGGATCAATCGCGCCAACGCCCCAGTCGCAAGCGCAGCTCGTCGTGCTCAAGTTCGTCGGATTCGTCGCATAGTCATCACCTCGGCCGACTAAGGCGGCGCGCCTCGGATCTTCGACGAGTCCTGCCGCTGCTATCCAATCGCCCAGTCGGGATCGGATCCTACGGCTGAACGCCGGTAGCGGACCCGCGGTGTCGAACGGTGCAGACCGAGACGAGGATCAGGACAGTGACGGCGGCTCTGAGCAGGTTGCAGATCAAGTCGAAGATCTCGACGTTGGCTTGGGCAATGACCAATCCAGTGAAGATGACGCCAGTTACCATGGGCCTAACGCGGAGGACGCGTCAAGCCACGGTGAATCCAGCGACACCGACGATCTGGAGAGCGACTTGGACGACGAAGAGATGTTGGCAGCATAGGCCAGATCACGTTCGGACGCTCGATAGCGCCGGCAGTCCAGTGGTGATGGCTCAGCGGCTGCGCCAATTGTGATCTGCGGGAACGGTAGTCCGGATGACCCTTCCGATGATGACGACCAGGCCACCGCAGGCAGTCGCACACCGGGTGCCGGCAATGATGAGCACAGTGCGGCGTCTTCTCGCCGCGATCAAGCACCAACAGACAGTTCCGTGCCGGCCACCAGCGAAGTCGATCCAGATCCCCAGCCTCCAGCTCCTCTCGATATCGTTGGCGACGAGGGCTTCCAGCCTTACGGTCCTGCTGAGACCGTCATACCTGGGTTGCAACAGCCACGTACTGTGACTGCCGACGAAGTAGCGCCCTGGGATCCCGAGAAGATCACCCAGCTCTCGTTCGTCATCCTCACACCCGCGGCCATTACTCAGTCACAGATCTTGGTACCAGACTGGATGTTTCCATAGAGAGTGGGAAAAGGTGTCAGCTACCTGGATCCGTCTGCTTACTGCCTCGGACTCATCACCATGGCCAACATCCTCGCTCTGTACGACAAGAAACCGTGGAAAACGTTGGCGTCTCAACTTCCTGCACACTTGACGGAATCTACTTCGAGCCATCAAGACGTGATGTCGATCGCGGAGGACATTGACGCGTTCGAAGCCGACGAAGTCCACCTGCAGACGCACTGGGAGGTCACCCACGCGTTCCAGGTTCCAAAGAAGAAGAGAGACAAGGATCCGTGGATGGCCGCCCTCTATTCGGCCCGCAAGAACCGTAGTTCCCACTCTCATGATCACTACCGGCTTCTTCTGAAGCTTGTAGTCGCCAGGATACGTCGTATGGGTCGCTGCGACCTAGATCTCTTACTGGATCCGCGATTCATGCATTCTCCACGACCGGGTGAAGACACTACGTGGTTTCCAGGTCGTGAAGCTGTTGCAGAAGGCCGCGCACCTCCGGTCACTCTTCTAGAGGCAATGGTGGACTGCGACCGTGCCGATCCCTGGCGTAATCACTTCCGTACGGCCCCTGAGACTCATCCTTCGCTCCAGATCGCGCGTCTCCGACACAAGTTTGCACCCGCTCCTGCTGAGCGTGCTAACCAAGTCGCCGATCGCGAACTCTAACTCACTGCAGGATCCTCAACTTTGCTGACCCGCAAACATCCGCGATACAGCTAGCCAAGTCGCAGCTTAGTCCAGATCCAGCCATGCATATCGTTTCACAATCAACCCAGCTCCGCTATTCCTCCGTTGCATCTCCGTAGCATCACTTCTGATCATTCCGCTGCTCGAGTGCTGCACGTACACCAGTCTTGTCTGCCTTAGTTCCACTTGCCGGTACATCGCTTGCAAGCATTCAGGATTCCATCCAATAAGCACCAGTTGCTCAATTCACACACAATCAATAAGGATACAGCCGTCCTGTACACTTCTCGCTGAGTGGGTAAACCTCCCCCATCTGATCTGCAGCCAACCTGCAGAGCCATCATCCATTTCGTCCACAACAACGATCAACTCGTCGATGTAGATCCACCGCTACCTACTCTTCCTCGTGCGATTGCATCGCCTGGAAGCGGTTCCTCTTCGCCCGATCCGCTAAGAACTCGTGCAATAACGCACCGCAGTTCAGATCGATCTCGTCAACCCAAGTGAGCTCATCATACCCACGCCAGCGAACTTGGAATTCACGCAGAGTGCGCCCGTAGCGCGTACGACGACCCGTCCTCACGTCTATAATCTCTTCAACTTCGTATTCGTCTTCTTCCAGTGATCGATCCCAGCTGTCCTCAGGCAGTAACGCTTCGTCAAAGTCGACGCGATCCGCTTCTTCCACCATCAGACGAGTGATCGGTCGATCCAGGAACGACTTTACCAGCTTCAACTTCGAAACATGCACCACCGGGAATAGGCGGTAGTTAGTGTCAGCCGTCTCGAGCGCGCCGCATACTCGCTCACCATCTCTGCCACTCGAAATGGCCCATGCCACATGTGGGCAAGCTTCTTTGCATAACCTTCCTTCACCCGATCAAGATGGAGCCACACTTTGTATCCCGCCTCGATCTGATGAGGCGCCACATCTTCGTTGTGTCTCTCAGCATGATCAGCGATATCTTCACGTAAGCGATCGTTCACGTCCGCTCTGGCTTGCTGATAGTACTTCTGGATCCGGTATCGCCATCGCCGTGGATCAGCATCTCACCGCCGCGTGCTACCAACTGGTAGCGCAGCTTCGAGAGTGGTTCTAGGATCCCATCGGTGAAGTAGGTAGAAGGGCGTGTCGCCCCTCACTCGTTTGCGCTGTTGGCGACGCGCTCGCCTTGGCTACCACGTAACCGGTGAATAAATCCACCCAGATCAGCAATTCCGTATTTCCTTTGTGTGACTTCGGTAACGAGGGTATGTGATCCATCGCTATCACTTGAAAAGGATAGGTCGCTTGGATGTTGCCGGGTGACTCTCCACAGATCGTGGGTCGTCCTTGCCCGTCTCGCAGTCCACGCATTCACCCACAAATCTCTGCACACTCTGGAACATACATCTCCAGTGGAAATGACTCTTGATCCGCTGATAGGTCCGCCCAATGCCCTGATGACCGCCTTCGAGACTAACATGATAGTGGTGCAATAGATCCGCTTGGATCGTCTCAGGCGCTACTAGACGCATGCGTCCGTCACGTTCCGCATCGACCTTCTTCGTCGGCGGGCAATAGAAAGCAGATCACTGTCGTCCAGCTCGTAGTCTACCGCCAGCGTGCGACAAGCTTTGGCTTCCTTCTTGTCAAGATCGCCGACATCTCCGCGCAGGTACTTCTTCAGATTGGCAATCCAACTTTCTTCATCCTGGGCTTGGCGGATCCTATCCACGCGCAGTCGCCGGACAACGCCCTCGAGCACTTTCGGTCTCTGCGCCTGTTGGCTACGAGATCGCGTAGCTACCGCTGCTACATGCACCGTCAAGTTCTCCACGGCCGCATGGACAAGCACTTCGTCTAGACGATTCAGAGTCATCAGATCTCCTCGATCCGACTCGGACTCGATCAGCACACCGCTCTCTCGCTGCAACGCCGCGCTTGCCAAACCTTCAGCGCTTGCGTTCCAGGCGCGCTTGACATGCAGCAGATCGTGACGTGGCCAGCTCCGCAGACGGTGCAATGCCTTCTGCCTTAACAGCGTCAGGCCTGGCGCTTTACAATCAATCTCTCCACGCATCTGGCGAATCACTAGATTTGAATCGCCGCAGGTAACCAGGCGCTCCTTATCAAGATCTTCCAGCAAGTCGAAACATAACAGCCGACCACCGTACTCTGCCTCGTTGACCGTCATTACTTCAGCGTAGCCTGACGCAGCCTTCACCACTGTCCATTCCGGCAACTTCCACACGAACGCACTATAGACACCTCCGCCCCTCTTGACGCTCGCAGATCCGTCAAAGCTGGCTACCAGAAGATCTTCATCAGGTCGCACAGTAGGGATTGGCATCTCAATGGCACGGCGGGGTTCCTTCCTTGGCGCGATAGTGACCAAAGCCTGATCCACGTTCTCTCTGGGTGTAACACTAACAGCCAACGCCCCCAGGAGTTCGTCCTCACCCTTGGTACACTTCGTAATCTCGATGGACCACGGGGGCAGCAGCGCTGCCCATTGACGCAATCGCCCCTGCAATCCTGCAGAGCGAAATAGCCACGCTAAGGTCGAGTGTCTTGTCAGCACCTTGATAGTCTTGCCAGACAGCATCGAGTAGCCGAGATCCAACATCCGTAGTAGCGCTAGCATTTCCTTCTCCACCAGGCCGTAATTCAACTCGTTCTGCTTAAGAGTACGGCTCGCAAGCATCACAGGCATGTAAACACCATCATGCTCCTATCTTAAGGACGCGGATATGGCCCACTCACTCGCATAGACAATAATCACGGGCTGCCTCTCCGAATCAAAGTGTCGAAGGATCGGTGTGGACGCCATCTTAGACTTCAGAGCCGCAAACGCTGCCCCAGCCCAGACCCACTTCCTTTTGGCACCATCGGGGCTCTAATCAGACCATACCGGTGCTGCATCAGCCGGATCTGAAGTTGTCGCATCTCCCACGCATCACGTCGCTGTTGTCCCGCATCTCCGCAAAGTCCACTTCACGCAGTTCGTAAAGCACAGCAGCGTATACAGCCATATCCTCGATGAACCGGCTGTAGTAGTTTAGGCTACCAAAGATCGCACGCAGTGACTTCGGGAACGGCAGATCGACAAGCCTTGAGCTCCTTCGGATGTGCCTCCAGGCCTTCGATCGACACGCGGTGTCCAAGGTAATCCACTTTGCGTAATCCCCAGAAACTCTTTGCCACACTAATAGACAAGTTCCAATTGCTGCATGCTTCCAGCAGTAACTTCACACGCTCACATAGGTCGTCCCACGATCAAGCAGTTATCAAGATGTCGTCGATGTAGGATCGGCGACCAAGAACAGACTGTTGGCCTGGATCCTCCGGCTCACCAGCTTCAAAAACGTTCACAGTAGACCCATGATCACCAGCAGGCGAGATCCGCACAAATCCGTAGAGTGCGCTATCCAGTAGTCGCTGGTAGATCTGAGGGGCGTTCTTAAGCCCAAACGGCATACGGTTCCACTCAAAGAGACCAAATGGAGTGATGAAATCGGAGATCGCACGGGCGCGCTCCGTCATAGACACCACCCAGAAGCCGCTTGCCATGTCCAACGAACATTACCACAACACCGCGTCCAGATCCTCGAGCAAGTCATTCACCAGAGGCATAGGATATACCATCAGCCGCGTCAAGCTATTGACTAACCGGTAATCAATACACAGTCTTATGTCAATGCCATTCTTCTTGATAATTATGACAATGGGCGAAGCCCAAGGTGACGTAGAGATGTTGATGATCTTGGCAGACAGTAGGCCCTTGAGTAGATCCGAGAGCTTCTCGCGGAATCGTGGGGCCACTTTACGCACACGCTGGGCGACCGGCTTTGCGTCACCGACGTCGATGTCGCACACTACGCCCACAGCGGCAGGGGGGAGAGCGTTGTCCTTCCCGATCAACAAGTGCTTCTTGTCCCAGATCACCTTGATCAGCTGTTGGATCTCCTCTGACCTGATCACGTTTTGATCTCCCACCTGCAGGTCCTCGATCTTGACCTCAGCCGTCGCGGACACCACTTCGGGCAACACGGCCAACTCTCCGTCAAGGTCGTCGGCGTGCAGCGCCCATTCTTCGTGGTAGCATACTTCATCGTCTGGACCCTGGTCCCCGCTTCCTTCTGGTGCCTCGCACGTCTTGGGTACCGGATCCAATATGCATTTGAATGGGGCACCACGGTGGATCCCAACTTCTCCTCCACCACGGGCTCCCGCACTCCGTACCACTTCCAACAGCAAGATCTGCATCAGGAGCTTCGAGAGACCTTGGCAGATCCGTCGCAGGCAAGGCCGGGAACTCGCGCGACTTCGTAGAGTCCAGCGCCCCACGCGCTATGGCCATGGCATCCTGGTTCACGTCTTCAGCCAGCGATTTCTCTGCTTCTGCGCATCCGATGGTCTCGTGAACCACACCATCTTCTTCTCCTTGGTCTGGCGTATCTGGCGCACCCTTCGCGCACGCCGGGACGGGCCTTGGGGCCTCAGGAACTGCAGCGTCCTTCGCGCAGTCGGCCACTTCCATGTCTTCGCATTTTGAGTCGGGAAGTGTGTGGCTGAGTCCCCAAATAGGTACGGAATCAGGCGAGCCTTCATCTGATTCGGCCGGAATGATTGTGGCATCACACGTCACAGGCGATGACTGGGCAGCGAACTCCGCGCCACATATTTCGGCCTGTAGAGGTCGGGCGGCGGCGTGTTGCACCTCATCGTGATCCTGTCGCTCAGCGCCGACAGATTCACCAGGTCCGCGCGGATCAGCAGTCCTTGGCTCGCCGAGGCATGCCGCGACGTCGGCGCCGATTGACAGTCCCAGGTGGTCGGTACGTATGTCGATCCTGTCGCAAATATCAGGCGACCCTTCGACGATACTGTCCGGGCTATGTACAGAGTCGGGACAATCGCACGCCCTGTCATCGTTGTCACGCACCGAAACCCGCGTGGTCGCCACAGACAATATATCGGCTTCCAGGGCTCGGATCGACGCGTGCGGCGGCGCATCTTGTTCCTCTCGCTCAGCACTACATCCTTCATCAGATCCGGTCGAATTTTCTGCTTCTTCCATCCCGGGGCGTTTCGTGACAGCCGTACTGATTGACATGTCGGACGACTTTCCGCACGCATGCCGCACGACTTGCGATCTGCCCACCGATCCGTCCTGGCTATGCGCATAGATGGGACATCCAGGAGAACCTTCGACGAATTCACTTGAGTTCTGCACTGATCTCGTTGGATCCACGACCGGTCTCATCACTGCGACCTGCGTCGTGTCTTGAGCCATGTCCATCTTCGCAGACCTCTTCACCAGCTCGGCCTCCTTTGATCTTTTGAGGATCGTCTTCGCCACATCGTACTCCGGTCGAGCTTCAACATCCACGGTTCCGGCGGTGGCGCCGGGGGGTCGCCTCAGAGGTTGCGCTCAGCGCGAGGTTCTGCCACTCCGCGTAGCGCCGCGAGCCGAAGGAGACGTAGCCAGGTTGGCGGGGAACGTGATCTCCCGTCAGCCACATGCCGATTCGCTCGTCTCGCTGCAGGATCACCTTCGTGTCGCCGATGTTGGTGAGTTGTAGGAAATTGATCCTGCCAGGACCTTGTGCTAGAGTCGGTACTCATTGCTTCCCTCTTGTTAACCACAACTTCTCGTGATCGGACATGCGCAGACGTAGCGGGAGCTCGAAGGACTCACCAGCGGCGATATCGGTACGTTGGCCGAGCAGCAAAGAACGAGCGTGGTCGCTAAATAGCTGGCGTCGTCCGTGCAGCTGGATCCTGATCTCGTCGGGCAGGTGATAAAGGTGTTGAAGTCTGGAAGCGAGGCTTGGGCTGAGCGGAGTGAGTTCTGCACTTGGTGGTCTGGTGCGGAGACCGGAGTGAAGACCACTTGAGCTGAAGAAGGAAGATTCGATAGTGATTGATTGATCGGAGCTTACACTGTCTTCACTACCTAGTCTGCATCCAATCATTTGATGCATCCAATCACCAACACTCTGTACTCGTCCAATCATCCTACTCGTCTAATCATCGGTGGCGTAAACAACGTACCGTAATCATCGCGGGATCGTATTGGATCGTATTGGATCGGTTCGGGTTAACCGGTTAATGGGTACAACGGGTACACAGTACCAAAACCAGCAACCCTCAATACGTTGGGCAACTTGGCAGCACGAAACACCCCACGAAGTCGCATCGACTTGAGCTCAGCACGAACTGCCTTGCGCCAGCGCACTTGGTCCGGGCCGTTCACCGCTTCTTGGAATGTCGACGGCTCCGATAAATCCACAGCTGCTTCGACTGCGTTGGCACTTGCACGCCAAAACACAGGGGGAGTCGATTCTTCATCTTGATCTCCAGATTGTTCTTCTTCGTCTGCGTCTGCTCGGTGCGAAGAGGAGTCGTTCGGCGCACTTGCTTCTTCCAGTCCAGGTCGATGACGCACAGCTCGCGGTCTTCTGGCAGCTTCATCTTCGTCATTCGGGCGGCTCTTGCGCTTCCCTGCCTGCTTGTACTCCGTCTGGCGCGAACCGTCATTGTCGATGTCGAGCGAGTCGAAGTCCAGGTCGTCGACATCTTCATCGGAAATCGGCGGTAAAAGTCCAAAGGTCGATTCATCGAAGTTGACATCGCGGCTGATAACCACCTGCCCCGCCTCGATGTCATAAAGTCGATATGCCTTGGACACTTCTTCGTAACCCAGGAACAATCCGGCGCGAGCCTTGGGATCCCACTTGAGCCGCTTCTCCTTCGGAGTCAGGATGTACGTCCGACAGCCGAACACACGCATGTGCTTCACACTCGGCTTGGCCTTGTATACGATCTCGAACGGAGTCTTGTGCTCGATCTTGGGTGACGGCAGGCGGTTCTTCACGTAGATGGCCGTCATCGCCGCCTCAGCCCAGAAACACGTGTCCAGCTTGGCGTGGTGCAGCATGCTGCGGCCGATCGTGACGATAGTTCGGATGGCTCGCTCTGCCGTGCCGTTGGTCTGGTGCGCGTACGGAACCGTGGTTTGCTGC
This sequence comes from Phytophthora quercina, assembly GCA_014706105.1. Taxonomy (NCBI): domain Eukaryota; phylum Oomycota; class Peronosporomycetes; order Peronosporales; family Peronosporaceae; genus Phytophthora; species Phytophthora quercina. Next base: position 121,965 of record JACBOW010000091.1, on the reverse strand, counting down.
TCAATGCCTTCGTCTTCATAGAAATCCTTGAGCGAGTTAGTCGCAAACTCACGAGCTCCGTCGTGCCGCACAAACTTGACCTTCTTGCCGAACTGCTTCTGTACCTTCATGATGTACGTCTTGATGCAGTCTTCGCTTTCCGACTTGGCACGCAGACAGAAGCCCTTCATACATCCGCTGGATTCGTCCACGATCAGTAGCAGATACTTGCTGCCAGCAAGCGAGTTTTCCTCCATGGGTCCGCAGATGTCGAAGTGTAGCAACTCGAACGTGTCGTAACGACGCTTGTCACGGTTGCTTGGAAACGGTTTTTGGACCATCTTCCCTTGCTGGCAACCGCGACACAGACTTGGTCCGCTCGACTTGGAAGGTGCCTTCGCGTCCTTGATCATCTTGTTGTCGACCATCTTGCGAAGAACCTCGACTGGAGCGTGACCCATACGCGCGTGCAGGTCGACCGTTCTTCCACTTGTCGCCGCATTTGCTGATCGATGAGGTGTGCGAAGCCAGTAGAGTCCATCCACGAGATCCGCCGTCGCCACCACTTGATTCGAGTTTTTGCGCGAAACGTGCATCTCAGTGCCATCAAACACCACTTGGAAGTTTCCATGCTTGTTGATCTGCGGTACCGAAAGCAGATTCTTGTTCATGTTTGGCACGTATAGCGCGTTCTTGATCTCGATCTCGCGCTCGTCGCCGTTGGGCAGGACCACTCTTTCCACGATGGTCCCCACACCCTTGATGGCCGCCTTATTGCCGTCGGCCACCGAAAGTTCGCCTTCATTTCGCTCGATCAAATTGGCGAACTTGGACTTGTCGTTACAAATATGGTGCGTGGCACCGCTGTCGACCGCCCACATCCTGGACACATTCTTGCCCGTCGAAACTCCACATTCCAGGGAAACCGCGAACGCCACTCGATCGTAGTCGTGGTCGTAGTCGTAGTTGTCGCTGTCGTTTCTCCACTGGATGTTGTTGGCCCCGCGTCCACGGCCGTTGCCGCCGCGTCTTGGCCCTCGGTTCTCGTCCTTCTGCTTGGTCCAGCACTTGTCAATCACGTGCCCCAATTTCCCGCAGTACGTGCATTGGCGAGACTCTCGGTCGGTGTTGAACGCCTTGGCCGCGTTCTCAGTCTTCACCGTCGCCGTCTTCTCGCCTTGCCGCTTGATGTGCTCGTTCGTGAGCACCTTCACAACGTCTTGCGACCGCAGTTCTGCATTGCTCATCTCCAGGTTGAGCACGACGTTCTCGTAGCTCTTGGGAGACTGCGCAGCAAGCAGATCGCCACGTCTTCGTCCTCCATCTTGGCGTCGTTGCTGCTGAGCTTGGCGCTGATTGATAAAGGTGTTGAGGACCTCGTTGCAATGATGCAAGACATTGCCGCCTTCCGACATCTCCATGCTGAAGAGCTGGCGCTTCAGGTAGATGCGCCCAGCCTTCTGCGATCCACCGTACAGCGTCTTCAGGCGCGTCCACGCGCCCCAGGCTTCCTCGCAGTCATCAACTACGTGATGGTAGTCCGCGTTCATGTGGAGCAACATCCGTCCGAAAGCGATGTTGCTCGATTTGACGTACTCGTCCTTGGCCCGGGAGTCCGCGAAGGTCGGAGTCGTTTCCCGGTTCACAACATGCCACACCGACTTGGTCAGGAACACGCCACGCATGTAGCGGTTCCACGTCGCGTAGTTATCACCGTTGAACTTGTCGATGGTGACCTTGGTCGAGGCGTCATGGGCAGAGGACATGGTGCTTGGGCTCATAACCTGATAAAGGTGTTGAGGTCTGGAAGCGAGGCTTGGGCTGAGCGGAGTGAGTTCTGCACTTGTTGGTCTGGTGCGGAGACCGGAGTGAAGACCACTTGAGCTGAAGAAGGAAGATTCGAAAGTGATTGATTGATCGGAGCTTACACTGTCTTCACCACCTAGTCTGCATCCAATCATATGATGCATCCAATCACCAACACTCTGTACTCGTCCAATCATCCTACTCGTCTAATCATCGGTGGCGTAAACAACGTACCGTAATCATCGCGGGATCGTATTGGATCGTATTGGATCGGTTCGGGTTAACCGGTTAATGGGTACAACGGGTACACAGTACCAAAACCAGCAACCCTCAATACGCCCCCTCAATGCGAACACGCGTGGATGCCGAGAGCAGCCGTCAGGTCCGTGTGGCGAGGTCCCGGGAGCGCCTTCGTCATGATGTCCGCCAGCATCACGAAAGTCTCGCAATACTCGAGCTTCACTTCACCACGCTTGACTTCGTCGCGGATGTGGTGGTACTTGATGTCGATGTGCTTGGCGCGACCGTGGTTCACTGGGTTCTTCGTCATCTTGATGCACGACTGGTTGTCTTCTCGGATCTTGAGCTCGGGTCCAGTATCGTTGGTAGCCGCCAAAATCTCGCACAGCAGGCGATGAATCCACTTGCCTTCTTGGATCGCCAGACTGAGCGCGATGTATTCCGCCTCGCTTGTAGATAGCGAAACACTTGAGTGCTTCTTGCTGCCCCAGCTCACTGGCACACCCATCAGCATGAACGTGTAGCCGGAAGTCGACTTGCGGTCCGCGAGGTCGCCAGCCCAGTCCGCGTCGGAGTACCCGCGAAAGTCGATGTTGTCACCTGGCTTGAAGCAGATTCCATGCGTCTTGGTGCCTTGCAGGTAGCAAAAGATGCGCTTGACCGCAACCCAGTGTTCTTCTTGGGGGTTCTCCATGAAGCGCGACACATAGCCCACCGCGTACGCGATATCCGGGCGAGTAGCAGTCATCAAGTGCATCAGGGCACCAACAGCTTCGCGAAACGGAGCGTTCACCTTGGTCGCTGCGTCGCTTGGAACTAGTCGAGTGCTCATGTCCACCGGACTCACCACAGCCTTGCACTCGTCCATACCGAAGCGCTTCAGGATGTCATCCACATAACGCCGCTGGCACATCATCACGCTGCCGTCCGGGCCGTCTACCAACTCGATCCCAAGGACGAACACACACTTGCCGCTGTCAGTCATTTCGAAGCGTGTCTTGAGGTCGTTCTTCGTGCGTGAGATGAGCCCGGGCGAACTTCCGGTGACCAATACATCGTCCACGTAGACCAGTACGAGCACACAGTGGCCATTAACAACCTTGATGTAGAGGCATGGATCGAAGGCCGAAACTTGAAAGCCGATAGAGCATACGAACTCGTCGAAGGCCGAAACTTGAAAGCCGATAGAGCATACGAACTCGTCGAAGGTCTCGTTCCACACGCGCGAAGCTTGCTTGAGACCGTAAATGGCCTTCCCCAATTCCAGGCAGTCGAAGTCACCGTCGAGCTCGACGCCTTCGGGAACCACGCAGAATACCAGCTCCTTCATCACGCCGTACAGGAATGCCGTCACCACGTCCAGTTGGTCCAGCGGCCAGCCGAAGTACTTGGCCAAAGCGATCACCATGCGCAACGTCACGTACTTGACCACCGGCGAGAACGTCTCGGTGTAGTCGATGCCGTACTTCTGCTTGAAACCCTTGGCCACGAGGCGTGCCTTGTACTTCTCGATCGATCCATCCGCTTTGCGCTTGATCTTGAACACCCACTTGGTACCGATGGCGCGTTGTCCGTTGGGCAACTTGGCAGCACGAAACACCCACGAAGTCGCATCGACTTGAGCTCAGCACGAACTGCCTTGCGCCAGTGCACTTGGTCCGGGCCGTTCACCGCTTCTTGGAATGTCGACGGCTCCGATAAATCCACAGCTGCTTCGACTGCGTTGGCACTTGCACGCCAAAACACAGGGGGAGTCGATTCTTCATCTTGATCTCCAGATTGTTCTTCTTCGTCTGCGTCTGCTCGGTGCGAAGAGGAGTCGTTCGGCGCACTTGCTTCTTCCAGTCCAGGTCGATGACGCACAGCTCGCGGTCTTCTGGCAGCTTCATCTTCGTCATTCGGGCGGCTCTTGCGCTTCCCTGCCTGCTTGTACTCCGTCTGGCGCGAACCGTCATTGTCGATGTCGAGCGAGTCGAAGTCCAGGTCGTCGACATCTTCATCGGAAATCGGCGGTGAAAGTCCAAAGGTCGATTCATCGAAGTCGACATCGCGGCTGATAACCACCTGCCCCGCCTCGATGTCATAAAGTCGATATGCCTTGGACACTTCTTCGTAACCCAGGAACAATCCGGCGCGAGCCTTGGGATCCCACTTGAGCCGCTTCTCCTTCGGAGTCAGGATGTACGTCCGACAGCCGAACACACGCATGTGCTTCACACTCGGCTTGGCCTTGTATACGATCTCGAACGGAGTCTTGTGCTCGATCTTGGGTGACGGCAGGCGGTTCTTCACGTAGATGGCCGTCATCGCCGCCTCAGCCCAGAAACACGTGTCCAGCTTGGCGTGGTGCAGCATGCTGCGGCCGATCGTGACGATAGTTCGGATGGCTCGCTCTGCCGTGCCGTTGGTCTGGTGCGCGTACGGAACCGTGGTTTGCTGCTCAATGCCTTCGTCTTCGTAGAAATCCTTGAGCGAGTTAGTCGCAAACTCGCGAGCTCCGTCGTGCCGCACAAACTTGACCTTCTTGCCGAACTGCTTCTGTACCTTCATGATGTACGTCTTGATGCAGTCTTCGCTTTCCGACTTGGCACGCAGACAGAAGCCCTTCATACATCCGCTGGATTCGTCCACGATCAGTAGCAGATACTTGCTGCCAGCAAGCGAGTTTTCCTCCATGGGTCCGCAGATGTCGAAGTGTAGCAACTCGAACGTGTCGTAACGACGCTTGTCACGGTTGCTTGGAAACGGTTTTTGGACCATCTTCCCTTGCTGGCAACCGCGACACAGACTTGGTCCGCTCGACTTGGAAGGTGCCTTCGCGTCCTTGATCATCTTGTTGTCGACCATCTTGCGAAGAACCTCGACTGGAGCGTGACCCATACGCGCGTGCAGGTCGACCGTTCTTCCACTTGTCGCCGCATTTGCTGATCGATGAGGTGTGCGAAGCCAGTAGAGTCCATCCACGAGATCCGCCGTCGCCACCACTTGATTCGAGTTTTTGCGCGAAACGTGCATCTCAGTGCCATCAAACACCACTTGGAAGTTTCCATGCTTGTTGATCTGCGGTACCGAAAGCAGATTCTTGTTCATGTTTGGCACGTATAGCGCGTTCTTGATCTCGATCTCGCGCTCGTCGCCGTTGGGCAGGACCACTCTTTCCACGATGGTCCCACACCCTTGATGGCCGCCTTATTGCCGTCGGCCACCGAAAGTTCGCCTTCATTTCGCTCGATCAAATTGGCGAACTTGGACTTGTCGTTACAAATATGGTGCGTGGCACCGCTGTCGACCGCCCACATCCTGGACACATTCTTGCCCGTCGAAACTCCACATTCCAGGGAAACCGCGAACGCCACTCGATCGTAGTCGTGGTCGTAGTCGTAGTTGTCGCTGTCGTTTCTCCACTGGATGTTGTTGGCCCCGCGTCCACGGCCGTTGCCGCCGCGTCTTGGCCCTCGGTTCTCGTCCTTCTGCTTGGTCCAGCACTTGTCAATCACGTGCCCCAATTTCCCGCAGTACGTGCATTGGCGAGACTCTCGGTCGGTGTTGAACGCCTTGGCCGCGTTCTCAGTCTTCACCGTCGCCGTCTTCTCGCCTTGCCGCTTGATGTGCTCGTTCGTGAGCACCTTCACAACGTCTTGCGACCGCAGTTCTGCATTGCTCATCTCCAGGTTGAGCACGACGTTCTCGTAGCTCTTGGGGAGACTGCGCAGCAAGCAGATCGCCACGTCTTCGTCCTCCATCTTGGCGTCGTTGCTGCTGAGCTTGGCGCTGATTGATAAAGGTGTTGAGGACCTCGTTGCAATGATGCAAGACATTGCCGCCTTCCGACATCTCCATGCTGAAGAGCTGGCGCTTCAGGTAGATGCGCCCAGCCTTCTGCGATCCACCGTACAGCGTCTTCAGGCGCGTCCACGCGCCCCAGGCTTCCTCGCAGTCATCAACTACGTGATGGTAGTCCGCGTTCATGTGGAGCAACATCCGTCCGAAAGCGATGTTGCTCGATTTGACGTACTCGTCCTTGGCCCGGGAGTCCGCGAAGGTCGGAGTCGTTTCCCGGTTCACAACATGCCACACCGACTTGGTCAGGAACACGCCACGCATGTAGCGGTTCCACGTCGCGTAGTTATCACCGTTGAACTTGTCGATGGTGACCTTGGTCGAGGCGTCATGGGCAGAGGACATGGTGCTTGGGCTCATAACCTGATAAAGGTGTTGAGGTCTGGAAGCGAGGCTTGGGCTGAGCGGAGTGAGTTCTGCACTTGTTGGTCTGGTGCGGAGACCGGAGTGAAGACCACTTGAGCTGAAGAAGGAAGATTCGAAAGTGATTGATTGATCGGAGCTTACACTGTCTTCACCACCTAGTCTGCATCCAATCATATGATGCATCCAATCACCAACACTCTGTACTCGTCCAATCATCCTACTCGTCTAATCATCGGTGGCGTAAAAAACGTACCGTAATCATCGCGGGATCGTATTGGATCGTATTGGATCGGTTCGGGTTAACCGGTTAATGGGTACAACAGGTACACAGTACCAAAACCAGCAACCCTCAATACGTTGGGCAACTTGGCAGCACGAAACACCCCACGAAGTCGCATCGACTTGAGCTCAGCACGAACTGCCTTGCGCCAGCGCACTTGGTCCGGGCCGTTCACCGCTTCTTGGAATGTCGACGGCTCCGATAAATCCACAGCTGCTTCGACTGCGTTGGCACTTGCACGCCAAAACACAGGGGGAGTCGATTCTTCATCTTGATCTCCAGATTGTTCTTCTTCGTCTGCGTCTGCTCGGTGCGAAGAGGAGTCGTTCGGCGCACTTGCTTCTTCCAGTCCAGGTCGATGACGCACAGCTCGCGGTCTTCTGGCAGCTTCATCTTCGTCATTCGGGCGGCTCTTGCGCTTCCCTGCCTGCTTGTACTCCGTCTGGCGCGAACCGTCATTGTCGATGTCGAGCGAGTCGAAGTCCAGGTCGTCGACATCTTCATCGGAAATCGGCGGTGAAAGTCCAAAGGTCGATTCATCGAAGTCGACATCGCGGCTGATAACCACCTGCCCCGCCTCGATGTCATAAAGTCGATATGCCTTGGACACTTCTTCGTAACCCAGGAACAATCCGGCGCGAGCCTTGGGATCCCACTTGAGCCGCTTCTCCTTCGGAGTCAGGATGTACGTCCGACAGCCGAACACACGCATGTGCTTCACACTCGGCTTGGCCTTGTATACGATCTCGAACGGAGTCTTGTGCTCGATCTTGGGTGACGGCAGGCGGTTCTTCACGTAGATGGCCGTCATCGCCGCCTCAGCCCAGAAACATTTGTTCAGCTTGGCGTGGTGCAGCATGCTGCGGCCGATCGTGACGATAGTTCGGATGGCTCGCTCTGCCGTGCCGTTGGTCTGGTGCGCGTACGGAACCGTGGTTTGCTGCTCAATGCCTTCGTCTTCGTAGAAATCCTTGAGCGAGTTAGTCGCAAACTCGCGAGCTCCGTCGTGCCGCACAAACTTGACCTTCTTGCCGAACTGCTTCTGTACCTTCATGATGTACGTCTTGATGCAGTCTTCGCTTTCCGACTTGGCACGCAGACAGAAGCCCTTCATACATCCGCTGGATTCGTCCACGATCAGTAGCAGATACTTGCTGCCAGCAAGCGAGTTTTCCTCCATGGGTCCGCAGATGTCGAAGTGTAGCAACTCGAACGTGTCGTAACGACGCTTGTCACGGTTGCTTGGAAACGGTTTTTGGACCATCTTCCCTTGCTGGCAACCGCGACACAGACTTGGTCCGCTCGACTTGGAAGGTGCCTTCGCGTCCTTGATCATCTTGTTGTCGACCATCTTGCGAAGAACCTCGACTGGAGCGTGACCCATACGCGCGTGCAGGTCGACCGTTCTTCCACTTGTCGCCGCATTTGCTGATCGATGAGGTGTGCGAAGCCAGTAGAGTCCATCCACGAGATCCGCCGTCGCCACCACTTGATTCGAGTTTTTGCGCGAAACGTGCATCTCAGTGCCATCAAACACCACTTGGAAGTTTCCATGCTTGTTGATCTGCGGTACCGAAAGCAGATTCTTGCTCATGTTTGGCACGTATAGCGCGTTCTTGATCTCGATCTCGCGCTCGTCGCCGTTGGGCAGGACCACTCTTTCCACGATGGTCCCCACACCCTTGATGGCCGCCTTATTGCCGTCGGCCACCGAAAGTTCGCCTTCATTTCGCTCGATCAAATTGGCGAACTTGGACTTGTCGTTACAAATATGGTGCGTGGCACCGCTGTCGACCGCCCACATCCTGGACACATTCTTGCCCGTCGAAACTCCACATTCCAGGGAAACCGCGAACGCCACTCGATCGTAGTCGTGGTCGTAGTCGTAGTTGTCGCTGTCGTTTCTCCACTGGATGTTGTTGGCCCGCGTCCACGGCCGTTGCCGCCGCGTCTTGGCCCTCGGTTCTCGTCCTTCTGCTTGGTCCAGCACTTGTCAATCACGTGCCCCAATTTCCCGCAGTACGTGCATTGGCGAGACTCTCGGTCGGTGTTGAACGCCTTGGCCGCGTTCTCAGTCTTCACCGTCGCCGTCTTCTCGCCTTGCCGCTTGATGTGCTCGTTCGTGAGCACCTTCACAACGTCTTGCGACCGCAGTTCTGCATTGCTCATCTCCAGGTTGAGCACGACGTTCTCGTAGCTCTTGGGGAGACTGCGCAGCAAGCAGATCGCCACGTCCTCGTCCTCCATCTTGGCGTCGATGCTGCTGAGCTTGGCGCTGATTGATAAAGGTGTTGAGGACCTCGTTGCAATGATGCAAGACATTGCCGCCTTCCGACATCTCCATGCTGAAGAGCTGGCGCTTCAGGTAGATGCGCCCAGCCTTCTGCGATCCACCGTACAGCGTCTTCAGGCGCGTCCACGCGCCCCAGGCTTCCTCGCAGTCATCAACTACGTGATGGTAGTCCGCGTTCATGTGGAGCAACATCCGTCCGAAAGCGATGTTGCTCGATTTGACGTACTCGTCCTTGGCCCGGGAGTCCGCGAAGGTCGGAGTCGTTTCCCGGTTCACAACATGCCACACCGACTTGGTCAGGAACACGCCACGCATGTAGCGGTTCCACGTCGCGTAGTTATCACCGTTGAACTTGTCGATGGTGACCTTGGTCGAGGCGTCATGGGCAGAGGACATGGTGCTTGGGCTCATAACCTGATAAAGGTGTTGAGGTCTGGAAGCGAGGCTTGGGCTGAGCGGAGTGAGTTCTGCACTTGTTGGTCTGGTGCGGAGACCGGAGTGAAGACCACTTGAGCTGAAGAAGGAAGATTCGAAAGTGATTGATTGATCGGAGCTTACACTGTCTTCACCACCTAGTCTGCATCCAATCATATGATGCATCCAATCACCAACACTCTGTACTCGTCCAATCATCCTACTCGTCTAATCATCGGTGGCGTAAACAACGTACCGTAATCATCGCGGGATCGTATTCGATCGTATTGGATCGTATTGGATCGTATTGGATCGGTTCGGGTTAACCGGTTAATGGGTACAACGGGTACACAGTACCAAAACCAGCAACCCTCAATACGCCCCCCTCAATGCGAACACGCGTGGATGCCGAGAGCAGCCGTCAGGTCCGTGTGGCGAGGTCCCCCGGGAGCGCCTTCGTCATGATGTCCGCCAGCATCACGAAAGTCTCGCAATACTCGAGCTTCACTTCACCACGCTTGACTTCGTCGCGGATGTGGTGGTACTTGATGTCGATGTGCTTGGCGCGACCGTGGTTCACTGGGTTCTTCGTCATCTTGATGCACGACTGGTTGTCTTCTCGGATCTTGAGCTCGGGTCCAGTATCGTTGGTAGCCGCCAAAATCTCGCACAGCAGGCGATGAATCCACTTGCCTTCTTGGATCGCCAGACTGAGCGCGATGTATTCCGCCTCGCTTGTAGATAGCGAAACTTGAGTGCTTCTTGCTGCCCCAGCTCACTGGCGCACCCATCAGCATGAACGTGTAGCCGGAAGTCGACTTGCGGTCCGCGAGGTCGCCAGCCCAGTCCGCGTCGGAGTACCCGCGAAAGTCGATGTTGTCACCTGGCTTGAAGCAGATTCCATGCGTCTTGGTGCCTTGCAGGTAGCAAAGATGCGCTTGACCGCAACCCAGTGTTCTTCTTGGGGTTCTCCATGAAGCGCGACACATAGCCCACCGCGTACGCGATATCCGGGCGAGTAGCAGTCATCAAGTGCATCAGGGCACCAACAGCTTCGCGAAACGGAGCGTTCACCTTGGTCGCTGCGTCGCTTGGAACTAGTCGAGTGCTCATGTCCACCGGACTCACCACAGCCTTGCACTCGTCCATACCGAAGCGCTTCAGGATGTCATCCACATAACGCCGCTGGCACATCATCACGCTGCCGTCCGGGCCGTCTACCAACTCGATCCCAAGGACGAACACACACTTGCCGCTGTCAGTCATTTCGAAGCGTGTCTTGAGGTCGTTCTTCGTGCGTGAGATGAGCCGGGCGAACTTCCGGTGACCAATACATCGTCCACGTAGACCAGTACGAGCACACAGTGGCCATCAACAACCTTGATGTAGAGGCATGGATCGAAGGCCGAAACTTGAAAGCCGATAGAGCATACGAACTCGTCGAAGGCCGAAACTTGAAAGCCGATAGAGCATACGAACTCGTCGAAGGTCTCGTTCCACACGCGCGAAGCTTGCTTGAGACCGTAAATGGCCTTCCCAATTCCAGGCAGTCGAAGTCACCGTCGAGCTCGACGCCTTCGGGAACCACGCAGAATACCAGCTCCTTCATCACGGCGTACAGGAATGCCGTCACCACGTCCAGTTGGTCCAGCGGCCAGCCGAAGTACTGGCCACCGGCGAGAACGTCTCGGTGTAGTCGATGCCGTACTTCTGCTTGAAACCCTTGGCCACGAGGCGTGCCTTGTACTTCTCGATCGATCCATCCGCTTTGCGCTTGATCTTGAACACCCACTTGGTACCGATGGCGCGTTGTCCGTTGGGCAACTTGGCAGCACGAAACACCCACGAAGTCGCATCGACTTGAGCTCAGCACGAACTGCCTTGCGCCAGTGCACTTGGTCGGGCCGTTCACCGCTTCTTGGAATGTCGACGGCTCCGATAAATCCACAGCTGCTTCGACTGCGTTGGCACTTGCACGCCAAAACACAGGGGAGTCGATTCTTCATCTTGATCTCCAGATTGTTCTTCTTCGTCTGCGTCTGCTCGGTGCGAAGAGGAGTCGTTCGGCGCACTTGCTTCTTCCAGTCCAGGTCGATGACGCACAGCTCGCGGTCTTCTGGCAGCTTCATCTTCGTCATTCGGGCGGCTCTTGCGCTTCCCTGCCTGCTTGTACTCCGTCTGGCGCGAACCGTCATTGTCGATGTCGAGCGAGTCGAAGTCCAGGTCGTCGACATCTTCATCGGAAATCGGCGGTGAAAGTCAAAGGTCGATTCATCGAAGTTGACATCGCGGCTGATAACCACCTGCCCCGCCTCGATGTCATAAAGTCGATATGCCTTGGACACTTCTTCGTAACCCAGGAACAATCCGGCGCGAGCCTTGGGATCCCACTTGAGCCGCTTCTCCTTCGGAGTCAGGATGTACGTCCGACAGCCGAACACACGCATGTGCTTCACACTCGGCTTGACTTGTATACGATCTCGAACGGAGTCTTGTGCTCGATCTTGGGTGACGGCAGGCGGTTCTTCACGTAGATGGCCGTCATCGCCGCCTCAGCCCAGAAACATTTGTTCAGCTTGGCGTGGTGCAGCATGCTGCGGCCGATCGTGACGATAGTTCGGATGGCTCGCTCTGCCGTGCCGTTGGTCTGGTGCGCGTACGGAACCGTGGTTTGCTGCTCAATGCCTTCGTCTTCGTAGAAATCCTTGAGCGAGTTAGTCGCAAACTCACGAGCTCCGTCGTGCCGCACAAACTTGACCTTCTTGCCGAACTGCTTCTGTACCTTCATGATGTACGTCTTGATGCAGTCTTCGCTTTCCGACTTGGCACGCAGACAGAAGCCCTTCATACATCCGCTGGATTCGTCCACGATCAGTAGCAGATACTTGCTGCCAGCAAGCGAGTTTTCCTCCATGGGTCCGCAGATGTCGAAGTGTAGCAACTCGAACGTGTCGTAACGACGCTTGTCACGGTTGCTTGGAAACGGTTTTTGGACCATCTTCCCTTGCTGGCAACCGCGACACAGACTTGGTCCGCTCGACTTGGAAGGTGCCTTCGCGTCCTTGATCATCTTGTTGTCGACCATCTTGCGAAGAACCTCGACTGGAGCGTGACCCATACGCGCGTGCAGGTCGACCGTTCTTCCACTTGTCGCCGCATTTGCTGATCGATGAGGTGTGCGAAGCCAGTAGAGTCCATCCACGAGATCCGCCGTCGCCACCACTTGATTCGAGTTTTGCGCGAAACGTGCATCTCAGTGCCATCAAACACCACTTGGAAGTTTCCATGCTTGTTGATCTGCGGTACCGAAAGCAGATTCTTGCTCATGTTTGGCACGTATAGCGCGTTCTTGATCTCGATCTCGCGCTCGTCGCCGTTGGGCAGGACCACTCTTTCCACGATGGTCCCACACCCTTGATGGCCGCCTTATTGCCGTCGGCCACCGAAAGTTCGCCTTCATTTCGCTCGATCAAATTGGCGAACTTGGACTTGTCGTTACAAATATGGTGCGTGGCACCGCTGTCGACCGCCCACATCCCGGACACATTCTTGCCCGTCGAAACTCCACATTCCAGGGAAACCGCGAACGCCACTCGATCGTAGTCGTAGTCGTAGTTGTCGCTGTCGTTTCTCCACTGGATGTTGTTGGCCCGCGTCCACGGCCGTTGCCGCCGCGTCTTGGCCCTCGGTTCTCGTCCTTCTGCTTGGTCCAGCACTTGTCAATCACGTGCCCCAATTTCCCGCAGTACGTGCATTGGCGAGACTCTCGGTCGGTGTTGAACGCCTTGGCCGCGTTCTCAGTCTTCACCGTCGCCGTCTTCTCGCCTTGCCGCTTGATGTGCTCGTTCGTGAGCACCTTCACAACGTCTTGCGACCGCAGTTCTGCATTGCTCATCTCCAGGTTGAGCACGACGTTCTCGTAGCTCTTGGGGAGACTGCGCAGCAAGCAGATCGCCACGTCCTCGTCCTCCATCTTGGCGCCGATGCTGCTGAGCTTGGCGCTGATTGATAAAGGTGTTGAGGACCTCGTTGCAATGATGCAAGACATTGCCGCCTTCCGACATCTCCATGCTGAAGAGCTGGCGCTTCAGGTAGATGCGCCCAGCCTTCTGCGATCCACCGTACAGCGTCTTCAGGCGCGTCCACGCGCCCCAGGCTTCCTCGCAGTCATCAACTACGTGATGGTAGTCCGCGTTCATGTGGAGCAACATCCGTCCGAAAGCGATGTTGCTCGATTTGACGTACTCGTCCTTGGCCGGGAGTCCGCGAAGGTCGGAGTCGTTTCCCGGTTCACAACATGCCACACCGACTTGGTCAGGAACACGCCACGCATGTAGCGGTTCCACGTCGCGTAGTTATCACCGTTGAACTTGTCGATGGTGACCTTGGTCGAGGCGTCATGGGCAGAGGACATGGTGCTTGGGCTCATAACCTGATAAAGGTGTTGAGGTCTGGAAGCGAGGCTTGGGCTGAGCGGAGTGAGTTCTGCACTTGTTGGTCTGGTGCGGAGACCGGGTGAAGACCACTTGAGCTGAAGAAGGAAGATTCGAAAGTGATTGATTGATCGGAGCTTACAATGTCTTCACTACCTAGTCTGCATCCAATCATATGATGCATCCAATCACCAACACTCTGTACTCGTCCAATCATCCTACTCGTCTAATCATCGGTGGCGTAAACAACGTACCGTAATCATCGCGGGATCGTATTCGATCGTATTGGATCGTATTGGATCGTATTGGATCGGTTCGGGTTAACCGGTTAATGGGTACAACTGGTACACAGTACCAAAACCAGCAACCCTCAATACGCCCCCTCAATGCGAACACGCGTGGATGCCGAGAGCAGCCGTCAGGTCCGTGTGGCGAGGTCACGGGAGCGCCTTCGTCATGATGTCCGCCAGCATCATGGAAGTCTCGCAATACTCGAGCTTCACTTCACCACGCTTGACTTCGTCGCGGATGTGGTGGTACTTGATGTCGATGTGCTTGGCGCGACCGTGGTTCACTGGGTTCTTCGTCATCTTGATGCACGACTGGTTGTCTTCTCGGATCTTGAGCTCGGGTCCAGTATCGTTGGTAGCCGCCAAAATCTCGCACAGCAGGCGATGAATCCACTTGCCTTCTTGGATCGCCAGACTGAGCGCGATGTATTCCGCCTCGCTTGTAGATAGCGAAACACTTGAGTGCTTCTTGCTGCCCCAGCTCACTGGCGCACCCATCAGCATGAACGTGTAGCCGGAAGTCGACTTGCGGTCCGCGAGGTCGCCAGCCCAGTCCGCGTCGGAGTACCCGCGAAAGTCGATGTTGTCACCTGGCTTGAAGCAGATTCCATGCGTCTTGGTGCCTTGCAGGTAGCGAAAGATGCGCTTGACCGCAACCCAGTGTTCTTCTTGGGGGTTCTCCATGAAGCGCGACACATAGCCCACCGCGTACGCGATATCCGGGCGAGTAGCAGTCATCAAGTGCATCAGGGCACCAACAGCTTCGCGAAACGGAGCGTTCACCTTGGTCGCTGCGTCGCTTGGAACTAGTCGAGTGCTCATGTCCACCGGACTCACCACAGCCTTGCACTCGTCCATACCGAAGCGCTTCAGGATGTCATCCACATAACGCCGCTGGCACATCATCACGCTGCCGTCCGGGCCGTCTACCAACTCGATCCCAAGGACGAACACACACTTGCCGCTGTCAGTCATTTCGAAGCGTGTCTTGAGGTCGTTCTTCGTGCGTGAGATGAGCCCGGGTGAACTTCCGGTGACCAATACATCGTCCACGTAGACCAGTACGAGCACACAGTGGCCATCAACAACCTTGATGTAGAGGCATGGATCGAAGGCCGAAACTTGAAAGCCGATAGAGCATACGAACTCGTCGAAGGCCGAAACTTGAAAGCCGATAGAGCATACGAACTCGTCGAAGGTCTCGTTCCACACGCGCGAAGCTTGCTTGAGACCGTAAATGGCCTTCCCAATTCCAGGCAGTCGAAGTCACCGTCGAGCTCGACGCCTTCGGGAACCACGCAGAATACCAGCTCCTTCATCACGGCGTACAGGAATGCCGTCACCACGTCCAGTTGGTCCAGCGGCCAGCCGAAGTACTTGCCACCGGCGAGAACGTCTCGGTGTAGTCGATGCCGTACTTCTGCTTGAAACCCTTGGCCACGAGGCGTGCCTTGTACTTCTCGATCGATCCATCCGCTTTGCGCTTGATCTTGAACACCCACTTGGTACCGATGGCGCGTTGTCCGTTGGGCAACTTGGCAGCACGAAACACCCACGAAGTCGCATCGACTTGAGCTCAGCACGAACTGCCTTGCGCCAGTGCACTTGGTCGGGCCGTTCACCGCTTCTTGGAATGTCGACGGCTCCGATAAATCCACAGCTGCTTCGACTGCGTTGGCACTTGCACGCCAAAACACAGGGGGAGTCGATTCTTCATCTTGATCTCCAGATTGTTCTTCTTCGTCTGCGTCTGCTCGGTGCGAAGAGGAGTCGTTCGGCGCACTTGCTTCTTCCAGTCCAGGTCGATGACGCACAGCTCGCGGTCTTCTGGCAGCTTCATCTTCGTCATTCGGGCGGCTCTTGCGCTTCCCTGCCTGCTTGTACTCCGTCTGGCGCGAACCGTCATTGTCGATGTCGAGCGAGTCGAAGTCCAGGTCGTCGACATCTTCATCGGAAATCGGCGGTGAAAGTCCAAAGGTCGATTCATCGAAGTTGACATCGCGGCTGATAACCACCTGCCCCGCCTCGATGTCATAAAGTCGATATGCCTTGGACACTTCTTCGTAACCCAGGAACAATCCGGCGCGAGCCTTGGGATCCCACTTGAGCCGCTTCTCCTTCGGAGTCAGGATGTACGTCCGACAGCCGAACACACGCATGTGCTTCACACTCGGCTTGGACTTGTATACGATCTCGAACGGAGTCTTGTGCTCGATCTTGGGTGACGGCAGGCGGTTCTTCACGTAGATGGCCGTCATCGCCGCCTCAGCCCAGAAACATTTGTTCAGCTTGGCGTGGTGCAGCATGCTGCGGCCGATCGTGACGATAGTTCGGATGGCTCGCTCTGCCGTGCCGTTGGTCTGGTGCGCGTACGGAACCGTGGTTTGCTGCTCAATGCCTTCGTCTTCGTAGAAATCCTTGAGCGAGTTAGTCGCAAACTCACGAGCTCCGTCGTGCCGCACAAACTTGACCTTCTTGCCGAACTGCTTCTGTACCTTCATGATGTACGTCTTGATGCAGTCTTCGCTTTCCGACTTGGCACGCAGACAGAAGCCCTTCATACATCCGCTGGATTCGTCCACGATCAGTAGCAGATACTTGCTGCCAGCAAGCGAGTTTTCCTCCATGGGTCCGCAGATGTCGAAGTGTAGCAACTCGAACGTGTCGTAACGACGCTTGTCACGGTTGCTTGGAAACGGTTTTTGGACCATCTTCCCTTGCTGGCAACCGCGACACAGACTTGGTCCGCTCGACTTGGAAGGTGCCTTCGCGTCCTTGATCATCTTGTTGTCGACCATCTTGCGAAGAACCTCGACTGGAGCGTGACCCATACGCGCGTGCAGGTCGACCGTCCTTCCACTTGTCGCCGCATTTGCTGATCGATGAGGTGTGCGAAGCCAGTAGAGTCCATCCACGAGATCCGCCGTCGCCACCACTTGATTCGAGTTTTGCGCGAAACGTGCATCTCAGTGCCATCAAACACCACTTGGAAGTTTCCATGCTTGTTGATCTGCGGTACCGAAAGCAGATTCTTGCTCATGTTTGGCACGTATAGCGCGTTCTTGATCTCGATCTCGCGCTCGTCGCCGTTGGGCAGGACCACTCTTTCCACGATGGTCCCCACACCCTTGATGGCCGCCTTATTGCCGTCGGCCACCGAAAGTTCGCCTTCATTTCGCTCGATCAAATTGGCGAACTTGGACTTGTCGTTACAAATATGGTGCGTGGCACCGCTGTCGACCGCCCACATCCCGGACACATTCTTGCCCGTCGAAACTCCACATTCCAGGGAAACCGCGAACGCCACTCGATCGTAGTCGTAGTCGTAGTTGTCGCTGTCGTTTCTCCACTGGATGTTGTTGGCCCCGCGTCCACGGCCGTTGCCGCCGCGTCTTGGCCCTCGGTTCTCGTCCTTCTGCTTGGTCCAGCACTTGTCAATCACGTGCCCCAATTTCCCGCAGTACGTGCATTGGCGAGACTCTCGGTCGGTGTTGAACGCCTTGGCCGCGTTCTCAGTCTTCACCGTCGCCGTCTTCTCGCCTTGCCGCTTGATGTGCTCGTTCGTGAGCACCTTCACAACGTCTTGCGACCGCAGTTCTGCATTGCTCATCTCCAGGTTGAGCACGACGTTCTCGTAGCTCTTGGGGAGACTGCGCAGCAAGCAGATCGCCACGTCCTCGTCCTCCATCTTGGCGCCGATGCTGCTGAGCTTGGCGCTGATTGATAAAGGTGTTGAGGACCTCGTTGCAATGATGCAAGACATTGCCGCCTTCCGACATCTCCATGCTGAAGAGCTGGCGCTTCAGGTAGATGCGCCCAGCCTTCTGCGATCCACCGTACAGCGTCTTCAGGCGCGTCCACGCGCCAGGCTTCCTCGCAGTCATCAACTACGTGATGGTAGTCCGCGTTCATGTGGAGCAACATCAGTCCGAAAGCGATGTTGCTCGATTTGACGTACTCGTCCTTGGCCCGGGAGTCCGCGAAGGTCGGAGTCGTTTCCCGGTTCACAACATGCCACACCGACTTGGTCAGGAACACGCCACGCATGTAGCGGTTCCACGTCGCGTAGTTATCACCGTTGAACTTGTCGATGGTGACCTTGGTCGAGGCGTCATGGGCAGAGGACATGGTGCTTGGGCTCATAACCTGATAAAGGTGTTGAGGTCTGGAAGCGAGGCTTGGGCTGAGCGGAGTGAGTTCTGCACTTGTTGGTCTGGTGCGGAGACCGGAGTGAAGACCACTTGAGCTGAAGAAGGAAGATTCGAAAGTGATTGATTGATCGGAGCTTACACTGTCTTCACTACCTAGTCTGCATCCAATCATATGATGCATCCAATCACCAACACTCTGTACTCGTCCAATCATCCTACTCGTCTAATCATCGGTGGCGTAAACAACGTACCGTAATCATCGCGGGATCGTATTCGATCGTATTGGATCGTATTGGATCGTATTGGATCGGTTCGTTAACCGGTTAATGGGTACAACTGGTACACAGTACCAAAACCAGCAACCCTCAATACGCCCCTCAATGCGAACACGCGTGGATGCCGAGAGCAGCCGTCAGGTCCGTGTGGCGAGGTCCAGGAGCGCCTTCGTCATGATGTCCGCCAGCATCACGAAAGTCTCGCAATACTCGAGCTTCACTTCACCACGCTTGACTTCGTCGCGGATGTGGTGGTACTTGATGTCGATGTGCTTGGCGCGACCGTGGTTCACTGGGTTCTTCGTCATCTTGATGCACGACTGGTTGTCTTCTCGGATCTTGAGCTCGGGTCCAGTATCGTTGGTAGCCGCCAAAATCTCGCACAGCAGGCGATGAATCCACTTGCCTTCTTGGATCGCCAGACTGAGCGCGATGTATTCCGCCTCGCTTGTAGATAGCGAAACGCGAGTGCTTCTTGCTGCCCCAGCTCACTGGCGCACCCATCAGCATGAACGTGTAGCCGGAAGTCGACTTGCGGTCCGCGAGGTCGCCAGCCCAGTCCGCGTCGGAGTACCCGCGAAAGTCGATGTTGTCACCTGGCTTGAAGCAGATTCCATGCGTCTTGGTGCCTTGCAGGTAGCGAAAGATGCGCTTGACCGCAACCCAGTGTTCTTCTTGGGGGTTCTCCATGAAGCGCGACACATAGCCCACCGCGTACGCGATATCCGGGCGAGTAGCAGTCATCAAGTGCATCAGGGCACCAACAGCTTCGCGAAACGGAGCGTTCACCTTGGTCGCTGCGTCGCTTGGAACTAGTCGAGTGCTCATGTCCACCGGACTCACCACAGCCTTGCACTCGTCCATACCGAAGCGCTTCAGGATGTCATCCACATAACGCCGCTGGCACATCATCACGCTGCCGTCCGGGCCGTCTACCAACTCGATCCCAAGGACGAACACACACTTGCCGCTGTCAGTCATTTCGAAGCGTGTCTTGAGGTCGTTCTTCGTGCGTGAGATGAGCCCGGGCGAACTTCCGGTGACCAATACATCGTCCACGTAGACCAGTACGAGCACACAGTGGCCATCAACAACCTTGATGTAGAGGCATGGATCGAAGGCCGAAACTTGAAAGCCGATAGAGCATACGAACTCGTCGAAGGCCGAAACTTGAAAGCCGATAGAGCATACGAACTCGTCGAAGGTCTCGTTCCACACGCGCGAAGCTTGCTTGAGACCGTAAATGGCCTTCCCCAATTCCAGGCAGTCGAAGTCACCGTCGAGCTCGACGCCTTCGGGAACCACGCAGAATACCAGCTCCTTCATCACGCCGTACAGGAATGCCGTCACCACGTCCAGTTGGTCCAGCGGCCAGCCGAAGTACTTGGCCAAAGCGATCACCATGCGCAACGTCACGTACTTGACCACCGGCGAGAACGTCTCGGTGTAGTCGATGCCGTACTTCTGCTTGAAACCCTTGGCCACGAGGCGTGCCTTGTACTTCTCGATCGATCCATCCGCTTTGCGCTTGATCTTGAACACCCACTTGGTACCGATGGCGCGTTGTCCGTTGGGCAACTTGGCAGCACGAAACACACCACGAAGTCGCATCGACTTGAGCTCAGCACGAACTGCCTTGCGCCAGTGCACTTGGTCCGGGCCGTTCACCGCTTCTTGGAATGTCGACGGCTCCGATAAATCCACAGCTGCTTCGACTGCGTTGGCACTTGCACGCCAAAACACAGGGGGAGTCGATTCTTCATCTTGATCTCCAGATTGTTCTTCTTCGTCTGCGTCTGCTCGGTGCGAAGAGGAGTCGTTCGGCGCACTTGCTTCTTCCAGTCCAGGTCGATGACGCACAGCTCGCGGTCTTCTGGCAGCTTCATCTTCGTCATTCGGGCGGCTCTTGCGCTTCCCTGCCTGCTTGTACTCCGTCTGGCGCGAACCGTCATTGTCGATGTCGAGCGAGTCGAAGTCCAGGTCGTCGACATCTTCATCGGAAATCGGCGGTGAAAGTCAAAGGTCGATTCATCGAAGTTGACATCGCGGCTGATAACCACCTGCCCCGCCTCGATGTCATAAAGTCGATATGCCTTGGACACTTCTTCGTAACCCAGGAACAATCCGGCGCGAGCCTTGGGATCCCACTTGAGCCGCTTCTCCTTCGGAGTCAGGATGTACGTCCGACAGCCGAACACACGCATGTGCTTCACACTCGGCTTGGACTTGTATACGATCTCGAACGGAGTCTTGTGCTCGATCTTGGGTGACGGCAGGCGGTTCTTCACGTAGATGGCCGTCATCGCCGCCTCAGCCCAGAAACATTTGTCAGCTTGGCGTGGTGCAGCATGCTGCGGCCGATCGTGACGATAGTTCGGATGGCTCGCTCTGCCGTGCCGTTGGTCTGGTGCGCGTACGGAACCGTGGTTTGCTGCTCAATGCCTTCGTCTTCGTAGAAATCCTTGAGCGAGTTAGTCGCAAACTCACGAGCTCCGTCGTGCCGCACAAACTTGACCTTCTTGCCGAACTGCTTCTGTACCTTCATGATGTACGTCTTGATGCAGTCTTCGCTTTCCGACTTGGCACGCAGACAGAAGCCCTTCATACATCCGCTGGATTCGTCCACGATCAGTAGCAGATACTTGCTGCCAGCAAGCGAGTTTTCCTCCATGGGTCCGCAGATGTCGAAGTGTAGCAACTCGAACGTGTCGTAACGACGCTTGTCACGGTTGCTTGGAAACGGTTTTTGGACCATCTTCCCTTGCTGGCAACCGCGACACAGACTTGGTCCGCTCGACTTGGAAGGTGCCTTCGCGTCCTTGATCATCTTGTTGTCGACCATCTTGCGAAGAACCTCGACTGGAGCGTGACCCATACGCGCGTGCAGGTCGACCGTCCTTCCACTTGTCGCCGCATTTGCTGATCGATGAGGTGTGCGAAGCCAGTAGAGTCCATCCACGAGATCCGCCGTCGCCACCACTTGATTCGAGTTTTGCGCGAAACGTGCATCTCAGTGCCATCAAACACCACTTGGAAGTTTCCATGCTTGTTGATCTGCGGTACCGAAAGCAGATTCTTGCTCATGTTTGGCACGTATAGCGCGTTCTTGATCTCGATCTCGCGCTCGTCGCCGTTGGGCAGGACCACTCTTTCCACGATGGCCGCCGCCTTATTGCCGTCGGCCACCGAAAGTTCGCCTTCATTTCGCTCGATCAAATTGGCGAACTTGGACTTGTCGTTACAAATATGGTGCGTGGCACCGCTGTCGACCGCCCACATCCCGGACACATTCTTGCCCGTCGAAACTCCACATTCCAGGGAAACCGCGAACGCCACTCGATCGTAGTCGTAGTCGTAGTTGTCGCTGTCGTTTCTCCACTGGATGTTGTTGGCCCCGCGTCCACGGCCGTTGCCGCCGCGTCTTGGCCCTCGGTTCTCGTCCTTCTGCTTGGTCCAGCACTTGTCAATCACGTGCCCCAATTTCCCGCAGTACGTGCATTGGCGAGACTCTCGGTCGGTGTTGAACGCCTTGGCCGCGTTCTCAGTCTTCACCGTCGCCGTCTTCTCGCCTTGCCGCTTGATGTGCTCGTTCGTGAGCACCTTCACAACGTCTTGCGACCGCAGTTCTGCATTGCTCATCTCCAGGTTGAGCACGACGTTCTCGTAGCTCTTGGGGAGACTGCGCAGCAAGCAGATCGCCACGTCCTCGTCCTCCATCTTGGCGCCGATGCTGCTGAGCTTGGCGCTGATTGATAAAGGTGTTGAGGACCTCGTTGCAATGATGCAAGACATTGCCGCCTTCCGACATCTCCATGCTGAAGAGCTGGCGCTTCAGGTAGATGCGCCCAGCCTTCTGCGATCCACCGTACAGCGTCTTCAGGCGCGTCCACGCGCCCCAGGCTTCCTCGCAGTCATCAACTACGTGATGGTAGTCCGCGTTCATGTGGAGCAACATCCGTCCGAAAGCGATGTTGCTCGATTTGACGTACTCGTCCTTGGCCCGGGAGTCCGCGAAGGTCGGAGTCGTTTCCCGGTTCACAACATGCCACACCGACTTGGTCAGGAACACGCCACGCATGTAGCGGTTCCACGTCGCGTAGTTATCACCGTTGAACTTGTCGATGGTGACCTTGGTCGAGGCGTCATGGGCAGAGGACATGGTGCTTGGGCTCATAACCTGATAAAGGTGTTGAGGTCTGGAAGCGAGGCTTGGGCTGAGCGGAGTGAGTTCTGCACTTGTTGGTCTGGTGCGGAGACCGGAGTGAAGACCACTTGAGCTGAAGAAGGAAGATTCGAAAGTGATTGATTGATCGGAGCTTACACTGTCTTCACTACCTAGTCTGCATCCAATCATATGATGCATCCAATCACCAACACTCTGTACTCGTCCAATCATCCTACTCGTCTAATCATCGGTGGCGTAAACAACGTACCGTAATCATCGCGGGATCGTATTCGATCGTATTGGATCGTATTGGATCGTATTGGATCGGTTCGGGTTAACCGGTTAATGGGTACAACTGGTACACAGTACCAAAACCAGCAACCCTCAATACGCCCCTCAATGCGAACACGCGTGGATGCCGAGAGCAGCCGTCAGGTCCGTGTGGCGAGGTCGGGAGCGCCTTCGTCATGATGTCCGCCAGCATCACGAAGTCTCGCAATACTCGAGCTTCACTTCACCACGCTTGACTTCGTCGCGGATGTGGTGGTACTTGATGTCGATGTGCTTGGCGCGACCGTGGTTCACTGGGTTCTTCGTCATCTTGATGCACGACTGGTTGTCTTCTCGGATCTTGAGCTCGGGTCCAGTATCGTTGGTAGCCGCCAAAATCTCGCACAGCAGGCGATGAATCCACTTGCCTTCTTGGATCGCCAGACTGAGCGCGATGTATTCCGCCTCGCTTGTAGATAGCGAAACACTTGAGTGCTTCTTGCTGCCCCAGCTCACTGGCGCACCCATCAGCATGAACGTGTAGCCGGAAGTCGACTTGCGGTCCGCGAGGTCGCCAGCCCAGTCCGCGTCGGAGTACCCGCGAAAGTCGATGTTGTCACCTGGCTTGAAGCAGATTCCATGCGTCTTGGTGCCTTGCAGGTAGCAAAGATGCGCTTGACCGCAACCCAGTGTTCTTCTTGGGGTTCTCCATGAAGCGCGACACATAGCCCACCGCGTACGCGATATCCGGGCGAGTAGCAGTCATCAAGTGCATCAGGGCACCAACAGCTTCGCGAAACGGAGCGTTCACCTTGGTCGCTGCGTCGCTTGGAACTAGTCGAGTGCTCATGTCCACCGGACTCACCACAGCCTTGCACTCGTCCATACCGAAGCGCTTCAGGATGTCATCCACATAACGCCGCTGGCACATCATCACGCTGCCGTCCGGGCCGTCTACCAACTCGATCCCAAGGACGAACACACACTTGCCGCTGTCAGTCATTTCGAAGCGTGTCTTGAGGTCGTTCTTCGTGCGTGAGATGAGCCCGGGCGAACTTCCGGTGACCAATACATCGTCCACGTAGACCAGTACGAGCACACAGTGGCCATTAACAACCTTGATGTAGAGGCATGGATCGAAGGCCGAAACTTGAAAGCCGATAGAGCATACGAACTCGTCGAAGGCCGAAACTTGAAAGCCGATAGAGCATACGAACTCGTCGAAGGCCGAAACTTGAAAGCCGATAGAGCATACGAACTCGTCGAAGGTCTCGTTCCACACGCGCGAAGCTTGCTTGAGACCGTAAATGGCCTTCCCCAATTCCAGGCAGTCGAAGTCACCGTCGAGCTCGACGCCTTCGGGAACCACGCAGAATACCAGCTCCTTCATCACGGCGTACAGGAATGCCGTCACCACGTCCAGTTGGTCCAGCGGCCAGCCGAAGTACTTGGCCAAAGCGATCACCATGCGCAACGTCACGTACTTGACCACCGGCGAGAACGTCTCGGTGTAGTCGATGCCGTACTTCTGCTTGAAACCCTTGGCCACGAGGCGTGCCTTGTACTTCTCGATCGATCCATCCGCTTTGCGCTTGATCTTGAACACCCACTTGGTACCGATGGCGCGTTGTCCGTTGGGCAACTTGGCAGCACGAAACACCCCACGAAGTCGCATCGACTTGAGCTCAGCACGAACTGCCTTGCGCCAGTGCACTTGGTCCGGGCCGTTCACCGCTTCTTGGAATGTCGACGGCTCCGATAAATCCACAGCTGCTTCGACTGCGTTGGCACTTGCACGCCAAAACACAGGGGGAGTCGATTCTTCATCTTGATCTCCAGATTGTTCTTCTTCGTCTGCGTCTGCTCGGCGCGAAGAGGAGTCGTTCGGCGCACTTGCTTCTTCCAGTCCAGGTCGATGACGCACAGCTCGCGGTCTTCTGGCAGCTTCATCTTCGTCATTCGGGCGGCTCTTGCGCTTCCCTGCCTGCTTGTACTCCGTCTGGCGCGAACCGTCATTGTCGATGTCGAGCGAGTCGAAGTCCAGGTCGTCGACATCTTCATCGGAAATCGGCGGTGAAAGTCAAAGGTCGATTCATCGAAGTTGACATCGCGGCTGATAACCACCTGCCCCGCCTCGATGTCATAAAGTCGATATGCCTTGGACACTTCTTCGTAACCCAGGAACAATCCGGCGCGAGCCTTGGGATCCCACTTGAGCCGCTTCTCCTTCGGAGTCAGGATGTACGTCCGACAGCCGAACACACGCATGTGCTTCACACTCGGCGGACTTGTATACGATCTCGAACGGAGTCTTGTGCTCGATCTTGGGTGACGGCAGGCGGTTCTTCACGTAGATGGCCGTCATCGCCGCCTCAGCCCAGAAACATTTGTTCAGCTTGGCGTGGTGCAGCATGCTGCGGCCGATCGTGACGATAGTTCGGATGGCTCGCTCTGCCGTGCCGTTGGTCTGGTGCGCGTACGGAACCGTGGTTTGCTGCTCAATGCCTTCGTCTTCGTAGAAATCCTTGAGCGAGTTAGTCGCAAACCCACGAGCTCCGTCGTGCCGCACAAACTTGACCGTCTTGCCGAACTGCTTCTGTACCTTCATGATGTACGTCTTGATGCAGTCTTCGCTTTCCGACTTGGCACGCAGACAGAAGCCCTTCATAGATCCGCTGGATTCGTCCACGATCAGTAGCAGATACTTGCTGCCAGCAAGCGAGTTTTCCTCCATGGGTCCGCAGATGTCGAAGTGTAGCAACTCGAACGTGTCGTAACGACGCTTGTCACGGTTGCTTGGAAACGGTTTTTGGACCATCTTCCCTTGCTGGCAACCGCGACACAGACTTGGTCCGCTCGACTTGGAAGGTGCCTTCGCGTCCTTGATCATCTTGTTGTCGACCATCTTGCGAAGAACCTCGACTGGGCGTGACCCATACGCGCGTGCAGGTCGACCGTCCTTCCACTTGTCGCCGCATTTGCTGATCGATGAGGTGTGCGAAGCCAGTAGAGTCCATCCACGAGATCCGCTGTCGCCACCACTTGATTCGAGTTTTGCGCGAAACGTGCATCTCAGTGCCATCAAACACCACTTGGAAGTTTCCATGCTTGTTGATCTGCGGTACCGAAAGCAGATTCTTGCTCATGTTTGGCACGTATAGCGCGTTCTTGATCTCGATCTCGCGCTCGTCGCCGTTGGGCAGGACCACTCTTTCCACGATGGTCCCCACACCTTGATGGCCGCCTTATTGCCGTCGGCCACCGAAAGTTCGCCTTCATTTCGCTCGATCAAATTGGCGAACTTGGACTTGTCGTTACAAATATGGTGCGTGGCACCGCTGTCGACCGCCCACATCCCGGACACATTCTTGCCCGTCGAAACTCCACATTCCAGGGAAACCGCGAACGCCACTCGATCGTAGTCGTAGTCGTAGTTGTCGCTGTCGTTTCTCCACTGGATGTTGTTGGCCCCGCGTCCACGGCCGTTGCCGCCGCGTCTTGGCCCTCGGTTCTCGTCCTTCTGCTTGGTCCAGCACTTGTCAATCACGTGCCCCAATTTCCCGCAGTACGTGCATTGGCGAGACTCTCGGTCGGTGTTGAACGCCTTGGCCGTGTTCTCAGTCTTCACCGTCGCCGTCTTCTCGCCTTGCCGCTTGATGTGCTCGTTCGTGAGCACCTTCACAACGTCTTGCGACCGCAGTTCTGCATTGCTCATCTCCAGGTTGAGCACGACGTTCTCGTAGCTCTTGGGGAGACTGCGCAGCAAGCAGATCGCCACGTCCTCGTCCTCCATCTTGGCGCCGATGCTGCTGAGCTTGGCGCTGATTGATAAAGGTGTTGAGGACCTCGTTGCAATGATGCAAGACATTGCCGCCTTCCGACATCTCCATGCTGAAGAGCTGGCGCTTCAGGTAGATGCGCCCAGCCTTCTGCGATCCACCGTACAGCGTCTTCAGGCGCGTCCACGCGCCCCAGGCTTCCTCGCAGTCATCAACTACGTGATGGTAGTCCGCGTTCATGTGGAGCAACATCCGTCCGAAAGCGATGTTACTCGATTTGACGTACTCGTCCTTGGCCCGGAAGTCCGCGAAGGTCGTTTCCCGGTTCACAACATGCCACACCGACTTGGTCAGGAACACGCCACGCATGTAGCGGTTCCACGTCGCGTAGTTATCACCGTTGAACTTGTCGATGGTGACCTTGGTCGAGGCGTCATGGGCAGAGGACACGGTGCTTGGGCTCATAACCTGATAAAGGTGTTGAGGTCTGGAAGCGAGGCTTGGGCTGAGCGGAGTGAGTTCTGCACTTGTTGGTCTGGTGCGGAGACCGGAGTGAAGACCACTTGAGCTGAAGAAGGAAGATTCGAAAGTGATTGATTGATCGGAGCTTACACTGTCTTCACCACCTAGTCTGCATCCAATCATTTGATGCATCCAATCACCAACACTCTGTACTCGTCCAATCATCCTACTCGTCTAATCATCGGTGGCGTGAACAACGTACCGTAATCATCGCGGGATCGTATTGGATCGGTTCGGGTTAACCGGTTAATGGGTACAACTGGTACACAGTACCAAAACCAGCAACCCTCGATACAAAAACCGTTTCCAAGCAACCGTGACAAGCGTCGTTACGACACGTTCGAGTTGCTACACTTCGCCATCTGCGGACCCATGGAGGAAAACTCGCTTGCTGGCAGCAAGTATCTGCTACTGATCGTGGACGAATCCAGCGGATGTATGAAGGGCTTCTGTCTGCGTGCCAAGTCGGAAAGCGAAGACTGCATCAAGACGTACATCATGAAGGTACAGAAGCAGTTCGGCAAGACGGTCAAGTTTGTGCGGCACGACGGAGCTCGTGAGTTTGCGACTAACTCGCTCAAGGATTTCTATGAAGACGAAGGCATTGAGCAGCAAACCACGGTTCCGTACGCGCACCAGACCAACGGCACGGCAGCGCGAGCCATCCGAACTATCGTCACGATCGGCCGCAGCATGCTGCACCACGCCAAGCTGAACAAATGTTTCTGGGCTGAGGCGGCGATGACGGCCATCTACGTGAAGAACCGCCTGCCGTCACCCAAGATCGAGTACAAGACTCCGTTCGAGATCGTATACAAGTCCAAGCCGAGTGTGAAGCACATGCGTGTGTTCGGCTGTCGGACGTACATCCTGACTCCGAAGGAGAAGCGGCTCAAGTGGGATCCCAAGGCTCGCGCCGGATTGTTCCTGGGTTACGAAGAAGCGTCCAAGGCATATCGACTTTATGATATCGAGGCGGGGCAGGTGGTTATCAGCCGCGATGTCAACTTCGATGAATCGACCTTTGACTTTCACCGCCGATTTCCGATGAAGATGTCGACGACTTGGACTTCGACTCGCTCGACATCGACAATGACGGTTCGCGCCAGACGGAGTACAAGCAGGCAGGGAAGCGCAAGAGCCGCCCGAATGACGAAGATGAAGCTGCCAGAAGACCGCGAGCTGTGCGTCATCGACCTGGACTGGAAGAAGCAAGTGCGCCGAACGACTCCTCTTCGCGCCGAGCAGACGCAGACGAAGAAGAACAATCTGGAGATCAAGATGAAGAATCGACTTCCCCTGTGTTTTGGCGTGCAAGTGCCAACGCAGTCGAAGCAGCTGTGGATTTATCGGAGCCGTCGACATTCCAAGAAGCGGTGAACGGCCCAGACCAAGTGCACTGGCGCAAGGCAGTTCGTGCTGAGCTCAAGTCGATGCGACTTCGTGGGGTGTTTCGTGCTGCCAAGTTGCCCAACGGACAACGCGCCATCGGTACCAAGTGGGTGTTCAAGATCAAGCGCAAAGCGGATGGATCGATCGAGAAGTACAAGGCACGCCTCGTGGCCAAGGGTTTCAAGCAGAAGTACGGCATCGACTACACCGAGACGTTCTCGCCGGTGGCCAAGTACTTCGGCTGGCCGCTGGACCAACCGGACGTGGTGACGGCATTCCTGTATGCCGTGATGAAGTAGCTGGTATTCTGCGTGGTTCCCGAAGGCGTCGAGCTCGACGGTGACTTCGACTGCCTGGAATTGGGGAAGGCCATTTACGGTCTCAAGCAAGCTTCGCGCGTGTGGAACGAGACCTTCGACGAGTTCGTATGCTCTATCGGCTTTCAAGTTTCGGCCTTCGACGAGTTCGTATGCTCTATCGGCTTTCAAGTTTCGGCCTTCGATCCATGCCTCTACATCAAGGTTGTTGATGGCCACTGTGTGCTCGTACTGGTCTACGTGGACGATGTATTGGTCACCGGAAGTTCGCCCGGGCTCATCTCACGCACGAAGAACGACCTCAAGACACGCTTCGAAATGACTGACAGCGGCAAGTGTGTGTTCGTCCTTGGGATCGAGTTGGTAGACGGCCCGGACGGCAGCGTGATGATGTGCCAGCGGCGTTATGTGGATGACATCCTGAAGCGCTTCGGTATGGACGAGTGCAAGGCTGTGGTGAGTCCGGTGGACATGAGCACTCGACTAGTTCCAAGCGACGCAGCGACCAAGGTGAACGCTCCGTTTCGCGAAGCTGTTGGTGCCCTGATGCACTTGATGACTGCTACTCGCCCGGATATCGCGTACGCGGTGGGCTATGTGGCGCGCTTCATGGAGAACCCCAAGAAGAACACTGGGTTGCGGTCAAGCGCATCTTCGCTACCTGCAAGGCACCAAGACGCATGGAATCTGCTTCAAGCCAGGTGACAACATCGACTTTCGCGGGTACTCCGACGCGGACTGGGCTGGCGACCTCGCGGACCGCAAGTCGACTTCCGGCTACACGTTCATGCTGATGGGTGCGCCAGTGAGCTGGGGCAGCAAGAAGCAGTCAAGTGTTTCGCTATCTACAAGCGAGGCGGAATACATCGCGCTCAGTCTGGCGGTCCATTCGTCTTCGTAGAAATCCTTGAGCGAGTTAGTCGCAAACCCACGAGCTCCGTCGTGCCGCACAAACTTGACCGTCTTGCCGAACTGCTTCTGTACCTTCATGATGTACGTCTTGATGCAGTCTTCGCTTTCCGACTTGGCACGCAGACAGAAGCCCTTCATAGATCCGCTGGATTCGTCCACGATCAGTAGCAGATACTTGCTGCCAGCAAGCGAGTTTTCCTCCATGGGTCCGCAGATGTCGAAGTGTAGCAACTCGAACGTGTCGTAACGACGCTTGTCACGGTTGCTTGGAAACGGTTTTTTGGACCATCTTCCCTTGCTGGCAACCGCGACACAGACTTGGTCCGCTCGACTTGGAAGGTGCCTTCGCGTCCTTGATCATCTTGTTGTCGACCATCTTGCGAAGAACCTCGACTGGAGCGTGACCCATACGCGCGTGCAGGTCGACCGTCCTTCCACTTGTCGCCGCATTTGCTGATCGATGAGGTGTGCGAAGCCAGTAGAGTCCATCCACGAGATCCGCTGTCGCCACCACTTGATTCGAGTTTTTGCGCGAAACGTGCATCTCAGTGCCATCAAACACCACTTGGAAGTTTCCATGCTTGTTGATCTGCGGTACCGAAAGCAGATTCTTGCTCATGTTTGGCACGTATAGCGCGTTCTTGATCTCGATCTCGCGCTCGTCGCCGTTGGGCAGGACCACTCTTTCCACGATGGTCCCCACACCCCTTGATGGCCGCCTTATTGCCGTCGGCCACCGAAAGTTCGCCTTCATTTCGCTCGATCAAATTGGCGAACTTGGACTTGTCGTTACAAATATGGTGCGTGGCACCGCTGTCGACCGCCCACATCCCGGACACATTCTTGCCCGTCGAAACTCCACATTCCAGGGAAACCGCGAACGCCACTCGATCGTAGTCGTAGTCGTAGTCGTAGTTGTCGCTGTCGTTTCTCCACTGGATGTTGTTGGCCCCGCGTCCACGGCCGTTGCCGCCGCGTCTTGGCCCTCGGTTCTCGTCCTTCTGCTTGGTCCAGCACTTGTCAATCACGTGCCCCAATTTCCCGCAGTACGTGCATTGGCGAGACTCTCGGTCGGTGTTGAACGCCTTGGCCGCGTTCTCAGTCTTCACCGTCGCCGTCTTCTCGCCTTGCCGCTTGATGTGCTCGTTCGTGAGCACCTTCACAACGTCTTGCGACCGCAGTTCTGCATTGCTCATCTCCAGGTTGAGCACGACGTTCTCGTAGCTCTTGGGGAGACTGCGCAGCAAGCAGATCGCCACGTCCTCGTCCTCCATCTTGGCGCCGATGCTGCTGAGCTTGGCGCTGATTGATAAAGGTGTTGAGGACCTCGTTGCAATGATGCAAGACATTGCCGCCTTCCGACATCTCCATGCTGAAGAGCTGGCGCTTCAGGTAGATGCGCCCAGCCTTCTGCGATCCACCGTACAGCGTCTTCAGGCGCGTCCACGCGCCCCAGGCTTCCTCGCAGTCATCAACTACGTGATGGTAGTCCGCGTTCATGTGGAGCAACATCCGTCCGAAAGCGATGTTGCTCGATTTGACGTACTCGTCCTTGGCCCGGGAGTCCGCGAAGGTCGGAGTCGTTTCCCGATTCACAACATGCCACACCGACTTGGTCAGGAACACGCCACGCATGTAGCGGTTCCACGTCGCGTAGTTATCACCGTTGAACTTGTCGATGGTGACCTTGGTCGAGGCGTCATGGGCAGAGGACACGGTGCTTGGGCTCATAACCTGATAAAGGTGTTGAGGTCTGGAAGCGAGGCTTGGGCTGAGCGGAGTGAGTTCTGCACTTGTTGGTCTGGTGCGGAGACCGGAGTGAAGACCACTTGAGCTGAAGAAGGAAGATTCGAAAGTGATTGATTGATCGGAGCTTACACTGTCTTCACTACCTAGTCTGCATCCAATCATTTGATGCATCCAATCACCAACACTCTGTACTCGTCCAATCATCCTACTCGTCTAATCATCGGTGGCGTGAACAACGTACCGTAATCATCGCGGGATCGTATTGGATCGGTTCGGGTTAACCGGTTAATGGGTACAACTGGTACACAGTACCAAAACCAGCAACCCTCAATACAGGGAAACCGCGAACGCCACTCGATCGTAGTCGTAGTCGTAGTTGTCGCTGTCGTTTCTCCACTGGATGTTGTTGGCCCGCGTCCACGGCCGTTGCCGCCGCGTCTTGGCCCTCGGTTCTCGTCCTTCTGCTTGGTCCAGCACTTGTCAATCACGTGCCCCAATTTCCCGCAGTACGTGCATTGGCGAGACTCTCGGTCGGTGTTGAACGCCTTGGCCGTTCTCAGTCTTCACCGTCGCCGTCTTCTCGCCTTGCCGCTTGATGTGCTCGTTCGTGAGCACCTTCACAACGTCTTGCGACCGCAGTTCTGCATTGCTCATCTCCAGGTTGAGCACGACGTTCTCGTAGCTCTTGGGGAGACTGCGCAGCAAGCAGATCGCCACGTCCTCGTCCTCCATCTTGGCGCCGATGCTGTTGAGCTTGGCGCTGATTGATAAAGGTGTTGAGGACCTCGTTGCAATGATGCAAGACATTGCCGCCTTCCGACATCTCCATGCTGAAGAGCTGGCGCTTCAGGTAGATGCGCCCAGCCTTCTGCGATCCACCGTACAGCGTCTTCAGGCGCGTCCACGCGCCCCAGGCTTCCTCGCAGTCATCAACTACGTGATGGTAGTCCGCGTTCATGTGGAGCAACATCCGTCCGAAAGCGATGTTGCTCGATTTGACGTACTCGTCCTTGGCCGGGAGTCCGCGAAGGTCGGAGTCGTTTCCCGGTTCACAACATGCCACACCGACTTGGTCAGGAACACGCCACGCATGTAGCGGTTCCACGTCGCGTAGTTATCACCGTTGAACTTGTCGATGGTGACCTTGGTCGAGGCGTCATGGGCAGAGGACACGGTGCTTGGGCTCATAACCTGATAAAGGTGTTGAGGTCTGGAAGCGAGGCTTGGGCTGAGCGGAGTGAGTTCTGCACTTGTTGGTCTGGTGCGGAGACCGGAGTGAAGACCACTTGAGCTGAAGAAGGAAGATTCGAAAGTGATTGATTGATCGAAGCTTAC
This sequence comes from Phytophthora quercina, assembly GCA_014706105.1. NCBI lineage: Eukaryota > Oomycota > Peronosporomycetes > Peronosporales > Peronosporaceae > Phytophthora > Phytophthora quercina. Next base: position 89,157 of record JACBOW010000091.1, on the reverse strand, counting down.
ACTGTCTTCACTACCTAGTCTGCATCCAATCATATGATGCATCCAATCACCAACACTCTGCACTCGTCCAATCATCCTACTCGTCTAATCATCGGTGGCGTGAACAACGTACCGTAATCATCGCGGGATCGTATTGGATCGGTTCGGGTTAACCGGTTAATGGGTACAACTGGTACACAGTACCAAAACCAGCAACCCTCAATACAGGGAAACCGCGAACGCCACTCGATCGTAGTCGTAGTCGTAGTTGTCGCTGTCGTTTCTCCACTGGATGTTGTTGGCCCCGCGTCCACGGCCGTTGCCGCCGCGTCTTGGCCCTCGGTTCTCGTCCTTCTGCTTGGTCCAGCACTTGTCAATCACGTGCCCCAATTTCCCGCAGTACGTGCATTGGCGAGACTCTCGGTCGGTGTTGAACGCCTTGGCCGTGTTCTCAGTCTTCACCGTCGCCGTCTTCTCGCCTTGCCGCTTGATGTGCTCGTTCGTGAGCACCTTCACAACGTCTTGCGACCGCAGTTCTGCATTGCTCATCTCCAGGTTGAGCACGACGTTCTCGTAGCTCTTGGGGAGACTGCGCAGCAAGCAGATCGCCACGTCCTCGTCCTCCATCTTGGCGCCGATGCTGTTGAGCTTGGCGCTGATGATGTTGAGGACCTCGTTGCAATGATGCAAGACATTGCCGCCTTCCGACATCTCCATGCTGAAGAGCTGGCGCTTCAGGTAGATGCGCCCAGCCTTCTGCGATCCACCGTACAGCGTCTTCAGGCGCGTCCACGCGCCCCAGGCTTCCTCGCAGTCATCAACTACGTGATGGTAGTCCGCGTTCATGTGGAGCAACATCCGTCCGAAAGCGATGTTACTCGATTTGACGTACTCGTCCTTGGCCCGGAAGTCCGCGAAGGTCGGAGTCGTTTCCCGGTTCACAACATGCCACACCGACTTGGTCAGGAACACGCCACGCATGTAGCGGTTCCACGTCGCGTAGTTATCACCGTTGAACTTGTCGATGGTGACCTTGGTCGAGGCGTCATGGGCAGAGGACACGGTGCTTGGGCTCATAACCTGATAAAGGTGTTGAGGTCTGGAAGCGAGGCTTGGGCTGAGCGGGTGAGTTCTGCACTTGTTGGTCTGGTGCGGAGACCGGAGTGAAGACCACTTGAGCTGAAGAAGGAAGATTCGAAAGTGATTGATTGATCGGAGCTTACACTGTCTTCACCACCTAGTCTGCATCCAATCATTTGATGCATCCAATCACCAACACTCTGTACTCGTCCAATCATCCTACTCGTCTAATCATCGGTGGCGTGAACAACGTACCGTAATCATCGCGGGATCGTATTGGATCGGTTCGGGTTAACCGGTTAATGGGTACAACTGGTACACAGTACCAAAACCAGCAACCCTCGATACAAAACCGTTTCCAAGCAACCGTGACAAGCGTCGTTACGACACGTTCGAGTTGCTACACTTCGCCATCTGCGGACCCATGGAGGAAAACTCGCTTGCTGGCAGCAAGTATCTGCTACTGATCGTGGACGAATCCAGCGGATGTATGAAGGGCTTCTGTCTGCGTGCCAAGTCGGAAAGCGAAGACTGCATCAAGACGTACATCATGAAGGTACAGAAGCAGTTCGGCAAGACGGTCAAGTTTGTGCGGCACGACGGAGCTCGTGAGTTTGCGACTAACTCGCTCAAGGATTTCTATGAAGACGAAGGCATTGAGCAGCAAACCACGGTTCCGTACGCGCACCAGACCAACGGCACGGCAGCGCGAGCCATCCGAACTATCGTCACGATCGGCCGCAGCATGCTGCACCACGCCAAGCTGAACAAATGTTTCTGGGCTGAGGCGGCGATGACGGCCATCTACGTGAAGAACCGCCTGCCGTCACCCAAGATCGAGTACAAGACTCCGTTCGAGATCGTATACAAGTCAAGCCGAGTGTGAAGCACATGCGTGTGTTCGGCTGTCGGACGTACATCCTGACTCCGAAGGAGAAGCGGCTCAAGTGGGATCCCAAGGCTCGCGCCGGATTGTTCCTGGGTTACGAAGAAGCGTCCAAGGCATATCGACTTTATGATATCGAGGCGGGGCAGGTGGTTATCAGCCGCGATGTCAACTTCGATGAATCGACCTTTGGACTTTCACCGCCGATTTCCGATGAAGATGTCGACGACTTGGACTTCGACTCGCTCGACATCGACAATGACGGTTCGCGCCAGACGGAGTACAAGCAGGCAGGGAAGCGCAAGAGCCGCCCGAATGACGAAGATGAAGCTGCCAGAAGACCGCGAGCTGTGCGTCATCGACCTGGACTGGAAGAAGCAAGTGCGCCGAACGACTCCTCTTCGCGCCGAGCAGACGCAGACGAAGAAGAACAATCTGGAGATCAAGATGAAGAATCGACTTCCCCTGTGTTTTGGCGTGCAAGTGCCAACGCAGTCGAAGCAGCTGTGGATTTATCGGAGCCGTCGACATTCCAAGAAGCGGTGAACGGCCCAGACCAAGTGCACTGGCGCAAGGCAGTTCGTGCTGAGCTCAAGTCGATGCGACTTCGTGGGGTGTTTCGTGCTGCCAAGTTGCCCAACGGACAACGCGCCATCGGTACCAAGTGGGTGTTCAAGATCAAGCGCAAAGCGGATGGATCGATCGAGAAGTACAAGGCACGCCTCGTGGCCAAGGGTTTCAAGCAGAAGTACGGCATCGACTACACCGAGACGTTCTCGCCGGTGGCCAAGTACTTCGGCTGGCCGCTGGACCAACCGGACGTGGTGACGGCATTCCTGTATGCCGTGATGAAGTAGCTGGTATTCTGCGTGGTTCCCGAAGGCGTCGAGCTCGACGGTGACTTCGACTGCCTGGAATTGGGGAAGGCCATTTACGGTCTCAAGCAAGCTTCGCGCGTGTGGAACGAGACCTTCGACGAGTTCGTATGCTCTATCGGCTTTCAAGTTTCGGCCTTCGACGAGTTCGTATGCTCTATCGGCTTTCAAGTTTCGGCCTTCGATCCATGCCTCTACATCAAGGTTGTTGATGGCCACTGTGTGCTCGTACTGGTCTACGTGGACGATGTATTGGTCACCGGAAGTTCGCCCGGGCTCATCTCACGCACGAAGAACGACCTCAAGACACGCTTCGAAATGACTGACAGCGGCAAGTGTGTGTTCGTCCTTGGGATCGAGTTGGTAGACGGCCCGGACGGCAGCGTGATGATGTGCCAGCGGCGTTATGTGGATGACATCCTGAAGCGCTTCGGTATGGACGAGTGCAAGGCTGTGGTGAGTCCGGTGGACATGAGCACTCGACTAGTTCCAAGCGACGCAGCGACCAAGGTGAACGCTCCGTTTCGCGAAGCTGTTGGTGCCCTGATGCACTTGATGACTGCTACTCGCCCGGATATCGCGTACGCGGTGGGCTATGTGGCGCGCTTCATGGAGAACCCCCAAGAAGAACACTGGGTTGCGGTCAAGCGCATCTTTCGCTACCTGCAAGGCACCAAGACGCATGGAATCTGCTTCAAGCCAGGTGACAACATCGACTTTCGCGGGTACTCCGACGCGGACTGGGCTGGCGACCTCGCGGACCGCAAGTCGACTTCCGGCTACACGTTCATGCTGATGGGTGCGCCAGTGAGCTGGGGCAGCAAGAAGCAGTCAAGTGTTCGCTATCTACAAGCGAGGCGGAATACATCGCGCTCAGTCTGGCGGTCCATTCGTCTTCGTAGAAATCCTTGAGCGAGTTAGTCGCAAACCCACGAGCTCCGTCGTGCCGCACAAACTTGACCGTCTTGCCGAACTGCTTCTGTACCTTCATGATGTACGTCTTGATGCAGTCTTCGCTTTCCGACTTGGCACGCAGACAGAAGCCCTTCATAGATCCGCTGGATTCGTCCACGATCAGTAGCAGATACTTGCTGCCAGCAAGCGAGTTTTCCTCCATGGGTCCGCAGATGTCGAAGTGTAGCAACTCGAACGTGTCGTAACGACGCTTGTCACGGTTGCTTGGAAACGGTTTTTGGACCATCTTCCCTTGCTGGCAACCGCGACACAGACTTGGTCCGCTCGACTTGGAAGGTGCCTTCGCGTCCTTGATCATCTTGTTGTCGACCATCTTGCGAAGAACCTCGACTGGAGCGTGACCCATACGCGCGTGCAGGTCGACCGTCCTTCCACTTGTCGCCGCATTTGCTGATCGATGAGGTGTGCGAAGCCAGTAGAGTCCATCCACGAGATCCGCTGTCGCCACCACTTGATTCGAGTTTTTGCGCGAAACGTGCATCTCAGTGCCATCAAACACCACTTGGAAGTTTCCATGCTTGTTGATCTGCGGTACCGAAAGCAGATTCTTGCTCATGTTTGGCACGTATAGCGCGTTCTTGATCTCGATCTCGCGCTCGTCGCCGTTGGGCAGGACCACTCTTTCCACGATGGTCCCCACACCCTTGATGGCCGCCTTATTGCCGTCGGCCACCGAAAGTTCGCCTTCATTTCGCTCGATCAAATTGGCGAACTTGGACTTGTCGTTACAAATATGGTGCGTGGCACCGCTGTCGACCGCCCACATCCCGGACACATTCTTGCCCGTCGAAACTCCACATTCCAGGGAAACCGCGAACGCCACTCGATCGTAGTCGTAGTCGTAGTTGTCGCTGTCGTTTCTCCACTGGATGTTGTTGCGTCCACGGCCGTTGCCGCCGCGTCTTGGCCCTCGGTTCTCGTCCTTCTGCTTGGTCCAGCACTTGTCAATCACGTGCCCCAATTTCCCGCAGTACGTGCATTGGCGAGACTCTCGGTCGGTGTTGAACGCCTTGGCCGTGTTCTCAGTCTTCACCGTCGCCGTCTTCTCGCCTTGCCGCTTGATGTGCTCGTTCGTGAGCACCTTCACAACGTCTTGCGACCGCAGTTCTGCATTGCTCATCTCCAGGTTGAGTACGACGTTCTCGTAGCTCTTGGGGAGACTGCGCAGCAAGCAGATCGCCACGTCCTCGTCCTCCATCTTGGCGCCGATGCTGTTGAGCTTGGCGCTGATGTTGAGGACCTCGTTGCAATGATGCAAGACATTGCCGCCTTCCGACATCTCCATGCTGAAGAGCTGGCGCTTCAGGTAGATGCGCCCAGCCTTCTGCGATCCACCGTACAGCGTCTTCAGGCGCGTCCACGCGCCCCAGGCTTCCTCGCAGCCATCAACTACGTGATGGTAGTCCGCGTTCATGTGGAGCAACATCCGTCCGAAAGCGATGTTACTCGATTTGACGTACTCGTCCTTGGCCCGGAAGTCCGCGAAGGTCGGAGTCGTTTCCCGGTTCACAACATGCCACACCGACTTGGTCAGGAACACGCCACGCATGTAGCGGTTCCACGTCGCGTAGTTATCACCGTTGAACTTGTCGATGGTGACCTTGGTCGAGGCGTCATGGGCAGAGGACACGGTGCTTGGGCTCATAACCTGATAAAGGTGTTGAGGTCTGGAAGCGAGGCTTGGGCTGAGTGGAGTGAGTTCTGCACTTGTTGGTCTGGTGCGGAGACCGGAGTGAAGACCACTTGAGCTGAAGAAGGAAGATTCGAAAGTGATTGATTGATCGGAGCTTACACTGTCTTCACCACCTAGTCTGCATCCAATCATTTGATGCATCCAATCACCAACACTCTGTACTCGTCCAATCATCCTACTCGTCTAATCATCGGTGGCGTGAACAACGTACCGTAATCATCGCGGGATCGTATTGGATCGGTTCGGGTTAACCGGTTAATGGGTACAACTGGTACACAGTACCAAAACCAGCAACCCTCGATACAAAACCGTTTCCAAGCAACCGTGACAAGCGTCGTTACGACACGTTCGAGTTGCTACACTTCGCCATCTGCGGACCCATGGAGGAAAACTCGCTTGCTGGCAGCAAGTATCTGCTACTGATCGTGGACGAATCCAGCGGATGTATGAAGGGCTTCTGTCTGCGTGCCAAGTCGGAAAGCGAAGACTGCATCAAGACGTACATCATGAAGGTACAGAAGCAGTTCGGCAAGACGGTCAAGTTTGTGCGGCACGACGGAGCTCGTGAGTTTGCGACTAACTCGCTCAAGGATTTCTATGAAGACGAAGGCATTGAGCAGCAAACCACGGTTCCGTACGCGCACCAGACCAACGGCACGGCAGCGCGAGCCATCCGAACTATCGTCACGATCGGCCGCAGCATGCTGCACCACGCCAAGCTGAACAAATGTTTCTGGGCTGAGGCGGCGATGACGGCCATCTACGTGAAGAACCGCCTGCCGTCACCCAAGATCGAGTACAAGACTCCGTTCGAGATCGTATACAAGTCCAAGCCGAGTGTGAAGCACATGCGTGTGTTCGGCTGTCGGACGTACATCCTGACTCCGAAGGAGAAGCGGCTCAAGTGGGATCCCAAGGCTCGCGCCGGATTGTTCCTGGGTTACGAAGAAGCGTCCAAGGCATATCGACTTTATGATATCGAGGCGGGGCAGGTGGTTATCAGCCGCGATGTCAACTTCGATGAATCGACCTTTGGACTTTCACCGCCGATTTCCGATGAAGATGTCGACGACTTGGACTTCGACTCGCTCGACATCGACAATGACGGTTCGCGCCAGACGGAGTACAAGCAGGCAGGGAAGCGCAAGAGCCGCCCGAATGACGAAGATGAAGCTGCCAGAAGACCGCGAGCTGTGCGTCATCGACCTGGACTGGAAGAAGCAAGTGCGCCGAACGACTCCTCTTCGCGCCGAGCAGACGCAGACGAAGAAGAACAATCTGGAGATCAAGATGAAGAATCGACTTCCCCTGTGTTTTGGCGTGCAAGTGCCAACGCAGTCGAAGCAGCTGTGGATTTATCGGAGCCGTCGACATTCCAAGAAGCGGTGAACGGCCCAGACCAAGTGCACTGGCGCAAGGCAGTTCGTGCTGAGCTCAAGTCGATGCGACTTCGTGGGGTGTTTCGTGCTGCCAAGTTGCCCAACGGACAACGCGCCATCGGTACCAAGTGGGTGTTCAAGATCAAGCGCAAAGCGGATGGATCGATCGAGAAGTACAAGGCACGCCTCGTGGCCAAGGGTTTCAAGCAGAAGTACGGCATCGACTACACCGAGACGTTCTCGCCGGTGGCCAAGTACTTCGGCTGGCCGCTGGACCAACCGGACGTGGTGACGGCATTCCTGTATGCCGTGATGAAGTAGCTGGTATTCTGCGTGGTTCCCGAAGGCGTCGAGCTCGACGGTGACTTCGACTGCCTGGAATTGGGGAAGGCCATTTACGGTCTCAAGCAAGCTTCGCGCGTGTGGAACGAGACCTTCGACGAGTTCGTATGCTCTATCGGCTTTCAAGTTTCGGCCTTCGACGAGTTCGTATGCTCTATCGGCTTTCAAGTTTCGGCCTTCGATCCATGCCTCTACATCAAGGTTGTTGATGGCCACTGTGTGCTCGTACTGGTCTACGTGGACGATGTATTGGTCACCGGAAGTTCGCCCGGGCTCATCTCACGCACGAAGAACGACCTCAAGACACGCTTCGAAATGACTGACAGCGGCAAGTGTGTGTTCGTCCTTGGGATCGAGTTGGTAGACGGCCCGGACGGCAGCGTGATGATGTGCCAGCGGCGTTATGTGGATGACATCCTGAAGCGCTTCGGTATGGACGAGTGCAAGGCTGTGGTGAGTCCGGTGGACATGAGCACTCGACTAGTTCCAAGCGACGCAGCGACCAAGGTGAACGCTCCGTTTCGCGAAGCTGTTGGTGCCCTGATGCACTTGATGACTGCTACTCGCCCGGATATCGCGTACGCGGTGGGCTATGTGGCGCGCTTCATGGAGAACCCCCAAGAAGAACACTGGGTTGCGGTCAAGCGCATCTTTCGCTACCTGCAAGGCACCAAGACGCATGGAATCTGCTTCAAGCCAGGTGACAACATCGACTTTCGCGGGTACTCCGACGCGGACTGGGCTGGCGACCTCGCGGACCGCAAGTCGACTTCCGGCTACACGTTCATGCTGATGGGTGCGCCAGTGAGCTGGGGCAGCAAGAAGCAGTCAAGTTTCGCTATCTACAAGCGAGGCGGAATACATCGCGCTCAGTCTGGCGGTCCATTCGTCTTCGTAGAAATCCTTGAGCGAGTTAGTCGCAAACCCACGAGCTCCGTCGTGCCGCACAAACTTGACCGTCTTGCCGAACTGCTTCTGTACCTTCATGATGTACGTCTTGATGCAGTCTTCGCTTTCCGACTTGGCACGCAGACAGAAGCCCTTCATAGATCCGCTGGATTCGTCCACGATCAGTAGCAGATACTTGCTGCCAGCAAGCGAGTTTTCCTCCATGGGTCCGCAGATGTCGAAGTGTAGCAACTCGAACGTGTCGTAACGACGCTTGTCACGGTTGCTTGGAAACGGTTTTTGGACCATCTTCCCTTGCTGGCAACCGCGACACAGACTTGGTCCGCTCGACTTGGAAGGTGCCTTCGCGTCCTTGATCATCTTGTTGTCGACCATCTTGCGAAGAACCTCGACTGAGCGTGACCCATACGCGCGTGCAGGTCGACCGTCCTTCCACTTGTCGCCGCATTTGCTGATCGATGAGGTGTGCGAAGCCAGTAGAGTCCATCCACGAGATCCGCTGTCGCCACCACTTGATTCGAGTTTTTGCGCGAAACGTGCATCTCAGTGCCATCAAACACCACTTGGAAGTTTCCATGCTTGTTGATCTGCGGTACCGAAAGCAGATTCTTGCTCATGTTTGGCACGTATAGCGCGTTCTTGATCTCGATCTCGCGCTCGTCGCCGTTGGGCAGGACCACTCTTTCCACGATGGTCCCCACACCCTTGATGGCCGCCTTATTGCCGTCGGCCACCGAAAGTTCGCCTTCATTTCGCTCGATCAAATTGGCGAACTTGGACTTGTCGTTACAAATATGGTGCGTGGCACCGCTGTCGACCGCCCACATCCCGGACACATTCTTGCCCGTCGAAACTCCACATTCCAGGGAAACCGCGAACGCCACTCGATCGTAGTCGTAGTCGTAGTTGTCGCTGTCGTTTCTCCACTGGATGTTGTTGGCCCCGCGTCCACGGCTTTGGGCCGCCGCGTCGAGCACCTCGATTCTCGTCCTTCTGCTTGGTCCAGCACTTGTCAATCACGTGCCCCAATTTCCCGCAGTACGTGCATTGGCGAGACTCTCGGTCGGTGTTGAACGCCTTGGCCGTGTTCTCAGTCTTCACCGTCGCCGTCTTCTCGCCTTGCCGCTTGATGTGCTCGTTCGTGAGCACCTTCACAACGTCTTGCGACCGCAGTTCTGCATTGCTCATCTCCAGGTTGAGTACGACGTTCTCGTAGCTCTTGGGGAGACTGCGCAGCAAGCAGATCGCCACGTCCTCGTCCTCCATCTTGGCGCCGATGCTGTTGAGCTTGGCGCTGATGTTGAGGACCTCGTTGCAATGATGCAAGACATTGCCGCCTTCCGACATCTCCATGCTGAAGAGCTGGCGCTTCAGGTAGATGCGCCCAGCCTTCTGCGATCCACCGTACAGCGTCTTCAGGCGCGTCCACGCGCCCCAGGCTTCCTCGCAGCCATCAACTACGTGATGGTAGTCCGCGTTCATGTGGAGCAACATCCGTCCGAAAGCGATGTTACTCGATTTGACGTACTCGTCCTTGGCCCGGAAGTCCGCGAAGGTCGGAGTCGTTTCCCGGTTCACAACATGCCACACCGACTTGGTCAGGAACACGCCACGCATGTAGCGGTTCCACGTCGCGTAGTTATCACCGTTGAACTTGTCGATGGTGACCTTGGTCGAGGCGTCATGGGCAGAGGACACGGTGCTTGGGCTCATAACCTGATAAAGGTGTTGAGGTCTGGAAGCGAGGCTTGGGCTGAGTGGAGTGAGTTCTGCACTTGTTGGTCTGGTGCGGAGACCGGAGTGAAGACCACTTGAGCTGAAGAAGGAAGATTCGAAAGTGATTGATTGATCGGAGCTTACACTGTCTTCACCACCTAGTCTGCATCCAATCATTTGATGCATCCAATCACCAACACTCTGTACTCGTCCAATCATCCTACTCGTCTAATCATCGGTGGCGTGAACAACGTACCGTAATCATCGCGGGATCGTATTGGATCGGTTCGGGTTAACCGGTTAATGGGTACAACTGGTACACAGTACCAAAACCAGCAACCCTCGATACAAAACCGTTTCCAAGCAACCGTGACAAGCGTCGTTACGACACGTTCGAGTTGCTACACTTCGCCATCTGCGGACCCATGGAGGAAAACTCGCTTGCTGGCAGCAAGTATCTGCTACTGATCGTGGACGAATCCAGCGGATGTATGAAGGGCTTCTGTCTGCGTGCCAAGTCGGAAAGCGAAGACTGCATCAAGACGTACATCATGAAGGTACAGAAGCAGTTCGGCAAGACGGTCAAGTTTGTGCGGCACGACGGAGCTCGTGAGTTTGCGACTAACTCGCTCAAGGATTTCTATGAAGACGAAGGCATTGAGCAGCAAACCACGGTTCCGTACGCGCACCAGACCAACGGCACGGCAGCGCGAGCCATCCGAACTATCGTCACGATCGGCCGCAGCATGCTGCACCACGCCAAGCTGAACAAATGTTTCTGGGCTGAGGCGGCGATGACGGCCATCTACGTGAAGAACCGCCTGCCGTCACCCAAGATCGAGTACAAGACTCCGTTCGAGATCGTATACAAGTCCAAGCCGAGTGTGAAGCACATGCGTGTGTTCGGCTGTCGGACGTACATCCTGACTCCGAAGGAGAAGCGGCTCAAGTGGGATCCCAAGGCTCGCGCCGGATTGTTCCTGGGTTACGAAGAAGCGTCCAAGGCATATCGACTTTATGATATCGAGGCGGGGCAGGTGGTTATCAGCCGCGATGTCAACTTCGATGAATCGACCTTTGGACTTTCACCGCCGATTTCCGATGAAGATGTCGACGACTTGACTTCGACTCGCTCGACATCGACAATGACGGTTCGCGCCAGACGGAGTACAAGCAGGCAGGGAAGCGCAAGAGCCGCCCGAATGACGAAGATGAAGCTGCCAGAAGACCGCGAGCTGTGCGTCATCGACCTGGACTGGAAGAAGCAAGTGCGCCGAACGACTCCTCTTCGCGCCGAGCAGACGCAGACGAAGAAGAACAATCTGGAGATCAAGATGAAGAATCGACTTCCCTGTGTTTTGGCGTGCAAGTGCCAACGCAGTCGAAGCAGCTGTGGATTTATCGGAGCCGTCGACATTCCAAGAAGCGGTGAACGGCCCAGACCAAGTGCACTGGCGCAAGGCAGTTCGTGCTGAGCTCAAGTCGATGCGACTTCGTGGGTGTTTCGTGCTGCCAAGTTGCCCAACGGACAACGCGCCATCGGTACCAAGTGGGTGTTCAAGATCAAGCGCAAAGCGGATGGATCGATCGAGAAGTACAAGGCACGCCTCGTGGCCAAGGGTTTCAAGCAGAAGTACGGCATCGACTACACCGAGACGTTCTCGCCGGTGGCCAAGTACTTCGGCTGGCCGCTGGACCAACCGGACGTGGTGACGGCATTCCTGTATGCCGTGATGAAGTAGCTGGTATTCTGCGTGGTTCCCGAAGGCGTCGAGCTCGACGGTGACTTCGACTGCCTGGAATTGGGGAAGGCCATTTACGGTCTCAAGCAAGCTTCGCGCGTGTGGAACGAGACCTTCGACGAGTTCGTATGCTCTATCGGCTTTCAAGTTTCGGCCTTCGACGAGTTCGTATGCTCTATCGGCTTTCAAGTTTCGGCCTTCGATCCATGCCTCTACATCAAGGTTGTTGATGGCCACTGTGTGCTCGTACTGGTCTACGTGGACGATGTATTGGTCACCGGAAGTTCGCCCGGGCTCATCTCACGCACGAAGAACGACCTCAAGACACGCTTCGAAATGACTGACAGCGGCAAGTGTGTGTTCGTCCTTGGGATCGAGTTGGTAGACGGCCCGGACGGCAGCGTGATGATGTGCCAGCGGCGTTATGTGGATGACATCCTGAAGCGCTTCGGTATGGACGAGTGCAAGGCTGTGGTGAGTCCGGTGGACATGAGCACTCGACTAGTTCCAAGCGACGCAGCGACCAAGGTGAACGCTCCGTTTCGCGAAGCTGTTGGTGCCCTGATGCACTTGATGACTGCTACTCGCCCGGATATCGCGTACGCGGTGGGCTATGTGGCGCGCTTCATGGAGAACCCCCAAGAAGAACACTGGGTTGCGGTCAAGCGCATCTTTCGCTACCTGCAAGGCACCAAGACGCATGGAATCTGCTTCAAGCCAGGTGACAACATCGACTTTCGCGGGTACTCCGACGCGGACTGGGCTGGCGACCTCGCGGACCGCAAGTCGACTTCCGGCTACACGTTCATGCTGATGGGTGCGCCAGTGAGCTGGGGCAGCAAGAAGCAGTCAAGTGTTTCGCTATCTACAAGCGAGGCGGAATACATCGCGCTCAGTCTGGCGGTCCATTCGTCTTCGTAGAAATCCTTGAGCGAGTTAGTCGCAAACCCACGAGCTCCGTCGTGCCGCACAAACTTGACCGTCTTGCCGAACTGCTTCTGTACCTTCATGATGTACGTCTTGATGCAGTCTTCGCTTTCCGACTTGGCACGCAGACAGAAGCCCTTCATAGATCCGCTGGATTCGTCCACGATCAGTAGCAGATACTTGCTGCCAGCAAGCGAGTTTTCCTCCATGGGTCCGCAGATGTCGAAGTGTAGCAACTCGAACGTGTCGTAACGACGCTTGTCACGGTTGCTTGGAAACGGTTTTTGGACCATCTTCCCTTGCTGGCAACCGCGACACAGACTTGGTCCGCTCGACTTGGAAGGTGCCTTCGCGTCCTTGATCATCTTGTTGTCGACCATCTTGCGAAGAACCTCGACTGAGCGTGACCCATACGCGCGTGCAGGTCGACCGTCCTTCCACTTGTCGCCGCATTTGCTGATCGATGAGGTGTGCGAAGCCAGTAGAGTCCATCCACGAGATCCGCTGTCGCCACCACTTGATTCGAGTTTTTGCGCGAAACGTGCATCTCAGTGCCATCAAACACCACTTGGAAGTTTCCATGCTTGTTGATCTGCGGTACCGAAAGCAGATTCTTGCTCATGTTTGGCACGTATAGCGCGTTCTTGATCTCGATCTCGCGCTCGTCGCCGTTGGGCAGGACCACTCTTTCCACGATGGTCCCCACACCCTTGATGGCCGCCTTATTGCCGTCGGCCACCGAAAGTTCGCCTTCATTTCGCTCGATCAAATTGGCGAACTTGGACTTGTCGTTACAAATATGGTGCGTGGCACCGCTGTCGACCGCCCACATCCCGGACACATTCTTGCCCGTCGAAACTCCACATTCCAGGGAAACCGCGAACGCCACTCGATCGTAGTCGTAGTCGTAGTTGTCGCTGTCGTTTCTCCACTGGATGTTGTTGGCCCCGCGTCCACGGCCGTTGCCGCCGCGTCTTGGCCCTCGGTTCTCGTCCTTCTGCTTGGTCCAGCACTTGTCAATCACGTGCCCCAATTTCCCGCAGTACGTGCATTGGCGAGACTCTCGGTCGGTGTTGAACGCCTTGGCCGTGTTCTCAGTCTTCACCGTCGCCGTCTTCTCGCCTTGCCGCTTGATGTGCTCGTTCGTGAGCACCTTCACAACGTCTTGCGACCGCAGTTCTGCATTGCTCATCTCCAGGTTGAGTACGACGTTCTCGTAGCTCTTGGGGAGACTGCGCAGCAAGCAGATCGCCACGTCCTCGTCCTCCATCTTGGCGCCGATGCTGTTGAGCTTGGCGCTGATGTTGAGGACCTCGTTGCAATGATGCAAGACATTGCCGCCTTCCGACATCTCCATGCTGAAGAGCTGGCGCTTCAGGTAGATGCGCCCAGCCTTCTGCGATCCACCGTACAGCGTCTTCAGGCGCGTCCACGCGCCCCAGGCTTCCTCGCAGCCATCAACTACGTGATGGTAGTCCGCGTTCATGTGGAGCAACATCCGTCCGAAAGCGATGTTACTCGATTTGACGTACTCGTCCTTGGCCCGGAAGTCCGCGAAGGTCGGAGTCGTTTCCCGGTTCACAACATGCCACACCGACTTGGTCAGGAACACGCCACGCATGTAGCGGTTCCACGTCGCGTAGTTATCACCGTTGAACTTGTCGATGGTGACCTTGGTCGAGGCGTCATGGGCAGAGGACACGGTGCTTGGGCTCATAACCTGATAAAGGTGTTGAGGTCTGGAAGCGAGGCTTGGGCTGAGTGGAGTGAGTTCTGCACTTGTTGGTCTGGTGCGGAGACCGGAGTGAAGACCACTTGAGCTGAAGAAGGAAGATTCGAAAGTGATTGATTGATCGGAGCTTACACTGTCTTCACCACCTAGTCTGCATCCAATCATTTGATGCATCCAATCACCAACACTCTGTACTCGTCCAATCATCCTACTCGTCTAATCATCGGTGGCGTGAACAACGTACCGTAATCATCGCGGGATCGTATTGGATCGGTTCGGGTTAACCGGTTAATGGGTACAACTGGTACACAGTACCAAAACCAGCAACCCTCGATACAAAACCGTTTCCAAGCAACCGTGACAAGCGTCGTTACGACACGTTCGAGTTGCTACACTTCGCCATCTGCGGACCCATGGAGGAAAACTCGCTTGCTGGCAGCAAGTATCTGCTACTGATCGTGGACGAATCCAGCGGATGTATGAAGGGCTTCTGTCTGCGTGCCAAGTCGGAAAGCGAAGACTGCATCAAGACGTACATCATGAAGGTACAGAAGCAGTTCGGCAAGACGGTCAAGTTTGTGCGGCACGACGGAGCTCGTGAGTTTGCGACTAACTCGCTCAAGGATTTCTATGAAGACGAAGGCATTGAGCAGCAAACCACGGTTCCGTACGCGCACCAGACCAACGGCACGGCAGCGCGAGCCATCCGAACTATCGTCACGATCGGCCGCAGCATGCTGCACCACGCCAAGCTGAACAAATGTTTCTGGGCTGAGGCGGCGATGACGGCCATCTACGTGAAGAACCGCCTGCCGTCACCCAAGATCGAGTACAAGACTCCGTTCGAGATCGTATACAAGTCCAAGCCGAGTGTGAAGCACATGCGTGTGTTCGGCTGTCGGACGTACATCCTGACTCCGAAGGAGAAGCGGCTCAAGTGGGATCCCAAGGCTCGCGCCGGATTGTTCCTGGGTTACGAAGAAGCGTCCAAGGCATATCGACTTTATGATATCGAGGCGGGGCAGGTGGTTATCAGCCGCGATGTCAACTTCGATGAATCGACCTTTGGACTTTCACCGCCGATTTCCGATGAAGATGTCGACGACTTGGACTTCGACTCGCTCGACATCGACAATGACGGTTCGCGCCAGACGGAGTACAAGCAGGCAGGGAAGCGCAAGAGCCGCCCGAATGACGAAGATGAAGCTGCCAGAAGACCGCGAGCTGTGCGTCATCGACCTGGACTGGAAGAAGCAAGTGCGCCGAACGACTCCTCTTCGCGCCGAGCAGACGCAGACGAAGAAGAACAATCTGGAGATCAAGATGAAGAATCGACTTCCCCTGTGTTTTGGCGTGCAAGTGCCAACGCAGTCGAAGCAGCTGTGGATTTATCGGAGCCGTCGACATTCCAAGAAGCGGTGAACGGCCCAGACCAAGTGCACTGGCGCAAGGCAGTTCGTGCTGAGCTCAAGTCGATGCGACTTCGTGGGGTGTTTCGTGCTGCCAAGTTGCCCAACGGACAACGCGCCATCGGTACCAAGTGGGTGTTCAAGATCAAGCGCAAAGCGGATGGATCGATCGAGAAGTACAAGGCACGCCTCGTGGCCAAGGGTTTCAAGCAGAAGTACGGCATCGACTACACCGAGACGTTCTCGCCGGTGGCCAAGTACTTCGGCTGGCCGCTGGACCAACCGGACGTGGTGACGGCATTCCTGTATGCCGTGATGAAGTAGCTGGTATTCTGCGTGGTTCCCGAAGGCGTCGAGCTCGACGGTGACTTCGACTGCCTGGAATTGGGGAAGGCCATTTACGGTCTCAAGCAAGCTTCGCGCGTGTGGAACGAGACCTTCGACGAGTTCGTATGCTCTATCGGCTTTCAAGTTTCGGCCTTCGACGAGTTCGTATGCTCTATCGGCTTTCAAGTTTCGGCCTTCGATCCATGCCTCTACATCAAGGTTGTTGATGGCCACTGTGTGCTCGTACTGGTCTACGTGGACGATGTATTGGTCACCGGAAGTTCGCCCGGGCTCATCTCACGCACGAAGAACGACCTCAAGACACGCTTCGAAATGACTGACAGCGGCAAGTGTGTGTTCGTCCTTGGGATCGAGTTGGTAGACGGCCCGGACGGCAGCGTGATGATGTGCCAGCGGCGTTATGTGGATGACATCCTGAAGCGCTTCGGTATGGACGAGTGCAAGGCTGTGGTGAGTCCGGTGGACATGAGCACTCGACTAGTTCCAAGCGACGCAGCGACCAAGGTGAACGCTCCGTTTCGCGAAGCTGTTGGTGCCCTGATGCACTTGATGACTGCTACTCGCCCGGATATCGCGTACGCGGTGGGCTATGTGGCGCGCTTCATGGAGAACCCCCAAGAAGAACACTGGGTTGCGGTCAAGCGCATCTTTCGCTACCTGCAAGGCACCAAGACGCATGGAATCTGCTTCAAGCCAGGTGACAACATCGACTTTCGCGGGTACTCCGACGCGGACTGGGCTGGCGACCTCGCGGACCGCAAGTCGACTTCCGGCTACACGTTCATGCTGATGGGTGCGCCAGTGAGCTGGGGCAGCAAGAAGCAGTCAAGTTTCGCTATCTACAAGCGAGGCGGAATACATCGCGCTCAGTCTGGCGGTCCATTCGTCTTCGTAGAAATCCTTGAGCGAGTTAGTCGCAAACCCACGAGCTCCGTCGTGCCGCACAAACTTGACCGTCTTGCCGAACTGCTTCTGTACCTTCATGATGTACGTCTTGATGCAGTCTTCGCTTTCCGACTTGGCACGCAGACAGAAGCCCTTCATAGATCCGCTGGATTCGTCCACGATCAGTAGCAGATACTTGCTGCCAGCAAGCGAGTTTTCCTCCATGGGTCCGCAGATGTCGAAGTGTAGCAACTCGAACGTGTCGTAACGACGCTTGTCACGGTTGCTTGGAAACGGTTTTTGGACCATCTTCCCTTGCTGGCAACCGCGACACAGACTTGGTCCGCTCGACTTGGAAGGTGCCTTCGCGTCCTTGATCATCTTGTTGTCGACCATCTTGCGAAGAACCTCGACTGGAGCGTGACCCATACGCGCGTGCAGGTCGACCGTCCTTCCACTTGTCGCCGCATTTGCTGATCGATGAGGTGTGCGAAGCCAGTAGAGTCCATCCACGAGATCCGCTGTCGCCACCACTTGATTCGAGTTTTTGCGCGAAACGTGCATCTCAGTGCCATCAAACACCACTTGGAAGTTTCCATGCTTGTTGATCTGCGGTACCGAAAGCAGATTCTTGCTCATGTTTGGCACGTATAGCGCGTTCTTGATCTCGATCTCGCGCTCGTCGCCGTTGGGCAGGACCACTCTTTCCACGATGGTCCCCACACCCTTGATGGCCGCCTTATTGCCGTCGGCCACCGAAAGTTCGCCTTCATTTCGCTCGATCAAATTGGCGAACTTGGACTTGTCGTTACAAATATGGTGCGTGGCACCGCTGTCGACCGCCCACATCCCGGACACATTCTTGCCCGTCGAAACTCCACATTCCAGGGAAACCGCGAACGCCACTCGATCGTAGTCGTAGTCGTAGTTGTCGCTGTCGTTTCTCCACTGGATGTTGTTGGCCCCGCGTCCACGGCCGTTGCCGCCGCGTCTTGGCCCTCGGTTCTCGTCCTTCTGCTTGGTCCAGCACTTGTCAATCACGTGCCCCAATTTCCCGCAGTACGTGCATTGGCGAGACTCTCGGTCGGTGTTGAACGCCTTGGCCGTGTTCTCAGTCTTCACCGTCGCCGTCTTCTCGCCTTGCCGCTTGATGTGCTCGTTCGTGAGCACCTTCACAACGTCTTGCGACCGCAGTTCTGCATTGCTCATCTCCAGGTTGAGTACGACGTTCTCGTAGCTCTTGGGGAGACTGCGCAGCAAGCAGATCGCCACGTCCTCGTCCTCCATCTTGGCGCCGATGCTGTTGAGCTTGGCGCTGATGTTGAGGACCTCGTTGCAATGATGCAAGACATTGCCGCCTTCCGACATCTCCATGCTGAAGAGCTGGCGCTTCAGGTAGATGCGCCCAGCCTTCTGCGATCCACCGTACAGCGTCTTCAGGCGCGTCCACGCGCCCCAGGCTTCCTCGCAGCCATCAACTACGTGATGGTAGTCCGCGTTCATGTGGAGCAACATCCGTCCGAAAGCGATGTTACTCGATTTGACGTACTCGTCCTTGGCCCGGAAGTCCGCGAAGGTCGGAGTCGTTTCCCGGTTCACAACATGCCACACCGACTTGGTCAGGAACACGCCACGCATGTAGCGGTTCCACGTCGCGTAGTTATCACCGTTGAACTTGTCGATGGTGACCTTGGTCGAGGCGTCATGGGCAGAGGACACGGTGCTTGGGCTCATAACCTGATAAAGGTGTTGAGGTCTGGAAGCGAGGCTTGGGCTGAGTGGAGTGAGTTCTGCACTTGTTGGTCTGGTGCGGAGACCGGAGTGAAGACCACTTGAGCTGAAGAAGGAAGATTCGAAAGTGATTGATTGATCGGAGCTTACACTGTCTTCACCACCTAGTCTGCATCCAATCATTTGATGCATCCAATCACCAACACTCTGTACTCGTCCAATCATCCTACTCGTCTAATCATCGGTGGCGTGAACAACGTACCGTAATCATCGCGGGATCGTATTGGATCGGTTCGGGTTAACCGGTTAATGGGTACAACTGGTACACAGTACCAAAACCAGCAACCCTCGATACAAAACCGTTTCCAAGCAACCGTGACAAGCGTCGTTACGACACGTTCGAGTTGCTACACTTCGCCATCTGCGGACCCATGGAGGAAAACTCGCTTGCTGGCAGCAAGTATCTGCTACTGATCGTGGACGAATCCAGCGGATGTATGAAGGGCTTCTGTCTGCGTGCCAAGTCGGAAAGCGAAGACTGCATCAAGACGTACATCATGAAGGTACAGAAGCAGTTCGGCAAGACGGTCAAGTTTGTGCGGCACGACGGAGCTCGTGAGTTTGCGACTAACTCGCTCAAGGATTTCTATGAAGACGAAGGCATTGAGCAGCAAACCACGGTTCCGTACGCGCACCAGACCAACGGCACGGCAGCGCGAGCCATCCGAACTATCGTCACGATCGGCCGCAGCATGCTGCACCACGCCAAGCTGAACAAATGTTTCTGGGCTGAGGCGGCGATGACGGCCATCTACGTGAAGAACCGCCTGCCGTCACCCAAGATCGAGTACAAGACTCCGTTCGAGATCGTATACAAGTCCAAGCCGAGTGTGAAGCACATGCGTGTGTTCGGCTGTCGGACGTACATCCTGACTCCGAAGGAGAAGCGGCTCAAGTGGGATCCCAAGGCTCGCGCCGGATTGTTCCTGGGTTACGAAGAAGCGTCCAAGGCATATCGACTTTATGATATCGAGGCGGGGCAGGTGGTTATCAGCCGCGATGTCAACTTCGATGAATCGACCTTGGACTTTCACCGCCGATTTCCGATGAAGATGTCGACGACTTGACTTCGACTCGCTCGACATCGACAATGACGGTTCGCGCCAGACGGAGTACAAGCAGGCAGGGAAGCGCAAGAGCCGCCCGAATGACGAAGATGAAGCTGCCAGAAGACCGCGAGCTGTGCGTCATCGACCTGGACTGGAAGAAGCAAGTGCGCCGAACGACTCCTCTTCGCGCCGAGCAGACGCAGACGAAGAAGAACAATCTGGAGATCAAGATGAAGAATCGACTCCCCTGTGTTTTGGCGTGCAAGTGCCAACGCAGTCGAAGCAGCTGTGGATTTATCGGAGCCGTCGACATTCCAAGAAGCGGTGAACGGCCCAGACCAAGTGCACTGGCGCAAGGCAGTTCGTGCTGAGCTCAAGTCGATGCGACTTCGTGGGTGTTTCGTGCTGCCAAGTTGCCCAACGGACAACGCGCCATCGGTACCAAGTGGGTGTTCAAGATCAAGCGCAAAGCGGATGGATCGATCGAGAAGTACAAGGCACGCCTCGTGGCCAAGGGTTTCAAGCAGAAGTACGGCATCGACTACACCGAGACGTTCTCGCCGGTGGCCAAGTACTTCGGCTGGCCGCTGGACCAACCGGACGTGGTGACGGCATTCCTGTATGCCGTGATGAAGTATTCTGCGTGGTTCCCGAAGGCGTCGAGCTCGACGGTGACTTCGACTGCCTGGAATTGGGAAGGCCATTTACGGTCTCAAGCAAGCTTCGCGCGTGTGGAACGAGACCTTCGACGAGTTCGTATGCTCTATCGGCTTTCAAGTTTCGGCCTTCGACGAGTTCGTATGCTCTATCGGCTTTCAAGTTTCGGCCTTCGATCCATGCCTCTACATCAAGGTTGTTGATGGCCACTGTGTGCTCGTACTGGTCTACGTGGACGATGTATTGGTCACCGGAAGTTCGCCCGGGCTCATCTCACGCACGAAGAACGACCTCAAGACACGCTTCGAAATGACTGACAGCGGCAAGTGTGTGTTCGTCCTTGGGATCGAGTTGGTAGACGGCCCGGACGGCAGCGTGATGATGTGCCAGCGGCGTTATGTGGATGACATCCTGAAGCGCTTCGGTATGGACGAGTGCAAGGCTGTGGTGAGTCCGGTGGACATGAGCACTCGACTAGTTCCAAGCGACGCAGCGACCAAGGTGAACGCTCCGTTTCGCGAAGCTGTTGGTGCCCTGATGCACTTGATGACTGCTACTCGCCCGGATATCGCGTACGCGGTGGGCTATGTGGCGCGCTTCATGGAGAACCCCCAAGAAGAACACTGGGTTGCGGTCAAGCGCATCTTTCGCTACCTGCAAGGCACCAAGACGCATGGAATCTGCTTCAAGCCAGGTGACAACATCGACTTTCGCGGGTACTCCGACGCGGACTGGGCTGGCGACCTCGCGGACCGCAAGTCGACTTCCGGCTACACGTTCATGCTGATGGGTGCGCCAGTGAGCTGGGGCAGCAAGAAGCAGTCAAGTGTTTCGCTATCTACAAGCGAGGCGGAATACATCGCGCTCAGTCTGGCGGTCCATTCGTCTTCGTAGAAATCCTTGAGCGAGTTAGTCGCAAACCCACGAGCTCCGTCGTGCCGCACAAACTTGACCGTCTTGCCGAACTGCTTCTGTACCTTCATGATGTACGTCTTGATGCAGTCTTCGCTTTCCGACTTGGCACGCAGACAGAAGCCCTTCATAGATCCGCTGGATTCGTCCACGATCAGTAGCAGATACTTGCTGCCAGCAAGCGAGTTTTCCTCCATGGGTCCGCAGATGTCGAAGTGTAGCAACTCGAACGTGTCGTAACGACGCTTGTCACGGTTGCTTGGAAACGGTTTTTGGACCATCTTCCCTTGCTGGCAACCGCGACACAGACTTGGTCCGCTCGACTTGGAAGGTGCCTTCGCGTCCTTGATCATCTTGTTGTCGACCATCTTGCGAAGAACCTCGACTGGAGCGTGACCCATACGCGCGTGCAGGTCGACCGTCCTTCCACTTGTCGCCGCATTTGCTGATCGATGAGGTGTGCGAAGCCAGTAGAGTCCATCCACGAGATCCGCTGTCGCCACCACTTGATTCGAGTTTTTGCGCGAAACGTGCATCTCAGTGCCATCAAACACCACTTGGAAGTTTCCATGCTTGTTGATCTGCGGTACCGAAAGCAGATTCTTGCTCATGTTTGGCACGTATAGCGCGTTCTTGATCTCGATCTCGCGCTCGTCGCCGTTGGGCAGGACCACTCTTTCCACGATGGTCCCCACACCCTTGATGGCCGCCTTATTGCCGTCGGCCACCGAAAGTTCGCCTTCATTTCGCTCGATCAAATTGGCGAACTTGGACTTGTCGTTACAAATATGGTGCGTGGCACCGCTGTCGACCGCCCACATCCCGGACACATTCTTGCCCGTCGAAACTCCACATTCCAGGGAAACCGCGAACGCCACTCGATCGTAGTCGTAGTCGTAGTTGTCGCTGTCGTTTCTCCACTGGATGTTGTTGGCCCCGCGTCCACGGCCGTTGCCGCCGCGTCTTGGCCCTCGGTTCTCGTCCTTCTGCTTGGTCCAGCACTTGTCAATCACGTGCCCCAATTTCCCGCAGTACGTGCATTGGCGAGACTCTCGGTCGGTGTTGAACGCCTTGGCCGTGTTCTCAGTCTTCACCGTCGCCGTCTTCTCGCCTTGCCGCTTGATGTGCTCGTTCGTGAGCACCTTCACAACGTCTTGCGACCGCAGTTCTGCATTGCTCATCTCCAGGTTGAGTACGACGTTCTCGTAGCTCTTGGGGAGACTGCGCAGCAAGCAGATCGCCACGTCCTCGTCCTCCATCTTGGCGCCGATGCTGTTGAGCTTGGCGCTGATGTTGAGGACCTCGTTGCAATGATGCAAGACATTGCCGCCTTCCGACATCTCCATGCTGAAGAGCTGGCGCTTCAGGTAGATGCGCCCAGCCTTCTGCGATCCACCGTACAGCGTCTTCAGGCGCGTCCACGCGCCCCAGGCTTCCTCGCAGCCATCAACTACGTGATGGTAGTCCGCGTTCATGTGGAGCAACATCCGTCCGAAAGCGATGTTACTCGATTTGACGTACTCGTCCTTGGCCCGGAAGTCCGCGAAGGTCGGAGTCGTTTCCCGGTTCACAACATGCCACACCGACTTGGTCAGGAACACGCCACGCATGTAGCGGTTCCACGTCGCGTAGTTATCACCGTTGAACTTGTCGATGGTGACCTTGGTCGAGGCGTCATGGGCAGAGGACACGGTGCTTGGGCTCATAACCTGATAAAGGTGTTGAGGTCTGGAAGCGAGGCTTGGGCTGAGTGGAGTGAGTTCTGCACTTGTTGGTCTGGTGCGGAGACCGGAGTGAAGACCACTTGAGCTGAAGAAGGAAGATTCGAAAGTGATTGATTGATCGGAGCTTACACTGTCTTCACCACCTAGTCTGCATCCAATCATTTGATGCATCCAATCACCAACACTCTGTACTCGTCCAATCATCCTACTCGTCTAATCATCGGTGGCGTGAACAACGTACCGTAATCATCGCGGGATCGTATTGGATCGGTTCGGGTTAACCGGTTAATGGGTACAACTGGTACACAGTACCAAAACCAGCAACCCTCGATACAAAACCGTTTCCAAGCAACCGTGACAAGCGTCGTTACGACACGTTCGAGTTGCTACACTTCGCCATCTGCGGACCCATGGAGGAAAACTCGCTTGCTGGCAGCAAGTATCTGCTACTGATCGTGGACGAATCCAGCGGATGTATGAAGGGCTTCTGTCTGCGTGCCAAGTCGGAAAGCGAAGACTGCATCAAGACGTACATCATGAAGGTACAGAAGCAGTTCGGCAAGACGGTCAAGTTTGTGCGGCACGACGGAGCTCGTGAGTTTGCGACTAACTCGCTCAAGGATTTCTATGAAGACGAAGGCATTGAGCAGCAAACCACGGTTCCGTACGCGCACCAGACCAACGGCACGGCAGCGCGAGCCATCCGAACTATCGTCACGATCGGCCGCAGCATGCTGCACCACGCCAAGCTGAACAAATGTTTCTGGGCTGAGGCGGCGATGACGGCCATCTACGTGAAGAACCGCCTGCCGTCACCCAAGATCGAGTACAAGACTCCGTTCGAGATCGTATACAAGTCCAAGCCGAGTGTGAAGCACATGCGTGTGTTCGGCTGTCGGACGTACATCCTGACTCCGAAGGAGAAGCGGCCTGGGGATCCCAAGGCTCGCGCCGGATTGTTCCTGGGTTACGAAGAAGCGTCCAAGGCATATCGACTTTATGATATCGAGGCGGGGCAGGTGGTTATCAGCCGCGATGTCAACTTCGATGAATCGACCTTTGGACTTTCACCGCCGATTTCCGATGAAGATGTCGACGACTTGGACTTCGACTCGCTCGACATCGACAATGACGGTTCGCGCCAGACGGAGTACAAGCAGGCAGGGAAGCGCAAGAGCCGCCCGAATGACGAAGATGAAGCTGCCAGAAGACCGCGAGCTGTGCGTCATCGACCTGGACTGGAAGAAGCAAGTGCGCCGAACGACTCCTCTTCGCGCCGAGCAGACGCAGACGAAGAAGAACAATCTGGAGATCAAGATGAAGAATCGACTTCCCCTGTGTTTTGGCGTGCAAGTGCCAACGCAGTCGAAGCAGCTGTGGATTTATCGGAGCCGTCGACATTCCAAGAAGCGGTGAACGGCCCAGACCAAGTGCACTGGCGCAAGGCAGTTCGTGCTGAGCTCAAGTCGATGCGACTTCGTGGGGTGTTTCGTGCTGCCAAGTTGCCCAACGGACAACGCGCCATCGGTACCAAGTGGGTGTTCAAGATCAAGCGCAAAGCGGATGGATCGATCGAGAAGTACAAGGCACGCCTCGTGGCCAAGGGTTTCAAGCAGAAGTACGGCATCGACTACACCGAGACGTTCTCGCCGGTGGCCAAGTACTTCGGCTGGCCGCTGGACCAACCGGACGTGGTGACGGCATTCCTGTATGCCGTGATGAAGTAGCTGGTATTCTGCGTGGTTCCCGAAGGCGTCGAGCTCGACGGTGACTTCGACTGCCTGGAATTGGGGAAGGCCATTTACGGTCTCAAGCAAGCTTCGCGCGTGTGGAACGAGACCTTCGACGAGTTCGTATGCTCTATCGGCTTTCAAGTTTCGGCCTTCGATCCATGCCTCTACATCAAGGTTGTTGATGGCCACTGTGTGCTCGTACTGGTCTACGTGGACGATGTATTGGTCACCGGAAGTTCGCCGGGCTCATCTCACGCACGAAGAACGACCTCAAGACACGCTTCGAAATGACTGACAGCGGCAAGTGTGTGTTCGTCCTTGGGATCGAGTTGGTAGACGGCCCGGACGGCAGCGTGATGATGTGCCAGCGGCGTTATGTGGATGACATCCTGAAGCGCTTCGGTATGGACGAGTGCAAGGCTGTGGTGAGTCCGGTGGACATGAGCACTCGACTAGTTCCAAGCGACGCAGCGACCAAGGTGAACGCTCCGTTTCGCGAAGCTGTTGGTGCCCTGATGCACTTGATGACTGCTACTCGCCCGGATATCGCGTACGCGGTGGGCTATGTGGCGCGCTTCATGGAGAACCCCCAAGAAGAACACTGGGTTGCGGTCAAGCGCATCTTTCGCTACCTGCAAGGCACCAAGACGCATGGAATCTGCTTCAAGCCAGGTGACAACATCGACTTTCGCGGGTACTCCGACGCGGACTGGGCTGGCGACCTCGCGGACCGCAAGTCGACTTCCGGCTACACGTTCATGCTGATGGGTGCGCCAGTGAGCTGGGGCAGCAAGAAGCAGTCAAGTGTTTCGCTATCTACAAGCGAGGCGGAATACATCGCGCTCAGTCTGGCGGTCCATTCGTCTTCGTAGAAATCCTTGAGCGAGTTAGTCGCAAACCCACGAGCTCCGTCGTGCCGCACAAACTTGACCGTCTTGCCGAACTGCTTCTGTACCTTCATGATGTACGTCTTGATGCAGTCTTCGCTTTCCGACTTGGCACGCAGACAGAAGCCCTTCATAGATCCGCTGGATTCGTCCACGATCAGTAGCAGATACTTGCTGCCAGCAAGCGAGTTTTCCTCCATGGGTCCGCAGATGTCGAAGTGTAGCAACTCGAACGTGTCGTAACGACGCTTGTCACGGTTGCTTGGAAACGGTTTTTGGACCATCTTCCCTTGCTGGCAACCGCGACACAGACTTGGTCCGCTCGACTTGGAAGGTGCCTTCGCGTCCTTGATCATCTTGTTGTCGACCATCTTGCGAAGAACCTCGACTGAGCGTGACCCATACGCGCGTGCAGGTCGACCGTCCTTCCACTTGTCGCCGCATTTGCTGATCGATGAGGTGTGCGAAGCCAGTAGAGTCCATCCACGAGATCCGCTGTCGCCACCACTTGATTCGAGTTTTTGCGCGAAACGTGCATCTCAGTGCCATCAAACACCACTTGGAAGTTTCCATGCTTGTTGATCTGCGGTACCGAAAGCAGATTCTTGCTCATGTTTGGCACGTATAGCGCGTTCTTGATCTCGATCTCGCGCTCGTCGCCGTTGGGCAGGACCACTCTTTCCACGATGGTCCCCACACCCTTGATGGCCGCCTTATTGCCGTCGGCCACCGAAAGTTCGCCTTCATTTCGCTCGATCAAATTGGCGAACTTGGACTTGTCGTTACAAATATGGTGCGTGGCACCGCTGTCGACCGCCCACATCCCGGACACATTCTTGCCCGTCGAAACTCCACATTCCAGGGAAACCGCGAACGCCACTCGATCGTAGTCGTAGTCGTAGTTGTCGCTGTCGTTTCTCCACTGGATGTTGTTGGCCCCGCGTCCACGGCCGTTGCCGCCGCGTCTTGGCCCTCGGTTCTCGTCCTTCTGCTTGGTCCAGCACTTGTCAATCACGTGCCCCAATTTCCCGCAGTACGTGCATTGGCGAGACTCTCGGTCGGTGTTGAACGCCTTGGCCGTGTTCTCAGTCTTCACCGTCGCCGTCTTCTCGCCTTGCCGCTTGATGTGCTCGTTCGTGAGCACCTTCACAACGTCTTGCGACCGCAGTTCTGCATTGCTCATCTCCAGGTTGAGTACGACGTTCTCGTAGCTCTTGGGGAGACTGCGCAGCAAGCAGATCGCCACGTCCTCGTCCTCCATCTTGGCGCCGATGCTGTTGAGCTTGGCGCTGATGTTGAGGACCTCGTTGCAATGATGCAAGACATTACCGCCTTCCGACATCTCCATGCTGAAGAGCTGGCGCTTCAGGTAGATGCGCCCAGCCTTCTGCGATCCACCGTACAGCGTCTTCAGGCGCGTCCACGCGCCCCAGGCTTCCTCGCAGTCATCAACTACGTGATGGTAGTCCGCGTTCATGTGGAGCAACATCCGTCCGAAAGCGATGTTACTCGATTTGACGTACTCGTCCTTGGCCCGGAAGTCCGCGAAGGTCGGAGTCGTTTCCCGGTTCACAACATGCCACACCGACTTGGTCAGGAACACGCCACGCATGTAGCGGTTCCACGTCGCGTAGTTATCACCGTTGAACTTGTCGATGGTGACCTTGGTCGAGGCGTCATGGGCAGAGGACACGGTGCTTGGGCTCATAACCTGATAAAGGTGTTGAGGTCTGGAAGCGAGGCTTGGGCTGAGCGGAGTGAGTTCTGCACTTGTTGGTCTGGTGCGGAGACCGGAGTGAAGACCACTTGAGCTGAAGAAGGAAGATTCGAAAGTGATTGATTGATCGGAGCTTACACTGTCTTCACCACCTAGTCTGCATCCAATCATTTGATGCATCCAATCACCAACACTCTGTACTCGTCCAATCATCCTACTCGTCTAATCATCGGTGGCGTGAACAACGTACCGTAATCATCGCGGGATCGTATTGGATCGGTTCGGGTTAACCGGTTAATGGGTACAACTGGTACACAGTACCAAAACCAGCAACCCTCGATACAAAAACCGTTTCCAAGCAACCGTGACAAGCGTCGTTACGACACGTTCGAGTTGCTACACTTCGCCATCTGCGGACCCATGGAGGAAAACTCGCTTGCTGGCAGCAAGTATCTGCTACTGATCGTGGACGAATCCAGCGGATGTATGAAGGGCTTCTGTCTGCGTGCCAAGTCGGAAAGCGAAGACTGCATCAAGACGTACATCATGAAGGTACAGAAGCAGTTCGGCAAGACGGTCAAGTTTGTGCGGCACGACGGAGCTCGTGAGTTTGCGACTAACTCGCTCAAGGATTTCTATGAAGACGAAGGCATTGAGCAGCAAACCACGGTTCCGTACGCGCACCAGACCAACGGCACGGCAGCGCGAGCCATCCGAACTATCGTCACGATCGGCCGCAGCATGCTGCACCACGCCAAGCTGAACAAATGTTTCTGGGCTGAGGCGGCGATGACGGCCATCTACGTGAAGAACCGCCTGCCGTCACCCAAGATCGAGTACAAGACTCCGTTCGAGATCGTATACAAGTCCAAGCCGAGTGTGAAGCACATGCGTGTGTTCGGCTGTCGGACGTACATCCTGACTCCGAAGGAGAAGCGGCTCGGGATCCCAAGGCTCGCGCCGGATTGTTCCTGGGTTACGAAGAAGCGTCCAAGGCATATCGACTTTATGATATCGAGGCGGGGCAGGTGGTTATCAGCCGCGATGTCAACTTCGATGAATCGACCTTTGGACTTTCACCGCCGATTTCCGATGAAGATGTCGACGACTTGACTTCGACTCGCTCGACATCGACAATGACGGTTCGCGCCAGACGGAGTACAAGCAGGCAGGGAAGCGCAAGAGCCGCCCGAATGACGAAGATGAAGCTGCCAGAAGACCGCGAGCTGTGCGTCATCGACCTGGACTGGAAGAAGCAAGTGCGCCGAACGACTCCTCTTCGCGCCGAGCAGACGCAGACGAAGAAGAACAATCTGGAGATCAAGATGAAGAATCGACTTCCCTGTGTTTTGGCGTGCAAGTGCCAACGCAGTCGAAGCAGCTGTGGATTTATCGGAGCCGTCGACATTCCAAGAAGCGGTGAACGGCCCAGACCAAGTGCACTGGCGCAAGGCAGTTCGTGCTGAGCTCAAGTCGATGCGACTTCGGGGTGTTTCGTGCTGCCAAGTTGCCCAACGGACAACGCGCCATCGGTACCAAGTGGGTGTTCAAGATCAAGCGCAAAGCGGATGGATCGATCGAGAAGTACAAGGCACGCCTCGTGGCCAAGGGTTTCAAGCAGAAGTACGGCATCGACTACACCGAGACGTTCTCGCCGGTGGCCAGTACTTCGGCTGGCCGCTGGACCAACCGGACGTGGTGACGGCATTCCTGTATGCCGTGATGAAGTAGCTGGTATTCTGCGTGGTTCCCGAAGGCGTCGAGCTCGACGGTGACTTCGACTGCCTGGAATTGGGAAGGCCATTTACGGTCTCAAGCAAGCTTCGCGCGTGTGGAACGAGACCTTCGACGAGTTCGTATGCTCTATCGGCTTTCAAGTTTCGGCCTTCGACGAGTTCGTATGCTCTATCGGCTTTCAAGTTTCGGCCTTCGATCCATGCCTCTACATCAAGGTTGTTGATGGCCACTGTGTGCTCGTACTGGTCTACGTGGACGATGTATTGGTCACCGGAAGTTCGCCCGGGCTCATCTCACGCACGAAGAACGACCTCAAGACACGCTTCGAAATGACTGACAGCGGCAAGTGTGTGTTCGTCCTTGGGATCGAGTTGGTAGACGGCCCGGACGGCAGCGTGATGATGTGCCAGCGGCGTTATGTGGATGACATCCTGAAGCGCTTCGGTATGGACGAGTGCAAGGCTGTGGTGAGTCCGGTGGACATGAGCACTCGACTAGTTCCAAGCGACGCAGCGACCAAGGTGAACGCTCCGTTTCGCGAAGCTGTTGGTGCCCTGATGCACTTGATGACTGCTACTCGCCCGGATATCGCGTACGCGGTGGGCTATGTGGCGCGCTTCATGGAGAACCCCAAGAAGAACACTGGGTTGCGGTCAAGCGCATCTTTCGCTACCTGCAAGGCACCAAGACGCATGGAATCTGCTTCAAGCCAGGTGACAACATCGACTTTCGCGGGTACTCCGACGCGGACTGGGCTGGCGACCTCGCGGACGCAAGTCGACTTCCGGCTACACGTTCATGCTGATGGGTGCGCCAGTGAGCTGGGGCAGCAAGAAGCAGTCAAGTTTCGCTATCTACAAGCGAGGCGGAATACATCGCGCTCAGTCTGGCGGTCCATTCGTCTTCGTAGAAATCCTTGAGCGAGTTAGTCGCAAACCCACGAGCTCCGTCGTGCCGCACAAACTTGACCGTCTTGCCGAACTGCTTCTGTACCTTCATGATGTACGTCTTGATGCAGTCTTCGCTTTCCGACTTGGCACGCAGACAGAAGCCCTTCATAGATCCGCTGGATTCGTCCACGATCAGTAGCAGATACTTGCTGCCAGCAAGCGAGTTTTCCTCCATGGGTCCGCAGATGTCGAAGTGTAGCAACTCGAACGTGTCGTAACGACGCTTGTCACGGTTGCTTGGAAACGGTTTTTGGACCATCTTCCCTTGCTGGCAACCGCGACACAGACTTGGTCCGCTCGACTTGGAAGGTGCCTTCGCGTCCTTGATCATCTTGTTGTCGACCATCTTGCGAAGAACCTCGACTGGAGCGTGACCCATACGCGCGTGCAGGTCGACCGTCCTTCCACTTGTCGCCGCATTTGCTGATCGATGAGGTGTGCGAAGCCAGTAGAGTCCATCCACGAGATCCGCTGTCGCCACCACTTGATTCGAGTTTTTGCGCGAAACGTGCATCTCAGTGCCATCAAACACCACTTGGAAGTTTCCATGCTTGTTGATCTGCGGTACCGAAAGCAGATTCTTGCTCATGTTTGGCACGTATAGCGCGTTCTTGATCTCGATCTCGCGCTCGTCGCCGTTGGGCAGGACCACTCTTTCCACGATGGTCCCCACACCCTTGATGGCCGCCTTATTGCCGTCGGCCACCGAAAGTTCGCCTTCATTTCGCTCGATCAAATTGGCGAACTTGGACTTGTCGTTACAAATATGGTGCGTGGCACCGCTGTCGACCGCCCACATCCCGGACACATTCTTGCCCGTCGAAACTCCACATTCCAGGGAAACCGCGAACGCCACTCGATCGTAGTCGTAGTCGTAGTTGTCGCTGTCGTTTCTCCACTGGATGTTGTTGGCCCCGCGTCCACGGCCGTTGCCGCCGCGTCTTGGCCCTCGGTTCTCGTCCTTCTGCTTGGTCCAGCACTTGTCAATCACGTGCCCCATTTCCCGCAGTACGTGCATTGGCGAGACTCTCGGTCGGTGTTGAACGCCTTGGCCGTGTTCTCAGTCTTCACCGTCGCCGTCTTCTCGCCTTGCCGCTTGATGTGCTCGTTCGTGAGCACCTTCACAACGTCTTGCGACCGCAGTTCTGCATTGCTCATCTCCAGGTTGAGTACGACGTTCTCGTAGCTCTTGGGGAGACTGCGCAGCAAGCAGATCGCCACGTCCTCGTCCTCCATCTTGGCGCCGATGCTGTTGAGCTTGGCGCTGATGTTGAGGACCTCGTTGCAATGATGCAAGACATTGCCGCCTTCCGACATCTCCATGCTGAAGAGCTGGCGCTTCAGGTAGATGCGCCCAGCCTTCTGCGATCCACCGTACAGCGTCTTCAGGCGCGTCCACGCGCCCCAGGCTTCCTCGCAGTCATCAACTACGTGATGGTAGTCCGCGTTCATGTGGAGCAACATCCGTCCGAAAGCGATGTTACTCGATTTGACGTACTCGTCCTTGGCCCGGAAGTCCGCGAAGGTCGGAGTCGTTTCCCGGTTCACAACATGCCACACCGACTTGGTCAGGAACACGCCACGCATGTAGCGGTTCCACGTCGCGTAGTTATCACCGTTGAACTTGTCGATGGTGACCTTGGTCGAGGCGTCATGGGCAGAGGACACGGTGCTTGGGCTCATAACCTGATAAAGGTGTTGAGGTCTGGAAGCGAGGCTTGGGCTGAGCGGAGTGAGTTCTGCACTTGTTGGTCTGGTGCGGAGACCGGAGTGAAGACCACTTGAGCTGAAGAAGGAAGATTCGAAAGTGATTGATTGATCGGAGCTTACACTGTCTTCACCACCTAGTCTGCATCCAATCATTTGATGCATCCAATCACCAACACTCTGTACTCGTCCAATCATCCTACTCGTCTAATCATCGGTGGCGTGAACAACGTACCGTAATCATCGCGGGATCGTATTGGATCGGTTCGGGTTAACCGGTTAATGGGTACAACTGGTACACAGTACCAAAACCAGCAACCCTCAATACAGGGAAACCGCGAACGCCACTCGATCGTAGTCGTAGTCGTAGTTGTCGCTGTCGTTTCTCCACTGGATGTTGTTGGCCTCGCGTCCACGGCCGTTGCCGCCGCGTCTTGACCCTCGGTTCTCGTCCTTCTGCTTGGTCCAGCACTTGTCAATCACGTGCCCCAATTTCCCGCAGTACGTGCATTGGCGAGACTCTCGGTCGGTGTTGAACGCCTTGGCCGTGTTCTCAGTCTTCACCGTCGCCGTCTTCTCGCCTTGCCGCTTGATGTGCTCGTTCGTGAGCACCTTCACAACGTCTTGCGACCGCAGTTCTGCATTGCTCATCTCCAGGTTGAGTACGACGTTCTCGTAGCTCTTGGGGAGACTGCGCAGCAAGCAGATCGCCACGTCCTCGTCCTCCATCTTGGCGCCGATGCTGTTGAGCTTGGCGCTGATGTTGAGGACCTCGTTGCAATGATGCAAGACATTGCCGCCTTCCGACATCTCCATGCTGAAGAGCTGGCGCTTCAGGTAGATGCGCCCAGCCTTCTGCGATCCACCGTACAGCGTCTTCAGGCGCGTCCACGCGCCCCAGGCTTCCTCGCAGCCATCAACTACGTGATGGTAGTCCGCGTTCATGTGGAGCAACATCCGTCCGAAAGCGATGTTACTCGATTTGACGTACTCGTCCTTGGCCCGGAAGTCCGCGAAGGTCGGAGTCGTTTCCCGGTTCACAACATGCCACACCGACTTGGTCAGGAACACGCCACGCATGTAGCGGTTCCACGTCGCGTAGTTATCACCGTTGAACTTGTCGATGGTGACCTTGGTCGAGGCGTCATGGGCAGAGGACACGGTGCTTGGGCTCATAACCTGATAAAGGTGTTGAGGTCTGGAAGCGAGGCTTGGGCTGAGTGGAGTGAGTTCTGCACTTGTTGGTCTGGTGCGGAGACCGGAGTGAAGACCACTTGAGCTGAAGAAGGAAGATTCGAAAGTGATTGATTGATCGGAGCTTACACTGTCTTCACCACCTAGTCTGCATCCAATCATTTGATGCATCCAATCACCAACACTCTGTACTCGTCCAATCATCCTACTCGTCTAATCATCGGTGGCGTGAACAACGTACCGTAATCATCGCGGGATCGTATTGGATCGGTTCGGGTTAACCGGTTAATGGGTACAACTGGTACACAGTACCAAAACCAGCAACCCTCGATACAAAAACCGTTTCCAAGCAACCGTGACAAGCGTCGTTACGACACGTTCGAGTTGCTACACTTCGCCATCTGCGGACCCATGGAGGAAAACTCGCTTGCTGGCAGCAAGTATCTGCTACTGATCGTGGACGAATCCAGCGGATCTATGAAGGGCTTCTGTCTGCGTGCCAAGTCGGAAAGCGAAGACTGCATCAAGACGTACATCATGAAGGTACAGAAGCAGTTCGGCAAGACGGTC
Source organism: Phytophthora quercina (assembly GCA_014706105.1). Lineage (NCBI taxonomy): Eukaryota > Oomycota > Peronosporomycetes > Peronosporales > Peronosporaceae > Phytophthora > Phytophthora quercina. The sequence continues at coordinate 55,652 of JACBOW010000091.1, read as the reverse complement.
AAGTTTGTGCGGCACGACGGAGCTCGTGAGTTTGCGACTAACTCGCTCAAGGATTTCTATGAAGACGAAGGCATTGAGCAGCAAACCACGGTTCCGTACGCGCACCAGACCAACGGCACGGCAGCGCGAGCCATCCGAACTATCGTCACGATCGGCCGCAGCATGCTGCACCACGCCAAGCTGAACAAATGTTTCTGGGCTGAGGCGGCGATGACGGCCATCTACGTGAAGAACCGCCTGCCGTCACCCAAGATCGAGTACAAGACTCCGTTCGAGATCGTATACAAGTCCAAGCCGAGTGTGAAGCACATGCGTGTGTTCGGCTGTCGGACGTACATCCTGACTCCGAAGGAGAAGCGGCTCAAGTGGGATCCCAAGGCTCGCGCCGGATTGTTCCTGGGTTACGAAGAAGCGTCCAAGGCATATCGACTTTATGATATCGAGGCGGGGCAGGTGGTTATCAGCCGCGATGTCAACTTCGATGAATCGACCTTTGGACTTTCACCGCCGATTTCCGATGAAGATGTCGACGACTTGACTTCGACTCGCTCGACATCGACAATGACGGTTCGCGCCAGACGGAGTACAAGCAGGCAGGGAAGCGCAAGAGCCGCCCGAATGACGAAGATGAAGCTGCCAGAAGACCGCGAGCTGTGCGTCATCGACCTGGACTGGAAGAAGCAAGTGCGCCGAACGACTCCTCTTCGCGCCGAGCAGACGCAGACGAAGAAGAACAATCTGGAGATCAAGATGAAGAATCGACTTCCCCTGTGTTTTGGCGTGCAAGTGCCAACGCAGTCGAAGCAGCTGTGGATTTATCGGAGCCGTCGACATTCCAAGAAGCGGTGAACGGCCCAGACCAAGTGCACTGGCGCAAGGCAGTTCGTGCTGAGCTCAAGTCGATGCGACTTCGTGGGTGTTTCGTGCTGCCAAGTTGCCCAACGGACAACGCGCCATCGGTACCAAGTGGGTGTTCAAGATCAAGCGCAAAGCGGATGGATCGATCGAGAAGTACAAGGCACGCCTCGTGGCCAAGGGTTTCAAGCAGAAGTACGGCATCGACTACACCGAGACGTTCTCGCCGGTGGCCAAGTACTTCGGCTGGCCGCTGGACCAACTGGACGTGGTGACGGCATTCCTGTATGCCGTGATGAAGTAGCTGGTATTCTGCGTGGTTCCCGAAGGCGTCGAGCTCGACGGTGACTTGACTGCCTGGAATTGGGGAAGGCCATTTACGGTCTCAAGCAAGCTTCGCGCGTGTGGAACGAGACCTTCGACGAGTTCGTATGCTCTATCGGCTTTCAAGTTTCGGCCTTCGACGAGTTCGTATGCTCTATCGGCTTTCAAGTTTCGGCCTTCGATCCATGCCTCTACATCAAGGTTGTTGATGGCCACTGTGTGCTCGTACTGGTCTACGTGGACGATGTATTGGTCACCGGAAGTTCGCCCGGGCTCATCTCACGCACGAAGAACGACCTCAAGACACGCTTCGAAATGACTGACAGCGGCAAGTGTGTGTTCGTCCTTGGGATCGAGTTGGTAGACGGCCCGGACGGCAGCGTGATGATGTGCCAGCGGCGTTATGTGGATGACATCCTGAAGCGCTTCGGTATGGACGAGTGCAAGGCTGTGGTGAGTCCGGTGGACATGAGCACTCGACTAGTTCCAAGCGACGCAGCGACCAAGGTGAACGCTCCGTTTCGCGAAGCTGTTGGTGCCCTGATGCACTTGATGACTGCTACTCGCCCGGATATCGCGTACGCGGTGGGCTATGTGGCGCGCTTCATGGAGAACCCCCAAGAAGAACACTGGGTTGCGGTCAAGCGCATCTTTCGCTACCTGCAAGGCACCAAGACGCATGGAATCTGCTTCAAGCCAGGTGACAACATCGACTTTCGCGGGTACTCCGACGCGGACTGGGCTGGCGACCTCGCGGACCGCAAGTCGACTTCCGGCTACACGTTCATGCTGATGGGTGCGCCAGTGAGCTGGGGCAGCAAGAAGCAGTCAAGTGTTTCGCTATCTACAAGCGAGGCGGAATACATCGCGCTCAGTCTGGCGGTCCATTCGTCTTCGTAGAAATCCTTGAGCGAGTTAGTCGCAAACCCACGAGCTCCGTCGTGCCGCACAAACTTGACCGTCTTGCCGAACTGCTTCTGTACCTTCATGATGTACGTCTTGATGCAGTCTTCGCTTTCCGACTTGGCACGCAGACAGAAGCCCTTCATAGATCCGCTGGATTCGTCCACGATCAGTAGCAGATACTTGCTGCCAGCAAGCGAGTTTTCCTCCATGGGTCCGCAGATGTCGAAGTGTAGCAACTCGAACGTGTCGTAACGACGCTTGTCACGGTTGCTTGGAAACGGTTTTTGGACCATCTTCCCTTGCTGGCAACCGCGACACAGACTTGGTCCGCTCGACTTGGAAGGTGCCTTCGCGTCCTTGATCATCTTGTTGTCGACCATCTTGCGAAGAACCTCGACTGGAGCGTGACCCATACGCGCGTGCAGGTCGACCGTCCTTCCACTTGTCGCCGCATTTGCTGATCGATGAGGTGTGCGAAGCCAGTAGAGTCCATCCACGAGATCCGCTGTCGCCACCACTTGATTCGAGTTTTTGCGCGAAACGTGCATCTCAGTGCCATCAAACACCACTTGGAAGTTTCCATGCTTGTTGATCTGCGGTACCGAAAGCAGATTCTTGCTCATGTTTGGCACGTATAGCGCGTTCTTGATCTCGATCTCGCGCTCGTCGCCGTTGGGCAGGACCACTCTTTCCACGATGGTCCCCACACCCTTGATGGCCGCCTTATTGCCGTCGGCCACCGAAAGTTCGCCTTCATTTCGCTCGATCAAATTGGCGAACTTGGACTTGTCGTTACAAATATGGTGCGTGGCACCGCTGTCGACCGCCCACATCCCGGACACATTCTTGCCCGTCGAAACTCCACATTCCAGGGAAACCGCGAACGCCACTCGATCGTAGTCGTAGTCGTAGTTGTCGCTGTCGTTTCTCCACTGGATGTTGTTGGCCCGCGTCCACGGCCGTTGCCGCCGCGTCTTGGCCCTCGGTTCTCGTCCTTCTGCTTGGTCCAGCACTTGTCAATCACGTGCCCCATTTCCCGCAGTACGTGCATTGGCGAGACTCTCGGTCGGTGTTGAACGCCTTGGCCGTGTTCTCAGTCTTCACCGTCGCCGTCTTCTCGCCTTGCCGCTTGATGTGCTCGTTCGTGAGCACCTTCACAACGTCTTGCGACCGCAGTTCTGCATTGCTCATCTCCAGGTTGAGTACGACGTTCTCGTAGCTCTTGGGGAGACTGCGCAGCAAGCAGATCGCCACGTCCTCGTCCTCCATCTTGGCGCCGATGCTGTTGAGCTTGGCGCTGATGTTGAGGACCTCGTTGCAATGATGCAAGACATTGCCGCCTTCCGACATCTCCATGCTGAAGAGCTGGCGCTTCAGGTAGATGCGCCCAGCCTTCTGCGATCCACCGTACAGCGTCTTCAGGCGCGTCCACGCGCCCCAGGCTTCCTCGCAGCCATCAACTACGTGATGGTAGTCCGCGTTCATGTGGAGCAACATCCGTCCGAAAGCGATGTTACTCGATTTGACGTACTCGTCCTTGGCCCGGAAGTCCGCGAAGGTCGGAGTCGTTTCCCGGTTCACAACATGCCACACCGACTTGGTCAGGAACACGCCACGCATGTAGCGGTTCCACGTCGCGTAGTTATCACCGTTGAACTTGTCGATGGTGACCTTGGTCGAGGCGTCATGGGCAGAGGACACGGTGCTTGGGCTCATAACCTGATAAAGGTGTTGAGGTCTGGAAGCGAGGCTTGGGCTGAGTGGAGTGAGTTCTGCACTTGTTGGTCTGGTGCGGAGACCGGAGTGAAGACCACTTGAGCTGAAGAAGGAAGATTCGAAAGTGATTGATTGATCGGAGCTTACACTGTCTTCACCACCTAGTCTGCATCCAATCATTTGATGCATCCAATCACCAACACTCTGTACTCGTCCAATCATCCTACTCGTCTAATCATCGGTGGCGTGAACAACGTACCGTAATCATCGCGGGATCGTATTGGATCGGTTCGTTAACCGGTTAATGGGTACAACTGGTACACAGTACCAAAACCAGCAACCCTCGATACAAAACCGTTTCCAAGCAACCGTGACAAGCGTCGTTACGACACGTTCGAGTTGCTACACTTCGCCATCTGCGGACCCATGGAGGAAAACTCGCTTGCTGGCAGCAAGTATCTGCTACTGATCGTGGACGAATCCAGCGGATCTATGAAGGGCTTCTGTCTGCGTGCCAAGTCGGAAAGCGAAGACTGCATCAAGACGTACATCATGAAGGTACAGAAGCAGTTCGGCAAGACGGTCAAGTTTGTGCGGCACGACGGAGCTCGTGAGTTTGCGACTAACTCGCTCAAGGATTTCTATGAAGACGAAGGCATTGAGCAGCAAACCACGGTTCCGTACGCGCACCAGACCAACGGCACGGCAGCGCGAGCCATCCGAACTATCGTCACGATCGGCCGCAGCATGCTGCACCACGCCAAGCTGAACAAATGTTTCTGGGCTGAGGCGGCGATGACGGCCATCTACGTGAAGAACCGCCTGCCGTCACCCAAGATCGAGTACAAGACTCCGTTCGAGATCGTATACAAGTCCAAGCCGAGTGTGAAGCACATGCGTGTGTTCGGCTGTCGGACGTACATCCTGACTCCGAAGGAGAAGCGGCTCGCGGGATCCCAAGGCTCGCGCCGGATTGTTCCTGGGTTACGAAGAAGCGTCCAAGGCATATCGACTTTATGACATCGAGGCGGGGCAGGTGGTTATCAGCCGCGATGTCAACTTCGATGAATCGACCTTTGACTTTCACCGCCGATTTCCGATGAAGATGTCGACGACTTGACTTCGACTCGCTCGACATCGACAATGACGGTTCGCGCCAGACGGAGTACAAGCAGGCAGGGAAGCGCAAGAGCCGCCCGAATGACGAAGATGAAGCTGCCAGAAGACCGCGAGCTGTGCGTCATCGACCTGGACTGGAAGAAGCAAGTGCGCCGAACGACTCCTCTTCGCGCCGAGCAGACGCAGACGAAGAAGAACAATCTGGAGATCAAGATGAAGAATCGACTTCCCCTGTGTTTTGGCGTGCAAGTGCCAACGCAGTCGAAGCAGCTGTGGATTTATCGGAGCCGTCGACATTCCAAGAAGCGGTGAACGGCCCAGACCAAGTGCACTGGCGCAAGGCAGTTCGTGCTGAGCTCAAGTCGATGCGACTTCGTGGGGTGTTTCGTGCTGCCAAGTTGCCCAACGGACAACGCGCCATCGGTACCAAGTGGGTGTTCAAGATCAAGCGCAAAGCGGATGGATCGATCGAGAAGTACAAGGCACGCCTCGTGGCCAAGGGTTTCAAGCAGAAGTACGGCATCGACTACACCGAGACGTTCTCGCCGGTGGTCAAGTACGTGACGTTGCGCATGGTGGCTGGCCAAGTACTTCGGCTGGCCGCTGGACCAACTGGACGTGGTGACGGCATTCCTGTATGCCGTGATGAAGGAGCTGGTATTCTGCGTGGTTCCCGAAGGCGTCGAGCTCGACGGTGACTTCGACTGCCTGGAATTGGGGAAGGCCATTTACGGTCTCAAGCAAGCTTCGCGCGTGTGGAACGAGACCTTCGACGAGTTCGTATGCTCTATCGGCTTTCAAGTTTCGGCCTTCGACGAGTTCGTATGCTCTATCGGCTTTCAAGTTTCGGCCTTCGATCCATGCCTCTACATCAAGGTTGTTGATGGCCACTGTGTGCTCGTACTGGTCTACGTGGACGATGTATTGGTCACCGGAAGTTCGCCCGGGCTCATCTCACGCACGAAGAACGACCTCAAGACACGCTTCGAAATGACTGACAGCGGCAAGTGTGTGTTCGTCCTTGGGATCGAGTTGGTAGACGGCCCGGACGGCAGCGTGATGATGTGCCAGCGGCGTTATGTGGATGACATCCTGAAGCGCTTCGGTATGGACGAGTGCAAGGCTGTGGTGAGTCCGGTGGACATGAGCACTCGACTAGTTCCAAGCGACGCAGCGACCAAGGTGAACGCTCCGTTTCGCGAAGCTGTTGGTGCCCTGATGCACTTGATGACTGCTACTCGCCCGGATATCGCGTACGCGGTGGGCTATGTGGCGCGCTTCATGGAGAACCCCAAGAAGAACACTGGGTTGCGGTCAAGCGCATCTTTCGCTACCTGCAAGGCACCAAGACGCATGGAATCTGCTTCAAGCCAGGTGACAACATCGACTTTCGCGGGTACTCCGACGCGGACTGGGCTGGCGACCTCGCGGACGCAAGTCGACTTCCGGCTACACGTTCATGCTGATGGGTGCGCCAGTGAGCTGGGGCAGCAAGAAGCAGTCAAGTGTTTCGCTATCTACAAGCGAGGCGGAATACATCGCGCTCAGTCTGGCGGTCCATTCGTCTTCGTAGAAATCCTTGAGCGAGTTAGTCGCAAACCCACGAGCTCCGTCGTGCCGCACAAACTTGACCGTCTTGCCGAACTGCTTCTGTACCTTCATGATGTACGTCTTGATGCAGTCTTCGCTTTCCGACTTGGCACGCAGACAGAAGCCCTTCATACATCCGCTGGATTCGTCCACGATCAGTAGCAGATACTTGCTGCCAGCAAGCGAGTTTTCCTCCATGGGTCCGCAGATGTCGAAGTGTAGCAACTCGAACGTGTCGTAACGACGCTTGTCACGGTTGCTTGGAAACGGTTTTTGGACCATCTTCCCTTGCTGGCAACCGCGACACAGACTTGGTCCGCTCGACTTGGAAGGTGCCTTCGCGTCCTTGATCATCTTGTTGTCGACCATCTTGCGAAGAACCTCGACTGGAGCGTGACCCATACGCGCGTGCAGGTCGACCGTCCTTCCACTTGTCGCCGCATTTGCTGATCGATGAGGTGTGCGAAGCCAGTAGAGTCCATCCACGAGATCCGCTGTCGCCACCACTTGATTCGAGTTTTTGCGCGAAACGTGCATCTCAGTGCCATCAAACACCACTTGGAAGTTTCCATGCTTGTTGATCTGCGGTACCGAAAGCAGATTCTTGCTCATGTTTGGCACGTATAGCGCGTTCTTGATCTCGATCTCGCGCTCGTCGCCGTTGGGCAGGACCACTCTTTCCACGATGGTCCCCACACCCTTGATGGCCGCCTTATTGCCGTCGGCCACCGAAAGTTCGCCTTCATTTCGCTCGATCAAATTGGCGAACTTGGACTTGTCGTTACAAATATGGTGCGTGGCACCGCTGTCGACCGCCCACATCCCGGACACATTCTTGCCCGTCGAAACTCCACATTCCAGGGAAACCGCGAACGCCACTCGATCGTAGTCGTAGTCGTAGTTGTCGCTGTCGTTTCTCCACTGGATGTTGTTGGCCCCGCGTCCACGGCCGTTGCCGCCGCGTCTTGGCCCTCGGTTCTCGTCCTTCTGCTTGGTCCAGCACTTGTCAATCACGTGCCCCAATTTCCCGCAGTACGTGCATTGGCGAGACTCTCGGTCGGTGTTGAACGCCTTGGCCGTGTTCTCAGTCTTCACCGTCGCCGTCTCTCGCCTTGCCGCTTGATGTGCTCGTTCGTGAGCACCTTCACAACGTCTTGCGACCGCAGTTCTGCATTGCTCATCTCCAGGTTGAGTACGACGTTCTCGTAGCTCTTGGGGAGACTGCGCAGCAAGCAGATCGCCACGTCCTCGTCCTCCATCTTGGCGCCGATGCTGCTGAGCTTGGCGCTGATTGATGTTGAGGACCTCGTTGCAATGATGCAAGACATTGCCGCCTTCCGACATCTCCATGCTGAAGAGCTGGCGCTTCAGGTAGATGCGCCCAGCCTTCTGCGATCCACCGTACAGCGTCTTCAGGCGCGTCCACGCGCCCCAGGCTTCCTCGCAGTCATCAACTACGTGATGGTAGTCCGCGTTCATGTGGAGCAACATCCGTCCGAAAGCGATGTTACTCGATTTGACGTACTCGTCCTTGGCCCGGAAGTCCGCGAAGGTCGGAGTCGTTTCCCGGTTCACAACATGCCACACCGACTTGGTCAGGAACACGCCACGCATGTAGCGGTTCCACGTCGCGTAGTTATCACCGTTGAACTTGTCGATGGTGACCTTGGTCGAGGCGTCATGGGCAGAGGACACGGTGCTTGGGCTCATAACCTGATAAAGGTGTTGAGGTCTGGAAGCGAGGCTTGGGCTGAGCGGAGTGAGTTCTGCACTTGGTGGTCTGGTGCGGAGACCGGAGTGAAGACCACTTGAGCTGAAGAAGGAAGATTCGAAAGTGATTGATTGATCGGAGCTTACACTGTCTTCACCACCTAGTCTGCATCCAATCATTTGATGCATCCAATCACCAACACTCTGTACTCGTCCAATCATCCTACTCGTCTAATCATCGGTGGCGTGAACAACGTACCGTAATCATCGCGGGATCGTATTGGATCGGTTCGTTAACCGGTTAATGGGTACAACTGGTACACAGTACCAAAACCAGCAACCCTCGATACAAAACCGTTTCCAAGCAACCGTGACAAGCGTCGTTACGACACGTTCGAGTTGCTACACTTCGCCATCTGCGGACCCATGGAGGAAAACTCGCTTGCTGGCAGCAAGTATCTGCTACTGATCGTGGACGAATCCAGCGGATGTATGAAGGGCTTCTGTCTGCGTGCCAAGTCGGAAAGCGAAGACTGCATCAAGACGTACATCATGAAGGTACAGAAGCAGTTCGGCAAGACGGTCAAGTTTGTGCGGCACGACGGAGCTCGTGAGTTTGCGACTAACTCGCTCAAGGATTTCTATGAAGACGAAGGCATTGAGCAGCAAACCACGGTTCCGTACGCGCACCAGACCAACGGCACGGCAGCGCGAGCCATCCGAACTATCGTCACGATCGGCCGCAGCATGCTGCACCACGCCAAGCTGAACAAATGTTTCTGGGCTGAGGCGGCGATGACGGCCATCTACGTGAAGAACCGCCTGCCGTCACCCAAGATCGAGTACAAGACTCCGTTCGAGATCGTATACAAGTCCAAGCCGAGTGTGAAGCACATGCGTGTGTTCGGCTGTCGGACGTACATCCTGACTCCGAAGGAGAAGCGGCCTGCGGGATCCCAAGGCTCGCGCCGGATTGTTCCTGGGTTACGAAGAAGCGTCCAAGGCATATCGACTTTATGATATCGAGGCGGGGCAGGTGGTTATCAGCCGCGATGTCAACTTCGATGAATCGACCTTTGACTTTCACCGCCGATTTCCGATGAAGATGTCGACGACTTGACTTCGACTCGCTCGACATCGACAATGACGGTTCGCGCCAGACGGAGTACAAGCAGGCAGGGAAGCGCAAGAGCCGCCCGAATGACGAAGATGAAGCTGCCAGAAGACCGCGAGCTGTGCGTCATCGACCTGGACTGGAAGAAGCAAGTGCGCCGAACGACTCCTCTTCGCGCCGAGCAGACGCAGACGAAGAAGAACAATCTGGAGATCAAGATGAAGAATCGACTTCCCTGTGTTTTGGCGTGCAAGTGCCAACGCAGTCGAAGCAGCTGTGGATTTATCGGAGCCGTCGACATTCCAAGAAGCGGTGAACGGCCCAGACCAAGTGCACTGGCGCAAGGCAGTTCGTGCTGAGCTCAAGTCGATGCGACTTCGTGGGTGTTTCGTGCTGCCAAGTTGCCCAACGGACAACGCGCCATCGGTACCAAGTGGGTGTTCAAGATCAAGCGCAAAGCGGATGGATCGATCGAGAAGTACAAGGCACGCCTCGTGGCCAAGGGTTTCAAGCAGAAGTACGGCATCGACTACACCGAGACGTTCTCGCCGGTGGCCAAGTACTTCGGCTGGCCGCTGGACCAAACGGACGTGGTGACGGCATTCCTGTATGCCGTGATGAAGGAGCTGGTATTCTGCGTGGTTCCCGAAGGCGTCGAGCTCGACGGTGACTTCGACTGCCTGGAATTGGGAAGGCCATTTACGGTCTCAAGCAAGCTTCGCGCGTGTGGAACGAGACCTTCGACGAGTTCGTATGCTCTATCGGCTTTCAAGTTTCGGCCTTCGACGAGTTCGTATGCTCTATCGGCTTTCAAGTTTCGGCCTTCGATCCATGCCTCTACATCAAGGTTGTTGATGGCCACTGTGTGCTCGTACTGGTCTACGTGGACGATGTATTGGTCACCGGAAGTTCGCCCGGGCTCATCTCACGCACGAAGAACGACCTCAAGACACGCTTCGAAATGACTGACAGCGGCAAGTGTGTGTTCGTCCTTGGGATCGAGTTGGTAGACGGCCCGGACGGCAGCGTGATGATGTGCCAGCGGCGTTATGTGGATGACATCCTGAAGCGCTTCGGTATGGACGAGTGCAAGGCTGTGGTGAGTCCGGTGGACATGAGCACTCGACTAGTTCCAAGCGACGCAGCGACCAAGGTGAACGCTCCGTTTCGCGAAGCTGTTGGTGCCCTGATGCACTTGATGACTGCTACTCGCCCGGATATCGCGTACGCGGTGGGCTATGTGGCGCGCTTCATGGAGAACCCCAAGAAGAACACTGGGTTGCGGTCAAGCGCATCTTTCGCTACCTGCAAGGCACCAAGACGCATGGAATCTGCTTCAAGCCAGGTGACAACATCGACTTTCGCGGGTACTCCGACGCGGACTGGGCTGGCGACCTCGCGGACGCAAGTCGACTTCCGGCTACACGTTCATGCTGATGGGTGCGCCAGTGAGCTGGGGCAGCAAGAAGCAGTCAAGTGTTCGCTATCTACAAGCGAGGCGGAATACATCGCGCTCAGTCTGGCGGTCCATTCGTCTTCGTAGAAATCCTTGAGCGAGTTAGTCGCAAACCCACGAGCTCCGTCGTGCCGCACAAACTTGACCGTCTTGCCGAACTGCTTCTGTACCTTCATGATGTACGTCTTGATGCAGTCTTCGCTTTCCGACTTGGCACGCAGACAGAAGCCCTTCATAGATCCGCTGGATTCGTCCACGATCAGTAGCAGATACTTGCTGCCAGCAAGCGAGTTTTCCTCCATGGGTCCGCAGATGTCGAAGTGTAGCAACTCGAACGTGTCGTAACGACGCTTGTCACGGTTGCTTGGAAACGGTTTTTGGACCATCTTCCCTTGCTGGCAACCGCGACACAGACTTGGTCCGCTCGACTTGGAAGGTGCCTTCGCGTCCTTGATCATCTTGTTGTCGACCATCTTGCGAAGAACCTCGACTGGAGCGTGACCCATACGCGCGTGCAGGTCGACCGTCCTTCCACTTGTCGCCGCATTTGCTGATCGATGAGGTGTGCGAAGCCAGTAGAGTCCATCCACGAGATCCGCTGTCGCCACCACTTGATTCGAGTTTTTGCGCGAAACGTGCATCTCAGTGCCATCAAACACCACTTGGAAGTTTCCATGCTTGTTGATCTGCGGTACCGAAAGCAGATTCTTGCTCATGTTTGGCACGTATAGCGCGTTCTTGATCTCGATCTCGCGCTCGTCGCCGTTGGGCAGGACCACTCTTTCCACGATGGTCCCCACACCCTTGATGGCCGCCTTATTGCCGTCGGCCACCGAAAGTTCGCCTTCATTTCGCTCGATCAAATTGGCGAACTTGGACTTGTCGTTACAAATATGGTGCGTGGCACCGCTGTCGACCGCCCACATCCCGGACACATTCTTGCCCGTCGAAACTCCACATTCCAGGGAAACCGCGAACGCCACTCGATCGTAGTCGTAGTCGTAGTTGTCGCTGTCGTTTCTCCACTGGATGTTGTTGGCCCGCGTCCACGGCCGTTGCCGCCGCGTCTTGGCCCTCGGTTCTCGTCCTTCTGCTTGGTCCAGCACTTGTCAATCACGTGCCCCAATTTCCCGCAGTACGTGCATTGGCGAGACTCTCGGTCGGTGTTGAACGCCTTGGCCGTGTTCTCAGTCTTCACCGTCGCCGTCTTCTCGCCTTGCCGCTTGATGTGCTCGTTCGTGAGCACCTTCACAACGTCTTGCGACCGCAGTTCTGCATTGCTCATCTCCAGGTTGAGTACGACGTTCTCGTAGCTCTTGGGGAGACTGCGCAGCAAGCAGATCGCCACGTCCTCGTCCTCCATCTTGGCGCCGATGCTGCTGAGCTTGGCGCTGATTGATAAAGGTGTTGAGGACCTCGTTGCAATGATGCAAGACATTGCCGCCTTCCGACATCTCCATGCTGAAGAGCTGGCGCTTCAGGTAGATGCGCCCAGCCTTCTGCGATCCACCGTACAGCGTCTTCAGGCGCGTCCACGCGCCCCAGGCTTCCTCGCAGTCATCAACTACGTGATGGTAGTCCGCGTTCATGTGGAGCAACATCCGTCCGAAAGCGATGTTACTCGATTTGACGTACTCGTCCTTGGCCCGGAAGTCCGCGAAGGTCGGAGTCGTTTCCCGGTTCACAACATGCCACACCGACTTGGTCAGGAACACGCCACGCATGTAGCGGTTCCACGTCGCGTAGTTATCATCGTTGAACTTGTCGATGGTGACCTTGGTCGAGGCGTCATGGGCAGAGGACACGGTGCTTGGGCTCATAACCTGATAAAGGTGTTGAGGTCTGGAAGCGAGGCTTGGGCTGAGCGGAGTGAGTTCTGCACTTGGTGGTCTGGTGCGGAGACCGGAGTGAAGACCACTTGAGCTGAAGAAGGAAGATTCGAAAGTGATTGATTGATCGGAGCTTACACTGTCTTCACCACCTAGTCTGCATCCAATCATTTGATGCATCCAATCACCAACACTCTGTACTCGTCCAATCATCCTACTCGTCTAATCATCGGTGGCGTGAACAACGTACCGTAATCATCGCGGGATCGTATTGGATCGGTTCGTTAACCGGTTAATGGGTACAACTGGTACACAGTACCAAAACCAGCAACCCTCAATACAGGGAAACCGCGAACGCCACTCGATCGTAGTCGTAGTCGTAGTTGTCGCTGTCGTTTCTCCACTGGATGTTGTTGGCCCTGCGTCCACGGCCGTTGCCGCCGCGTCTTGGCCCTCGGTTCTCGTCCTTCTGCTTGGTCCAGCACTTGTCAATCACGTGCCCCAATTTCCCGCAGTACGTGCATTGGCGAGACTCGGTCGGTGTTGAACGCCTTGGCCGCGTTCTCAGTCTTCACCGTCGCCGTCTTCTCGCCTTGCCGCTTGATGTGCTCGTTCGTGAGCACCTTCACAACGTCTTGCGACCGCAGTTCTGCATTGCTCATCTCCAGGTTGAGCACGACGTTCTCGTAGCTCTTGGGGAGACTGCGCAGCAAGCAGATCGCCACGTCCTCGTCCTCCATCTTGGCGCCGATGCTGCTGAGCTTGGCGCTGATGTTGAGGACCTCGTTGCAATGATGCAAGACATTGCCGCCTTCCGACATCTCCATGCTGAAGAGCTGGCGCTTCAGGTAGATGCGCCCAGCCTTCTGCGATCCACCGTACAGCGTCTTCAGGCGCGTCCACGCGCCCCAGGCTTCCTCGCAGTCATCAACTACGTGATGGTAGTCCGCGTTCATGTGGAGCAACATCCGTCCGAAAGCGATGTTGCTCGATTTGACGTACTCGTCCTTGGCCCGGGAGTCCGCGAAGGTCGGAGTCGTTTCCCGGTTCACAACATGCCACACCGACTTGGTCAGGAACACGCCACGCATGTAGCGGTTCCACGTCGCGTAGTTATCACCGTTGAACTTGTCGATGGTGACCTTGGTCGAGGCGTCATGGGCAGAGGACACGGTGCTTGGGCTCATAACCTGATAAAGGTGTTGAGGTCTGGAAGCGAGGCTTGGGCTGAGCGGAGTGAGTTCTGCACTTGGTGGTCTGGTGCGGAGACCGGAGTGAAGACCACTTGAGCTGAAGAAGGAAGATTCGAAAGTGATTGATTGATCGGAGCTTACACTGTCTTCACCACCTAGTCTGCATCCAATCATTTGATGCATCCAATCACCAACACTCTGTACTCGTCCAATCATCCTACTCGTCTAATCATCGGTGGCGTGAACAACGTACCGTAATCATCGCGGGATCGTATTGGATCGGTTCGTTAACCGGTTAATGGGTACAACTGGTACACAGTACCAAAACCAGCAACCCTCAATACAGGGAAACCGCGAACGCCACTCGATCGTAGTCGTAGTCGTAGTTGTCGCTGTCGTTTCTCCACTGGATGTTGTTGGCCCCGCGTCCACGGCCGTTGCCGCCGCGTCTTGGCCCTCGGTTCTCGTCCTTCTGCTTGGTCCAGCACTTGTCAATCACGTGCCCCATTTCCGCAGTACGTGCATTGGCGAGACTCTCGGTCGGTGTTGAACGCCTTGGCCGCGTTCTCAGTCTTCACCGTCGCCGTCTTCTCGCCTTGCCGCTTGATGTGCTCGTTCGTGAGCACCTTCACAACGTCTTGCGACCGCAGTTCTGCATTGCTCATCTCCAGGTTGAGTACGACGTTCTCGTAGCTCTTGGGGAGACTGCGCAGCAAGCAGATCGCCACGTCCTCGTCCTCCATCTTGGCGCCGATGCTGCTGAGCTTGGCGCTGATGTTGAGGACCTCGTTGCAATGATGCAAGACATTGCCGCCTTCCGACATCTCCATGCTGAAGAGCTGGCGCTTCAGGTAGATGCGCCCAGCCTTCTGCGATCCACCGTACAGCGTCTTCAGGCGCGTCCACGCGCCCCAGGCTTCCTCGCAGTCATCAACTACGTGATGGTAGTCCGCGTTCATGTGGAGCAACATCCGTCCGAAAGCGATGTTGCTCGATTTGACGTACTCGTCCTTGGCCCGGGAGTCCGCGAAGGTCGGAGTCGTTTCCCGGTTCACAACATGCCACACCGACTTGGTCAGGAACACGCCACGCATGTAGCGGTTCCACGTCGCGTAGTTATCACCGTTGAACTTGTCGATGGTGACCTTGGTCGAGGCGTCATGGGCAGAGGACACGGTGCTTGGGCTCATAACCTGATAAAGGTGTTGAGGTCTGGAAGCGAGGCTTGGGCTGAGCGGAGTGAGTTCTGCACTTGTTGGTCTGGTGCGGAGACCGGAGTGAAGACCACTTGAGCTGAAGAAGGAAGATTCGAAAGTGATTGATTGATCGGAGCTTACACTGTCTTCACTACCTAGTCTGCATCCAATCATTTGATGCATCCAATCACCAACACTCTGTACTCGTCCAATCATCCTACTCGTCTAATCATCGGTGGCGTGAACAACGTACCGTAATCATCGCGGGATCGTATTGGATCGGTTCGTTAACCGGTTAATGGGTACAACTGGTACACAGTACCAAAACCAGCAACCCTCAATACAGGGAAACCGCGAACGCCACTCGATCGTAGTCGTAGTCGTAGTTGTCGCTGTCGTTTCTCCACTGGATGTTGTTGGCCCCGCGTCCACGGCCGTTGCCGCCGCGTCTTGGCCCTCGGTTCTCGTCCTTCTGCTTGGTCCAGCACTTGTCAATCACGTGCCCCAATTTCCCGCAGTACGTGCATTGGCGAGACTCTCGGTCGGTGTTGAACGCCTTGGCCGCGTTCTCAGTCTTCACCGTCGCCGTCTTCTCGCCTTGCCGCTTGATGTGCTCGTTCGTGAGCACCTTCACAACGTCTTGCGACCGCAGTTCTGCATTGCTCATCTCCAGGTTGAGCACGACGTTCTCGTAGCTCTGGGGAGACTGCGCAGCAAGCAGATCGCCACGTCCTCGTCCTCCATCTTGGCGCCGATGCTGCTGAGCTTGGCGCTGATGTTGAGGACCTGTTGCAATGATGCAAGACATTGCCGCCTTCCGACATCTCCATGCTGAAGAGCTGGCGCTTCAGGTAGATGCGCCCAGCCTTCTGCGATCCACCGTACAGCGTCTTCAGGCGCGTCCACGCGCCCCAGGCTTCCTCGCAGTCATCAACTACGTGATGGTAGTCCGCGTTCATGTGGAGCAACATCAGTCCGAAAGCGATGTTGCTCGATTTGACGTACTCGTCCTTGGCCCGGGAGTCCGCGAAGGTCGGAGTCGTTTCCCGGTTCACAACATGCCACACCGACTTGGTCAGGAACACGCCACGCATGTAGCGGTTCCACGTCGCGTAGTTATCACCGTTGAACTTGTCGATGGTGACCTTGGTCGAGGCGTCATGGGCAGAGGACACGGTGCTTGGGCTCATAACCTGATAAAGGTGTTGAGGTCTGGAAGCGAGGCTTGGGCTGAGCGGAGTGAGTTCTGCACTTGTTGGTCTGGTGCGGAGACCGGAGTGAAGACCACTTGAGCTGAAGAAGGAAGATTCGAAAGTGATTGATTGATCGGAGCTTACACTGTCTTCACCACCTAGTCTGCATCCAATCATTTGATGCATCCAATCACCAACACTCTGTACTCGTCCAATCATCCTACTCGTCTAATCATCGGTGGCGTAAACAACGTACCGTAATCATCGCGGGATCGTATTGGATCGGTTCGGGTTAACCGGTTAATGGGTACAACTGGTACACAGTACCAAAACCAGCAACCCTCAATACAGGGAAACCGCGAACGCCACTCGATCGTAGTCGTAGTCGTAGTTGTCGCTGTCGTTTCTCCACTGGATGTTGTTGGCCTCGCGTCCACGGCCGTTGCCGCCGCGTCTTGGCCCTCGGTTCTCGTCCTTCTGCTTGGTCCAGCACTTGTCAATCACGTGCCCCAATTTCCCGCAGTACGTGCATTGGCGAGACTCTCGGTCGGTGTTGAACGCCTTGGCCGCGTTCTCAGTCTTCACCGTCGCCGTCTTCTCGCCTTGCCGCTTGATGTGCTCGTTCGTGAGCACCTTCACAACGTCTTGCGACCGCAGTTCTGCATTGCTCATCTCCAGGTTGAGCACGACGTTCTCGTAGCTCTTGGGGAGACTGCGCAGCAAGCAGATCGCCACGTCCTCGTCCTCCATCTTGGCGCCGATGCTGCTGAGCTTGGCGCTGATTGATGTTGAGGACCTCGTTGCAATGATGCAAGACATTGCCGCCTTCCGACATCTCCATGCTGAAGAGCTGGCGCTTCAGGTAGATGCGCCCAGCCTTCTGCGATCCACCGTACAGCGTCTTCAGGCGCGTCCACGCGCCCCAGGCTTCCTCGCAGTCATCAACTACGTGATGGTAGTCCGCGTTCATGTGGAGCAACATCCGTCCGAAAGCGATGTTACTCGATTTGACGTACTCGTCCTTGGCCCGGAAGTCCGCGAAGGTCGGAGTCGTTTCCCGGTTCACAACATGCCACACCGACTTGGTCAGGAACACGCCACGCATGTAGCGGTTCCACGTCGCGTAGTTATCACCGTTGAACTTGTCGATGGTGACCTTGGTCGAGGCGTCATGGGCAGAGGACACGGTGCTTGGGCTCATAACCTGATAAAGGTGTTGAGGTCTGGAAGCGAGGCTTGGGCTGAGCGGAGTGAGTTCTGCACTTGTTGGTCTGGTGCGGAGACCGGAGTGAAGACCACTTGAGCTGAAGAAGGAAGATTCGAAAGTGATTGATTGATCGGAGCTTACACTGTCTTCACCACCTAGTCTGCATCCAATCATTTGATGCATCCAATCACCAACACTCTGTACTCGTCCAATCATCCTACTCGTCTAATCATCGGTGGCGTGAACAACGTACCGTAATCATCGCGGGATCGTATTGGATCGGTTCGTTAACCGGTTAATGGGTACAACTGGTACACAGTACCAAAACCAGCAACCCTCAATACAGGGAAACCGCGAACGCCACTCGATCGTAGTCGTAGTCGTAGTTGTCGCTGTCGTTTCTCCACTGGATGTTGTTGGCCCCGCGTCCACGGCCGTTGCCGCCGCGTCTTGGCCCTCGGTTCTCGTCCTTCTGCTTGGTCCAGCACTTGTCAATCACGTGCCCCAATTTCCCGCAGTACGTGCATTGGCGAGACTCTCGGTCGGTGTTGAACGCCTTGGCCGCGTTCTCAGTCTTCACCGTCGCCGTCTTCTCGCCTTGCCGCTTGATGTGCTCGTTCGTGAGCACCTTCACAACGTCTTGCGACCGCAGTTCTGCATTGCTCATCTCCAGGTTGAGCACGACGTTCTCGTAGCTCTTGGGGAGACTGCGCAGCAAGCAGATCGCCACGTCCTCGTCCTCCATCTTGGCGCCGATGCTGCTGAGCTTGGCGCTGATTGATAAAGGTGTTGAGGACCTCGTTGCAATGATGCAAGACATTGCCGCCTTCCGACATCTCCATGCTGAAGAGCTGGCGCTTCAGGTAGATGCGCCCAGCCTTCTGCGATCCACCGTACAGCGTCTTCAGGCGCGTCCACGCGCCCCAGGCTTCCCCGCAGTCATCAACTACGTGATGGTAGTCCGCGTTCATGTGGAGCAACATCCGTCCGAAAGCGATGTTACTCGATTTGACGTACTCGTCCTTGGCCCGGAAGTCCGCGAAGGTCGGAGTCGTTTCCCGGTTCACAACATGCCACACCGACTTGGTCAGGAACACGCCACGCATGTAGCGGTTCCACGTCGCGTAGTTATCACCGTTGAACTTGTCGATGGTGACCTTGGTCGAGGCGTCATGGGCAGAGGACACGGTGCTTGGGCTCATAACCTGATAAAGGTGTTGAGGTCTGGAAGCGAGGCTTGGGCTGAGCGGAGTGAGTTCTGCACTTGTTGGTCTGGTGCGGAGACCGGAGTGAAGACCACTTGAGCTGAAGAAGGAAGATTCGAAAGTGATTGATTGATCGGAGCTTACACTGTCTTCACCACCTAGTCTGCATCCAATCATTTGATGCATCCAATCACCAACACTCTGTACTCGTCCAATCATCCTACTCGTCTAATCATCGGTGGCGTGAACAACGTACCGTAATCATCGCGGGATCGTATTGGATCGGTTCGTTAACCGGTTAATGGGTACAACTGGTACACAGTACCAAAACCAGCAACCCTCAATACAGGGAAACCGCGAACGCCACTCGATCGTAGTCGTAGTCGTAGTTGTCGCTGTCGTTTCTCCACTGGATGTTGTTGGCCCGCGTCCACGGCCGTTGCCGCCGCGTCTTGGCCCTCGGTTCTCGTCCTTCTGCTTGGTCCAGCACTTGTCAATCACGTGCCCCATTTCCCGCAGTACGTGCATTGGCGAGACTCTCGGTCGGTGTTGAACGCCTTGGCCGCGTTCTCAGTCTTCACCGTCGCCGTCTTCTCGCCTTGCCGCTTGATGTGCTCGTTCGTGAGCACCTTCATAACGTCTTGCGACCGCAGTTCTGCATTGCTCATCTCCAGGTTGAGTACGACGTTCTCGTAGCTCTTGGGGAGACTGCGCAGCAAGCAGATCGCCACGTCCTCGTCCTCCATCTTGGCGCCGATGCTGTTGAGCTTGGCGCTGATGTTGAGGACCTCGTTGCAATGATGCAAGACATTGCCGCCTTCCGACATCTCCATGCTGAAGAGCTGGCGCTTCAGGTAGATGCGTCCAACCTTCTGCGATCCACCGTACAGCGTCTTCAGGCGCGTCCATGCGCCCCAGGCTTCCTCGCAGTCATCGACTACGTGATGGTAGTCCGCGTTCATGTGGAGCAACATCCGTCCGAAAGCGATGTTACTCGATTTGACGTACTCGTCCTTGGCCCGGAAGTCCGCGAAGGTCGGAGTCGTTTCCCGGTTCACAACATGCCACACCGACTTGGTCAGGAACACGCCACGCATGTAGCGGTTCCACGTCGCGTAGTTATCACCGTTGAACTTGTCGATGGTGACCTTGGTCGAGGCGTCATGGGCAGAGGACATGGTGCTTGGGCTCATAACCTGATAAAGGTGTTGAGGTCTGGAAGCGAGGCTTGGGCTGAGCGGAGTGAGTTCTGCACTTGTTGGTCTGGTGCGGAGACCGGAGTGAAGACCACTTGAGCTGAAGAAGGAAGATTCGAAAGTGATTGATTGATCGGAGCTTACACTGTCTTCACCACCTAGTCTGCATCCAATCATTTGATGCATCCAATCACCAACACTCTGTACTCGTCCAATCATCCTACTCGTCTAATCATCGGTGGCGTGAACAACGTACCGTAATCATCGCGGGATCGTATTGGATCGGTTCGGGTTAACCGGTTAATGGGTACAACTGGTACACAGTACCAAAACCAGCAACCCTCAATACAGGAAACCGCGAACGCCACTCGATCGTAGTCGTAGTCGTAGTTGTCGCTGTCGTTTCTCCACTGGATGTTGTTGGCCTCGCGTCCACGGCCGTTGCCGCCGCGTCTTGGCCCTCGGTTCTCGTCCTTCTGCTTGGTCCAGCACTTGTCAATCACGTGCCCCAATTTCCCGCAGTACGTGCATTGGCGAGACTCTCGGTCGGTGTTGAACGCCTTGGCCGCGTTCTCAGTCTTCACCGTCGCCGTCTTCTCGCCTTGCCGCTTGATGTGCTCGTTCGTGAGCACCTTCACAACGTCTTGCGACCGCAGTTCTGCATTGCTCATCTCCAGGTTGAGTACGACGTTCTCGTAGCTCTTGGGGAGACTGCGCAGCAAGCAGATCGCCACGTCCTCGTCCTCCATCTTGGCGCCGATGTTGAGGACCTCGTTGCAATGATGCAAGACATTGCCGCCTTCCGACATCTCCATGCTGAAGAGCTGGCGCTTCAGGTAGATGCGCCCAGCCTTCTGCGATCCACCGTACAGCGTCTTCAGGCGCGTCCACGCGCCCCAGGCTTCCTCGCAGTCATCTACTACGTGATGGTAGTCCGCGTTCATGTGGAGCAACATCAGTCCGAAAGCGATGTTACTCGATTTGACGTACTCGTCCTTGGCCCGGGAGTCCGCGAAGGTCGGAGTCGTTTCCCGGTTCACAACATGCCACACCGACTTGGTCAGGAACACGCCACGCATGTAGCGGTTCCACGTCGCGTAGTTATCACCGTTGAACTTGTCGATGGTGACCTTGGTCGAGGCGTCATGGGCAGAGGACACGGTGCTTGGGCTCATAACCTGATAAAGGTGTTGAGGTCTGGAAGCGAGGCTTGGGCTGAGCGGAGTGAGTTCTGCACTTGTTGGTCTGGTGCGGAGACCGGAGTGAAGACCACTTGAGCTGAAGAAGGAAGATTCGAAAGTGATTGATTGATCGGAGCTTACACTGTCTTCACCACCTAGTCTGCATCCAATCATTTGATGCATCCAATCACCAACACTCTGTACTCGTCCAATCATCCTACTCGTCTAATCATCGGTGGCGTGAACAACGTACCGTAATCATCGCGGATCGTATTGATCGGTTCGTTAACCGGTTAATGGGTACAACTGGTACACAGTACCAAAACCAGCAACCCTCGATACAAAACCGTTTCCAAGCAACCGTGACAAGCGTCGTTACGACACGTTCGAGTTGCTACACTTCGCCATCTGCGGACCCATGGAGGAAAACTCGCTTGCTGGCAGCAAGTATCTGCTACTGATCGTGGACGAATCCAGCGGATCTATGAAGGGCTTCTGTCTGCGTGCCAAGTCGGAAAGCGAAGACTGCATCAAGACGTACATCATGAAGGTACAGAAGCAGTTCGGCAAGACGGTCAAGTTTGTGCGGCACGACGGAGCTCGTGAGTTTGCGACTAACTCGCTCAAGGATTTCTATGAAGACGAAGGCATTGAGCAGCAAACCACGGTTCCGTACGCGCACCAGACCAACGGCACGGCAGCGCGAGCCATCCGAACTATCGTCACGATCGGCCGCAGCATGCTGCACCACGCCAAGCTGAACAAATGTTTCTGGGCTGAGGCGGCGATGACGGCCATCTACGTGAAGAACCGCCTGCCGTCACCCAAGATCGAGTACAAGACTCCGTTCGAGATCGTATACAAGTCCAAGCCGAGTGTGAAGCACATGCGTGTGTTCGGCTGTCGGACGTACATCCTGACTCCGAAGGAGAAGCGGCTCGCGGGATCCCAAGGCTCGCGCCGGATTGTTCCTGGGTTACGAAGAAGTGTCCAAGGCATATCGACTTTATGACATCGAGGCGGGGCAGGCGGTTATCAGCCGCGATGTCGACTTCGATGAATCGACCTTTGACTTTCACCGCCGATTTCCGATGAAGATGTCGACGACCTGGACTTCGACTCGCTCGACATCGACAATGACGGTTCGCGCCAGACGGAGTACAAGCAGGCAGGGAAGCGCAAGAGCCGCCCGAATGACGAAGATGAAGCTGCCAGAAGACCGCGAGCTGTGCGTCATCGACCTGGACTGGAAGAAGCAAGTGCGCCGAACGACTCCTCTTCGCGCCGAGCAGACGCAGACGAAGAAGAACAATCTGGAGATCAAGATGAAGAATCGACTTCCCTGTGTTTTGGCGTGCAAGTGCCAACGCAGTCGAAGCAGCTGTGGATTTATCGGAGCCGTCGACATTCCAAGAAGCGGTGAACGGCCGGACCAAGTGCACTGGCGCAAGGCAGTTCGTGCTGAGCTCAAGTCGATGCGACTTCGTGGGTGTTTCGTGCTGCCAAGTTGCCCAACGGACAACGCGCCATCGGTACCAAGTGGGTGTTCAAGATCAAGCGCAAAGCGGATGGATCGATCGAGAAGTACAAGGCACGCCTCGTGGCCAAGGGTTTCAAGCAGAAGTACGGCATCGACTACACCGAGACGTTCTCGCCGGTGGTCAAGTACGTGACGTTGCGCATGGTGATCGCTTTGGCCAAGTACTTCGGCTGGCCGCTGGACCAACTGGACGTGGTGACGGCATTCCTGTACGGCGTGATGAAGGAGCTGGTATTCTGCGTGGTTCCCGAAGGCGTCGAGCTCGACGGTGACTTCGACTGCCTGGAATTGGGGAAGGCCATTTACGGTCTCAAGCAAGCTTCGCGCGTGTGGAACGAGACCTTCGACGAGTTCGTATGCTCTATCGGCTTTCAAGTTTCGGCCTTCGACGAGTTCGTATGCTCTATCGGCTTTCAAGTTTCGGCCTTCGATCCATGCCTCTACATCAAGGTTGTTGATGGCCACTGTGTGCTCGTACTGGTCTACGTGGACGATGTATTGGTCACCGGAAGTTCGCCCGGGCTCATCTCACGCACGAAGAACGACCTCAAGACACGCTTCGAAATGACTGACAGCGGCAAGTGTGTGTTCGTCCTTGGGATCGAGTTGGTAGACGGCCCGGACGGCAGCGTGATGATGTGCCAGCGGCGTTATGTGGATGACATCCTGAAGCGCTTCGGTATGGACGAGTGCAAGGCTGTGGTGAGTCCGGTGGACATGAGCACTCGACTAGTTCCAAGCGACGCAGCGACCAAGGTGAACGCTCCGTTTCGCGAAGCTGTTGGTGCCCTGATGCACTTGATGACTGCTACTCGCCCGGATATCGCGTACGCGGTGGGCTATGTGGCGCGCTTCATGGAGAACCCCAAGAAGAACACTGGGTTGCGGTCAAGCGCATCTTTCGCTACCTGCAAGGCACCAAGACGCATGGAATCTGCTTCAAGCCAGGTGACAACATCGACTTTCGCGGGTACTCCGACGCGGACTGGCTGGCGACCTCGCGGACGCAAGTCGACTTCCGGCTACACGTTCATGCTGATGGGTGCGCCAGTGAGCTGGGGCAGCAAGAAGCAGTCAAGTGTTTCGCTATCTACAAGCGAGGCGGAATACATCGCGCTCAGTCTGGCGATCCAAGAAGGCAAGTGGATTCATCGCCTGCTGTGCGAGATTTTGGCGGCTACCAACGATACTGGACCCGAGCTCAAGATCCGAGAAGACAACCAGTCGTGCATCAAGATGACGAAGAACCCAGTGAACCACGGTCGCGCCAAGCACATCGACATCAAGTACCACCACATCCGCGACGAAGTCAAGCGTGGTGAAGTGAAGCTCGAGTATTGCGAGACTTCCGTGATGCTGGCGGACATCATGACGAAGGCGCTCCCGGGACCTCGCCACACGGACCTGACGGCTGCTCTCGGCATCCACGCGTGTTCGCATTGAGGGGGCGTATTGAGGGTTGCTGGTTTTGGTACTGTGTACCAGTTGTACCCATTAACCGGTTAACCCGAACCGATCCAAAACGATCCAATACGATCCAATACGATCCAATACGATCCAATACGATCGAATACGATCCCGCGATGATTACGGTACGTTGTTTACGCCACCGATGATTAGACGAGTAGGATGATTGGACGAGTACAGAGTGTTGGTGATTGGATGCATCATATGATTGGATGCAGACTAGGTGGTGAAGACAGTGTAAGTCTGATCAATCAATCACTTTCGAATCTTCCTTCTTCAGCTCAAGTGGTCTTCACTCCGGTCTCCGCACCAGACCAACAAGTGCAGAACTCACTCCGCTCAGACCAAGCCTCGCTTCCAGACCTCAACACCTTTATCAGGTTATGAGCCCAAGCACCATGTCCTCTGCCCATGACGCCTCGACCAAGGTCACCATCGACAAGTTCAACGATGATAACTACGCGACGTGGAACCGCTACATGCGTGGCGTGTTCCTGACCAAGTCGGTGTGGCATGTTGTGAACCGGGAAACGACTCCGACCTTCGCGGACTCCCGGCCAAGGACGAGTACGTCAAATCGAGCAACATCGCTTTCGGACGGATGTTGCTCCACATGAACGCGGACTACCATCACGTAGTTGATGACTGCGAGGAAGCCTGGGGCGCGTGGACGCGCCTGAAGACGCTGTACGGTGGATCGCAGAAGGCTGGGCGCATCTACCTGAAGCGCCAGCTCTTCAGCATGGAGATGTCGGAAGGCGGCAATGTCTTGCATCATTGCAACGAGGTCCTCAACACCTTTATCAATCAGCGCCAAGCTCAGCAGCAACGACGCCAAGATGGAGGACGAGGACGTGGCGATCTGCTTGCTGCGCAGTATCCCCAAGAGCTACGAGAACGTCGTACTCAACCTGGAGATGAGCAATGCAGAACTGCGGTCGCAAGACGTTGTGAAGGTGCTCACGAACGAGCACATCAAGCGGCAAGGCGAGAAGACGGCGACGGTGAAGACTGAGAACGCGGCCAAGGCGTTCAACACCGACCGAGAGTCTCGCCAATGCACGTACTGCGGGAAATTGGGGCACGTGATTGACAAGTGCTGACCAAGCAGAAGGACGAGAACCGAGGGCCAAGACGCGGCGGCAACGGCCGTGGACGCGGGCCAACAACATCCAGTGGAGAAACGACAGCGACAACTACGACTACGACTACGATCGAGTGGCGTTCGCGGTTTCCCTGTATTGAGGGTTGCTGGTTTTGGTACTGTGTACCAGTTGTACCCATTAACCGGTTAACCCGAACCGATCCAATACGATCCCGCGATGATTACGGTACGTTGTTCACGCCACCGATGATTAGACGAGTAGGATGATTGGACGAGTACAGAGTGTTGGTGATTGGATGCATCAAATGATTGGATGCAGACTAGGTGGTGAAGACAGTGTAAGCTCCGATCAATCAATCACTTTCGAATCTTCCTTCTTCAGCTCAAGTGGTCTTCACCCGGTCTCCGCACCAGACCACCAAGTGCAGAACTCACTCCGCTCAGCCCAAGCCTCGCTTCCAGACCTCAACACCTTTATCAGGTTATGAGCCCAAGCACCATGTCCTCTGCCCATGACGCCTCGACCAAGGTCACCATCGACAAGTTCAACGGTGATAACTACGCGACGTGGAACCGCTACATGCGTGGCGTGTTCCTGACCAAGTCGGTGTGGCATGTTGTGAACCGGGAAACGACTCCGACCTTCGCGGACTTCCGGGCCAAGGACGAGTACGTCAAATCGAGCAACATCGCTTTCGGACGGATGTTGCTCCACATGAACGCGGACTACCATCACGTAGTTGATGACTGCGAGGAAGCCTGGCGCGTGGACGCGCCTGAAGACGCTGTACGGTGGATCGCAGAAGGCTGGGCGCATCTACCTGAAGCGCCAGCTCTTCAGCATGGAGATGTCGGAAGGCGGCAATGTCTTGCATCATTGCAACGAGGTCCTCAACACCTTTATCAATCAGCGCCAAGCTCAGCAGCATCGGCGCCAAGATGGAGGACGAGGACGTGGCGATCTGCTTGCTGCGCAGTCTCCCCAAGAGCTACGAGAACGTCGTGCTCAACCTGGAGATGAGCAATGCAGAACTGCGGTCGCAAGACGTTGTGAAGGTGCTCACGAACGAGCACATCAAGCGGCAAGGCGAGAAGACGGCGACGGTGAAGACTGAGAACGCGGCCAAGGCGTTCAACACCGACCGAGAGTCTCGCCAATGCACGTACTGCGGGAAATTGGGGCACGTGATTGACAAGCGCTGGACCAAGCAGAAGGACGAGAACCGAGGGCCAAGACGCGGCGGCAACGGCCGTGAACGGGCCAACAACATCCAGTGGAGAAACGACAGCGACAACTACGACTACGACTACGATCGAGTGGCGTCGCGGTTTCCCTGGAATGTGGAGTTTCGACGGGCAAGAATGTGTCCGGGATGTGGGCGGTCGACAGCGGTGCCACGCACCATATTTGTAACGACAAGTCCAAGTTCGCCAATTTGATCGAGCGAAATGAAGGCGAACTTCGGTGGCCGACGGCAATAAGGCGGCCATCAAGGGTGTGGGGACCATCGTGGAAAGAGTGGTCCTGCCCAACGGCGACGAGCGCGAGATCGAGATCAAGAACGCGCTATACGTGCCAAACATGAGCAAGAATCTGCTTTCGGTACCGCAGATCAACAAGCATGGAAACTTCCAAGTGGTGTTTGATGGCACTGAGATGCACGTTTCGCGCAAAGACTCGAATCAAGTGGTGGCGACGGCGGATCTCGTGGATGGACTCTACTGGCTTCGCACACCTCATCGATCAGCAAATGCGGCGACAAGTGGAAGAACGGTCGACCTGCACGCGCGTATGGGTCACGCCCAGTCGAGGTTCTTCGCAAGATGGTCGACAACAAGATGATCAAGGACGCGAAGGCACCTTCCAAGTCGAGCGGACCAAGTCTGTGTCGCGGTTGCCAGCAAGGGAAGATGGTCCAAAAACCGTTTCCAAGCAACCGTGACAAGCGTCGTTACGACACGTTCGAGTTGCTACACTTCGACATCTGCGGACCCATGGAGGAAAACTCGCTTGCTGGCAGCAAGTATCTGCTACTGATCGTGGACGAATCCAGCGGATGTATGAAGGGCTTCTGTCTGCGTGCCAAGTCGGAAAGCGAAGACTGCATCAAGACGTACATCATGAAGGTACAGAAGCAGTTCGGCAAGACGGTCAAGTTTGTGCGGCACGACGGAGCTCGTGGGTTTGCGACTAACTCGCTCAAGGATTTCTACGAAGACGAAGGCATTGAGCAGCAAACTACGGTGGCATTGAGCAGCAAACCACGGTTCCGTACGCGCACCAGACCAACGGCACGGCAGAGCGAGCCATCCGAACTATCGTCACGATCGGCCGCAGCATGCTGCACCACGCCAAGCTGAACAAATGTTTCTGGGCTGAGGCGGCGATGACGGCCATCTACGTGAAGAACCGCCTGCCGTCACCCAAGATCGAGTACAAGACTCCGTTCGAGATCGTATACAAGTCCAAGCCGAGTGTGAAGCACATGCGTGTGTTCGGCTGTCGGACGTACATCCTGACTCCGAAGGAGAAGCGGCTCAAGTGGGATCCCAAGGCTCGCGCCGGATTGTTCCTGGGTTACGAAGAAGTGTCCAAGGCATATCGACTTTATGACATCGAGGCGGGGCAGGTGGTTATCAGCCGCGATGTCAACTTCGATGAATCGACCTTTGGACTTTCACCGCCGATTTCCGATGAAGATGTCGACGACCTGACTTCGACTCGCTCGACATCGACAATGACGGTTCGCGCCAGACGGAGTACAAGCAGGCAGGGAAGCGCAAGAGCCGCCCGAATGACGAAGATGAAGCTGCCAGAAGACCGCGAGCTGTGCGTCATCGACCTGACTGGAAGAAGCAAGTGCGCCGAACGACTCCTCTTCGCGCCGAGCAGACGCAGACGAAGAAGAACAATCTGGAGATCAAGATGAAGAATCGACTTCCCTGTGTTTTGGCGTGCAAGTGCCAACGCAGTCGAAGCAGCTGTGGATTTATCGGAGCCGTCGACATTCCAAGAAGCGGTGAACGGCCCGGACCAAGTGCACTGGCGCAAGGCAGTTCGTGCTGAGCTCAAGTCGATGCGACTTCGTGGGTGTTTCGTGCTGCCAAGTTGCCCAACGGACAACGCGCCATCGGTACCAAGTGGGTGTTCAAGATCAAGCGCAAAGCGGATGGATCGATCGAGAAGTACAAGGCACGCCTCGTGGCCAAGGGTTTCAAGCAGAAGTACGGCATCGACTACACCGAGACGTTCTCGCCGGTGGCTAGTACTTCGGCTGGCCGCTGGACCAACTGGACGTGGTGACGGCATTCCTGTATGCCGTGATGAAGGAGCTGGTATTCTGCGTGGTTCCCGAAGGCGTCGAGCTCGACGGTGACTTCGACTGCCTGGAATTGGGGAAGGCCATTTACGGTCTCAAGCAAGCTTCGCGCGTGTGGAACGAGACCTTCGACGAGTTCGTATGCTCTATCGGCTTTCAAGTTTCGGCCTTCGACGAGTTCGTATGCTCTATCGGCTTTCAAGTTTCGGCCTTCGATCCATGCCTCTACATCAAGGTTGTTGATGGCCACTGTGTGCTCGTACTGGTCTACGTGGACGATGTATTGGTCACCGGAAGTTCGCCCGGGCTCATCTCACGCACGAAGAACGACCTCAAGACACGCTTCGAAATGACTGACAGCGGCAAGTGTGTGTTCGTCCTTGGGATCGAGTTGGTAGACGGCCCGGACGGCAGCGTGATGATGTGCCAGCGGCGTTATGTGGATGACATCCTGAAGCGCTTCGGTATGGACGAGTGCAAGGCTGTGGTGAGTCCGGTGGACATGAGCACTCGACTAGTTCCAAGCGACGCAGCGACCAAGGTGAACGCTCCGTTTCGCGAAGCTGTTGGTGCCCTGATGCACTTGATGACTGCTACTCGCCCGGATATCGCGTACGCGGTGGGCTATGTGGCGCGCTTCATGGAGAACCCCCAAGAAGAACACTGGGTTGCGGTCAAGCGCATCTTTCGCTACCTGCAAGGCACCAAGACGCATGGAATCTGCTTCAAGCCAGGTGACAACATCGACTTTCGCGGGTACTCCGACGCGGACTGGGCTGGCGACCTCGCGGACGCAAGTCGACTTCCGGCTACACGTTCATGCTGATGGGTGCGCCAGTGAGCTGGGGCAGCAAGAAGCAGTCAAGTGTTTCGCTATCTACAAGCGAGGCGGAATACATCGCGCTCAGTCTGGCGGTCCATTCGTCTTCGTAGAAATCCTTGAGCGAGTTAGTCGCAAACCCACGAGCTCCGTCGTGCCGCACAAACTTGACCGTCTTGCCGAACTGCTTCTGTACCTTCATGATGTACGTCTTGATGCAGTCTTCGCTTTCCGACTTGGCACGCAGACAGAAGCCCTTCATACATCCGCTGGATTCGTCCACGATCAGTAGCAGATACTTGCTGCCAGCAAGCGAGTTTTCCTCCATGGGTCCGCAGATGTCGAAGTGTAGCAACTCGAACGTGTCGTAACGACGCTTGTCACGGTTGCTTGGAAACGGTTTTTGGACCATCTTCCCTTGCTGGCAACCGCGACACAGACTTGGTCCGCTCGACTTGGAAGGTGCCTTCGCGTCCTTGATCATCTTGTTGTCGACCATCTTGCGAAGAACCTCGACTGGAGCGTGACCCATACGCGCGTGCAGGTCGACCGTTCTTCCACTTGTCGCCGCATTTGCTGATCGATGAGGTGTGCGAAGCCAGTAGAGTCCATCCACGAGATCCGCCGTCGCCACCACTTGATTCGAGTCTTTGCGCGAAACGTGCATCTCAGTGCCATCAAACACCACTTGGAAGTTTCCATGCTTGTTGATCTGCGGTACCGAAAGCAGATTCTTGCTCATGTTTGGCACGTATAGCGCGTTCTTGATCTCGATCTCGCGCTCGTCGCCGTTGGGCAGGACCACTCTTTCCACGATGGTCCCACACCCTTGATGGCCGCCTTATTGCCGTCGGCCACCGAAAGTTCGCCTTCATTTCGCTCGATCAAATTGGCGAACTTGGACTTGTCGTTACAAATATGGTGCGTGGCACCGCTGTCGACCGCCCACATCCCGGACACATTCTTGCCCGTCGAAACTCCACATTCCAGGGAAACCGCGAACGCCACTCGATCGTAGTCGTAGTCGTAGTTGTCGCTGTCGTTTCTCCACTGGATGTTGTTGGCCCCGCGTCCACGGCCGTTGCCGCCGCGTCTTGGCCCTCGGTTCTCGTCCTTCTGCTTGGTCCAGCACTTGTCAATCACGTGCCCCAATTTCCCGCAGTACGTGCATTGGCGAGACTCTCGGTCGGTGTTGAACGCCTTGGCCGTGTTCTCAGTCTTCACCGTCGCCGTCTTCTCGCCTTGCCGCTTGATGTGCTCGTTCGTGAGCACCTTCACAACGTCTTGCGACCGCAGTTCTGCATTGCTCATCTCCAGGTTGAGCACGACGTTCTCGTAGCTCTTGGGGAGACTGCGCAGCAAGCAGATCGCCACGTCCTCGTCCTCCATCTTGGCGCCGATGCTGCTGAGCTTGGCGCTGATTGATAAAGGTGTTGAGGACCTCGTTGCAATGATGCAAGACATTGCCGCCTTCCGACATCTCCATGCTGAAGAGCTGGCGCTTCAGGTAGATGCGCCCAGCCTTCTGCGATCCACCGTACAGCGTCTTCAGGCGCGTCCACGCGCCCCAGGCTTCCTCGCAGTCATCAACTACGTGATGGTAGTCCGCGTTCATGTGGAGCAACATCCGTCCGAAAGCGATGTTACTCGATTTGACGTACTCGTCCTTGGCCCGGAAGTCCGCGAAGGTCGGAGTCGTTTCCGGTTCACAACATGCCACACCGACTTGGTCAGGAACACGCCACGCATGTAGCGGTTCCACGTCGCGTAGTTATCACCGTTGAACTTGTCGATGGTGACCTTGGTCGAGGCGTCATGGGCAGAGGACACGGTGCTTGGGCTCATAACCTGATAAAGGTGTTGAGGTCTGGAAGCGAGGCTTGGGCTGAGCGGAGTGAGTTCTGCACTTGGTGGTCTGGTGCGGAGACCGGAGTGAAGACCACTTGAGCTGAAGAAGGAAGATTCGAAAGTGATTGATTGATCGGAGCTTACACTGTCTTCACCACCTAGTCTGCATCCAATCATTTGATGCATCCAATCACCAACACTCTGTACTCGTCCAATCATCCTACTCGTCTAATCATCGGTGGCGTGAACAACGTACCGTAATCATCGCGGGATCGTATTGGATCGTATTGGATCGGTTCGGGTTAACCGGTTAATGGGTACAACTGGTACACAGTACCAAAACCAGCAACCCTCAATACAGGGAAACCGCGAACGCCACTCGATCGTAGTCGTAGTCGTAGTTGTCGCTGTCGTTTCTCCACTGGATGTTGTTGGCCCCGCGTCCACGGCCGTTGCCGCCGCGTCTTGGCCCTCGGTTCTCGTCCTTCTGCTTGGTCCAGCACTTGTCAATCACGTGCCCCACTTCCCGCAGTACGTGCATTGGCGAGACTCGGTCGGTGTTGAACGCCTTGGCCGCGTTCTCAGTCTTCACCGTCGCCGTCTTCTCGCCTTGCCGCTTGATGTGCTCGTTCGTGAGCACCTTCACAACGTCTTGCGACCGCAGTTCTGCATTGCTCATCTCCAGGTTGAGTACGACGTTCTCGTAGCTCTTGGGGAGACTGCGCAGCAAGCAGATCGCCACGTCCTCGTCCTCCATCTTGGCGCCGATGCTGTTGAGCTTGGCGCTGATGTTGAGGACCTCGTTGCAATGATGCAAGACATTGCCGCCTTCCGACATCTCCATGCTGAAGAGCTGGCGCTTCAGGTAGATGCGCCCAGCCTTCTGCGATCCACCGTACAGCGTCTTCAGGCGCGTCCACGCGCCCCAGGCTTCCTCGCAGTCATCAACTACGTGATGGTAGTCCGCGTTCATGTGGAGCAACATCCGTCCGAAAGCGATGTTACTCGATTTGACGTACTCGTCCTTGGCCCGGAAGTCCGCGAAGGTCGGAGTCGTTTCCGGTTCACAACATGCCACACCGACTTGGTCAGGAACACGCCACGCATGTAGCGGTTCCACGTCGCGTAGTTATCACCGTTGAACTTGTCGATGGTGACCTTGGTCGAGGCGTCATGGGCAGAGGACACGGTGCTTGGGCTCATAACCTGATAAAGGTGTTGAGGTCTGGAAGCGAGGCTTGGGCTGAGCGGAGTGAGTTCTGCACTTGTTGGTCTGGTGCGGAGACCGGAGTGAAGACCACTTGAGCTGAAGAAGGAAGATTCGAAAGTGATTGATTGATCGGAGCTTACACTGTCTTCACCACCTAGTCTGCATCCAATCATTTGATGCATCCAATCACCAACACTCTGTACTCGTCCAATCATCCTACTCGTCTAATCATCGGTGGCGTGAACAACGTACCGTAATCATCGCGGGATCGTATTGGATCGGTTCGGGTTAACCGGTTAATGGGTACAACTGGTACACAGTACCAAAACCAGCAACCCTCAATACAGGGAAACCGCGAACGCCACTCGATCGTAGTCGTAGTCGTAGTTGTCGCTGTCGTTTCTCCACTGGATGTTGTTGGCCCCGCGTCCACGGCCGTTGCCGCCGCGTCTTGGCCCTCGGTTCTCGTCCTTCTGCTTGGTCCAGCACTTGTCAATCACGTGCCCCATTTCCCGCAGTACGTGCATTGGCGAGACTCTCGGTCGGTGTTGAACGCCTTGGCCGCGTTCTCAGTCTTCACCGTCGCCGTCTTCTCGCCTTGCCGCTTGATGTGCTCGTTCGTGAGCACCTTCACAACGTCTTGCGACCGCAGTTCTGCATTGCTCATCTCCAGGTTGAGCACGACGTTCTCGTAGCTCTTGGGGAGACTGCGCAGCAAGCAGATCGCCACGTCCTCGTCCTCCATCTTGGCGCCGATGCTGCTGAGCTTGGCGCTGATGTTGAGGACCTCGTTGCAATGATGCAAGACATTGCCGCCTTCCGACATCTCCATGCTGAAGAGCTGGCGCTTCAGGTAGATGCGCCCAGCCTTCTGCGATCCACCGTACAGCGTCTTCAGGCGCGTCCACGCGCCCCAGGCTTCCTCGCAGTCATCAACTACGTGATGGTAGTCCGCGTTCATGTGGAGCAACATCCGTCCGAAAGCGATGTTACTCGATTTGACGTACTCGTCCTTGGCCCGGAAGTCCGCGAAGGTCGGAGTCGTTTCCCGGTTCACAACATGCCACACCGACTTGGTCAGGAACACGCCACGCATGTAGCGGTTCCACGTCGCGTAGTTATCACCGTTGAACTTGTCGATGGTGACCTTGGTCGAGGCGTCATGGGCAGAGGACACGGTGCTTGGGCTCATAACCTGATAAAGGTGTTGAGGTCTGGAAGCGAGGCTTGGGCTGAGCGGAGTGAGTTCTGCACTTGTTGGTCTGGTGCGGAGACCGGAGTGAAGACCACTTGAGCTGAAGAAGGAAGATTCGAAAGTGATTGATTGATCGGAGCTTACACTGTCTTCACCACCTAGTCTGCATCCAATCATTTGATGCATCCAATCACCAACACTCTGTACTCGTCCAATCATCCTACTCGTCTAATCATCGGTGGCGTGAACAACGTACCGTAATCATCGCGGGATCGTATTGGATCGGTTCGCTAACCGGTTAATGGGTACAACTGGTACACAGTACCAAAACCAGCAACCCTCAATACAGGGAAACCGCGAACGCCACTCGATCGTAGTCGTAGTCGTAGTTGTCGCTGTCGTTTCTCCACTGGATGTTGTTGGCCCGCGTCCACGGCCGTTGCCGCCGCGTCTTGGCCCTCGGTTCTCGTCCTTCTGCTTGGTCCAGCACTTGTCAATCACGTGCCCCAATTTCCCGCAGTACGTGCATTGGCGAGACTCTCGGTCGGTGTTGAACGCCTTGGCCGCGTTCTCAGTCTTCACCGTCGCCGTCTTCTCGCCTTGCCGCTTGATGTGCTCGTTCGTGAGCACCTTCACAACGTCTTGCGACCGCAGTTCTGCATTGCTCATCTCCAGGTTGAGTACGACGTTCTCGTAGCTCTTGGGGAGACTGCGCAGCAAGCAGATCGCCACGTCCTCGTCCTCCATCTTGGCGCCGATGCTGTTGAGCTTGGCGCTGATGTTGAGGACCTCGTTGCAATGATGCAAGACATTGCCGCCTTCCGACATCTCCATGCTGAAGAGCTGGCGCTTCAGGTAGATGCGCCCAGCCTTCTGCGATCCACCGTACAGCGTCTTCAGGCGCGTCCACGCGCCCCAGGCTTCCTCGCAGCCATCAACTACGTGATGGTAGTCCGCGTTCATGTGGAGCAACATCCGTCCGAAAGCGATGTTACTCGATTTGACGTACTCGTCCTTGGCCCGGAAGTCCGCGAAGGTCGGAGTCGTTTCCCGGTTCACAACATGCCACACCGACTTGGTCAGGAACACGCCACGCATGTAGCGGTTCCACGTCGCGTAGTTATCACCGTTGAACTTGTCGATGGTGACCTTGGTCGAGGCGTCATGGGCAGAGGACACGGTGCTTGGGCTCATAACCTGATAAAGGTGTTGAGGTCTGGAAGCGAGGCTTGGGCTGAGTGGAGTGAGTTCTGCACTTGTTGGTCTGGTGCGGAGACCGGAGTGAAGACCACTTGAGCTGAAGAAGGAAGATTCGAAAGTGATTGATTGATCGGAGCTTACACTGTCTTCACCACCTAGTCTGCATCCAATCATTTGATGCATCCAATCACCAACACTCTGTACTCGTCCAATCATCCTACTCGTCTAATCATCGGTGGCGTGAACAACGTACCGTAATCATCGCGGGATCGTATTGGATCGGTTCGGGTTAACCGGTTAATGGGTACAACTGGTACACAGTACCAAAACCAGCAACCCTCGATACAAAAACCGTTTCCAAGCAACCGTGACAAGCGTCGTTACGACACGTTCGAGTTGCTACACTTCGCCATCTGCGGACCCATGGAGGAAAACTCGCTTGCTGGCAGCAAGTATCTGCTACTGATCGTGGACGAATCCAGCGGATGTATGAAGGGCTTCTGTCTGCGTGCCAAGTCGGAAAGCGAAGACTGCATCAAGACGTACATCATGAAGGTACAGAAGCAGTTCGGCAAGACGGTCAAGTTTGTGCGGCACGACGGAGCTCGTGAGTTTGCGACTAACTCGCTCAAGGATTTCTATGAAGACGAAGGCATTGAGCAGCAAACCACGGTTCCGTACGCGCACCAGACCAACGGCACGGCAGCGCGAGCCATCCGAACTATCGTCACGATCGGCCGCAGCATGCTGCACCACGCCAAGCTGAACAAATGTTTCTGGGCTGAGGCGGCGATGACGGCCATCTACGTGAAGAACCGCCTGCCGTCACCCAAGATCGAGTACAAGACTCCGTTCGAGATCGTATACAAGTCCAAGCCGAGTGTGAAGCACATGCGTGTGTTCGGCTGTCGGACGTACATCCTGACTCCGAAGGAGAAGCGGCTCAAGTGGGATCCCAAGGCTCGCGCCGGATTGTTCCTGGGTTACGAAGAAGTGTCCAAGGCATATCGACTTTATGACATCGAGGCGGGGCAGGTGGTTATCAGCCGCGATGTCAACTTCGATGAATCGACCTTTGACTTTCACCGCCGATTTCCGATGAAGATGTCGACGACCTGACTTCGACTCGCTCGACATCGACAATGACGGTTCGCGCCAGACGGAGTACAAGCAGGCAGGGAAGCGCAAGAGCCGCCCGAATGACGAAGATGAAGCTGCCAGAAGACCGCGAGCTGTGCGTCATCGACCTGGACTGGAAGAAGCAAGTGCGCTGAACGACTCCTCTTCGCACCGAGCAGACGCAGACGAAGAAGAACAATCTGGAGATCAAGATGAAGAATCGACTCCCCTGTGTTTTGGCGTGCCAGCGCAGCAAGCAGCTGTGGATTTATCGGAGCCGTCGACATTCCAAGAAGCGGTGAACGGCCCGGACCAAGTGCACTGGCGCAAGGCAGTTCGTGCTGAGCTCAAGTCGATGCGACTTCGTGGGGTGTTTCGTGCTGCCAAGTTGCCCAACGGACAACGCGCCATCGGTACCAAGTGGGTGTTCAAGATCAAGCGCAAAGCGGATGGATCGATCGAGAAGTACAAGGCACGCCTCGTGGCCAAGGGTTTCAAGCAGAAGTACGGCATCGACTACACCGAGACGTTCTCGCCGGTGGCTAGTACTTCGGCTGGCCGCTGGACCAACGGACGTGGTGACGGCATTCCTGTATGCCGTGATGAAGGAGCTGGTATTCTGCGTGGTTCCCGAAGGCGTCGAGCTCGACG
Organism: Phytophthora quercina; assembly: GCA_014706105.1. NCBI lineage: Eukaryota > Oomycota > Peronosporomycetes > Peronosporales > Peronosporaceae > Phytophthora > Phytophthora quercina. Next base: position 19,187 of record JACBOW010000091.1, on the reverse strand, counting down.
GTGACTTGACTGCCTGGAATTGGGAAGGCCATTTACGGTCTCAAGCAAGCTTCGCGCGTGTGGAACGAGACCTTCGACGAGTTCGTATGCTCTATCGGCTTTCAAGTTTCGGCCTTCGACGAGTTCGTATGCTCTATCGGCTTTCAAGTTTCGGCCTTCGATCCATGCCTCTACATCAAGGTTGTTGATGGCCACTGTGTGCTCGTACTGGTCTACGTGGACGATGTATTGGTCACCGGAAGTTCGCCCGGGCTCATCTCACGCACGAAGAACGACCTCAAGACACGCTTCGAAATGACTGACAGCGGCAAGTGTGTGTTCGTCCTTGGGATCGAGTTGGTAGACGGCCCGGACGGCAGCGTGATGATGTGCCAGCGGCGTTATGTGGATGACATCCTGAAGCGCTTCGGTATGGACGAGTGCAAGGCTGTGGTGAGTCCGGTGGACATGAGCACTCGACTAGTTCCAAGCGACGCAGCGACCAAGGTGAACGCTCCGTTTCGCGAAGCTGTTGGTGCCCTGATGCACTTGATGACTGCTACTCGCCCGGATATCGCGTACGCGGTGGGCTATGTGGCGCGCTTCATGGAGAACCCCAAGAAGAACACTGGGTTGCGGTCAAGCGCATCTTTCGCTACCTGCAAGGCACCAAGACGCATGGAATCTGCTTCAAGCCAGGTGACAACATCGACTTTCGCGGGTACTCCGACGCGGACTGGGCTGGCGACCCGCGGACGCAAGTCGACTTCCGGCTACACGTTCATGCTGATGGGTGCGCCAGTGAGCTGGGGCAGCAAGAAGCAGTCAAGCGTTTCGCTATCTACAAGCGAGGCGGAATACATCGCGCTCAGTCTGGCGGTCCATTCGTCTTCGTAGAAATCCTTGAGCGAGTTAGTCGCAAACCCACGAGCTCCGTCGTGCCGCACAAACTTGACCGTCTTGCCGAACTGCTTCTGTACCTTCATGATGTACGTCTTGATGCAGTCTTCGCTTTCCGACTTGGCACGCAGACAGAAGCCCTTCATAGATCCGCTGGATTCGTCCACGATCAGTAGCAGATACTTGCTGCCAGCAAGCGAGTTTTCCTCCATGGGTCCGCAGATGTCGAAGTGTAGCAACTCGAACGTGTCGTAACGACGCTTGTCACGGTTGCTTGGAAACGGTTTTTGGACCATCTTCCCTTGCTGGCAACCGCGACACAGACTTGGTCCGCTCGACTTGAAGGTGCCTTCGCGTCCTTGATCATCTTGTTGTCGACCATCTTGCGAAGAACCTCGACTGGAGCGTGACCCATACGCGCGTGCAGGTCGACCGTCCTTCCACTTGTCGCCGCATTTGCTGATCGATGAGGTGTGCGAAGCCAGTAGAGTCCATCCACGAGATCCGCTGTCGCCACCACTTGATTCGAGTTTTGCGCGAAACGTGCATCTCAGTGCCATCAAACACCACTTGGAAGTTTCCATGCTTGTTGATCTGCGGTACCGAAAGCAGATTCTTGCTCATGTTTGGCACGTATAGCGCGTTCTTGATCTCGATCTCGCGCTCGTCGCCGCTGGGCAGGACCACTCTTTCCACGATGGTCCCCACACCCTTGATGGCCGCCTTATTGCCGTCGGCCACCGAAAGTTCACCTTCATTTCGCTCGATCAAATTGGCGAACTTGGACTTGTCGTTACAAATATGGTGCGTGGCACCGCTGTCGACCGCCCACATCCCGGACACATTCTGCCCGTCGAAACTCCACATTCCAGGGAAACCGCGAACGCCACTCGATCGTAGTCGTAGTCGTAGTTGTCGCTGTCGTTTCTCCACTGGATGTTGTTGGCCCTGCGTCCACGGCCGTTGCCGCCGCGTCTTGGCCCTCGGTTCTCGTCCTTCTGCTTGGTCCAGCACTTGTCAATCACGTGCCCCAATTCCCGCAGTACGTGCATTGGCGAGACTCTCGGTCGGTGTTGAACGCCTTGGCCGCGTTCTCAGTCTTCACCGTCGCCGTCTTCTCGCCTTGCCGCTTGATGTGCTCGTTCGTGAGCACCTTCACAACGTCTTGCGACCGCAGTTCTGCATTGCTCATCTCCAGGTTGAGTACGACGTTCTCGTAGCTCTTGGGGAGACTGCGCAGCAAGCAGATCGCCACGTCCTCGTCCTCCATCTTGGCGCCGATGCTGCTGAGCTTGGCGCTGATTGATGTTGAGGACCTCGTTGCAATGATGCAAGACATTGCCGCCTTCCGACATCTCCATGCTGAAGAGCTGGCGCTTCAGGTAGATGCGCCCAGCCTTCTGCGATCCACCGTACAGCGTCTTCAGGCGCGTCCACGCGCCCCAGGCTTCCTCGCAGTCATCAACTACGTGATGGTAGTCCGCGTTCATGTGGAGCAACATCCGTCCGAAAGCGATGTTGCTCGATTTGACGTACTCGTCCTTGGCCCGGAAGTCCGCGAAGGTCGGAGTCGTTTCCCGGTTCACAACATGCCACACCGACTTGGTCAGGAACACGCCACGCATGTAGCGGTTCCACGTCGCGTAGTTATCACCGTTGAACTTGTCGATGGTGACCTTGGTCGAGGCGTCATGGGCAGAGGACACGGTGCTTGGGCTCATAACCTGATAAAGGTGTTGAGGTCTGGAAGCGAGGCTTGGGCTGAGCGGAGTGAGTTCTGCACTTGTTGGTCTGGTGCGGAGACCGGAGTGAAGACCACTTGAGCTGAAGAAGGAAGATTCGAAAGTGATTGATTGATCGGAGCTTACACTGTCTTCACCACCTAGTCTGCATCCAATCATTTGATGCATCCAATCACCAACACTCTGTACTCGTCCAATCATCCTACTCGTCTAATCATCGGTGGCGTAAACAACGTACCGTAATCATCGCGGGATCGTATTCGATCGTATTGGATCGTATTGGATCGGATCGTATTGGATCGGATCGGTTAACCGGTTAATGGGTACAACTGGTACACAGTACCAAAACCAGCAACCCTCGATACAAAACCGTTTCCAAGCAACCGTGACAAGCGTCGTTACGACACGTTCGAGTTGCTACACTTCGCCATCTGCGGACCCATGGAGGAAAACCGCTTGCTGGCAGCAAGTATCTGGTACTGATCGTGGACGAATCCAGCGGATCTATGAAGGGCTTCTGTCTGCGTGCCAAGTCGGAAAGCGAAGACTGCATCAAGACGTACATCATGAAGGTACAGAAGCAGTTCGGCAAGACGGTCAAGTTTGTGCGGCACGACGGAGCTCGTGAGTTTGCGACTAACTCGCTCAAGGATTTCTATGAAGACGAAGGCATTGAGCAGCAAACCACGGTTCCGTACGCGCACCAGACCAACGGCACGGCAGCGCGAGCCATCCGAACTATCGTCACGATCGGCCGCAGCATGCTGCACCACGCCAAGCTGAACAAATGTTTCTGGGCTGAGGCGGCGATGACGGCCATCTACGTGAAGAACCGCCTGCCGTCACCCAAGATCGAGTACAAGACTCCGTTCGAGATCGTATACAAGTCCAAGCCGAGTGTGAAGCACATGCGTGTGTTCGGCTGTCGGACGTACATCCTGACTCCGAAGGAGAAGCGGCTCGCGGGATCCCAAGGCTCGCGCCGGATTGTTCCTGGGTTACGAAGAAGTGTCCAAGGCATATCGACTTTATGACATCGAGGCGGGGCAGGTGGTTATCAGCCGCGATGTCGACTTCGATGAATCGACCTTTGACTTTCACCGCCGATTTCCGATGAAGATGTCGACGACCTGACTTCGACTCGCTCGACATCGACAATGACGGTTCGCGCCAGACGGAGTACAAGCAGGCAGGAAGCGCAAGAGCCGCCCGAATGGCGAAGATGAAGCTGCCAGAAGACCGCGAGCTGTGCGTCATCGACCTGGACTGGAAGAAGCAAGTGCGCCGAACGACTCCTCTTCGCGCCGAGCAGACGCAGACGAAGAAGAACAATCTGGAGATCAAGATGAAGAATCGACTTCCCCTGTGTTTTGGCGTGCAAGTGCCAACGCAGTCGAAGCAGCTGTGGATTTATCGGAGCCGTCGACATTCCAAGAAGCGGTGAACGGCCGGACCAAGTGCACTGGCGCAAGGCAGTTCGTGCTGAGCTCAAGTCGATGCGACTTCGTGGGTGTTTCAGCTGCCAAGTTGCCCAACGGACAACGCGCCATCGGTACCAAGTGGGTGTTCAAGATCAAGCGCAAAGCGGATGGATCGATCGAGAAGTACAAGGCACGCCTCGTGGCCAAGGGTTTCAAGCAGAAGTACGGCATCGACTACACCGAGACGTTCTCGCCGGTGGCCAAGTACTTCGGCTGGCCGCTGGACCAACCGGACGTGGTGACGGCATTCCTGTATGCCGTGATGAAGGAGCTGGTATTCTGCGTGGTTCCCGAAGGCGTCGAGCTCGACGGTGACTTCGACTGCCTGGAATTGGGGAAGGCCATTTACGGTCTCAAGCAAGCTTCGCGCGTGTGGAACGAGACCTTCGACGAGTTCGTATGCTCTATCGGCTTTCAAGTTTCGGCCTTCGACGAGTTCGTATGCTCTATCGGCTTTCAAGTTTCGGCCTTCGACCCATGCCTCTACATCAAGGTTGTTGATGGCCACTGTGTGCTCGTACTGGTCTACGTGGACGATGTATTGGTCACCGGAAGTTCGCCCGGGCTCATCTCACGCACGAAGAACGACCTCAAGACACGCTTCGAAATGACTGACAGCGGCAAGTGTGTGTTCGTCCTTGGGATCGAGTTGGTAGACGGCCCGGACGGCAGCGTGATGATGTGCCAGCGGCGTTATGTGGATGACATCCTGAAGCGCTTCGGTATGGACGAGTGCAAGGCTGTGGTGAGTCCGGTGGACATGAGCACTCGACTAGTTCCAAGCGACGCAGCGACCAAGGTGAACGCTCCGTTTCGCGAAGCTGTTGGTGCCCTGATGCACTTGATGACTGCTACTCGCCCGGATATCGCGTACGCGGTGGGCTATGTGGCGCGCTTCATGGAGAACCCCCAAGAAGAACACTGGGTTGCGGTCAAGCGCATCTTTCGCTACCTGCAAGGCACCAAGACGCATGGAATCTGCTTCAAGCCAGGTGACAACATCGACTTTCGCGGGTACTCCGACGCGGACTGGGCTGGCGACCTCGCGGACGCAAGTCGACTTCCGGCTACACGTTCATGCTGATGGGTGCGCCAGTGAGCTGGGGCAGCAAGAAGCAGTCAAGTGTTTCGCTATCTACAAGCGAGGCGGAATACATCGCGCTCAGTCTGGCGATCCAAGAAGGCAAGTGGATTCATCGCCTGCTGTGCGAGATTTTGGCGGCTACCAACGATACTGGACCCGAGCTCAAGATCCGAGAAGACAACCAGTCGTGCATCAAGATGACGAAGAACCCAGTGAACCACGGTCGCGCCAAGCACATCGACATCAAGTACCACCACATCCGCGACGAAGTCAAGCGTGGTGAAGTGAAGCTCGAGTATTGCGAGACTTCCGTGATGCTGGCGGACATCATGACGAAGGCGCTCCCGGACCTCGCCACACGGACCTGACGGCTGCTCTCGGCATCCACGCGTGTTCGCATTGAGGGGCGTATTGAGGGTTGCTGGTTTTGGTACTGTACCGTTGTACCCATTAACCGGTTAACCCGAACCGATCCAATACGATCCAATACGATCCAATACGATCGAATACGATCCCGCGATGATTACGGTACGTTGTTTACGCCACCGATGATTAGACGAGTAGGATGATTGGACGAGTACAGAGTGTTGGTGATTGGATGCATCATATGATTGGATGCAGACTAGGTGGTGAAGACAGTGCTCCGATCAATCAATCTTTCATCTTCTTCTTCAGCTCAAGTGGTCTTCACCCGGTCTCCGCACCAGACCAACAAGTGCAGAACTCACCCGCTCAGCCCAAGCCTCGCTTCCAGACCTCAACACCTTTATCAGGTTATGAGCCCAAGCACCATGTCCTCTGCCCATGACGCCTCGACCAAGGTCACCATCGACAAGTTCAACGGTGATAACTACGCGACGTGGAACCGCTACATGCGTGGCGTGTTCCTGACCAAGTCGGTGTGGCATGTTGTGAACCGACTCCGACCTTCGCGGACTCCCGGGCCAAGGACGAGTACGTCAAATCGAGCAACATCGATGACGGCTCCACATGAACGCGGACTACCATCACGTAGTTGATGACTGCGAGGAAGCCTGGCGCGTGGACGCGCCTGAAGACGCTGTACGGTGGATCGCAGAAGGCTGGGCGCATCTACCTGAAGCGCCAGCCTTCAGCATGGAGATGTCGGAAGGCGGCAATGTCTTGCATCATTGCAACGAGGTCCTCAACACCTTTATCAATCAGCGCCAAGCTCAGCAGCATCGGCGCCAAGATGGAGGACGAAGACGTGGCGATCTGCTTGCTGCGCAGTCTCCCCAAGAGCTACGAGAACGTCGTACTCAACCTGGAGATGAGCAATGCAGAACTGCGGTCGCAAGACGTTGTGAAGGTGCTCACGAACGAGCACATCAAGCGGCAAGGCGAGAAGACGGCGACGGTGAAGACTGAGAACGCGGCCAAGGCGTTCAACACCGACCGAGAGTCTCGCCAATGCACGTACTGCGGGAAATTGGGGCACGTGATTGACAAGTGCTGACCAAGCAGAAGGACGAGAACCGAGGGCCAAGACGCGGCGGCAACGGCCGTGGACGCGGCCAACAACATCCAGTGGAGAAACGACAGCGACAACTACGACTACGACTACGATCGAGTGGCGTTCGCGGTTTCCCTGGAATGTGGAGTTTCGACGGGCAAGAATGTGTCCGGGATGTGGGCGGTCGACAGCGGTGCCACGCACCATATTTGTAACGACAAGTCCAAGTTCGCCAATTTGATCGAGCGAAATGAAGGCGAACTTTCGGTGGCCGACGGCAATAAGGCGGCCATCAAGGGTGGGGACCATCGTGGAAAGAGTGGTCCTGCCCAACGGCGACGAGCGCGAGATCGAGATCAAGAACGCGCTATACGTGCCAAACATGAGCAAGAATCTGCTTTCGGTACCGCAGATCAACAAGCATGGAAACTTCCAAGTGGTGTTTGATGGCACTGAGATGCACGTTTCGCGCAAAACTCGAATCAAGTGGTGGCGACAGCGGATCTCGTGGATGGACTCTACTGGCTTCGCACCCTCATCGATCAGCAAATGCGGCGACAAGTGGAAGGACGGTCGACCTGCACGCGCGTATGGGTCACGCCCAGTCGAGGTTCTTCGCAAGATGGTCGACAACAAGATGATCAAGGACGCGAAGGCACCTTCCAAGTCGAGCGGACCAAGTCTGTGTCGCGGTTGCCAGCAAGGGAAGATGGTCCAAAAACCGTTTCCAAGCAACCGTGACAAGCGTCGTTACGACACGTTCGAGTTGCTACACTTCGACATCTGCGGACCCATGGAGGAAAACTCGCTTGCTGGCAGCAAGTATCTGCTACTGATCGTGGACGAATCCAGCGGATCTATGAAGGGCTTCTGTCTGCGTGCCAAGTCGGAAAGCGAAGACTGCATCAAGACGTACATCATGAAGGTACAGAAGCAGTTCGGCAAGACGGTCAAGTTTGTGCGGCACGACGGAGCTCGTGAGTTTGCGACTAACTCGCTCAAGGATTTCTATGAAGACGAAGGCATTGAGCAGCAAACCACGGTTCCGTACGCGCACCAGACCAACGGCACGGCAGCGCGAGCCATCCGAACTATCGTCACGATCGGCCGCAGCATGCTGCACCACGCCAAGCTGAACAAATGTTTCTGGGCTGAGGCGGCGATGACGGCCATCTACGTGAAGAACCGCCTGCCGTCACCCAAGATCGAGTACAAGACTCCGTTCGAGATCGTATACAAGTCCAAGCCGAGTGTGAAGCACATGCGTGTGTTCGGCTGTCGGACGTACATCCTGACTCCGAAGGAGAAGCGGCCTGGCGGGATCCCAAGGCTCGCGCCGGATTGTTCCTGGGTTACGAAGAAGTGTCCAAGGCATATCGACTTTATGACATCGAGGCGGGGCAGGTGGTTATCAGCCGCGATGTCAACTTCGATGAATCGACCTTTGACTTTCACCGCCGATTTCCGATGAAGATGTCGACGACCTGACTTCGACTCGCTCGACATCGACAATGACGGTTCGCGCCAGACGGAGTACAAGCAGGCAGGAAGCGCAAGAGCCGCCCGAATGACGAAGATGAAGCTGCCAGAAGACCGCGAGCTGTGCGTCATCGACCTGGACTGGAAGAAGCAAGTGCGCCGAACGACTCCTCTTCGCACCGAGCAGACGCAGACGAAGAAGAACAATCTGGAGATCAAGATGAAGAATCGACTCCCCTGTGTTTTGGCGTGCAAGTGCCAACGCAGTCGAAGCAGCTGTGGATTTATCGGAGCCGTCGACATTCCAAGAAGCGGTGAACGGCCCGACCAAGTGCACTGGCGCAAGGCAGTTCGTGCTGAGCTCAAGTCGATGCGACTTCGTGGGTGTTTCAGCTGCCAAGTTGCCCAACGGACAACGCGCCATCGGTACCAAGTGGGTGTTCAAGATCAAGCGCAAAGCGGATGGATCGATCGAGAAGTACAAGGCACGCCTCGTGGCCAAGGGTTTCAAGCAGAAGTACGGCATCGACTACACCGAGACGTTCTCGCCGGTGGCCAAGTACTTCGGCTGGCCGCTGGACCAACCGGACGTGGTGACGGCATTCCTGTATGCCGTGATGAAGGAGCTGGTATTCTGCGTGGTTCCCGAAGGCGTCGAGCTCGACGGTGACTTCGACTGCCTGGAATTGGGGAAGGCCATTTACGGTCTCAAGCAAGCTTCGCGCGTGTGGAACGAGACCTTCGACGAGTTCGTATGCTCTATCGGCTTTCAAGTTTCGGCCTTCGATCCATGCCTCTACATCAAGGTTGTTGATGGCCACTGTGTGCTCGTACTGGTCTACGTGGACGATGTATTGGTCACCGGAAGTTCGCCCGGGCTCATCTCACGCACGAAGAACGACCTCAAGACACGCTTCGAAATGACTGACAGCGGCAAGTGTGTGTTCGTCCTTGGGATCGAGTTGGTAGACGGCCCGGACGGCAGCGTGATGATGTGCCAGCGGCGTTATGTGGATGACATCCTGAAGCGCTTCGGTATGGACGAGTGCAAGGCTGTGGTGAGTCCGGTGGACATGAGCACTCGACTAGTTCCAAGCGACGCAGCGACCAAGGTGAACGCTCCGTTTCGCGAAGCTGTTGGTGCCCTGATGCACTTGATGACTGCTACTCGCCCGGATATCGCGTACGCGGTGGGCTATGTGGCGCGCTTCATGGAGAACCCCCAAGAAGAACACTGGGTTGCGGTCAAGCGCATCTTTCGCTACCTGCAAGGCACCAAGACGCATGGAATCTGCTTCAAGCCAGGTGACAACATCGACTTTCGCGGGTACTCCGACGCGGACTGGGCTGGCGACCTCGCGGACGCAAGTCGACTTCCGGCTACACGTTCATGCTGATGGGTGCGCCAGTGAGCTGGGGCAGCAAGAAGCAGTCAAGTGTTTCGCTATCTACAAGCGAGGCGGAATACATCGCGCTCAGTCTGGCGGTCCATTCGTCTTCGTAGAAATCCTTGAGCGAGTTAGTCGCAAACCCACGAGCTCCGTCGTGCCGCACAAACTTGACCGTCTTGCCGAACTGCTTCTGTACCTTCATGATGTACGTCTTGATGCAGTCTTCGCTTTCCGACTTGGCACGCAGACAGAAGCCCTTCATAGATCCGCTGGATTCGTCCACGATCAGTAGCAGATACTTGCTGCCAGCAAGCGAGTTTTCCTCCATGGGTCCGCAGATGTCGAAGTGTAGCAACTCGAACGTGTCGTAACGACGCTTGTCACGGTTGCTTGGAAACGGTTTTTGGACCATCTTCCCTTGCTGGCAACCGCGACACAGACTTGGTCCGCTCGACTTGGAAGGTGCCTTCGCGTCCTTGATCATCTTGTTGTCGACCATCTTGCGAAGAACCTCGACTGGAGCGTGACCCATACGCGCGTGCAGGTCGACCGTCCTTCCACTTGTCGCCGCATTTGCTGATCGATGAGGTGTGCGAAGCCAGTAGAGTCCATCCACGAGATCCGCTGTCGCCACCACTTGATTCGAGTTTTTGCGCGAAACGTGCATCTCAGTGCCATCAAACACCACTTGGAAGTTTCCATGCTTGTTGATCTGCGGTACCGAAAGCAGATTCTTGCTCATGTTTGGCACGTATAGCGCGTTCTTGATCTCGATCTCGCGCTCGTCGCCGTTGGGCAGGACCACTCTTTCCACGATGGTCCCCACACCCTTGATGGCCGCCTTATTGCCGTCGGCCACCGAAAGTTCGCCTTCATTTCGCTCGATCAAATTGGCGAACTTGGACTTGTCGTTACAAATATGGTGCGTGGCACCGCTGTCGACCGCCCACATCCCGGACACATTCTTGCCCGTCGAAACTCCACATTCCAGGGAAACCGCGAACGCCACTCGATCGTAGTCGTAGTCGTAGTTGTCGCTGTCGTTTCTCCACTGGATGTTGTTGGCCCCGCGTCCACGGCCGTTGCCGCCGCGTCTTGGCCCTCGGTTCTCGTCCTTCTGCTTGGTCCAGCACTTGTCAATCACGTGCCCCATTTCCGCAGTACGTGCATTGGCGAGACTCTCGGTCGGTGTTGAACGCCTTGGCCGCGTTCTCAGTCTTCACCGTCGCCGTCTTCTCGCCTTGCCGCTTGATGTGCTCGTTCGTGAGCACCTTCACAACGTCTTGCGACCGCAGTTCTGCATTGCTCATCTCCAGGTTGAGTACGACGTTCTCGTAGCTCTTGGGGAGACTGCGCAGCAAGCAGATCGCCACGTCCTCGTCCTCCATCTTGGCGCCGATGCTGCTGAGCTTGGCGCTGATGTTGAGGACCTCGTTGCAATGATGCAAGACATTGCCGCCTTCCGACATCTCCATGCTGAAGAGCTGGCGCTTCAGGTAGATGCGCCCAGCCTTCTGCGATCCACCGTACAGCGTCTTCAGGCGCGTCCACGCGCCCCAGGCTTCCTCGCAGTCATCAACTACGTGATGGTAGTCCGCGTTCATGTGGAGCAACATCCGTCCGAAAGCGATGTTACTCGATTTGACGTACTCGTCCTTGGCCCGGAAGTCCGCGAAGGTCGGAGTCGTTTCCCGGTTCACAACATGCCACACCGACTTGGTCAGGAACACGCCACGCATGTAGCGGTTCCACGTCGCGTAGTTATCACCGTTGAACTTGTCGATGGTGACCTTGGTCGAGGCGTCATGGGCAGAGGACACGGTGCTTGGGCTCATAACCTGATAAAGGTGTTGAGGTCTGGAAGCGAGGCTTGGGCTGAGCGGAGTGAGTTCTGCACTTGTTGGTCTGGTGCGGAGACCGGAGTGAAGACCACTTGAGCTGAAGAAGGAAGATTCGAAAGTGATTGATTGATCGGAGCTTACACTGTCTTCACCACCTAGTCTGCATCCAATCATTTGATGCATCCAATCACCAACACTCTGTACTCGTCCAATCATCCTACTCGTCTAATCATCGGTGGCGTGAACAACGTACCGTAATCATCGCGGGATCGTATTGGATCGGTTCGGGTTAACCGGTTAATGGGTACAACTGGTACACAGTACCAAAACCAGCAACCCTCAATACAGGGAAACCGCGAACGCCACTCGATCGTAGTCGTAGTCGTAGTTGTCGCTGTCGTTTCTCCACTGGATGTTGTTGGCCCCGCGTCCACGGCCGTTGCCGCCGCGTCTTGGCCCTCGGTTCTCGTCCTTCTGCTTGGTCCAGCACTTGTCAATCACGTGCCCCATTTCCGCAGTACGTGCATTGGCGAGACTCGGTCGGTGTTGAACGCCTTGGCCGCGTTCTCAGTCTTCACCGTCGCCGTCTTCTCGCCTTGCCGCTTGATGTGCTCGTTCGTGAGCACCTTCACAACGTCTTGCGACCGCAGTTCTGCATTGCTCATCTCCAGGTTGAGTACGACGTTCTCGTAGCTCTTGGGGAGACTGCGCAGCAAGCAGATCGCCACGTCCTCGTCCTCCATCTTGGCGCCGATGCTGCTGAGCTTGGCGCTGATGTTGAGGACCCTCGTTGCAATGATGCAAGACATTGCCGCCTTCCGACATCTCCATGCTGAAGAGCTGGCGCTTCAGGTAGATGCGCCCAGCCTTCTGCGATCCACCGTACAGCGTCTTCAGGCGCGTCCACGCGCCCCAGGCTTCCTCGCAGTCATCAACTACGTGATGGTAGTCCGCGTTCATGTGGAGCAACATCAGTCCGAAAGCGATGTTGCTCGATTTGACGTACTCGTCCTTGGCCCGGAGTCCGCGAAGGTCGGAGTCGTTTCCCGGTTCACAACATGCCACACCGACTTGGTCAGAACACGCCACGCATGTAGCGGTTCCACGTCGCGTAGTTATCACCGTTGAACTTGTCGATGGTGACCTTGGTCGAGGCGTCATGGGCAGAGGACACGGTGCTTGGGCTCATAACCTGATAAAGGTGTTGAGGTCTGGAAGCGAGGCTTGGGCTGAGCGGAGTGAGTTCTGCACTTGTTGGTCTGCGGAGACCGGAGTGAAGACCACTTGAGCTGAAGAAGGAAGATTCGAAAGTGATTGATTGATCGGAGCTTACACTGTCTTCACTACCTAGTCTGCATCCAATCATTTGATGCATCCAATCACCAACACTCTGTACTCGTCCAATCATCCTACTCGTCTAATCATCGGTGGCGTGAACAACGTACCGTAATCATCGCGGGATCGTATTGATCGGTTCGGGTTAACCGGTTAATGGGTACAACTGGTACACAGTACCAAAACCAGCAACCCTCAATACAGGGAAACCGCGAACGCCACTCGATCGTAGTCGTAGTCGTAGTTGTCGCTGTCGTTTCTCCACTGGATGTTGTTGGCCCGCGTCCACGGCCGTTGCCGCCGCGTCTTGGCCCTCGGTTCTCGTCCTTCTGCTTGGTCCAGCACTTGTCAATCACGTGCCCCACTTCCCGCAGTACGTGCATTGGCGAGACTCGGTCGGTGTTGAACGCCTTGGCCGCGTTCTCAGTCTTCACCGTCGCCGTCTCTCGCCTTGCCGCTTGATGTGCTCGTTCGTGAGCACCTTCACAACGTCTTGCGACCGCAGTTCTGCATTGCTCATCTCCAGGTTGAGCACGACGTTCTCGTAGCTCTTGGGGAGACTGCGCAGCAAGCAGATCGCCACGTCCTCGTCCTCCATCTTGGCGCCGATGCTGCTGAGCTTGGCGCTGATGTTGAGGACCCGTTGCAATGATGCAAGACATTGCCGCCTTCCGACATCTCCATGCTGAAGAGCTGGCGCTTCAGGTAGATGCGCCCAGCCTTCTGCGATCCACCGTACAGCGTCTTCAGGCGCGTCCACGCGCCCCAGGCTTCCTCGCAGTCATCAACTACGTGATGGTAGTCCGCGTTCATGTGGAGCAACATCAGTCCGAAAGCGATGTTGCTCGATTTGACGTACTCGTCCTTGGCCCGGAAGTCCGCGAAGGTCGGAGTCGTTTCCCGGTTCACAACATGCCACACCGACTTGGTCAGGAACACGCCACGCATGTAGCGGTTCCACGTCGCGTAGTTATCACCGTTGAACTTGTCGATGGTGACCTTGGTCGAGGCGTCATGGGCAGAGGACACGGTGCTTGGGCTCATAACCTGATAAAGGTGTTGAGGTCTGGAAGCGAGGCTTGGGCTGAGCGGAGTGAGTTCTGCACTTGTTGGTCTGGTGCGGAGACCGGAGTGAAGACCACTTGAGCTGAAGAAGGAAGATTCGAAAGTGATTGATTGATCGGAGCTTACACTGTCTTCACTACCTAGTCTGCATCCAATCATTTGATGCATCCAATCACCAACACTCTGTACTCGTCCAATCATCCTACTCGTCTAATCATCGGTGGCGTAAACAACGTACCGTAATCATCGCGGGATCGTATTGGATCGGTTCGTTAACCGGTTAATGGGTACAACTGGTACACAGTACCAAAACCAGCAACCCTCAATACAGGGAAACCGCGAACGCCACTCGATCGTAGTCGTAGTCGTAGTTGTCGCTGTCGTTTCTCCACTGGATGTTGTTGGCCCGCGTCCACGGCCGTTGCCGCCGCGTCTTGGCCCTCGGTTCTCGTCCTTCTGCTTGGTCCAGCACTTGTCAATCACGTGCCCCACTTCCCGCAGTACGTGCATTGGCGAGACTCTCGGTCGGTGTTGAACGCCTTGGCCGCGTTCTCAGTCTTCACCGTCGCCGTCTTCTCGCCTTGCCGCTTGATGTGCTCGTTCGTGAGCACCTTCACAACGTCTTGCGACCGCAGTTCTGCATTGCTCATCTCCAGGTTGAGCACGACGTTCTCGTAGCTCTTGGGGAGACTGCGCAGCAAGCAGATCGCCACGTCCTCGTCCTCCATCTTGGCGCCGATGCTGCTGAGCTTGGCGCTGATGTTGAGGACCTCGTTGCAATGATGCAAGACATTGCCGCCTTCCGACATCTCCATGCTGAAGAGCTGGCGCTTCAGGTAGATGCGCCCAGCCTTCTGCGATCCACCGTACAGCGTCTTCAGGCGCGTCCACGCGCCCCAGGCTTCCTCGCAGTCATCAACTACGTGATGGTAGTCCGCGTTCATGTGGAGCAACATCCGTCCGAAAGCGATGTTACTCGATTTGACGTACTCGTCCTTGGCCCGGAAGTCCGCGAAGGTCGGAGTCGTTTCCCGGTTCACAACATGCCACACCGACTTGGTCAGGAACACGCCACGCATGTAGCGGTTCCACGTCGCGTAGTTATCACCGTTGAACTTGTCGATGGTGACCTTGGTCGAGGCGTCATGGGCAGAGGACACGGTGCTTGGGCTCATAACCTGATAAAGGTGTTGAGGTCTGGAAGCGAGGCTTGGGCTGAGCGGAGTGAGTTCTGCACTTGTTGGTCTGGTGCGGAGACCGGAGTGAAGACCACTTGAGCTGAAGAAGGAAGATTCGAAAGTGATTGATTGATCGGAGCTTACACTGTCTTCACTACCTAGTCTGCATCCAATCATTTGATGCATCCAATCACCAACACTCTGTACTCGTCCAATCATCCTACTCGTCTAATCATCGGTGGCGTAAACAACGTACCGTAATCATCGCGGGATCGTATTGATCGGTTCGCTAACCGGTTAATGGGTACAACTGGTACACAGTACCAAAACCAGCAACCCTCAATACAGGGAAACCGCGAACGCCACTCGATCGTAGTCGTAGTCGTAGTTGTCGCTGTCGTTTCTCCACTGGATGTTGTTGGCCCCGCGTCCACGGCCGTTGCCGCCGCGTCTTGGCCCTCGGTTCTCGTCCTTCTGCTTGGTCCAGCACTTGTCAATCACGTGCCCCAATTTCCCGCAGTACGTGCATTGGCGAGACTCGGTCGGTGTTGAACGCCTTGGCCGCGTTCTCAGTCTTCACCGTCGCCGTCTCTCGCCTTGCCGCTTGATGTGCTCGTTCGTGAGCACCTTCACAACGTCTTGCGACCGCAGTTCTGCATTGCTCATCTCCAGGTTGAGCACGACGTTCTCGTAGCTCTTGGGGAGACTGCGCAGCAAGCAGATCGCCACGTCCTCGTCCTCCATCTTGGCGCCGATGCTGCTGAGCTTGGCGCTGATGTTGAGGACCTCGTTGCAATGATGCAAGACATTGCCGCCTTCCGACATCTCCATGCTGAAGAGCTGGCGCTTCAGGTAGATGCGCCCAGCCTTCTGCGATCCACCGTACAGCGTCTTCAGGCGCGTCCACGCGCCCCAGGCTTCCTCGCAGTCATCAACTACGTGATGGTAGTCCGCGTTCATGTGGAGCAACATCAGTCCGAAAGCGATGTTGCTCGATTTGACGTACTCGTCCTTGGCCCGGAAGTCCGCGAAGGTCGGAGTCGTTTCCCGGTTCACAACATGCCACACCGACTTGGTCAGGAACACGCCACGCATGTAGCGGTTCCACGTCGCGTAGTTATCACCGTTGAACTTGTCGATGGTGACCTTGGTCGAGGCGTCATGGGCAGAGGACATAGTGCTTGGGCTCATAACCTGATAAAGGTGTTGAGGTCTGGAAGCGAGGCTTGGGCTGAGCGGAGTGAGTTCTGCACTTGTTGGTCTGGTGCGGAGACCGGAGTGAAGACCACTTGAGCTGAAGAAGGAAGATTCGAAAGTGATTGATTGATCGGAGCTTACACTGTTCACTACCTAGTCTGCATCCAATCATTTGATGCATCCAATCACCAACACTCTGTACTCGTCCAATCATCCTACTCGTCTAATCATCGGTGGCGTAAACAACGTACCGTAATCATCGCGGGATCGTGATAGATCGGTTCGTTAACCGGTTAATGGGTACAACTGGTACACAGTACCAAAACCAGCAACCCTCAATACAGGGAAACCGCGAACGCCACTCGATCGTAGTCGTAGTCGTAGTTGTCGCTGTCGTTTCTCCACTGGATGTTGTTGGCCCGCGTCCACGGCCGTTGCCGCCGCGTCTTGGCCCTCGGTTCTCGTCCTTCTGCTTGGTCCAGCACTTGTCAATCACGTGCCCCAATTTCCCGCAGTACGTGCATTGGCGAGACTCGGTCGGTGTTGAACGCCTTGGCCGCGTTCTCAGTCTTCACCGTCGCCGTCTTCTCGCCTTGCCGCTTGATGTGCCTGTTCGTGAGCACCTTCACAACGTCTTGCGACCGCAGTTCTGCATTGCTCATCTCCAGGTTGAGTACGACGTTCTCGTAGCTCTTGGGGAGACTGCGCAGCAAGCAGATCGCCACGTCGTCCTCCATCTTGGCGCCGATGCTGCTGAGCTTGGCGCTGATGTTGAGGACCTCGTTGCAATGATGCAAGACATTGCCGCCTTCCGACATCTCCATGCTGAAGAGCTGGCGCTTCAGGTAGATGCGCCCAGCCTTCTGCGATCCACCGTACAGCGTCTTCAGGCGCGTCCACGCGCCCCAGGCTTCCTCGCAGTCATCAACTACGTGATGGTAGTCCGCTCATGTGGAGCAACATCAGTCCGAAAGCGATGTTGCTCGATTTGACGTACTCGTCCTGGCCCGGAGTCCGCGAAGGTCGGAATCGTTTCCCGGTTCACAACATGCCACACCGACTTGGTCAGGAACACGCCACGCATGTAGCGGTTCCACGTCGCGTAGTTATCACCGTTGAACTTGTCGATGGTGACCTTGGTCGAGGCGTCATGGGCAGAGGACATGGTGCTTGGGCTCATAACCTGATAAAGGTGTTGAGGTCTGGAAGCGAGGCTTGGGCTGAGCGGAGTGAGTTCTGCACTTGTTGGTCTGGTGCGGAGACCGGAGTGAAGACCACTTGAGCTGAAGAAGGAAGATTCGAAAGTGATTGATTGATCGGAGCTTACACTGTCTTCACTACCTAGTCTGCATCCAATCATTTGATGCATCCAATCACCAACACTCTGTACTCGTCCAATCATCCTACTCGTCTAATCATCGGTGGCGTAAACAACGTACCGTAATCATCGCGGGATCGATTGGATCGGTTGGGTTAACCGGTTAATGGGTACAACTGGTACACAGTACCAAAACCAGCAACCCTCAATACAGGGAAACCGCGAACGCCACTCGATCGTAGTCGTAGTCGTAGTTGTCGCTGTCGTTTCTCCACTGATGTTGTTGGCCCCGCGTCCACGGCCGTTGCCGCCGCGTCTTGGCCCTCGGTTCTCGTCCTTCTGCTTGGTCCAGCACTTGTCAATCACGTGCCCCAATTTCCGCAGTACGTGCATTGGCGAGACTCGGTCGGTGTTGAACGCCTTGGCCGCGTTCTCAGTCTTCACCGTCGCCGTCTTCTCGCCTTGCCGCTTGATGTGCCTGTTCGTGAGCACCTTCACAACGTCTTGCGACCGCAGTTCTGCATTGCTCATCTCCAGGTTGAGCACGACGTTCTCGTAGCTCTTGGGGAGACTGCGCAGCAAGCAGATCGCCACGTCCTCGTCCTCCATCTTGGCGCCGATGCTGCTGAGCTTGGCGCTGATGTTGAGGACCTCGTTGCAATGATGCAAGACATTGCCGCCTTCCGACATCTCCATGCTGAAGAGCTGGCGCTTCAGGTAGATGCGCCCAGCCTTCTGCGATCCACCGTACAGCGTCTTCAGGCGCGTCCACGCGCCCCAGGCTTCCTCGCAGTCATCAACTACGTGATGGTAGTCCGCGTTCATGTGGAGCAACATCAGTCCGAAAGCGATGTTGCTCGATTTGACGTACTCGTCCTGGCCCGGGAGTCCGCGAAGGTCGGAATCGTTTCCCGGTTCACAACATGCCACACCGACTTGGTCAGGCACACGCCACGCATGTAGCGGTTCCACGTCGCGTAGTTATCACCGTTGAACTTGTCGATGGTGACCTTGGTCGAGGCGTCATGGGCAGAGGACATGGTGCTTGGGCTCATAACCTGATAAAGGTGTTGAGGTCTGGAAGCGAGGCTTGGGCTGAGCGGAGTGAGTTCTGCACTTGTGGTCTGGTGCGGAGACCGGAGTGAAGACCACTTGAGCTGAAGAAGGAAGATCGAAAGTGATTGATTGATCGGAGCTTACACTGTTCACTACCTAGTCTGCATCCAATCATTTGATGCATCCAATCACCAACACTCTGTACTCGTCCAATCATCCTACTCGTCTAATCATCGGTGGCGTAAACAACGTACCGTAATCATCGCGGGATCGTATTGATCGGTTCGGTTAACCGGTTAATGGGTACAACTGGTACACAGTACCAAAACCAGCAACCCTCAATACAGGGAAACCGCGAACGCCACTGGTCGTAGTCGTAGTCGTAGTTGTCGCTGTCGTTTCCCACTGGATGTTGTTGGCCCCGCGTCCACGGCCGTTGCCGCCGCGTCTTGGCCCTCGGTTCTCGTCCTTCTGCTTGGTCCAGCACTTGTCAATCACGTGCCCCACCTCCCGCAGTACGCATTGGCGAGACTCGGTCGGTGTTGAACGCCTTGGCCGCGTTCTCAGTCTTCACCGTCGCCGTCTTCTCGCCTTGCCGCTTGATGTGCTCGTTCGTGAAAGCACAACGTCTTGCGACCGCAGTTCTGCATTGCTCATCTCCAGGTTG